>OY728146.1:762485004-763858337 GCA_963277665.1 Viscum album
CTAATTAGGTGTCTAAAATTATCACTAATGTTCTCCTAATCGAGATCATAATTTTGTAGTGACTTTATTATTTCCCTTTCCCTCTTATTAAGACTAAATTTTATTAACCCTATTTCCAATGTGGGTTTTCCACAAAGGTATTTTTTATTTTTGATATTTTATTTTAGAAGAAAAAATTCAAATTACGGGGATTCAATTTAATGAAGGAGGAGAGAATGTAAAACCCCATGATTCCGTAGTACGTTATCTCTTTAAAGTAGTTCAATAGCTTGCGGAACACGCAACACTGAGTTCGAGCGCAACAAGACTTACCAAACTAGTCATTAAAAAGGAGGTTATGAATAGTATTAACAACATTTTGAATTTTATATATATCCTATATAATTTTGACATGCAAATTTTTTGTTTCTTAGATATAATAAAAGGAAAATTTCAATTTTTATATAAAAGAAGTATTTTTCAAAAAATGTAGTTTTTTCCACATTTTAATGGGGAACCCTTTTTAAATCCTATATTTTACACTTTTATATATTCAATTTAGTGAAATTAAATTCTTTTTTAAAATAGGGACATAAAAAATTAGTTTGGATAAATTTTTGGTTCTTTTCTGATAACTTTCATATTTTGATGAATAGTGAAAAATACTAAATTTTATTTGAAAACAAATTTTTTAATTGAAATAATATATAGTGTTAAATTGTGAATTTGAGTGGTTTTAATGTATAATTACATTATATTTTTATAATTTATTATAATTTAGTTCATTATAAGTAATTTTACATTTAAATTGGACATCAAAACATGTCAATCTTTTGATAGTTTTTAGTTTTTAAAACCCGCTTTTTGGTTTTGATGATGGGGATTAATTTTAAATTAGTTAATTCAACTTCTATGTTTTTAATTTTTTTAAAAATACTTAATTTTTGAATTTTTAATATTAAAATTATATTATGGTGAGTTTTTGGTGTTTTTTGAAGAACTTTCAATTTTTAATGAATATTGAAAAACACTACGTTATTGTTTAAAACAGACTTATTATTTAAATAATGATTTATTTAATTTAAATTTATTTTATTTCAAAATACATAAATAATACCTATATAAATTTAATTTAATTCATTAGAGTCATTTTATAATAAAATTAGATGTATAAAAGTTTATTGAACTTTTAAACGTCTTTTACCCCCCTTCTAGGCACATTTGCAAATTTGCATAAAACATAATTTTACCACTTAGGTGAATTGAATTTCAAAAATCTGAGAGAAAAAGGTTACATTAGTAATTAAAATTTGGTTCAATAAGATGGAAATATTTTTTTGTGAAGGGTATCTTTTGAATTTTATTTACCACGGTTAAAAGTAAATAGGGTGATTAAAGGTAAAAATGATATTATAATTATCCTAACACATGTCATAATTATATTGGATAAGTTTTTTAGACCCAAATAAACCTTAGTAATAAAATATGATCCTTTTGGTCTATATAGATTATATTAGGACATTTATAATTATTTTATTTAAAGAAGATTCAAAAGTGTTAAATCCAAATTTTTATAACTAAAAAATTTTTGATATAGGGTTATACATAAGAAAAATTATATTATAAATATTAATTAAGAATATAAAAATATTTCCTATATAATGGTATTTTATTTATAATTTTTATACATTAAATAAGTTAATTTATTTATGACACAATGATGATGCAGTAATTACCTTATTAATTAAAGATTAAAATAATTGATATTATAAAAATCCAAATAAATGTAAATTGAGACTGTTGGTGAATTACAAAAATTTTATAGTTTAATATTAAATTTTATGATTTATTAAATAAATTTTTTGGAAGTAATAAATTTTTTATGACTTTAACAAAAATAAAATACCAAATTGTGTCAAAATTGACATAAATGAGTTTTTAAAACAAATGCTATATTATTAAATGATATAATATTCCTAAAAATATAAAGATCATCCAAAGGACTTATATAAGGTTTGATATGTCCATAATGAACCACTTGGGGTTCTCTTTTCTTTTTGTAGTAGGTTTATTAACAATTTATTATGAAAATACAAGAATACATGGTAAAAGTTAAACTATTTAACTAAGAGTTTAATAAAAAAGATACGGTTAATATGGTGACCTAAAATTGTCTAAAACCTATTGGATGAGAATATTTAGACCATGAAAAACCTTATCCTCTAAAGAAATCATTTTGGAGACATTATAAACTCAAAATTATTTTATAATAAAATAATATTTCATGTTTTTCCTTAAGTGTCCCTCAACCCTCTTATAAAAGGGCACTTCCCCTTCCCTTAATTTCACAAATCCAAATCCATTTGGCTTGGCCAGAACTGGATTTAATATCCTCCAAACTACCCTAAAATCATCTTAGTGGAATTACATTGATCATAAATCCAACCTATGGAGCCATTTTGATCAAATCCAAAGGAAGCACCTCAAGAAGAGGTAATAATTTCATCACCTCTTTCAAAGTTATTTTCTTCCTCCACTTCCACTTTATTTGTTGTATCCATAACAAAATAACGACTCCATTATATTATACATACTTTTATATTATTATAAATATTTTAAATCCATATTTGTTATTATATCCATCTTATAAATGACAAAGTCACCATGCGCGCGTACGTACGACTTACCGTCTCCGCATTTTGGTGTAGTTTGTCATTCAACACTTCATTATTTGGATAGGTATAATAATGAGTATAAATTAGGTAAATAATAAATATAACATGTTAATTATTCTTTATATAGGATATACTATCCAATTAAATACAATTTCACCATCAACAAAATGATATCATCGCTCGTGCGTACATACGACTTACCATCTCCACGATGCGATGAGATTCATTTCCACATTCAATATTAAACAACCATTATAAAAATATATTTATTTAATAAGTATGTAATATATGAAATAAAAATTCTATTGAATACATATATATATCTATATATATATATATTTACATATATCTCATTCACTTACTTCTGTTTAATACGATACGAAAATGGGAACGGTGTTTAAGTGTACGTATGACCTACTGTCTCTATAAACGGTGTTTTAAGTTTCATTATCAATCTATTATACATATTCATATTCTAAAAATATATGATAAATAAATAATTTTTTTATATTCTGAATGAAATTAAATCATGATATAAGTCATACGATCAAGAATAAGAAGTTAAAATATGTATGATAAGGAAAGCAATTTTTACCCGAAATGTTATTTTAACACAAAAATTATTATTAAATTTTTAGTATAAAGACATAAATGAATCATGTATGATATAATAAATTTTAATATGGTTTTTTTATAATTTAATAACATGTTATGGTCATTATACATAAGGTTAAACAAACCCTATACTAAAGAAAAGAACCAGGTAAGGGTTAATTCATCAATCTCATTATTATTTGAGATTGTTTATGTGTAAGTAGTTACTGGAAAATTTTATTATCCATGAACATGTTTCATAAAAATTCTTACATAATGAATATTTTACGGTTTTTTGGAAAGTACTATTTAGAAAGATCATCATTTTAAATTTTTTAATCATTTGTTTTTCTAAATCTTTTTAATTCTTGTCCGTGTTTTAAAAATGATTTTAAGGATTTATTTATATACACATGATTGTTTTAAAATGTTAATTCCTTTCAAAGGATTCAAATTGATATGGAAACTTTTATTCAAAAATATATTTTAAATTACTTCCATTATAAATGTGTAACTTTTTAATGATTTCAAAAAAGGGATATTTCACTCAAAGAGTTTTACTGGACATTTTCCACTATGTCAACATCCCTTATGGGATATTATTCGTAATTGAGGTTGATTTATTATAACAAAATATTCCATTTTTTATTTAATGGGTTATGATAAGTTTAACTTTGGATGTGCTATTTGAATACCATTCATGGTTTATTGTTAATGTATTGACATTTCATATGCCAGTTTTAATATGAATGTTTATGTTATGTTTCAAATTTTTGTATGAGGAATGCATTGGACTTAATAAGTGATGGGTGGAGACTGATATAGCTTCTCGATGCATCGGTGGGTCTCATGAGGCAAAATAGTGTCTTGGCACAAGGCCTTGCCCAAATATTTATTTATAGTCTTGGCATGAGGCCTTGACTATGTGGTTATGATGTCCGTCATTATGCATTTTTTTCATTATGAAATTAGTTATTACATGTGATTATTCGACTAGTATAATATCCATGTGCATGTTTGCATGGTAATGTTGGATTTATTTTTTCAAAATTATGTTCAATATTATGTTTAAAAAGGCTTTTTTTATTATACATCTTGCCTTAAAATTTTAAAGCTTCCGCAAAATTATTTACCCTTACTGAGCATCTGATCTCACCCATTTATTATGTTTTTTTTCTCAAGATTCCAAGAAGTGTATTATAATTTATAAGTATGTTTAAGCTAGAATAATAATTTAATTCTCAATGTTTTTTATGTTGTGTGTGAATTTTTAACAGAACGTTCATTTATGAAATTTATTTTCCAAGACTGCTAAACTGATCAGTCCTTTAGGACATCATACCTTGTAATCATGCTAATATAGTAAAAAATCACTAGCTCCAAGCTTCTGGGGTCAGGGTTTTATCATTGGTATCAGAGTAATTTTAGTTAAAACATTGGAAACTAGAATTAGAAAAACTATAATTAAAGAACATTACCCTAAGATATACTTTGGGGATTGGTATAGATGAACTTCCGATAATTTTGATAATGTTGAGATTTTGTGAATTTTTTAAGAAATAAATCTCTTCCTGGATAAGGGCAGGTAAAGGAGGCTCTGGAACAGATGTACCTATGAGTCAAAACTCTGACAAGGAGTTTTGGTCTTGACCCGGGGTATCCTGGTACACGACGAGGGGCCTTATTGCCCTCTTGGTTACGACACTCCTAGGGGATATACTTAGGATAATTCACATTTTCTTTACGAACCATTATGAAGGATTTGTGAGTAAATACCTCTTCAAAGAAAACATTTTTTATGATTATGGATTATATGCATAAAATATTTACGTTAGTTATTTTATAAGTTTGTAATTATTCATTTCAATTCATAAACTAACCTAGTGTATGGCATTATTTAGAAATGGTTCCTAGTAGAAGGAATGCGAACTTCAGCAATACACATGATCCAAAGAGTAAGAAGGATCATATGTTCTATGGTCGTATGCCAACATTTAGAAGGGAAATAGTCTCCCACATATTCTCATTATATGAAAAAATAGTATCATCTATTAATAAGATAAGTAAAGAATTCTTGGAGAACTGTGGCTTTGAAGGGAAGCCATAGAAGAAGAGGATGGTAAGAGAGAGATGTATAAAGGGAAGAAGAGAAATAAGGATTTTCATACTTGTGATAACTTTGGAAATAATAACCTTGGTAAAAGATTAAAGTGAATGGGGGTATGTTATAAGTGTGGAGAAAAAGGACACTATGTACATGATTGTGACAGTGAGAAAAAGGTTTCAAATGTATAGTGATACACCTACAAGGAGTTGGGACACTATGTGAATCAATGTCTAAATCATCAGATTATGCTCCAAATAATGCTATTGGATAATAATAAAGTTATGATACTACCAAATATGATGAAGAATTACTAGTCTTCTTATGTTGTTATTAAAAAATTATGTCATTTTAATTTTTTATCAATGATGTACTGGTTATATGAATTATGGAAATAAATAAGGATTTTACTATAGTGCTATTTCATTAAGGATCTGAGATTATATGGTCATAATAAAAGTGGCTCAATTTTATGTTAAACTTTTTTGGAAAACACATGGTTGAAGGAATGATAAACCTTTATATGGTTCTTAAATTGATGTAGTGATTTTGGAATAAGATATGACTGATTTGGATAAATTATATTTGATATTCTTGACTACCTTGAAACTAATTAATTGTTTGTTTATTCCATCATTGTTTGGGTTTAAAACATTTTTGGATATAAGGATTATATCCAGTATTCTATATGGAATAACAGAGCATGAATGTAATCAACAAGGTGTTATGGTAATTCAGGGGTTACCATGTTTTAAAAGAATACATGATGAATATATTCACTTGTTATTATGTGGAAAAAGATATCTTCATGATGTTTACCTTACTTATAAAATTTGGACTGTGAGTTTGGATAGAAGTATTTTATATAAGTATAAAGGTTGGAATGAATTAATTTGGACATTGTATAATATTATTTAAAGTTATAACATTTCATAAGATTATTTTTGGATTGTTATAAAAAGGACAACCTGTAGGTCGTGTGACAACCCGTTGCGTTTGGCAAAGCCGCGAGACATGAACCGGCAACCGAAGGGAGATAAGGGTGTATCACCTACTATTGGCCTACGTAATCTCCTGATTTATATAATGTAGTTTTCGTTAAATTTTATGAAAAATTAATTATAAATTCATTATTTTTGGAACCCTATACGATTATGATAAATATAATAATTTTCAGTTCTATTATCTTATGGATTGAAAGATGAGTTTGTGGTTGGAATTAGTTGAAGGATTAAAATCTACTTGTAAAGTATATTTTTTTTCTTATTTTATGAAGATATTAATTCTTAAACTTTAGGTATGGGATCTTAAAACCAAAAATGTGTTATCCTAATACCTTATGTTTTTTTAAGCGATGATATTTTAAATCATCATAGATTGATGGATTTGAGGCCCTCAATTTTACACTTGTTTGTGATTGATGACCTCAATCACTCCTTATAAAAATTTAAATTTTTCCTCCAATTATGTGTCTCTAATTTCCAAAAATGTTCACATAATCGATATCATAATTTGCTGCTGAATTTTTCATTTCCCTTTCCCTCTTATTAAGACTAAACATTATTAACCCTATTTTCAATTTGGGTTTTCCACATAGATATTTTCTATTTTCAAACTTTTATTTTCAAAGAACAATTTCAAATTATGAGGATAAAATTTATTGGAGGAGGGGATAATATAACACCCCATGATTTCATTGTACGTTATCTATTTAAATCAATTCAATAGCTTGCGCTACATGCAACACCGAGTTTGAGCGCACCATGACTTACCAAACTAGTCTTTCAGAAAGTGGTTATGAATAGTATTAACCACATTTTGAATTTTATATATATCCTATATAATTTTAACATGGTACTTTTTTGTTTCTTAGACTTAATATAAAGACAAATTCAAATTTCATATAAAACAAGAGTTTCTCAAAAAATGTTGCTTTTCCACCTTTTAATGGTGAACCCTTTTTAAATCCAATATTTAGATCTTTTATATATTAAATTTAGTGAAATTAAATTCTTCATAAAATATGGATATAAAAAATTATTTTGGATAAATATTTGGTGCTTTTCTGATAAGTTTCATATTTTGATGAATAGTAAATAATACTTAATTTAAATTTAAAACAACTTTTTTAATAAAAATAATTTATTATGATAAATTATAAATTTTAGTTGTTTTAAAGTATAATTAGGTTATATTTTTATCATTTAATATAATTTCGGTCATTATAGGTCATTTCACAATTAAATTGGATGTAAACACATGTCAATATTTTTATAATTATTACTTTTTAAAACTCGCTTTTTGTTTTTGACAATATGAATTAATTTTAAATTAATAAATGAAACTTATATGTTTTTAATTAGGTAAAATAGACTTCATTTCTTAATTTTTAATATCAAAATTATCTTAGGGCGGCTTTTTGGTATATTTCTGAAAACATTCCATTTTTTATTAATAGTGAAAAAAATGTGTTATTGATTAAAACAGGCTTATTATTAAAATAGTTATTTATTTTATTTAAATTTATTTTAAGTTCAAATATATTAATAATACCTATTAAAGTTCAGTGTAATTAATTGGTGTCATTTTATAAAAAAATTAGATGTATAAAAGTTTATTAAACTTTTTAACGTCTTTTACCCACCTTCTAGGCACATTTTCAAATTTGTATAAAACGTAATTTTACTACTTCAGTGAATTGAATTTGAAAACTTTAAGAGACACGATTTAAATCATTAAGTAAATTTGGTTCAATAAGATGAAAATAATTTTTTGTAAATAGTAACTTTGGAATTTAATTTACCATGGTTGAAATTAAATAGGGTAATTAAAGGAAAAAATGATTTTATAATTACCCTAACAGATGTACTAATTCTATTTGATATGTGTTTTTTGACCAAAATATAACTTATGAATAAAATATTATCCTTTTGGTTTACATATATTAGATTAGTACATTTATTATTATTTTATTTAAAGAAGAGTTAAAAGTGTTAAATAAAAATTTTCATAACTAAAACATTTTTAAAATAGGGTTATCCAAAAGATAAATTAGACTATACATATTAATTACAAAGGTAAAAAAGATTTCCTATATAATAGTTTTTTATTTATAATTTTTAGATATTAAACATGTAAATTTATTTATGTCACAATGATGATGCAGTAATTACCTTATTAATGAAAGATTAAAGTAATTGATATTATAAATATCCAAATAAATGTAAATTGGGAATTTTGATGCATTCCACTAATTTTTATAGTTTCATTTGACATTTTTTGGTTGATTAGATGTTTTTTTTTGAAGTGATAATGTTGTTATTCCTTTAACAAAAACAAAATACCAAATTGTGTCAAAATTGACACAAATGGGATTCTAAAACAAATACCATATTATAAAATGATATAATATTCCTAAAGATTATGGTTCAGAAAAAGGACTTATATAAGGTTGTATATGTCAATAATAAACCACTTTGGGTTCTCTTGGATTTTTATAATAGGATTATTAACCATTTATTATTACAATACAACAATATGTGGTAAAAGTTAAGTTATTTTACTAAGATTTTAATAACAAATATAAGGTTAATATTGTGAAATAAACTTGTCTAAAACCTATTTGTTGTGAATATTTCTTGACATACCCACCTTAGCTTTGAAATAAATTCTTTTGGAGACATTATAATCTGAAAATGATTTTATAATAATATAATATTTCAAACTTTTCCTTAAGTGACCCTTACCTCTCTTATAAAAAGGTATTTCGCCCTATCTTTATTTCACACCTCCGAAGCCATTTGGCTCGGCCAAACCCTTCTCATATATCCTCCCAAATACCCTCAATTCATCCTAAAGTCCTTACTTTGATTAGAATGAAAACCTAAGGAGCCCTTTTAATCAAATCAAAAGGAAGCACCCAAAGAAGAGATAATAATTCCATCACCTCTTTCAAAGTTATTATCTTCATCCACATCCTCTTTATTTTTTGTCTCCATACCAAAATAACAACTTTAATACCTTATACATACTATGATGTTATTATAAATATGGTACAAACTTATTCATTGTTATATCCATCCAATAAATGAAAAAGTCACCATACGTGCGTACGTACGGCTTGTTGTCTCTGCGTCATGGTGTAGTTTGTCATTCAACACTTCATTGTTGGGATATATATAGTAATGAGTATAATTTATTTAAATAATAAATATAACATGTTAATGATTTGGTATATATGATATACAATCCAATTACAAACTATTTCACCATCAACAGAATGACATCATCGCTCATGCATACATATGGATTACCGTATCCATGATGCGATGTGATTCATTTCTATGTTCTCCATTCAAATATGATTATAAAAATATATGTGTGTGTGTGTGTTTGATTATTTACATATATCTCATTCACTTACTTTCGTTTAAAATGATATGAAAATGGAAACGACGTTTATGTGTATGTACGGCCTACCGTCTCCATAAACGGTGTTTTCTATTTCATATATCTATCTATTATACATATTAATATTCTGGAAATATATGATACATAAATAAGAATTTATATTATGGAAGAAATTAAATCATGATATAATTTATACGATCATGAATAACAAGTTGAAACACGTATGATAATGAAAGAAATTATTACCCCAAATGTTATTTTAACACAGAAATTATTATTAAATGGGTTGTATAAAGACATAAATGAATCAAGTATTAAATCATAACTATGAATATGGTTCTATTTTAATTTAATAAAATACTATGGTCATTATATAGGAGGATAAACATACCCTCGACTAAAGGAAAGAACAAGGTGAGGTTTAATTCCTCAATCTCATTATTATCCGAGATTATTTTTTCTATATATTTTACTGTGACATTTTTATAATCCATGTCCATGTTTCATAAAAATGTTTTCAAAATGAACATTTTAAGGTTTTTTGGAAGATAATATTTAGCAAGATCCTCATTTTAAATTTTTTAATGATTTATTTTTCTAAATATTTTTAATTAATGTCTATGTTTTAAAAATTATTTTAAGGATTTATTTATATGGACATGATTGTTTTAAAATGTTAATTCCTTTAAAAAGATTCAATGTTTTATGGGACACTTTGATTCAAAAATCACTTTTAAATTACTTCCTTTATAAATGTGTTACTTTTAAATGATTTCACAAAAAGGGATATTTCTCTCAAAGAGTTTTACTGACAGTTTCAACTGTGTCAAAATACTTTAATGGATATTATTCTTCATTGAGGTTGATTTATTATAAAACAATATTCCTTATTGTATTGAATGAGTTATGATATGTTTAACTATGGATGTTCTATTTTTATTCCATTGTTTGTTTATTGTTAAAGTATTGACATTTCGTATGCCAGTTTTAATAAGAATGTTTATGTTATGTTTCTACATTTTCAAATGAGGAATGCATTGGTATTAATAAGTGATGGGTGGATCCCATTATAACTCCTCAATGCATCGATAGGTCTCATGAGACAAAATAGTGTCTTGGAACAAGGCCTTGACAAATATTTTATTTATAGCCTTGGCACGAGGCCTTGATTATGTGGTTATGATGTTCGACATTATTCATTCTTTCATTATGAAATTAGTTATTACATGTGATTATTCGATTAGTAGAATATCCATGTGCATGTTTATATGGTAATTTTATATTTATTTTTTCCATATTATTTTCAAGATTATGTTTAAAAAGTATTTTATTTTTATTATACATCTTACCTTGAAATTTTAAAGCTTCTACTAAATTATTCACCCTTACTAAGCATCTAAGCTCACCTCATTCTTATGTTTTGTTTTCCCAAGATTCCAAGAATTGTATTATGACTAATTTTCAAGTTTAAGCTATAAGAATAATGGAATTATCAATGTATTTTTTTATGTTGTTTGTGAATGTGTATATTAACGTTCATTTATGTAATATATTTTCTAATACTACTAAACTGATCAGTCCTTCATGACTTGATTCCTTGTAATCATGCCAATGTATTAAAATAATTCCCCAGCTCCAATATTATGGGGTCGGGGTGTTACATGGGACCATCAGGTTATACATATTTTCTTTTTACACCCATTGTGGTTTCCATATTATATTCTTTAAAAATTATATTACTATTGGTGTGGCTTATTAGGATGAATTATGGGTGATAATTTAGATAATAAATCATGCAACTTACCATAAGTGGGCATAATTGTGAGTTTAATTTGGCTCTAAACTTATTATAAAGGCCTTGAAAATGAAAAATAGGAATATTCTTTGATGACTTATACCTGACTTGATTGAATGTATCAATTAGGTAAAACACATCAATTTTACTATCTCACATGTCTACAGGGGATGAAATCAAGTGGATGATGAACTATCAAATAGAGTGATCATAAATATTAGCAAGATTTGGTCCTCTAGGACTACGAATGTTTGTGCACTGTTGGTGGATGTAGATATTATGAGTACAATGCACTCCCCACTTTTTATATATCCTTGCAATTATTGACATTATAATATTTAATTTTCTAAAATAAATTAGAAGGTTTAGGGAACCAAGATCCATTGGTAATATATGGGAATTATTTATTAGAAGAAGGTGTAGTTGGCCTCATATTAGAGTTCATGTATCACTATGTATACCATGTGTAAGGGAATCATGATTTTATATATTTCTGATATAAGGCCCCTGTATAGATCTGGATCATGTGTAATGAATTTTTTTGGTCATTTTTTGAGTTAACCATAACATTAATAGTCATTTAATAGTCTCCTATATAGAACAATATCCTTCACAAGGGAGGGTTTTTTTACCTATATATCATGTTATAGGGAAAAAACATTCCACCCAATTGTAGATTTATAGATAATGGATATATACCACATATCATTTCATGGATCCAGCTCCCATGCATGTAGTGGGTTCTGTTGGATATCCCACTCTAAAAGGTTTTAGGTCCTGCAAGATTGATCCAATGTCATGAAGTTTATTATCATGCAATAAGATTGATCAAGACCAGATGATTATGGTCACATATATTTGACCAAGACATTATTGTGAGGATTTTTTAGATTTCATGGGGGATTCATAACTTGAAATTGAATGATAAAAGTATATAATGTTATAATATTGATTTGATAATGGGTATGATGTATTGACGTGTCACATTGAAGGTTTTTGAACCTACTATATTAGTTGGTTCACAAGAAGTGTAAATAATAACAAAAGAATATCATAGTAAATGTGGAGTGGATACTAATGAGACTATATTGACTATTATAAATGGATGTAACTAGAATCATGCATAAGAGGGAATGTAGCTCATGGTTTTAAGGTGACCTTTTTTATAGGTCCAAAACAACCCCTATTTTACCAGCTCTATGTCATTGTGTTGTTCACCAATTAATCCTATTGTGTCCCCTTTCAACTAGAAATTTGATGTTTCCAATTCACTATAAGGGAAAACTAAAAGAATGTGCCATGGTTCATGAATTTCTAAATTATTGTGAACTTTATGATTTGGTTAGTTTTTACTCAGATATCAAAGGGTTAAAGTTTGTTCATAAATAATTAAATATGTAAGAAGGGTTTGATCATGATAAAGGCTCTTCCATCTTCTTTTAAACACATTTTTAGTTAAAAGGATTAAAATAATAAATTATTGAGTACATTATCATTAGAGGGGATCATCTACCCAATGTAAAGGTATCATGTTTTTTAGATTAATATCACACAACAAGGTTAGGGTTACATGTCCTGTAATAGAATACATCTCAATCATGTTATTCAAATTGACTTTCACAACCCTCTAAATTTCACATGAGTCCTTTTTTTCTTGAGAAACAAGTGGAAACTATGAGATAAATTATGAGATATAATAGTTCATGATAGGTAATATGTAGAGGAATTCAAATTTTAATGAATTCAGGAATCCCAATATGTATTTGAATAACATAAAGTTAATTTATGTGGAAGAGGTTTCTTAGATTGATAATGAAGTAAACATGTGCTAGATCATGTCTCGGTGCTGGGGTGGGGTGAGATGTCAGTGTTCTATTGTTGAATTTTTGGAGATAAATCAACATGGATAGATAAACTAGTATATTGGAAATGTTTTATGTGAATAAGGATCATACATAAAAGTGGATGAAATTCTCACAAGGTGACCACATGTCATGAAATTTAACATCATATGACTAGGATGTGTACGTTGTAGATTAATTACATGTATTAAGAATGTTTTCATGCATTTGAATTTCTTGTGACTAATACATAGATTATATATAGTTTAAGGCCATCTGATAAGGACCTATGTGTCCTTAAGTTTATGTCCATGTTATGAGGACCGGATTTTCATGGAGTTTAAGTTCATATGATGAGGACCTATGATGATATGTATTTTAAATTCTTGCCACTAAGAATTTTTTTCAAGATAGTAATTATGAAAAGTAATTTTATAAGAATCCTTGTATCAGTTTGGGGAATGATGTGTTCTCTATACATAATTTATAACAAGTAAAATGCATTAGAATAAACCTTGTGTATGATTTAAGGTCCCTCACGATAGTGTTCCATCTTTTGATTTTATCCCGTAGTATCATCAATGTTATGAGAATCAACAAAAATTCTTTTAGAAGGAACTAGTAAAGGCAAATCTTCTTGTTTAAGGATTATAAAAAAGGGTTTAATATAATTTTAGATTTTATAATGTATGAAATATATTCTCATCAGGTTGTTATAAATCAATAATTTACTTTTGGGATTGTTCATCTATAGAGATTTGACATTTGATAATGACCATTGGTGGGGGAAACTAAACTTTGATGTGTATTAGTGCATATATTCCATAAACTAGTGTATATGGGGTGTCTTGTGTGGAAATGAAAGTTCTGGTGTGATATTCCCACAAGTAATGTAGGAGTTTGTATATCCTATTTTTATTGTCTTCTTCCATGATTTTTAGGAGTATATTTGAGAGATCTCAATTGGAATACTCTATTTACCCATTTTCATCTACATGATAGTGAGATGAATAGTTGGACTCACGGTATAAACTCTTCAACTCAGAGGAATAGATATTAAATCCATTATCCATCAATATTTTATGAGGGATTCAAAATATGGTTATAATATAGAACTTCATAAATTTGATGGTTCTCTTTATCCAAATGTCCTTGAGAGGTATGGACTCATCCCATTTGGAGAAGAATCCAGTATCAGTAAGTATATACATAAACTTCTTGGTCTTAACTAATGGATGTGTCCCCATGAGATCCATTCACCATATGATAAATGAATATGATTAATTGGTAGTCTGTATCAATTCTGAGCGATTATGGGTGAATTTTGAATATATGTGAAAAACATGTAACTTTTTGGTGAACTCGATCTAGTATTGTATCATCATCATCCAAAAATATCCAATAATCAAAATTTAGTAGGAGATCTAGGTTCCTAAATGATGGTAACTGAAAGATACTACATGGACATTCTACATTATAGTGAGTGTATCCCTATTCATGATGCATCTAAGGTGGACTCAATTGAATCCTAGTTTATAAATGACTTTCTATTATTTTTTTCCCATCCATGGGGTGAATTTTTCTACTCGATTTAGGATTTAATCCTTTTCTGATTGGTCCGATTATGTTTTGTTGTTTTTTGGTATTATATTATATGTTTTACCCATCCAATAGTGGTTTTTGGATCATCACATCCTGAGGAAGTACTACTCTAATTGAATTCCTCCATCTCACAGATGATGACTGGGGTGACTACCCTTTAGTGCATGATGTGGAGGATTTTCTCACCCATGTTAGGATCATCCATGAATATGGTAGTTTTATCCAATACCTCTGTGTGAGTGTTTTTTGATTGAGAAACATAATATATAGTAGGTTTAAAACATAATTCTAACAATATTTCTCTCACATAGCTTATGAAAGGTTTCAATTATTCCCACTTGATATAACATTCTATGTTGACCAATTTGATCACTAAATCTAGGTCCTATTTTACATTTAATAAGTATATCTATAGTTGTAGGGATAACATTGGGCTTTCAATTAGGTCTTGGTATTCCAACTCCTTATTGGGGAAGCCTTAGAATAGTAAAAAAGAAGTAGGGTAGGATTTCCTTAGCTTGTGAAACAAATACAATGTCTTGGACAACCCAGTTAAACTTCTGTTATTCCATTATATTCCAGGATGGAATTCAATATGCCCCTTTAAAGTACATCTCCCATGATTGGGGAGTTTCATTATTATATAAAACCTCTTTTCTAGGATCTTAGTACTTATTGGTCTGTTCTTTGAGAAGAGATGTTCTATAATGAAATTAGCTAGTTATTGTCTCTTTATTTTCTTTTATGACATGAATCAAACATATTACTATTTCATGATAACCTCCCTTTGGTCTAAATTCCAACTTATTATAGTATGGAGGGGAATAAGCATGATTAGCTTGATACGAGAGCCCAAGTGGAATTTATGGTTCTATAATTAATACACCATCTCTTTCACCATGAATATGAGTGCAAGTAAATTCTTCATAATATTATATTTCATTTGAGATGGTATAGAGTATACTCAGTTTATACACCATAATTTCGTGCAAGACGGGTTCTGAGAGATCTCACAATGTCGCCACATATAGTATGAGTGGATTCTTTCATACTTGGGTCATTAAAAATAGTAGACGTAATAGATATTTCTTGAGTTTATAAAATGCTTCTTAGTAGTATTCATCCCATAGATAGGTGACCCTATTATTTTTTAACTTAGTGAATTGGATATATTTTATGGCCAATTTTTCTAGGAAACTCATAATGAATGTGAGCCATCCCGGGAATCCTTATAACTCTTTAAGGTTTAAAGGAGGCTACATCCTGAGGATTTTAGTAGTGTTCTCAATATTAACTTCAATTTCATGGTGGTGTAATGGGAATCCATGGAATTTCCCTAAAATTACCTCAAAATCACCCTTCATTGGTTTCGTCATTAAACTATGATGCTCAAATCTTCTATATATTGTTTGTTAATTAGAGAGGTGATACAAATGATACTGAGATTTAACCACCCAGAAAATGATGTAGAATTCCATAATTCTATCTAAAAATGAATTGAATATGTGATTCATAGTACACTGATAGGTGGTTCTTTTATTATTTAGAACGAATGGAATGACCTAGTAATAGAATATCCCTTGAGGTTCTCTAAACATAGTGGATTCCTTATATTTTGAAACTATTATCATCTAATTATACCCTAAGTACCCATCCATAATGTAAAGGTATTAGAAGCATATGAACACATAGATTAGAAGTTCCATAATATGAATAGTGATATTTTATTTTTGGTAATATATATTGATATCACTAAAATTGATATAGTCAATGATCTATTTATTTTTTCCGTAGGAATGATGTCAGCAAACCATTTCAGATACTGTATCTCTGAAATAATTTTGGATTTAATAAATCTTTCAAATTTTGATTCCAACATGGTGGAATGAGGTTATTTTTTAGATTTATAATTTCATTCCAACTTTCACCGATGTTAGAATAAGTATAAACATAGTAAGTATTAGGTAATGTCATGGAAGAATTCTTAATTTCATTTGATTGATCAAGGAAATTTTATAACTTAGTTGGAGCATTATTCTAGAAATATTTCAGTGGCTTGATTTTAGTTGGAATGACCATTATTGCATGAACATGGGCTAGTAAAAATTGGGGTTTTTAGTGTCCAATAAATCAGAGATATTTCACCATGATTGTAATTATAGGAATTATATACCCATTACTAGGAAAGGGACATAGGCTTACAGGAGAAATTCCTAATCTATTGGGAGTGGAGAACCAATTGTCACGCTCTCTCATTTATTCATTACCTACCCTATTATAGAAACATATATTTTTGTATTTGGATTAAAAATAATCAAATGGGGTAGTATCATCACACAACATGCTAACTATTCCATTAATGGTATACTTCAAACATTGATGGGATATAAATAGGACATCTAAATAACTATGAATCCAAGGTATCAAGAGTTATACATTGTATGTAATGACCTACGTGATAACCATGAATTAAACATTATAAAATAGTTCTATAAATTGGGATTTTATCTTGATCTTTATGAGGGTATTTTACTCACTCTTATCATATCCAAGAATGGTAAACTCCATTTCAGAAAAATCATCCTCACAATACCCTAAATTTCATGGGTTTTAGACTAAGATGTTATTAATCTAGGAATATTTCTTAACCAGAGCAAAAAAATGTCAAAATTGTAAAACAAACATTAAATATATATGGGAATAATGTATCCATGAATAAATTGATCCTAATATTGTGATATGAATTAGATAGTGTCATAGAACTATACTAAGGTGATTTCATCTGGATAAACCTCATCCACATCAAATAATTATCAAACTTATTGGGGTTCTATAGGACCTAAATGAGAACATATTTTTACTGTTTTGAGAGTGAAGAGCATCCAAAATTGAGTTCTTGGTTGATATGGTTGTTAGTTGTTTGAAGATGACATAATTTGGATGTTGAGGTATGTGCTACTCTTGGTGGGGTTGCTCTTGAGTATGAGGATTATGAGCTATTTCTCTTGTTGTTAATGGGTTTGGAGCTTCGATAGAATTTGAGAACATATCTATTGATGATGGAGTGGGCCAAGCTGGCTTACCATATTGTTTGGGCTGATCAAATAGTTTCACATCTTCCAGGTAATCATATAGAAAATTCAGTTCAGAATTCACTTTGATGACTCCAAGGTATCTCCATGTTCTTGTTGTGCTCTCTAAACTTATTTTCCAAGGATTTTAGCTGCATATATCAATTCATTGGGAATATGACCAAGATGTATGGCTAGAACACAACTTCATCTTCCCATGTTTCCTATACTCATGTGTCCTCCACCTCTAGCTCCACATTTATGTATAGGGTACTCAGGTTCACACATATATTCACCATCAGATAAAAGTTTTGATAAATGAATAACATTAATAATTCAAAATAAAATATCTACATTAAATGAGGGATTCAATTGGTTGGGGGTTCATGTGATTTAGACTATGAGGCCATGAAATCTATAAAAGATTAGCCCATGTTGGGAGTCAGATGAGATTCTTATTATTATTCTCAATTCTACTTCTGATGATTATGTTTTCCTATACAAGATGAGTTTTATGGTACACTCATAGGTATAAAGGTAGGTTGTAAAATTTTTATTCATTTATGAAGTTTCACTCTAAGGATATAATGATCTTGATAAACTGTCTTTCAGGTTATCCATTTATTGAAATTTTATTCATTCCAGGATGAAATTTATTATTGATTGTCTTCTCCCTTTGATTGGGTTGTGACACATGTTACCCTATCAGTAGTTATTTTCATTGTATCACCAATCTAGAATCAGCCATTCCCAAGAGTATTTCCTTAAATAAAAAATAGTCATGTATGACGTGACCCAAACTCATTTGAAAATAGAAATATTCTGGAAGATCACTAAGGTTAACCTCATCAAGATTCTATATCATAATTATGTGGAAGATATTATCTTCCATGGATACTATGAACTTTTTCATTTCATGAGGAATAAAATTTATTATTCCATTCATCAAATCATGGGTCACCCTAATCTAGTTTTTCCACTAATTGGGGTTGGTTTTCTACTATTTCTACCTTGTAATAGATTTTGGGTGAGTTTGGGATTTCCTAGGTAATACAATGGGAACTAGAATTGTATTTAGTGTGATGCTAGTAGTTTCTACCTTACCTATAATTTTCCCTTATGTAATGGGTAGGGGTTGTGATTTCAAAATTGTTCTCAAAACGACATCCTCTAGATGCTGGTCTGTGTTAGAAATATCCCATAAAATATGTGGACATTTCAGAAGGAGTATTAGTGTCTATAGTTCATGAGAAATAATTCCCACCCATATCTCCAGTAATGGATCAAGTGAGAGAATAATTCTCTGAGAATATTTCAATCTCCTCTATCTAGTGATAAAATAGGTATCCTTATTATTATCACATTGTTTAATGTTTGTGAGGTTGATGATCATCATTTTACTTAGCACAAAAAATAAATCTGTATAGGAATTAATATTGAAGGTCTTCCCAACCTATAATGGTCCATGTTGGGATACAACTAAACTAGATGAAATCTAGACCAACTAGAGTCTACACAAATAACCTCAATTTTTCTTCCTCTTATAGGTATTGTGGGACCATAATGGGGCTACATCATGATAGGAAGTGTGAGTGGTGTCAATCTAAATCCAACATACCATAAAAGTTTCAAAAAATAGGTTCCCAAAATTATACTGAAGTGGAGTGGATTATACTCAATCATGATGCAATATCATTTTAGGATACATGGGGGTGAACCTCCCTTCCAAAACTTTGATTCAAGTATAAAGATACTTGATGGTGTTATGATATTCTATGTGTTTTACCATTTGAACGACCTCATGATCATGCAGTGCATCAAAAGATTTATGTGGTATTCCTAAATTCATCAGTTGAAAAGATTCAATCTAATTTTGGGACTTTGTGATTGTATCAATATAGGAGTGGTTTCTTATGTAATGGTAAAAAATCTTACTCTTCCTCAATTCCAATTTTAAGAAATATCAACTTTTTATATTCAAAGCTGGACTGATGATTAGATTATTCCCTTGTGTGTAGGTTAAATTCCTTTTAATGGGTGTGAGGAGAAACATTTATTTCAGCTAAAAGGTGATAATTTGTGGGAGTATTTACATTGGGTACCTCATCCTTGATTCTTATAAGATTGTATACCTCAACCTTATATTATGCCATTCACTCTTCCATAGAAGTAATTTTAGCCTTAGTGGAGAGTGTGATGTTTCCACATATTTCCCTTTATACAAAGTAGAATAGAATTAAGGCAGTTTTATATCATCATTTTTAGGTACTATGTTTTAGCTACTCCCTTGATTATAATATTTCTTAGCGTTGGATTGTACATCGATGAAACCTTCCTCTTGAGTTACTATTTTCAAATTACATCTGTTAGGATCCACATATTGAACCATATCATCTTCGAGATTGATAATGATGTTGTTCACTAAGGCATATTGGGTAGCATAAAGCATCCCATCATCTCTGAGCAATATGATAGTTATGTACCACCTACTCCCCTTCAATAGTTACATAGAAGTCTTTTTCTTATCCCTTTCTTTCACTAGGTTGTTTTTATTTTAACCCCTTGAAGGTTTTAGTTTTATTTATTATATTTTCTATGGGGTTTTTCAAAGAATAGTAGAAATTATGGACCATAAATACATTCTTTTAGGAACATATCTAAATGACAAGATTGTTACACATGTTGGTTGAATGGTTAAGATGACTAACATCGGTATCCACTTCCTGGTTTGGAGATGTATAATCTCCTTTGAGGGTATGGTAATAATGACACCATCCCTGATGGATAGGGTTGAAATATAGATTTCATGAGTCCTTTATAAATTTATTGAGGATTTGATTAGTCTTTTGATAGTGGAATTTGTAAAAATTTCCCCATTCATTTGGTATAGGGTTTATTTGGAGCTTCCACTGACTTATTTTGGATCCTCTTAATATTTAATGACCCTGTGGGAAAACGTGGTGGTACAAATTCTCCCATAAATGTGGGTTGGATTTCTTCTAGATATATTCCATGTCACATTCAATGGATATATTCTTTATTTTACACAATTTCAGTTGTTCTTGGGACAAGTGTAGTGCCTGCGCAGGATGGGGGCTTCACTCTAGAGGGAGCTATCAAGCTACCATAGATTTTGGATTTCTCATATGAGGATCCATATTTTATCATTGTTGGGTTTGTATTAAAATAAAATTTGTGTCCCACCCCCTCCATTCTCTCATGATGATTTTTTTCCTTCAAAATGGTGTAATTTCATTGGATTGGATAATTGTAATGCATGCTGCTTGGACTTGTGATCTCTCGTATGACTATGACATCATAGAACTTCATACCCAAAGGGACCTATAATCCTATGGATGGGGAGGAAGTGAAATGCTCCATTATCACCCCATACTTGGATATGCACATCAAATAAGGTTTAATTATTATTTTTCAAAGGGTAACTAGGATGTCTAGGAAAGCATGTTGTGGGCTCTCACAGTGCTTTTATTGCCTCAGTTCTCAATCCATGTATAAGGTGGTGAGATCTATTTGGAAACAGATAATAATTATTGAATTATTATGATATTTATAACCTTATTAAGTGTTTGTATTATCCTTTATCCAATGAAAGTTTTCCCATAAGTTCCAGCTTATGTGAGGTATGCTTTCCTCTTTTATGTCATGGGGGATAACATAACTATTTTTAGTGATGGGCCAGAACATCATTGGGATGTTTTTCTTAACCAAAACGTTCCATAAGTGCATGATAGATTCTTCCTTATCAGAGGAGTATTCCTCTAACTAGTAAACCCATATTGGTCACTTCTCTATAGAAAACAACTCAAGGATTATAGATGGAAGGGATGGTGGAATCCAATTTGGGTCCCCTTCCGACCAAGGTGTGGTTTTTCTGATGGTTAATAGGGTACTATATATGGTTCACGCTAGTGTTTTGAGAGACTCTCTACATAAAGGTTCCCTAAAAAGGTAATTACTTCCTTTCTTAGGTGATATATCACTACATTGTGGTTTTCCATGACAGATAGAAGGGGTAATATCCTCATAATCCATCTCTATGCTTCTATGAGTTGGACTTTCATGGTAGATATAGACTTCTACTTTAGATGATGATTTGGAGGATCCTAGAGATTCTTTAGATATTCACTTAATGGCTTCAAGGATAATGGCATTGAGTATGGTAGTAATATGATCAGACTATTTTTTGTGGTTATAATATGGTGGTCTAATATATGGGATCATATCGGGATATTGGCTTGCTATATGGTAGTCTCCAAAAAAATCCAATGACTATATACTACTACAAGAATATGGGCCTACTGTTGAGAAGATATTGGGGTATTCCAATGAGATTCTGTAATATTAGTGGGAATACGGGCATGCCTTTGGGTAGGTTTCATAATATGATGGTTAACCCTGATTAAAGAAGTAATATGAGCCGGATTAAGTTTTCCATTCTTCATTAGAATATGATGATGGGCCTTAGAAGTGGGAAAATTAATATGGTCCCCCTCTTATATAGACTCTAAAGAATACTGGTATAGTATTTCAATTGGTGGAGTAGGAATATGTTCATGTCTCCAGTAATATGTAAGAATTGTTTGGGTATATTTTCTATCAGGGATATGATCCTTCCCTGAGGTGACTTTTGTAATATTCCATGGAACATCAATTGTATATAAATATGTTCTTAATCTTGGTTGGAATTTGTAATATTTCAATGGCCTTCAATGATAGAAATTTGCATCTATATTAAGGTTATTTTCAAATAAATTTTTATGAAACAAAATCTAAAAAGGGATAAGAGCCTAGTATCATGAATTCTCCCATACCAATAGATACTAACAGTCCTCATATATGGGATCAAGAATACATTCTACTGTATAGTAGCTATCTAGTCATGTTGGACATTATGATATGCTCTAGTAGTAGGAAAAATATGAATATATTCATATCACTACATTATTGATATAATATTTTGGAAAATATCATACATTGGAGATAGAGTGCATTCTCAATTTAGAATATTATTTCAAAGAATATAAGACTGTATGTTCTTGATTTCTAGACCATGCTACAAAACCAGTTCAATTGAAATGGAGATATGTGTCCACTTATGTCCTCTATTTTTCACAAGAATATGTCAATTTACTTCTTATATGACTGAGGTAATATGATCATTCCCCCTAGTTATTTCCTAAATATGTGGGCAGACTTAGTATGAATGGGTATGAATATAAGTATGATCAGTATGTTCCATCATATTGTATTGATGATATTGATATGGGTGATCTTGGATATGATCCTCCTAAATGTTTACCACCAGAATATGTCAGTCGGATTCATTAATATAAACATTAATATGGTCTGGATCCCAAGGATTTTTAGTTTTTCACTCAATTAGATCTCATCTGGGTGTCTTTGGAGGTGGCCCACTGGACAACACCCTCTGTAGGGAAAAGGGGGCCAGTTATCACATGGACCCGACACCAATTGATAGGATCCCTCCTCAGTGACTCCAAAACTGGGATACAATTATGGTTTACTCTTTGATATTCCTTACTAAGGTAAATAAGTTAATTATTATCCCACTTCATGGATATACTCCTACAGTGGTAAGAAATGGATACATTTGTCATCGGGATTATAATTACCTTCCTTGAACAAGTTGGGTTTATGAGATTTAATAATTCAAGACCCTAATGTGTATCTTCAAGGGGAAGGATTGTACGGTGTTTTGGTTACACCATGAGAACTATGTTTTCAACCAAATGATAAATGATTTGGGTTGGTGATGTTTTTTGTTTCATGCGATGGTAGTCTCTATAGTCGAATTACCAAAACACTTGTTTGAATATACCATTACCTTATTTCGAGGTGAAATTATTGATAATGTTATGTACATTCATAAATAAAATAATAAAAATGTAAATCAATTAATTTATCATCACAAGTAAGATACATGGTTGAATAGATATAAAAAAGAAACATCATTTTTTATTATTGATATTGGTTGTAGCCATTTGCTTCTACAGATAGAGAAACATTTGTCTGGAACATGGTCAACTTGCTTTCAATTTTTTTTTAAAGAATCACATTAGGTTCACCATTATTTGTTCTGATTATAAATGTTACTTTCATGGTGTGAGAAACAAATTGGATGACACCTATTGCAAATTTATTATTTGGATATCACATAGTTTCACATCAGGTTGACCATTTCTTGTTTCAAACTGAAATGTTGGATGTAGAATGATGCTTGATTGGGGGTGTCCAATATAGTTTCCTAATACATTTATTTCCTACTCACCATCATTTATTTAATCCAATTTCCAATGATTTTTGTTAATGGAATTTGAAACATTGAATGGTTATCGCATCTCTATCGAGTTACAGAACTATATTCCAAATGTAGTTGGTCATTGAGATTTCTTACGAATGACACTAAAAAACTCAAATTGATCAAGAGGATTGGAGTTTGGGCTCATGAAACCCAATTAGGGAGGATTTCCTACTCTAGGAATATCTTATAGAATTATTATATGTTTGTAAATCATTCCAAAAATCCCAATATGGATCTTGTTACCCTAACAAAACACTAGTTTTTGACCACAGGTGCTATCATTTGTCCATCATAGAGGTATTCTATTATTGTGACCATATTTATGTATTAGAGGTTCTCAATTTTATCACTTTTTATTACTTAGTGAAGCTGGTGATGGTATTACTATGCTTCCAAATCCATGAGTCTTAGAACTATAGATTCTTTCACCATCTAGGAGTCTGGTAGTTTTTTATTGTATCTAGATCAGATAGATAAAGGGGATTCCTACATATCCATGTGAAATAAATAAAAAACCAACATATTTTTTTTGGAACTTATTCATATAATGCTTCCATGAGATACTTCATCGTCAGTATAACCTTTTGAATGCAAAGAGGAAGATATACTTGAGACTTAAATCTGAAATGAGTTTGATATAGGAGGCATTTTAATCATTCTAAATCACATCCATCACTGGTACGTAAGACAATTTGAGTCATGTTTTGTGTGAGAAAAATGATATAGCATAATATTATAAACATTTCATGGGAGTATAGGATTGAATTTGTACAGGGCTTACACATTAATGATTCCATGAGAGAAGCATGACTGCAAGCATTTGAAAGGTTATGGATATATTGTATATGAATTATGATCCTCCACATGGAATATAAGGATTTGTAGTATATATATATATGGGGGTGTTATATAATGGAACTCGAGCATTGGAAATTAATCCTACAGATCCTTATTGTGATATTAATCAGAGTTTTTTAGTTCATACTACCCTTTGACCATTGATTGGAAAGGAGGGGGCCATAATAAACTTCTAACTATCATGGACCTATGACTTATAGATTATTGGAGTATATTGAGTGATATAGACTTATGCGATAAGGAATTATAAGGGTTTGAGTGGAACCCCATAAGGCTATTAGATCACTTGAATTCCGTGGGGTCAATCACTCTATATAAATAAGACAAGGTCATGCACTCTGTGTGATGGATATGAAGTCACAAAAGAATAAACATACATGAATTCCATGTGATCACATTACAAATATGGTGTTGGCTGGTCTTATGGCACGATAACTTGACCAAGAACCCATCTCACGATTGTATGATTGTACCCTGATATTATGATTAAAATTTCATCATGTGTTTTGGAAACCAAGGTTCATTAAGTGATTGAAACATGAAAAAATATAAATTGTTCTTAAATCATTGGTTCTTAGGTTACTCAATTAGATTTATGAGTATGGTGTTTTTATGAGTGTTAAGGGGTTCATAAGTGTTTCCTCAAATATCTATGTTTTTTCTCATGGTTAAGAATATTTTTAACTAGGATTAATATGGTAGATATAATTTCAACATAAGTTTGTGGTGTCTCATGCATCCCACATGACTGTGTTTTCACATCAATGGTGAAATCTTCCAATAGATCACATAAAAAATGTCAGCCACAAGGAGGGTCTATCTGGAACATCCTTGAACATGAGTTAATTATGTGATATAATCATCATCAGGTAATCACATGACTCTAGTTGGGAAATGTGTGAAGAATGGTTACTATGTTAAGGCCCCTTCAGGAAATAAAATACTTAGCAAAGTCACTTGGTTTATTCAAACATTGTCCAATCACATGAATCCATTAGAATAAAATAAATAATAGTGATGAAATTAAGTACCCACTATGGATACATTTTTTTTATTTATTTTTATTCTTGTCACCTTGTACCTAAATGAAAATAGATAATAGTCCATGGTCACACAATCGTGTGTTAACCAAATCACAGATTACCTTTTCACTTTTCTTCAATGCATAAAATGAATTGGTGGTATGTTGTGTGATCAAAATTCCATTTATGTTTTATGTGATCATGTAACCTAACCGAATTACCCTCAAATTTTCATTCTCTGTATCCTTTTCCTTTGAACCAAAATGGTACTCTTGTTTTGGTTATTTTCCAAACATTAATTTTTCTAATGTTCATTTGGCAGGAATCAATAGGTGGAATTGGCAATGATGTGAGAAATTGGTATAATGTATGTTAATGGTGATTAATCATAGGATGTTATGTTTAAATATTTGTTTTGTGGGGGACATGATATTATGTACAATGTGGGACTATCGATATGTTGGTTGGTTCTATCAATAATTGATTGGGGAGGTGATTCCTATAGTGGTGACTATCTATTGAAGGAATCTACCTTTATAAGTATGTTATCCAAGGTATTTTGGATAAAAACTGTGTTTGGAATCATCTTAGTGTTTTGATAATGTAGTGATCATGATATATGTGTTTTTATAAGGTCTGGTCAGTGTGTGGATGTGATTTCTTGGGGATAATCAATCTTATGGTGGGGAGATTTTAATGTGTCGGATATTTTAGAGTTATAATTTTGGTCTGATCATGAATCATCCATGTGTATTTTCCCTATCATGGTTGTCATATGGTTTGTGTGTGATAGTAATAAATTACAATAGTTGGACTAAGATTAGGGTTGGAATTTTTCAGAAGGAATAAAACCAAAATTTTATATAGAGGATCACTGTTTGGATAGGGGCTGATCAAGGGTCTTATCGTATCCGAGAGGTAAAATTATTTGATGGCTAAGAAGAAGGGTGCGGGTGAATTTTTGGAATTATTATTGTTATATAAAAGTATAGATGTGTTTAGTGGAGACTATGAATATTTTTGAAAATTTTTCTTAAAATTGGAAAATTATTCAGTTTTAAGGGAACACATACATAAGGGTAATAAAATCATAGACAATAGTAAATAAAAAATATGAAATATTAGTAACATACCCATGTATAAAGAAACACAAATCATATGTAAGATTAAACACCATGTATGAAATCTATGAACTTATTTTCCAACAGATATTTAAATTTAGACATGATGATATTTAAGGGATACAAAAATTCGGTCAAAAAATGCTTAGTATTTGTTATTAAGGGAGACCAAAAATTTCATTATGATAATGAAGGGTTAAATTGATATATAAGAGATAGAGAAATGATAAATTATATGACATATAATTTTTAGAAAAAAATAATTATGTGTCTAATACTTATGGGTTGTATGTGATGATACATTATGATTGCTAAGATGATATATAATGATTGATTTGGTTATTTAATGATATTTAAGGGTTGATCTCATTATATGAATGTGTTTCTCAAGAATTATTAAAAAGTTGAATGTGAAATTATAGATGTGTGATAACCCTGTGAGTTAGATGTCATGTTGTGATGATTATTAGTTATTTTTCATTAAAACAATTAATTATTAATAAACATAAATATTTAATCATGTTTTTTTAAAATTTCATTTAGTAATACATTTGGTACATCCGAACTCTCAATATCTATCTATATATTATTCTTTATTCTCTATTGAGATAAAATTATCTATTATTTTCTATTCATCCTGATGTTCATTACAGGGAGTAGTTAATAGTAAGAACATCTATCCATGGGTATCTAATATTTTTTACACTCTACATTTAACTATTTTCTATTAGTTAGGGCATAAATTAATTGTTTTATTAAAATTACCTAGTCTATACCAATAAAATGAAGACCATCTAGTGTTTTCCATTTATTTGATTCCTACAAACACTGGGAAGGTGGTTCATTTCTATTTCATGTGTAATAAGTTTTACATGAATCATTTGATAAATATGATAACATACTATTCTGTGTACAATGAATAATGGTACCTGTAGGATCGAAATAATAATGTAGATGCTCAATTTACAAGAGTCGGTGAATTGTACACATAAAAAATTTTCTTAAGCCAGGAAAGATCTAAGTTTAACAATGTTAAACTAAGAAGATTCACAACACCTCTAACACTAATTGGAAATTAGAATAAGTAATGAAGTTACAAACTTCTAACTCTACACACTTGCTTGAATCAGGAGACTGATTCCGAATAATAGGTTCTGGAAATATGGATCCAGAAATTTAAACTTAACTAAAGTTTACAGTATGAGATTCTACCATAAGGCGTATAGAATCTAAATGAATCAGAGTTTAAGTGTAAGGAAATATAATATGATTATACCTACCTTACAATACAATATGTAGTGGAAAAACATGTAGTACAACTACAAGTAACAAAAAATAACTATTTTAACCCAAAGAGAAGGGTATCCAACAACCTTGGATAAAGGTCCCCTGATTTATACTTTCAAGAAAGTCTATCTTACCCACACTAGGGTAAGACCTCGATACGAATATCGGAGTCTCTGTCTTGCTATCCCCGCAAGCCCTCAACTTCATGGTAGTTGGAACCTTTGTCTTCCTCAGCAAGGAAGCCCTCGAACTTCAAGGAATTCGGCACCTCTGTCTTCCTATCCCTGGAAGCCCTTGAATGTAATCACCAATATTCAGAGTCGCACGAAGAAATATGAATGAGCGGTTCAGTACGCACAAAGAATGAAAAAACTTATCTCTCTAGAAATCACCTTAACAATGTGTGGTTTCTAGATTGATCAACTCGTTTCACCTCTCTGAGCTCTTTCAAATGAGATCCTACTTATAGGCTCAGTAGGTGCCCTCTCCAACGGTAAAATTTTTCTTAAAATTTAGAGGGACCAGTACAAGTGTAACTCAACCAATGGTTAGTTTAAAACAGAATAAACGACATCATTTAATAACAAACCATGTATAACTGAATGCACAACATCATTTTGTAATGGAGCATTTTTAAGCAAAACCTATACTAAGTTCGGAGTGTACGAAAATTGAAAGTTTAGAGTCTAACCAAAAATTAAATTCGAAGTCTATAAAAAGAAATGTTCAGATTCTGTTTTTAAGGAATTCGGAACCTGAAATCTGTAGAAGTCTAGAGTATAAATTATTAAGGAAATTCAGATTCTGGTTTCACCAGAGTTTGGAATCTAAACTTGCAGAGTTCGAAGTCGAACTGGTAAATGTTCGCAGTCGAACTTACTTAAGAGTTCAGAGTCGAACTCATGAATATTCAGAGATGAACTTCATAAGAGTTCAGAGACGAACTACTTAAGAGTTCGGATTCGAACTCATCAAAGTTCAGAGTCTAACTTCATAAGAGTTAAGAGTCGAAATACTTAAGAGTTCGGAGTCGAACTTCATAAGAGTTCAGAGTCGAACTCATGAAAGTTTGGAGTCGAACTTCATAGGAGTTTAGAGTCGAACTACTTAATAGTTCGAAGTCAAACTCATGAATGTTCAGAGTCGAACTCATGAAAGTTCGCATCCATAATTCAGAGTGTAACATCAATATATTTCATATCCAGAATTCGGATCATAGAAACAGAATACTCCAATACTTTTCATTATATGATTCCGGGTTTTTGGTTATGAATATGGTTTTTGTACTTATGAAAAATATTGCTATGTTATAAGAAAATCTAGGTTAGGATAGATTTCCTTTTGGAATAAATTTTTCCTTATGGAATTAAAACATACATTTTCTTAAGTATAAGGTGACTGTGATTTTCAAAACAAGAAGGAATGGAAAATTCATAAGGAAAACCTTATTGACCCAATAATCTCCCCCTTTTGGAAAGCACAAAAATCCTTACAAAAAAGAATATAAGGACTTTAAAATAATTTCATTTGTGCTTTGAAATTAAAACTTCTCTCCCTTTGTTCATGGATGAAATTGAATACATCTAACTCCCCCTTAGGCATTGAAACTCTAAGGATTGTATTCTGAATTTCCAGAGTGGAGTTTTCATTATCATGGGACTGAAAAACTTTGAGGTGAGAAACTCTCCATTACTTTAAGGATATTTCACTTAGAAATTTTTCTTTCTCCTCTTTAAGAGTAGTTATTTTTCATTATCCCCCTTTGTGATTTTCAAAAAGAATTAAAGGATATGGAAAAGAGAATATGGTACCTAAAACATTAGTATATGACAAGATACAACCAACCAAATAACATTTCATTAGAGTTGGGAAAATTTACAAATAAAGACCAGTACAACAAAATATCGGAGTGGGTTCATTTATCTTCCTTTTCCTTCGGAATCAAATTCTTCAACAAAGTTTTGAGTTTCTTTAGGTCTCTTTGGTCTTCCTCGAATTTCCTCTCCAAGACATTTGTTTTTTATTCTTGGGCTTTCAAAGCCTCTTCCTGAGCCTCGATAGCTTCTTTCTGCATCTTTAACGATTCATCTTGCTAAACGAGTCTTTTCTCAAGCTCAGTCTGGAGATTTCAATCATTTATAAGATTTTGAGCCAGTGAATTTGCCTTTTTATGTAGTTCCTTCACTTGTTGACCTCGAGAACCCTTCTCAATAATCAGCTCATCTTGAAGATTCTTAATCTTTTTATCTTCTATGTCAAAAGCTTCTTTCATGTCATTATGAAAATTATCATACACAGCCATGTATTCTTCAACTCTCTTAGACCACTTTTTTATCTTACTGCTGGACATTCTATGCACATCATAATCGATAAAGAAACTTTTTTGTCATGCTTCTATCTTCACACAAATTTCCATTAGCATGGATAGTGTCTCTGATTTTTGGTTTTGACTTAGCTGAAGCATTTGACATCTAGTGTCAATTTTGTGAAATATTGGAATGACGTCCACCAACTTTTTCAAAGACTCAACAATAAAATCATGCCCATGAGATGATGATTTTGAATCAGATATATCTCTTTGAGATTTCTCTTATTCAACTTACACTAGCTTCCTTCTTGAGGTAACACCAACCTCTTTCTTCCTGATGACATCTTTTATAGGAGTATCCATGAGAACATGCTTCCCCTTATCGGATTTCAGAATTGGTTCCTCATTAGGAGATACTTCCTCAGATTGAGAAACATGAATAATCTAGTCTTCATCTGGTTTCTGTTTTTCTTGTCCTTCCTCAAGGAAATTCCTCTCATAGGATTCTTCCTCATCATACAAGACATTTACTTCTTCTTGATATTGGTTTCCATCATTCTTATTACCTTCATCACCTTCCATTCTTGGGGTTACCAACTTTGCAGATTCTGCCTTATCTTGATAATCATCTACTTGTTTGATCAAGATATCTAGAACTTCACATCCTTCTTCTTCTTCTTCTTCAACCTCTTCCTCTACTTCTTCAACAGGTTATTTTTCAGATTCTTCAACTACTTCTTTACCCTTTTATTTTTTCGGAGTGGCATAGTTCTGAGCTGGAGTTTCTGGTAAGGAAGGTTTTGTAAGGAATGTTTTTAGAACCGAAATCAGTTAAGAAGATAACACTGTAGCTCTCTGCAAAGATTGCACCACTTCAGCTTCAGACACTTTCTTTTTCATTTTCTTCTCTTTTGATTGCTTCTCTAACTCTTCTGCATCTCTTTCTTTTAAGGACTTAGCCTCTGCAGGGTCCAATCCGAATTGTGGATCCCTTCCTCCTTCTTCTTCTTATCTTCCCTCCACTTCCCAGCAACTTCATTAGGATAAGTTTTTTTGTTTCTTTGGCTTGGGGGGAGCAGACTGATTTTCGTTAGATTTAGGATTTTCTTCATCAGCAACCACTTCCTTAAGCTTTCTCTTCTTCCTTTTCTTTTTGGACGGTTCTAGAGTCTATGTATCTTTTTGAAGTGCCTCGCCTTCTTCCATAGAGAGAGAGTAGAATTCTCTAGATTCACTAGAAAACCCCATCTTCAACCTCTTCAAAGTATCATCACTCACTAGCATAAGCCTACAATTCCAAACATTTTATTTGCATTCATCCTTGAAAGATTCTAAGAACCGAACTATTAACTTAGATAGTAAGGCAGGGAACATGATTATCTGAGCTCTCAAATTCCCATCTTTGATGTTTTTGATCGTAACCAAGACATGCCTTATCAAATATATCTTTCTTAGATTTACCAAGAAATCTAAGACATAGATATCACTTTTCTTTAAATTATCATTGTAACCTCTTCTTGGAACCATAATGCCTTGCACCCAAAGCTGAAACATTATATTTTTCGGAGTGAGATGAGCAATATTAATGGTTGAAGAATCCTTAAGTCCAAGACACTTTAGTACCTTATCCTTGTTAAAACATCCTTCCAAATATGGAAGTTTGTGTGAGCAGAACACAGCTTCTCCTTTGTAGTAAAAACCAACCAAGCTCATGGAAATGGTGTAAGATAGCTTATAAGTCTTCCCATAAGACTATAAAGAATACCATTCTCTGCCATATTCCATCTGAAAGGAAACAAACTCATAGAACTCAATCAGCAAATCAGTATAAACCAGATCCTGTTTATCTGACTTTGCTACGCAAACATCTTTCCATCTGTTCAGTCCAATATTCTTTGAAATTAGGGAATCAAACTTATAGAAATCCGGATGCACCAACCTTTCCCTGAAGATTAACCACTTTGAGATTGGCTTTGAAGTTGACATATCTTGAGATGTTACTTCAACAGACATTCGGAACAGAGAGACCTGAAGGATTTGGAACGGCTTTGCAAAGATCAGAACCTGTCTTAAGAAGAGCAGCAGGGCTTCGAGACGTGAAATCTTTGAAAAACCAATATGGGATGAGTCTTGGGGTCCCCTTTGTATAGGCGATGGATGTGACCATTGGTCTTCCAAAATCCATCTAATGGTTAAAAAACTTTTCGATCTAATCCGACGATTGAGAAAATTCCCACAAGGAAAACTTGAATATGATCTTTTGAGGTTTTAAAGAAAACATTCCAATTTAAGGAAAACTAGAATCCGAATTTTTTAAAAAAAATAGGAAAACACCAGCAAGAAAAATATGATTTTGATAACTTAAGTAAGGAAATAATACCTTTCGGATTGGCTACAAAAGATTGTTCGTAATTGGTAATATTGTAAAAAAACGTACTTTGAATGACCATTATGAAAAACTAATTACGAATGTTCTAGTACAAAAATACTACTATGAAATTTCAAGCCCCTAGAAATTTCTATTCCGAAAATTTTGATTCCGGAAATTATCATTCGAGAAATTTCCATTCCAGAAATTCCATTCTGAAAATTATCATTCTGGAATGTTTTAAAAAAACTGACTACCAAAAAAAAATATTTACAAATAGTTTGAAAAAAAGATTACGAAAATTTTAATTACACAAAGTTTGAAAAACAGATTATGAAAATTTTAGTTACACAAAGATTGAAAACAGATTACGAAAATTTTAGTTAAACTAACAATCAAATGTACTCCCCCTATAAAAAGGAGTTTATTACTATTAAGAGAATTATTCAACAAGAAGTTAATGAATAATGATTATGTTATGGTTATCATTCCTAACTTTTATTTAATGTATTAAAATCTATCTGAGGGTAAAATTTTTGTTAAAATATCTGCAAGTTGATCTTGCATTCTGATAAACTAAAGAATGATATATCCTTTAAGTGTGTGATCATTAAGAAAGTGATGCCTAATGTCTATGTGTTTTGCACGAGAGTGATGTGCAGGGTTCTTACTTAGGGAAATGGAACTTGTGTTATCACAAAAAATTTGGGTCTTAGTAAAACTCAGGCCATAGTCTGTGAGTTTGTATTGTATCCACAACACTTGATCACAACAACTTCCAAATACTACATATTCAACCTCAGTAATAGAAAGTGCTACCGAATGTTGATTCTTGCATGACCAAGAAACTAATGAATCTCCTAAGAAATGACAAGTTTAGGATGTACTCTTTCTATCCATTCTATATCCACCAAATTCAGCATCTAAAGAACTTTTTAAAATAAAAACATTTCCAGAAGTATAAAATAATCCTAGATCTATAGTTCCATTTAGGTAGCGAAAAATTATTTTTACCGCCTTTAAGTGAGATTCCATAGGATTGGTTTGATATCTTGCACATATGCATACTATGAACATTAAGCCTGGTCGACTAGATATTATGTAAAGTAAACTTCCTATCATACCTCTAAAAGATTTTTGATCTACTGGTTTCCCAGCTTCATCAAGATCTAAGGAGTTTGAGGTACTGATGGGAGTACTTATACTCTTAGTGTTGTCATAAACATACTTTCTGAGAAGATCATTAATATACTTATGTTGAGATATATAGGTTCTTTTTGGTCTTTGATAAATTTGAAAACCAACGAAAAATGTTAACTCATCCATCATACTCTTTTCAAACTCAGATTTCATTAGACTTGCAAAAGAATCAGTTAAAGATTGCTGAGTTGAACTGAATATAATGTCATCAACATAAATTTTAACAATCAAAACGTTTTTATTATCTTTATTTATAAAGATATTTGGATCTACATTTCCCTTAACATAGTTATTTTGAAGCAAAAATCATGTAAGTCTATCATACCATGATCGTGGGGCTTGCATAAGGCCATACAAAGCATTGGTAACTCTAAAAACATGATCAGGATGTTTTGCATCTTCAAAGCTAGGAGGTTGTTCAACAAAAACTTCCTCTTGAACATAACCATTATGAAAATCACATTTCACATACATTTGAAAACGTTTAAAATTTAAGAATGCTGCAAAGGCATGTAAAATACGAATAGATTCAATTCTAGCTACCGGAGCATATGTTTCTTCATAATCTATTCCCTCCTGCTGATGATACCCTTTAGCAACTAGTCTAGCTTTATTTCTTACAATGACTCCATTTACATCACACTTGTTTCTGAAGAACCACTTTACTCCAATAATAGAAGTTTCCTTAGGTGTTTTAACCAAGGTCTAGACTTTATTCCTTTAAAATTCATTTAGTTCATCTTGCATGGCTTTGATCCAATCATCCTAACCTAAAGCTTCATCAGTTATTTTTTGTTCTAATTGGGAAAGAAATGCTAGATGTTCTACTTCAATTATGAAGGAACTACTAGGATTTATAGATTGATTTACATCAACAATGATGCTATCACTAGGATGATTCTAAAGATACACCTGATTTGTGTTTTGTAAAACCTGTTCATCAACATAGGGTATAAAGTCTTCTGGGGTAAATGTTTCAGAAAAATCTTCATGAACATTTTCCTTATTAGAAGGATCTTCTATCAAAGGTTGATAATCAGTTTTTGAAAACACATATGAGGATGTAGGTTGGGATGGTTTAAAAACAAAAGGATCAGATTCATCAAATTTTAAATGCACTGTTTCTTCAACAGTACATGAAATTTTATTGAAAACTCTATAAGCCTTAGAAGTTGTGGAGTATCCTAAGAAAATTCCTTCATCAGATTTTGGTGTGAATTTATGTAAATTATCTTTAGTATTCAGAATGAATACTTTGCAACCAAAAACCTTGAAGTAGGAAAGTCTAGGTTTTCTACCATTCCATAACTCATAAGGAGTTTTATTAAGAAAAGGTCTAATCAAAACACGATTTATAGTATAACAAGCAGTACTAACAGCTTCATCCCAGAAATTTCTTTCTATAGAATATTCACTCAACATGGTTCTAGTTATTTCTTGAATAATTCTATTTGTTCTTTCAACTACACCATTTTGTTGAGGAGTTCTAGGTGCTGAAAAGTTGTGAGTAATACCTTTCCTACTACAAAAGGTTTCAAAATTAGAATTTTGAAATTCTCCTCCATGATCACTATGAATAGTTTTCCGTGGAAGATTTTTCACATTTTTAACTTCGGCTCTAAAACTTTTGAAATAAGAAAAAGCTTCAGACTTATTTGCTAGAAAGTATACCCATGTAACTCTAGTGTAATCATCAACTAGAACAAACACGTAGTATTTGCCTCCATTGCTTCCGGTTTGTGTTGGACTAAAAAGATCCATGTGCACCAACTGTAATGCATCAGTTATTGAGACTTCACCAATTGATTTAAAACTAGATTTATGTTTCTTTCCATATTTACAAGGATCACAAACTTTAGAAGAATCAAATCTATGCTCTGGTATAACCTTAACTAGTTTCTCCTTAAAGAGTTTACATAAGTTCCTAAAGATAAAATGACCGAATCTTCTATGCCATAACAGAGAATGATCTTCCATTGCACTAAGGAAAGGTACATCTCGGCTTATAAGGTATTATATGTTCAAAGTGTAAACATTATCTTACCTATTGGCTGAGAGAATAAATTCTTCCTTGGATTTTTGAACTAAGCACTTATCATTCCTAAAATTACCAAGGTATCCTTCAACACATAACTGACTTATGATAATGAGGTTGTTCTTAAGACCCTTAACAAATAAAACATTTGAAATCAAAGTTTTACCAAGAAGAACAATATTAACTATACCAACAATTTCTCCCTGAGCATTATCTCCGAAAGTTACTTTTCCTCCTTTCATCTTGATAATCTTTTCAAAATAGCTTTTGTTACTAGTCATGTGCCGGGAACATCCACTATCCATGTACCTTGTATTGTTTTTGGTACTTCCTTTATCTTCCTGAAATCAAGAAAAGAATTATACTTTCTGAATCCAAACTTGTTTGGATCCGATACTTCCAGATAAAAAAAATTTAGGCACCAACATCTTCTTAGAAAAATATGCCTTATGAAAACCTAAAGATTAGGTTTTGTTTAAAGAAAAATTCTTTGCCCAGTGACCACCACATTGACACTTGGTAAAAAATGGGGCACTTTGTAGAACAAAGTAATTGTTACTAAATGTTGGTTTAGCATGGGTATAACCTAATCCAGATATGTTTCTTAAAGTTTGTATTTGAGGATACATTTTTTCAAAATTTTCATTACCATGGGTAAAGTTTTATAAACACTTATTTAAGGAAAAAATTTCAGACTTGAGTTTTATAACCAAGTTTTAATCTTTAAAATCATTAGATTTAGAACTAGAGCTAGGCTCAAAAACACTTCTCTTAGAAATTACATTTTCTAACTCTTTAGAAAGTTTTTTCTTCTCAGAACTTACTTCCTCAAGATTTTTTGAAATATTTATAAAATCATCATTTTCCCTATCAAGATATTTTGTAACATCTAATATTTCTTTTGTAAGAATAGTATTCCTAGAGTTTTACTTATCAAGTTTTTTATTGAGTTTGGAATTCTCAATTTCAAGAAGTTCAGCAAACTTAGAAACTTCTTCATAGGTAGGTAAAGTATTTTCTTCATCAGAAGAGGATTCTTCATCTGAAGAGTTATAATATTCTCTATCATTAGAATCTAAAGAAACATTGGTCAATGATTCTTCATTTCGTACCTTAGCAATAAAATAATGATTGTTTATAGGTAATCTGGCTATAAGACCAAGATTCTTCTGTCCTAGAGATTCATAATCAAAATATTCATCTGAAGAGTCACCACCATTGGCACTCCAGGTTTCATTATCTTTCAGAACCTTTTTAGATTTGTCTTTATAATACTCTTTTCTATTTCTGTCAGAATTCCTTTCTTTCCTTTCTTTCTTTTTGAGCAAAGGGAAATCCGGTCTAATAGGTCCAGCTCTCTTGTATTCATAACAAGTAACTTCTCCATCTTTCCTATCTTTCCTTTCCTTTTTCTTATACTTGGATTGGAAATTTCTATGGCCAATTATCTTGTTCATCCTTCGAGCAAGATTTGTTAACACATTTTTAGAGACTTCACTCTCACTAGATTCAGATTGGATAATAACTTTCTTAGACTAGGATCTAGTTACTCTCTCAGGATTCTTAGTTTTCATATGGTTTGATGTTGTTGTTAAAGTAGCAGTACCACTTCCATTCTTCTTCTTGACGTTTTCATCGTCTCTCTTCATTCTTATTTCATGTTGGAGAAGAGTTCCAAATAGCTCATCTAATGAAATTTGAGGGACCTTCCTATTCTCATCAACAGCTGTTCTTTTGGATTCCCACTCATTAGGCATAATATCAATTATCTTACCCACAAGAGCTTCATCATCCAGACCTTTTTCTCCCATAGACAGAAGATTGTTCACTATAGTCATAAATCTCTATTGAACATTACAAATTGGTTCACCATAAAAAAAATTGAAGCCATGGTATTCAGCTCTAAGCATAGCTCTCCAAGTTTTAATCAATTTAGAAGTGCCAAAGTGTGTAACCACTAACTTCTTTGAGATACAATTAGATTTTTCACAAGAAGAAATTTGGATATATATATATTTCTAGTCAATGAACATAGTAAGGTATTTCGTACCTTATAATTGAGTTGATATTCTTGCTTTTCCTGGTTAGTGAAAGTTCTAACTTCCTTATCATGAATTTTATAATCACTAGTAAGCATAAGGAAATTATCCACTCTAGTATTGATAACGAAAGTCTTCATTTGATCTCTCCAATACTCATAATCGTTCCCATCAAATATTGGTGGTCTTATAGGATTTAGATTGTCAATAGAACCAACATTGTTTCCTGCCATTCTATGAAAAACATTGGCAACCAAACTTGTTAGTAGAAAAAGTTTGTAACTACATAGTTCGGAATGAGTAATTCAGAATGCAAATTTGTAATGACAATTCAGAATGACAATTTGGAATGAAAATTTGGAATGAACAAATTATTTTTAAGAAAGGATGAAGAGTAAAGAAAAAGTGAGAAAGAAAAACATATATGTGAAAATAAGTATTTCAAGGACCTCCTCTGATACGAATTGTAGGACCGAACTAATGATTTAGAAGATCAATTTACAAGAGGGGGGGTGAATTGTACACTTTAAAAATTTTCTTAAGCAAGGAAATATATAAGTTTAACAATGTGAAACTAAGTAGATTCACAACACCTCTAACTCTAATTGGAAATTGGAATAAGGAATGAAGTTACAAACTTCTAATTCTACACACTTGCTTGAATCAAGAGAGTGATTCCGAATAACAGTTTCCAGAAATATGGATCCAGAAATTTAAACATAACTAAAGTATACAATATGAGATTCTACCCTAAGTCGTATAGAATCTAAATGAATCAGAGTTCAAGTGTAAGTAAATATAAGATGATTATACTTTACTTACAATACAATATGCAGCGGAAAAACAAGCCGTACAACTACAAGTAAGAAACAATAAGTCTTTTAACCCAAAGAGAAGGGTATCCAACAACCTTGGATAAAGGTCCCTTGATTTATACTTTCAAGCCAGTCTGTCTTACCCAAACCAAGGTAAGCCCTCGATATGAAGATCGGAGTCTCTGTCTTTCTATCCCTGTAAGACCTCAACTTCAAGGAAGTCAGCACCACTGTCTTCCTATCCCTGGAGGCCCTCGAATGTAATCACCAACATTCGGAGTCACCCGAAGAAATCTGAACGAGTGGTTCAGTACGCACAAAGCATGAAAAAACTTCTCTCTCTAGAAATCACCTTAATAGCATGTGGTCTCTTGATTGATCAACTCATTTCACCTCTCTAAGCTCTTTCAAATGAGAACTAATTTGTAGGGTAGGTCGGCCCCCTCTCCAACGGTCATATTTACCTTAAAATTCAGAGGGACCTATATACGTGTAACTCAACCAACAGTTAGTTTGAAACAGAATAGATGATATCATTTAATAACATACCATCTATAATTGGATGCAAGAACTTTTTTTTGTAATGGAGCATTTGTAATAAAAATCCATACTAAGTTCAGAGTGTAAGAAAATTAAAAGTTTGGAGTCTAACCAAAAATGAAATTTGGAGTCTATAAAAATAAATGTTCAGATTCTGTTTTATAGATATTTGGAACCTGAAATTTGTAGAAGTCCAGAGTCTGAATTTCTAAGGAAATTCAGATTCTGGTTTCACCAGAGTTCAGAATCTAAACTTGTAGTGTTCGAAGTCGAACTGGTAAAAGTTCAGAGTAGAACATACTTAAGAGTTCAGAGTCGAACTCATGAAAGTTCAGAGTCAAAATTCATAAGAGTTTGGAGTCGAACTACTTTAGAGTTTGGAGTCGAACTCATGAATGTTCAGAGTCGAACTCATGAATGTCCGGAGTCGAACTTCATAAAATTTTAGAGTCGAACTACTAAAGAGTTCGGAGTCGAACACATGAAAGTTCAGAATCGAACTTCATAAGAGTTCGGAGTCAAACTCATGAATGTTTGGAGTCGAACTTCATAAGAGGTAGGAGTCGAACTACTTAAGAGTTTGAAGTCAAAATCATGAAATTTCGGAGTCAAACTCATAAAATTTTTCATCCATAATTCAGAGTGGAACTTCATTATAGTTCATATCCAGAATTCAGATCCTAGAAACAGAATACTCCAACACTTGTCATTATATGATTCTGGGTTTTTGGTTAAGAATCCGGTTTTTGTACTTAAGAAAAATATTTCTATGTTATATGAAAATTTTGGTTAGGATATATTTTCTTATGGAATAAATTTTTTCTTATGGAAGTAAAATATACATTTGATTAAGTATAAGGTTTTTGTGATTTTCAAAACAAGAAGGAATGGAAAAGTCATAAGGAAAACCATATTGACTCAATAGTACCACTTATATTTTTTATTATTTGTAAGATATCCCTAAGTTTTATTCCATGTATTAAATTGTGGTTTTTTCTTAATCGGTATTAGATTTATTGGTTGTGTGTTCTAGGGGATTAATGTTCTTGGTGTCATATAATGCGGATAATGTCTCTTTGGAATTTATGATTGATTTTGTTCCATGGGAACATGATATGTATGACCCATGTGACTATGGATGTAAAGAACTGTAAAATTCAAGGAATGTTTTTTCTTAATTTTCTTTGAGATTTTACAAGAACGCAGTTTTTGATGGCACCTGATTCTGAGGCCCAGTGTGCTTGGAATCATTTTCTGAAGTTTATCTCGCGTACGTTCAGTGAAAAAAGGAGCGGGTTTTCCTAAATTTTGAACCGGTGCTCGGAATCGAAATCCAAGGACACTGATGGAATCGCAGCGTCGGTAATTGCTTTGGAACACCTTTTCTGGAGTTTCATTTTCTTAGGTGTGGCTTTTAAAATTTTGGGTTATGTAAATGAATAAAATAAAATGGGGCAACAAATTTATTTTATTTTAAGTTGTTTAACCTATGATAAGTGGTTGAAGTGGGACCCACTATATCCTACTCCACTAGGTAGGATATTTGTGGGGTGAGGCCCACACGAGCCCCATCATTTCAAATTCCATGAAACCTCCACCTTAATTTCGGTAACGTACCTGCACCCCCTTTTTAATGTAAGTCAACTCTTGTGTTTAAACTGAATATTAAACGCCTTATTAATTGGTCGGTTTAAACTCCTCAGTTAATTCCATTAATTGTTTGATTCGTTTTTGAATTTCAAAGAAATTGGCTTGTGTGTTAATAAAATAAGACACGTCTTATTTTATTAAGGGGTTGGTGGTGCGTGGAGGCTTGGGATAATTTCTTTTTTTGCTCAAGGTCTTGAAGTTCTTCTTCCTTGTCAAAGAACGTGAAGAACGCAGACCTTCATCAAAGGTTGACAAGAATGTCGGATCCTTGGAGATCGACGACGCGATGCCAACAAATCGTTTCTCCGCGATGCGACGATCCTCCTTCCGCAACGCCTCCTTCCTCGACGTGCAATTCTGCGACGAGCCATCGTTAAACTATGCTCGAGGTAGGGGTTTTATTGGTGTTATTATTCGTTAATTCTTCCGTCGTCGTTCCTCATTACAAATTGGACCGCTTGCTATAAATTAACGGTAGGGGTCGGACCGCACAAACACGACCGACCCTCCTCCCTTATGTTTGTGTTGATGCGGTTCGAAGGAAAGTGACGCGGTGCAATGGCACAGAGTGGGATCATGCAGCAAGAATGTGCGGCATCATCGCACCATGCCGGAGAATCATGAAAACACCGTGGCCAGAGCGGGGCCGTGGTGGAGGGGGCGACACCATCGCGCCGCGCCGGACGGACCAAGGCCATGGCCTTAGGCCACAGCGGAGCAGGGAGTAACGGCTGGTTTCTGGCCCCCGGTGTCGGAGCAGGGGGATCGGACCAGCCGATCCCGTGGCGGCAGCAGCCGGCCGACCAAAGCGGGCTGGCTGGTCAGGGGAGAATCTGGGGGTTTGTAACCCCCGGCTAGACGAACAGCAGCGGCCCCCATGTGGGGGGCACTTTTAATTGAACAGGGGGGGCATCCCCCCCCCCTTGACCACCCAGCTCGGTTACACCGAGTTGGCCAGCGGACCGCAAGTGCGCCAGCGCGCCGGGCCAGGCCACGCCGGGCCACGACCAAGTGGGTCGGACTCAGACCCAGGTCGGGTCGACCCAGTTTGGGCCGACCCAGGGGGTCTCGAGCTGGGTCGTTCCGGGCCCGAAACCCCCATTTTCGGACCTCTTTCGGTCTTTTTTCCATAACATCGGCTGTAGACCTATGATAGACACACCGTCATCTGTGATGCGATCCTTGGATCGAGAAGGTCGTTTCGGTATATTACGCTCAAGTTTTCAGAGAACTTTGGGTTCAGGTGGGTTGGTTCGTACACGATACCAATCGAGCCCTCGAAGCGGATACGCTTATAACTTGAGCTTCGGATGTCCGATTGACGTACCGTCGACTTTGTTGGATTCCACTTAGTGAGATGGACCTTTGGGCTTACTCTGCTCGAGTTTTGGAAGAATTTGGAGTATGGTCGGGTTGGTTTTGACATAAAAACCAACCGGGCCCCTGGTATGCAAACGCCAATAACTCTCAGACCGGGCGTCCGATTGACGCGTCGTCTGCCACGTTGAGTTCCTGTTGAAGATACAGATCTTTGGGATACATCAACTCCGGTATTTGTCTCATTTGGTGTATCATTCCCTCGTCTTGTGGAGCAGACCCTTCCGAACGAGCTTGCTGTGTGCGGTAACCTTAGAGCTGGTTGTGACTGCATCGACGATGAAGACAGTATGGAAATCCTCCATGGGTTCGACGGCAGCGAATACAGCACTCAGCGATCCTACGTGGGTCAGTGCTACTGATCTTGTGTGGGTCAGTGCTCAGCGGTCCTGTGTGGTCCAGCGCATATCGATCCTATGTCGGCCAGATCCTGTGTGGGTCATTGCGGGGTTTAGTACCTATCGATCCTTGGTGGTTCATTGTGGGGGTTAGTACCTATCGATCCTTTGTGGGTCATTTCGGGGGTTAGTACCTATCGATCATTTGTGGGTCCGATGGCTTAGATGAGTCAGTGGCGATATCTGATCATTTTTATCATCTTACAAAGAAGTATACCTATGTGAGCTGTGTCTTGACTTTCAATCTTATCTTCAATAAGATTGACTTGATATCCTATGGGGATTACGTTATGATTTCCTGTGTGGATTGGGTTCTGATTTACTGTGTGGACTGGGTTGTACTTTGGCTCGGTTGCTGAAGCCGAACCGGAGTTGATGACTTAGGTATATGTATGGGAATATACCTAACTAGTGTCAAATGTTACTTCATGATTTTATCTTTCCTTTGTGGATTAAACTTTGTGGATTCTGGGAGACCTTCGGGGGTCTCGGTGTCCCTTATGAGTAGCTTATACTCACCCCTGCACAGGCTATGCCCGCACTACGTTGTGTTGGTTGCAGACGACGGACAGCCCTGATCGTGGTTGAGGCTTTCGGAGTAGGTCAGTACCTGGAGGTGGACCACTGGGCGGGATGTACTCGGAGTGGACGACTGGACCCGAGGAGCTGTCGAGGTAATGTGTACCCACCCTTCAGGTGGGACTTTTAGTGGACGGCTCGACGATGCGGCTTTACTTTTCAGTTTTTGTACTCCCTTTTTCAGTTGTACTTTACTTTCAGTTTGGGTTTGTATTTTATCCCACTTACTTTTCTGCACATACTTTTGTTCCCAGTTTTACTTAGTGTTTACTTCTACTTGGTTACTCTGTGGTGTTTGTTTACATTACAAAGGCAATTCCTTCCCTTCTTTTATCAGGAATTACACCTCGGTACAAGTCGCCAGCCCCTGGCCTATGGAAGGCGGGTTTGGGGTAGTCACGGCACGGGCCCCGAGGAAGGGTCGTGACAAATTGGTATCAAAGGAGTCCAGTTCTACCGCAAAACTCAGAACTCTGATCTTTTTTATGTGAAGCAATAGTGTTAAGAGTATTGATTGTGGTTATCAGTCCAGGGAGTACAGTGTTGGTGCAGTAGCCGACGTATCCCTACACAAGGACCCCGACTTCTGATTTCCGACTTAATGCATGAAAACATTGATTGCATGTGTGTTTCAAGTTTTCCTTGTGATTACTTTGTGTCATCTCACCAGGTATACTATATTAATCGTGTCGCACCTGTTTCTTTCCAGGATGGCCCCACGATGATAGCTAGCTAGGGTTCCGGGTTTTGTACGTGACGACAGCCCACCGAGCGACGAGGCCTCGGTATAGGGCCCTTTTACAGCAGAGGCACCAGCGGTACCTCTACCCGCTGAGCCACCGATGCTACCAGCTCCAGCCGCTGAGAGTGCATGTCACCTTAGTGCACTGCACGAGTTTCAATGTCAGTGACCGCCCATGTTCCGTGGGGAGATGGACCCTCAGGCCGCCGAGGATTGGCTGGAGGAAGTTGTACGAGTTTTCCATTTGGTATGGACACCAACATACCTCATGGTGATCCTTGCAGTGAGTCTCCTACACGTGGCAGTACGCAGATGGTGGAGCTTGATGCTCTAGGTGCACGGCGTGGAATCTCTCCTCTTGATGTACTTTGAGAGCCACTTCCGCTCAGAGTTTGTCCCAGCCACCCTCCGTGCGGTGCGCAGCCAGGAGCTTCTATAGCTACGACAGGGCAGCTTGACGGTCGCCCAGTACTCGGTGAGATTTACAGACCTCTCGTGCTATTCGACAGACATGATACGGGACCCATCCTTCTAGGACCAGACCTTCGAGCAGGGATTGAGGCATGATATCAGGGCATTACTGATCTCCCTCAGCATTTTGATACAGGCAGGGGTACTGGAGCGAGCCCTTATCATTGAGAGCTTCCTTGGTGAGCCTACATCAGTAGAAAGACCTACCGTAGGGTGGAACATAGTAGAGTCTTCTACAGCAGGCAGTCGACGGATGAGACATGGGTCCAAGCAGACCAGACCCTCAGGCAGACGACCTCAAGACACTGGCTCAGAGGTGCGGGGCACACAGCATAGAGCCAGTCTTATGAGAGGCAGACAATGCTACACATGCGGTGGGAAGGGCCACATGGCTCGTGACTGCCTGACCCACCGTGCCGAGGATTAGCATACGATTGAGGGACAACCCAGGCATAGGAAGAGGGTCAACTGTGGCGTTCCGCAGGGAGCAGGTGGGCGAGGTAGAGGAGCTGGCCGAGCACCAGCTGGTGGGCGATGCTTTCAGGCTCCACCACCACCACCACCAGGAGGTCCACCCCAACCAAAGGGAGCTGGCGGGCTGAGACAGGCACAGCTCCAGGCAGCAGAGACCTACGACCACGGTGCACCCGAGATGATTCGAGGTACTATTTGTGTCTACTCCACCCTTGCTGCAGTTCTTATAGACACATGTGTGATTCATTCTTTCATAGTCGCTTCCCTTGTTCGGAGCGCGGAGATTTCGAAGGAGATGTTGTCTCAATCCTTACGGCAAGAGACTCCTACAGAAGTAGACTCGATGATTATGCACTGGTTCCGGCAGTGTGAGCTTCCTCTAGGAGGCAAGAGCTTGGACTGGGATCTTCTTGTTGCAGCTTCGAGGCCTTATGACGTCATCTTGGGCATGAATTGTTTATCTACATTCCATGCTCAGATTGACTGCATTAGGCGCAAGGTGCGATGTGTATGCACTGACGGGAGTAGGTTCACCTTCACCGGCGAGAAGGGAGCCTTTGCAGCACAGGATGCACTCTCGCAGAGGAGAGGGAAGCCCATCACTCATCAGTTGGCTAGCCTTATCCTAGGAGCAATTGACGTGCGGAGTCTCGTTTTCCTGCCGTGGTGGATCAGTATGCGGACGTTTTCCCCGATGACATCCCAGGGCTACCTCCTCGCAAAGAGGTAGTCTTTTATATTGACATGTACCCCAGGACAGCCCTGATATCCACTCCAGCATATCGTATGGCCCCCGCTGAGCTTTGAGAGCTACGAGTATAGTTGGAGGACTTGCAGGGTACGGGATTCATCTGACCCAGTGTTTCACGCTGGGCTTCCCCGATATTGTTCGCCAAGAAGGCAGACAGGCACTTGTGAATTTGTGTCGACTATCGTCGCCTAAATCTGGTGACTGTGAGGAACAAGTATCCGCTATTGAGGTTGACGACCTCTTCAATTAGCTCAAGGGAGCACGGTGGTTCTCAAAGATATACCTCCGATCAGGCTATCATCAGCTCAGAGTTCGGGACTAGGACGTGCAGAATACAAACTTTAGATGTCAGTATGGCCACTAGGAGTTCTTGGTTATGCCTTTAGGCATAACCAACGCTACATCAGTGTTCATGGGCCTCACGAATAGGATCTTTCAGCCATACATCGATCAATTTTTCGTGGTCTTCATTGACGGCATTTTGATATACTCGACCACTGAGGAGGAGCACGCTTACCACTTGTGGGTTGTACTAGACATGCTCCGAGAGCACCAGCTTTACGGCAAGCTCTCGAAGTGTCAGTTTTGGTTACGTGAGGTCCACTTCTTGGGACACGTCATCTCTGAGGTGGGATTTGCGATGGATCCTGTGAAGATCGAGGCAGTGCTAGCTTGGGAGCCACCCAGGAGCGTGACAGAGGTGCGGAGTTCTTGGGGCTAACTGGATACTACAGGAGATTTGTGCCAGACTTTTCCAGAGGTGCGGCACCACTCCCATCTTTGACGAAGAAGGGGAAACCCTTTGTGCGGTCAGAAAGATGTCAGTAGAGCTTCCAAGAGCTGAGACAGAGATTGACCAACGCGCCTATCTTGAGGCTACCAGAGAAGGGAGTAGGGTACGTAGTCTACTGCGATGCATCAGGGACCGGACTCAGATGTGTCCTGATGTAGGAGCGGGTTGTGATCGCCTATGGATCACGTCAGTTGAGGCAGCATGAGAAGAACTATGATACCCATGACCTAGAGTTAGTAGTAGTAGTATTTGCTCTGAAGATGTGGTGACACTATCTGATGGGTGAGCACTTTACAGTCTATTCTGACCACCAGAGTATCAGGTACATCTTCTCGCAGAAGGACCTAAACCTGAGACACAGGCGATGGCTCAAGTTCCTCCAGGACTATGACTTTGATATAGTCTATACTCCTGGAAAGGGGAACGTTGTAGCCGATGCTCTCAGCAGGAGGATGAGCATTTAGCTACTTAGGGAGGCGACAGAGCAGCTAGCCGCTTTGCAGATATCCTTCATGGATAGAGATGGAGCAGTCTTTCTTTAGTCACTCACAGTCACTCTTCCACTAGTGCAGCGGTTCAGAGAGGCACAGCGTGGGGACGCCGACTGTGAGAGGCCGCGTGCGCAGATATCCTCAGGACAGACACCTGATGGACTCTCTTTAGGAGTAGAGCACGAGGTCCTTTTCATAGGACGTACCATGGTAACAACTTCTTTACAAGATGAAGTTCTAAGGGAGTTTCACACTTCCCCGTTGGCGGTAAATCTTGGAGTGGAAAAGATGTACCAGGATCTCAGACTTCAGCACTGGTGGCCGGGTATGAAGAAAGTTGTGGATCAGTTTGTTTCTCAATGCCTCACCTGCCAGCAGGTGAAGGCAGAGCACCAGGTACTAGCAAGCTTGGTAATGACTTTGTAGGTCCTGGAATGGAAGTGAGATTGAATAACTATGTACATCGTGACTGGAATTCCACGCACTTCCAAAGGTCACGACTCTATTTGGGTGATTATCGACTGACTCACCACGTCGGCTCACCTCTTACCCATCAGAGAGCAGGGATCAGTGGAGAGCTCGAGACGCCTCTACGTTCAAGAGATTATACAGCTTCATGGTGTGACATCATCTATCATCTTCGATCAAGGTGCTCGCTTTACTTCCCAACTTTGGAAGGGGTGGCCGGAGGCATTCGGGACGCAGCTACGTCTAAGCACCGTCTTTCACCCTCAGACGGATGGTCAGATGGAGAGGACCATTCAGACTCTCGAGGACATGCTCCGTGCATGTGTCCTCGACTTTGGTCGTAGTTGGGAGGACCACCTACCCTTGGGGAGAGTTCGTGTACAACAACAGCTACCACTCCACCATCGGGATGGAACTATACGAGGTGTCGTACGGCCGACCTTGCAGATCACCACTATACTGGAAAGACCATGGGGAGTTAGAAATTGTGGGATCGGAGATGGTCCAGGCCACGACAGAGAAGGTCCAGGTCATACAGGAGCAGATGAGGACAGCTCAGAGCCGGAAGAAGTCTTATGCTGACAGGAGGCAGAGGCCACTAGAGTTTTAGGATGACGGGCACGTCTTCTTGAGGGTCTCACCTCGACGTGGATTACGGAGATTCGGACGAGGTGGTAAGTTATCTTCGCGCTTCATCGGACCATTCCAGGTCCTCAGTAGGATTGGAGAGGTGGATTATCGCATGGCTCTACCACCTCAGTTGCACCGGGTGCACGATGTCTTCCACGTATCTCAGCTAAGGAGATACGTTCACAACCCAACACATATAATTGACCATTGGGAGATGGACATTGATGATGGGGCGAAGATTGCGGAGGTCCCGATGGAGATCAAGGATCGACAGGAGCGGGTCCTATGTGGACAGTTTATTCCTCTAGTTCACATCAGATGGCAGCATGGGAACCTCCAGGAGAGAACCTGGGAGAGGGAGGCTTAGATGCGTGCTCAGTACCCACGTTTATTTCCCTTGTTTATGATGTTTCATTACGGGGACGTAAATCCCTTAGGTGGGAGTAATTTAAGACCTTTAAAATTCAAGGAAATATTTTTCTTAATTTTCATTGGGATTTTACAAGAACACAGTTTCTGACGGCACCTGATTTTGGGGCCTGGTGTTCCTGGAATCATATTCCGAAGTTAAGCTCGGGTACATTCAGTGAACGAATGAGCGGGTTTTCTTAACTTTTGAACCGGTGCTTGGAATCAAAATCTGAGGACACCGATGGAATCGCAGCGCCGGTAATTGCTTAGGAACACCTTTTCCGAAGTTGTCTTTTCTCGGGTGTGGCTTTTAAAATTTTGGGTTAAGTAAATGAATAAAATAAAATGGGGCAACCAATTTATTTTATTTTAAGTTGTTTAACCTAAGATAAGTGGTTGAAGTGGGACCCACTATATCCTAGTACACTATGTAGGATATTTTTGGGGTGGGGCCCACACGATCCCCACCCTTTCAACTTCCACGAAACCTCCACCTTAATTTCGGTTACGCACCTGCACCCCCTTTTTAATGTAAGTCAACTGTTGCGTTTAAACTGAATATTAGACGCCTTATTAATTGGATGGTTTAAACTCCTCAATTAATTCCATTAATTGTTTGATTCGTTTTTGAATATCAAAGACATTGGCTTGTGTGTTAATAAAATAAGAAAAGTCTTATTTTATTAAGGGAATGGTGGTGTGTGAAGGCTTGGGAGAATTTCATTTTTTTCTCAAGGTCTTGAAGTTCTTCTTCCTCGATGAAGAACGTGAAGAATGCGAAGAATTCCGACCTCCATCGAAGGTCGACAAGAATTCCAGATCCTTGGAGATCGACGATGCGATGCCGACAAATCTTTTCTCCATGATGTGACGATCCTCCTTCCGCGAAGCCTCTGTCCATGATGTGCAATTATGCGACGAGCCTTCATTCAACTATGCTCTAGGTAGGGGTTTCATTGTTGTTACTATTCGTGAATTCTTCCGTCGTCTTTCCTCGTTACAAATTGGACCGCTTGCTATCAATAAACAGCAGGGGGTCGGACCGCACAAACACGGCCGACCCTCCTCCCTTATCTTTGTGTTGATGCGGTTCGAAGGAAAGTGACACGGTGCAATGGCACCATGTGGGATCATGCGGAAAGAATGCGCGGCACCATCGCGCCATGCCAGAGAATCACGAAAACACCGTGGCCAGAGCGGGGCCGCGACAGAGGGGCGCCATGCCGTCGCACCGCGCCGGACGGACCAAGGTCGCGGTGGAGCAGGGACTGGCAGCCAGTTTTCGATCACCGGCGTCGGAGAAGGGGGACCGGACCTGCCGGTCCTGTGGCCGTAGTAGCCGGTCGGCCTGTCAGTGGAGAAGCCCGAGGTTCGTAAACCCCAGCTGGCCGAACAGCAGCGGCCCCCACGTGGGGGGGTGTGGCTACGTTTAATTGAATAGGGGGGGCAGTACCCCCCCCCCCCCTTGACCGCCTAGCTCGGTTACACCGAGCTGGCCAGCGGACCGCCAGCGCGTCGGGCCTGGCCGGGCCACGCCAGGATGGCAGGACCCAGACCCGGGTCGGGTGGACCCGGTTCGGGCCGACCCAGGGGGTCTCGGGTCGGGTCGATCCGGGCCCAAAACCACCATTTTCGGACCTCTTTCGGTCTTTTTCCTATAACATGGGTTGTGGTCCTCCGATCGATGCAACGTCAGCTACGATGCGATCCTTGGATCGAGACAGTCATTTCTGTATATTACACTCAAAGTTTCGGAGATCTTTGGGTTCTGCTGGGTTGGTTCGTACACGAAACCAACCGGGACCTCGGAGCGGAAACGCTTATAACTTGAGCTCTGGACGTCCGATTGACGTACCGTCGACTTTGTTGGATTCTTCTTAGTGAGATGGACCTTTGGGCTTACTCCGATCGAGGTTTGGATGCAGTTTTAGTATGGTCGGGTTGGTTTTGACTTAAAAACCAACTGGGCCCCTGGAACGAAAAAGCCAATAGCTCTCAGACCGGGCGTCCGATTGACCCGCCGTCTGTCACGTTGAGTTCCTGTTGATGATACGGAACTTGGGGATACATCAACTCCGGACTTTGTGTTAGTTTATGTATTATCTCCTCAGCTCGTGGAGCGGACCATCCCGAATGAGCTTGCTGTGTGCGGGAACCATAGAGTTAGTTGTGACTGTGATGACGATGAAGACAGTACGAGAATCCTTCGTGGGTTTGACGGCGACGACTACAGCACTCAGCGATCCTACATGGGTCAGTGCTACCGATCCTGTGTGGGTCAGCGCTCAGCGGTCCTGTGTGGGCCAGCCCATACCGATTCGGTGTCGGTCAGATCCTGTATGGGTCATTGTGGGGGTTAGTACCTATCGATCCTTTGTGGGTCATTGCGGGGGTTAGTACCAATCGGTCCTTTGTGGGTCATTGTGGGGGTTAGTACATATCGATCCTTTGTGGGCCCAACGTCTTAGATGAGTCAGTGGCTATATCTGATGATCTTTATCGTCTTACGAAGAAGTGTACCTGTGTGAGCTAAGTCTTGAATTTTTATCTTATCTTCAATAAGATTGACTTGACATCCTATGTGGATTACGTTATTCATTCCCATGTGGATTGGGTTATGATTTCCTTTGTGGACTCGGTTGTACTTGGGCTCGGATGCTGGAGCCAAACCAGAATTGATGACTTAGGTATATGTATGGGCATATACCTAAGTAGTGTCGGATGTTACTTCATGATTGTATATTTCCTTTTTGGATTATCCTTTGTGGATTCTGGGAGACCTTCGAGAGTCTCGGGGTACCTACTGAGTATCTTATACTCACCCATTCACGGGCTATGCCCGCACTATGTTCTGTTGGTTGTAGACGACGGACAGCACTAATTGTGGTTGAGTCTTGTGGAGTAGATCAGTACCTGGAGGTGGACCACTGTGCAGGACGTACTCGGAACGGACGGCTATACCGGAGGATCTGTGGAGGATATATGTACCGACCCTTCAGGTGGGACCTCTGGTGGATGGCTCGACGTTGCGGCTTTACTTTTCAGTTGTTTTACTCCCTTTTTCAGTTGTACTTTACTTTCAGCTTGGGTTTGTATTCTGGCCCACTTACTTTTCAGCACTTACTTTTGTACCCAGTTTTACTTATTTTTTACTTCTGCTTGCTTACTCTATGGTGTTTGTTTACTTTACAAAGGCAATGCCTTCCCTTCTTTTATCGGTAATTACGCCTTGGTGCTAGTCACCAGCCCCTGGCCTATGGAAGGCGGGCTTGGGGTAGTCACAGCACGGGCCCCGAGGATGGGTCATGACAATGGATGATGTCGATCATAGAGAATGGATAAATGTGGTTTTATGATGTGATGTTAATAGTATTGACCCTTTTAATTGGTGGTGATGAATTTTTAGAAATCTATATCCAAAGGGTGTTGGTCAATGTCACTAATCATGACAATCAATCCATTGTGGATGTTTTCACATAGAACAGGGCCCATGAAGTGGTTTTTATCACTATTTGTTGGCAGTATCACTCATAGATTGACCAAATTGTTGGTAATGGTGTTGATCTTAATTATGTTAGAGGGATGTATCATAGGTATCTATGATGAAATATAGGTAATTGGGATATCCATATGGGTGTGGTCTTCTTGTTGTATATATGTGATATATCAGGGTCAATAATTGATGCTTGTTAAAGGATGTGTGTTGTTTTACTTTGGGATTTTTATGCTGATGAGTAGGAAGTTAGTAAAGATTTTTTATTAAAATGGTAAATATTATTATTTTTGTATACATGTCTTTTGGGAATCATGGTTGAATCAGTTAGGTTATTTTGGTTAAGGATTAGTGTGTAAATATGTGTGACATAAAATTGGATAGAAGGATAAGGGATATTCTTCTATGAAAGGCTATGGATAAAAAATTACAGTCAGGAATTCACTAAGTAAGGTAAAGCCACAATCAAGGTTGTTGGACAATGAATAGACAAGGTGGGAGTTGTGAAATGTTTTCTAATTATTTAATTATTCACACACTTCTATAAGTGTGGATATCATCTAGTGACACCATTGGTGTTGGCCTACTGAGTCCTTACTCACACTCTAAACTGGCCTTTTAGGACACATACTGACTTTAAGTTTCATGTAGTAGGTAAATTTAATGGAATGTCATTTGGATTCTAGTGGAGATGGATGTGAAGGTGGAGCATGAGCTAAAAATTATGGTTTTATGGATAGGTTAGGTGGTTTCTTAATTCTATATTGGTGTTTTATTTTTTTTATTTTTAGAGTATATGAATTTGATATACATATGGGTGTTCCACTAAATAATTTATATTCATAATGAAACATTAAATATACATTACATAAAAGTGTGATTATGTAATGGTTTTTTAGATTGTTCAACTATTTATTTTATTATTTCTATTTCTATTTAAACTATTGTTTTAAATTATAATTTTGAAGATATAGTTTCAAGATATCACTTCTAAGAACCTAAATGGATGTTGACCACCTATAGCTAATGGTAAGGATCACATAAGGTCATGTGGAACTCTGATATGGCTTCTATAGAGTTATCAAGTTAGAAAAAATAAATAATAAAAATTAGGGTAAAATTAATAATGGAATTGTAATATATCTTGAGAAATGTATCCCTTAGTAGAGAGACATTATGTCAGACTTCGCACTAGACATGAGAATTATTTATAGTTTAGAAAAGTTAGGGATTAAAAAATGTGTCTCCCATCATACGTTTTTATGATTTTTTATTTCATATATTAAATATCATTTTCATAAAAGGGATTCTGAGTCCTTTTAATTGGATTCTCTTGAATATTCATTAATATAGTTATATTTCAACATAGGTTGGTAACACAAGTTATGAGTTATATAATGAGTTGTAAATCAATTAATTTTAATTATGTTTATTATATGGAATTAATAGGGTTAAAACCAAATCATTTAAAGAATGCACACATGTCAAATATATAACCTGAGAAAAGGATGTGAAATTAGATCCCAATTAAAAATAATAAGTTTAATATAACTTCTAATGAAATCAAATTTCAATACCTTTACTATTTAACTAGTTAATATTTTCCAATATAGGGAGGACAGGGATTATCTTACAATTATAATGGTTGAAAAGGCTAACCCGAAGAGTTATGTAACCAAATTTCTTTATGAGAATTGGGTTACACATAGCTCGAAAACTCTAAGAGTTAAAATAAAATGGTGTTGATTTTTTTATATGTTATACTAAAATAATTTTTTCCCACTTAAATATCAAATAGATTTATATTATATTATTGGGAAGATGTTCAACCTAAATAATAAAATTTTGTGGGAAATACCAAATAACTCTCATTTCTCAATAAAATATTTAAAATGATCCAATAATTGATATGATGAGATTAAAATGTATCACTAAATTAATGGGCGTAATTTAAATAAACACCCTTATAAATGATTTTTAAAACAAGGTAATAATTAGTTAAAAACTCTATTTTATTTTAAAAAATAATTATAATTCAACTTAGTAAATTATGAATCCTTGAAATGGATAAGATTAGTGTAATAAATTCAAAGGATTTTTGGCCTAATAAAATTTTTTATTTATAGAAAAACTATATATGTATTAGGAAAATAATTTTTTAAGTTGATAAATAGGTAATTTGAGATTCTTATGAGATATATAGAATAATAAAAATAAGGTTTAAAAGTAGTAAATAAAAATGGCCTATGTGAGATTAGTCTCTACTCATATAGTCAATATAATGGGGTATTTAAATGGATTAATGATGTTGATGGTCTTTGATAAGAATTATTTTTCTAAAGAATTCATTCTATTTTGAACATTGAAAATATTATAACATGGTGAATTTATTCAAGAAATAGTGACTCCATTTTTTCAATGTGATGATAATATATGAACTAGGGCATGTCATTTCTCGTTTTTGGTGCTATATTGAAAGTAAAAGTTGATAAAAGTTAAAAAAATAAATAAAAAAAGTTAGTTATAATGAATATTAATGTTTCTCAAGTATCCAACCAATTTCTTTGAAACCTAATGGAATTTTCAGGAAAGAGTAGTAATGATTCCATAAGATTGATTTATTCAAGATAATACAAGGTGATTATGAAAACCCATAGATTATCTATTACACATATCTGTGATATAAAAATAAAATTTTATTTTTAATGCTATGTGATACCAAATTAATAATTTACTAATGTTTTTAATATATAATATTTCAAAATTATAGGAAGAGTTGATATATCACATAATTTACATTCAATTGTTAATGAAAATATTCTTCTAATAAAAAGATTTGATTGTAAATAAATATATCAATATTATATGAATATAAATAAATGATGTGTATTTCATATTAGTTATCTTATAATATAAGAGAATTGTTTTACAATATGATGTTCTTCTGAATAATATGAGATGACGGATTCAGTACACATGGTTTTTGATTCATAAGATGTTATAACATGTTTTAAGGAGAAGAAAATTGTAAAAATATTTTATCCTAGATAAAATATTTATCGAAATGTTTTTTAAAATGTATGGAATTGATATTCCACCCTAATCAGTGGAATAATTTATATAATAATCATTTTTTAATAAATTTATCCAAACACATGGAATTATATATATGATTTGGATATAATAATTTATTTTTTAGGTATTAATACTAAAATTAAAGCATATTTATTCCCTACAAAAATATGTTTTCTATAATAGAATGATATTATAAATAGGATATTTTTCATAATAAGTTAATGGAATTATTTTTTAACTAATAAATTTTTAAAAGTAAAAAATTAAGGAATATGCCCATCCAAGTAATAAGTGAATGAAAAATTATCCTAATTGAGAACTACTTTTTACCTACCTATTCTAAACCCCCCACAAGGGAGGGCTACCCCGAGGGTGATCAACCAAGGTACCCTTCACCTAGGAGATCATCCACCTATGGCACTTAACCTAGGATTCCATCTACCCAGAGCCCTTCATATGAGAGACCATACACCCAGGTACCTTTATTTGGGTGACCAAGTACCTAGGACCCTTCACTTAGATTACCATATATCTAGTTTCCTTCACCCGGGTTATAATTTTCATCGTGCCTTTCACTTGGGGATCCATCTTCCAAGGGACCCTTACCTGGTAAACCATATTCCGGGGGCCATTAACCTATGTGACCATCTTCCCAAGTCCCTTCATCTATTTTAACAAATTCTAAAGTCCTATCATTAGAGTGATCCTTATCATAATGCATTGAAAATATGGTGACCCTTTTCCTAGTCCTTTTCTAGGGAGAGATATTATGAAACCTTGGCTCATTTTATGTCAAGACTTCACCCACCTCCACCCTTACTAGGGTGAACTAGGGAGAGGCACTGACCCTTCACACATTCTTATGGAACAGAAAATAAATTTCATTCTCCTATTCCACACTACATCTAATCACATTCACTAAGACAACACTAAGGATGTGAAATTTAACTAACCCCTCACTATGGAAAATAACTTTCTCTAATCCATCACATAGGCTACACACATTATATGAGCTATCTCTAGGTATATGTACATTATCTAATCCCTCACTGGTGCTAAGAAAATTTACTAATACCTCATTAAGAATATTAACTATTACAGGTCCCTCATTAGGACTAATCACCCATTTACCCCGGTCTCATACCTGATCACTCGTTCTTGCTATATGCACCTCAATTCAATATATTCCTCTTAGTTTCCACACATGGGAATCCGATAATGTATAAGACCTAACCATACCTTTATTATATTGAGTTAATATATTATTCTTGGTAATCTGGTTTTTTCCTTTTTCTAGGTATAATTACAAAAATTCCTTCACCAATTTCATTATTACTAACAAACATGATAAAAAACTATAGGTATCCTCCATGGTATATTCCCTAACCATACCTTTATCACCACGAGTTTATATATTCCTTATGGGTATCATGTATTCGCCTTTTTAAAGGAGTAATCCATGATAATACCTTATCATTTTTTTTATATTTCTAGTAGAAAATGAAAACCACTATAAGGATCCTCCTAGGTGTAATCCATGACCATAACTTTTTCACCTTGAGTGGATATATTCCTCTTCCTTATTGTGAATGGGCCTCCCTCTATGTGAAATCCCAAAATATACCATATCCACTTTCTCTATTACTAACATACATGATAAACCATTATGGATGACCTTATATGTGTAATCCTCGACCATGTCTTTAGATACCATAATTTGAGATTCGCCTCTAAGATTCATTATACTTCCTTAAGTTTCAATTCCTCCTTGTGTCTTTCTTATCATATTTACTAATGCTAAGATATATTTTCCGGCATAACTAATATTCCTTTATTCAAGATTACTCCTTTTGGATTCATCATGAATTAGGATTCTAGATCATATTCTCCTCTTGGATTAATCTTTATTGGGTGTCCTAGTTGGTGTAATCCGAAACCGTCTTTCCTTCACCAAAGTTGCTACCTAGGTGTGGTAAATTCGAGTGAAACTTTAATATAATCCCCAAATATTTTCCTCATTTTATGCTTATCCTTTTATATTTCATTATGTTAATTGATTCTATATATTCCTCATGGTTTCTTTATTTACCTTGATTCGATATATTCTTCTTCTTTATCTTGTTTGGGAATCCCTATAGGTGTAATCCCAAACTGTACCTTCATTAAACTTGATTCAGTATAATGTTCTTGGTTCCCATATATGGGTCTCCTCCAAGGTGTAAGCCCCAAATCATACCATCACATGAGAAACCTACCAAGTATGTTATCTCTTGGAAGATCAAGTGTAAGCTCCACTTTATCACAAGTTGTTGCCAATTTTAAGGCACAATAATCTCCATAAGGAATACTTAGTGTGTAAAACCTGTTAAAGTAAAATGGTATGCATTCATTCAATAAAACTTATTTTTTATTTTAACTTGTTTCTCAGATTGATCAGGACCCATGCGGTCTTAGAGATATTCAATGATCATTCCATCATCATGATGAAAGTACCTCCATTACAGAACTCTTTTTTAGATGTAGTTCCCAATGACAATTTTTCCATATTACAGGGATGAATTTTACCATGAGACATTATTTCATAATTATATATACCTAGTGAAGAATATAAGAGCATAATCAATGGATAAGACCCACTAATATTTCTAATTTCACACCCCTTGAAGTACAAAAATCCCCAACTACCAAACATTGCTTTCTTTATTTCCTATTCATAGTAAGATATGTAGGAAACCTTTTTAAGGTCTGAACACAATGTAATTTCCCCCTTTAAAACCAAATTATGTGGGTGTTGATACCTATTCTCATTGGATACATAAGACACCTCTTTGAAGTTCAATTCCAACTCCAAATTACTAACTATGTCCATGGTGGAAATAAACTCTGTAGTGACTAGTTATGTATCTTTAAATCAAATCATCACAATATAATAAGAGAATGATGGATAATAAGTAATATGTTTTTTTACATCAATGCCTATTTTTTATTAAACAATTTTAATGGGGGTAACTAGTCCCATCGTGGGATTTGGGAATGATTCAAAAAAATTAACTTAAATAAATAAGATAGATCCATATTAGACAATAATTCCCCTCAAAAGGTGTGTAGAGTCCAATCTCTCATCCACTTGACCAATGTTTTTTTAGAGATGTTACTGGAAATGTCCAAGTGATCACCTACCTTTGGAAAGTAGGTCTTAAATGAAACAAAATGTGTGTGGGTATGAAATAATACAGAAACAAAATAGTGAACCTGACTGGAGTGGGTTTTCACCCATACTCTACCTTCTAGAATCAATCATTAGTCCACATTTTGTTAAAAAATTCAGTTATGTTATATGAACTAAAATCTGCACTTCATCGATCTTTCATATTGGATACATAGATATGTATAATAATATAAATTTCTTGAAGTGGTGTGATAATTTTATTCCAAATGTATGTCATTGTGTTATAACTAGACAATTTTATAATGAGTATTATTCTATTATTCGAATAGGTAATATTATCATGAAGAATAAATTGGGTTTTTTGAACTAAATTCCCATTTTTGACACCACATGGATGTTCTGACATTATTTAATAAGTATAATAGGACTTCAAAATTGATATTTTCATTATCTATTACTTATGTTTTATGTGAAACCTGTCATGAGAGCCTATATAGTTTTATACCTTTACTATTCAATCTTTAAATATTATCTAACCATGGGTGGTTAGGTACATTTCTGAATATATTGTCAATAGTAACCCAAAGAATATGATATTTTTCTTCTCATATGGATAGTATGACATATAGTAACATGATTAATATTTACGAAGTAATTTTTCAACTATACCTAGATAGTATATATGATATTCTTGTATGTTCAAGTGGTTAGAATATGATGTTCATGACCTTAAATTTTAATTGAATATTATGTACTCTTATACCTAGTCACTCTATACTCAGAGGAGCAAGAAAATTTGATTTTTATGTATGGGATTGACATACTCTATAGCTCATGTTTTCTCCATGTACTAGATAAATGGATCATATGAAAATAAAATAATTTATAGGATTAAACTGTTTGAAATAAGTATAGAGATATAGGTTTTTTATAGAATTCATGATATATACCATTGTATGTTGATTACGATTGATCCATTACTAATGTATTGTCATTTATTACATTTACGGATCTAATTATTTGTATTTTGTTCCAATGCTAAAAAGGCATATAGGGTCAAAATCTATAGATGAATAAATGGGGATTGAATATGACATAGTGAGGTACTCTAAAAAGGTTTCATTGTTAATATAATGTAATGTATTTTTGGTTCCCACAAGGTATATCATGTAATTTGATACTAGGATAACATAGTGATATATTTCTATAAGTGTTTCAGAAAATATCAAAATGGGATTTTGGGAATTATTTCTCATCCTATTGTATTTGATAAAAATATACTGTGAAATAACACTAAATCTAAAAGGGTTTAATGTATGTGAGAGATTAAAAATGATAATTGTCAAATTCATTATTCATATATTGAATTTTTCTATATCGTAAGAGAATTTATGTGTATAAAGAAGTCATAATATATCATTCATTCTGCCCAAAAATGGTCTATTATATGATTGGAGATGAATCATAGGGTTGGTTCATTTAGTAAGGATATGATATCATGAGAAAAGTGGATGTAAAATTTTAATATTTATATTTCCTTTGAGGAAGTTTTCATTCATATTGTATGAGAGGAATTTTGTTTCATTATTTTATGAATTCAATAGAATCAAAGAGTGAACGTTTTGTACAATAAAGGGGCTTGATACCTCGTGCTATAGAATGAATATGGGTAAGGACAAAATTACCCATATTGAGAACAATGTGATCACTATATCTAACCCATGTAAAGTGAACATGACTAAGAATGGATCTGTGATAGTTGAATTTGTGGAAGGAAACCCTAAATAGTCTGACAATTCATCTACACCCTCTAATGGTACCCATATTTAGATCAATATAGAGGTTCAAGATATGGACAAAATGGAGATGGATCGAGTGGATCATGAACACTCTCAAGATACTAATGTGAGGATTATGAACCAACTAGAGAACCAACATGGTGATATTTTACACATCAAGTTAATTGAGAATCTATCTAAGATTATGGATACATGTAGACTTCACTCTGATAATGATGTGGATAAAAATTTTGTAGGTAACACATAGGGTATTGATCAAATTTGTGAGAAATTTCTTGAAAGTATGCCTATTGAGTGTTCTATGAGGACCTTGCTTGAGGGATCATATCAAAATAAAGTGGAATGGGATTTATAATATATGGTAACCTCTCAAGATCTTGTGGCTACTCACCCTGATAGTCACTTAGAAAACGCCACGTCTTCAACTTCCCACTTACTTGCATAGAGACAAGTACATGTGAATTAACAATTTAGGGATTATCAGTTAACATAACCACAGTTTCTTCATTAGCCAATAATTTTAGGATGGGTATGGATCATGGGATCCCACAAACACACTCTAGAAGACCATTGGAATCCTCTTTTAATTCACTACTGCCTCTATAAGAAAACGCGACACCTGAGGTGGCCATGACTCTAATGCAGATTGGAAAATTTGATAAAAAAGAATGTAAAGATGATCAACATGATATAATCAAGGACTTGGAGTCATAATTATCTTATGTCCCTATCTCCAAGACATCGAATGGGAAGGTCTTTACTGAAAATTCTTGTGAACAATGAAATATTTGGAATAAATTATCTCCATTGAATGGTATCTTTTTGTTAGATGTGGTTATAGACACACAACTCTATGAAAAAAATGGTACTAATCTATTTGAGGATAAAATGATAAATATCTCTTAACAGAATTCATAATGGACGCTCTTCCAAATAGAATCTCAATTTCAGGGAAAAAGAAAAACAAAAGTAAGAAAAGGGAAATCCATGGTAAAATGGCACAGTAAGGGGCACCTCATACAAGGAGAAAGAGACATGAACAATGAAGATATTTTATAGGAATTGATAGGGTATAGGAAATTTACTAACCACCAAATCCCTTAGGCACCTCATCACGGACCACATACCCATGCTTGTTGTTGTTTCTAAACCAAATATTTTATTTTAAAACTATGAATCTTTCAAGTGGGTATATCTTCGATAAAAAATTATTTCACATAATTTACATACATAACACATGGACCACCTCTTGGTCCTCAAACATGATAGAGTCCATGTTACTACATGCTTCGATAAATCAAATAGAATCCTAGTCTTATGTACTAGATTAGATTTTGATCATTCAATTTTATTTTTTATACCTCTTCATCCTAAATTAGAATGAGAGATCTTTGGAAAGAAAATGATGCAGTATCTGAAGCTATAGATCCTTGAAGGGTGGTTCTTGGGGGATTCAATGTTATCCTAACACCGAAAGAGAAAAGTAGACATAACTTCATCTGGATTGATTCCATATAATTATCTTGTTTCATCGATCAATGCAACCTTATTAAGGTTATAATTTTAGGATATTATTTCACATGGAGTAGATACACATTGAATGGGGGTAAATAAAGAAAATGTGGCATCTTATTCATTCAAATGGATGATAGAAATTCTGAATGTGGATTCTCATGTTTCACTTTACCCAAGTACCACTCAAATCCCAGTAACATTCTTATAAAAGTCTCCAATAATTTTAAGAGACTGATTTTCATTCGATTAGGGTTTAATAATGGATGGATTCCAAGTCTAGGGTGTAGAGAAACATTTTTAGAGGCTTGGAAATTTGATCCCATTAGTAGTCCTTTTTGTAAATTAGCTCCAAAATTAAATCATATCAGGGGTTTACTATGAGATTAGAGCAAAAATTCATTCTCTAAGGTCGAACTAGAAATTTAATATTTTGAGGACCATATATCTTAATGTATAATTAGAAACCAACAACAAGACACCCCTTCCATAAAATAAATACAGGATCCTCAAAGGGCTGATGACCTCCTCATGATAAAGGATATAATTGAAAAAATCAGTTGAACATTAAATAGATAAAGAATGGTGATAGAAATTCAATATTATATCGAATATTGCACCGAGAGAGTAGAGAAAAAATAGGGAACCATGAACATTAGCATATATAATTATCATCACAATAATGAAAATGAGATCTCCAAGTTCATGGTGGATTATATAATGGGTATTTATTCTGAAAATGGGAATAAAAACAAACAATAAATTGTAAAAAAACATTGATTTTTGACTGAAGAGTACCAAGATAGAATTAATGTTATGCCTCTATCGAAAGAGGTGATCAACAAACTGTTTTTCTATATTAATGTGGAGATTACCCCTGGCCCTGATGGGTTTATGAACAAATTATGTATGTTTTATTAGGAAATTTTAGAGTTAAAAATAACTCATGTGATAAAGGAATTATTTTACCACTCCTCAATGCTATAGGGGGTTTACATGATCTTTATTTCATTAGTCTCTCAGAAAAAAATCTCTTTATATTAAAGGCTTTAGGCCTGTTGCCCTGGGAAATACTATCCCCATGATCATCAGTAAAATTATCTTGAAAATGATGGTTGAGAATGTTAATCACATTATTAATACAAATCAGTTTGGTTTTTCCCCATGGAGTAACATTCTAAACATTATTTTTATATTCTCTGAAAATGTGAATCATATGAAGAGGAAGGAAAAAGAAGGAAAACTTTATATGAAAATTTACATCTCTAAGGACTTTGACATTCTTAAATAGAGATTTTAGTGTTATGAAATAAGAATATATGGATTATCAAATGATTTCATAGGACTTATTAATGTCATACTCAATTATCCTAGGCTATCCATCCTCGTAAATGGAACCCCTATAGAATCTTTCCGTTGTACATGGTGTGTGAGATAGAGTGATCCATTATTATAGTTTATTTCTTCCATTGATGAATCTATTTAAGAATATGTATAAATGGAATCACTTATATTGGCCTTTATAGTCCAATAAAGTCTCACATGGATGAAGATGCTCCCTAACATCATTAATACATTGATGAAAACCTCATGTTTGGGAAAGAATCAAAGAAAATCATATCCTACATTAAATCCTTTTTCAAACATTATGAGGAGGTGGATGGACATGCCGTAGGTTGGGATAAATCATTCATTATTTTTTTGTGATGTAATTATGGTCAGTAAACAAAATAGAATAGTGACCATCCTCAGAGTCAAGAAGGTGTCTCTTACATTCAATTATAAAGGTATTTCCCTATTCTAGGTCAAGTTCAAGAAAGAATATTTCAAGGGAATATGATCTAGAATGGTGAATCAAATAGTTATGTGTAGCTTTAAGGCCATGTACATTTATGGAAGGGTTTTTCTTGTCAGATCTAGGATTACATCTAAACTTGTGTACTCCTTATCAATTTATAAATGGACAAGAGGCCTTATTAAGGAGCTTTAAGGCATGATCAAGAATGATTTATGTACTGGGTCGACCAATGAAAATAAATTAGTTATTGTTTCATGGAAGGAGTGTAATAAACCTTCTGATATTGGAGGCCTCATGAACAAATACATCAGAATCATTAATGATGGACTCATTTGTAAATTCACATGGAACATGATATCCAATAATTAATCCAATTATTTTCTATCCACCAAATTCAAAAGGAGATATCTAAATGGATATAAATTCTATCTAGAATCTTCTTTTTGGCTATCCATTAAGCAATATTTTCATATAATCTTGATTGATGCCTATTGGATGGTAATTAAAGAATCTAACATCAAAATCATGGATAATAATTGGATAGGAATCCCCTTGTTGGATATAGTATACCTACCCTTAGACACAACACACATGACTATTGTTGATTTTCTTAAACCACACCAAACTCAATAGAATATGGTTCCTACAAAGACTAATCTGGATATTCAAAACTATAATTTTATTGACTATAACACTATCATATAGAAACACAATAGGAATGTAAAATTCAATACCAATGAACATTATAGGATGGATTTTAGTAGATCTAATAGAAAATCACAATGGATTTTGAATTTCAATTCGCCTTTTATACAAACCTTCAGTTTTTTGCTTCAATGGAAAATCTGGAAAAATTGGGTTCCTACCCATGATCAAATTAAAACAATTGGTCAAAAAATTGTTTTTGTATGCTCTCTTTGTTTTAAATATATAGAGGAAATACATCACTTATTTTTGAGTTTGTAATTTTCTTAGAAACTATGGGAATATGAGGGATACTTGTTTGTATGGTATTTTTATACTCACTTGCTGGTACCCGATCTCCTATAGAAGATTTCCCCTACTGGATGTAGTAAAAAAGTTTAGAATATCCTCACGGTAGTAGTGTCTTAGATATTCTATGACGTGTGGAAATCATGGAATGAAAATATATTACATAATCAAAAACCATCCACTCATCATGGAATGATTGTTCTTCACAGGGATCAATACACTTCCTTACTGGTGAAAAAAATGAGTTATGTCAAAAAATATTCATGATTTGAAAACTATAAATCTCTTGCATATAAAATGCAGGCCTAGGAAACCAAAAATTATGAAATATATATGACATATCCCAGAAATTAAATCATGGAACCTCAACAATGTAGATTGAGATGCTTATGGAATGTTGGGACCCTCGGGCTGTAGAGGTGTGTTCCAAACACATCGTGGTTTTTTCAAGGGATGTTTCTACCATTACATTGGAATTGGAGTGGACCTTGAAGCAGAGTTATGGATATTATGAATGTAATATGGTACAATATTAAATATAAATACAGCTATTTATGGATTGATTCTGAATCAAAAATTTCTTTCAAGACTTTCCAAACAAGAACATGGAATATTCCATGGAAACTTCTTCCTCATTGGATTGAATGTATTAGTTATATCACTCAAATAAATTTGGTCCTATCACTTGAATATAGAAAGGAAAATTAAATTGTGTCTTCTCTATTAGAGAAGGTGATCATTGTGATGATCATGATGTGGTTCATCATGACTCTGGACTATTGTGCTTCAATGGTGAGCGCAGATATAGATGGTGTAGAATATACTCATCTTAGTAATAATTTATTGTAATACATGTATTTCCTTAGTACATATTAATATAATTTTCTTAGGACTATATTCAACTAGATCCTAGTATTTTGGGAAACTTTATTTATATATTGGGGGTTTATAAATTTTAAGCGGGTAATAGGTCATCATACATCCCCTTGATATCATGGTTCAGTGATTCATAAGGACATTAAATCCGTATATTTTTATTTTAAATTTCTATTGTAAATGGTTGGTCAAACCATGATGAGGGAAAGTCATTCCTGGACTATTGATATGGTCTGGAAGTTTTTTAAATCTAAAGGATGTGGTTTGTATAATTATTATGGAGAGAATTACATTTTTTGTCTTTCTCTACAAGATAGTATTGCATCAAACTCCCATACTATGATATTTACACATCTTGATATAATGGGAGGATTCTATGGGTGGGGGTCCCATCACAGGGATGGATCATGATGGTTCATAGAGCTATGAGGGGAATGGGGAGACCATGATGAAACTATGGGAATAATTTCCTTATTTCTACCAGGATTAGGGATGGTGATTTGCACTGTGATGGAAGAATCAACACCATGAGGCTAGTCAAGGTGGATGAGTTGATACCAGAAAATGGAGTTCTAAAGTGGAGTTCATCATGATCATCCTTTTACAAGATCGGGATTTTGGGATTTTCTAACCATACCCCTACCAAATTGAATCCCTTTTGTGTTCTTATACTCCCACATTGATTTGATCTATTTTTAAGGGTACACAAGGAATTTCAATAATTCCTCCATTTCCACAACATCTACCAACCTTGATTTATTCTTGGTTTTCAAAGGATAGATCTCATTTCCCTTCATTTCTCACTTCCTTCCCTCTTTCTACATTTTTCTTCCTTCCATTAAATGGATAAATATTAGCTAAACCCTAGGAAAATGATTACCTAAATCATGTGATTTTAGATGTCTATGGTGTGTGAATTTATTATTGGGTCCTCTTCTTATATTTGATGTCTTCATATACTCTTTATTCAATTTATTTTGGTGATTTTATGTGATTTCCATTCCTTGAAAAATCAGGAGATTCTTTTGGTTTTTAATAAATTCCCCCAAAAAATCATTGTTTATAATCCACGGTGAATTAATAAATTGATTTTTGATAATTAATTACATTTTTTCTTTAAATAAAAAAGTGGGTTTAATTAATTATTACTATAATCCCTTCATAATTACAAATCATAAAAATGATGTGTTCACTAAGATACCTGGGATTATTTTTCTAAAAGGATTTGGTAAATATTTTAACGTCTTAAACATCTAATTCATTTTACATTGGATTCTTAATGGTTTTAATTATTGTTTGATTAGGAAATAATTAGTATTTAATATTGATGAGTTTATTAGATACATTCTAATGTTATGTGTTTGTAATTTAGGAAAAACATATTTCTCAAGTTGTTCAATGATACGTTGATTTTAAATATATAATATATTATTTTAAAAATAATTCCTATATGTATATATAATGTATTTTAAAATAAAATGTTTTCTAAGAAAGATCATTAAAATGGAATTTTAAATTTTTCTAGAAAAAAAAAGAGAAGGAACTTTTGGAACCTTATATAAAATGATTTCATAAAATTAGTTACACCTTTTTTAAGCCCCATAAATGGGTTTTTATATGTGTTCTGGATCTTATGATATGAATTTGATTATTTTAATATTTATTTGATCATACTGAAGAGGTACTTTTATAAAAATGGTTTAGGTATGGGGGTGAGTTATTATATTGGGAGGATTTTCATGAATATTTTAGTTGATATTTGATACTCTATTTCATACATTCAGTAACAAACATCATGGTAACCTTAGGTTTATATATTTGAGATTTAGAGGAAATTTCTATGATATTCATGTTTAACTAATATATTGTGTCATCTTCTATATGATTTGTTCTGACTATGGGGACTTCCAACTAATGAGGCTAGGTTAAAGAAATATGTTGATGTTATATATTAGATACTTTTTTGTTGGGATTATAGATGGTTTCACCCAAGTACATCTATGATCAACTCACTTGGGCCTTAGGGTTTTCTCCAAATTATGAATACTTTACTTTGAATTACTTTGTATTGTACATTGATAATGTTGTTCCATTGATATTATTCATAATTCTATCATAGTTTTTGATGTTTTTATTTGTCGCTTTTATGGTTTTATTCAATTATATTTCTCATTCTAGAGTTTTTTCAATTCTTTACAATTTTGTAAACAATTTTTGATCATTTACCTAGATAGATACTCATTTCTCACATTGTTGTTTAGATTTATTTATTCACTTGATGAATTATTTGATTAATTTTTAGTTTCCTTAGGGTTTTTATTAAGGTGATTTGAAATTGTTCTTAAAAATTATGTTTTCATATGGGATTTCTAATTAATAGAATATTTTTTGTCCTTAGTGTTGTTTTGTTTTTAAAAATAATTTTAGATAAAGTTATGGTTTTGTTTTCATTAACAGGATAAAACCATAAATTAAAATATAAGATTTTAAAGTATAATTTTTTCAATGTTTAATTTAATTAATATCCACACACTCTTTTTTGTGGGGAACCTAAAATCCATTTTCTCACATTATACTTATATGAATCAAATATTATATACTAAGTTGACTGAACAATTTAATATTCTTAAGAGGGTCTCTTATAAGGACTTATTAATTGAGTTTTCTCATTGGAATAGTTTTTTCATAATTAAGGATGGTGACTTAGGGACTTGAAGAGAATGCCCGTTAGGTATTGTGGTTTTTCCTTGGTTTCATTCATACAATTTATGCATCAACCATTTCAGCATCAATGTATTTTGGGATTTAATTTGATCAAGTTGAAATTATTTTATATTATGTAGTATAGTAGAATATTTATTTTAATTTATTCTTTATATGGATTGTTTCATATTAGAAACAATTTTACTTTTCAATTGGAGTATAATTTATGGGCTCACATTTCTTAAAAAAAATTGTATTGATTCCTATTCATATTTAATATTATCTGTTGGGTGAATTAATTACTAAGAGTGTCTCTTTCATTCCCAGAAACTATATTCAATCCCATAAAGATTGTGAAAAACCATAAATCCTTATGAAATAATGGCATGGGTAATGGTTTTGGAAATTTTCATTGGTTCATGAAAAAATTGTATCAAATCCCTAGGTTATTTTTTGGGGGATTAATAGTGGATTGAATATAGGTATGTTATAACTAAAGATATGGGTGAGAGGATATTATAAATATATATTATTATTTATAAACTCAAGTTACCATGGGAATTCAGGTTTTTAGTCATTAATTATATAATTAATTCCTCAATTAGTTTTATATTCTTTTACCTTAGTTGATATAATTTTAGATTATACTAAATCTATATGGTTTACTTTATTGTTTTCTTTGTTTTTAAGTTAAATGGGTGAGAAATAGGGGAAAATTCTTTATCATAGAATTTATAAGATTGTATGAATCTCATGCACATGGTTTTTGGGTACCTACTGGGGGATATTTTGTAGTTGGTATGTGGTCTTCCTAACTTCCTGTCCAAACAATGAATAGAAACAAACCCATTTAATTTTTATATTGAACTAATATTATTTATATTTATATTTTTTTGGTTTCTTATGATTTAGGATATACCCTGGAGAGTTTTATGGTGTTTAGATGTTATTTGGTTGGATTATATGGGTGAATTTGAGTTAAAATGTGGTTTTAAATAGTAAATCACTGTTTTTAAATAGTAAAATATAGTTATAAAATTAATAATGGATTTTTATAATATGTTATAAAATAATTTTTACTGTTTTTAATATGAAAATTTATTTTATAGATAATTATGTGGATTTTAATATTAATTTCTTGTGGAATTATATCACTATATAATATATGAAATTTATTTTAAACATTGTTTTCAAAATGCTTTAATGTTAACTTCTTTGTTTTTTCAGTGATTATGAATTCAAATGTGGTATTTTAAATTATTTATATGTATTTTCATATTAAAACTATGGTTTAAATTGATTATAATGAATTTATCCTTGAGTAAGTTTTACTGAGTCTTGTGTTTCTTATGTTATTTTGTGTATGCCTCTAAGAGAAGTTATGGTATATCGTAAGAAGTAATTTTCATTGTATTTTTATCAGATTAGAGGATCTTAAGGATAAATTATACATTATCATTTAGGATACACTAATAAGAATTTAGGTAGAGTGGTAAAACTATACTATCCCTGGTGATCCCTCATCATTCATGCATATCGAGGTCATCAAGATGCTATGGAGTGGATAGATAATAATGAAAGAGTATTTAATTCTCTAGAACCATATAAAACCACAGTAGTAAAGGACACATTTTACTTTATTTAATCTATAGGTTAAGGATAGTGGGAGAATATATTTTTACTCTAAATAAATATTATTATTCATTAGTAATTCATTAAGAAAATTTTGTACAATGACACTAACCTAAGTAGGCAAAGGTGGAGAATGTGATGGAGCTCTTAAGTATCATGTATCATGAGTGAGTAGTGGTGGAATGTATTGATCTTTTCTTTTAGTTCCTTCCTTTATATCCAAATATATTGCACTATGAATCATTAAAATATCATCCCATTGTAAATGTCCTTAATTTAGAACCTATTTATAAGGTTCCTTCATCCATCCTAATTTATTTTGAAAATTTGTTCATTAAGGACATGATGGTGGAATGAATTTTTGATGTCCATCTTGGGAATGGTGATGACCACTTTCCTTTCAAAATTGGTGTAAGTTTTTTAAATTATTATGAGTGGTATAAATTTTAACCCCTTTTTTGGAAACAAGATAACATGGTAGAATTATCACACTCAATTTTTAATCCCCTGATGAAGAAGAAATACCTAGTATGTTTTTAGTGTTTTTTCTCAGGAAATCTTAGACATCAAATTAAAAATAAACAATTAATAGTATCCATTGTGGTATTTTAGAACATATTTAGAAAACAAATTGCATTGTGGAATATAAAAAAGAAAGAAATATTTACCCCAAATTTGATCTATATATATGTTAGGTATTGTCTATTTTATATACCACCCATCTTACACTTCATTCTCTATTGATTCTGTTTTTTTGTTGATCTATTATTTTTTACATTTTGGATGATTTATGACTTATACTATTTTGATGTGAATTGTCTTTGATTTTGGGTAAATATGGATATGTTATTTGAATAATTGTTTTTTCCTCTTTTTTTATGTATAGGTATATTTTTTATTTTATCTTCTTTAGGTCCTAAGTTATAATTATAAACCATAAATCATGGGGATACATAATGTATACCCCACAAGTCAAATTATATTTTAGTATTATTGAATATTATTTTCTAATTTATAAATATCTTTGATTTTATTATAATATAGATTCTAAAATAGTTTGGGGATAAATTTTTTCTATTATTTTTCCCTTCATGATCAATTTTCTCTTGTAGTAGTTTTTAGGATGATTAGGTCATTGATTTTTATATTCACTAAATTTTTGGAGGAATAAATTATTATGTTGTATAGAAGTTTCACAGTCTAGCCTTTCCTAATTTTTTTTACTCTTTTTTTATTTTCATATGAATTGATGAATTTATTCATTCAGGATGTTTTTAATATTTTTTAGAGATTAGAAACACTTTGTTTTTAGTATGTCATGTTGCAGCCAATGGATATCATGGTGTGATGATGCATACAGATTTTAAATTCTTACTTATAACTTTTTTATTTTCCACATGAGAAACTAATCACGCCATGATGATGGAGTCACACGAAAACCATGAATATGGTTTTTTAGATAGTATAATATAGAGGTGTTGGTCACATCATGAAAGAGTGTGACTTATTGTGACCATGGTTTTTAATCTGAAAAAACCTTACAAGGAACTACAATTCAATGATTATTATGTATCATGCCTTGATGATAGGTTTATGTGGTTGGACCCCACCATTTGGATGATTCAGATAGGGTATCCACACCATGAGGGAATGGTTATGTTGTGATATAACCTAGTGTTGAATGATCATGATTATCCCTTTTAGAGGAAGGTTCCTAATGACGTGAAGGGAGAAGCTACACACTAAGGTTGGTTTGAGGGATGATTCACACCACGATAATGGAGCCACACAATGATGGACTTGTGCCTAGACATTTTTTTATAAATTTAAACATAAAAAAATTAAGTCTCCTTTTGGGTTTTTCTAATCCTGTCTTTATTAAACATGGTATAAAAAGAATTTAAGAAAATTCCCACCTTCTATTCAGTATTCCACTCCTATCAACCTTTATTTCTTCATTGTTTCCCTTGGTTAGAACTCATTTCACTTATTTTCCCTCCAAATTATCTACTTAACTTGTTTTCTCATATTATTTCTCATTATATAGATCCATTTTGGTCTAACAATATACTTTAATTTTTATAAATAATGTTATTGTAGATGTTTAGGATGTACTGATTTCTTATTGGGTCTTATTCTCCACATATTTGTTGGTTTTATGTCAACCTCACATGATTGAGGTAATTTTTTTTATGTTATATATATTCATTGAAAACCCATGGGATTCTTGTGAGTTTTAAAATTTATTTTCCCCCAAGATTATTCTTTTCTTATAAACCTTAAAAAATTAAAAAATTTGTTTTAGAGGGTTATTGACATTTAGGATTGAAACAAAATGGAATGTTGTACTTATTCCTAGACTTATTTCTATATAACATGAAATCAAAAAAGCTATAAATTTGAATAAAAAAATCCAATGAGGACTTTTCTCAAACTATTTGGAAAATATAATGATGTATTAAACATTCAAATGACTTGAAATGGGATTTTTACAGTTTTTAGAGATATTTTGATTTCAATATTATTATTATTGGGCTCTTATTATTTTTTTATTTTTATTTTTTTACCTATGGGTAATTTATGATCATGATATTCATAATGTTGGTCAATGATGTGTTTTTTATGAATATATGATTTGTTAGATTTTAATTAAGGTTTTTCTCTACTTCAAACAAATTTTAAAATAATATATGATTAAAAATTAACTTTAACAATGGATTTTAATGTGTCTATGAGATAGAAACATTTAAGGAAAAATTTCAATTTTATATCAAATGATGTCATGTAATTTGCTAAACAATTGGTTTAAGAATCATTGAAATTTCATTGTATTATCTTGGGGATCTTATGAGATGAATATGATTATTATGATGTGTATGTAATCTTATAAAATGGGGAATTTATGAAAATGGTTTGTGGAGGTGGGATGAAATAAGATATTAATATGCTATATTTTGTGGCATGTTATAAATGTGTTATTGATAATTGATACATATTCTCCGACATTAATTCACTAACATCATGGGAACCCTATTTGTCTTGGCAGGATATAGAGTGACCCTTTCTATAGTAGTCATGTGGTTGTACTAACTAGGATTCTCTAGTATATGATATGTTCTATATTATGGAAGTTCCACCCAATTAGTAATGGTAATGGATGTTTAGGGAGGTTATATGTTAGCATCTTCATAAATGGTCTATGAGATAGTTTCTCTTGAGTATTACTAGGAACATCTCACTAGGGCCTTCGAAGTTTTCCTTCATTACATATATTGTACTTCAACTTCCTCGCTACTAGAACTTGATCGTATTTAAACTTTTTTTCTTATTTATTAGTATATCATGAAATATTATTCATTTCATTTTCTATTTATAGGTTTATTCAAATTTATTTTTTATTCTAGTTTTACTCGCAAGTGATTGAAATTAGTTTATGAGGTTTTTTATTATTGATATATTTAGGAACTTATTTTTTACATTTTTTTGATTGATTCATTAACATTGTTCATTATATAGTTTCTTTTATTAGTTTAAATATAGGTTTTTTATGGAAATTTTAAATAGGTTTTGAGAATTATAGTTTAAAATTTATTTTTTAATGAAAAAAAATTAATCATTGTTCAAGGGGAAGTTTTGGTTTTTAAAACAATTTGAAAAATGATTATGGATTAGATTTCATTAAAAAAAATCCTGATGTTAAAATATTGTTTTTAAAACTATCATTTATGGAATGTATTTGTTAATGTAAATGCATGGACTCCTTTATTAGTTATAACCAATTATTAATTTTCTCATACCGTATTGATACCACACAATTCATATAGAATGAGTGGATTTTATATATCTAGGTTGTTAAAAATCTCATCATTTGGGACTTTTTCTCTTGGGTATCATGGTGACTGTGGTTGTTAATGATGTAAAATAGAGACATTTTGTAATGTGTATATCAGTAGATGAGAATTTTCTATATCCCCTTTGTTTATTTTATAACATGTATGCAATATCTATTTCATCCTTCAATAATATTAGGAATTTTATTGAGTATTATTTTATTTATTTTATATTATATAATTCAGTGGATTGTTTGGTTGTAGTTATTTTTTCTTTGTATTTTTTCATATTGGAAAATACTTATTTAGGTATTCATTAGAGTTCAATGTAAGGAAACACTATGGTGAAGTTTCTATTTGAATTTTGATGCATATTTAATATTTTTTATTTAGTAAAATCATTGACAAGAGTGTTTCCCTGATGGTTGGGGACCATTTTTAAACCCTTGGGGATCAAGAATAGAATTTAGGAATTTCTATATATTTGATTTGGAATTAGTAATATATAGATTAGTCTAGTTCATTATAGGAAGCACCAGTATGTCATGAGTTTAAAATTAATCCCACCTGAACATATAGAGATTCATTTATAGCTAGTGGATACACCATGGAGGAGGGTTTTCATTGGACTACCTATTATGTGATCTTCATCAATCTCATGGATAATAAAATGAATTAGTGTCTCTCAATGGTGAATGGTATATGAGTTCTTAATTTTAAATTTTATATGTGATTTCATTTTAATGCATGATGATCTTAATTTATGGGGTCCTTATTTATTTATATTTCAATGATAAACTATTAATAATTCAATGAAATCCATTAATATGGTATCTTTTCACCTTTTATGATTCCAATTTCCAACCCCCAAATAAGAGACATTCTTAATATAACTCATACCAGCAAAGGTTTGATACATGAGTTGGTCACCCAACCCAGAACTCATTAAAAATTACTCATGAAAATATGATTTTTAGGGAATAAACATGGTGTGATTGGGTTACAATATGTAGAATTTTAAACTTGTTACAAAAATATATAATAACAAATAAAAATTAGAGAAAGAAAAACCATATTTTTTCAGTGCATTAAACCTTCATAATTTGGAGATCTTAGAGGTGTTATGTCATCTATGATCTAAAAAAATATAGTTTATCCCAAATCAAAATTCTAGTATTCTTCACTAGTTAGTGATTATCATCCCTTGAAGGAGACTAGTTGATTTGGTTTTGATTATATTCACAAATATGACCTATGTTGTATTCATGTAGTATGAGAGAGTTCTTTAAAATGGGACATAAAGACTCATAGAATCACATTAAACAAACTATGAAACACAATACGAACCAAGGATGTACATGGTCTATAGCCTATTACTATAAAGTAAAAACCTAAAATCATCATGGAGAAAAAAAGAAATCATCATCAAAAAACTAAAAAGTAAATAATTTGACATACTACTCCAGAAGGGAATCATGTATCAGTATAAACCCCTATCACTAGATTTGAAAATAACTCTTCACCTGTATACCATTGTCCTAAATATGAATTGTGGGAGGTGAAATCAATGTTTAGTGGAAAATATCAACATCTGTACTACTCCGCATAGTAATTTTTAGCTCCAAATAGGTTCTATGGAAAAGGAAGAAGATAGTGAAGATATAGATCCAACCACAACTCAATAAAAGAGGTGAAAAGTAAATACAAATTTTTTACCCAAAAAATGGCTATATGGACACTCAAGAGGGGGTGAGTTGAATTACTAAAAAAATTCTTTATAGAAAATATCAATCTTTATGATATTCAAGTTTTGATATTTTCCTTAATAAATATAGTATGAGTAAAGAAAACATAAAGGAAAGAGATCCAAAATAGGGTATTTATAGTGTTATGGGGAATATAAATACCCTATTCCGCACAACCAACACTATACTCCATGAGTTTGGTGATTTTATCTATAAGAGCCCTTTTAATGGGGGCTCCCAACTGAGTACAAGAAGTTTTCACATCATATCGAGCTCTAATATTTTTTAACCAGGAACTCTGTTTTACAAGACATATCCTAGGACTCAACACACACTCTTACACCAAGTGTAAAAATAATATCATGAATAAACTTTTGAAGGTATGGTTTTAGTAAACATTTGGAAGATACAACTCCTAGTATCAAAATATACATTTTGAGAATATAATATTATTCAAGGTATATATTAGAATGATAATTTGTTTAACTAATAAAACTAGTAATCATATCATGAGCATTTATGTTTGATTGCTTCTATGTATAGGAAATTATAGAATTAATATGTATACGCCTTCTACTCATTCTTCTCATCCATACATATATTTTTCCCTCATCACCTTCCATAAAGAGTCTAACTCTTCCTTTTATATCTCCTAATTAAAATTGAACTCGAGTAATGAGATAATCCTAACAGTTAATAGAAACATGAATTAATTAGTTTATAATAATTTTTATTAGAGTATACGCGTTCATTCCTTCAAAAATATATAAATTACTTTTATATTATAGATTTCATGAATCTTTTTATTCTCTGGATATTTCCATTAATGGAAAAGTGACATAATATGTAGATCGATCATTCCTTAAATTAATAATCCTATTTTAGATATGACCTAATCGAATTAAATTATGTATCAATAGATTATAAAATTAATCATGACATGTTTATAATAGCTAGATCTTCATAATACATCTAACAAAAAGTAATGTTCGTCATAAGATAACATGTTAAGAGACTTAATAAGTAAAATCATGTCTCTAAATTAAAAATATCATAACATAAATGACTTTAGTATTGAGTAAGATAATTTTTCCAAGTAACATAATATGTGTTATTATGATGTGATATTTTTCTTCATCAAAATTTTTTATATTCATTACGATAATATTGAATGAATATCAATTTTGTAAAATAACATCATTTTAAATTCTCATTCTGAATAAATAATATGACTTAAACATTCAGCAACTCAACCATTCTCTTTATATGATAATTTATTATATAATTAGATAAACTTTAATTATATTTTTTCTTATTTCTTAGTCGACGGAAGATATTCTTTGATTCTTGTATGATAAAAAACTTTTTTCATAGATCAAATACTTCACTCAATGTAATATAAAATCTCCAAAATATTATATAAAGCACTTAAGATAACCCTGTTATAATAAAAGTTGGTATTTTTTGAATCATAAAAACATATAAAAATTTATTTATGTTGGAAGAACATAAGCCTTCCCAACAATCTCCCCCTTTTTGATGATCACAAGACCCATGAAAAAAAATATTTTTTAAAATAGTATTTTTTTACTTTAAAAATAATTACGTAAGCTAAAAAATTTTAAATTATAAACTCTTTATTCAATTTTACCACTATAATAAAACACCCCCTTTGATAAAAATTCTCATTTTCTCTTACCAATAATAATAAAAATATTTTCACTTTAAATTTTTCTTTAAATTTTTTTATTCTACTTTTCTCTCTCCCCCCATTTTAATATAAAAATGATGTAGGGAAAAGTAAAACAATCAATATTTTTCATGAGAAATTGTAAATAGTTAATGATACTTATTAGTAATGTAATTTAAATCAATTTGTGTCAATAAATAATTTGGATCAGTAAGAAAATAAGTAAATTTAAATATGAATAGATAATTGACACTAAAACATATCAATCATATGGATAAATATTTAAAATTGTATAGATTAAAAATATAATGAATCCATAGGTATAGAATAGTGAATAAAAGATAAATAGATAGAATCAAATCAAAAATAAAGATCCTGAATTGAATATGAAAAGCAACCAAGAATTATAATGTTATCTTCAAAATAGATTCAAATTTTTAAATATTACATTAAACTAAACATGATTCAAATTTTTATAAAGATACCATCCACCAAGAAAACAATTATACCAACTAAAAAGTGTAGGTGTATTGAATTTTGAACATGAAATGGTTCTTTGGGGGTGGTTTCTTGTAGTATAAACACTGAAAAAAGGGTAAATATGATTCAGGTAGAGGATCATCAACTATTTCTCGAACAACATCACCCAACATCAATAGAGATGCTCCAAGACCTGCTCGTTCCCCTCAAGTGATCCTTACTTGTATGGATTGAATGTTGAGAGTAGCTCACTCCGCACTCACTAAATCAAATATGTCATTAAGAAAAAGGATATTTGAGAGGATGAATTTGGTATAGGTAAAAATAATTCTTTGGAAAACCGTGGATTTTCCTATTGAATGACGTGAGTTATATCAAATATTTAATTCACACTTTGTAAGGAAATAACTTGTAGATCAAAAATGAGAGGTCCAATGATATTTCTTCCACTCATATAAAACAATTCATCAATGCAAGAAAGAATAATTTTCACCATGTAAATATTATAAAAGACTAAAAACATTTTAAAACCATTTCATATCCTCTATAAATATTTTTCAAAAATATTTTGAACATCCCTTCCTTAGCACAAGACACTATTAAATTCTTCATCGCTTCAAAATTATTCCCTATAATACCAATTAAACAATAATCTAAAATAATTTCTTTACCATTTATAGACACAATATTCTCTTGGAGATCAGTAAAGCTATCAACTTCTTCTTTCATTTTCATCTTCATTATGATATTTTTTTTTTGAATATTTAAAACTTCTGTGTTTAGATCATTAAATATATTCTCTAACTCTTGAAAATTAATAGCCATAGATTGATCTAGTTTATGTTACATTGATATAATGAAACATATATATTTTATATCTTGTGATACTGAAATATTTATTTTTGGAACATTTTTTGTAAAAAATCGCTAATTTTATTATTTGAATCATCAATTGATGTTATAGAGTTCTGAGGAAATATAGGTATCCTTCTAATTTTTGCTGTTATGTCCCTTTAAAGATCCAAAATTAATTATTTTGTCAGATGGTCACACTGCATTGAGTAAAGTGTATAAGTCATTGTGTTTATATCAACATACAATTCTTTAAACATGGAAAAAACATCCATTTTATTTGAGGCTTTAGAGGAGGGTTCCCCTAAAAACATGTCAACCAATAAATGAACTAACAGCTTAACTTAATTTACATCATGTCCTAAAACTGTATGATCATGAAGAATCCTTATTTTATTTTTGGATTCCAATAACTAAAGATTAAAATATTAAACTTCTGATATCAAAATTTAATGTCTCCCTTGAGATCTCCCAATTGTATCCTAATTTACTTCATGTACATATGAATTTCTACAATCTCCATTGATAGGAGAGAATCTGTCTTGATGAAGTTACATAATTTCAGCATGAACTAGTTTGATTTCTCTAACACAATGTCACTCTTCAACATGATGAGATTCAAAAGACTCTTATTAATTCATCATGAAGATAACTTACCCATTATTTATAATGATAATCAATGATAAGAGTTGAAGTTCTTAGTCTTATTGAGATGGTCTTATCTTGACCAACACAAAAAAATGGGTGAGAATAGAGGCTAACTATTCTATATTGACAAGAAAAAATACTGGAGCAAGGGGTGAACTCTATTGATAAGCAGTTTTTTCTCCAGTCTAAAAAACAACTCTAACTCTTGTTTTCCTATTTCAAAGGGTCTCATTGTTATAAAAATATTCCCTTATATCAACACTATGAACTAGTATATATACTAAACATGGTTATCCCTACCAGCAGTATGGCCCCCCTAAGTAGATGTGGGATTAATTTCAGCTTCTAATTTTATCAGAAAAATCTTTTCAAAGAGTACTTCCAACAGAAAACACTTTTTCACAAAACATTTTGACTTAATTTTTTCATCACATGTCAATGAGTGGCTTTATTTTCACCTAAACAGACACCAACTTGTAAAAATACAAAGTATAACATTCAACCAAAATATAAAAATATATATAATTTTTTGGTACATTTCACATATACCTCATGAAATACCACACTAGAATAATGGTATTTTCAATCAAAAAAATTTATAACAGAGTAACGTCTTGAAATAAAACTTTCTAAAACTCACCATTGCACTGAGCGATATTGGACTGGACAAACATGATAAAGAATTTCTTTTTTGGTTCAAGATCCTTCTCTAGATTCTTCACAATATTAGATTATTGGAATAGAGACTTAATAATATATTTAGGACTAACTCCATCCATTGCATTCAATGAGATACTAAAATTAGAAAAGCCTTTACATGGGAGCACGAAAACACCATATGTTACCAGAATAGTTAATGAAAAAACTCTTCTTATTCACCATTTATGTGACCAGATGATCACTGACTCCAAAATAAAAAAAAATCTCATAGAATTGATGAAATTCCTTCTAAAATATAACCATGAATAAACATTCATCAAAGACATATTACCATCCTTGATGGATGATAATATTCTTAAGCAGTATATATGTTCCATAAATTCATACAAAATATATCATTTATCTACATAGAACATTACTAGACATCCATTAATGATTTATTCTATAAGATGAGACACTATTGATTCCCTTAGTATGAAAAATTCACTACATGATTCATAAGATTGGAGTGTCAGGTAAACCAAGGTTTGGGTAGCAAAAAGAACGAAGGTTCAAAGGTCATCATTAAAATTTTACACGTATACATGAATCACTTCTTTCATTCATGTAATCGAATGGTCATGAAATAATTTTTATTTTAATTATTATTTACACTAGGTTATGTGACTAATTATATATGGGTTTTACTCAAAACAGAAACACAAAATATTAAATAAAATAAAATAAATAACATATTTACTTTGAATAATAAATTATGCTATACTAAAAATAACATTAACTAAAAATAAACAAACATAATTATTATTTAAGGAAAAAATATATAGAAAAATTTTTAGAAAAATGTGCACTAATTGATTTTCTATGCAAAAAAATCAAAATAGATATCATTCTTTTTTGTATGATCTCATAATAAAGAATTTCTCAAATGAATATTCTTTATTCTTTAATGGTTTATAGGATTATTTGAAATATTAATAGTAATTATGTTATCACATTTTATTAGTATGAAATTAAAATTAAATCCAAAAACAATTTAGGTATCTTTCATCCAAATACTTTTTCAAAAACAAACTTCTAGCTATAATTTATTCATCTTCACCTATTGATAATTTTATAGAGTGTTGTTTCTTACTTGACTGAGATTCTAAGGATTTTCCAAGAAAATGGAAGGTACATGAGGTAGTCTTCTTATCTCATCTACATCCATTAAAATCAACATCATAGTATTATGTTAAATTAAATTTTCATTTTTTTGAAAAATAAGAGAAAGAAACATAGTTCATTTTAAGTATATTAAAAATCATTTTGCAGCATCAAAATGAGATTCTTTTGGATTATATTGGATCCACAAACTAAGACATACTAAAAACATAATATATTTTCTACTTGGAGTAATATATAAAAAATATATAATGATTACTCTATAAAACTTATTGTCAACTATTTTCTAGTTTCATCTATATCAAGTTTAATATTAGAGCCCGTAAGAGTGGAGTAAGTCTTACTATTTTAATTTCCAAATTTATTATTTAAATTAGTATGTATTTTATTTGGTTTAAAATATTTCCAAAATATTTTCAGTAAATTTCAAGTCCTACAGTGTAGTTTAACTCTCCCATAATTCTCATTTAAAATTATTTTTTTATAAAACTTAATAAATATTACATGATTTTTTATTTTTTATACAAAAATAACACCATCAACATATATTTTTAATAATGATATAACTGAAGGTGATGTTTTCTAAAATAATTTAAGGCCATCCATTCCTACTATAAAACCATTTGATAAACTAAGAGTGATTAATCATCCATATCATGCTCTTAGATATTGTTTATGTCCATATAGAGAATTGGTATGATTAAAAATAGAATTTATAATGTGAGATTCTTTAAAACTGTGAGGTCATTCTAAAAAAACTTCTTCTATAAAAAATTAATTTATCAAAGAATATTTAACATCCATATGATATAATTTAAAATTAATAAATGATTGATATTCTATAGGGATTCTAATTTCTTCTAACCTTGATACAGGAGCATGAGTTTCTTCATAATTCATTCCTTCTTCATAATTGTAACTTTTGGAAACTAATATAGATTTATTTCTAATAATCACACCATTATCATCTTGTTTGTTTCTAAAAACCATTTTCTTTCTAATTTTAGGAAATTATTAAGGAATTTTAGAAAATTCTCAAAAAAAAATTAATTTATTTAACTCTTCTTATGTATCCAAGAACATACTTTCATCTGATAAAGCTTCTTCTACTAATTTAGGTTCCATTTGGGATAAAAAGACATAGAATTTTTCTATGATTTTTATATTTTTTCTAGTTCATACTATTTAATCTATTATTCCTATATCTCATTCTAGAGTATGGTCTATAATATTTTTTATTTTCTAGGAAACACACTTTATGGTTCACTACTATCATCACTTAATATATTTTTTAAAATTAACCTAGTTCTAAATCATTATCCATTTTATTTTTAAAGAGGATTAAAAGTCTCAAATACAAGAATTAATCACATTATTTTTTTATTTAATCATTTTGTGATCAAAATGATCACTTTACTCGAACTTCAAAATAGTTCATTCTTTAAAAATTCTTTAACTTTTACTAAAAATTCTATTGGATTTGGAAGTAGTAGTGTAACCTAGGAATATTCATTTATCTTCTTTTGGATTCAACATTCCAAGATTATCCATGGTGTTTGAGATATAAATCTTTTATCTAAATACTTTGAAGTAACATACCTTTTATTTTTTATTATTCCATAACATATAAGGTTTTTTCTTTAAGATATGTCATATTAGAACTCTGTTAATTACTTAACATTGTTGGTTAATTTATATTCCATGAAATGAGTGGAAAATTTATATTCACATAATGTATTCCTACAATTTTTTTGAAAATTCTTATTCCTACTTTCAATAACACCATCCTGTTGTGGTTTCCTATGGGAAGAGAATGTCTTTTTAATTATTTTCTTTGAGAAATATGACTTAGATTCATTATTCCCAAATTCACCTATATAATCACTTCATAAATTCATGATTGTATAAACATTTCAATTTTTCACAAGCTTATAGAAACTAATTAAAATAAAACATGGTTCACTCTTAAATATTAAAATTTAAACCAATTCAATTCTCAAAAAATAATCAACTAACACATAAAAATGATTTTCCTGCATGTATTTTAGTTATAGTAGTTTTGAAAAAATTCATATGGATAATATCAATAGGTCAATATTTAGAAACCACTTTTATTTTTTAAAAAGTGGACATTTTCATTCCTATATGAAATACATCACATAGATTCTTTTCATCCAACTTAAGATCAAGAAAGTTATAAATAAAATGCATCTTATACATATTTCTCATATAATAAACATTTAAATTTCCAATATTTTTATTTCAAATCCATGATTCATCAATATTATCATTCCTACAATTTTCATTTTGTCTACACAAAGAAATTTGATATAGTTTATAGACAGAATCTAGTATAGGTGCTTAAAACATGAGATATTTATCTTTGAAAACTAGAAAGACATTATATGAATAAATAATAGAATATCCATTATCACAATGTTGAGATATACTTATTAGGTTTTTCTTCAAGCCGTCACTGTAAAGAACTTTTTTTATGAGAATAGACTGAGGATTTCCAACAGATCTAATGGCATATCTTTTTCCTTTTTCATTATCTCCAAATGTTACATAGAATCCATAAATCATGGATTCTGAGTGAAAATTTGAGAAATCACCAATCATATTTCTGGAATAAACACAATCCATAAACCATTTTTCATTGTTTTTAATGTGGTTTATTCCCTTAATAGAATGTACCATAAAGAATATATTTTCCATTTGATCAATACTTTCCTCTTCTGATTTAAATAATGTGAATTATCTACAATCCATAGAAGCACTCTACACGGCATTCATAGATTTATTATATTTATTCTTATAACAAACTCTCTTTAAGTGTGTATTTTATTTATTTTTATCATCTTTAAGTTACTGAAAATCAGTCTTGATGTTTCCTAACTTATTTCATTCCTAAAATCTTATCTATTTAGAATTTTCATAGTTATTCTTCTACTTGTTTGAATATTTTTAAACTTATTTTTCTTTTGTTCAATATTTGGAATTTAAAAAAAAATTATAAAATCTCATAATTTTATGCAGAATAGATTGAGGATTCTTCTGCTTCATATTTTTAGAGATTTTTATTCTTTTTTTATTCATTTCATCCTTTGAATTAGAAACCTTTAAGGTGTCATTTTATACCTTAACCTTTTTCTGTTCTCCAACTTCAGTTCTAATTTTAGCATCATACATAATAATATTTACAATGATATCTTTTATCTTGATAATTTTTATGTCTATATATTTTTGGATAGCAGTAGAGATTCAACTCCACTAGGGTGGTAAGAGTCAATGAAATTTCAAAACATGTTCACGCTCAGTGATAAGTGTTCCTAGAGTAGCAATGTTGTTTACAATCTCAGTTAACCTTCCATTAAAATTGGTATTCTCTATCCTTTTATTATTTTCAATGTATATAGATTATGTTTGGTAGTGTCATATATATGAGAATTCACATTGTCTATACCTTCTTCTAAAACTAATGTAGTGGTCCACATTTCAAATGTTGTTTAACACTATGAAACTATATTTCATTAATCTGATCTCAATCCACAAATTTTATAATTCATAGATTTGGAATTTTTATCATGTTCTAATTAAGTCATAGCATCCCACAATTGAGGATCTATAATTGGAATTTTTTAAGGCTTTACCACTTTGAGATAGAATTTCAAGCTAATATTATTCATATCGATGGTTATGTGATCCTTCTAGAACTATAATTTTCTCCTTTAAAGTATGGATATCTAACAAATGACATACCATATTGTTTATCATCTTTGGTATAAATTTTAAATAAAGATCATTGGACTTCAACATTTGATAGTTTTGAACTCAACAGTCATAAGATTTGATTTAATTGTCATCCTAGACAATATCTAGATAAGCACTCTATATGGGGGTAAATTTAGTTCCTAAAAATTTTCAATACATAAAACCTAACTCTTTAATATATGAGAGTTCTTATTTTTAATTAATAAATATATGTAGTGGAAATAAGAAAATTAAATAAAAGAGATAAAATATATGAGATTTATAGTGGTTCTAGGAACAAAAATCCCTTAGTCCACTCTGTCATCACTCTTCTCCAAGAGTTTGGTAACTTTCACTATAACATCCCATTTACCAGGGGATCTTAGTAGAGTAAAACAAGTTTTCACTTAAAACAATAGTTCCAATATATTTCAACCATGATCTCACTTTTACAAGACTTATCCCCAGTCTCCACACACACTCTTGCACTGAGTGTAAACAAAATAGAATGAATAAACATTTGAAGATATAGTTGCAACATATAGTCTCATGCAGTAATAGATAATAGTGGAAGATAAATTTTGATAGGTTGATAGTCATCAATGGATATGTCGTAATGATCTTTAGTGAAACTGATAAAACTAATAAATATATTAAGAGAATTTATGTTTTATCTCTTCTATATACAGGAAATCATAGTATTTGAATGTCTATGTGTTATAGACATTATTCTAATCCATCTAAATGTTTATCATCATTAAATTCCATGTAGTGGATAACTCTTCCATTTTTATCCCTCCTTTAAATTTGGACTGAATTAGTGATAAAATCCTAATGGTCAAGTGAACCATGCATTGAGAAGTTTATATGTTAGTCCCTTAAAGGACATGCATCCATTATTTCCAAATATATAAATTAATTTTTCAGAAACGATATTAGAAATCTTCCTATTATTTGGATCATTACATTCATTGTAAAGTGATATAATCTTCAGAAAAATCTTTCCTTAAAAGGATAATCCTTGATATGATATAAAGGAATTAAATGACTTATTAAGAGATTATCAAAGTAATCATGACATTCAAAATAATAGCTAGATATTTGTAATAATTTTAACTAAAACCACTCTTCATCATAAGGAAAATTCTCAAGATGATTATTAATAAAAAGAAAGTCTCTTAATCAAATTGAGAATAACATAAACTAACTTCAACATTCTATAAGATAATTCTTCATTATAAGATAAATTGTGTTACTGTGATGTGATACTTATATTCTTAAATTTATTTTGGATTTCTCTAATATAATATGGTATGAATATCATTTTTATAACAAAAAATCTTGTTATATTTTAATTATGATTAAATCATATGACTTGAGAATTCAAAAACTCAACCATTCTCTTTGTAAGAAAAATTATTATGTAGATAAATATAATTCAAACTAAGTATTTATAATTTTGAGTAGAAGGAACATATCCTTAAATTCTCATAAGTTAAGACACTTTTTTGTAGATCAAATACTTCACTCAATGTAAGATAAACTCTCAAAACTATTATCTTAAACACTTAGGATAACCTAGTTATAATAAATGTGGGGATTTTTTGAATCATAAAAACCCATAAAAACAAGGATATATTGGAACAACAAAAGTCTATCCAACTACAAAGTCATTCCATTCAACTCAATTCCATGAAACCACATTTCAATGATAAATATAGAAACAATAGTTGAATCATTCACTAACATGTCAGCAACCACAACATTATCTATAAAATATATATTCCCAACAAATATGAAGATAAAAAGATAAGGATTTTGGTCAAGTTAAAATTCAACTGTATCAAAAATTCACTCTTTGATATGTATATGAACATCTGTTGTAATATCCTAATTATAATATCTTCCAAAAGGTCTCATTTATTGTTCCTCAATACAATGATAGAATTCCTCTATGTATCCCTCTTTAATAACATGAGTTCAAATTTTAGGGTTAATATTATCCTCTAGATCATTATAATATGAGGATGACGAGGAATCATCATCACCAAAGGATGTATAGGGGTCATATTCATCGAAGGATAGAGGGGGATCTTACTTAACTTCTAATTGTGGAGATATGCTTTCTTTCTCAAATGGAGTCCTCAACAATCTATTGAAAATGGTTCTCTCTAACTTGGATTAGTGACTTCTTTTTTGAGTCCTTCTATAATGGGGAGTGATAAAAACATCTAAATCAATAATCGGTTTCTTAATATTTCAGGAACTCAAGTGTAGATATTCATTCCTAACTTGGTTTACTTTTTCATGGAAATATTAATTACATTCACCAAAAAAAGATAATCTCATGTTCCACCATATGAATGGTTTGTACCACTCCTGAGGTTCTCATAATGGGTTGATAATTATTGAATTCATCTATAAACCCAATTAAAACATCTACTTTAGTATGCTGAGGGTTCAACTTTATCATTAAGAAACTATTTATCTTTCTCAACATATACTGATTTTCCCTTATGTGGGAGTTGGAAGTTTCTAAAGTTACAATTTATTATGGGGTAATTTCTAGATACACATTTTTCAATGTATTTTTTTGGTCTATGAAATTAGAGTAGTAGCTTGGTAGATTTTTCTAGACAACTTCTTGGAAAAACTAGCATCGCCATTCTGGATCTGGATAACTGAAAGAAAGAGTTTAGTAATGTTAACCTCAACACAGATATGAAAAATTTACGGACTTGTAATATTTTAAGAAGAATAATACAAATTAATTGTCATCCTAGTTACATTATCAATAGATATGCTGATTATTATTTTATAATTGCAATGGAAAGCTTAGGAAGCTTAAGTAGACCTGTGTAATTGGGAATTTAGAGTTGAAACTAAAAATGGGAGACCATTTGAAAAAACATCATTAAACAGTCCCCAAATATCCAAGAAGACTAGGACCAAAGATGATAATAATCATTATCAAATGTGGGAGTCCTCTACCACCATGGTTGGTGATGTTGGATCATTGAGAGAAAATGGATGATGGCATGTGAGTTCCTCTTTCTATTGATTCCTCCTTAGAGATCATTTCTTATTATGTGACCCCCTTAAATATTTGAGTCATGTTCATGAAACTCACTACTAGTTCCATATCAATGTTGATGTTGATTAATTTTGATTCATCTATCTCGATGGGGACGTAACCTACAGTTTGAGTAGATGTTAACGTTTTCCAGGTTTGAGAATTTTTTGACAATTTCTTTGTTGGGAAACTACAAAGTCTTCCTCCTTTTAAGTTGAAGGAATGCCATGTCTAAGGAATCTTAGGTTTGGAACCCAAGTCACCCTATTTCGGCCAATGGGGTATTTGATTCCATAGGGGTGTAACAATTATGAGGATTTTTACCCTCATAGTCCCATGTTTTTTATGGGTTAAAGATTATGGATTTGGATACAGGTTTAATGTCTTGTATAGATAGGTGGGTCATATGTTTAATGACTTGTGGGGATATGTCTATAATGGGTTTAATGTCATGTGGGGATAGGTGGGTCATATTTTTAACATCTTGTAGAGGCTTGTAAGTCATAGGTTTAATGTATTGTGGGTATATGTGGGTAATATGTTTATCATCTTTGGGGGAATAGGTAGTTCATAGGTTTAATATCTTCATGGGAATAAATGGGCCACGTGGTTTATGAATAGTGGGTACTGATTGGCCAAAGGATGTATGTATTAATGGGACATTTAGGTAGAATTTAAGTGTGTTATAATGGGGAATACGACCACACTTTGAGGTCATCATGTCCTGGGGAAGACAAATAGATATGATGGTGGTGAGGGAGAGTGTGACCCTATGGAGGATATGATCACACTTTATAGTTTCATATTCTTTGGAAGAAACATGAAGATATAATGATGGTGTAGGGGTGTTAGTATTGGACTTCATGGAGGCATACTACATTCCCGGTTAGGATATAGAGATAAAAACACACATAGTTCGATGACATGGATTAAGGTCCATGTAAAGATCGGTCCATGCTGTTTAATGTCAGGAAGTAAGGATTCTCACATCATGAAAGTAGAGACATTAGGGGATAGTGTCAAGATAATATATAGAACTGCCCAACATAGGATGATCATCCCATGGTGGGGATTTAGGTTACATCCCATGATGACTATACCTAGGGAGTCATTTTTTCATTTCATAGAGTGTGAGTTGAGGTTTCATTTCAGGCCATTCATACATGGGGAATACTTTCTTCATCGTAGAGGGTATGAGTTTAGGTTTCATCCAATGATAGTCCTACATGGGGAATCCTATGTTCACTTCATAGGGTACGGATATAGTTTAACATAATGTACTGTGGATATTTTCATCTAGTTTAACATTGTTTGACAAATACTTTGGGAAATTTGGTTTTATGAAATATATCTCAGATGTTGTAGGGGATTATTCCACGGGGCTACTCGTATGATGTGATAGAACAGTAATGGAATTAATAGGTATTACATAGCTAGAATACTCGAGTGTTGTTATGGAGTAGTAATTGTATGAATTCGGATTATGCATCTTGGTTTCTAGGTTTCTATTATGGAGAAACAATGGAATGAATTGGGGTTACAAGGGTGGGTTTCCTATGAGATTCTATGGAGCTACAATAGTATGAATGGGGATTATGAAGCTGGGTTTCTCATGTGTTATTATAAAAGTGAATTGGAATGAATTCATGTTACCCAGTAGGGATACTTGAGTTCTTCTATGGGTTAGTGATGGTATGAGTTGGGTTTACATAGATGGGTCACCCATGTGTTGCTATGGTGAAACAATGATATGAATGGGGCTTACACAGTTGGGCTTCCTGGGTACTACTATGAATCAGTTATGGTATGAATAGGGCTTACACAATGGGGTTACCCATGTACTGCTATGGATTAGAAATTGTATGAATGGGGGTTACATATCTGGGCCTCCCATGGGATGTAGTATCACCTCATTAATATCAAATTAGGAATCTTTTTATCACCACATGAGGCATCTTGAACTTATTACACAAGTAATATCATGTTATTTACATAGGATAAGAAAATAATTTAACAAAATATACAAGAACGTTGTGTGTGGGGATTATATGAAATGTTTCCCATTCTTTCATCCTTATATTCGGTCATAAAGGCATCTTGGCCCACTAATGGGTTCCGGGATATGATTGGAGGTTCAACCATAGAAGGAGGCATGTGGTGTCCCTTTATTGATCATCCCACAATGATGCATATTACACTTGATATATAAGGAATATAATTATTTAAACATAGGGAATCATATGCCTATCACGTAGGGTATACTAAAGTCTAATTTGATACACTAATGACTACTTATTGATGCTCATATAATGGTCATCACATGAGTCATCTTACCCTTAGGACATAAGGAATCTCATGCTTCTCAAAGGAGGAATCCTATTCACATGAAATAGGGTACACTGAATTTTAACATCATGTTGTGATGACTTCTAGGTAAGATATTTCTATTTTTGGTTGGTTTTGGGCTTATTCCAAAGAAGACCTTTTGGTTCAATCCATCCTATGAGTCAATTAGTGGTATTTCAAGAATTTATTTAGGATTATGTTTTCTAAAGTTATTCAAAGAAACCTATATATTAATAAAAACTTATGGAACATGAAAGGGACTAATATGAGTATGTCAAATCATGGAATATATGTGAGGCATGGCCATATTTCATGTATAGTGTTCATCATTTATGGAATTTTCATAAAACAACCTCAAAACATACCCACACATGGAGGGGTTTGTTTGATGGAATTCATGAATGATTGGTCCATGGGGATAATAAAATTTTCAAATTCACAAAACTCTTTATAGTTTTATGAATTGAGAGTTTATTTCCATAGCTCGGTGAGTCCTACCTGCTAATGATGACTTTGGGGGGTATTTATAGGTGATAGGGTTTTTAGAAGATACATTTCATGAAGTTTTCCATCCTTCTCATAAGATCAACCATCATAGAAAGCCATCCTATATTCCCAAAAGATTTAGTTTTATGAAAATTGGAGTTTTCTGAAGATTTTAGTTTTATGAAAAATTTTGTTTTGAAAATTGTTGGGTTCAATGAAAGATTGAGTTTCATCAAATTTTTATACTTTTATCCAGAATCACCCTTGTTGGTCATTTTCAAAAGTATAACTTTAAAAAACCATTTTTGTTTATCTATTAGTATGTTTGGATACACAACTAATGAAATAAATTAATTTTTAAGCACCAACATACACATATAATATTAGATATTAAATATATAATCAATACTTAAATAGTGTGAAAATTTAGAAGATAACACCTTAATACAAGTACCAACTAACATTATATGTCATCAAGCCAAATGAATAATAAAATTATATAATTTTTTTATATTCTTAACAAACCAATTCAAGTTTATTACATTATAAATAATATTTTTTGTTCATTTATTTTTTTACATATTGACTGATGTTTTTTATGTTGACCATTTAGATATATTTAGTCCACATTTAAATTGTAACAATATTATAATAGTAATAATTAATTATAGTTTTTTCTTTTTTCAATAAGCTCAATATGTTTCAAGGTATTGGTTTTCATATAATTTTAAAATAATAAAATATTAATGTTTAAATGGTAGTAAAAAAGTTAATAATGAAAAATAATTCATCAATAAGATCATTTTCATCATTCAAAATTTCCATGAATTTTAATTTTTTAATATTTTTATATCAGGTTTTTTAATCAATCATGTTTATTAAATAAAAATTAAATTATATAATTTATCATAATGTACATTTTTAAAACAACATATGCATGTTGTAAAAGAAAACATTTTTTATTTGAATATATACACCCATTAGGTTGAATATATCTTATACAAATCATGAACACAAACACAACACATTAAATATACATATTAAACAGATATAATCAAATGTTATTTTAATATGTTTTTCACATAATGTGGGTGAATAAATCCTTATTGTGTTTGGGTTACATATGTGACATGATTGATTAACTAATATCATAATTTGATTCCACAAGGGGAATATATCATCATTCACTCTAAATCTATTACTCAAGATTTTTTCTGTCTCCTAATAATTTTTTAATTCTAGATCATTGTAGTCTATAATGGTGTTAAACTATATTTAATCTATAAAGATGATCATCATTGTATTCTCTGTTATTACCTCATCATAATAGTGTATTTTCTTCTTCAATCATAAAAATTAATATTTTGTTGATGTTTTTAGTTGTACAAAATTCTGGTAAGCCTCTTATCTGCTTTAGAATTTTCAATAAGCAAGTGTAGGATGGAGTTAAGTGTTTTCTTAATTATCCTTAGTTTTATTTGAGCTATTTAATATTTTTTTATGGTATCAACACCTCATTAATTAATTATATTGATTAATATAATATTCAGTAGTAGTAAAATAATATCTCTCTCTATCTCTCAATATTTCTTTTTATTCTTCTTTGACAATGAATGTAATTTTAATGGAGTATTTCCTCAAATTCTCTCACCTGATCAATATTTATTTCTTCTTATTTTATTTTTTATAAACATGGTGTCATCATGTGATAATTATTTCCAATATTTGAATTTGCAAACTCACATAATCCCATTTTATTATGGTTTAATTCATTATTAATTCAAATATCTCCATTAAATATTATTCAAAACATTCTTTGAGACTCATTCATTCTTCTAAAAAACTACCCACTCAAAGCTTCATTTTAATTATCATTAAAACTACATTGTGATATTAGATTAATTCTTATTTTCAGTTAGTAGTTAATATCCTTAAGAAATCCTTCTATTTTGTAACATTATAAATGGAGTCAAGTTTTCAAAATTTCAAACTCCATAAATATAACACCAATAAATTATTATTTAATTATCATTGAATTTTCCATAAATTATTATTTTAATTTGAAATTTATTTCTTAAATGGTCAACTAATTTCCAAAAAAAATAGCACAAATTTTAAATGTAATAATGTGTTAATAATATTGTAGTATGGGATTCATCTCATGGTTTATCACTATGGTGATATATTATCCTTTAATTCTCATTACATCGCTCTTTAGGGAATTACCTTTATCTTTATATTATGATACCCTTATTCAAATCAACGATTGAATCATAATTTACTCATAAAATCGTTGTGATATTTATTTCAATAAAATCAGCAAAAAATCATTATGTTTGATACACTATTAATTTCCACCCATATCTTGTGATATTATGTCACCCAATATCACGGATTACTCTTATGCATCTTTGTATCTTCCAAATTTATATGTTTATAGTTTTCATTTGAATGGAGTTAATCCCACATAGATTTATATCTTTTAATTTTAATCTTACATAGATATTGAATCTTCTGGAGTTAATCTTATGTGAAAGTTAAATCTTATATATTTATTCTAACATACTTCTGCTGGAACATCTCAACTTATTCTTTCATGTAACAATTTTATAGTAATTATCCTAAAATGTCCTAGGATTACCCATATTCTAAAAAAATTTAATCCTAATGTTTGAGTTATTAAATACTATAATTCTGTTAAAAAATTAGTATTACTATAACATGAAGGTCTAATATATCATATTCGTTAAAATATAAAATCCAAAACTTCCTAAACTCTTATTAATCTAAATTAGCTCAAAATATAACTTATTTAAACATATTTAAATAATTTTATATATCAAAAATAAATATTTTTAATTCCATGAACCTTTACTAATAGTTTTCAATTAACTATAAAATATATATATTACCATCCCCATCTGAACTCATAATTATTACTTCAAATTCATATTAATGGAAATTATATTTCATGTACATTTATTATACCATGAAAAAAAAATAGATGGTCTCTTTAGACTCAAATACAACTCCTCATTCCATGAGCTTATCCCCTATTTCAGCCATTAATTCAATTATATAAATTTATCTCTATCTTTTAGTACTATAAACTCCCATGATTTCAAAAACCATTAATAATTTATACCTCAATTATTTAGGGATTACAAGGATGTTTTTTTATTGTCTTATGAGTTAAGTAAGGTATTTGGATGGTTCTCGTAGGTTTTCTCATCTTAAAGGATATATCATGGTTTGAAGTTAGTCTTATGATGTCATGGTGTGTGTTAAAACAATAGTTGTCAAGTTGTAACTCTAGTCCCAATATGGTTGGTTTGGTTATGGTAAAAAGGGTCATAAATAGAATATTTAAAAAGTGAAAAACCCTAATGTATTAGAGGAAAACCTTATCTATAGGTTCAATACATTATATATTTTCTTTTCAACTATTTTGTACATGTAATGAGGTATGTATATAATTATATAAATACCCTAAGGTTGAATCTTTTAGTTTTGTCTCTCTAGAAGTTGTTACACCATGGTGAAGAGGCCACACTATGACCCTAGTCTGACATTGTATGGGATAAAGAATAATATCTACAATAACTTCATAATTCCATTAGGTTTAAATGGTGTGACATGAAACCCATGGCTATACCATGAACCTCCTTATTCTCATAAAATGAATTGTCAAATATAGTGATAATAATTGGAAACAACATATTAAGATCATGTTGGTACATTCATATTTAGTCTTATTGTGTAATTACTCTAGTTTATTTAGATTAATCCTATGAATATTTCACTATATATAGCTACATTTTACTCAAAGTAGGTGTTGTGTTGGGGTGTCATAGGTCTTCAAAATTAATATACTAAAAATTATTAATATATATTAAATCATCCACATGAATCTTTTCTGGATAAATGGTTCTCCCATTGATTGGGACCTCCTATAGGAAATATAATACTACTATTCTTTCTAGACCATGGTTTTTACCCTAGTCATGACATAATGTTGGTCAACATTGGGAATTTATTTAAAATAATCTATTGGAGGGTGCATTAAGTGAATTAATCAATTTATTTAATGGATAAACCAATATACCTCCCTCTATTTAAGTTTTATTATTGAAAATTTCCACTGATAGACACAAAACCATGGGATATTAGAGAGGAGGAGGAGAGCATTGTCATTGGTGACAATGGAATGTGGATCGATGATGAACAACTAAGGATAATCATGATACAAAAGACAAAATCAGTAGGATTATTACCATCTTTTCATACACATATGCTCTTCTCCAATGATCGATCTATTCCTGAGGTAAGTCATGTTACTTCATGGATTTATTTAGATTAGTTAATTTTGAAAGACTATATTCTATATATTATTTTCATTTTTTAGAGATTTTTGTTCTTCACATCAACTCAGATATAAATTTTGTTCTTGAACTCTTTTATTTATATTTATTATTATTATTTTCTACCATTTTCTAAATTATATAATCCTTATATGGGATCACAATAACCAATGTTTTCATTCACTTTTTTCTTATTATTTTTCTAATCCATTTTTTTCCTCATTATTGTCCCATGAGGTCATGATTTGACATTTTCAGGCCATATTCGAGCATGATCAAACCCCCATATTTGTGGAATATGTGTGAACTACTTGGGATTATTTTTTTATGGATGTATTTCCCCATATTTTGTGTTTTTAACGAAGGAAATAGGGATTGGTACCCCTATATGGTGATGAGACGTTTGGATGCTCCCCCATGGGTAATTGGAGTTTTGATTTCTGGCCATTGGAGGCCTGGAATATATGATGAATGGCTTCCCCCTTTAATTTATGCACATTTTCAGCATTAAAAACCTGGTGGAAGTGGAATATAAGGTGGATTTGACCACTCTTTTTAACACTGTGGGTTTTGGGAAATTTTGAATGTACATGGTATGTAGTTAAGATAAACACACACTATATGGATCCTTGCCAAAATGACTAGGGTTTCACATAAAATAGAATATTACAAATTTTAAATCCAAACCACATATCATGTGTCCAAGACACTTTTCATGTGATTCGATGATGGAGTCTCACTATGTTCCTCGGGGAAAACATAGCCATAAACATTACCATGTACATGAGGAAGATTGGGGTATATGGGAATGAACATGGCTAAAGTATCAGGAAATAACCATAGTATATGTGTATGGCCAGAGTACACAGGCATGGTCCAAGAGTATATAGTCATGAAACATAGTACACTAACATACTCAGGGTAGCGAAGATACAACATGTATAACCTATACATGGTGTGTACATTTTTAGGGACTTATACCATTAATATCTTCTTTGGGACTATTATTTGGGCTCACGTGTAGCCTATCCTGAGTATTTATTCACATAGAACATGGTGGTAACCTTTCTAGTAATCATATAATTGACACAAGGTGTTAAAAGTATGATTATTCCTTCATTGATTATTGTCCAATAGTAGTGATTGGGTTTGATTATCTGAGAAATGTCAAGTAAGTACTCCCCTATTTCAAAAACAGATGGGTATCCTATACTCTTTACACATGTAGATTTGATACAACCCCATAATTTAGATGGTGTGGGTCCCCTATCTGGGGATTTTTACTCCCCTATCATTGATTTTTTGTGGAGTAGGGGTCCTCTAGTAGAGTTAGCAAACCCTTGATTGTGTTGTGCAGAAGTAAGTAGTGGGGCCATCACTCTAATTCTTTTGAGATTTCTTATATTGATGGAATCAGAGAAGGTTCTTGGGAGATGCAGGTTAGTTCATCACTCTTATGTTGTTGTGGAGTTGGAGATCCCAATTCTCTCTTTTAATGTGTTTCATTACTGAATATCTAATTTTGGGTTTTCTTTACCCTCTTTCTATAGGGGTTGATCTGTATATTTCAACTTTCTATTTCTTACTATTGGTTTTCAATGAATCTTACTAGTTTTTATATACTCACCGCTTCCTGGTCTTTTCCTAAATTTTTTTTGTATTATTCATATGATAAATAAATTTTGGATAACATTCATGGACCTAGTTTCGGAAGAATATAATGGTACATGGAGATATGTTTCATGATTGGTGGTAGTATTAGAGATTGTGAATTAGGATCTCTTTGGTATTTCTCATCTTTCTACCTATTTTTAGTTTTATAACTCATTTTTATTGCGCCTATATTTTTTCCAATTGTATATTTTACATTAATCTTCTGTAATTTGATGCATTTTTTTAGAGGTTGTTTCATCCATGGTTATCAATCATGATGATTCAGTGTTTTATTATATCTTTTTAATATTTCATGGATTTTACTATGAGTTTGAATAAAGGTGTTGTAGGATAACACCTTCTATTTCATTTATATTCATAATTGATGCTAGTTTACAACCCCTAGCTTATTAGAGCCAACCTTTGGGTGTCACCCTCAACTTACTCCTAGCCTAGGAGGGATCCTAGAAGTTTGGGTCATGACTTGTTGCAGTTTAATGAAAAACTATCATGAAATGACATATTTTTTCAATATTATTTATATATTTATATTTCCTTTAAAATTAAATCTATTTCTGGTATCTCTTCAAAACAATACGTAGTTATGGTATTAATTGTTTCAAATCTAGGACTCTCTGATCGATCCTTAAGCCTTTGTCAAGTGTAAATACTACCTTTGATCCAATGTAATCCCTCTCTACCTATTTCTACAATTTATTACCTTATATTTATTTCTTAAAAATCAACAGTAGTTATATATTCTATAAACTAGGGATTTTTTATCAATTATTTCTAGATTCTTCAAGAATAAATGATGTTCATAGGGTTTGTGGGTTCTTTATCAGTCTCTATATTGGTATTCTTTTTCTTTTATATTATTCTACTTCTATAATCATTGAATATTCTTGTCAAGGTAGGCGACTAAATACATATTATATATATTAAGTGTGAATATGGGATTATCAGGATTCTATTTCTAATGGGTAGAAATATATGGTTGATGCAAATAATATAAGAATATGGAATTAAAGAATGTGAAAGGATGGGAGTGTATCTCTGCATGCGATTATGATATTATTCATGTTATTGCATCATCTTATTTTATAGGTAGTATATAACCCCATTTTTTTAATTATTAATGATGCATTTCATATTTTCCATGCCTAAAATGAATTAACCGATATTAATATTATACGACAATGTGTATAATAAAGGTGGTATCCATTGATTTTGATATTATTCCTCAAAAACACATAATAAGATTATACATAAATACTAGAATATTAGATGGATTGATGTTAATGAAATTATTTTCTATTATTCTATTATTTATTAATTGTTGAAACACTTTCAGAAATTATTAATTTAATTAATTTATTATCTAAAATTAGTGACTGGTTTAAATAATTCTTCTGGTCGACTATGTTGGGACATTGTTTTCTATATGCTTTCTTAAATTGATTAAAGTAGTATTGATTTCCCATTGACATGTGTTCTTCTTAAATAATTTTTTGATAATGTATATGTTTTTATTATTATATATCATGTTCAATGAATTAAATGGAAACCATCTGTGCTTTGTTGTTATGGCATGGATGGAGTTATTATTCTATTTTTGTGGTGGATATATAATGTGGGTGATGGTGGGATGGTATGGATAGTGTGGAAATGTGTTAGGGATATTATTGGGGGTAGTTACATCAAATTGGGATCCAAGATTAGATGTTTTATTTTTATTTATTCATGTTGATTAATTATTTTATATAGGTATATCCCTTATCAAGAAGGTATGTTAATATCTTAATACTTCGTACCATGGATTGAAAATTAATTAGTGGATTAATTAATTGTGGATTATTGTTGAAGACAAAAAGAATAAAATAGCATGGATAGGGAAACTGGAATTATCATGTTGAATAAAAAATAATAACTCTATATTATTAATGTAAATGTCAATCGGTAATTGATTTTGGGATATTATAAGATGACTTTTAGTTGATTAATAATAAATTATCGGATAACATTGGACCACGATGTTTGTGTTCTTAGAAAGTATAAGCTTCCTAGATCAAGAGGATGGTCATTTGGTTGTAATGTAGGGTTATAGTTATTATTTGGGTATTTGGTAGTATAACTTTTTTTAAAATGGTGAAGTGATAAAATTTTCTTTTTTCATGTTATTTATTTATCTCCTCCTTCTGAGTGAGATAATGTGACTGATGACAATATTTAGCCTTGGGTTCAATGTGATTTCCCAATATCTATATTTTAAAAAATAGGGATATTTGTATATTACCACTACCCCTCTCTTTTCCAGATGTGGTATAATTTTTGGGCATGTTGAAACTATAATTTCTTACATTTGAAGGATATGTACTCACATAGGTTGCAACAAATTAACCATTGTGACAAACACTGATAAGTGGGATGTGTATTATTATGTTTATATAGTGTATTTGTATCCAGGATGTGATGGAATATAGTAATTATATGATTATTTATAGGTGGACTATAATAGGTTAAGGTATAGTTTGTATTTAAAAAAATTATAGATGCCCACAATTTTACTATGAGATAATGTGGATTTGATAGTGACATTTAAATTTCACATGGATGTGGTTTCAAATGTTTACATGGTTATGTAGTGTCATTTAAAAAGGGGATGTTAGTATAATGATTTAATACATAGGGTTTTAGGGTGATTTTTTGATATCCCAGATTTATTTTTCCCTAAATTAGAAGATTTATAGAAAATATTTCATTATATATATTATTGTCACATGTTAGGTTTATGGGTTTACAGAATTAAGATGCATCATTAATTAATTTTTCTTATGATATTTTCATTAAATGTAAATTTCTTCAATGAAATGAGGAACTGCTTAATCGATAATAATTTGTTTATAACTCCCATAAATTATGAAGACATATTATTATTCTAGAAATATCATGTATCAAACTTTTTGTTAGAACTAAGGCAGTAGTCCCTATTACCACAATATTTTATTCTAGGAATAAAAACTCACACGACCATGATTTTTTATGGTTTATATAGAGATGAAATCCTTGGAAACTCACCCATGGATAGAAGCAGCCTAGACATGGGGAGGAGGCTCCATGGGACTTATATTCTATGGCCAAACCCCTCTACACACCAAAGAGGTACTCAGACCCATGTGTCACAACATGAAATCCAATGGTCATGTCATGAAACTGTGATGCAAAGAAACCCAGTGGTTAGTCCCATGTCATGGGAACCTAGGGCATTAACTACATTTATGTGGGACCCAAAATTACCCCTTAAACACCTACCATGGGGAATGAGTTTTTGCATTGCACTAATACTACATGTTAGGATCAAGGCATCCATCTCTATAATCAAAATATTTTCAGCTATGGGTGATAACCAATATAGCTTTTCTTTCTTAAATTTTCTATATAGCATAAACCCATGGACAATCTCCCATGGCTATAAATGGAAGTAAGATAGGGAGGTGGAATTATGGGACTTATATTCTATTCCCAGACCTCTCTATATCCCAATTTTTGACTTCAAAACATGCTTCATGATGTGAAATTGTATGGTCATGCCCTAAAACTGAACTACCAAGTAGCTGGGTAGTTATTCCCACATCATTTCCACCTAGGGTTTGAGATACATAATGGTGGGTCCCACAATAATTGAATATAATAATTTTGTATTAGTTGTATTTTTTTCAATGGTTGATATTTTTTCAATTATGGTCAATGAAATAACAATACTTTATTGATGTCAATATGTTGAAGAATATATAAAGTGAGAATTTTTTAGAGGTTTTGCGGAAGTATCCAAGATATTTGAGCTTTATAAAAAAACTGAATGTATCTTTGATAAATGGATGAAGAATAAAGAACTCAAGTATAATTATTTTAAATATGTTCTTGTAAAGACATTGAGTTTATATGTCTGATTATTTTTATACAATTCTTAATATCCATAACATGTGTCACTATGTTCTATGACTTGACCCATTTTTTCAACAATGAAGAAGATTTTAAGATTGAATAGGTTTTTATATTGAATATTTATTTGGAATTAATATTCCAAAAAGATAGTAATAATATGGAATTATAAAAAAGGACATGAAATATCTTATTATTTCATTAGTTTTATTTTTACGTAGAGTAAGTGGGAAAATGGATTTTTATTAATTGGTATACTTGGAATTATTTAAATATTTTTTTTAGCTGTCCTTTTATTAAAATAAATATTCCAACTATAGCCGCCCAATGAGGCCCAAATCACACCACATATCGGAGCTAGGATCAAACATGTGGGATTAATACCATACATGGGTATCCATGGAAGAATAAAAAGAGAGTGGGCTTTCATAAATCCCATAGGGAGTGCATGGGATGATCTGTAGGCACATAGTTCCTGTAAGGTTCCCGGGGGACCACATAGGTGTGGTGAATCCCCGTGAGTTCATGTGTTTTGTGTTACAGGTTCTAAAAATTATTTTTTTATTGAATAAATTGTGGGAATAGATTAATATATATAGTGTGAAAAAACTAATACAACATTATATGTGGAACACAGATGTGGGAAACATTTCACCCATAATAAAAAGATATAGTTATTTTAAGGTCATCTAACCTTTTTTGGTCCAACACTGCACTGGACTCCACAAAGTCATCAACTACCTCCCACAATAAAGCATAGATTGGCTGAGATATTCAATGAATGAACACCAAAATATATCAATCCATAAATTTATCGTGAATCATGGGGATTGAAGCTAGCATAGAAGATCTTATTCTATAGATCCATATGAATTAATGACATGATTTTCATGGACATACTATCTTGAAAGATAAATCTTTTATCGAGATAAAGTATAAAGATTATAGATTAATATTTGAGGTAATGAATGTGTATGGAGTCAAGTTAGAATCCTGAAATTATTTTTGTAAGTGTTTGAGATACTCATATTGAAGGGAGAATTTGACCATGAAGGAAGTGACACTGTGATTATTAGAATCACAGAATAAGGAATCCCTCATCGAAATATTTCAATATTACAAGATCTTTGGTGATATTATTATCAATTATTGACTTATAATTATTTATGAGATTTTATTCAGTGAATGCTAATGAAGGAAAGATGTTTTCCACACCAATAAATGGATAGCATCCACAATTGGGAGAGAAGCCTCTATTCATGTTCTTTATCATAGAGATCTTGTTTGTAGAAAAAACAATATATCCATTATGTTCTTTTACATGAATAATAATAGAGTTATATGATCCTATAGACTATGTAAATAATAGTATGTCTATATAATCTTTTATACAAGGAAGAACGATCTGGGACATTTGACTTGTGTTAACACACACTCGAAGTGTTTTGTGAAGAAAAGTTCTAAAATCTAGTTCTTAAGTAATGCACTTCTACTTTATTATGTGAATAAAAATGTGATATAGTTTTATGTGAAGGTCTTATGGTTTGTTAGAAGATACCTAAATGATATATTGAGCATGGATCATAGTTTTTGTAAAGGCACAGTGACCTTACATAAGAATTAAATCGTATGATTTTCTTTGTACACAAGATGTATTTTTTAGGTCCTATGTAATACAACTAATTTATGTGAGGGTGGGAGAAATTCCATTCACAGATATAATTTTATGATTCAAATTCATAATATTTATATGAAACATATTGATTTTTATATACCCAAACAATTTCAAGAAAATTAAATTAGAGAAAATACACGTTCTCATAAATAGGTAGTAGAGAAGAAGTTAATAAATGAAAATTAAATAAAAAGGGATAATTAATATATGTACTAAGGTGATTTTATAACACATGCATCATGATTTATGCATAAAGTGATTCTAAATAAACCATGTTGGAAATTCAAGAATAAATTTCTGACCAAAAAAATGTGAGAAAAATTCTCATATTAGGAAAAAGTTTATGAAAAAATATTAAATGTGAAAATGTTGATCTGAGCATTCATTATTTCAATAATCAAGAAGTAATCTTGTGATTTTATCAATAAGAATAAGGAGATCCAGTGAAGTATATTTTACATAGAATATGATATGAATAAGAAGAGAAAAGAGATTACTATATTAATTAATTTTTATAGGAATAAGAAAACAAAGATAGAGAAACATTCATTTTATTATTGTGAAGATGGAATGTTGATTTCCCATGGTTTTGTAAGTAACATGTGAAGAATAAAAAGATAATAAAAAAGTGTTATAGTGACACGCAATATAAGTTTCATATGGAGAAAGAGTTCACTAGTTTTTTAAGGTACCTTATTAAGAAGGTGAATATTGTCTTCAAAATCTATATAATGAAATTACCAGGTGTTGTAAAAAATTATCCATCATTTTTTCTAGTCAAAAAAAATTGAATGGTTATTCTTGGATTTCAAAAATCACGTTTAAAGGGTTTTTTTAAGTGGCACTACGGTATTTTATTATATTCAATCCATGCTAGGGAATAGATACTCTTGTTGAGTAGTAAACCTTGTAAAACTATCATGTTCAATATTTACCTACTTTCATATACTGCCATATAAATAATAAATGAGAATAATTGATTCAATATCTTAATAGGACTATGAGGTAAATGTTGTAAAAGTTATAATTGGTAAAAATTGTCAAAACCCTAATTCCCCCCAACCACTCAGTGTTGATTATATCCCAAAGTGGTCCTCTAAATTGGTATTAGAGACAAGGTTAACCTCTATTACATTCTCTATGTTGCAGTTATTCTCTTCTTAATATTTGAGGTTCTTTTCTGTAATAACAATGAAGTGATTTTTTGGTTAAAATTTATTTATCTATAAAGAAGAAATCAATTTCTACTAATACCATGATTAAATGGTGAGTGAAATTGAATAGAAAACTGAATAAGATATCCCTATTATCTAAAGAAGAGGAAGTACCAATATCTGCATACCTTTCCAAAAATGAATACATATCAGGCTTGCAACATAAATGGTGGTTGACTCAAGTTTCCACTAATGATAAGGAAACCATTCCTTCCTCATGTGACATAATATTGGTAAGTGATCATGAGGTTTGTGAAAATTATATAACAAACTATCCTCAAAATGAAGATTGTAACACAAGTGTTGTTGATGATCCATTTATAAATTCTCATGTTATATAATTTTTCATATTATGATATATTCTACATTCATTTCCAATTGAAATAGTCTCACATATTTTTTGAGTCTTTCAATGTATGAAGGAAAAGATAACCTAGCTAGAAGAAGAAGAAGATTACATGTAGAAGGGGTTGTAAGAAAATTTTCTATAATATATAAATCTCTTTATATAACATGCATCCATTTAATATTAATGGATAAATAAAGTAGAATAGAAAGAAGTGGTCCAGAATAATCCTAAATAACAGATCCATGTAATTATAGAAATTTTTAAATATAACATTGATGTCAATGAGTTATAATTGGAGGAAGAATTCAATAAGATTAGGGGACTTGACTCTTTTCTATAAAACAATGGTAAGATACACGAAGAGAAATTTAAAATAATGATGAGGTCATGTGAATTGAAGATGATTATGATTAAATATAATTAAAAAATATCAATATAGTATTTCTAGGTTTTATTTTTGGCTGGAAAATCCTAATAAGATGCATATTGAGACTTCAAAAAAGTAAGAGATATCTTCTTCAAATACACAAAGTTCATCGGGTTATTATAAGGTTCAGAAAAGTATGACATGGGCTAAAAATATCACTAACTCGTTCAATTATTAATTTTAAGATGATATAAAAAAGAATGTACCATCAAAACAATATTTTAATAATGTCTAAAAAAATGATACCATGATTAGTTTGGGATATAAAACAATATCTAAACAATTGTTGATGAATAAATGAGAGAGTAATCTTACCACTATGACTATAATAGATAAGATAAATACTTTGAATGTTGGTTCCCCTTGATGATCCCAACAAGCTATGAAGATGAAAAAAACTTCATACAAAGGAAATAAGAAGATAAATGTTTGTGGGTTAATGTGGGTGTTTCAATAGATTTGGATATTGTGAATTAGATTTTTAGAATAATCCTTTTAATGAAAAAGAACAGATAAAGATCATTTAAATGGGTAGTAATCTAGAGATGAAGAAGCCACATCCATAGGTTATGAAAAATCCATCTAGTTCAAAACCAATTAACTGGTACTAGTCACACGAATGGTGGATTCTCATCTCAACATGTATCCAAAGCTGATGAGAAAAATAATATCCCATATTCAGGCTAAGAAAGAAGAATAAATCTTCGAAAGAAATCAAAAATAATGAAAAAAAAATCACCAATGAATGTATCAAAGAGTAATGGTGAGAAGACATTGTATTCTTGTTTTATGAATTTTTAGAAAGGTAAAACATCCAAAATAACTACTAAGTGTTAGATCGAAATGATAGATGATACTGATTGTAATAGCATAATAATGATGCTCAATATACAAGAGGGGGTGAATTTTATACTTATAGAAATTCTTTGGGAACTTTTAATGTTGGTTATAAACCTTTCTATTGTTTAACAAGTTTAAACAAGGTAATTCACAAAACCTCTAGTTCTACAAACATGCTTGATTCTCGAAATATGATTTCGAGCATGTAATTCTAGAAAATTGAATCCGAAAATGAAACTTAAAAAAAGTTTACAAAGATAAATATTCTACCATAAAGCGTATAGAATCTCACTATATTAGAGTGTAAAAATGTAAGGAAGTATAAGATAGTTATACTTTCCTTAACAAACAAAATGCAGTGGAAAACATGAAACAATAAAAGTAATAAATAGTAAATCTTTTATCACAAAGAGAAGGGTATCCAACAACCTTGGATAAAGGTCCCTTTATTTATACTTTTAAGAAAATCAATCTTACCCACAGCAGGATAAGCCCTCAATATGAAGATCGGAGTCTGTCTTGCTATCCCCGCAAGCCCTCAACTTCAAGGTAGTCAGCACCTCTATATTTCTCAGCAAAGAAGTCCTCGAACATTAAGGTAGTCACCACCTCTGTCTTCCTATCTCCGAAAGCCCTTGAATGTACTCAGCAACATTCAGAGTCGCTCAAAGAAAATCTGAATAAGATGTTCAGTATGCACAAATCCTGAAAGTCTCTCTCTCTAGAAATCACTTCAGTATCATGTAATCTATAGATTGATCAACTTGTTGAAACATCCTATGATCTTTCAAATGTTCTCCTATTTATAGGCACATCTCAAATGGTTAGCTACCTCCTCCAATGGTCATATTTTTCCTTGAATTTAGGAGGAACCTATACATGTGTCACTCAAACAATGGTTGGTTAGTAACTGAATGCATGACATCGTTGTGTAACCAAAACCTGAGTAAGAAAAAATAGGATTACTTAACCAAAAACATTTTTCAGAGTGTAAAGAAAAATCAATGTTCTATGTATAACCAAAAACACATTTGGTGTCTATAACACAAAGGTATTCAGATTCTTTTTTCCAAATAATTCGGAACTTGAATTCTATAGATTTCCAGATTCTGAATTTCAAGGAAATTCGGAATCTATATTCACAAGAATTCAGAACCTGAACATAGAAAGTTCGGAGTCCGAATTTATAATAATTCGGAGTCTGAAATCAGAACAGTTCAATTTTTGAATTTAGAGAACTCAGAGTCTGATCTCAAAAGAGTTTGGGGTATGAATTCAAAGAACTCGGAGTCAGAACTTAGAAGATTTCAAAGTCTTAATTCAGAGAACTCGGAACCTGAACTCATAAAAGTTCAGTGCCAGAATTCAAAGATTTCAAAACCTGAATTCGGATCCTGAAAAAAGAAGGCTTTATATCTAAGTATATATATAATTCTATGGTTTTGGATACAAAACCTAATTTTATAATTAGATCCAAAATATACAATGAAAAAAATGGTACAGATAAACTTCCTTGGGGAAGGAAAATTTTCTTTATGAAAGTACAACATAGGGTAAAATGAAATTTTCCTTATGATAGGGTGTTTGTAATTTTGAGAACATGAAGAAATGGTAAAGTCATAAGGAAACCTTATTGACTCAACAATCTCCCCAAAAATTAAGGAATATAAAATTTGTTAGGAAACCTTATTGACTCAACACTAATAAGGATAACTCTTAGAAAAATTCATTTGGAAGATTAAAAATTTCTATCAATGTTCTTAATGAAATGTTAGTTATCTGGTCATAATATTTGGAAATAATGAAGAGAATGAAATAATCACAAGAAAATTATAGTGCAAAAGAAAAATAAAATATTACACTAGAAGAATAAGAAGAATTTATGTGTGTGAGGTGCAACATGTCTAAACAAACGCCAAAAATGATTTAATAATAATTATAGTACAAGAAAAATTGATTAAAGAGATAAAAGATTCACCATGCAATACATGTTCTTTAATAGATATTGAATAAATAATATTCACAAATAATTATGTTGAAGAAGTGATAATATCCACAAAACCCTTATTAGAATTAAATTTCATATGTGTAAGCATGAAGAATGGGGGATATTTGGAAACCATGTTTAGAAAACTATATAAAACTTATTTCTCATATTAAGAAGAAAGAGTAATTCACATTATTCCATTAATATTTTTGTATTTTATTTGTGGTGGTTGTGTAGGGAATTGAAGGTGAAGTAACTTCTCAGGGGAGATATTGGGAAGTAGTTAGCACATTCAATTCATTGTAGAAAAAATGATGAATTCATTTCCCTTGAATGATTCATCAATTTTAATTCAGATAAAAATATGATAGACTATAATCATTGATGATGTTAAATAACATTATATCATGTATTCAGTATCAAGGATAAATAAAATACCATCTTTTTATGATCATATATTTTCTTCCTAAAGAATGGGTATTGAATAAGATCATCCTTGGTAATGATATGAATGATTTCAAACATAGAAAGTCCCAAGTTGAAGACCAATTATAATATATTATCCAAATTAAAAAATTCTAAAATCCATTTTTGATTATTTTCACCTTTATGAAGACTTTGATTAGAGATCCCCTTAAGGATGATAAAAATGAAAAAAAATGAATATGATTACAGAATCATTATTCCAATTGGTATAAATTCTGGTTCTTAGGAAAATAAATTGATGATCATGCCATTGGGAAAGGTATGTTTTCGATGATCCCTCGTCCTTGTTTATAAAAAAAATTAAAACAAGGGTGAGTAATTTAATTAATCAATGATATATGAAATGAATAATTATTGATGTTCTCCAAGTTCGTTTTTCCAACTTCTTACACTTTAATGATTTTGATCTATTCATTGATGTGAGTGCAGGAGGATTAGGTTATTCTTTATTATAAAAGTTTCATATATAATTTAGGTGTATTCAACCAAAAATAAAAGTAAAAAACACTAGAATATAATAAAATGAATTCTCATTTTATTTTGTATCAAAATTAGTTGTAAAAGGAAAACGTTTTTTTCTAAATAAAATCCTCGTGTTTTCTACACCAATAATTAATCACATATACATAGAGTGAAATGATAGCTAGAACATTTCTTAAGTTTGGTAGATTCCATTTTCCCATGAATTTTTTATTTATTTCAAATATGGGGGAGAGAAAGTAAATTATAGTTTGTAAAAGTAAAGGGGGTATATTTACTTATTTACATATTCATTTTGAAATAACTTTATAGGTATTCCCAATAAATAAAAAGGGGTAGATTGAAAATCCTAGTTTGTGTATTAGTTTTATTTTTTTCTTAGCTGTTGATATTGGTTGTAAAAGGTGTTCAATGAAATATCAATATTTCATTGATGTTAATATGTTAAAGAATTTAGAAAAAATGTTGTTGTTGAATGTTATGTTGAAGTATGGAAGATATCTAATCCTGATAAAAAAAGAGAGTGTATTTTGGATAAACAAATGAAGAATAAAGTAATAAAGTCTCATTTTCTTAAGGAATTTATTTTTAAGACATTGAGTTTATAAGTATGAATATTATTACACTCTTACAAAATCCTAGATCATGTCTCACTAAGTTCTTGGACTTCACACATTGTTTACAGTAATGAAGAAGATGTTAATAATCAAGATGATTGGATGTTGAAGAGTTCGTTAGAATTTATATTCCATAAATAGAAGAAGAGGAGGGAATTAACAAGAATTCCATAAAACATCTTATTATTGCATTTATTTTATTTTGATGATGAGGAAGTGTCTAAATATATTTTTATTAACTGGTATACTTAAAATTACTTTAAGTAGAATAAATTATGGTCCTTCATTAGAAAATAGGCCAATCATAGCCATCCAGGGAGGGTCATCTCAACCCACATATGGGAAATAGGATCAACCAAGTGTGATACGTCTTAATCATTGGTATACATGGTGGTAATGGAGGATATTAGGCTTACATATCACCCATAGGGAGCACATGGGAGGATATGTAGTTTCAAAGATCCCACCGACATTTCAGGGGGACTGCACTTGTGTGGCACAGTCTGGGGAGGGTGTGTGTGCTATGTTATGGGTGTCAAACCCTCTTATCAACTTGAATAGATTGAAATAATGAATTTATGTATATAGTGGATCTCAACCAAGGATAAATATGATGTGGGAAATGGAAGAAAGATATTTTTCATCTATATTAAAAATATATGGTTATGTCATGGTTGTATAATCTTTGATAATATAATACAAAATAGTCCTCCACATAGTCATTGTCTAGCTCCTTCCACGAAGCATGGTTCATCTGTGATATTTAATAAACATACACTAGAGGTACTCATGTCAAGCACTAAGCATCTGGCCTGGTGGTATAAATGATCATGATCTATATTATTCTACATTTTAATATACATGCATGTTGTTCTCCTCATTCACATACTATCTCAAAAGATGATTCCTTCACTTAGATTAAAAATTATGTTTAAATTGAAATATTTGAGGGAGTGTGGGTTCTTGAATTTGAGGTATAACCATTCAATTTTTTTACATACACGTGAGATACTGACTGTAAAGGGAGAATCTAATCATAAATGAAGTGACATCGTGATTTTTGGTGTAAAGGAAAAAAAGGAAACTTTTGTGGAAATATTAACAAATGTGAGGATCTTTGGTAATATTATTACCAAGAATTGACTAATATTTACTTTTAGGATTTGAGTGGGTGAAAGGTAATGATGGAAATAATTGATCTTCCTCTATAAAAAGAGAATAACAATGACCAAAAGAGCTACTGAAATTCACATTATTTATCTAATAGATCTTGTTTGAAGAAAAAAAAGATTATCTAATACATTATTTTATATGAATAGGTATGGAATTCTATGAGCCTCTCGCCTATGTAATGAATAATAGATCCACATACAATTTTACATGAATAAAATAAACTACTAAAATTCATCTTGTATTAACACATACGAGAATTTTTTTATAAGGAATAGTTCTATAAGTGAATACTTAAGTAAAATACTCCCACTGTGTTTCCCAATGAAATTATGGTAGAGTTCCCCAATAAGTCCTTTTAGTATTCGTGAATATACTTGTGCAAAATAGTGTGTATCATTTCATGTTTTTTTACGTCAATGTGAACTTAAAAAATACTTAACTCATGCAATATACATTATATATGTGAAGTATTCCTATGGTACCCCAATATCCATCTATTTTATGAGAAGTAGGGAAAAATTCATTCATTGATATAATATGTGGATGAAAATGAAAAAGAGGATAGTGAAACAAATGGAGTTTTATATACTATAACCATTTAAAGAAAATTGAATCTGAGAAAATATAATATCTACCAAAAATGAAGTGAATAACAGGTTAATAAATGAACATTAAATAATAATAAGAATTTATATATATGCTAATGTGTGTTAATAACACATTCAAGATGATTTATAAAGGAATTGATTTTCAACAAACTAATTTTAGAATTCGAGATTATGGGGTCAACCACAAAAGTGGGATATATATTCTCATAATGGGATGATGTTTTTAAAGCAATATTATATATGATGATGTCGAAATGATCATTAGTTATTTTAATAATATGAAAGGAAGTTAGTGATTCTAATAAGAAGAATAATATGATCTAGTGCAGTCTATTAACACAAAAGAATAAATTAAGAAGAAGGTAATAAGAGAGTGTTGTGAATATCTTTTTACATAAGAAGTAGAAGAAGAAGAGTGAGAATAATTTAGTTTAATAATGGAATAAATAAATTTTATTTCCTTTTATTGGTAAAATATCAAGTGATGAAGAAGTAAGATAAGAATAAAACATCACGGTGACGTCCAACAAATGTCTTACCTGGTGGAAAACATTATTGGTGTTACAAATTACCTTATCAAGAAGGTTAAGTCTTTATTTAGAGGTAGTATAATGAATAAAAACGTTTATCTTAAAAAAAATTACAGTAATTTGATTATAATACAATGAAAATGAATGGTCATTCCCTAAATCCTATATCCATGTTTATATTATTGTTTCCAAAGTTGTTTTTTTTTTTGTATCTGATTATTTCTAAACTATTATAAGGAAAAGATACAATTTTCTTGAGTAGTGAATCATGTAATAATATCTTGTTCCATATTTACCTACTTTTATATACTTTAATATGATAAAGAAGATAGAATAAAAGAATTATGATTTAAATGGGTCTAATAGGTAAAGGGGATAAATGTTCAAATTTGTGGAAAGGTTCCCAAAAGTGATTCACCCCCACCCTCAGTGTTGGGAACTCCCAAAGTGTTCCTATAGTTTTATTAATAACCTAGGGAAATAGAAACATTATATAGATATGATCAAAGACTATGTAATTTAAATCATAAACCAAAAGCTATAATAGATCGAATAGGGAATGAAAAAATTGAAAACAAGAAAACGATAATCAAATAATGTCATATAGCTGATCACATGAGATTGTAATAAATCTATTGATGAATTACTAATATAAATAATTATATGTATCTTAATAAATAGTTTCATAATGATAGAATTCACAATTAAAAACATCATAATCTTACCATAGATTCCCCATGCCTTGGAATCTTATATAAATAAAAAAGTAATAAACAAAATTCCTAAGCTAGTTTGTCTCATGAGACCTACCGATGGATAAAGGGGAATAATGAGAAAAACTAGATATAGTATTTGGGTTATATTTATTGATTTATTTTTGATTTATTGGTTGTGGTATTTATATAAAATGGAGGTTCTGGAAAAAAACCTTTATGGTATGTAATGTCTTGGAATAAATTGTTGACAAGTCTATCATTATGAATTCCAACACCATGAAAACAATTATTTTTGTATTTTTATTAATTTATATTGTTAATCATATATATCCTTCAAGTTATTGTGATATATCATATGGAATATTTGATTTAAATTTATTTCATTACATATTTTCACACCTTATTCATTATATAATAGCTTCTGGTATAAACATTCCCTTACTAAGCATTTGAGCTCACCGTTTTTATATTTACATTTCCTTGGGTTATAGAGAAAAGTATTACATATGATATGTGATTAGACACTGAAATATTATAATATTAATTTTTAATATTTAATATTAAAGTGTCTCAAAGTTCATAAACATTATTTTTAGTGCATTTTATAATTTGAACTTGATTTCTCATCATTTGTGAAATTCATGTTTAAAGTGTAATTGTTTTCCCAATAAATCATATAATTGTAGAATTAATTATTTGAATTTAATATTTTGGTATATGATTTGTCACTTTATTTTTAAAATTTTATCATTTAGGTTCAATGGATGAATCCCATGGGAAATTTATTATTTTAGGATATTAATACAGAATTTTTCTGGACAAATCATAATGGGCCTAAGGCCCATCAAACAAAAGTGGGACCCAAAATCCAAGACCAATGAGGATCAAATTTTAACTTTTAAAATATGAAATTATGTGGATAATTGAATTAAACTATTTCCAAATCTAATTATGAATTTTTCATGGATATAAAGGGATCCTAAGTCGACATTTTAATGGTGGTTCTGATTTGAATATCCATAAAGTCATGCCACATGATTGAGAATAACTTCCAAAACAAAGGACCAATTTGCCTGAAATTTTTATAGATGTTAGATTAAAAATGTATTAAGATAGTTTCCATCTACCACCCCATAATATTTATAAATATTTAGTTACAAATTCACACATCAACAATTGCGATGAATCTGGACGGTTTTCTTCATCAACATTGAAACATCGAATTTCTCTTTATTTTCTCAACCTCTGTTTGACTATATCAATTAATTTGGAAGTAACATATTGATAGGAGATCAACCTAAGGCTCACAATATGATTGTATAAGGAAATAGTGGTGAAGGTAATTTTATCTTTTTTTTACTTTCTTATCACTTTTTTTCTGTCAATTATAATTTCCCACTTTCATTTTCTAATTTCATTGTCAATTTTTAAGATGTAAGTTTTTTTTCAATCACATTAGTTTCTTAATGAAATTTATTCATTTTATTATTATTATATTTTTATATTATTCTTAATATCACGTTGATACCATTTCCGTGGGGAGTGAATATTTTTATAGTATCTTTTGTGATATTTTTCATAAAATGGTGGAGTTATCTTTATGTATTTTTTTCTCCAATTCCACCCTTTTAAGTCTACTACCTGCTTCCATTGATATAATAACATAAATGGAGGGATAATCATATAAATAGGTTAATAAAATGGAGTAGAAATGGGAATTAAGGGATGTTATTTCTCATTTTAATAATTCATAATCAATTCCATTTTGTAGATTTTCATTAAATGATGTACCTTATCCTTTGAACTGGCCAATTTTAATGATACACATCCCAAGTGATAAAAGAAACCTATACCTTAAAGTTTTCATTAATATGATCCCCAAAGTGTTTATTTTATTATAATTAGGATATTTAAGACTGAAAATTACATAACAAATTTGGTAGGTTCATATTTCATTGAAGGAAATGCTCGAATTTAAGATATTTAAATGATTTAAAAAGAAACACATCCTATCCACCCAAAGTGATAACCAAAGATCAACTAAAAATTTTTTAATTTAATTCATATAAATTTTTAAAAATGTTTAATTATAAAATCAATTAAAATCCCAAAATTTTCTACTTCATAACCAAACCTCCGTCAAATGTTAGCGACTACAGGTTTCTTCTTTGGTCCATGTGGATTTGATTCTTACTTGTTCTTAAATTCCCACTTATACAATTAGGGTAAATTTTGGTGCAACCAAATTTTGGAATGATTCTCGAGGACCTAATTAAGTATCTTACACACTCACCTTCTTTTCTCATCTAAGTTATCTTTTCTCACCACCATTTCCATTTTTTCCCATTTCTATTTACCTGTATCCAATGAATCTTAAATCCAATCATCAGTAGGCTCTAATGGAATATCTTGAATAGTACCCAAACATAAACTCAAGATTAAATAAAACTGTAGCTCAATATTGGGAAGCACCTCAAATAGATAGTTTCATTGATAAAATGTGAAATTATTACACCACACTGGATGAGATGTACAACCACTTGGAGGACTATTGTTTCAAGGATCAGTTTCCATCCCTCTCAAGAATGAGTAACAAGATCAATATTAAGGATGTTCATGATATCAAAAATACTATACATAAAATACCCAAAAATTTCTTGATCAATTGTGTGAAAATATAGATAAAATGAATCCATAATTTTTATCCTTGAGAGTTGAACTACAAATCTTTGATACTATTATACAACCCAATCCCACTCAATTTTTTCCCACCTCGACATTGATAGAAGAATCTTGTTATGCATAAAACTCTCTCAAATTTACTAATGAATTGACCTTATAATTTAGCGTACATTAAGAAGATGAATTAATTATTAATTTTTAAAAAAATCTAGAGTAAAATGATTTTTTTATTCACCAGAGGGAAATTTTTCATCATGGATTCATTGTCCTGAATATTGCTCAAATAATGATTTGTTAGAAGCACAAATAATTTAACCATTGGGAGAGATAAAAAATATTGAATTTATACCAACTCCATTCATTCAACTGGACAATTTTAGGGATGAATCATATTTTTTAAAAAACAATTATTTTAAATATTTTTGGAGAATAAATAGATTTTGATTCAAATTTCCATTTTTCTTTGGAAAAGTTCAATGCAACTAAACCCAAAATTATGATCCTTCTTTATCCACTCAATAATACCTCCATTTATTATAACTAATACCATTAAATTATAATTTTTTCATCAAGAATCCCAAAAATGAGTAATGGCCCTTGAAATTATAGGAAGGACTCCAGATGAAACTTGATCAACCATTACCAAAATTCCTTAAAATTCACTATCATTGTTGAACATCGGTTATCACATGAAAAAAATTAAAAAAAATAAATCCAATCAATATTAAGTGGAGAAAAATGGGGTCTATCAAATGTTGAAAGTTGGTATTGGATAATTTCGGGGGTCCAAGTCAATCTAAATATTTCAAATTATATTCTTTCTGGGAGGAAACCTGGGATCTTCATTTTTAATTTTATTTTGTATTTTTTAGTTTTTTTTGTCATGGTAACACCTAGGGTTTTCCAATGTGATCTAATTTTTTGTTTATGAGATTTAATAGTCGAATAATTTCATTATTTTCAAATAAAACTTATTTCTTCAAGAGTTCAACCTAGCAATCAATCACCAATAAAGATTCTATAAGTGTATGAAGCAAAATTGATCGATTGTTTTGTTATGGGTCATTAACTTCAATCCAAATTAATTTTTTCCATTATTTAATTTAAAATAACTATCCCCCATATTTCTTCCTAGTTATAATCTCCCTATTCTCTTCTCTTTCAAAACTGGGTGTTGTTTCATTCTATGTTGGGGAGTGAAAATCGTAAATTTTGAAAAAAAATATACTTTTATGATTAAAACAAAATTCCAATAATTAAACTAATGTTTTAATGTACAATATGAATCATGAAAATTTAATTTAAAATGGTTTGGAATTCCTTAATAATTATTTTAATGCATGTTTAAGTTCATGAGAATAGTTATTTTAAAGTGCAGTTGTCGGATGTGATTTTTCAATGTTTACATTTTCATCCCCTTAATCAAAATTCCACAATGCACGTCCATTGGATCATCGATGTAAATCTGTGTTCATGGGAAACAGTCATAATATCATGGGTTTTGGGGTCACATTTAGTTTAATTTTAGTATCCAACAAAAAAAGTTGAAAAAAAAATCATGTCGAGCATGTAATTGACAATATGTGTGGTATCCAGAACTTGGGGATCATGACACCATCGTTGTATTTCCTAGACTTAGTGTTTTTATCTCTATTTAGAATTAAAATATACAAAACAAAAAAAATTAAAAAATATATATAATTGGATACATGTATTAAGGTTTTGTTTTATTCACACCTAGCGCTTCTATTTTTTCCCCTTGAATAAGAAAATGGGCTTCATGTCTTTTGAGATACAAAACGCATCTTCATGCTTATGTGAAATTGGATGAAATGTGATATTGAATTTGAAAAAATAATGGGCTTATCCATGGGATATTCTTGTGAACATATCTTGTTTAAAATTATTTTGAAAGGTTTCATGATTGTTTGGAATGATTTTTTTATGATCATTGTATTGTAAAAAAATCAAAAAGGGGAACTCAATTTTATATTTTTGTGTTACTTTTTTTCAAGATAAAAAAAACTCATTTTAGGGGTGTGATTATCCACTAAAAGAGGCTAATATTCATTTTTAATATTTTAATATTAAATTTTCTGAAAGTCCATAAACATCATTTTTAGTAAATTTTATAATTTCATCTTTATTTCTCTTTACTTGTGTAATTCATGTTTAAAGATTAAATTTGGTCCCAATAAATCATCTTCTGTATAATTAATTATATTCATTATTTGAATTTTATGTTTTTTTATATGATTTATAAATTTATATGGAACATTTTATCTTTTATGATCGATGGATATATCAAAATAGAAGATGATAAGTTTTGGGTATGAATATATAAATATTCTGGACAAATCATAATGGGCCTATGGCCCATGAAAAAAGTGGGACCCACATTCCAAGACAAGTGAAGATAAAATTTTAGGTGATGAAATATAAAATTATGTGGATAATTTCATTCAACTATTTCCAAATCTAATTCTTATTTTTTCATGGATATAAAGGGAGCATAAGTTGACATTCTAATGGTGGTCCAGATATGAACACCCATAAAGTCACCCCACATAATCAAGAATAACATCCAAATGGTAGGTCTATTTTTATGGAAGTTTTACAAATTTTATAGGAAACATGGATGATGATATTTTCATACTAAAACCTATTTTTATTCATCCATATATATTTATCAATTCACTTGTCAACAATGGGAATGAATCTAGATTCTTTTCTGGTCAACTTTGAAATGTCAAATTTCCCATGATTTTCACACCAACCTTTTGAATCTATCATTTAGTGATGAAGGAATATATTTATGGGGGAATTAAATAAGGGTTATCATATTCCTATATGATGAGCTGGTGGTGAATTTAATTGTATCCATGTTTTTCCTTTTTAATCAATGTTTTTTTAATTGTAATTTCTCGCTTTCATTTTGTAATTGCATTGTCATTTTTTCCATGTATGTTTTTCATAAATCACAATAGTTTATTAATAAAAGTTATTCATTATATTTTTACTATAATTTTATATTCTCATTCAAATCATGTTGATACATTTTCCTTAGGGATTGAATATTTTAACAATATCTTTTTTGAGATGTTTCATACAACAGTGGAGTCATCTTTTTGTCATTGTTTTTCTTCTCCAAATCCACCCTTTTAACTCTACTACCAGCATTTATTGATTTAATAGAATAAATTTATGGATAAATCTAAAGATATTTTATCCAAATGGGTATAAAGATGATGAATTGTATGTTATTTTAGATTTTAATAATTCTTAATCAATTATATTTTTGAGATTTTCATTCAATGATGTACCTTCTACTTTGAACTCGCCAATTTTAAGGACACACATCTAGATTACCAAAAAAAACATATACCTTGGAGTTATCTTGAATATGATCCTCGAAGTGTATAGGTGATTAGCCTTAGTATAGAGAAGACTCAAAATTCTATGAGTGATTTGGGAAGTTTATATTTCATTGAAGGAAATGCTCAAATTTAAGACATTGAAAATATTTAAAAAGAAACTCATTGAATCCACCAAAAGAAATAACCAAGTATCAACACATTAATTTTCAACTGAATTCACATTCATTTTTAAAACCATTTAAATATAAACTCAATTAAAACCCCAATTTTTTCCACTTGATATCCAGACCTCCATCAAATCTTATTGTCTATAGTTTTCTTCTTTAGTCCCTACGGATTGGATCCCTACCTTTACTTCAATAACCGCTTATACCAGTAGGTAAATTTTTTGGCACAACCAATATTTTGAAGACAAAATGGCATGTGTGGATGACTTTTTAGGGATATTTAATACTTATTATAGATTAATTTTTTTCCCATTTGGTGGTGAAATTATCATTTATTAAGAAATACATTGACTAAATTACTTTATGATGTGTCTAAATTATATAAATATATAAACCTAAAATGTCATGGGGATGTATATAGTTAAATATTTTATATAAATATTTTAATTATGAGATATTTTCATTTGGTATGTAAAATTTGGTATTAGAGAAGGGTTTAGAAAACATTAAATATCTTAATGTTATTGGTTATGGAAAATTTATGAGTTATAAATGTTATTAATGGTTGATAAGTTGTGGTTGATCATAATTTCAATGTTATAGAATACACTTTTGGATGGTTAAGGTAATATTGGATATTTTATGTTTTCAGGAATTTTTATGAGATAAAATTAGAGATTCTACCATGACTAAGTATATGTATAGGAAAAAATCCAAATTTTTTGAAAAGTATAGAGTGTGTTGTATCATATAAATTACATCCATTTATGGAAACTAACAAGAATATGATTTTTGATATAGAATCACCTAGGGGTCATCACCATAAAAAGGGTTTTTTGAGTATCAAATCAATTTTTAAGTGGTGCATGATGATTTTCCCTAAGAATACACACCTATTAATACACTCTCGAGGGATATAGTTAATAAATTTTCATGAGGGATATGTGTATATTATGATTATAGAACATAATTGTAAATGACTCTAGATAACATATATTGAAACATAGTGTTACCTAAGTTAGTTTATGAACAAAATTTACATTTCAATTATTCTATGTTTATAGTTAATTTTTATAAAATTATTAATTTTATCTTACCTCAACTTACCTTTATTAAATAATACTTGGAGGTAGGTGAAAAAATATAATAACAGATGTGATTAAAAATACATTGATTGTCCCATAAATCAAAAAAAAGATATAGCATATTGTGTGAGAATTATTTTGATTATTGAAAACTATATATCATGTATTATGATTAAAAATTTGATCATAATTTAATTCAAAAACACATAATGAATGATAATGATGGAGTGTCATGGAAGTTCAAGGGATAAAGATGAATATGAAATGATTATTAAATTTTCTACATTTCATGAATGTGTGGAATAACATGAATAAATTTTTATGATTTATTATGTATGGAAAAGGAAGTCATAAATAAACTAAATACATAGGAAAAAATAATCGTTTGTTTAATATGATAAAAGTTAATAATTTTCATCCTATGGTACCACTAATAGTTTAATTTCTTAAATTTGGGGAACATGGGTGTTATCTTAGAAACAACCCTAATTAAAAGAATAAAAAAGGTTTTGAGCATGAACAACCTCCTCTAATATAGAAACAAGAAGAGGCTTGTTATTTTATGACCACTAAAATGTACTAGGATAATCAAGGTACACTTATCCTACACTTCAGAGTTGTGGATGTATTATTCGAGTTTGATTTTAGGCACTCTATTATATCTAGAATGATTTCTAAAATTATTAACTCACCACCCCAATGATTGTTATTTAATTTTTAGAGAAAACTCTAATTTTTATGACTATTGTATCCCAATTTGGATCTTGAGGGAACTCACCCCACACAAATCTTATTACTCTTACATTGTGTCGATTTAATGTGATTTTTGAAATGGATTTGGTCTCTATAAATATAAGGAAAATATATTTTTTGAATAAGGAAATCACATTTCATATCAACATACGATAATTTGTCAATGAAAGAATGATTATGATCTCCCATTGGAATAAAATTCAATAATAATGGTCTTGATAACAAATAACAATAGATACTTTTCTCAAATCTTTGGAAAGGAACAAAATATTTTTTATATTCCTATTATTATGAAATATATTCGTTTCCTATTCTTACCCAAGTTAGTGAGATTAATATGTCATTAGAAATTGTATCTTGAGACTTATCTATCTTATGGATACCCTTATTAATATTTATTAGTAAGTAATAATTGAAATTTCAAGGGTGTAATTTATTTGGGGGGGTGTAACAACTCAATATTTCAATAAGTAATTCTATTTTAAATAAATACTATATTTAGTATCCTGTTTCTCATGAAACACAAAACTAAAACCGAACTATGATTTATTTTAAAAAGATAATAATATAATTATTATATTTGACCATTATTACGTAGTCACTAAGTAAGCTGGTATAAATAAAACTAACCACATTGAAAAATAAATAATTAAATTAGAATAAATAGTTTCTTGTTATAGGATTCTTCCTTGTGATGCTAATTTTTCTAAGCTTGTAAATGAAGTGGTACCACTTGTATTTTCATCAGACTAGGCCCAAGATGAACTCCGTCGATTATGGTATTAATAAACTATTTGTATGATAAGATCAAACTCATGGAAATTTCCATGAGATTCATGTACTATGACAAAAACATGTTTTAGTGGTAGATTAACCCATCTTGAAATGTTGAGTCGTGAATCAATTTGTGGTGATTTTTTTATTATTAATTATTATTTACTATTAATTATTTAATATTTATTATTTACTTACTTACTTATTTATTCAATATTTAATTATTTACTTATTTAATTGTTATTTATTTTTTATGACACAAACAAATAAAGAATATATATGTGTATGATGGGATTTGAACTTATTACCTTTTGGTTATTCTAGAAATACTTTCACCCCAAAAAAACTCTTCATAATGTAACTATGAATACATTAATATATATATATGTAGAAAATAGGTGAGCATGCATATGCAAACAAATATTGATTATTTATTTAATAATAACAATATTATTATTATTATTATTATTATTATTATTTATGATGCATACATATATATGTGCTTAATATTATCAATAAATAAGTAATGAATAACAAATAAATAAAAATAATAATAATAAATATATAATTTATAATAAATTATAAATGAAGAATAAAAAAACAATTAAGTGTAAATGATTAATTAAATCATAATTAAATCAAATATATTAAGTAATAAAAAATTAATAAATTAATAATGACAAATAAATTAATAATAAATAATAAATAACTAATAAATTAAAAATTTATAATAATAAGTAAATAATAATTAAATTATAAATAAATGACAAATAAATAAATGATAAATAAATAATTAATATTAAAAATAAATTCTAAATTCTAAATAATAAATAAATTATAAATGAATAATAAATAGTTAATAGTAAATATTATAAACATATTCACACACACACACGTATAAATATTTATAAATATTCAAAAATATACATAAATATATATAAATATATATATAATTATAATTATACATAAATATATATATAACTAATTATAAATAAATATTTATAAATTATAAATATGTATAGAAATACATATATATAATAATAATAAATAAATATTAAATCACCAAAAGAAGGATTTCACTATAATTACAACACAATCAAATCTATAATAATATAATATCCTGGAATAAAATCCTAGACCACCCAAAAAGCATAAAAATATTATCTTAAACAACGTTTAAATTCTTCCAAATGTTTTAAAATTGGGGTATCCCAAATAAAAACTATATTTTGGAGGTCATTAATGAATTTTGAATAAGAAAATAGGTACTCAATGCCCATTGGTATGAACAATGTATGGATTCATGTATGAATCAATTTGACTAGTCGTAGAGCCTAAACGAACACCCAAATCAATTATTATGGTTATTTGAAATTAATTTTTGATGTTCAACTTCTATTATAATAGTAATATATTTCTTATTATTTATTATTACTAAATTATTATCTAATTTAATTATATTTATTTTTTTAATCTTTGACGTTACAGGTCATGTATCATAAAAGGACAATCGAATCAAAAGTTATGGTAATTTTATGGTGAATTCTAGTTTTCAACTTCTCTAAGAACTAAATAAATATTGTAGTATTTCATTAAAAACTGGCCTTAATTAGTGATGGGTTATGAAAAAAGCTTCTATTTCATGGTTTTCTAACAAAAAAATGTCAAAAAATAATTTATCATAGGTTTTATAAAACCAGTATTAAAAAATAAAAATGAAACATTTATGGGTGGTTTTAAATACCACTGATAAATTCTTGTTTGTTTATAGTGATGCTAGAATAATCCCCACATGTGGTTGTCACTATTTCTTATCCTTTGAGTATGTTTTAAAAAATATAAGGAGGGGTTATGTATTTATAAATTAGAATGATATAAAAAATTAATTGTTGATAAACATTATATTTACATTTGATGAAAGACAAAAGAAATGATATATATTAATACAATAATCATTTTATGCTAAAAATTGAGATTATGCGATCTTATATTGAAATTACTTTCGAGCACATTTAGAAATTAAATTTTATAATAGTAACGTCATTTTTGGATTCAACTTCTCAACATTAAAATGGTGAAATTTTTTGGAATTTTTCTAAGGTAGTTTATTTTTATATGAATTGTTAAAAATATAATGTATTCCTATATATTAGTTTTTATGAAATTATCATAAACTAAGTATGAATAAAAAACATATAAAATATTTTTCATAAAGAAATTTTAATTTAATAGTTTTAATTATTCATTTAAATAAAAAAATTAAATTTAGAAAAACCACGTTTAACAATTTGAAAATTGAGCTATATTTTTCTAATAAAAACTACATTTAGTATTTTTTCATTGAGTTTCATACTGTAAAATGTGGTTTTATATTTATTTTAAAGTCACTTAAATCTCGTTTTGTTAATGACAAACTAATTAATTCCCATAATATCAACAAATGTGAAATTTATTTCCCAATCATACCATTTATTCTTAAAAACAAACATTTTCTAAAAATGGGTTTTTACACATTACATGCATTGAAGTTAAAATCAATTTCTATTACACATAAAAATTTTATTTGATAAAATTGATTACACATTTTGAATTATGAGTTATATATATTGTAATAATTCACATTGTATTTTTATACATTAAAATAAAATTACAGAGATAAAAATTGATTTCCACGGTTAATAAAATGAAAATAGTGGAAAACCTAAGAGAAATTTACTTTTAAACATATAAAAAACGTGTGTAATAATGAATGGATAAGGTATAATTATCCTCACCCTATCCCCCAATCTATTATTTTCGACATTTTTTCACTTTCCTTATGAAACATGTTCTATCATTATATTAAGAAGTTTTATTTAGAAAATGTTTTATTCTCTTCTCCTATAAAAAGAGACCACCACCAGTGCTACACAATTTCTACACTCATTATAAACCATTAACTCAATTAAAAATCTAGAATAATGTATAAAAATTATGTCCCCACTTTATAAGATCATTGGACCTTCTGAAATACCAAGATAAATATCCTTAAGGTTTTACCCAAGTGAGAACATCCAAAGTTAGATGAGGTTAGAGCACATTCAGCTATGTAAGATTCAAGGTAAAGGTTTTTTCATATAAATTTTGATTCATTGAGATATGATCCATGTTCACCACTTGTTTATCATATTTTTGTGTAATTGTAATTGATTTATTTAATCATAATTTTTCATCAAATATAATTGATTTAGAAATCTATCTCATGTGCTACATTTCATAGGTTTTTAATTCGATAGATAATGACAATGTAAGGGTTTTTATAAATCAATTCTCATTCATTGACATATTATTAGTCTGATTGAAATTTATTATTATTAGTTAGGTATTTTCTACCCTATGATTTTATTATATTCAAATTACTCTTTATTTTAATGTTATTTACATGTCCTTTCATGAATACTATCTTCTAATTATTTTGATTCAACTATTACAAAATCTGGAAGGGTTTTTATTACTCAGTTTCCATTCTTCAGAATATAACAAATATTCTTGAACCTAATTCTTCTATGTTTAGTTATTTTATCTTATTATTTTATAAAATTTTATTTCCACTCTAATTTATGTATATTTTCATTTCTTTCTCATGAAATCCTTTCCGAATGATAATTACTTCAATGATTATGATAGTTATAAGGAGTTCTGTTAATTTAAACTTTATTTATTTGGTTCTAATATTACTTCATGGATTTTATTCGTTAATGTCACATATATTCTTCAATTTTCAATTTTATATGATATTAACCCTTCTATATTAGGGTAATTTATCATATTTTATTTAAATCACCTTCCCTAGTTAATTTCATGCTCAAAAAATTATTATTTTATAGAGAATAATTATAATTATTTATAAAGTTTATTTCTCTTTTATGTGAAAATTTTCTCTTCTCTCCACTGTTCAGATTTGTATTGGAAAAATTAATCAAATTTTATCTCATGATAAATTATTATTTTACATTTCCTATTTTCAAAAAGAATTTGAATTATTCTTTTTATGATATGTCATTTAAAATATTATTTTCAAAAATATTAAAAAGAGTTTTCCCTTTAATGTTTTTGTTTTTATATTCTATTCTAAAATTCCTCAAGATAACCTTTATATCATTTTCAATTATCCATTATTAAAAAAAATTAAAAGAAACATATTTCAAAAATATTCACTTAGACTTTTCTAAAATTACTTTCTAATGATAAATTTATCTTCGCTTATTAAGCCTATCGTAAAAAAATTATAAAAACTATTGTTTGATCTATAGTTTACTTTCATCATTATCCCTAAAACACCTATTTTTTGGAGTAATGTTTCATGAATCACCCTATGAATGAAACTCGGAAATATTACATTGGGTGATTGAATTTTTTTGTATCAACTGATCAAATTATTAATTATTTCTTATGTGATACCATTATAAGGGTACATCATATAAAAGTGTGTTTCATTTATGTCAATATCCTTCAAATATTTTATGTTTCACTTGTGTTATTCTCGAATAATAACATCCAAATCCTATGTATGGATGGATTATCATCATATTATTATTTTAGTTATTAGTGAAATCAGTGACTTAATATTATACCCATTACTCTATATAGTGTTAGTTTGAGTTATGATTACATAGAGACATATTCCATATTTTGATTAGAAAATGATGAAAATAGGTGTACTTGTAATTTATTTACACATGTTTATTAGTTGTTAAGGTAGGTTGGTTGTGTATTTTAGAGTTTATCAATTGCTTCATGTGATTAATTCATTATCCTTAATTCATGGTTTATAGGGCCTACAGTAGCCCCTTAGTGCATAGGTGAATATCATGAGATAGAATAACATGGTAATTTATGTAAGCCTATTTATTTAAATATATTTATTATATATGGGATTTATATTAAGAATATTTCATGGAAAATTCCTTGATGTTATTTAATTTTTAGACACATGTCCATGAGAAGTATGGGATTATGCATTCCATCACCATGAAAAAAATTATTGTTGTCCATGTTTGTATTTATATTTTTACCCATGGATCTATTTAAAACACTTTTGAACAATTATAAATAATTATTTTATTAGATTTTATTCCATTCCATATTATTCATGATTTTTTTATTATATTATAGCTTATAGTATATTATTTCCATTAATGTTTGAGCTCACCCTTTTTATTGCTCCATTTCCCCATGTGATAAGGAGTAGTATTACAAATGATATATCTAGAATAAAATAGAATGAATGGGGAATTTATATGAGGACATATTATATATTAAGAAGTTTATTATATAGTGAAAAACAAATTGTATTAATTGTGATTGAAATGAGCGATATTAGTTAATGATTTGTCCTAAGTCTCTAAATCTATTAACCTAAAATGTTATGAAAATGTGTGTAATGAGTTATTTGTTATAAATCATTAAATTATGTGATAGTTACATCTATAATATCATAGACTAGTTCATTTTTAATTTGGATATAGTTTATATTTGTCTTATATAGTTCATTGATATTATGTTGATACTTTAGCATGTTTCATATTGAGTGATCCATGGTGAGGATGAGAATACAGTTGACTTTATTTAGGTAACAAGTTGATTATAGAACTTATTAATTGGGGAATTATTATTATTCTTATATGTTTTCCTGAGTGTTTTTTATAGAATTTTAGTATGTACGCCTACATGATCACCCAAATATTTTTGTGTGTGTTTATTTTACTGCTCCTTGGGAGGTACTTGGTGATCGAGTTGAGTGTTACAACCTCCCAGAGGTTGTTTGATTGTTTCAATTATCCATGGTTGTTTTTATATGACTTACAAAAGTTTTTTTGGGTAATAAATTTTATGCTATTATATGTATTGGGATTGGATATTTAATTTTATAGATTAGGTTAATGGATTATTTATCTTTTATTGGAAATTATGTTTCTAATTATCCCCATATGTTCTTGTTCTCTACCCATAGTGGTTGTCACTAATACATGGCCTATTGGATATGGGATTCTTGGGTCACCCATTTCATTAATTCTATATCAATAGGGATTATATTGGTTTAGTTTGTGATAATGTGGTATCAAATATATTTTCTTAGAGATAGTATAGATCATGGAGATAATATCTAATGGGGAATTAATGGGTTGTTCGGCCAAAAAAACTATTTGTAATTAGTATGTGACATAACAAAGGGAGATAAAATATGATATAAGATACTTTGGTCCCTATTATCTAAAACAAGGGAAATTTGATTATTGAATATACTATTTTAATTGATTCTACTTATAGGGTGGGGTCCTAACTATATATCATTCATCGTGATTATCTATGATACTAATTAAAATTTTATTAAATGAAGGAATTTGGATGAACGTTAACTGATTAGTCTTGATAATTCTAATTCATAGTTTAAGATGACCTTGATTTGTTTTTCTATTTTTTGACAGTAAATTCTCGTTAGTATACCCTTTAGTCTAATTTAGGTAATGTTATACAGAATATAGTATAAAATATTTATAGATTTTTGGTCGATCAACATTGTTCTTAGAAGAACATTTTTCATGATTTCTTGCATTATGTCCTATAGAATTATATTGGACTTGTTTTGGATTAAGATATAGAGGCATGTTTATAGTAAGTATAGACTTAATTTGGTTTTATTTCAGTAAGAAATGGTTCATTGGATTCTTTGGCTTTCATTTTGTTGTGAGAAGGGTCTTATTAGTGGTAGACTTTATTCCTTATTCATCATATGGATGAAGATATTTTGTGCAAAAAAAAATTTGATTAGTTTCAGGTTGTGTTCTATTATTTGATTATTAAAATGGTACATCAGTGGATTTTTTTCTATTCTCCAATGGATTCTTAATATGTGTGAGTTTTGTATTCTATTAAATAACCTTCATTATTATTTATACCTCCTACTATATAAATATATTAGATAAAGGCATTTCAATGAGGCATTGTGTCTCGAGATCAAGTCCCAAGTCACCGTATTTAAATTAATAATATTTCATGAGCTTTTTTAGAAGTAATAGGTTGTCAAGAATATACTAGTTCAAAATGGGTTTTCATAGGAAATAATTCTTTAGGATATCCCAAGAATAATAGTCCCTTTTTTTGTTCCATCGAATATTCAGATAGCATGGAATAGAATTCAAATCCCTTAATAATGTTTATTTAGAGATATTTATTCTAATACCTCAACCAAGAAATTGAATATTGTTTACTTCTATTATTTAAGTCATGATTATAGAATTCTCGACTTCTTTTCCTTCCATGGAAGTCATGGTGGATCATTCAACCTACTTCATTTTAAACTATTCAGTAATATCCTCTAATGCAGTAGTAGAAAGTTTCTCCAAACATAGTAAGTGATGAGGAGATAGATATGGTAGAGGATAACCCCTTTATTCACCTATTATATTAGTATAGAAGGTTGAGAAATAACATTTTTGTGGAAAAATCATGTACAAAGATTTCATGGATCATGATGATTGGATTTAGATGATAATTTTTCAAGTTCTAGGTGTACCAAACATCATGCGACATATCATTGGTATATTTTCTAATTTTTTTTAAAATTTTTGGTTCAGGATATTTCCAATCCTTCATTCCACTCTTCATGGTCTAGGCTCTCAAACATTAGGTGGAGAGGCTTCTAGTTCCATTTGTGTGGAAAATTCAAGTCATAGTTCAAGATATATCATCTGATATATGTAGTGATTTTGAGATGACATTAGGGAAGGGTTGATCTTTATGAGGTTTCTTGTGATTTTTTATATATCTATATGACATTATCCTTGGTACGTACCAATTTATTTAGTATATTATTAGATTTAATTCTTTATAAATGTAGTTGTATTCTTAGATACTGGCAGAGAAAATTCCATTTTCGATGTTGAATGAGACTATCAAATGTTCTAGATACATGGTAGACCCTTATCTTCTATAATGATATAGATAATGTTTAAATAAAAAAAATTGTCTATATAGCTGTGTTGTAGATAGTTATAAAACGGTAATATGATGATTTTCCAGAATATAACATGACATTACTCCCAAGATGTAAAATCCAGTTTTTGATAGATATATAGTTAGGTGTCACTCTGATATCAATATTTCTGTATAAGATGGAACTTTTTCAATTAAGAGAGTTTCTATTAAAACTTTTGATCTTATATAGAGTGATTTTATTTAACACATTGCATAACCTTAGGTTTCTCAATTATTTTTCATTAAATATGAGGATTTCATTTAGAAATTGAGTATTTATTGGTGTTACATGAATTATGTGGAAGTGAAGAACCATTATCCACTTACACATGTTGATGATATATTCAATTAGATGAAGGGAGATAGTTATTACTCAAGGATAGATTTTCATTCAGGGTATCATCATATTTGTATGAAGGATGAGGATACTTTAAATACTACCTTCATATGAATTTTTGAGAAATAAAATTTTGTGGGAATTCCCTTTGATATCAAAAACATAAATATAATGTTCACTATAAAAAATTGAATCTTTGTTCAAAGAATTTCTTAACCAGTTATTGGTAGTGTTTATTGTTGAAATAGTTATACATTTAATGTTTTAGGAAGGGTATATAGAGCACCAGTGTTCCATTTTATATGTTATTCAAAATCATAAGCTATTTTTGATGTTTTCTATGTAAATTGTTCAATCATATGATGTTATTTTATTAGATAATTTGGGTCCTCAATAGGCAGTAGTTATAAATCCTTAGAATATCAAGTTTATTGTTTTGTAGGGAGCCTCTATGAATTCCACAGAAAATTTAATCTTTCTTGGATTCACGAGGAATTATAGGTGTTTTGTGCCTGTTATTTCCTAATTTATGAATCTATTTATAGATTTACCATGGAAGGATGAAGCTTTCATAAGGATGGGACAATGTTAGGGTAATTTTTATTATTTAATAGAGAAGATAGTATGTTCTTTTTCTCTCTATTTGATAGTGGAAGAATTTTGGTTTTTTATTATCTCTGAATCTTTTAACCTTGCCTAGAGTTGTGTTCTAATGTAGTAAATAACATTAATCTCTATTGTTTCTAAGTATTTATGACCTGACCCCATGAAAATATCCATTATACTCATGATCTCAATCTTTGCATTCCTTTTTTTTAATTTGATTTTTTGGTTATACTATCTCATTTCTGAGTGAATTATAGACTTCATAAATAAAAGTATTATGAGTTATACATTCTAAAATTGTGATTTTATATTTAGGAAGAATTGGTAGATGTTATTATTTTAGGATTATGACATAAATTTTTTTATAGACTATATATAGGGAATTTGTTTTACACACTAACTAGGAATTAATATAGTGATGTTGTTCATTAGTCTAAAGACTCTTGAAGAGTGATGCAAGAGCTTTCAGTAATGCACATTGATATGGAGGAATTCAATGTTAAAGGGTGTTTCTACTATATGAAAGGGGTGTAGACCTTGACTTAGTAGGTGGAATAATTTTAGATTGGGTTTTCTAATATGGATTTTGTAATGGATCAAATTGTACATGGGGATTATCCTAAAGCATGGCATGAGTATGATCAGTATCTGGTGTTATTATATAGGAGGCTATTCATTCCCGTGGTGATGAGTGAGGAGGTTATCCATAGGATTCATAACTTTACATTAGTTGTGCATCCTATTTTGGTTATGATGTATCATTTCCTGAATAGTCATTTTTGTGGCTATGGGTAAAGATAATGGTCACAAAGATCATATCCTGATGTATGGTCTTTTATAAGGTGAATAATGAACATTTTTTTCCATGTGGATTTCTTAATCTTCTAGATATACATCAATGGAAGTGGGAGGACATTTTAATGGATTTATTAACGAGTTTTCCTCAATCTTAGGGTTTATTTAATGTTATCTAGATTATCATGGATTATTTGATGAAGTCAGCTCACTTTTTTTATCAAGTAGTCAAGCACAGTGGATGTCCTATCTAGGAGGTATTTAGAGGATATTTTTTGGCTCCAAAATATTTTAAGGATGATCTTCTCTGAATATGAGCACTATTTAACCTCTAAAGTATTAAAAAGGTCTCTAGTATTCTTTTTTCACTCATCAATTCCTTAGAAAAATATTTTATCCATTAAAGGATAGACAAATAGAGAGGATAGTCCACACTTTGGCTGATATTTTTTGCTCTTGAATTCTTGATTTTTGTGGCTTTTGGGTAATAAACCTACCCTTTGTTTAGTTTTTTTATGATAAAATCTATCACTTAATCATTGTTACATCTATATTCAGAGCATTGTATACATAACATTACATATCATTTTTGTGTTGGAATGAGGTTGAAGTGTTAGTGATTCTCAAAAAATATTTTTTTAAGAAAAGTAAAATAAATGTGTAGGTGATTCAAGACTGAATATATATATCCCATGATCATTAGAATTCCAATAATGATAATATTATGAGTTTTTTTTTAATAATATATTGTGCATCACAATTTTTTTAATGTATATTTATATTGTTTCTTGGGTTTTGATCATATGAGTAAGGGTTCTCCTTAGTTTGTCGATTCATTTGAGTTTTTAGATCATGTCAGTGAAATTACATATTGATTAGTACTCCCATAGTACATTCATTGGGTCTATTAAATTTTCCCCATGTTTTATATTCAATGGTACCTCCACAATAACTCACACTTCTTTAATTAGGGTGATTTATGCATTAAAGATAAAGAGGCATTCATGGAGTGTCCATTTGATATTATAGACTATAAAGAGAAGTGTTGAATGGGAGTTTTATCCCATTTATTCAAGTCAAGTTCTGACATGGTGGTAGTAAACTATGTTATATGTAACATGAGTTATAAATGAGCACTCAATATCCTAGTTTTTTTTACAATTTCTTCTTTTGAGAAGATATGAATGGACCTGGATTTATTTATAAGGTATTGATTATATTGTGGAATTTTCTACCCTCCCTTATAATGAGATATTTATGATTCCATTATAGAGAGAACCCTAATTGAGAGGTTTATTATTGGTTGTTTAACCTAATATGATTTCATTTTATTTTTGGTTTTTCTATTGATTCTCAAGGACAAGAATGTTTTTAGAGGAACATGATGTAAGGATCTAGATTTTCTTAAACCCTTTTTCATTTATCAAGTACAAGGTGATTATAAGGATTATTTGTGGTATTATATTATGTTATGTAAGGTTATTATATATTTTCTAGGGGAATAATTCCATAAAGGATGTGTACTAATAAGAATATACTCTTACAGCATGATAATATGTATAATCCCTAAGAGTCTTGGATGTAAGTCTCATCATGAGGTGTTTTCTTTGTTTGTGACATGAATGATCTTGAAGAGAATTTTTATAAAGTGAAAACCCATTATATATCATAATAAAACTATATGTATGGATTTAATATCATACATATTCCTTTACCTCTCATTGGTAATAGTGTTTTGTATATTTTTCACTCTGTGAAAACTTGTATGTTATGTCCCTTGGTTCAATCTCTGGTAGCCACTACACTAGGGATCATATGCCATGTAGTGATCCTAGTTTTCGGTTTACTATGATAAGGAACAAATCCTATAACCACAAAATGATCACTAAGGTTTTAAAAATTTTGTTGTGACAACCATATTCACACCAGTACCTCTTAATTCTCATTGATGGAATAATAATTGGCCACAATAAAAAGGGTGAGTTTTGTTGGGATATCACTTTAGGAACTCTTGATCTAATCCTATTTTATCTTGGTAAATCCCTATCACATTATTATATATATTTTTATAGTTTTATTTATATATTTTGGGCTCCTATCTAATTCATTCTATTTATCCTTTCTCCTCTCAAACCCTAAAGGACTATAGAAGTATTTTTGAAAAACTAGGCCTTTATGATTAATATAATGGATTTGATATTTTCAAAACATTTTATATTTATTTAAATGTATTAATACCAATATAATTTTACTTTTATTATAAATTTTACCATTTTTCAAATTTTGATGAGTTTTGAGATAAATTGTGAAAATTATTTAATTCTATAATTTTAATAGTTTTATATCACTTTTTTATTTTGGGAATAACATTTTCAATATTAATTCAATGGTCCAAATTATTTTTGGATGGTTCCCTTGGATCAAGGGGTTAATTTCTTCCAACATGGCCAAGTTATGAATAAAGCATCTTGAGGCCCAAAAAATAACTCAAAATTAGAAGATGAGTGGTGGGGATTAATTGAAATACCTTCAGCAAATAATGCATAACACGAGATAAAGATATCCAAATGAGATAATTATAGATGTAGAATAAATGTTACTTGATTTTCATATCTGAACTAAATTAAAAGATCAAATTATCTCATTAATATAGAAAATTGGTGAATGAAAATAGATTAAACCAAATAGTTTTTTCAACCAATAAAAGTTCACTTTAGTAATTCAGTATCGCTTTTGGAAAATAAAAAATAAAATGGATCTCATATTTGTTTCATTGCATTGATAAGATTCATGAGAATATATTTCAACAAGGGACCTTATAGATATATGGACTCTAATAAGGATTCAATCTAAGAAAAGTTTGATAGATAGATATTGGACTGAAGATTTTACTCCACTCTTCATTATATATTTTCATCTCTAATTTTTTTCTAGAGTTGTTGGTTAGATAGAAGGGGAGCATAGGGATATGTTGGAGTGGTTTTTGAATATATTTTAAATTAATATTATAATGTATAAAATGAATAATATATGATCTTGTCAAGTTATGTATACCTAACAACCAGGTGGTTGTGGACAACAGCAACTGAAGGACACTCTATTCTGAGATTTAATATTCTTATGTAATATATTTTTAGTTTCCCTTAAAATATTATTTTCTAATGTAGGAAATTATTTTAATTCATGAATATTTTTTCATTTTAATTTTTTAATATGTTTTTCTAACCTATATACTGAAATAATTGATTTCACTATAGGAATTTATTCGATGAATTTTTTTGTTTAAGTATTGTGATTTTGGTTAGATATGATTTATTATATGCCTTAAATTAGTATAATGAATTTTATAGGAGGAATAAAATAATATCAATATCTTGATATGATTTCCATAAAAACATGGATATTCATCTGAAGGTCTTTGGATATGAATTTTGGAATTAAATTATGAGATATTTTTAAGAATGTAAGAGTAGAGTATTTGAGAGTTCTAAGCTCATTCACCACTATTATTTCAATTTTTATTTCACAACCTTATAATTTAAAGTAAAATTTATATTTTTGTCTTTAATTTTATTGAAATTGTTTTCTACTTATTTAATATCTCAATAATTTTAAGTAAATCCTGAAATATTTTTACTTTTTAAAAAACTAGACAAAAGTGACATTTTGTGTAACAAAAATTGAACCCTCCTTGAGAGATAATCTTAGAACTTACATATTTCATTTAACTATGGGATAAATTGACTGATTGTGGTTTTCTGAAAAAAAAAACCTTCCATAAACAAGAAAAATTATCAAGGAGGTTTCTTGACATTATTTTTAATGTTCTTTTCGAATTACCTCAAATTATTTCCCAAAATTATTACTGTTGGATTTTGAAATTGATAGAACTTATCACTCTATATCTAGAGCTATTATAAATCCAACCATACCTAGTTTTTAACCTACTAATACCACCCCAATAATAAATTTATTTAATCCTAAAATAAAAATGGCTAACAATAGAATCCCGAAACAATTTTATTCATCCAATGATGAAAATCAAAAAACATCATGTGGAATATATCGATACACCTACTGGGTTTAAAATTAAATCTATTTTTATTCACCAACTACAAAAATTTAATGTATTATTAGGTGATTATCCATAAAAAATATTCAATAATTCAGTTATCTTTTTATTAACATGAAACCTCAATGAGGTGATGGAAATAAAATTAAATTGAAGTCATTTTATTTTTCCTTAGAAGGAGTTTCCCAAGAATGTATTTTTTATTAATATTCAACTTTTATTAGTGGTTGAAATGAATTAAATAATGTTTTTATTAAAAAATATTCCTCCTTATAGAACTAATTCCATTCAAGAAATAGATATATGAGATTATACAAACTTAAGGTGATACATTATAGCTTCCCCCACATCAAATTATTGAAAAAATCTTGATTCAATATTTTTATAAAGTATTGTGCCTCAGTTATAGAATAATGATTGATAATGTTGTAATAGGATCATTTTTTTTTTTGGATAAAATAATATATTTACAGGAATTTAATTGCAAACATGGCCTAGAATTCTTAAAAATTTGGACCAAGAGGCCCTCTTCAAGTGAAATCATCCCAAGAATTCCCCACTATGTATTCTAGAAACAACACAATACTAATCAAAAATAGTAATCTTACAACCATGGTAAGATCAATTATTTTGTACAATACCCCACCAACCCTTCCGAAACCTAAAAAAATAGATAAAAATTCACTATGAAATTAGTTCTTTTTATGAACATTTTAGTAACCAATTCCCAGAAATGGAAGATCCTTTTATAATTAAAATTTCATTTTTCATAGAAATATCTTTAAATCAAACCAACAAATAAATTTTTAATCCAACCAAAATTTCAATCAAGACTAGAAAAACCACTCTAATGAAAGGTTTCAACGACTTCAACAACAAAGAAGATTTTTTCAGGTCCACTTAAGTAATTTTCAACCAAAATGTTTCAATGAGAAATATAGTTCTAATTATGGAAGAATCTCTAATACTACTCCTCCCACTCAATATTTTTAGATTAACCTTGAAGAAGTAATGTGGAAACACAAATTAACAATTTGAAAATAATAAGAATAAATGAGAAAAAAACAAGAATCGTCAAACCATAACATAACGTTATTAATACCTTAATAACTCAACTAGTTAAACTAACCATTGATCTTAATATAATTATATATCAAACGAGTCAAGGTTTTACTTTTAAAAAACAAGTGAATCCAAGAGATAAAGGGAAAGAGAATATGAGAGTTATATAACACAAGAGTTTAAATGAATTGAATAACCCACACATGGAGAAACTCAAAACTACTGTTAAACCTAGAAATGATCAAGAGAGTTTCAAAACACATTTATCTTGTGTATAAATTGTTAAAGAGAAACCCTCTACTAATGAAAAAACTGGAAATTATGGTTATGATTTCAATTAAAGTAAAAATTTAAAAAGAAGAAACACTATTTTTAAGAACCAACAAGTATTGGAAGATAATTTACGGTCCTTATATTTTGTAAAATATCTCTTAAAATAGTCAATAACCATCCAAAAAACCTTTGGATAATACAAGTGACTAAAAAGGGATGGATAAGGAAGTACAAAAAACAATTAATAAAGTTCAATTCAATAAAAAATTTCATGATATAGTGAAATATATTCTTAGATATGATAAGGTTTTAAAATATAAGTGTCCCTATAAGAGGAAATTCAAAGGAGGAGAAAAATAAAATTTATGGGGTAATGGTTCCTTGATGATACAATAGGATTAACCTAACAAATGTAAAGAGTGAGGAACAATTACTATTCCTTATAACATAGGGGAATGTGAATTCATGGATTTTATGCTCAATTTATGATCTTACTTTAATGTTAAGACACAGTTTTTTACTCATCATTACCCTTTGGATATATAAACCCCTCTATAATTATTATTCAACTAGTCAACCTATGTTCTACCATGCCTGATAGATTTATAGGGTATATTCTAGTTCAGATGGGAGACATGATTTTTCCTTTAGATTTTTATGTGTTAGATATATAAGATCATATATTTGTACCCATTCACCTAACATTATAGGGTGAACCTTTTCTAAAACTATAAATAAATCATTAATGTTTATAAAGGAACCCTTTCACTTGAATTTGGAGGATATGGTGTTCACTTAAATATTTATCAGTCCACTAAATACCCCATTTAGAATTATACATACCCTTAAGTAAACATGATTTATAGGTATCCTACTAAAATTAATGAGTGAGAACCATCTAATTTTTTAAATACTGAAACTAATTTCACGATAATTTTTGACATTCTCACAGTAGATTTCAAAAAAATAAATTCCAATTAAGAAAATAATTAAATTTCTTGTGAAACAAACCTCGATACCCTATAATGTGATCAACATCATTTAGAAAAAGAATTTATTTTTAAATATATAATTATATATATTTTCCACACTTATAATAATTTTATAAAGTAACATCATCTCTTTGATTCTTAGATGAAATATACTTTTTAAGAAAAAACAAGGAGATGAAATTGTTTTCACTGAGTCACCTAAAACTTATTTGACCAACAAAAATACCCTACCATGTGTAGAATTGAAAACACTACATGAGAAGCTAATATATTCTTCCTTATGTGATAATGAAAAATTACCTATGATAATTTCAAAAGATATTTATAAAGACCAAGAGAAACAATACTTAGGGGTCCTTAAAACACATAAGAAATCTATTGGATGGACTCTATCTGATATAACAAAAATTAGTCCCTCGGTGTTAACGAATAGAATTTTTTTAAATAAAAACTGTAAAACTATGAGAACATTTCAAATAATATTAAACACAACAATTTTAGAGGTTATTAATAAATAATTCACTACTTAACTAGATTTTGGAATTATTTTTTCTATCTCTGATAGTCAATGGGTAAGCACTATCTATATTGTCCTAAAAAAAGTATCTTCACAATATCAAGGAATTAATTTGGTGATCTTGTACCTAATAGGCTTACAAATAAGTAGACAATGTGCATTGACTGTAGGAAACTCAATTTTTTTAACAAGGAGAGACCACTTTCCATTACTATTTCTTTATAATGTCCTTGAATGAATAGCTAGACTAACCCAATATTGTTTTCTTAATGGATTTTGTAGTTATATTTAAATTCATATTGAATCAGATAACCAAGAGAAACCAACTTTTACATGACCCTTTGGAACCTTTTATTTTTGGATAATTTCATTTGGTTTATTTAACGCTCCTAGAAATTTTCATAGGTGTATGAATAGAATTTTCTATAAATTATTAGAAACATGCATGAATAGTTTTATGGATGGATTCACTTTTCCTGGTTTATCATTTTAAATTCGTTTGAAAATTTTGACTCTTATTCTTGATACATTCATTAATATGAATCTAGTCCTAAATTTTGATAAATTAAATTTCATAGTATATAAGTTGGTTGTTCTTTGTCATTTTTCCCTCTAGATGGAATTAAAATTGATCTGTCCAAGGATGAGGTCATTTCTTCCTACCATACTCAAAAATAGTGGGACATGTGAGATCCTTACATGGTCATACAAGTTTTTATAGGATATTTATATATTATTTTAGTAATTTTTCACTTTCATTCATGTATAATTATCCAAAAATTCACACAATTTGTATTTAATGAATGTTTTAAACCATCTATTAGGGATAAAAAATTAAAACTCACCATTACTCCCATTGTTCAACCATCCAAATGGGAATTTCCCTTTTATATCATTATTGATGTCTCTAACTTTTCCGTAGGGGAATTTTTTCCTCAAAGCCAACAAATGAAATCTCAAATGATTTATTTTACTTTAAGAAATTTATATTAGGTCCAATAAAACTACACAACAACTAATATAGAACTATGGACCACTTTCTTTACTTCAAACAAAATTAAATGTTATCTACTATCCTATAAAGTGTTTGTTTTTATAGAAAATTATGGAATCATTTTTTTTAAAATCAAACATGATACAAAATTAATAATTTTGAGAATGATTTTGTTTTTAAAGGATTTTATTTAAAAAATAAATAATAATAATAATAATGAAAGTAAATACCTTTTTACCCACTATTTTATTAAGAAGCTAAATTTTTTGAATGGATAGATTTAGGTTTTAACACCAATAAAAGAATCCCTTCCCAATTGTTATTTTTTTCCTTTATAAGGAAAGGCCATAGTTTTATAATCGCATAAATTATTTGTGTCTTAATGAAAATACCCACTAGTTTTATAAGAAAAAAAATTAAAATTGAGATTGATTCAAATTATTTCATGTTGGGTTATCCTTGCCTATGGAATGTTAGTATTGATGAAATGATTAAGAGATAGATTCTGAATTTTTAATTTCAATCAGTACTACAGTTTTGTCACATTTTGAGATATGAAATACACTTTGTTACTTGAAAAACTACAATAAATTTGATTTATTATTTTCGGAATTAGTCTACCATTTTTAGATATGCTTTTAAAATTTTAATAATATGTCAAAATTTCCAATTTCATGGTAACATTTCCAAAAGGAATGAGATACCTCACCGACCACATATTTAGTTCTTCCATTAAAGTATAGGGACTTTATTTTTTGAGACACCTTACTAATTATTTTGGATACATTTATATCTTTATTACTATTGATTATGTTCCCATGTTGGTAGAGGTAACTCCCGCAAGGTTTGATGATTCCAAAACAATAGTCGTATTTTTGAAAGGGAATCTTTTTTTCAGATTTATATTACCAATGTTTCTAACCACTTATCAAGGTACCCACTTTTGTAATTGGACATTGGAATATATATTAACGAAATATGAATTTCATCATAGGGTCTCTATGATTTATCAACCACAAAAAATATAATCTATGAATTTTCAAATAGAGAAATTAAATAAATATTGGAAAAAAATCAAACCAAAATAGAAATTATTGATATTAGAGACTAGATTGTGCCCTCTGGTCCTATGAGGTTTCATTCAAAACCATAATTGCAATTTCACCATTTAAAATATTATATGGGAAGAATTTTCACCTGTATATTGAATTATAATAGAAATAATTTTGGGATATGAATACAATAATATGAATATGTAATCAGTTATAAGAGAAAGAAATATTTATTTACATGAGCTGGAAGAGATCAAGAATAATGCATATGAAATCTCCATGTCATGTAGGGAAAGAAACAATGATTTTAATAATGGGATGATTCTCAATAAAAACATGAAATAATGAGATAAATTGTTTTTGTATTAATCTAGATTGAATCTATTCCAAACTTAATTCTGTTCCAAATGGTATGGACCATTCATTTCGACTCATCTTATTCCATTTTTTCTATATAAATAAAAGAACTAGAAAAAGGGAAGACCTTTATAGTAAATGGGGTTAGATTGAATGTGTTTATAGAGAATTACTGAGATCCCCTAGGGGATGATACCTATCTTCAAGAAGCTAGATATAATTGATGTTAGGTTGTGTCTTTTATTATCAAATATTTTTTTAGGTTTTTTGTTTTTGAATTAAATTTTCTCACTTAAAACATTTTCAAAATAAGGGAATTTCAAAAAATAAGTATGGGGTAGAAAAATCCTTTGTTAGAAATTTTTTTTATTTTTTTTTATTTTTTATTTTTTATTTTATGTTTCTTCTTCTTTTTATTTCAATTTTTTTAGTTTTATTACAAGTTATGTGTTTTTTAACTTATGAGGATTAATTTAATTACCATTTTGAATTCAAAATTGTTTTAAATTGAAACAACTAACTTCATTCATATAAATTAACATAAATAAATACTAAAATGTGTTGTGTTCTGGATTCAAATTATGAAAATTCATGACAAGGACATTAACATGAAAATTGTATATAATGAATGTTTCCCATAATTGAAAATTGCATTCCCATGAGGACTCTAAACAATTTTTACAAATTCTTCACAAATACCTCACTTTTCAAGTGAACAAAATAAATATTTTTTAACTAGTAATTTTTATTTTTCTTTCAAAAATTTCAGAATTTAATAACTTGTGTTCAAAATGATGTTGGATTTTTTTGTGATCTAAAGTCCCTTTTTTAAAAAAAATATCTTCCTTTATTAAAAAAAACCTTTTACATTTGATATTTTTGATGCCTTACTACCCATGAACTTTTTTATTTGTTAACCTGATTACAAAAAATATTCCCAATAAATTCCACTCATTAGGTGAATTTCATGATTTTAGAAAAGCATGGGTTTGGGGGAGTTGGTTTTTTACTTGTTATTCCATATTGGAAAACATGGGATGGAGAAAAAACAAAGGATAGAGAGATAATTAATTATTTTAAAAGTTGTTCCTTTATGGACCTTTCAATAAAAATATTATTACTTTATAAATCTTAATAAAAAATTAATTTTTTGGAATAAATTATCACTCTAATAGGGATGGAAGCTATGCCACTATTTGAAGATCAAATTACTCCTCTATGCCTTAAAAATTAAATATATTGAATGTAGTTGAGTAAATCCATTACAGCTAAATTGGAGAAGGTTTCATCTATCCATGGTGGAAATTTTAATGTTATTCTTGAGTTTATTTTATTCCAAGAATAAATAGGATAAGACAATTATTGATTGGAAATTAAAATCATGAAATCTTACTTCAAAAAAGATCTAAGCCATTTTCTTATTCCATAAAAAAAATTTCATTTGAAACCCATAAACCATAAAAACTCATAATAACCCTTTCTAATTCCTCATTATGACCAAATTTATTTAAATAAATTGGGTGGAGACATTGAAATTTTGAAATCTTATGGTGACCCTTTCTTTTATTTGGATGAGGAAATGTTTGTTTAAAATCAAAATCATGTGATCTTAGTGAACATATATAAGTTAGTAATCCTTATTCCTAGAATAATGAAAAAATGGGAATGGTATGAATAAAAATAATGCATAATCTTAAATTTATGTTTTTGATGAAGGATGATAATTTTTGTTCCTTGATTCTAGGATTTTTGAATTTCATTGACATGAGTTTTCAATTTTTCACTGCAATTTTTTTCTGAGTGATCACTTATCCAGGATTCTAAATATTATGTATAGTGGAATTAATATATATGAAATTTTAAATAATTTTTATACGTATTTAAATTATTAAATCCCTAAAAAATTACTTTTATCTAAAAATGTAACATTTTCTGAATTTTGATGATTTTTTGAGATAAATTGTGAAAATACCATAATTCATGAATTTTAATTATTTTTATCACTATGGTATTGTGGGAATAACATTTTTAATTCTTACCCAACATTAAAAATTATTTTTCGGGGGTCCTTTGTCTTGTGATAATAATTTATACTAAGTGGACCAACTACTAAATCAACCATTTTGAGATCTAAAAAATCATTCAAACATAGAAGATGAATGATCATATTGAATTGAAAATCTTTTAGTTAGTAAGGCATGACCAAAGCTTCAAATATCAAAATGAGGGTATTGTCACTATACAAGATATATTCTTCATAGTTTCATCTATAACTAAATAACAATTTCAAATTATCTAATTAATATGGGTAATGGGTGCTTGAAAATAAAGAAAATTGAATAGTCTATTCAAGCATAAAAGGTTAAACATAATAATTCAGGTTTAAAATTTTCACCCCATTTCAAACGGATCACAATCATTTGGGTTAAAGAATTAAAAAAAATTAACATTTTTATTAAGGTTCTTAGTGATATTCATCCTATATGATGGAATAAACTAAGAAATATTTCAACTGAAGAAAATTGGACTATAAATTTTCCTCCCATCATCATTATATATTTGCATCTCATCTTATTTTAAAGGTTAGTAAGTTTAATTAAGGGAAAAGAGGATTTTTTTAGAGAGGTTTTTGAAGATTTAATTCTTGCATATTGGAAACTAACTAACATAGATGATAAGAAATTCTCAATTGATGGGGGCTAGAACTAAATGGTTGTGGACAATAGAAATAGGAAACTCACTTCCAAGTTTTAGTCATCATATATAATCTCTTTTGAATTTATGTAAAAAAAAATTTTTGAATAGATGTCTTAATTTTTTTTATTGAATATATTTTTATACAGTTTTTTATGGTTTTCTAGCCTATATAGTAAAATAAGTTATTTCACAATTTAATTTTCATTGGTGATGTCTTTCCATCGAGAATAGTGATTTTGGTTATGATTGATTTCTTAAAGTTCCTAATGTTGTTGATTCACTTATATAAAAGGAACATAATGCATATAAAGGTTCTTATATGATTTTTATGAAAATATATGTATTTATCTAGAGGTCATTGAATGGTCATTGAGAAATTCAACTGAAAAATATTAATAAATAAGGAAGAGGGGAGTGATATAGAGGTATAATCCTATCTTCCACTACTGTTTCAATTATAATTTTACACCATTTTAATTTTAAATGAAATTTATATTCTTTTATTGAATTTTATTTCACATTATTTTCTACTCATTTTATATTTTAAAACTTCTAATTACACCCCCAAATTTTTTTCTGACAAAAACATAGGGAAGGTGAAAATTTTATAACTCAAGTTGAAACCAAATCAAGAGACAATATAGGGAATAGTATATTTCATTTATCAAGGGGTTAAATTGTTTGACTGTGGATTAATGAAAAAAACATTCTTTAATTATCCTTGGTAATTATATTTTTGAAATGGATTCGATCAATCCCGAGTATTACTCCAAAACTCCTTTCCTTATTCACTCCTATCACATTTATTCTTTCTAAGACATGTCGGTTATATCATCTTAAATATATAGCTTACCTATAAATGATTTATGGGGGTTGTTGATAGTATGTTTTCATTATTATTTTTGGGTTCACCATGAGTGTTTGTTTTGGTATTCTTCATACTCTAAAATCCTAAAGGCCTTTGTTTTTTTGTTTTTTTTACGATCCACTTTTTAACTAGATTGAGGGGGAACCATACAAGGCATGTATGACTAATTCAATAAGTACCAATACATGAACCAAAGACCTAAAGAAAAAACCCATCATAAAACCCCACCAAATAAATTCTTCATGTTGATCCCGTGATCTTTACTTCAAAAGGAAGGTCACAAATAATGCCTTATACAGAACTGCATGGTTCCTAGAGCTGATGGAGAAAAAATTACGCTCTCATAATTCTTAATATGATTAGCCCATAGGTGGTCACTTATTTCTATATTCCTCTTCATGACATGCATCTAGATATAAACTACATGAACCAAATTGGGGCTTTTAACTCCTTCCTTTGGGCATTCCTACTATCACATGAGCCCTAGACTTCCGCCAACTCATTGTCTGCCACTGCTAGACCCACTGAGCTAGCCCACCTCCATCGTTGACTATCGCTGGATGTTTTTATTTATATACCCTCCATGGATCTATAAGAATCCATACACCATCCATAAAATCCTCTATTTTTTGACCCATCCCATCATCACAAACACCATCCATCATCATCATCAAGGATATCATCTGTCAACCCACCACACACGATGCTAATGCCCTCCATGCTGCCACCACACCCAACCGCTCGATGTCAAAATAAAAAAATTTAGGTTCATCTTGGACTAAATACTTGGATTTTTTATGTAGGATTACGGGGTTGCCCTACCACTAAGACAAAACTCAACAGATTGGTGTTTTTAATCCATCATGACATTCGAGTTCAATAATCATCAAATTTTTATTTCAATTTAGAGGATTTAAGACATCTCCTATCTATTAATTATAAAATTAGTATTATCATTATTTGGTATCAAATCATTATATATATATATGTGTGTGTGTGTGTGTGTGGTTTACCTAATGAATATTATAATCTTGAATTTAATAATTGGAAGGGTTGGTAGTGTAGGTTTGTATGGGATTATTCTGTTCTTAATGTTATTTCCTCATGGTATTTTTTTGGTTTTATGAAATCACATTTCTACGATTATCAATGATTTCATTCATATTTTAATGCCTAAAATTATTTAAACATTATAAATATTGTATGATAAGGAGGGTGATAATTTGATTATTCATTAAAGTTGTTATTATTCATTATAAATCCTTAAAATGATAATACTTTTCTTTGAGTATATTATAGTTATGACTATTTTTAATATTAATTATTACTATACTTGGTTTCATTACTTAAAAAACCTAAATATAATTAATATAATTAATTGTGATGGTAATGAAAGTGGGTGATTGCTAGAATTAATAATAGCAACAGGCTATATTTGAACCATGTTTGATAAAAACTTGTATACATTGAGTGAAGTCTTGTCAATTTTACATTGACATTTATTCTTCTAAAATTATGATTTAAAACCATATAAATATATAAATATATATGTTAATATTGATCCATTTTTTTAAATAGAAACTAGGTGTAGTTGGTTGATATTGAGAGTGTGAAACTATTAAGATATTATTGTATCAATGACTTTATGTGGATGATTATAGGAGGGTAGGGATGGTGTAGAAATGTGTTAGAGATGTTTTAGGATCACTATATTATGTTATGATCACTATTTTGTTTTGTTTTTTGTTTTTTTTCTTACATTTTTTAAGCATCTTAAGATAAACAGGAATATATTTTACATCATTTTCATATTTTAAACATTACATCCCTTTATAATCACATTATTATAAAATATAAATATTTAGTGAATTTATATATTATCTATATAAACATCATATTTAACATTATTACTTAAAAATCAACCATAAACATCATTATATAAAAAATCCTATTATACATATTTTTTCATATACATTCTAGGCATATAATAAATCAAGTGAAATAGTGACATGAAATGATCAGTTAGGGAAAACATATTAATGATCCATAAAGTGATATATAATAAACATTATAATGGGAAAATATCAGATTAAAAGTGACATTGAATGGAAAGAAATAATTAAAATAAATGATAGAAGATATTTGATCATGAAATTAACATATAAGGGACAAATTGGAAAAATAAAACATAACTATGCCTTTGAATCATATTCAAATAATCATAAATAATAGAAAAATCATAAAAATATAGCATAACATGGAAATTTGGTGTAATAATAAGAATAGAAAGTCATATATATGGAAATATAGGTAACTAAAATAAATTCTGTGCCTAAGGTTGTGGTCATAGTTATCAAAAGATTTACTCATACATAAACATGTGAACACAGATAATCACAATAATATCCAAATTGAAAATCACCCTATCGTGACATATAAAATCATTACCTAATTTATATGAATTCTATAATGGACACACACATTACATAATGATATACCATACATATGTGTGCCACATGAAATAAATCTTACATCATATCACAAAAAAATAATGGAATGAAAACGGGTTTCACATCATTTCTAAATGGGGTCACATAAGATGACATAAAGAGTAGAACAGTTTATACCAAAAATTTAATCTCCAAAAATTTATATAGAATTATTTAGATAATTATCCTGAATAATGATCCATAAGTAATATAATTTAGTGAGATATATATGAAAATGAAAGTGAAGTAATGAAATAGTATTTTATAAATCATTTTTATCATTACTATAAAATTTAATGTTATGAGACACTTTTAACATTTATTATCTAAAAAAATGAACATAATACCTTTAAAAAACACATTAAAATAATAATTACTAATTAAAATTTAAAAATAAATAAATTCTACATAAATAAATATAGAGTGGAAAATTAAAATGTTTGATCATGAAAAGAAACAAATTATTAGCTTTAAGTGGTTTTAAAGGAAACCCCACATCAATGAAATATTTAAAAAAGTATTTTTGAAAATAGATAAAATGAAATATGAGTAATATAGAAGAAAATAGATATTTTTATTTATTAATAATAAAAGAAGAATTTTTTTGTAAGAAATAATATAGACATTGAGGGTAGAAATTCATTATAAAGGATGGTAATTATTCTTAATAATGTTATATTTTTATAAAGATTAATATTCAATAAAGGGGATAATGTTGATGTTAAAATGATATTTTCATAGTAATAAATAGAAAATAAAATATATAATAGATAAATGGTGAATTACCCATGTTATAATTTCATTTTATTAAATGAGTCAATATGTGTTTAGTAAGAAAATAATTGATGATTCTTAGAGTATTATTGTGGATTCATGATTTATCTATTGATTTTATACTAAAGTAATGATAAAATAAGATATTTAAGATAAATGTTACATTTTATAAAAGTTATAAGGTGTTTAATAGGCGTTTGAGAAGGCCCTTGATGTTTTTGGGTTGGAATTTTTACCAATATATAGGTAAATTAATAATTTAATTACCTATATAATAGGAACTTCATATGTATATAGGTTTTAGAGAGGTTAATGAGAAATAAAAAAACTATCTAAAGGTAAGACTTGAATTTCATGAGTTTCATAAAGGTAATGAAAACATTTCACTACCAATGTAAAGGTAGTCTAATATATTATCTAAAGGAAAATGAGAAATTGCAATACCAATATAGATTTGAGCCTCTCATTTAATGAGTTGCATAAAGATAATTCAAACATTTCACTATTTAGAAAATGGTAATCCAATACACTGTTTAAGGGGGAAAAGTAATTAAAATACCCACATTATAGTAATCATTTCATTTCATGAGAATGTAAGACAAACATTTCACTAATTACATATAGGTATTATATGAAGATCATTACCACTATAAAGGAAAACCAGGCACTATAGAAATGTAATATGGAGAATTTTAAATCTTCATAGAGGTAATTTGAAATAGAGGGGAGTATGTAAAGGAATATAATAACTACAAAAAAGGTATATTGGTACTTTTATTCTCTATGTAAATGTACATAGTTTGTTATTGTGGTCGATCCAGATGTACGATTGATCTAGATGGTGTGATCAATTCAAACATATGGTCAATCAAGATAGTGATTTTGCTTCACATGGTTTCTTACCCCATGCTCACTTCATATGGTGAGTTTTGTGACTCATGATCGGTCAATTTCTTATAAAATTACTTATTTTTGACCTACTCATTGAAAATTTTAGTTTCTAAATTTCGAATAATCTAAATGTATGAGAATGAGATGATGCTTAGAAGTTGTTTGTCAAGGTTTATACATAATGATCATGAATTAAAATTCCATAAGGATTGAATAGATATTTATATGTGTTACATTATGAATCCTATGGGTAAAACTTCATAATGATGTTTACATCTATGCATTAGGAAATATTTTAGTGATTTAAATGGATTTAATGGCATGTTATTTGTGGGGAAAGATGATCTATGGTATTTTTGTATCCAATTATTATAAATCATTAAAAATGAGGTTTAAATAAATATTTTCCCCCTATATTTATAAATAATACCATCCTTGATTATTGAAATACAACATCAAAATAAATTTTCATGTATTTGGGTGATTTAAGCAAGCGCATCCTACAGATTTGATGATCATGGAAGAATAATAGGAGCCTATAGTGATTTTTGAATTATTAATCATGAATTAATATCTTGGTGTAATTCAAAATTAATATTCATGATATTAGTATTTTAATAGAAAATTAATCTATAAGGATGAATACTATTAATTGATGTTAATATGTTTTAGGAATCCTGGATAGAATTGGGAAATAATTTTCAAAAGTGATACAATATCTTTGTCAAGTAGAGAGAAAAAAGAGGAGGACACTAATAGATTAAAATTAGGTGAAGAGTTTGAATACTATCTAGTTTTTTATTTTCTTGAAAAGTGTTTACATAAATATCTATTGATATATATTTTCATGGATGGATATCAAATCATAAATTGTACAAAATAATCTATAATTATAAGTAGATCATTCTATAATAGGTTCAAAATTAAAGAAGAAGCTGAGTCTAACTAGTTGCTTGAGGCTTGTGATTTGGGTGTCTAAAGAATCGTTGAAGTATTTTAGTAGCAATTTTTAACCAATTTCTGGAGAATTTTAACTAGTTTTTCTATCCAATTATTTCCACTTGTCTAAATAGTAGAGATTCCATGTTGGGGAGTCTAACTAGTATTAAAAAGAGTCCGAATTTTTGGTGATCCTTTTAAATACTATATACTATTCCCTTTTTTCTTAATACTTCTCTTGAGGTAAGGCTATGAGGTAGTATCAAGTGGATCAAAAACCTTAACAAATTCATGATTCTATGTTCAAAATAATGTAATTGGAGAAATAGTTCCACTAATTAACTCACTCCCCCCATGGTGGGTCAATCGTTCTAGGGAACTATAATTAGTAACTAGGATAGGTTCTCTGTATTGATCCAAATATTTTTCAAAGAAATAGAGAGTATCATTAATGTGAATAATAAGGGTAATCAATTATTTAATGGAATTTAGTGTCATGTTTAGAGGAATTTAATTCCTTCCTACCTCTTATCACTTGTTTTAGAAGTGTGAGATATTGAAATAGTTGGTTTTCTACCCATTATAGAATATACAACCATGAATCAAGAAAATAATAGAATTTATGGGTTATATGGAAATCCAAAAAATAATATCTTGATGACATTTTTAGAGAAGTTTTACATGACAATAATGGGTCTCTTGAGTTCTTATGAATCAATGACAAATTAAGGAGCATCTTTAAAGGTAATATCCATGTTAAGAAAATTAAGAAACAATCCATTATTAAGAAACTGAGGAGTAATTTTCTAGATTATTTTATTATTATAATAATATCCCTAGAAGAAAGATATTATTAGATAATAGATCAGTTTCATAACATAATCATGGATTAAGAGATGATGAAATCTTCTACTTTTGATAATAAAAAAAATGATGAACTGGATTTTGAGGATATAAAAAAATAAGAAAAATCAAAGAAGAAGAATTTTTTGGATCAATTGGTTATAAAGATTATTTATGTGAAGATGAATATAATAATATTTTTTCTCTTATTTCAAAGAGATTCTGAAAAGGAAAGTATAAGGGAAAAATAAAACAATCACCAAAGTGTTGAAGTTATGATATCCAAGGAAAATTTCCCTTTTATTAACCAAAAAATAAGGATGATGAATCAAAATTTGATAAGGAAGATGATAATTTTCTAAAATATAATATTGATAAGAAAAAATGGAATAATTTCAGTAGTTTGAAGATAAATTTTATGATAAAAATGATAAATCCAGTTCATCGTAATGAGTATCTTTATATAAAGTTGAAAATTTTTTTTATTCATCATGTAGTAATGATGATAGTAATGAATGAACTAAATTATACTGTATTTTGAAAGAAAATTTGGAGGTATCCATTGCTGAAAATATTTATATTAATAAAGATAAGATAAATATGGATAGATAAAATAAAAATATTTTTAAGGAAAATGATGAGTATGATAGAAAAAGGAACATCTTTTTTTATGATATTAATAATAACATATTAAAAATGATTTAACTTGATAATATTTTCAGTGATGTTATAGAAAATATGGATGCAAGGAAATATGAACTGATTGAGATATAATCCATCAACCTCTTGGTCTATGGTGAGCTAAATAAATTCATAGAGGACATCACTGAGTATTTTTAAGCTAATGTTGAATTCTCTAAAACTGTTGAGAAGAGTGTTCAAGGGTACAAGTTGTTTAGACTAAGAAATTAGAATTACCATCTTCCAATTAAATTTAAGGTAGCAACATGCCAAGGATATCACTTCTCCCTAAGAAAAATAATCCCAAAATTGATGAAATATAGTTTCAATAAAATTATTAATAGATTTACTATCAAGGTGGTATATCAAAATTCAATGGCTATTGTTGGTGTTGTAGAAGTTATGGATTCAAAGACTATTCTTATTTTTATAATGTGACTATTCTAGTAATTATGAAATTACTCAGCAAAGATCTGTTAATTTTTTTTACCTAATTGACAATGTAAATAACATATGACAAGAACTTCAAGAAATATATCCACTCGAAACATGTTTTAATATTTTTAAGAGAAGTGTGACAGGTTTCAATAATGTGGTAGAACACTCAGTAGTACATGATTATTCTTCTTGTAGAATATATTTGGGGTGTATAATGGAATAATTTGAAATAGGAAAGAAAATTAGAGTCAATAAATATTTTGAAACCCAAGGAAGTTGAGAATCGTAAAGGGAGTGATTAACAGTTTTCCTTAACCAACTAGACAAGGGTAAATAAATAGTGTAAGGAAAATCATGGGTGTTGAGGTAAATAAAAGTAGGTGGTGATAAAATTAAGGGTTGATGTTCATCAGAAGTCATCAATAGTTGGTGACATAAAAATATAAAAGGGGATATGTGAAAGACATGAGAAGAAATGACATGATATGAATAATTTCCTAATTATTCTTCCTCCCCAAAAGGAATTGATGAAAATATCATTAAAATAAAAATAATATGAGGTTTATTTAATTTGGGAGGAAAATGATAATGTCTTATAAATATATATATATCATGGATAGCATATCAGTTTATAATATATTAATACTATTGATAGAAAAGAAAGTGTTTACTTTGGAAGAAGATAGTGTGTAAGGATGAGTGGAAAGTCTCAATATCAATGTTACTTATAGGGGAAAAAATTCCCTCCTTATTCCCAAATATTCTTGTTTATTTTTACATACATACATGGAATTGATGTAGTATAATGATTCTTGATTTTGGAAGAAGAGAGTTTCAAAGGTTGATAGTAATGTCTCAATATCACTATTACTTAAATGAAAAAATATATCCATCCTTATTTCCAATTATTATTGTTTATTTACGCTAATTTATAAGGAATTAAAGGAGTATAATTATTTTTATACACGCTAAATAGTAAATAATTCATTATTCATTTTGTAATTAATATATCATGGATAGGAGAATTTGGATGAAACCCTTGAGGGGTTAAAACATATGATCAAGTAGTCGTGTAGTGAATTTATTAATTCTGGAAATCTATTTTAAAATAATTTTTGAGGTTTTAAAATAACACTTAAAACCGTTTAGTTATGATTTAATAAAGTAAACCTATTTCTGAGGAGTGTTTATGATGAAAACTTGAATAAAAGAGGAACTTTAAGGGCATGAATAATATGTTTTTTAATGTGTGTATTGATATTTTTGTAGGTTTCATTTTACTCTTTGTATGTCTATTTTTACATCCCCTTAGAATGATTTTCTAATAATGGAATCATATGTTCAATGATTTATTGATATCATTAATCATTTATCATATAAACCCACTACAAATGGGTTTTCCACGTAGACTTGGAGTTTCTTACTAAAGTATCATTACCAATAAAACCATTTTATGTCATCCATCTATCATGTAGCTATAGGTTGTTTTCCATATATGAAAAGGAACTAATAGAATGAATTTTATAATGAAATTTAAAGGTAAAAAGTGATGAGAATACCCCTTACATGGGAATTTCCATTTATTTTCTTTTAGTGGGTGAATATAGAATTGGTTCTGACATTTTGACATTGATGACTATTGGTATAGACAACAAATTCAAATGGGGGCATTGAAGTACCCAATTAAGAATTACATGTGCTGTAAATGAGTCAATATGTGTTTATTGAAGTAAAGAGATGATTATTCATGGATAATTTTTGTGGATTAATAAGTTTTTAATAAATTTTATGCTTAGTAAGGTATCAAAAATGTTCTTCCAGATAAAGTAAACATTTTATAGAAGCTAGAAGGTATTTGAGAAATGTTTCAGAAGGCCTTGGAAAAATTTGAGTTTTAACTTTTACTTGTATAAAGGTAAATTTATAATTTCATTAACTTCATAATTTTAACTTTATATGTATTAAAATTTTATAAAAATAATTGTTAAATTACAATACCTACGTAATGGTGATTTTCCTTCCAAGAGTTTCATAAAGGCAAGATAAAAATTTCACTACCTATGTAAAGGTCATCCAGCGCACTATGTAAAGGTAAATGAGTAATTAGAATACCTATGTAAAGGTAAGCCATAAATTTAATGATTTGTAAAATTGAAATTAAAACATTTTCCTACCTATGTAAAGGAATTCCTATAAATTATGTAAAGATAAATGAGAAATTGTAATACCAATATGAGGTTAATCATTATATTTCATGGTTTACATAAAGTTATTCCAAACATTTTACTATATATATATATATACAGATGATCTATGAAGAAAACTCCCTACATAATGGTGAACTAAGTGTTAAAAAAATATAATGTGGAAAATTATGAAGTTGTATAGAGGTACAGAGGAATATAATTCACTGTATAAAGGTTAGTGGGTGTTTCACAAAGGTAGAGTGAGACTTTTATTCATTATATAAAGGTCCATGGTTTTTTTGTGCAGTTTATATAGATGTATGTTTGATACATATGGTGTGTTTGATATTGACGTATGGTCAATAAAGATGGTTTGGTCACTTCACAGGGTTAGTGACCCAATTTTCACTTCACACCTTAAGTTTTCTTTGTCACTACCAGTGAAGTACTTAGCAAATCATTCATTTGCACTATGTTTAGTGAAAATAAGAGTATTAGAAATTTTAATATTTTGAATAAATTTTAATTATATTATTTATAAAATATTTTCATTACAGTTTATACATCATGTACACTTATTATGATCCAATCAATATCGAAGGTAGATTGATACAGGATTCATGTTGCAACCTATATGTTCTATGTCACGATCATTCATGATTCCATAAATATGGAAATAATTAAAGTATTAAAATGGATTTAATGTCATATAATTTATGGTGAAATTTGATTTGTGATTTTTAGATATCACCATATGTTATAAATCCAAAAAAATATGAGAATTTGAATGAATGTTTTTTTGATGAGATTTATAATGGAGGTGATATTTGTTTATTTAAATTTCATATTTGAATAAATTTCTGAGTCATCAGGTGATTTAAAATCAAACTTACTATAGATTTGATAAACAAGGAAGAATAAGGAAAACATAACAAGATTTATGTAATATTAATAATAAATTAATATCATGGAATAATTGAGAAATAAAATTAATGATATAATTATTTTAATACAAAAAGTAATCTATAGTTGATGATGAAGTTGAATTAACATTTGTATCTTTTAGTGAACTTTCAAATCATTGTTCAATCATTCAAATAATTGATACAACATCTATATCAGGGGGGATATAAAATAGTAGGACCCATATCATTCATGATCTTGTGAATATTTTAAATACCAGTAATGTTGTTGATATTCTTAAAAGAATTATATGTTTAGATCTATTGGTCAATATGGTCATGGTGGGAGATCAAATCAAAAGTGGCCAAAAATAATATATTAGCACAAGGAGATTTTTCTATGATAAGATAAAAATTCAAGATGAAACTTATTGGTGATGTTTTTAAGTAGTTGATAAAATCTTGGGATTTAGGGTATAAGAAATAACAAGAGGATTAAAATTGTTTTGTCTAACCAATTACTGGATATTTTTAAATGGGTATCTAATTAGTTTTATTCACTTGTGTATAATGTTTAGAATCCATGTGGGGATGTATGGAAAACATAATAAGGTGTAGGATTTTAAAATAAAATTTTAAAATAATATATGTTTCTCTCTCTTTCATTACTAATGCACTTGAGGTACCGCTGTGAGATGATATTGATAGGATAGATGACCTTAATAGGTTCAAAATGTTGAGTTCAAAAAAATAATTTTAAAAAAAATTGGGTCACTTATTCACTCTCCCCCCCCCAAAGTGGTCTAATCATCTTGGGGAACTAAAAATGTTAAAATAAAAGAAACATAAAAGATAATATTTAGGGAAGAAAGTTAATGACTTAATGAAATTTAAAATGAGTCAACAAAAACCTAACAAATTTGATAACATTTTATTAAACACTCCTGAAAATATAGAACTTAAAATAGAGTTTAAAATAAAAAATGAATAAAAACAAAATCATGATAAAAAAAATTCAAATAGGTGGTATATACATGATATAATTTAAAAAGGTTTATAAATAAAAAAACATGTCCCAAATAAGAAAATTTTAGATGATAAACCCCTAACATGGATTTCTGCTAAGTTGGACACACTCCGACCTTATGTATAATAATATAAGAATCATTAATAATTTAATTTTTATCCTTTTTCATTTAAATTTAATTTTTTAAATTTCCATTTAATATAATATTTCATTCATTTATTGCATATTTTTTTCTCACAAAAACTACTTGGGGTTATTCGGTCAATTTCTCCAAAATTGGTTAGGTCTGTCAAACATGGTAAAAGGTGCTACTAAATAGTTCCATAATCTCTAAAGATATATAGTTATGGAGTATATAACATTATAATATAATAAAAATTATAAAAATCATTATATTTTTAAAAAGAAATATAATTTTCGAATGATGTCTCGGTATACTAATTTTTTGGGTGGTTAAAATAACTATAATCGTTTATTTTTAATATCATTAATATAATTGAAATTTTAATTTTATATAATATTAAAAAATTTATATAATATTAAAAATTTTATAAATATCATATTTATTAGTTAAATCCATTTTAGAACCAAGAATGTATTTTTTTATGAAAAAATAAACGTGTTGTCCATGGAGGTAATGAAATGACCATAACACGGGCAGAATTTCCCAATAGAATGGGTGTGTGTGAGGTAAATAATGGTTATTAAATAAAAAATAATAAAATTTTTGTTTATTTATTATACTAATTTCATTATATTATTAGTGTTATAATGTATTTGAATGAGGTATAAGAATATGAGAAGGAAGAGAAATGGAAATGAGTGATTATGAGTTCTTACCTTACTCCTTGGGATGGATCCTAGATTAATTAGAGAATTCTTCTGAAGGGTGGTTTTTTGATGAGACCAAAACATATAGTATGTACCTAGTATTTTTTGTTATGTTTTAATGAATATAATTTTCTAAATAAATGGATTTTGGTGTAAGGAGGATTAGGGTAGTTAAGGGGTCCTTTTACAAGTGAGTGTGGTCTAATTTTGGTAAATATAAATTTTTAAATATCAAAGGGTTTTTGTTATTCAAATATAGTGGGTCCAAAATTGATAATTATTAACTAAAATATAATTTAATATAATTAACTTTCTCATCCACCAATTTATATATTAGTCAGTGTGATATTTTTTACCATACTTCTTAATTTAACTCTTTTATTTTATTTTAATATTTACCATGGATATTGTTTTTACATTTTTAACTTGTATTTATACCATAAAATTAAATTGAACATATTAATTAATAGTAAAAAGTGATAAAAATTAATTTTAATATTAGTACACATAATTGAACAAAAACTGATATATAAAAACATGTATTTTTAAGCATCTAAATGAATTTATTACTGTTCAGAGAAAATATTTTGAATTTTATTTATTCTAGTGAATTTTATTGGTTTTTAATTAAATAGTATATTGTTATTTTATTTTTTGTATACTAAATGCCAAATTACATCATGTGAGACCCTAATTAAATGAAAGGGACCAAAAAATCGTTTTTTATTAGAATAAAATAAATCTTATAATCCAAAATGTCAAACATAGTATTATATATTCAAAATTATTTTTTTAAAATAAATTATTTTAATCCTTAAATAAAAATTTGGTCAAGAAAAAAGTTGTTAGAAATTTAATTAAATATTTATTTAAAGATAAATATATTTTAAAATCATGGGTTTCTACATTATACCACCTTAAAAATAATTTCTCCCATTCAATTCAATTACTTAGATAAAAGCGTTTGAGGAAAAAAATTTCTCATCACATCATCATTTCCCATGTAGCTTCCTCAAACTTATTATTTTTCAATGGAAATTGTCTGAGTGTGTATTATTATTCTATAGTAATTTATCTGTTTGATTCAAGATCTCTATTTGTTTCTCCTTATCAGAGATATCTTATTCAAATTGCACAACTTTTGATTTCAACATATGTGATGGATCTATTATGCACTTCCATAAAATCCATACATGGAACAAATCATGTACTTTGGAAATATTTGGTTGAAGTATAATTAGATAATCTATAGTCCCTATATTCTTAGTAATCTCAAATGGTCAAATATATATAGGTTTAAATTTTGATTCTTCGTGAACCACACTACCATATTCTAAGGATATATTTAAAGGAACACTTTTTCACCCACATAAAACTCCAAATTCCTTCAAAAATTATTATCTTAGCTCTTTTTTATACTTTGTGTTGACCTTATATGTTATTGAATGATTTGGACCTTCTCCGTTTTTTCCGCCAATCATATTTGGTCCTATCAACTATGTTTCTCTAACCTTAACCTAGAATGTTTTTGTTTTACATATCTTCCAAAATAGAGATTTATATGGTGTCATTTTAATTCCTCAGTAAAAACTATTATTATATGAAAATTTGATAGTAGGAAGATATCAGTCCCAATATCCTTTTAAATCCAATGAGTAGGATCTTATCATATCTTCCTTATTCAAAATGATTTTTTAAATTAAACCTCAGTTTAAGGATGATAATTCATGTTAAACCTCAACATTATATCCAACGGTTGTTAATGAATCCTTAATCATTTTGAAGTGTACCTTGGAAATAAATTAAATATATTTGAAAGTGGTACTACAAAATACATTACCACTTCCTTTATGAATAACTTGGAATGTTGATCTAGTGAAAAATCCTCTCAAATAGGAATGAAGTGTGATAATTTTCTAAGATTATCCCCCACTACCCATATGGGATAGTTGACTTTATATCTCTTAGGAATACCAATGAAAGAATCCATGTTTATGTTCTCCCATTTTCATATGGGTATAGTAAATGATTCAAATATCCCAATAGAATTTTTTCATTCCACCTCAACTTTATGACATACCAAGCATTAAGATACAAACACTACAGTACCCTTTTTCATTTTTTCCCACTAGAGTTTTCACTTAAGACCTATATTAATATTTGTGTTTCCTTAGAAAATAGATATGGATGAGCCAATTATATCATCTAAAAACTCCATAAAAAATTGTTTGGAAGGGACATATATTCATCTCCCAAAAGTTATAAAACTATATTATTTATTTAGAAATCATAATTACTTTATACCTTATTTTATAGCTCACTATCATCTTTTTTGGAATCCTTGATCATTACACAGATGGATGGTTGAGAAATAATTTGAGTAATATATGATTTCATCCATTAATTTATGATTCCTATATCAATCCTCTAAATATAAATAAATTTTGGGACCCTTTCAGTCTAGTTAAAGGATGGTGTAGCGTGATTCTTTCTTTTTATAGAAATTTCTACCTGGTTTTCCTTTTTAGGAAACTAATGTATTGAGAAATAATTGTCATTGACCAACTCTAACCATTTATTTTGGAGAATATTAAACTAAATATCTATAAATATATACTATAACCTTATAGGATGTGTATATATATCAAACTTTTCACCATAATGGTAGTGTCACAAAATAATTACTGAAAATATAACTGCCTTTGGATCTATATCATGAATCAGGTAATTTTTTTCATTGTTATTTAATTGAAATTGTGCATAATCAATTACATTATGATTTATCCTCAAGATTCATTCCAATATCATCTCCAAATAATCACTACATATGAAAAACCATTCTCCCATTCTAGGTAATGTGAGTAAAAGTGTATTGATCAAACACTTTTTAATCTCCCTGGAGTTTTCTTTACATTATTCTATCGAGAAGAACCTTACTCCATTATATATTGGAATAATTTTAGGTATAAAAATCATTATAAATTTCTAAAAATGCATCGTTAGTATCTTATTAAATAAAACAAACTTTGTATTTCTATCACAATGGTTTTTCTGGGCCATTCTTCAATCACCTCTATCATTTAATGACTGATTTATATACACTCTATTAAGATAACATAACCCCATAAGGATATTTTTTGTTGAAAAATTTGACACGTGCTGAAATTTTAATATACTTTTATCCACTATGAGGTATTTATAACAATCCTCAAATGAGCCTTATATTCCTCCTTTCATTTAAAAGATGTGAGAGTATCATCAAGAAATATTATGATTAATTTTTCAAGGTAATACCAAGAGAATATATTCAAAAAATACATAATTATTTTATGGGGATTTATAATTCCCAAATCAATCAATATGAATTCATAGTGTTCATATCTTATCTGGAAAGTTTTCTTGGGTATATCTTATCTCATTTCCCTAAATTTATGGTATCTATATAGTATATTTTTACTTGATAGATATTTATCCACTATAATTTGATCAAATATAACATCAATATAGGTTTAGGATACTTGTTCAACATAGTGGTTTTTTAAGTTCATGATAATCAATGGAAAGACATGCAATATCAAACTGGTCAGATAGCTGCATTATTTTTGTATACTTTTAATATAGGTTAAGAGTCCCATGTGATTTATAACTTAAATCAAACATTTTCTCAAAATTCCACTCCTTAATAATACTCAATATGGAATCCCTTATTCATACTAGCACTGGGGTCAAAACACAGATATGTTATGCACCCACACCCAAAACAAGCCATGCCACACCTACATACCCCCCCTAGAAACTACTGGGAACGATACATGTTCTATTATTACACTTTTGTGCACCCCATCCTACTTATGTATGCTCGCACAACCTCCTTACACCAATCTAGATCAGTATTCTAGATCTCCCTTGTGGTTGAGGCCTCTACCTACAATGTAATCGATTTGGTTAAACAACAAGGCTTTTGTTGTTTTCCATATTTATTGGTAACACTTATATAATTATATAATGGTAAATTTTATAATGTAAAAAAATTATAAAAAAATTACCCAAGCACTTAAAATATTATTCAAGTAAAATATATATATCATTCATGACATTCTACTAAATTATTCAAGAAATTAATTTCTTTTTCATGGTCTTCAACTCTTCCTCCTTATTTCAAAATAAAGTGTCATACCTTTTTCAAACATATCTTTTAAACTTAAGATCAGAAGAATAGTAATAACCATTATCAAAGTATAATTGTTCAAAAATAATATCCAATAATATAAAATGATTCCATAAAAATTCTCTAATAATCACCACTTCATCTTAACCTGATAAACACATATTGACACATCATTGAAAAAAATTGAAACACACAGGCTCAACAATATCCCCATTTTTATTGTTTTCAATTTTTATTCACATTATAAAATTCACTATGTGTTCTTAAATCATTTATCCCCCTAATTGAAAATAGAATGAAAAGAATAAATGGGAGCCTCCTCATATTCTATATTTTCCCAAAATATGTTCTCCTCACTTATATGATTAATTCTTGAGATGTTCTGAGAGAGGGATGATATCATATGTTTCCTTACTAAAGATACTTTAATTAACCAACAGTAAGTCTACATGTGCTAAACTAGTGTTGAATACATGATATATATAACAAATGTTGTCCATTTTGTCCATAAACTAACATTTATGTGGAATCATGATAAAAAAATACACAGGTTATAGTATAGGGGTTGTTAATGTAAGAAATTTACTATCCTACACTCACATTAACAAAAACCATAGAGATATCAAGTGAAAGAAAAATACCCCCTTGTCTAATCTTATCATCAACCAATAACTCCCTCTTAATTGATATGACTGATATCGTTAAGAATGAGAAATGAAATTGGGATTGACATAGCTAAACCTTCGGGATTGTAATCTACCATGAATTTAAAAATTCAATGTAATTTAGTATAATTACATATTCTTATCAATTATGGTCCCCCTCAAGGGATACAATCATCTTATTTCATTTTATGGTATTAAGTATAATCCATGAAGGAGAATCTCCTTGTGCTTCCTAGAAGTGACAGCCTTAAAATTCTTCTTCAATTCCCTAAATTTTTTCTCAAAACACATAAAATATTATGGAATAAAAAGGAACCTCTATATTTCTCAGAAATAACATTCATATTAGAAGATTCCTCTCACTCTAGGTCATTCTTTTAACCCAATATAAATATGGGAAGATTTATTTTTGCTCTTATTTCAATTTTGAGTATCATATATTTGATTATATTTATTCTTCTATTTAACATATTGTTGTTATGGAAAAAAAATTCTACTAGAGTATTATAAGCCTCTAGGTTTTTGGTTGTGGATAAATTATCATCAAATTGTACCTTTACTTTTAAAATAAATTTCTTCCCTTTATCCTCAGCAAGTTTGTAATCATATTTAAAACTTTTATCCAATTTCAATTGATTTATCCAATCAACTATCCAATTTTTCATATCATTCCATATCTTCTAAAAATATTAAAATGAGTTTTTATTAATTTACATTTGAAACCACTTATCTTTCATAGTATAGATAACATGTCCTTCTTAGCATTGTGACCATCCAAACTACTTATACTTTAAACTTTATTCAAAATATAAAATATGTTTTATAAATATAATCATGGTTTCATATCTGAAAAATGGTTGTTTTCTATGTAATTTCATCCTTATATTTTTATTGAAACTCCCCATGTTTCATGAATATTTATTGTTATAGATATACTAAACTATAAATAATTGTATTTGTGTCCATTATTACCACACTACCAATATAACCCTTGAAACTCATTCCTTTCAAAATGGTTCTAGATCTATCGATATTTGTTTTATTTGTTCTTGTATTAAAAAACAATATTCACTTATCTTTGGGTTTTGTGGCCTCTTTAGCTTGTTATTCCCATCCTTTGATGTAGAATATTGACTTTTTGTTTTCTTAGACTAACCATTTATAGGATTTTTTTTTGAACATCATTTTTAGTAAAAATAGATGTATTTGGAAAAGTATCATTTTTAACTTGATTGTTGGAATTATTTATCTCACCAAAAAGAGAAGATTCAATATTAACTTCTAATAATTTAGTGATTTTTTCTCTTGATTTATTCAGTTCATATTCTACTATGAGTATTTTGGATTTTTCCTTAGATAATTATTATTCCTTTGAATCTAATTCCTTTCTAAGAATTGATATAATATTTTCCTCTTCAACTTCTCTAAGATTTTGATTTTTGATTTCATAAAAATTGGATTCCTTCTTCTTTCTTATCCCTTCCTTCTAAAAAATTGATGTTTTCTTTTCTTTTTCATGATTATTCTTTTATTCATTGAATAATTGTATATGTATCATGAATTATTATAATTTTTATTTTAGCTACCACTCATGTTCTATTCATTATTCTTTATCATTAGTACTACTTGATGAATCAATTCCTTTATTTACATGAGAATGAAAAATAATCTAATTATCCTAATAATAACTTGTTTATAAATCTTATTTATGCCTTCCCATAATATTTTTCTTCTTTTTTTCAAAGTGTTTCTTCTTATTCATACAAAATTTGTGTTTGTGAGTTCTCTAATAAAATGATTCTAATTTTTATTCTTCACCATTCACCCTTTGATACTTTTTATAAAAATGACTAAATTGACCATAGTTGTAAAACTTTAGTGGTTTCTTACTCCTTCCATACTACATACCCTTTTGGAATATTTCTATTATAAGAGGAATAATTTTATTAAATTCATCATCATCCTCATCAATATATAAATCTTTATATTATACATCCTCTTCTTCTTTTAATTTTCTATTTATCATAGATTGAAAATAAATTTCAATTTTTTATTTTTTAATGAAAATTTTCCTCATCTCATAAACTATGATGATATTGTGTTGTTCTTCAAGATAAAAATCTCATATTTATTCCACGGATGATATACATGATTGAAAATGATCTAGAGAATTCCTCATATTTTTTTTTCGAAATGATATCGTCATCCAACTTCTCACAAAATCCTCAAATGTTGTCAAATATATCATTCACTTGAGTTGAGTAGTCATCAGTATTTTATTCATCAGTAATTTTGATGTCCTCAAATATAATCCTATAAACATATATTTTAGCTCCCATTTTTCAACATTATTTTCATAAATACTTCTAAATTTGTCACAAATATTCATGTAAGTCTAGAGTGCCATTATATTCTTGTAAACCTTCCCTACTAGACCCTTCTATTTGGAGTTTTGAGCCTTTTCATAAAATCCATGTTCTCTTTATCATCTTGTGGCATATAATCATCATAAAAAATATGATAAAACCCCACTATTATAATATCTCTCACTTATAAGATAAGTGATCGTAGGTATGGTAATATCCTATTACTCTAACATTGATAATTATTAAATTAAAATTGAGAACACCTTGGCTAGATAGAATAAATATTCTCTATTTTTTTATAATTCTTATTGAATCTTTAGAGGGAACCTTTTCCTCTTATACCACTTTTAGTTCCTAGGGTCAAATATATCACTAAGAGATATGGTGAATCAGTGGTTTATTTTTCAAAATGCATTTTATTTCAAATTAAGCCTCTTAAAATTTTTAGGGTTCTCGATCCACTCACCATTATATCTCAATATCACCACTTGTGTAGTTATAATAATGTAGAGAGAAGAACATATTATTTACAAGTCTTTAAAGAAACCAACTCCTTCCTATAACTTTTTATTCCAATAATTATAGATTCTTCACAATAAAACAATTCATTAAACTAATTCTTGAACTAACTGAAAGACTTATTCACTACTTCCACCACTAACTGAATGTCTTATCCTACTTCCATATCCAACTGAAAGACTTCTCCTACTTCCAACTCCAACTAAAATTATTATACTACTCCTAGCTCCAAATGATTCATCCAACACTAACTGAAAGGCTTCTCCCCTTCTATAGGTTCAATCCACTACACGATGACATATTGATCTTCCTCCATTAGCATTCTAGATGTGACTTTCTCTTGTACACCTTCAAGTAACATCAACATCCATTGATTAGGTATGTCATTATGACTCAATAGTTTTAATCATCGGTATATGATCAATCTTCTTAGTGAAAAAATACTTGTTCAATTATTCATTCTTTACATGAAGTCACGACCTCACTTTTATTTCTGCAATTAATGAATATAATTTCTCAGTGAGCCTTTGTTCATGAATTTCATGGGCTTCCAAAAATCATAAACCATATCATACAATAATACTTGATTGAATATTTTATGGTTTCTCTATTTATCCTTTCTATAATTAATATAAGTTTACATATGCATGAATTTTGTAATACCATTAATTCATGTTCCCGATATTTTCACTTATTCTAGTATAATTGAGTTCACTACCTTCTCAAGTGATTTGTGAAACCAGTATGGGTATTTTACTATCATGTTTCTTTATAGAAGTTTATCACGATAAAAGATTCATGAAAACCATGAGGGTTTTAGAGGTTCTCATTATTCACGTGAAGGTTTCATGAATGTCTAAATGGATCTTTTTAAATTTTAGAAAGCTTTATGGAATATTTCCTCATGAAGCTATTCAAGTGTATGAAACACACGTCCAAGGACTTTGGTATCTTATTCTTCATAGAAGAAAAGTGCTTCATGAAATATTCTCTTCTTGAAATAGTAGAGGTCTAAGAAGCTATGTTTCTCCTTTATAAAATGATATCTATTCTTAAATGCATTAATAACTCTCTTCCTTGGTTACTCCATATTGATAGGTAAGGTCTCACAACCATGCCTACATGTTTCATGTTGCAACAAGTTTCTATGAAATGTTTCTTTCTATAGATTTCTTAATTAACCAGATTCATTTGAAATTTCTCAAATATACACTGAGAATCATGGTGTGTTTGTGATACGGGCTTCTTTCGTGATACTGGAATCACATTCATGCTTCTTATTTGAATTATTGAACTTTTGCAAGCATTACGGAGGCAAAACACTATCTTTTAAAATCTATTTTAATTCAACAATTTTTACATATTTTAATAATAACATGAATGCATGATGGAGATTGCATACATGGAGGTTCATTGCCTCGTTATCTCTAAAAAATGGTTGATTGAGGTTATTTTGAATATGGTAGTCAAAACATGTGTTGAATCCAATGGACAAAAGTGTTAGTCTCATTAGGTTATACCCTAAGAGTAAGATGAAAAAAATAGAAGACCATACAACTTAGATTACCTAGATCAGATGGTGGTGTTATATCTATATGTTTTAAATATGGTTGAACATGGTATTTTGGTTTTTTACTTATATTGAAGATTCACTCGGAATTTCACACTTTAATAATAGTTATTGTTTCTTCCTTCATTTGATATAGCACTAGGACCGGCACCCAGATACACTATACAGCCACACCCTCACCAGACTGTGCCACACCAACGTGGTCCACCTGATCACTCTAAAACAATTATGCATGTGTCTTGCACACACCTGTGTGCACCTCTACCTACCTATGAAGGTTTTCAATACCTCCTACGACCAATCTTGTTCAATGGGATGGCTCTTCTATGTGGTTGAGTTATCCTCCCATAAGGTAGTCAAATGAGATAGTTTACAAGTCTTGTGTGGTTGGCCATATTTGTTTGTTACACATAAAAAATATCTATTTGTAAATTTCATCCTATAAGAAAAATTCCAAACCAAAACTCAAGATCTTAAAATATTCTCCACAACGTATATATATATATATATATATATATATATTTAATGGACTTATGTATAACAAACTAAGACTCATTAATAATTTATTATTGATCATTTTTCATGTAAATTTAATTTTTTTAAATTTCCATTTACTGTTATATGTCATTCATTTATTGCATATTTTTTCTCACATCAACTACTTGGGGTTATTCAGTCAATTTCTACAAAATTGGTTAGTTCTGTCAAACATGGTAAAATGTGTTAGCGAATAGTTCCATAATCTCCAAAGATATATAGTTATATAGTATATATCATTCTAAAATCACAAAAGTTATACATCTCATTAGATTTTTAAAAATAAATTTAATTTATGAATGATGTCTCGGTATACTCATTTTTTTGGTAGTTAAAATAAATATGATCATTTATTGTTAATATCATTAATACAATTGAAATTTTTTTTATAAAATATTAAAATTTTCATAAATATTATATTCATTAGTCAAATCCGTTTTTATAACCAACCATGTATTGTTTTTTGAAAAAATAAATGTGTTATCCATAGAGGTAGTGAAACGACTATAATATTCACATTGATTTGTTTTAAATTAAATAATAGAAGGATATTTTATTTTTGATCCAAGAAAAAACAAAATTAAATCATTTAAGTCCTTAATTAAATGAAAAGGACCAAAATTTTGTTTTTTATTAGAATAAAATAAATATTATAATCTAAAATGTCAATCATAAGATTATAAATTCAAAAAAAATAAAAAAAAAATATTTTAATATTTAAATAAATAATTGGTCAAGAACAATTTTCTATAAATTTTTAATTAACTCTTTATTTAAATCTAAATATATACTAAAATCATGGGTTGTTACATTATACCACCTACAAAAATTTCTCCCTTGAAATTACATTACTTAGACAAAAGCGTTTGAGGAAACATTTTACTCATCACATCATCATGTTCCCATGTGGCATCCTAAAACTTATGATGGATCCATTTTCCTTAGAAAAGATATCAAGTTGAAATTCCACAAATTTTTATTTCATCATATTTGATGGATCCATTAGCCGCTTCCATAAAAGTTATATAGGGAACAAATCATGTACCTAGGAAAGGTGTGGTTGATGTAATATTAGATAGTATATTGTCCCTATATTGTCATTAATCTCAAAGGGTCCAATATATCTAGGTTTTAGCTTTTGATTCTTCTTGAACCACACAACCATGTTCCAAGGAGATATTTAAAGTAACACATTTTCATCCATATAAAACACCAAATTCCTTCAACAATTATTATCTAAGATCATTTGTAGAATTTGTGCTGCTCTTATATGTTGTTGAATGATTTGGACCTTCTCTATCATTCCATATATAGGATCATTTCCTAACAACTATTTTTTTTAACCTCATCCTAGAATGTTTTTGTTTTACATCTCTTCCCAAATAGAGCTTTATATGGTGTCATTTGAATTCCATAGTGGAAAATATTATTATATGACAACTCAATAGTAGGAAGACATTGGTCCCAATATCATTTGAAATCCATAGAGTGGGATTTTATCATATCTTTCATGTTTAAAATGGTTCATTTAGATTAACCATCAGTTTAAGGATGATAATTCATGTTAAACCTCAACTATATATCCAATGGTTATTAAGGAATCCATAAAATTTTGATATGAACCTTGGATCGAAATTAAAAATATTTGAAAGTGGTCATTCATAATACCTTATCACTTCCTTTATGAATAACATGGAATGTTTATCGGGTGAAAAATCATCTCAAATAGAAATGAAGTGTGCCAATTTTCAATGATTCTCCCCCAATACCTAAATGTAATAGTTGCATTTTTATGTCTTAGTAATACCGATGAAAGAATCCAGGGTTATGTTCTCCCATTTTCATATTTTTATAGGAAACGATTCAATTTTACCAATAGAATTTGGTCATTCCAACTCAACTTTATGACATACCAAGCATCAAGATACAAACACCATAGTACCCTTTTTCATTTTTCCCACTAGATTTTTCACTTAATAACTCTATTAATATTTGTGATTCCTTGGAAAATATATGTGGATGCGCCAATTATATCATCTAATAGCTCTGTCAATTATGGTTTGGAAGGGACACATATTCATCCCCCAAAACTTATAAAAACTATATTATTTAATTTGAAATCATAAATACTTTCTACCTTATATTATAGATCACTATCATCTTATTTGGAATCCTTAATCATTACATAGATGGATGGTTGAGAAATAATTTGATTAATATATGATTTCATCCATTCATTTCTAAATCCTATATCAATACTCTGAATATACATAAAGATTGGGATCCTCTCGATCTACTTCAAGGATTGTGTATCGGGATTCATTGTTTTTATAACAATTTCCCCCTTTTTTCATTTTAGGATAGTAATGTATTGAGAAATAATAGTCATGGATTAACTCTAACTATCTCATTTGGAGAATATTAAAGTTCTTCTCTATGAATATATACTATAACTTTATATGATGAGTATATATATCAAAATTTACACCATAATGGTAATTTCACCAAATAATTACTTAAAATATAAATGCCTTTGGATCTACATCATGACTCAAGTAATTTTTCCCATGGGTATTTAAGTTAAATGGTGTATAAACAATTAATTTATGATTTATCCACAAGATGCACTCCAATACCATATCTAAATAATCACTACATATAAAAACCCATTCTTACCTTCTAGGTAATGTGATTAAAATTGTAGTGATCAACCTCTTATTAATCTCCATAGAGTTTTATTCACATTATTTTGTCAAGAAGAACATTACTCGATTCTATGTTGACATAATTTTAGGTTTAACATCCTGCTAAATTTCTAAAAATGCATCATTAGTATCGAATTAAACCAAAAAACATTGTATTTATATCACAACAGTTTTTTTGGGCCATTATGAAATCACCTCTATCATTTAATGAATCATTTATATACCCTATCTTAAGATAAAATGACCCCTTAAGGAAATATTTTGTTGAAAAAAAATTCACATGCTGAAATTTTAATATAATTTTCTCCTATATGATGTCTTTAGAACAATCCTCTAATGACCCTTATATTCTTTTTTTCTTTTAAAATATGTGATATTATCATTAATTAATACTATTATTAATTTTTCAAAGTAATACCAAGATACTCTATTCAAAAAATCCATGAAAAGAAATGACTAGATTCTAATTTCGATTCTTCACCCTCCACCCTTGGATATTTTTTATAAAAATGACTAGATTCACCATAGTTGTAAAAATTTAGTGGTTTCTTACTCATTCCCTTCTACTTATCATTTTTCAATATTTCTATTATAAGAGAAATAATTTTATTAAATTCATCATCATCCTCATAAATATGTAAATACTTATATTATATATCCACTTCTTATTTAAAATTTTCCTTTGTCATGGATTGAAAATAAATTTAAATTTTGTATTTCTTCTTGAAAGATGTAATTTTTGTCATCTCATAAGCTATGATGGTATTGTCTCCTTCATTTAGATACAAATAATTTCTTTTTTCCAGGGATGATATATTTTATTGAAAACAATCTATAAAATTCCTCTTAATTATTTTTACAATGATAGAGTCTTCCAACTTCTCACAGAATCATCAAATGTTGTTAAATATCTCATTCAATTGAGTGGAGTAGTCATCAATATTTTATTAATCAGTAATTTTGATATCCTCAAATTGAATCCTCTAAACATATAGTTTAGCTTCCTTTTTTAAACATTCCTTTCATAACTACTTCTAAATTTGTCTCAAATATCCATGGAAGTCTGGAGGCCCATTAGCTTTTTGTAGACCTTTTCTACTAGACCATTCTATATGGAATCTAGAGCCTTTTCATTAAAGTAAGATTTTATTTATTATACTATGTCATATAATCATCATAAAAAATGGGTGGAAATATATATCACTTATAAGATAATTGATAGGAGGTGGGGTAATATCCTATTACTCCAACATTGATAATTATTATATTAAAATTGTGAAAACCTTGTCTGGATAGAATAAATATTCTCAATATTTTACAGTGTTTATTGAATATTTAGAGGGAAACTTTTCCTCTTATACCACTTGTAGTTCCCCAGGTTATATTTACCACTAAGAGAGGGGGTGAATCAGTGGTTTATTTTTTAAAATTAATTTTATTTCAAATTCAGCCTCTTAAAATTTTTAAGGTTTTCAATCTACTCATAATTATATCTTAATATCACCTCAAGTGTAGTTGTAATAATGGAGAGAGAATAACATATTATTTACAAGTTTTTATAGAAATCTACTCCTTCCTAACACTTTTTATTCCCCTAATTACATATTTTTTACTATAAAACAAATCATTAAACTAATTCTATAACTAATTGAAAGAATTATTCACTACTTCCACCACCAACTGAAAGTCGTATCCTACTCCCATATCCAAATGAGAGACTTCTCCTACTTCCAAATCCAACTAAAATTATTATACTACTCTTAGATCCAACATAGAGTCTTCTCCTTCATCCAACTTCAACTGAAAGGTTTATCCCCTTCTATAGGGTCGATCCACTACATGATAACCTATTGATTTTCCTCCATTAGCTTTCTAGATCTAACGTGTTTATGTAAACATTCAATTACCTTAAACATACATTGATCAGTTATTTAATTCTTACTCAATAGTTTCAATAACCTGTATATGATCAATTTCCTTAGTGAAAAAATGCTTGTGCAATTATTCCTTCTTTAGATGAAGTCTCGACCTCACTTATATTTGTGAAATTAATGAACCCAATTTCTCAATGAACCTTTATTAATAAATTTAATGGGCTTCCCAAAATCATAATCCTTATCACATAATAATCGATGATTGATTATTTTTTGTTTTCTATATTTATCTTTTCTCTAATGCATATAGATTTATATATACATTCATTTGGTAAGACCATTAACTCATGTACCCACTATTTTTACTTAATCTAGTATAATTGAGTTCACTACCTTCTCAAAATATTAATTAAATAAGTATGGGTATTTTATTTTCATTTTTATTTAAAAAAATTTATAATGACTCAAGCTTTATGAAAACTATGAGGGTTTCATGGGTTCTCATTATTCATGTGAAGGTTTCATGAAAGTCTCAAGGGTTCTTTGTAAATTCCACAAATCTTAATGGAATAGTTCCTCATGAAGCTGTTCAAGTGTGTTAAACACAAGTCGAAGGCCTTTCGTATCCTATTCTAAATAGAAGAAATGTGATTCATAAAATATTCTCTTCATGATTTTTTTAGGTTTAGGAAGTTGTGGTTCTACATCAGAAAATGAGATCTCTTCTCAATTGGCAACAAAACATATCATCATTGGTTACTCGATATTCATAAGTAAGGTCTGACAGCCTTGCCTCTATGTTTCTTGTATCAACAAGACTCTAAAAAATGTTTCATGCTATAGATTTCTAAATCCACCTAATTCATTAGAATTTATCAAATATACCCTGAGAATCATGGTATCTTTGTGATACAAGCTTCTTCTATGATACTGGAATCACATTCATGCTCATAATTTTAATATTCGAACTTGTGCATGTATTATGTAGGAAAAACATAATATTCTCAACTTAATTTTAATTCAACAATGTTAACTTCTTTCAATAACAACATGCACTCATGATGGAGATTGCATACATAGAGGTTCGTAGCCTCACTATCTCAAAAAAATGGCAATTTGAGCTTATTTCGAATATGATAATCAAAACATGTGTAGAATACAATGAAAAAAAGTGTCAGGATTGTTAGGTTAGGCCCCAGAAATAAGATGAAAAAATAGAATACCATACAACATAGATTACCTAGATCAGATGGTCGTGTTATATCTACATGTTTTAAATACGAGTGAACAAGGTATTTTGGTTGTTGTACCATATTGAAGATTCACTCAGAATGGCGTACCTTAATAACAGTTATTGGGGCTTCTTGCATTTGATCCAACACCAGGGTCGGCACCCAGATACATTGTACACCCACACCCTCACCGGACTGTGCCACCCCTGCACGGTCCACCCGATCACCTTGAGAGAATTATGTGTGCATCTTGCACACACCTATGTGCACCCCAACCTACCTATAAAGGTGCTCACCACCTCCTGCGACCATGCTAGCTCGATGGGATGGATCCCTTATGTGGTTGAGGTCTCCTCCCATAATTCAGTTAAATGATCTAGTCCATAAGTCTTGTGTGGTTGGCCATATTTTTGGGTCACACATAGAAAAAATCTCTGTGTAAATTTTCTCATATATAAACAAATACCAAAACAAAACTTAGGTTCTTCAAATATTCTCCAAAATGTGTATATATATAATAGACTTATATTAAATTCTTCATGAAAGTATTTTCTTTTTCCATGTTCCTCAAATACTCTTCTTTGATGCCAAACAAAGTCTCATGCCTTATTGTCAAATGTATTTTGAACATAAGAGTAGTTCAATAATCACCACATTTATGTAGGATAATTATTTAAGCACACCATCCAATGACCTAAAATGATTCCACAACAATTCTATAAGCATCACCACTTCTTTGTAACTCATGAAACACATATTGACACATCATTGACAATAAATAAAATGATTAGGGTCAACGACTATTAGGGGTAAAGGGCTCATAAGACATCTTGACACCTTCTCATAGATTTCAACCTTTGTAATCTCTTACAAGGGAAGTTATGAGACAAAACCCACTAGTATGAAATCCATATTTTCTACGTCACTAGATGTTATTATATGTGGATGTGCATATTGATCATTATAATTTAATATTGTCATTAATGAAGTCCATAAGTTAAATTGTTTTATGTATGGGTGAAAATCATGTAAATATATGTTCACAGTGATGTAGGGTATGTTGGGTTTGTCAAAAGTGATATTTCACTAATGGGTAATGCAGGAAAGGATTTACCCCTTTTGTCTCTTGTGAAAAGTTGATATCTTGGGCCATTTGATGGGAATGGAACTGCCTAAAAAATCCATGACCAGGGTGTTCTATGGGAAAGTTCATCTCTGAAAAGTCAAAGACATAGACAACGAGTACATGAGTTGGTGACACTAGTATGAAATCATATTGATTTGATATTTCATGATAAATGGATTATATTATTATATATGTTTTCATAGAATTTTCTTTTGTAATTTATACATTAACTACTTTCACTTTGGGTTTCTTGGAGTGTTGTTAGATGCAAACCATGGACTTCAGGAACCTCCTCCTATCGCCACTAAGAAAGAGGCCCAGAGGGACACACATTATGTGTATCTATAATCTAGATTAAATTTAATGTTGAATTTAACATATTAGAATAAATATAATTCATTATTTGAAGTTTAATAATTATTTGGGTTTGGTTGATCACTATGATTTAATCACAAGTTATTTGAATGAGTGAGTGAGTTAAATAATAATAATAATAATATATTTGCAGCCACTATGGGAAAAATAATTATTTGAAATGGGTAATTTACGACGATTCAACCAACCATTTCAAATAGTTTGATGAGGTAGTGTATTTTTTATAGGAATCATATCTCGTTGCAAATAGTCGGTGAAAAAAGAATATTTGGGACGAGTCCTATCACAAATACATTCCGTCAATTTTTGTTATTTGCGATGGGAGTTTTACCCATAAAAAATATACTGTCGGTAAAGGTTCATTGAGATAGGTTTCGTCACAAATACCCTTATTAACAACCGTTGCAATTAATACAGCTAACACTAATTGTGATGGGGCTTTGGTCATAAATGATCTAACCTATATATACCCCCACCCGATTTTTCCCATTTCACTCTTCTCTTAACTTCACTCTCATTTTCTACTCCCACGTTCTTCTCTTTAATTTTTTTTAAGTTTTAAATTTTACCGCAAAAAAAGCTTTCATGAATTGCATCCAACGAAAGAATTAGTTTTATGGTATTTATTTAATGTTTTTATTTTTTATTAAATTTTTTTCATTTTATATTAGTTATAATTATAATTAATTAGTTGTAATTAGATTTAATTTTAATTAGTTATTTTAATTTTTCATTCATTAGTTTTAGAAAAATTTTGTTTTAATTAGTAGTAATGTTTTTAATTAAAAGTAAATAGTTTTAATTTGTAATAATTCATATCAATTAGTAACAATTAGTATTAATTAGTCATAATTAGTATTAATTAGTCATGATTAGAATTAATAAGTAATAATTAGTAATAACTAGAATTAACTATTAATAATTACAAATAACTAGTAATAATTAGTAATAATTAATAATAATTAGTATTAATTAGTATTAATTAGTAATAATTACTAGTAATTATTAATAATTACTATTAATTTGTCAAAATTAGAGGTAACTAGTAATAATTAGGGGTAATTAGTAATAATTTTTTGTATTTAGTAAAAATTTGTAATAATTAGTGGCTATTAGTGGTTATTAGTACAAATTAGCAATATTTACTAGTAATTACTAAAAATTAGCTTTAATTAGTAATTATTAGTGGTAATTAGTAAAAATTAGTAATAATTAGTGTTAATTAATTTTAATTAGTGGAAATCGTTAATAATCAGTAATAATTTGTATTAATTTGTATTAAATTATGTCAATTAGTAATAATTATTAATTATTAGTAATAACTAGGGGTACTTAGTATTAATTATAATTAATTAGTAATAATTTGTGGTAATTTTTAATAATTATGGGTAATTAGTTAAAATTATTGGTAATTAGTAAAATTCTGATAAATTGGTGGTGATTGGTGGAATTTAATAAAAATTATTAATAATTAGAGGTAATTAATAATAATTAGTGGTAATTAATAATAATTGGTATTAATTAATAATAATTTGTAATAATTAGTATTGATTAGTAATAATTACTATAAAATAGTATTAATTAGAATTGATTAGCTTTAATTTGTAATAATTAGTAATAATTTGGGTTAACTATAAATAATTAGTAAAAATTAGTAATAATTAGTAATAATTAGTAAAAATTAGTAATAATTAGTAATAATTATGGGTAATTAGAAATAATTAGGTGTAATTAGTGATAATTAGGGGTAATTAGTAATAATTAGCGGAAATTAGTTATAATTAGAAGCAATTTGTAATAATTAGTAACAATTATGGGTATTTACTAATAATTAGTGGTAATTACTAAGAATCGGTAAAATATTGTGGTAATTAAGCAAATTTAGTACTAATTAGTGGTAATTAGTAATTATTAGTAATAATTATTAATAATTAGTGATAATTATTAATAATTTTTATTCATTAGTAATAGTTATTAATAATTAGTAATAATTAGTTATCATTAGTACTAATTAGTATTAATTAATGAAAATTAGAAATAATTAGCGGTAATTAGTAATAGTTAGGGGTAATTATTAATAATTAGGTGTAATTAGTAATAATTAGAGAAATTTAATTATAATTAGGGGTAATTTGAATAAATTAGTAGTAATTAGTGGTAATTAGTGGTAATTAGTCAAAATTAGTAATAATTTGTGACAATTAGTAATAATTGGTATTAATTGGTAATAATTAGTAATAATTAACAATAATTTGTAATAATTATAAATAATTAGTTATAATTACATATAATTAGTAATACTTACAAATAATTTGGTTTAATTAGTAATAATTAGTGATATTTAGTAATAATTAGGGATAGTTAATAATAATTATGGGTAATAATTATTAGTTTATTTCGATTAGTAATAATTTGTATCAATAGGTAATAATTAGTGTTAATTAGTAATAATTAGTAATAATTATTAATTATTAGTATAAATTAGTAATTAAATTGTGATAATTAGTATTAATTAATATTAATTAATAATTATTAGTATTAATTGGTAATAAATTGTAATAAATTGTAATAATGTACTAAAATTATGTACTCAATAGTGGTAATTATCCATAATTAGTATAAATTTGAAAAAAAATGTTATAATTAAAAAATTTATATAATTTACAATCAATTATAAAAAATAATAATAAACTAATAATAAGTAGTTAGTATTAGCAACAAATTGTTATTAACTAATAAAAATAGTAATCATTAGTGGTGATTTCTATTAATTATTATAAATTAGTAAAAGTAAGTGGTAATTAATAATAAATATCGATAAACACAATAATTTGTATAAAATAATAAAAATAAGTGGTCATTTGTAAAAATTATTAAAATATATTGGTAACAACTAAAAATTAGTAAAAATAGTGATGATTAGTAAAAATTAGTAATAATTTGTAGTAATTAGTGGTAATTAGTATTAATTAGTATTAAATAGTAAATATAAGTTGTAATTAGTAATAGTTATTGGTAAAATATGTTAATTAGTAAAAATTAATAGAAAAAGGGGTCATCAATAGAAATTAGTTAAAATTATTGGTAATGACTGAATATTTTTAAAAATTGTAATGATTAGTAAAAATTAGTAAATAGTGGTTATAAAATAATATAATTAGTAATAATTAGGACAAATTTTTAAAATTTAATTTAAAATCACTATAATTATTAAATATTGGAGATAATTGATAAAAATTAACCTTGACTCACTTTAATTATTAATAATTACTAGTAAGTAGTGGCACATTGTAATGTTTTGTATTTTTAATTTAAATTTCTATAAAACTAAAAATTAAATAGGTAGTTAATTTATAGGTGATGTTAAAAGAAATATTTGGACGTTATTGGTTCAAATTAGTGTAATGAAAAATTTGGGCATGGTTGAAAAAAATTGGTTTCATCACCTAAAAATTATAAAATCTATGATTTACACATTTTTAGTAAATTACAATATATTGTATTACTTTATGTTGAACTATGAAAAACATTAGCTGTAATTAGTGATAATTATTTCTAATTACAATTAATTACTGTTAATTTTTAGAATATTATAATATAATGTAATAAAATATATTAAAAATTAATATAAATGTGTAAATCATAGATTTTCAAATATTCATGTGATTAGAAATGACCAATTTGTGCCAACCCAATATAATTTTTTAATTAGGTTTCCCAAATTAGGGGAATAATGATATGACGGGTCGATTATAATATCAGCAATAGCATAAGAAGAAGATGTGTTGATCAGATGACATGGTTGGCGTAAATTGGTGTAATGGTAAATTTGGACATGGTTGGCATAAATTATTTTCATCCGCTGAAGATTATAAAATCTATGATGTACAAATTTTTAGTAAATCAAAGAAATTTTTAATCTTCAATTGATTAAAAATAACTAATTAGTGCCAAACATGTCCAAATGTTTCATTAGGTTTCCAAAACCGGGGCAAATAGGATGTGATACATCGATGGTAGTAGAAGCATGATGATTAAAAGATGTTTTGAGGAAATAAGGATGGATATGAAGATTGAAGTAGTTAAATTATGGTTATGATCATATATAATACACATATTTAAAAAATAATTTTTTCAAATATTTTCTAACAACTGTCATTTCCTGTTTCAGATGGCCGATGAGCGTTTATATGATATTTTTCATGAGTTGTAGGAGGCTTAACTACCTGGTGATGATCATGATGCTACATCATATAATCCTCATCATCTGGGAAGACATTAGGAGACACATCGATCTAGTAGTTGTACATTATTTATGCATAGATCGCATATGGTAATTACTTTTTTAATAATTTATATAACATTAAATTTGAACTATTAATTTTCTACTAATAAAGGAGGTCCATCATCATGATATTATAGAGATTTAAATTAATAAGAGGATGTACAATGATCCTATCACTAGAGATATTATAGGTGGTCACCCATGAAATATTGTGATCTGTATAATTTTTTTCAATTTTAAAATTAAAAACCAATAATAATTTAACTATTTTAATTTTAAATTTAAATTGAAGAAGTCATATGAGACCAAAAATTCTCAAACATAGGATGAGAGTCAACCCAAGACTAAAGATCATACCACAATTTCAACAACATTTTATGATGTATCATGGATGTAGGTGACTTAGTATTCCTTCAAGAAAGGATGACTTGTTGATATCTACTCTCAATTGATGCTTGGGAGTTATTCTAGTACTGTTACAATGTCAGTGTCCAACTTGAGGGGAGCTCATGGAGAGTAATCAACATTTTTTGTAAATTATGAGGAGTAGTTGAGAGCTTAGGGTGATCATATACAGACCATGTTTTGGGAGTAGGAGGGGCTCCAATGATAGCAGGAACAATAGTAAGAGGATATGCGCCAATGGCAAGTGTAGTAGCAGGAGCAGAAGATAGTGTATATATGACATATAAATCATGGATTAGGGATGGAGTTCCCTCCACTACCCCTCCATATGAACCCCCTCCCCCTAAGTAATTTATATATTTTTTTGTAAAACATTTTATTGTGCATGTTTTTTTAATATTTTTATTAATTCATATATTTATACTTCTATATAGTGAATATTTTATATTGTTTGGATTTTTTTTATTTTTTTTTATTTTTTTTAAACTATTATTTTTATAATTTATTTCAATTATTTTTATTTTTTTATTATTAATATTATTTGCGATGGGGAATCCCTCCCTTTACAAATACTTATTTGCAATGGGAGGGGGCTCCTGTCACAAATAAATTTTTTTTAAAACTAATCATATTTTTTATGTTGGTCCATCACAAAAAATACTATTGAGGATTTATTTTCTATAATAGGACCCTATCTCAAATAACCCATTGAAAATAGTAGAAAATTTTGTAGTGAAGGTTTTATGGATATAAAATTTATTATATTTATCGATGAATAATGCAGTGATATTTATTTGTTATATAAATAGTCATTATTCAAGGTTTTGTAATTGTCATGGAGGATAAGCTGACCGAGTTTATTGGTCTGATTCTAAATTAAGTAAATGGTATTTATTTATATATTATTAATTTCATTTATATATCATGTGATTAATAATAATATTTTTATTATTTTTATAAGAAATGGGGTCAATTAAGAATTATATAATTTACCAGGGTCCTATGTGAAAAATTTTAACCCTAAACCTACTATATTAAATATCTAATTATATCATTTTCAATGGGAAAAATTACTATGGAAAAACATATAGATAGATTCTCTTTCAATACCTTGGGAGGGATGCAGGGATTAGAGTGTTCTCTACCCTCTTATTGTACTAATCCACCTAGATAACATTGGGAATTTTCTATGATAATTATGTTATGAACAACCATGAATAATTCATTTAATCGAGATAATCCTTTCTAGAACTTGGTGGTTCTATAATTAAGTTTAGATATTATCGTAAATGATTAGATAATTACAATATGGATTCTATACTTTGATATTTCCACAAAATAATGTTCTAATTAAATTGTGTGAATTGGATAATAAAATAAGAAATAATTACAATTTTAGTTGATTCTATATCTTCTTATAAAATAATTTTAAATAACAGGTGAAGATCCTAATCTTCTGGCTCCGGTGTTTAATCAAGTCAAGTAATCTATGTAGCATGTTGTTCAAGATATCATTTGTTATATAAAACTTGTATTATTTATAAATTTAGTCCCAAAAACCAAATTATTCATGATAAACTAGAAATTTTTCTATGCCCAGAACCTACAGGTGGCAATAGAGAGGTCACATAGTCAGTTTCTTATTATTTATTAATAATTGATTTAATGGTATGTGTTTGAAAATTATTTTACTTCAAATATAATAATTCTAAAAATTCAAACGTCATTTTATATTCCCTTTATTCATTATCAATAACATAACAAAAAGAACAAGTTCAGTTAAAATGAATACAGATCCAAAAATTCCATCTTAAGATTCCAAATATTTTATCCCAATAAAAGAAGAGTACACATATTTTTCCCCAATCTATATGTAGTTTACTTATGTGTTTCACATATATCTCTCACTAATAATATATATGTCTAATAAAATCATATGATTAATCTAATAAAAGTGTATTAGCATATAGATATGGACAATCAATCCTATACTTCTATGAACCACACACCCTCTAACAGTTGTCCATGGTGTACAGTCATTATGTCTTCATCGTGGAGAACATGGGGGTCCAATATTATTTTTTATCTGCTAAAAGACATGGGTAATAAAACTGTTAAACTTCGATACCATACAGTATGTGTGATTTATACACATTGTTTACCTCTTTTGTTTCATTTTAAATCAACATACCTAGTCCTTAGGAATGTTTCATCAGAATAAACGAAATAGATTACACATAGTGTAGCCCATTACACATTGTATAGTCTACTTCATGAATTGTTCTTAATTTAACAAGGGTATAAGAATTAATTATATAATTAAACCTTTTCAGATGTCTTATATGTCCCAGATATTTTACAGTACATGGTATTCCATGGGATTGTTAATTTTATATTAATTTGATTTACATGTTAAATTATAAATCTACATGTTTTTTGTGCTCTATTTTTATAGTGTACTTCACACACATCAAGGGAAACACATTAATTGTAATTCATATGAGTTATGTGGGTCATTTCATTGATAGTGTATTCCATATAATTTTCTACCACACATATATGATGAATTCTAAGAGATTCGATAATCTAAAAGATCATGCTAGGTGGTTTGGATGATTACATTTCATTTCCTCCAAGTACACTTGGGTACATTAATAATTTTAAATAAAAAAATGTATGTCATTTTAAAAAAAATTATAGATAATGGAAATTCAAGGAATCTTGGATGTAATTAAAATAATATTAATTGATAAGATTAATTTATTTCCTTTTATCTTAATTAAATTAAATGTTAAATTAATCTATATCTATAATGAAATTTTATGTTCATTTAATGTTGTGATGATGATCAAGAGACTAGACTAGACATGTGTATATGATTGGTTTCCTTTTAATTTATTATTTTCATTAAATTAAAATGATGGTTTGTGTGCCATCATCTCCTCATTATTATATAAGGTTTTTCATTCCCTTGGATTCTTTTATAAAAACCCCCTTATCAAGTCCATTGGATCCGCACAACTATTTATAGGTAAAAGAATATTCAATAGTGGAGAACCTAGGTGATAGGATACTATCTGAGTCATAGAGTCATGGAAAACCCAATTGAGGTGATATATGGGAGCTAAGGTGAAATTATGCAACATGAACCAAGATAATTTTTAGGGTATTTTCCCCTCATTTTGAGGGTTAGTTTATCATTTTTCATATTAACTAACCATTAGTTAATATCATGATCATGCCACATATATTTTATTTCTTTTTGTTGTATGGTTTATTTTTAAGTTTGTAGATTCTACACAAACTCTCAATAAATGAATTAATAAGAACACAATATGGAATAAAATAAAATAGGGTTATTTTTATATCTTATCAAACTTATTTCATCACCCAAGTAAAATCAACTAAATATTAACAAGGAATGTGATTAGATAAAACCAGGTTTTTATGAATAGGAATATAAATCCATCAACTAAAATATTAAGTTAGTATATAATTCAATTACTTGAGTCACAGTCAAACCCATAGTTTAAAATGATTGATTGGCCTAATTTAGGGTGCATTCAATTATTTAGAAACATTGTCTTGAAGTTTTAGATTTGCATAACTTGGTTCACATCAATGGTTGACTGCCAAAGAATGACTTGGTTTAAATGAGAGGTAAGGGTTAAGGAAAAACATATCTAGGGTTCTTGGATTGTGGAGTCCACTCAAGAGATAATGGAACTATGAGTTGATACATTTGGTCCGTTATACCTACCTAAAACCCTTCTATTAACTTTTTTGGCCCATATTTTATTTTTGAGAAGGGGAATATGGGTATTTAAAACTATAATATCTATATAAAATGATATTCAAAGAAACATGTTGGGGGGTTTTGGGTTTTTGAAAAATAATTTGATATAAATAAAAATAAGTAAAATGTAAATTATTTAATCTGATTTTGTACTCAAGAAAATGATAATTATCTTCTATTAATTTTTATTGAAATGGAAAACCACATTACACCGACAATGTCACTATGATCCATAATTAAAAATTATAACCTTATCATTTGTGTGAATTCCCAAAAACATTATAGGTTATTATGCATTATACTGCACATTGAATGAAAATTATATATACTAGAAACCCCTCTTGTTGATTTTCTTGTGAAATAGGTTACTTAGGGAAGATTTATATATATATTTGAAAAATGTAAAAGATTCAATTGATGTCCAATATACCATGTTAGCCACTATGTCTAGATATCCTCTAAATAAATATGTGGATATGGATTCATATATCAATATTTCCCACCATCGTGACCTTTTTAGGGAGAATGATAGATAAGAGAGATATGAAATCTATAATTCACTATTCACTTGAATGATTGGAGAGTTAGTTCTAGCTAGGATTATTATGGTCAAGATGATTATATACATAGAACGCATAGGCATTTTGGATGTTTAGTATCCCTGATGATTTGTACACAGAAATAATTCTATCCTCTCTACTAAACCCTTCTCTAGTTTCATTGTGAATTATAATATGAGAAATAGTGAGTATGATCTTTTGGAAATTATTACTCTAATTTTCTAAGTAGGTAAATACATGGGGAATGAAAAAGATTTGTTAAATATTAGGAATAAAAAAATTAATATCAAGTAAAAGGTTTTGAAGAATCATTATAAGTCTAAGGATCTATAGAACCATCCTTCAAAGAATAAGAAAATCTAGTGGCATTTAAAGGATAAAAATGCAGTGTATTTATCATGTGGAAATAAAACCGTGAGAATAGAAAATACACTTAGATAATAAAACAAGGGGAAGCATTAGGTTTGTTTGTTATAAATTTTAATATTTCCCTATCTATAAGTTGGGTAATATATATTTTATTTGGTTCTTAAATTTGTATCCAAATATTGGAACCAAGTTGATTTTTAAGGGTTTCTAGAGGTGAGGTGGATCGACAAGATTACAATTGATTGAGGAAGTTTGGACTATACATTATAAACTACCACCTCACATTTCCAACAAAAAAAATTTAGTTTTAAAAGAACTATTATTATGTTTCTAGTGTTACCAATAATATTATTTCAGTTTATTGTTTATACATTGATGGATTTATTTTTCTATTTGGGAAAAAAATTCATATTTATAAATATAGAATATGATATTGTATAGTACAACTGAATAACAGTATTTATGTATTATATTAAAAAAACAAATATTGAAAATTAATATTGAATCATGTGAACATGAATCATTTCACACCCATTTTTTGAATCACCACCTTGGTCATGTAAATGAGAAGTGTTTGATAAATTTCTATCAAGAAGGTTACTTATACTCTTTCAAACATAAATCACCTGTAATATGGCATGCTTGTTTAAAAGAAAATATAACTAAAACACTATTTGGTGGACAAGGTTAAAGGGAAATTGTTCTTATAGAATTAGTACAATATGATGTTTGTATAAATTTTAAGTGGAATCTGTTGGTGGATTATCATACGTTATGAATTTTATTGACTAGTTGATCATGTATGGTAACATATTCATGATGAGGTATAAGTTTGAATCATTTAATAAGTTCATAGAGTTCAAGAATGAATTTGATAATCAGGTTGGAAATAAGATAAAAAAACATCGATTAGATCAAGATGGAAAATATCTTATGCCTGCCTTTATAAAATTTTTGAGGCAGTATTGTATTTAATCTCAACTCACTCCTCCTCATATACTGCAATGGAATAGTTTTAGTAAAGTGAGAAACCATACCTTTTTGAACATGATAAGGCCAATGATGAGTATTGAAATCCATCCATTATCCTTTTGTGGAAATTCATTACATAAGGTATAATACATACTAAATTGAGTACTAAATAAATCATCAAACAGTGTTCCATTTTAGTTATGGAGTGGAAAGAAACATAATTTATCACATACTCATGAATGGGGGTGTGAGGTGTTTTTTAAAGCTAGATCATGAAACAAAATACCACCCTATAGAATTAAGTGTATCTTTATAGGTTACTATTTGTCCTAGATGGGATTATATATCTTGTGGGGGTGAATTAGGGTATGTATATTCTATTTATAAATTCTTTCTACCCCACTAGATCATGTCCTCTTCATTATCAGGGTCACTTATTTTTAACTTCATTATTTATATTGATCTTATCTGTACCAACTTTATCAGAAGATTGTGTATAGAAGGTAAATAATTAAATAAAGAATAAGTACACACAAATGTTTTCTTGGTTCACTGTCACTAAGATACAAACAAGGACCATGAATCCAATAATGTGTTAGTGACCCAAAATCCTCTATGAAGACCACTGCATAAATAGTTTCAGTATAGATCAATTCTATACACGGGATCACTACCTTACAAGATTTAGGCATAGCTTACTAATTCCAAAGGTTCACTCTCTTCATATTTTATTTGATTCCTCTCTAATAGTGGAAAGGATAACCTTATTCCTCTCCCTTTTCTCACTACTCTAGAAAGGATTCATACACAAAATATAAAAATTTAGGTCCCTTCTTTAGAAATATGGAATTCATCCCCAATTTTTGTTAGTCTCTCTATTGAATTTATTTTTGGTATTCACCTTAACTTCTATGAAAACACCTTGATGAAACACTTCCACTTTCTAGAAACCATGATCAAACTTCTCTTTATTTTAGACACAACAATTACCTCATATTTAGATATAGAATTATCTTCACTAGATACCAATTAATTCTTCAATAATTTATAGACCCTCACTAGAAAAAACTTCACCATTGTATAGAAAAATAAAATTAAAACTCATTGTTTGGTATGATCTATAATGGATGTTAATTATTCTTTTCACTATCTTAGATATAGTAGTAAATAAACACCTTCTGCAAATATTATGAAATAGTGAAGATTACCAATATTATTCTTCTTATTTATTATAATTCATATATGAAAATGATATTATTAATAGGGTAACCCGGACATGTATCTCCCCACATAATACCATGAAATATAAAACTATCATGAGACTCATCCATAAGGCCCCTTCATGAGAATCCTTCATGAAATTCCTTCCGAAGATCCTTCTGTGAGACTCCACTGTGAGACTCCTCCAAGAGGATCTTATGTGGGACTCCTCCATGAGATACCTATGTGAGACTCCTCTAATAAACCTTATTTATATCTTGCATATTATGTGATTCCTTTGTAATACTTTATTCATATTTCCAAGATCATGTGACTCTATTCATTTTATGTATATTGTGATTCCTAGTTCTGTTCACATGGATTGGATGATAAAATGGGTCTTCTTATGCCTAAAAACACCATGTGCATACATCCCTTTAGGAGATACCTTGAAAGGAATCCTTTCCAATATCTTTATTCTAATTATATAGATCACATGATTCTAACTCAATACCTTTTACTAATCATTCGTAATAATTTTCTTTATCGTGGAATACATTTGTGAGACCCTTTTGCAAGATCCTTCGACCAATCATGTGAAACACTATTGATCTTGATCAAACCACTTTATAAAACATAATACCTTCTTAGAAATGGGTAAGAATGTATTTATATACACAAATCCACCACCTTAACACTAAAAATCATGATTTTTAATTATTTCCACCACCTTAGAAATCAACATCACAGGCTTCGCTTGATCCCATCATGAGATACAAATATATTCTTACCATTTTCAACATCATTTTCATGTCATGCTTTATGTGATACCATCATGAGATCCAAATATAGTCATGAGTGCTTTAAATGATCCCATCATATAATCCCATCATGATATTCAATTAAAATCATGCGGTCAGTGACATTTTCTTCCAGTGTTTCATGAGATCCCATCACATGACCCAAAGGAAATAATGTGATTCATGTGATTTCAGATGACTGGGAGATGTCTCCATAATTAGCAGTTATTTTTTTCATGCATTTCACATGATCTACCCTTGAGATCCTTTAAAAAAACATATGATGTATTCAGGCTATTTTCATGATCTCTCTATGAGATCATATGATAAGAATGTGGTTCTTAGTGTGAATCCTTTGCATTATCTATTTCAACATTATGAGAATCCATACTTCCTTTATGTTATCTATTTTGAAACTCACACTCCACATAATTAGTTCATTCATTAATGATATAGATGATAAATTATGACATTCACACTCAACATGATCTATTCAAACATCCGTGCTCCATGGAATTAGTTCATGAATCCATGTTCCACGTGATTGGTTCTAAAATTCATTATATTCTTGATCAGTAATTCTATACATGATCTATTCAGACATTATTTTTACACATAATCTTCCTTTTACACAACATAGATCTTCTATGTATATATTTTATAAATAGAGTGGTTGTGCCACACCACTTGTGTAGTATGATATAATATGATAATTTGAAGAGTTTTAAATATTTTTATTGTATGTATCTCTATTCCTCTTATGAACCTATTCCAGTTTAGCATACAAATCCAATGAATTATATGTACCTATTCATATAATTCTACATCAAACAAAAATATGAAATAGTTAAATTCATAGGGAGAGGGGTGCCTCTAGAATCCTCAAGAAGATTATTGTGATAGATCCTAATAGATCAACCATTTAATGTTTCCTTGTGAAACAATATCCACTTTTTTCAAATTCTAACTACCTTGGAAACATCAAATGATCTATATATAAAACTAGAAATTCATTACCCACGCACTCAGTCTTATTTTGATAAATTTTTTATGTAGGTTTATCCTTTTTTTAATTATTTTTAAACCCACTGGTACAAATTTATTTCTTTTCCACTCCACATATATTCCATTTTTCATGACGCTTTCTCTCAGTAGGAATAGTTCAGTTGATTTCCTACTCTTTCTTATTCCTCTATTGGATGTCTCTTTCTCTTATCTTCACTTCTTTCCATGTGGTATGCAAAATAACTTTTTTGAATCATTCTTTGTCCATTTATCTTTTTTCAGTTATTCAAGTCAACTCAACCTTCGTGATGGTTGTAATTATTTCAATGAATTTACATTAATCTTACTTACAACTGAAACATCTTCTCTAATTTTCTTCTTGGGTCATTCAAATTCGTTACAAAATAGTTTATGTGAGTGTAACACTAGAGGATCTTGGTACATATTTCAAAATTATATATGTGTATCCTACAAGACTTTGAACCTCTTTTTCTACTGATTGGGTTGTCTTCCATTATCGACATTCTCATTATACATGACTGAAGTTTAATATCACATATATGGTACCCTCACCATCCCTACTTTCATCCTGCTATAATATCTTGTCAAATGACCATGATTAGGATATATAAAACATTTCCCATTAAAAACATAGCTTGCATCATCATTTCTTAGATGATATGTTGATGCATCCAAAGATCTTCTATGGACATTACTCTCTATGGCTTCTTGACACATACTCATGGAGCATTCCATTCTTCTATAATAATATCATTTTGTAGATCATTTATTCTAAGAGACTTTAATGTTATAATTTTAATGAATCTTATTATTATTCATATATTTTACAATATCTCTTTCTTCATAATAAAAAATACATTCAAAATATTAAAAATAAGAAATATAAATATGACCACAAATCACACTGAAATAGAACATGTTGCCATCACTTCTTTTAAAAGTCTTCAAGATCTATTCCCACCACCTACAGTTTTTTTACTATTTATATAACAATTCACAACTCCCTTCCTCTCATTCATGGTATAGGATTTACCATATCCAACACTATATTTTACCAAACTATATGGAATTTCAAATGATACAATCATTTCATTTTTGTCCTCTAAAATAGAATTTTTTTTCATCTCATTTCATTATTAACTGCTGAAGGATAGTCAAATAATAAATGAAAATAATTCATTAATTTAGTATTTCCTTTAACATTAGATTTTTCCACTTCTTTCATGATAGATTCTATATCTTTTCAAAAAAATTGAATTTTTTTAACCCTAGATTCAAGTTGTGTATTATGTTCTCTCTTGAGAGTATTCCTGCTAGTCATCTCATCTTCCAATTCATGAGAGAGATTATCCAACATGTTTATTTTCAACTTTCTTTTTTAATTAATCATTGTAAAAAATCATTAAAGCATAAATAATCCTAAACCAATTATAATAGGTATGTATCACAATCATCCTTCAAGGATTCTAAATTCTGAATTTATTTTGAGTTTAGATTCATTTCCATTTTATCAGCTTCTAGTTTTACAATATTTGTGGGCCTTAGATTCAGTTATTAGGCATGGGAATCACTATTCTACCCAAGTTATATGGCCACTTCTACAAGTATTTTATTTAATCCTTTTATATTTTTGACTTAAATTTCCTGAAATTGAATCTGGATAGCTTGAGAATTATTTAATTTTGTTATTTCGGATCTAATTCATTTTTCATGTGTACAACCTCCACTTTTTCCTTAGAATTTATTTATCATCAATATTTCCAACATCCCATGGAATTTCAGGTACATTACTCATTCTTGAAACATCATCGAACTAGAAAATAGCTTCACTATCTGATTCATTCACAAATTGTTTGATTAAATTTTTAGTTCCCGTCAAAATAATCACACACTTTCTATTGACACTTTTGCCCTGAGGAATTCCACCACAATTCCACATCATATTTGATGTTCTAGCATTTTACATGACTCACTAAAATAAGAATAGAATGAGACTTCAATTTCAAAATTTGAATAATCATTGTCAAATAGAAAATCCAACAAAATCAGCCTACCCTATGATATCAATTATTAGGCTCAAAAGGGTCTTACACACCCTAATTGGTGGATGAATCCGAGTATGGATATTCTATTTAAAAATTATTCCTACACCACTGGATATTCACATCTATATTATAAGGGTCACTTATTTTTATCTTTATTGTTCATATTTATCTTATCCTTACCAAAATTATGATATAATGATATAATGAAAGTAAATAATTAAATTAATAAAATGGATACAAGAGTTTTTACTTTGTTCACCCTCACTGGGATACATCCAAATATCATGAATCTAACAGTGTATTGTTGAAGAAAAAATCGTTATGAAGATCACTGCTTATACAAGTTCAGGCCATATCACTTCTATACCTAGGCTCACTAATTACAAGATTTAGTGATATCTCACAACTTCCCAAGGGTAACTCCCTTGATCTTTCCTTAAATGGATCTCTACTAATAGAAATAATCATCATCTTCCTCTTCCTTCCCTCACTTCTCCAAAAATGAATCATACATAGATTAAGGACATGTAGGTCCCTTCATCAGTGATATTAAATAAATCATTAATTGTGTTTAGATTATCTATTGAATTTATATCAATGATTCTCCTTTAATTCTATGAAAAATCCTTGATGTATCACTTTAACTTTATAGACACCTGGAAAAAACATCTCACTAATATAGATAAATAAATTACCTTCTTATTGGCTATACTAAAATCTTCAATGGATGTTAATTCCTTCTTCAATAATTTCTTGACCCTCACTAGAACAAACTTCACTTTGTGATAGAAACATAAAATAAAAACTCATGATTTTTAATTATCTCCAATGGATTCTAATTCTTCTTTCCACCTTCTTGGATATAGTAGTGAATAAACTCCTTCTATAAATGTTATCATACAATGTTGATCGTCTATATTCTTCTTCTCCTTCATAATTCAAATATAATAATGATATTATTCATATGGTAACTCTTGTGCATATCTCCTTCCACAAGACCGTGATATATAATTCTTTCATGAGACCGCATTTCCAAACACTATCACAAGACGCCTCTATAAGGCTCCTATGTGAGACTCCTCTATGAGATCCCTTCATGAGACTCCTCTGTAAGAATCCTCCACAATGATCCTCCATGAGACTACTCCATGATGTTCCTCGGTGATACTCATCTATGAGAACTTTTATAGATCACTTAGATAATTTGATTCATTATCATGAATTTCTTTAGATCACACAGATCATATGAATATATTCTATTTATATGGATCATGAGTCATTCTATTTTTCATGCAAATCAAGTGATATCAACGAGTATTCCAATGCACACAAACACCCTATTCATAAATCCATTTAAGAGATACCTTTAAGAGATTCCATCCTAATATATTCCTTCTGATTACATGGATCTCATAATTCTAATGAAAAAACATCTACTAGTCATGATAAATACTTATCTTCATCGTGGAATACCTTCATTAGAACCTCTCAAAGGATTATTCAACTAGTAATGACAAACAGTTTTTATCCAAATAAAACCACTTCAACAAACATCATACCTTCTAAAGAATGGGTAAGGTGGTAATTATGGGAACAAATCCAATACATTAACTCTTAAAATAATAGTTATTAATTTCTTCCACCACCTTAGAAATCAGTATTATACACATCGTGTGATCCCATCACAAGATCCAAATACATTCATGAAGTTGTTATCTTCATTGTCATCCAATGCTTCATGTGTTTCCAATGTGATATCTAAAGACAATAATGAGTGATAGGTTTAATCTCATTATGAGAACCAATAATAATCATGTGTTCAAGGAAATATTCTCCTACATATTTAAGACATCATCTCACATGATTCAAATACAATCATGTGATTAATGTGATTTCAAATAAACATAAGATATCTCCATCACTCCCAACTATTTTTCTTCCAACCACATCGTGTGATCTTACCACAAGATACTTTGACCAACCAATGATGAATTTAGGTACATCACATGATCTCCCTAGGAGATCCTCTAATAATCATGTGGTTCGTCGTGTGAATACTTCACATGATATGTTCTAAATTTATATGAATGTGTAATCCCTTCGCATGATATATTCTAACATCTGAAATTTTAATGGCCATTTCTAACATTCACACACCACATTATTTGTTTGGACATTCTCACTCCACAATATTGATTTATATATTCACGCTCCATGTGATCAGTTCTGACATTCTCACTACACGTGATCAGTTCATACATACATGCTCCACATGAGCAGTTCTGACATTCGTGCTCCATGAGATCAGTTTAGACATTCACTTTCACTCTTCATGCCTCATTTGACAACTATACATCATCAATAACCTCAAACCTTGTCAACATACACATTATAAGAAAACCACCATCAATTGGGATTTTTTCAAATTGTTACCCTAAATAAATTGAAGGGGTAATCTTCCAGGATATTGATGATCAAAATATAAGAGATGGAATAGGAAACAATTCTATAGGGAATCATAAAAGGATTTTATTCTAAAATATGGGTATTGTATAGGAGCATCATAGTGGTTAGAGAAATGGATAGATATGGTTTTCTAGTCATAGAATATTGTTACTATTTATTTTTTGAAAATAATGAACCTCTATTATAAAAGGATGTAGAATATATCTCAGAATCTAAAAATGTAATGAATCCATGAATTTAGAGTTGGATTCCAAATATAAAAATAATTTGTCGGTTTTTGTTGATACACTATAATATGTAAATCTTGTTTGGTGAAAATGAAGATTTAAGAAAAATCTTTATCTAAATTGATAGGTTGGTACATATAAATAAAATCTACTGGATAAATGTATTATACATCATCTAGGAATTAACTATGATAAAATATTTTATCCAGTTTTGATATTCAAATCCATAAAAAGTTCACATTCCATAAAAAATTTCCTTGAATAATATATTTAAAAGGTAGATTTCAGAAATTATTTCCTTAATAGAAACGAATAGGAAATTTTTTATATGACACAACTAGAAGTATTTGTGACCCTATAAAATCCATAAATGATATGAATGTTTTAGATATCAATTTATGGATTAAGGAAAGCCTCTAAGTAATGGAATATTTGATTTGGTAAAGCTATAGAAAGAATTTGGATTCACAAAAAAAAGAATTTGATCCATGTGTTTACAAGTGTTTTAGTGGGATTATAAAAATTTACATATTATTATATATTGATGACATATTACAAATTGGAAATGAGATACCAGAATTAGAGGAGGTTAAGTAAGGGTTGAGAAAGTGTTTATTTATGAATGAATTATGTGAAGGAATAAAATTTTTAGATATCAAAATCATGTATGATAAATAAAAGAGGCTACTTGTACTAAGTGAAAGTATATAAATTTACAAGATTCTAAGTAGGTTCATTATGTAATAATCCACGTTGGGATTAGTTCTAGTGTCACGTAATATATATCTTTCTAAAAATATTTATCCTCCAAAATAGTAGTAAATTGAAAGAATTAGTAATATCCCATGTACATATGTGATAAGATATATTATGTATTCTATGTTATGTATGAGTCTTGATATTTCCTATGCTTTGAGCATGGTAGGGAGATATTAAGCTGATCCAGGTGAAAAATATTGAACTATTGTTAAGGAAATCATTCAATATCTAAGGTGAACTAAATATATGTTACTAGTGTATAGAGGAGGTTATGAGATATTAATAAAGGTTTATATACATCATAGCTTTTAGAAAGATAAATATAATCTAAATTCATAGTCATAATATGTATTTTTGTCACAATAGAGTGTTTGTGATCTGGAAGATTTCACATCATCTTGTTTTTGTAGATTCAATAGTAGGTAACATGTATATAGTGGATTATGATACATCCAAGAAATAAGTTTGGATTCAAAAATTTATCAAACATAATGATGTTGTTCCTTATATTCATGAAGCTATCATAGTTTATTGTGATAACCCTATAGCAATGAATATTTCTAAAGAGATAAGGTCACATCAAAGGACAAAGAATATACTTTTTAAAATTAATCTCTTGAGGGATTTTTCTCAATGAGGTGAAGTTACAGTGAACAGAGTTTCTATGGAGGAAAAAATGGAATAGCCCTTGATAAATTTCATATCCTTGTAGAGGAAAGAGTATCATGTGATATCTAGTATAATAATGGTTGTTAAGAGTTCAATCTATTGAAATTGGTAGTTAGTTGGTGTTCATTCCCTCAAACCAACTTACAAAGTACATGATGACTGCATATATTCATTGTCTTGTTATTAATGAATTTTTTATCACGGTATTATTTCTCCACTACTCTACATATAATTTAATAAATGTATATTTTTAAGTCGGATTGACCACAGAGAGGGGAGTGAATCAATGTTTTACTTTTAAAAATTCTATTTTTTAATTATACCACTTAAACTTGTCAAGGTATAGATCCTCACAATGATATATCATAGTCTCACCTATTATATAGTAATACTATAATAGATAAAAACACATAGTATTTACAAGGTTTTTTATAAATACCAACTCTTTCACATGTTGTTTATATCCCACAACATGGATTTTCTACTCTAATCTTATAATTAATTTTCATAACTCGGGATGTAGTTGGTTATAAACCCATTGACACTCCGTTTTGTGAAATTGATATATGGGTATTAAAGGAAAACACATTAAGGTGGATAAATATAGAAGAGAGAAGAATGCTAATGGTCACATCCTTCGCCAATGAACCCTCACGTAGGTCCCCCCCCAAGTAGCATCGGCATGTAGGGTGCCTGCACATCCATTGCTGTTGTGATGAAGCAGACACTCAGGTCACCCAGTGACACCATTTAAAGTACTTATGCATTGGACTACATGATATACATGTTTGATCCAGAACCTTCATCCAAGGTCTTATATTTTCCTATATATGGTTCCATATGGATCCCCATTTTTAAGGATGGAAAATCCTCATGAAACCTCAAAGTTATTCTACCCTATTCCTTCACCCAGGCCTTTAAAAACAATTCTAATAGCTCTCTAAAATGTGAGAAAATAATTAAAAAATTATGATAGTGGAATTAAAATCCTTCCAAGGTATGAAATCCAAGATTCCTGAATGAGGAACCCTTTACCCCTAGTTTTTAAGTTCTACAAATTAAGGCCCCTTCCTTAACAAGGGACCTGTGCATGATACATCTTGGAACACCTATGGAAACCCTTGATACTTTGAAAAATCACCCCCCGGGTTTTGTTTCCTATGTGGTCCATCACCCAAAACACTTTTATCTCCCACAAGACTACCTATGTTAATCCCTTCCATTCCACACAGGAAACCCTCATGCGATACCCCCTTGGCTCTCCCACACATTACCCTACACAGTCCACCTATCAGGATATATTTAAAGAAACCAATTTTAGGAACCCACTAAATTTGGCTCCCTCTTCTGATAGGTAAAAAATAAAAACCTCAACTGAAGCCTCTAGACTTGAAAAACCTTGTAAAGATGAAAACCATTGTGTCTCCCATTTGGATATGCATTCCTATAGTCAAGGGTGTCCCACACTAGTCCTGTCTCATGGGTAGGGTCCTTAGGGTTCATGCAAATATGCATTCCCATGTTCATGAGTACCCCAACACTATGGATGATGCAAGGGATTTATCGGTTTTATGAATGAGGTTTAATTCTATGCCCTTACCTCATCATCTCTAAGAATAGGGACCTCTCATTCTAGTGGGAAGGGAAAGGATCATACTTGCATTTACCTTTAATGATTAGTGAATTATTCTTCTCTATTCCCTAAGAACCATATTTAGGGAATCCATCATCGAGTAAGACCATATCCTTTCATGAAGAATACCTCCTACTTTATCCCCCCTCCTTTATACCCATAGGGTGTATCCATATGGATAGTTAAATTTGACTATCCATGATAGAATGATGTGTGAGAAGGTTCATAGAAAATACCTTTATTCTTCTCCCATATTCCTTATAATTCCATAAGTGGGAGAAGGATCATTTGGTTTATCAGATTTTTGACTTTATATTGTTTCTCACATTGAAGCATGTCTCATGTGGGATAATAGGAAAGTTAAGATCTTGAAACATGCATAGTTAGATGCATTTTTTCAGAATAATTGTCTCTTGAATCTTCCTCTCACCTTCCATTAGAGGGCCACATTAGGTGTGGGTCCTCAAAGCCTTGTATCTGACCACAAATGTATCCATGCTAGAATAATTCCCTATTATTTCTTGTGAGAGGGGGCACTCTTATTACTATTCCCCTGCTCGATTCGTATCTAGAAAGATAATTATATGTGACTATCATAGTTACCAAAATAAAATAGGATATCGGAATATTAAAATACTTTATTCTTTCCCTTTGGGATATAACATCCATATACAAGCAGAGAAAGAAGACTGTGTGGTTTTTAAAATCTTCCCCATCCTCTTTTTTCTCACACCTAGCATGACTCATGTGGGCATATAGGTTGGTGGTGATCATGATATTTTCACAATCCCAAACCATATATGAATTATTTCAAGTTTAAGAATCAACCAAAGAAGGGAATACTCTTTAGGTATGACCCCCCAATAATTCTTCCAAATTACCATGAATTAAGACATTCTTCAGGGTCCCAATTCACCATGGAATCCTACTAAAGAGTGTAAGCCCCAAATTTATCACTTAATCCTCTCAAAGATTTGTATTATCTAACAAGAAAAACTTTTATAGGGTATCCATATGCATGGGTCATCATATCTAAACTCCATGGGATTTAATTTTCGTCAAAATGGGATATAGAGGAAACCTCCATGAGCTCCAAACCAAACACCCCAAAATCCTCCCAAATTTTCTCTGATCCACATTCCCGGTAGAGCCTCATCCAAACTGAAAGACAATATCCCTTCCAATTTTCATGGGTTGCCTCAGTATAATTCTCATACCAAAATTTTACTTGGCACCTTTCACCTAAGAATCAATTCCACATGTCATTAAACTTCATTCTATAGTCCTTATCACATGACCATAAAATGGTATAGTGTGTCCCATTAAGTGACTCCAAATTATGTGGGTTTTGATTCCTTTCACAAGAATATGTAATAATACCATCTTATAGGACCAATGCTAACCTCCAAACAACACATATCTCCCTATATGATGTCACGGTTCAGAGCAGCCCAATGTGTGGATGAAAACAGGAATCATAATAATAATTGATAAAAAATAAATAATATGTAAGTAATAAGGTAACATTTATAGAGAAACATAGACACATATAGATGTCTCCATTAATGAATAACCTCATATACATATAAATTATTCTAATTTCCATGCATTATAATAATTGATTATTAATTCAAGGGTGCCTCATATCATATTTGAGAATTAATGGAGGATTCCTGAATATATATTAAATCTATAAGAGAGTCTTGATGTTGGAAAAAAATACCCCATGAAAGGGTGTGATGTTCTCAACCACCCATACTCTCAACCAATGTTAGTCCTCAAGTGTTGCTAGACCAACTCTCAATAACCACCAGCCTTTGTAATGCAGGTTAGAATAATGGAAACGTTTGGTATATATGGCCCCATCAATAGAACCCATTAGAGGTCGTTTTAAAAATACTGAACTTGACATAAGTGATAGAACAAAAATAAACCGACTAAAATCATTCATTAGGGTTTGTTATTTAGGTTCGAATAAAAAATGGTGAACCCGATGTGAATCCTTAAACAAGATGATGGAATCACCCACCAATCATCCCCTTTAAATCTCAAGATAAAGGACGGCCAAACAAGACAATTAATCATGTATTTGTTTGTATATTGAGATTCTTATTTGATGAGGTTTTCTTTTTTTGTCAATAATATTTCAGGAACTTCCAACAAGACCACCCCTAAATCTAAATGGCATCATACCAACTCTCACATATGTATTCCCCTACTACCTTTTATGTTTTTTCCTCATCCAAATAGAGGATGTTGTCTCTAAACTTGTGTCTTCAAAGCTGTTTCTCGAAAACATTGGTTTATGAGTACCACCAGAATGGTACCATACTAACCCAATAGGATTCCTGATAGGACCTCTAACTTTTAAATCACCACCAATCATCCACTGAGTGATGACCAATGGTTCATAAGCAGACAATGATGATCATCATCACCAATCATTTCGGGAGATAATCACTAGAATGAAATTACTAGTTCCTCCCTTATCATAGTGAGGTATATTAAGAGGTTACCAAAAACCTCATCCAAAATGAATGTGTGTTATTTCAAATTACTTCTTCCAGTTGTTGTTTTCACCAATGTCGTGTAGTATTGAACCCTTAGCATGAAGAGGGTGTCGGCAAAGGTAGTCTAGCTCAAGTCATCCTGTCTCAGGCATTCAAGACAGACCATCGAGGGAAGAAACTAGTCAACTGAGATTAGTTACACACCTATGAACCATATAGATAATTCCCCCAATCACATTTTGTGCAAAGTGGTGAGAAATAACACACACCGGCCCACACAAACTAATCCTATAACAAAACACATCTAAAAGCACCCAGAGAATCCTACCAAAAGAATATAAAGGAAGAAATGTGAGAAGGAACAAACGACTAGTTGCACCCAAAAATCCCACTAATAATGATATGTGGAAAACTATGAGTAGGAATAGACTCCTACCCACATCAATCAATTCAACCATCAACCTTATCTGGAAGTGTCCAATGAAGCTCATCATTCAAGTATGGTGGCACATCATGAGCATGAACACACACTTACCCATGCTAAAAAATCCTTCCAGAATACTCTTTTGGAAGTACCTAGATAATCACACCAATGGTATTTGGAGAAAAAACGTGAGAATGCATAGATACCTTCCCACACCCTAGAAATCTTATCAGTCAAACATGGCCAAAACATTTGAGCAGACACAAACACTTTCTCACATTAATCAATTCTACCAAAATTGTCATATGTAAATGTTCAAAGAATCCCATCAATCATGTGTGGAGGAAAAACATGAGCAATCACACAAACCTTCTCATATCAATCAATTTTTTCATCAGCCTCGTCTAAGAGTATCTGGAGAACTCATTTAGAAAATCCTGATGACAAATAGGGGGAAACCCCAAATATTTCCCTCCAAACCTGAGTGCGTTTAGTATCAACTAGAAGAAAATGTAGGAAATGAGTAGTAACATACTTATTCTCCATCCACATAATGGGAATATATCAGCATCTCGGCTATTAAAGTTGATAATTTCATGTTTACAATAGTGAAAGGGAAAACCCAAATTCCTAATCACATTATACAAACCGATGAAGATATTATAATAGAAGTTGTGGTGGTAGGAGCATGGATTGGAAACCGTTTCCCCAAAACTGGTTTGTCTTATTATCATCTCACTGTTAAGTAGAGTAAAACCTCTACTCCCATATAATAGGGTCAATAGAAAAAATCCTTCGTGATATAAAAAAATGAATCGAGAGAATACACATGTTCCAATAGGAGTTGATCATCCTATTCCAATTTTAACTCTAAGAAAAGAACAAACCCCTACAAAAATTATAGAAACCTTCAAGTAAATTCTAACAGCAAAACAAAAATTATTCAAATAAGAATTCAAACCTTAAAATCACCTTCCCTAGTAAGTTTTCTCAGTCTCTCTCAAGAAGGAATCCAAAAAGAATCCTCAACCAAGGAAATTGAAAAATTAATAACTTATATATGATATTTAACTACTTAATTATTGAGTTAATAATGCCCTCAGATGTTTTTTATGGAATTTTAGGATCCTAATCTCTCTTTATAAAATTTTGGGAAAAGTAGAAATGATTTTAAAGGACTTCCCCAAGCACTTCATCATGAAGGAATGCTTCATAATCTAATTGATCTTGGGATCACATCTCTTGATGAGAGTCACAATATCCCTCCACATGTCCTTAAGATCAAAGAGTAAGAAGAAATTTCCATTTCTTTAGTTCACCTGGAATGTTCTCCCTATGATATGTACTTTATAAATTCTTGTTAAAATCAAATATCAATATTTAATGGTAGTCCTCCTCATAATGACATTTCCTATGAAATCTCTCTCCACAATAGCATTTCACTTTATCAAGAGAGTCTATCCATTGGGGAATTAATTATAAAAAATTTATCCCACCATGAGGTACTTGAGAAATAAATTCTAGTCATGTATGATGCCCTATCATTGAAAAGTGTAATAATTTCTCAATTAGATGACATCCTGAGATGATAGTCATTCCCCAAACCACCATTGGATAATAAGCCTTCCAATATTTCAAAGGAAGTCCCTAAAAATTCTACTGTCTAAAATAAATTGTTATAAAATCATCCACTTTGGTCATACCAGGTCAAGTAACCTATTGAAAAAGACAAAGATGAAATGTTAAGAATGAGAAAATAGTTGGGTAAATATGACACACCAGTCCTGTTCTAGCCTTTATCCACCCTTCAATAAAACATTCCAGATATGTTTTTAGAATATTTTTGTTCACTACATCCGCCTAAATATATGGAAAATTATTTATCACTTGAAAGAAAAGGTATTACCTTAATATGAGCATCAAAGTCACAAAAAGGTAATAGAAGGGATGCAACACTAAATTGACTTTGCAGATCTCATGGATACACTACATCCAAATTTTGGAAATCATCAAGGTTCCCTTCAGTATGCATGTTTTTACACGTTAAAGTAATTTCTTTATCTGATCACATATACCTCATCCAATGTCCATGTTAAGGGATGGGGTGAACAGAAAGAATTTTATTTCACTACGCTCCCCAATAAGAAAATCCCACCAAATATGACATCATGTAATGTCATAGCTTCAGGCTAAATTAAATAAATGGACACTATTTGTGATCGATGATATTCTAAAAAAACAGGCTCTGACCAACTCCCACCGATATTAGACTAGGAGATAGAAATTCGTCAAAAGGATTTTTTATCAGGCATCTGATAATTATAATAAATTATCCTACTTAAGGGAAGTTAGTCATAAGATAATGAAAATGTAAGAGATGGAACAATGGTCTTTAGAAGAAGAGGATTTAGTTTAAAATAAAATATTTCACATAGCCCATGTCAAAAAAAACTCCATAAATTTAAAAGGGAAACCACATCATCTGAATACATGCCAGTTAAGAAGAAATTCGAGCCCACAGGGATAGATACTTTTTTACCACAACCTTGGATGATAAAAAACAACGTTTGAAGAGTTTTATAAATAGAGTGAGAACATCAACATACCTTAGGGATGGGGAGTTTTTTATCTCAACAATCTTCACCTTAGTGAAAGCTTGTATTCTCTTATTTAGAGGAAACTCCGCATAATGAATCCTTCTATTTTCCCCATCCCCTGATTTAGTGCCCTCATTAGGGACATGCATGACCTAACTATCTAGATATTCCCTTCATGTTACCATCCACCAAAGTGTTCCAAGAGAACCCGTGAAGAATAGGAAAAGTACTTGTGGAGGGAATAGAAAGAGAAATCCTTGGAAAGAGACTAATAAAACATCTCCAATTCATTATGAATTAGTTAATGTTATTAACCCTACCCATTCAGATCTTTCTAAATATGAGACTAATATAGAAGAGTTGGAGGAGGAAGTTTAATATCATTATATGGTGCACATTAAAATTATTGAAGGGGGTGTTTGTACCCAAAATGAGAGGCTTTCTTTGAATTTGGGAATTCCTCCAACCACTTCCTTATTACCACCTCAAATTGCATCCACAAAAGAAAAGGGTAAAGGTATAGTTTCCCCTAACCTACCTCTTAAATAGGTTTAACCCCTTACAAATGAGGAAATATTTTATCAACAAGAGAAAGAGATGAAATAATTGAGAATACGTTATGCATAACTACTCTGATGTTATATTCTTTCTGAATATTTTTTGTAAATAGAGGTTCAAATCTCACTCCTAATAGGAGCACCTAAACAAAGAGGGTTTTTCACATCAACCAAAAGGGAGCCAGAACATCTTCACAAATTGGGGTACCAACAACCAATATATTTGGATCCCACAATAGCATATTGGGATTTTCCTCTATTGGGTACACAAATAGAATTGGTATAGTCACACTTTTATGGGTCTACATCAGTAGTTTACTCATGGTAGATACCGATAGTGTGTCCATAGTTGGTTCTAATTGATGTTTCCCTAGTTCAAGAACCTCCTCATCCATACACTCTCCAAGGGATCATCAATATTATTGAATCACTAATATCTTGGTTATTAGCTATGGAGTATATTCAGGTGATGATATAGTCGAAGATGAAGCCTTTCCCCGAATGGGTTGATCAGACTCTCCCTCCACCAAACATCGAAACACTACATTTACAATTTCTAAAGGATTGGGAGACCCATATAATAATTTGAAAAATTTTGTTTCTCATTATTATCCCTTGATGGGGACCATTTAACAATAGGATGTATTGAATCTTAGGTACTTTGTAACATCACTACAAGGAACATCCCCTATATGGTACACTAGCTTGTTGGCTCGGTTAGTTACAGGGTGGGAATATCTTCGTTAGAATTTTTTCTTCCAATTCAACTCGACTTTATAGATGATGAAAATCATCAACCAATAAAACTAAAAATAGTGGGAGAACAAAAGATTCTTGGATTTCACCTCTTGTTGTAAAGGGTTGACATACTCCCTAAACCTACATCTTCCCCAAGATGATTTGTTGTCCATTGGTATAGGGAATCTTTACAATGAGTTGTGAAATCCACTCATCCATGTGAAAAATACATTAGGGTTTTCATACATTTCCACAATCACACAAAGAGAGGAAGACTTAATCACAAAAATCAAGGCTATTTCCTACTTAACTCCTTCATCTCAATGAAAAATAATGAGGAAGAAATAGGCTCTAATTGTTACACATAAATAGACCTTTACTCCCATTCCAAATCCCGCACCGTACCATGTGGTCCCCAATCTAGAGTGTTGGTAATAATTCCCACCTCATTAAGAAAAGAAAGTGGAGCAGAGAAAAAAAATGAGGAGATGAAGAATAAGGTTTATAATTTCTAAAATACAATGGTCCATAGCTATATCATCTTGCTATTGGATAGAAACTTGATCATGTTTCCAAATACCAAGAATGCTAGCCAATATGGTGATGAAGATCTTCTAAACTATTTCTCCTTCTATTAAGTATTGGGGAACATAATCTGGGAAAGTTGTTTTCCCAATGTAATCCTACAGGAAATGGTGGATTCTAGACAAGTGACGTTGGGAAAGTCACATGTGAAAATATCTTACATTTTTTCACTGATCTTGAGTAAGAATGTGAATGGAAGGAAGTTAACAACAAGGTTATGCCAAATTTCAGTGACTGGATGGTCAAAAAAGTGATCGATGAGACTTTCATTATCCTATGAACATAGTTGAATCATCTAATTATGCCCATTCCACATCTGTTGCATCACAAACGACTCCCTCATCATCTTAGTTTACCAAAATCTGGTCTTTAATGAATAATATTGGGCGAAAGAGAAAAAACCAAATTTTGGATGATGAACATGTTCCAAGGTCTTTGGATATGGTAGACTTAATTCATTATTTCCCCAAATAATGGGTGTCGCCCCACAAAATGGTACCACAGGAGTTGACCTTCTAGATAGAGTCCTCATCAGATGATGATTTGATTTTTAGTTCCATTAATTCCATTCACTTAATTAATCCCTTCTTGGATGATGAGAGTGGTTATGAACCAAAATTTATTATATATGATAGGGAAATTAGAGAAAGATTCCACCATAGTTGAGGATACCGAGGGATACGTGGTGGTTCCAAAAGTCAATACTCTAGACAAATCCCTTATTGGATTATCTATACAACCAAAACTCGTGGGAGATCCCTCTATTGAGTTCAACATGAATAAGGAGGCACCCCCCATAGGCCATAATTTTCATTGAATTGATCATTCTGAAAGATTGACTCTAGGAGACGTTGTAAACCAATTAACCTCAGAACTCCAATTGACCTAGCTAACCAAACCCACCAAGGGTAGAAGTGCCTTCATCCCCTGCCATAGGATTTATAGCATGAATCTTAGCCAACAACACAAAAACTATCACATCCCCCAAATATACATGGTAGCATCAAGATTTCGAAACACAACATGCATGAATGATAGATCCCATGGAATAAGAATAAGCATCCACGTGAAAAAAGTGCATCTACCAGTCTCTAGGACTCTAATATCATGATTTGAAATGGAGACGAGAAAACCTAGGTTGATAAAAGTAGAGAACCCATCAGTATTGATAATCCTATAGAAAACTTTGGGCACCAACTATGGACCCAACAAGTAGATATCCATACATAAATCTAGGAGAAAATATTATCCATGAAAATGAGGTTATAACAACATCCATGGATAATAAAACACACTTCATGAGTTCCTTGAAACCTTGTGAGACTAAATACGCTCACGGAGTGTGTTGACAAAACTAAATGGGGATACACTCATCCAGATAAATGATTGTCTCCCAAGAACCATATAAACACATCCAATCAAATTAGAAAGAAACCATATCACAACTTAGGTCTAATGCCCAATCAAAGATATCCCAAGGTTCTCCTCCTCAAACCACAGTCCAAAGGAAGAACTACATCAAACCTCATGGAAAACATCCACTAGAATGTGGGATGATCCAACCTAAAATGAATCATCCAAATATAAAAACTATCATTAATGATCAACTCACAACCAATATTGAAAGGGGACTCTCTGAGAACCATGGATCTAAGCATAAATACAAAATGACCACCATGGTCTCTCCATGACTCACATCTAGGTCAAACTAAACTTGGGGATTTCATATCCCCAGGGTCACATTATAAAAATAATTGATTCCCAAAAATAATCTACAATACTAAAGATCTCATGCCACACCTATCCACAATCCTCAAACTTTTCAAAGGACACAGCTAAAGTAAGACACCCTATGAGGGGTTCCTCTAGCTCATCCAATATCATGGGACATGCTGAGTATAGAAACACAAAAAAGTCCCTTAGTGGCCTCCAACAAATTATTAGTAAACAAATTCACCCAAGGTTTAATCCAAAGAACAATAATTCCTATAGGGGATTCAAAAATGTCCTTATAAATACCTATAAATAAGGACCATTCACAAGATATTAACACACAATGAAACCTATAGGAAAATACCTTGAAAAAAACCTCAATCATCCATCTTGGTGAACAACCCATCCACGATTACCAACTCTCCCACAAGTGAATCCTCAAGAGTCCCTGAAAATCATCTCAACAGATCAATAACACCTTACTGTAACCACAATCAAATGGAATTAACCTAGGAAAAACTCTCTAATATCACTAGTCTCCTCATCATGAACATTTCATTTTTATTTATTTGATAAAAGGAAGAAATTATTCACATCATGGGATGTTCAAAAGGCCAGAGTATATATGTCCTAGGAAGTCCTAAAATAATAAATCTTAAGATAATCCCCTCTAATCAGGTTAACCCCCCCATCCAGATTCATTTGAAGTATTCTTCAGAAACATGTGACATAGGAACCCTTATCCGCAATTGCCAACAAATAAAGATGATCTACCAACTAATTTCCCTCACGCCATGTGTGTACCATCTGGTCTCCTCAAACCAATGTGCTAAACTCAACTCATCCGACCTCGAGTAACTGGTCTCATCATTCATGGAAAAACCAAGATCTCCTGAGAGATTTTTCTCAGCCCCTCTTTCAGGGATCCATATGAAAGAACCTTGATCAACATAACTCATTATCCACAATCTACATACACTATTGAGCTAACAAATCTCACATTGTACTTATTGATCACACCCTACCCACATGAGGAAATGAAATCCAAACCTCAAGGAAATCAACGTACTAAACTTTCAGTCCAAAACACAATACAAATGGCCTATAAATTATGAAAGTATTACTCCATAAAAAACTGGTAGAAAAATTATTAGAATGGTCTAATAACAAGTATAATTTTGACACTAGTGTGAAAATAGGAAAAATAGGCCGAGGATAGAAATGTACATGGCATGTAATTTGAGGTACATGGTGTGTAACTCCAAAGATCCTCCTTAGATATGTGCCCCTAGACACTTGTTGTGTACTTATCAAAATACTTGGTATGAAATTCCAAGTACATTGCATGTAACCCAACATGGGTTCCATATCGTGTACCTAATCTCCACTCGGTGTGTAAAACAATCAAGTATATAGCGCGTACAACCTATACATGGCATATAACCCCACATTGTGTCCCTTACCATGTACCTATCCATGTATTAAACCTATTTGTTTACACCTACAAGGAATGAACCTCAAATGAGGAGCTAGATATGTGCCTTACATAGCCAAGAACCACCACATGGGGTGTCCGGCCGAGTACTCAGCCACACCCCAAACCGACAACATTTTGTGTACTCCCAAGTATGAGGTTTTTAGTCTCTAAAAATATTTTTTTTCCAAAATATAAATAAAATATGGCATGTATTATCTAAGATATGTGATGTTTACATGGTTTTTACCAAATATAAATCCCCTAAAATGGTTTGAAACACCTTATTTATTCAACAAAGTCATTGATCGACCCACTAGGGGTCCCCAAAAACCCATAAAAGTCTTCAAAAACATAAAACTATGATATTGGGATTTATCAGAAAAAATTAAAAATGGGATACCTCTAAGTGAAAATGGATGAAGCTTTTATTTGTGTAACATCTCTAACCCGATAGCCACGATATCTAGTTCTTCGAACTGGGTCACCGCATTACCTCAAGCATACTTTCAATGTACGCTAGAGGATGTTGACTATCTGTGAGGGTCTAATAGATCACATGAGAAGATTATACCCTATTTATTAGATTGAGATTAAAAAGATAATGTATGAATTAAAGAAAAAAATAGATGAAAAAGAAACATAACATATCCATTTTTCTAAAAAATGAGTGTAAACCACAACCAAACAAAAAATATTTTATTTATTATCATACAGTTACAAATGTAAGAATACCCTAAAATAAATACAATCTTAAAAATACCCAAAATATTTCCTGAATCCAGGTCTATATTTCCCATCCATTCACATACCATGATCAATCAACCATCTTGCATAGTACACTTCCCCTTTCCCTCACCTATAACCATGAAGTTTTCTCGGGTACCCAATGGCGGCCCGAGAAGAGTGAGTACATAATAGCAGGATTCCATAAATACTGTCTATAAATTATTTAGTCTAAATAGGTAGATTATACCTGTATATAATGAATATGAAGATAATAGTATATAAACCAAATCATTTTGTTAATAAGATTAACTTCAGTCACTTTCATCATTAGTTTCGAGGGTTAACCATTTTCATCAAATACAATTCAGCCATTGCGAGTCATATAAAATTTTCATAAATGGAATGAAATTAAGTTCACCACATTACTAGGGAAAATATGATACAAATAATTATATAATAATTACCTGAATCCACTATCCAAGTAATCATATATCATGCATCTGTTGGGGGCATAGAGCTTCAGTCCGACTCACCAAACTGTGCATTATATAACACTTAACTTGGACCCTTAGTCCAGGTAATCACATCAAATTCATCCATTTGGGGAATACAACATTAGTCTGAATCCTCAACCCAGGCATGACAAGGGTGGGTTTAGAGCATCAATCTAACCCAACCCATGGGAATAGAGCCTCACTCAGACCCCCGAAACCATGATATCATGTGCACATGCTTCTTTAACCATTTACCACTTATATCATTTACAAAAAAAAATAACTGATTAACACATTCTTAATTTACAACCATGGTTAATTCCGTACATATACCATCCTCATACCTTAACCCTTTACCACCTTTTCCATTTACATGCCTTATCTCATTGACACCTTTTCCATTTCATGTAACCCATCCGCATTATTCCAAACACCACATTATTCCCAGTTAACAACTAGACTCGATTATCATTTTTCCTATTTCTCAATGCTTGTTTATATATCAGAAAAATGTCCATTACCTCTATTTAATAACACATTAATTCTAAACTCAACATCTCAATTTTAGGTTCAATAAATGCCACACCCCATGGTTGGCCCTTAACCCAGACTAATCAACCTCAATGCATCCAACATGGATCAATTAGTGTTAAATTCATTAATTAACAAACTAATTCACCATTTATACCATGGAAACCCCAACGGAAAACAAAATTATATAAAAAAGAAATAACATGCACATACACCAATCAACAATACTATGGGATATAACTTGTAGACCACTTACCTCGATTCCAAATAAGAACGCTCTCTCAACCTTAAAATTTTATTTGAACCCGAACACCCTTCCATCTTCAAATGATAAAATACTAGGGAAAGAGGATTTTAGGTCTTAAAAAGGTGGTTAATGGTTCCAAAGGACCTATTCTAGAAAATAGAACAAAAATGTAGTGATATACTCACTTGGAGCTTCAATTTTCACCTAAAGGTGCTCTAAATGTCCTATAAATGAGGAAGATCGGTCCTTGGGATGCCTAGAATGATTTGAATCATCACTCTTGATGATGGAAGATGATAGGGGAATAAATTAGGTTGATAAAAAATAATCTTCAAGGTAAATAATGGAAAAATATCCCATCTTTAATGATGTTCATGGGTTACCCGCACGGTTGGTCAATCCATGCACCAACGGTGGTCCAACCTCTATCCAATAGGGGCTCAGGCTACACGGTCTCCTAGGGATCCAACACAATTTGAAAAAAAATATGGCAACCATGAGGGATATCCCTATTCAATTAATTACAACCTCAACTCCCCCCTTTCATGGTTTCATAAATTGTAAAACACTGCCATAGGTATGCTTGGTTAAGGTACATGGCTTCTACTAACAGTGATCCAACTATGAAACATGCACTTGATGTCCCCATTTTCCCCTCTTCCATGTCCCAAACCCATGGGACACCCTTGAGCCTCATTATAGACTAGGGAAACATTTTATTAACTAGATGTAATATATTTACACCAAAATTTAAACAATTACATTCCTAAAAAGAATTCTCATATTTTACAGCCGGATCCATGATTCAATGTTGTCAAATGATGATCTGGTATGACCCAATCTCCTTAACAGTGCCTCTTCTTATCCTTCCCAATCTCCTTATCTTCTCATCCTCTAATTATATTAGTCAAGTGACACCCAAAGGTGGTGGATCCATTTACTTTAAAATCGAAAGGACGGAGGAAAAAAGAAAAGGAGAAAAGAAAACGGAAAGAAAAAAAATGAAAAATGAAAAAATGGATACTGGCTCAGGCTAGGCACCCAGTGCTTGGTGGAATTTTATGTATCTATAAGTAAAAACCCCTTATTATAGACTCAATATTATATAAAAACTCATTTCTACACCACATTTAGAATATTCTACTAAATGAAAACATGAGAATAAATTAATATTTAATAAATTATATATATTATATATTCTTTGATAATTCGAATGGATTAGATTCCCACCAATATACTATACTATTTTAAATACCCTATTACAAGACCAATATAGTGTTTGTAAAAATTATCTTAGATCATATCATTTGAGAATTTTCTATTTTCCCCTAAAAAATGTTGGTAATGAAATTTCAAATTTCCTCTAATTTTCACTACTCATTAAGATGAGGGTTGTTACATATGACATCCAAGATCATCAATAAATGTAATTTTATTAATATATTGGAAAGAGTATAATATCATCAGTTGAAAAATTATGATCCATATAGAAATATTCCCATATAGATGTTGAGGAAATAAAATAAAAAAAACTTTAAAAAAGTTATCCCTCTTTGAAAAAAGAATTGAGAGAGGGTGTAATAAAAAATACTGTTTTTTACACTTAGCCCTCATATTTTGAAAGATTATGTTATCAAATACATACATGGAAATCACCCATATCATCCCTAGACACTAATATCAGTGCTTAATATCATGTATTTTCATTTCACCTGGGTGAGAAATAAAAATAAAAATGATAATCATCATTCATAAATTATATATTAAATGTTTAAAGAACCAATAATTAGTTCTTGAATGATAGATTAATTGTAGGATTTGTAATACCAATTACATGATGTCTCCCATCAATTTAAAATTCCATTAATTTTATGTAATTATAGGATTTTCCCATGCACCTATGTAATTAGGTCATATTTCAAGGGTGTGGCTTACACAATAGAATAGAAAAATTCATCATATTTTTCTTTTATAAACAAATTTATTTTGTAATTAAAGAAAAAAAACATTATTCATCCATATATTCATTCAATTTCTACTTTGGAAACATTTTTGATTGATCATTAGTGACTATAATTACATTACCCTAGGTATATAATGTATTAAAATTAAAAGTACAATGATATTACACCAAATGTATATACAAAAAATGTTTATCCTTTCTCGATAAAATATACCTATGGGTATTATAGTGTGTTTTGATGTCCTAGACCCAGATTCAACTTAATAGGTTCCCCAAGATTGGTGGGTCACATGGCCATAAGCACATCTCCCCAAAGGCCATAGGTTTCCAACTAGTAGCGAGGTCCTAGGGTGTGTCTGTGGGGAGACTCTTCCCTCATTACCATGGAATATAAAAAATGTATAATTATAAACATAGGTAAGTAGTGGAATAAGTATAAATATATCTAATCATAATGGAAAGAGAAAATTCAATAATGACAGAATTAACTAGAGTAACATACAACAGATAAGGATGATGAATGTCTTTTCACTAGAAAACTGAAAACATGGATACAAAGTAGTAGGAATACATGAAAAAAAATGTATCAAAGGAAAAAAAATAAACTATCCTAATCATCCCGAGAAACATCTGATCCATATACTACCAAATCCATCCTTGCACAGCAAGTAATCAAGTGTATGAAGCATTTCACTTCCCTCTATCTTCACTTGAAGACATATAATCTAGCACAAGTACCAAATGGTGAATGAAGAGGGTTTGAGATAAATATCAGTGGGCCACCACCAATGGTGTCTATAACATATGTCCCATGTAATGGAAATGTATTAGTGTGAAAGCATGCATATATAAAGTAATGTAGTACAATGTAACTAAATTCCAACTACCCGATTCATCCCTCGACTGGTGTCTGAACATATAACCAGTTCATTAATTAAGTTATTACCTATTTATATTAATAGGTCACATGAGGCATATCTAGCACTAAAATCACCTCTTGATAGTATAAATATTGATGGTTCTAATATATAACAATGAAACCATAATAGGTAATTAATATGATGTTGTTCCATGGTATTCACCAAGGCATCCTAGACATCAAGGGTCACCAACTCAAAAGTAAATATAGCTTGGAAAATGGGTGAGACTGTAATACAAGGAGTATCATCCAATGCATTCCACAATAATACACCTATTGAGTCAAATGAGTTATTCTAATGTAAAATGGGACTAAGTAATGACTAGGCCCAATGGGATGTAACCATGGAACCTACTTTTCAATGTTGGATCCAAGGATTGTATTTAAGTCAACCTATAATAATAATTAATGGATCCTATGGTGTCATATTAAGAATCCATAGGTATTCAATGATTGGTTTCCTAGGTAGGTCTCACATAAGGGAATTGATATCTTTAATTTGGAATAAATCCCTTGAATACCCAAAGAAATCTCTCAAAATCTGAGAGATCACATGAGTAAAACTTCCCTATAAAGATGTCAAGGTCCATGGCGTAAATTGGAACCTTAAATATAATTCATTATAATTGAATCAATTATATGATAACTATTCCATTAACAAAATCTTGTGATTCATTCCTTGAATTTAATTAGTTTTAAAAGTCCAAGTAGTAGAAACATTTTAATTAAAACTGTGTAAATCAAGTTCAATTAATAGGGTTCACCACACTTCCTTCCACAAACATGGAATGGTCTGGTAAAAATGCACAACAAAACATTCATTTACATATAATAAGATAATTAATATTATTAATTATTCTAGCCATAACATCATTTAAATCAATCACTTACATTTAATCACTTACATTTAATCACTTACCTTTAGTGGGTCAAGTGGAAGTGACAAGGCATGTTCTATTCACACTTTCAAGATTCAATAAGAAATTAAATTTTGAACTAGCTGTTATGAATAGTACTAAACAATGATATATTATTATAATATTATTATGAACTAGCTGTTATGAATAGTATTAAGTAAATTTTGAATTTTTATTCATCTTACACATTTTCTAGAACATGGTATAAGAACAAAATAAATTTTTCGGGTAAAAGAAGTATTTTTCAAAAAAAATGCAGTTTTGCCACCTTTTGATGGCTCACCCACTATAAATATAGTTTTTGACATGTTTATAAGTTAAATTTGAAAAAATAAAATTCTTATCTTGAATTAGGATATAAAAATTTACTTTGGATAAATTTTTCATATTATTCTGATAACTTTCATAGTAAAAACACGCTATATTTAATTAAAAACAACTTTTTTCATCATAATAATTTATTTGGTTAAATTATAATATTTAATGGTTTTAAAGTATAAATAGAATATATTTTTACCATTTAATATTATTTATGTCATTAACATTGATTTTACATTGAATTCGTAGGTTAAATAAATTCAATCTTTTGCAATGTTTTAAACAAAAACTCGTTTTCTTTCGATAATGGGATTAATTTTAATTTAATTTCTAACACTTATGTGTATTGAATTTGGAAAAAAGGATACCATATTTGTAATCAGTGGGTCAAAATTATATTAATAGACTACTTGTTATTTTTGGGCATTATGAATAGTAACTACGGTAAATTTTATTTACCATAGTTAAAAGTAAATCGGGTAATTAAGGGTAAATATAAGATTATAAAATTACCCTAACACCTGCCAAAATCCTATTGGATGACTAAAAGTCGACCCATATCACCTAAGTGTCATATTAGATTCATTTAATGGTCTTTTTTCCAGGAATATAATTTAATTATTATTAAAACCAAAGAAAGTGACAACATGTCACTTTCTTAAATCTTATAAGTATAATAATTTTAATTTAGTGATAAAATTAATGAAGCTTCAAAAATGAATAGTCTCCAGAAATATAATACAATTATCTATATTATATTAATTTATTTATAATTTTTAGGGATTAAATAAGTATCATTAATTATGACACAATAGTAATGTTGAAATTATTTTATTAATTAAAATATCAAATAAATGGTTTTAAAAATATTAAAATAAATATTATATGAACTATTTAATGTTCTACACTAATTTTCTAGATACTTATGACATTTCATGAATCTATTATAGATTTTAGTTCGAACATATATTCTGTATATTGTTTTTTTAAATTCAAATAAATGAATAGTTTCAAAATTGACACTATTGTTATTTTATAAAAATAACATATTATTAAATTGTTTAAAAATCACAAAAATATTTAAAAATTATAATTTGAAATTTACATAGTCTAAAATTTTATAAAGTATCCAATTAAGGAAAATTAACAACACATAAGTGATTATTTATAACCATTTAGAATTTAGAATTTTATTATCACAAATAAACGTAAATAGATTAAATAAGGATAAATCAAAATGATAAGGTTTAAAATAAGATCAAAACATGTATAAATTTTATTTTTTGATGATATTACAACCCTATCTCATCTAATATTATAATTGAGTCATTTTTTGAGGTGTTTATGTGGGGTTTGAATTTATATTCAACTAATATTTTTGAGGATTCCAAAGGTGCCCCTCTCCTCCTTAATAAAAGGGCACCTCCTCCCTCTCTTACTCACACCATTTTGAGCGTTGAAGCTTGGGTAACCTCAGCCCATTTAACTTCCCCAATTCCCTAGAAACCTTATAGAGGTACTGGTCTTCTCAAAATACCAACCCTAGTGCCCTAAGAATAAGTTTAAAGGGTGTGCGTTGAAGAAGAGGTAATATCTTCTACCGATTATTTCAAGATTATTTCTTCTTCAACTTCTTCTTCTTTAGTTTTTTCATTATAAAGTAATAACATAAGTATCACTAATATACTGATATGTTATTATAAATATGAAACAACCCCATTTCACCTTCTATCCATCCTACGGAAAATTAAATCACCGTGCGTGTGTACGTACGGAATACCGTCTCCACACCGTGGTGTAATCTGTTTCTCCAACACCACCTTAATTGCATGGGTATAATGGTATAAAGAATAACTAAACATATTTATTATAACATCATACTGATTCTGATATATTTTATCATCCACTCCAATTCAATTCAATAATTATGGGAACGATATCATCGCTCATGCGTACGTACAGACTACCATCTCCACGACGCGATGAGATTCATTCTCAATGATTAACCATTCATGAAAGATTATAAAGTATATATAATAAGTAATAAAGATATATATGACATAATAATTATACTATATTTATGTATATATTTATTTATGTCATCCAATTAATTCCATTCAATTCAATGAGGAAACAAAAACAACGTTCATGCGTACGTACGGCCTACTGTCTCCATGAACGGTGTATTTCTTTCCATTTATTAATCTATTATATATATGTATATTCTGAATGTATATTATATATAAATCATGTTTTATATTCTGTAATTAAGTAATCATGATATAAGTAATCATATTAATAATTACAAGTCAAAACACAGATGAAAAATGAAACGATTTTACCCAAAACGCTCTTTAACATGTAATTTACAAAAGAACGGGTAATATAAAGTCATAAGTGAACCATATATTATATCATAACAATGAATATGATTCATTAATAATTAAATGACATTATTTAAATAATTATATAGGAGGTTTGGATATGTACGAAGCATATCGGACCTAAGGTAAGGGATAATTATTTCAATCTCATTCTTATCCGAGATTGTTTACTCGTAAGTATTTACTGGGGGTTATGTTTATTATCCATGTCCAAATGCTCTCAAAATGTTTTCATAAAATTTTTACTTTCCTTCCATATATGTTTAATACATTTTTACTCTTTTCTTACTTTTACCACATCGTATGGAAGGAATCTTTCTTTTGTTTACCATATGAGGTACTTTTTGACTTTTCCGACAAAAGTATAAGGAGATTGTTATTTTTAACTTATACGGAGTGAATGGATTTTTACATTTTTATAAAGCCATATTTTCATGAAGCTTCCTCCAAAATATTTCATGACTATTTTCAATAGAATCCTTTTCTTTTAAAATTTTATGACATTTTGTGAAAAGAAAATAATTTTGAATAAGAAAGGATATTTCCCACAAGAATTCATTTTAAGTGTTTTATCAAAACCATTTTCCATATAAGATGACATTATTTCATATGTGTATGTTTCAACTATAATGTCTCTATGATTTACATGGTTTCACTTTTCTTATTATAAAATGATATCCATTTCTTTTATATGGATTATGTGATGATGGGATCATGTTTATGAAACCCATTTTATTCATTGGTTTATTATGAATGATGTATGTTTATTTTGTGGCACAAGTAAGAATGGTTTCATTATGATATGGGTGGGACCTATATCTCCCTCTAATGCATTGGGTAATGATTTATATCTCATGAGATAGATGTGGCTGGAATGGTATGTTAATCAGGTTCAGTGTTACAAGACTGAAACGAGGAGTGAACTCGATTCAGAAAGTGACTTTGTCCACTAAGATGGTCTTGGCAGCAATGCCTTGGATACTATGGAAACCATTACATGTGCTGAATGGTTTCCACAATTACATGTTTTATTCCCATTATATTTTATCATGGTTGATGTTCCATTATGAAATATACCTTACGTACTTTTCTGATTTATGTCTTTGCTCAAGATTTTGATGTTTAAATTTCATGTTCAAGTTTTTGCTTTCAAATGTTTATGGATTGTTTTATGTTCTCTATTCTTACCCTTACTGAGAATTTGAGCTCACCCTTTATATGTTTTCTTTTCCCCAGGATTTAAATAAAGGTTTTAGGTAAGGAAACAAAAAGGGGAAGATCATTATGGGAGATGTTGAAGATCTTTCAACATGATTAGCTGTTTATATTCCAAGTTTCCAAAGACACTAAACTATTACGGTACTTGAGTGTTGGTTCTTATTATGTATTAAGTATTCTTCAAAAGTAATGTAATGTCTATGTACCTCAAACTTTGGGTCTCTACAGTTGGTATCAAAGGAAATGTTTAGTAAACCTTTCGAAACTAGGATGAAAAAATGTTAGTGAGATCCCTAGAGATATTTCTAAGGTATGTCTAGGGATGTCCCTAAGGATAAGTATACGTATAGTATATAGTCCTAGAACTACGGTAAAGATCTTAGAATTTAACATAAGATGTTAGATATTTAGGGTACTCCCCCTTTACTATGTTGTTTTCCCTAGCATGATTTTTGCCTCTCACACTATTCTTTTTGGGTGTTAGAAAATGGTTGGAAACAGGAAGATTCACGATAATGGAGGATATGATGGACAATGGATTGATATTCTTCATGAGAAACCAAATGAAAAGGGATTTGGAAGTCCAAACATTATTATTATTCCTAATAAGCAATCTCATAATATGATCAATAATCTCAACTTTGGTATGTTTCCTGACTCAGATAATAAGAGAAAGATGGAGCTTCATGATAATCATAGAAGAAAGAAAGTTCAATTTCCCTCATGTAAATCATGTGGGAAGAGGCATCAGGGAGATTGTTTCAAAGGAACTGGAAGATGCTTTGGGTGTGGAAAATAAGGAAAAAAATCTAGTAAGTGAAAAGGAAAAGGTTTAGTTAACACCATGGACAAGGATAATGGTATTGCTACGACATCAACAATCATTAGATGTTTTAAATATGGAATTTATGGTCATTATGCAAACCAATGCCCTAAGGGAAAATCTCATGAAGAGAATCAACATGGTCATATGAGTAGTATTTATGTGTATGATGATGAAGAGACTATAAATAAAATATGAGACGAAAGAAATGATGAAGCACATCTAGTGGTTTAAGAAGTTAGTGGAATGATTGTATGTTTATAAAGAATAATGTATGGTACTATGGAATAAAGAATCATCTAAGGATTGTTACACTATTGTTTTTCCTAAAGTATTTGACAGTATATGTTGAATGGTACTGGTAACCATTAATGGTTATTCAAATACTTTTAGAAAGAAGATGATATGCACATAATGAAGGGATAAATAGAAAATAATATGTTTGATAGTATTCATGAGCTCGTGGCTGATAAAAGGACAAAGTGATATCATGATTTGAGTATATAGATTTTATTTGGGATTTTTGTATGTGTAAAGAGTTAACATTTGATAGAATTCATGTTTTCACTAAGGTTATATGGTAATTTATGTTTCAAGAGAATATATGACTAAGGTATTCATGTGTTTGGAATGCAACCAACCAGATATATCTTTTGATATTTGTGAGATAAATGATTATATTCACATTCTTGGTAGATAACCTTTCTAGTAATTGTTTTCTTTATACTATGAGATTAGACTAAAGTATTTTATATAATCCTAAATATTGGAATGGATTATGTTAGACATAAGTTAGTATTGTTTAAGGATATAACTTTTTTCAATATTATTGATGGGATGTTATAGTAATGTAGTTTTAGAAAAAGGACAACTTGTAGGATGGGCGACATCCCATCGCGTCAGACAAGATTATGGGAATTGAACCCACAACCGAAGTGCGACAGGACTTTATCGCATTCCACTAGCCTACAGAAAGTCCTTGGTTAGTAGTAATTAGTTTAATTTTATTAATCAGTATGATGGTTGAAGTATAAGTCAATTTTTGGAATCGTATACGATTAACCACACCATAGATGGACTTATGTATATTTGATAACTTTTTTCTAACCTTTTGTTTGAAATAGATGGAATGACTCATCATTCTATCACATGATCTGCTAACACTTCATGAATGACAAATTCAACTTCATTTCTTTAAGAGATGAAGTGGAAATTGTTCAAGGCACGAACAACGGTGAGATTGTACCAAAATCAAGTAAGTATTTCTTTTGATTTGAAAATTCTTCAACATTAGAGAAATGATCCTGAAAACCAAAAATGTTGTCATAGTGACCTTATATCCGATGAATCAGATGGTACCTTATATCATCACAAATCTATGGCTTTGTGATTGTTGGATTTTTCATAGCCATGTTCTCTACCACTCTCCATCCGAAGATGATGTTTGGATTTCTCTTCCATATCCATATTTTCACCTATGTTCTCCCATGAGGAAACCCAGTGATGAGTTAATTTGGGTAACCGTTATGTTTCATACATCACTTTTTAAAATTAAGTTTTAGTATGTGGGTTTCTATTAAAGAAACTTTCAAGTTGTCAACCATTTATAACCCCAATGAATTTCAAAGGAGAAATTCATTTTAAGGGGGGTGGAATGTAACACCCTGAGATTTTATGAGATGTATTCTTTTTAATATATTTGATGTATTGTGGTGTATGATACCCCAAGATTATCTTGTGTTATACGCAACACCATATTAGCTTGCAGTATATGCAACACTAATCTTGGGTCATGTTACACACAATTTCAAGTTTGTTTGATAGTAGTTATTCTATGCAACATTGAGTATATATATATATATATATATTCAATGTATTAATGAAATATGGTATGATTTTGTTATAAAAAACAACAAAGGAGTCGTTCACTACACGCAACCCTGACTTGGCTTGCATTACACGCAATCACGACCTTCCTCGATAGCGTGTGTTGTACGCAATACCGGGTTTTACTAAAAAACGATATATTATTAGAATATTATTATGAACTAACCATTATGAATATTATTAAATAAATTTTGAACTTTTATACATCTTACACATTTTCTAGAACATGGTATAAGAACAAAATAAATTTTTCGGGTAAAATAAGTATTTTTCAAAAAAATGCAGTTTTGCCGCCTTTTGATGGCGCACCCACACTAAATATAGTCTTTGACATGTTTATAAGTTAAATTTGACGAAATAAAATTCTTCTTCGGAATCAGTATATAAAATTTTACTTTGGATAAATTTTTCATATTATTCTGATAACTTTCATAGTAAAAACATGCTATATTTTAATTAAAAATAACTTTTTTCATCGTAATACTTTATTTGGTTAAATTATAATATTGAATGGTTTTAAAGTATAAATAGAATATATTTTTACCATTTAATATTATTTATGTCATTAACATTGATTTTACATTGAATTCGTAGGTTAAATCAATTCAATCTTTTGCAATGTTTTAAGCAAAAACTCGTTTTCTTTCGACAACGGGATTAATTTTAATATAATTTCTGCAACTTATGTGTATTGAATTTGGAAAAATAGATAGAATATTTGTAATAAGTGGGTCTAAATTATATTAATTGAATACTTATTATTTTTGGGCATTATGAATAGTAACTACGGTAAATTTTATTTTCTATAGTTAAAGGTAAATCGAGTAATTAAGGGTAAATATAAGATTATAAAATTACCCAAACACCTACCAAAATCCTATTGGATGACTACAAGTCAACCCATATCACCTAAGGGTAATATTAGATTAATTTAATGGACTTTTTTCTATGAAAATAATTTAATTATTATTAAAATGAAAGAAAGTGACAACATGTCACTTTCATAAATTGTATACGTATAATAATTTTAATTTAGTGATAAACTTAATGAACCTTCAAACATTAATAGTATCCAAAAATCTAATACAATTATCTAAATCATATGAATTTATTTATAATTTTTAGGGATTAAATAATTATCATTAATTATGACACAATAGTGTTGTTGAAATTATTTTATTAATAAAAATATCAAATAAAAGGTTTTAAAAATATTCTAATAAATATTATATGAACTATTTAATGTGATCCAATAATTTTCTAGATACATATGACATTTTATAAATCTATTAATTCTTTTATTTTGAACATATCTTCTGTATATATTTTATTTAAATTCAAATAAATGAATAGTGTCAAAATTGACACTATTGTTATTTTATAACAATAACATATTATTAAATTGTTTAAAAATCACAAAAATATTTAAAAATTATAAATTGAAATTTATATAATCTATAATGTCATAAATTATCCAATTATGGAAAATTAACAACACATAAGTGATTATTTATAACCATTTAAAATTTAGAATTTTATTACCACAAATAAACTTAAATAGATTAAATAAGGATAAATAAAAATGATAAGGTTTAAAATAAGATCAAAACATGCATAAATTTTATTGGTTGCTAGTATTACAACCTTATATCATCTACGCTTTGAATCGAGTCATTTTTTGAGGTTTTTATGTGGGGTTTAAATTTATATTAAACTAATATTTTTGAGGATTTGAAAGGTGCCCCTCTCCTCCCTTATAAAAGGGCACCACCTCCCTTTCTTCTTCACACCATTTTGAGCCTTGAAGCTCGGCAAAACTCTGCCCATTTCACTTCCACACTTCCCTAGAAACCTTATAGTGGTACTTGTCTTCTCAAAAATAACAACTCTAGTGCCCTAAGAAAAAGTTTAAAGGACGTCCGTCGAAGAAGAGGTAATATCTTCTACTGATTATTTCAAGCTTATTTCTTATTCAACTTATTCTTTAGTAGTTTCATTATAAATTAATAACAAAAATATCACTAATATACTGATATTTTATTATAAATATGAAACAACCCCATTTCACTTTCTATCCATCCTACGGAAAATGAAATCACCGCGCGTATGTACGTACAGAATACCGTCCCCACGCCGTGGTGTAATATGTTTTTCCAACAACACCTTACTTGCATGGGTATAATGGTGTAAATAATAACTATACATATTTATTATAATATCATACTGATTATGATATATTTTATCATCCACTCCAATTCAATTCAATAATTATGGGAACGATATCATCACTCGTGCGTATGTACGGACTACCGTCTCCACGACGTGATGAGATTCATTCTCAATGATTAACCATTCATGAATTATTACAAAGTTTATATAATAAGTAATAATGAAATATATGACATAATAATGATACTATATTTATGTATATATATATGTATGTCATCTAATTAATTCCATTCAATTCAATGAGGAAACGAAAACAACGTTCATGCGTACGTACGGCCTACTGTCTCCATGAATGGTGTATTTCTTTCCATTTATCAATCTATTATATATATGTATATTATGAATTTATATTATATATAAATCATATTTTATATTCTGTAATTAGTTAATCATGATCTATGTAATCATATGAATAATTACAAGTCAAAACACGGAAGATATATGAAACGATTTTACCCAAAATGCTCTTTAACATGGAATTTACAAAAGAACGGGTAACATAAAGTCATAAGTGAATCATATATGATATCATAACAATGAATATGATTCTGTAATAGGTCAATCACATTATTTAAATAATTATACAGTAGGTTCGGATACGTACAAAGCATATCGGACCTAAGGTAAGGGATAATTATTCCAATGTCATTCTTATCCGAGATTGTTTACTTGTAAGTATTTACTGGGGGTTATATCTATTATCCATGTCCATATTTTCTCAAAATATTTTCATAAAATTTTTACTTTCCTTCCATGTATGTTTAAGGCATTTTTACCCTTTTCTTACTTTTACCACATCTTATGGAAGGAATCTTTCTTTTGTTTACCATACGATGTACTTTTTGACTTTTCTGACAAAAGTACAAGGAGATTGTTATTTTTAACTTATACAAAGTGAACGGATTTTTACGGTTTTATAAAGCCTTATTTTTATGATGCTTCCTCCAAAATATTTCATGACTATTTTCAAAAAAATCCTTTTTATTTAAAATTGCATGACATTTTCTGAAAAGAAAATGATTTTGAAGATGAAAGGATATTTTCCACAAGAATTCATTTCAAGTGTTTTATCAGAACCATTTTCCATCTAAGATGACATTATTTCATATGTGTATGTTTCAACTATAATGTCTCTATGATTTACATGGTTTCACTTTTCTTATTATGAAATGATATCCATTTCTTTTATATGGATTATGTGATGATGGGATCATGTTTATGAAACCCATTTTATTCGTTGGGTTATTATGAATGATGTATATTTATTTTGTGGCACAAGTAAGAATGATTTCATTATGAGATTGGTGGGACCTATATCTCCCTCCAATTCATTGGGTAAAGATTTATATCTCATGAGATAGACATGGATGGAATGGTAAGTTAATCTGGTTCAGTGTTACATGACTGAAACGAGGAGTGAACTCGATTCAGAAAGGGACTTTGTCCACTAAGATGGTCTTGGCAGTAATGCCTTGGCTACTATGGAAATCATAACATGTGTTGAATGGTTTCCACAATTACATGTTTTATTCCCATTATATTTTATCATGGTTGATGTTCCATTATGATATATACCTTACGTAGTTCCATGATTTATGTCTTTTCTCAAGATTATGATGTTTAAATTTCATGTTCATGTTTTTGCTTCCAAATGTTTATGGATTGTTTTATGTTCTATATTCTTACCCTTACTGAGCATTTGAGCTCACCCATTATATGTTTTCTTTTCCCCAGGATTTAAAGAAAGGTTTTAGGTAAGGAAACAAAAAGGGGAAGATCGTTATGGGAGATGTTGAAGATCTTTTAACATGATTATATGTTTATATTCCAAGTTTCCAAATACACTAAACTATTACGGTCCTTGAGTGTTGGTTCTTATTATGTATTAGGTATTCCGCAAAAGTAATTTAATTTCCATGTACGTCATGCTTCAGGTCTCTACACATACCATTAGCGTAGTCAATCTCGTGCACACCTGAATGACGGCTCAAATGTGTTAAACACTGAAAACTCAATTATGGCATATCACCCTACATGGGGTGTTTGGATTTGGGGATATAACCACCAAAAACCAATAACATTTTTTAAAATAGTATAAACATATAGTTTTATTGAATATAAGCATGGAATATAAATAAATTAAATGTCACATGCTGAAATTGGTGGGCCCCAAACAACAATTTTAAAATTAACAAACTTGAGGGATGAGTTATAGACCACCAACCTTAGTATTTTATGACTACCCTCATCCAGAAACATCCTCTCATTCGGCTTGAAAAAGAAAAGATCTATGAAAATAGTAAAAATACTTACACCTCAATAACTATGTTGAGAACAATAGAGATGAATAATGACACAAAAGGACTCGAGTAATTGTCATTGAGCATCCAACATGACCAACTGAAGGTAGAACGAATACCCAATGAAATACATCTCTTGATCCATAATTTAGGCCTTCAAAAAGATCTAGAATGGGGGAAATAGATGTTCATCCCACTGGAAATAAAATTAGGGAAGAAGGAAGGATTAATTAAATCATTAAGGGTAAAAATGTAAAATTATGCAAAAAAATTATCTTCTACACGGTTTGGAAAAACAATTTTCCAAAACATGTGCCATCCATGCCCAGTAACCTATAGGAAGGGGTGTACTACACGATTAGGTAGCATGGTTAGAGAAACTATGCACGAACCATATGAGATGGCTCTACCCAAAAATGCAGACCATATACACGGTTGGATCTCACCATGAAACCTAACTATACGGTTTTCTCTAACTGTATGAAAAACCAATTTTCCTCAAATGGATGGGTTTTAGGCTCTGAACAAGCCCTAGACACCCTTTGGAACTTCACTAACTCATTATAAGCCCATATTAGGACCAAAATAAATAATTAGACTAAATTTTAAACGATCCATACCATAGTGAAAAAATTGGGTTCTTATAGTCTACCCCCTAAAATGAACTCATCCCCAAGTTCACCTTCCAAGTGTGGAAATACACTTTTTGAGAATAACTATAGCCATTGAGCACATATGTCGACCTCCCTCTCCCAAGTCTCATCTTGCAAGCGTTCATTCTTCCATAACACCCATACCAGAGGGACAGACTGGCCTCCGAGATCCTTCATGATCAGTTTAATAATGAACATTGTATACTCCTTAATGGTATCATAGACATGTATGTAAACTTCATCAAGATCAAAGGTTTGATACGGGTCAGCATGATACTGTTGAAGCTTTGAAACATGAAAGATGTCATGCATGAAATGGTACCTCTATAGTAGTAACAACTGATAAGCTACCAGCCCAACTCTCTCTAGAATCTCAAATGGCCCTATATAATGAGGCAACAACTTCCCTTACTTCTGTAACCATCTATTCCCTAGCCTGTGTGATACCTCAAGGAAAGGACGATCCCTAAACTTAAACTCTATATGTCATTGATGGTCATTGAAATAATATTTATATCTAGACTAAGAAGTTGGAATATACTTCTTGATCAACTGAACCTACTCTAAAGCCTCTTATATAAGATAAGGACCTAGTAAGGCTGCCTCACATTCCTCTATCCATCATATTGGTGAATGGTAAAACCTACCATATAAGGCCTCAAAATGCGCCATGTGAATTTTTTTTTCTGAAATACATTATTATATGGGAAATCGATGAGAGGTATATGATTCTCTAAAGAACTACCTACATCAAGTACACATTCTTAGAGCATGTCCTTTAGAACATGTATTAACTGTTCTGACTACCCATCAGTTTGAGGGTGAAAATTTGTGCTTAGAATAACCTATGTACCCATAGCTTTCTATAAGCCCTACAAGAACCATGACGTGAAACGAGCATCCCTATCTGAAATGATAGTATAGGGGAGCCTGTGTAGTCATATGATCTCATAGACATATAGTGTTCCAACTCATCAATTGAGAAAGTCTTATGATAATGAAATAAGTGGCATAATTTTGTTAGTTAGTCAAAAACTACCCATACAGTATCTATACCCCTCGATGACCTAGGTAATCCAACTAAAAAATATATATCAACATCATTAAAGTTCTACTCAGGAATGGGTAGCTTCCATAAAATCTAACTGGATCCTGGTGTTCCACCTTCATCTGCTGACAGGTGGAACCACTCATGGCCAAACCAACTATATCCCTTTTTATACCTAGACACCAATATTTGTGATTCTTTTTAGATAGAGACATGATCATGTCATAGTCTCTTCAAACATGTAGTTTATGGTGCTCCCCACCATTATTTTTATCACAAAAAGGGTCCAATTTTAAACCATGGTATCTCTACCTTTGGAATTTTCTTACAAAGCATGCCTCTAAGAATTATAACAATTCTTATCATGTGATTTTCAAAAAAAAATTGGTTGATTACACACAGACACATTTATCCAAGTTGAGTCATCTTCCAATAAAAATCCATGGATGATACAAACTGCAATCACCTCCACCTAAAAATGTGCCCAAAAAATAGTCCTCCACCTACCACATACAGTAAACAAGAAGGATGAAAGTCCAACCACCTCTAGTTAACCATCCTTGAAGATGACCTAATTAGATGGTAGGAACGTCACAAAATGAACTATTGTTCATTACTCCAAGGTATCCAATGTTTTCCCCAACCATGTCCACCAAATCCCATAACTTTTTTCCAATGATGTTACTCAGTCAACCATCATCCGACCATTTAAATTTTTGTTCCTCATCACAAACATAGGTGTAACCCAGATCCTACCCATTGGAATCGTCTCACATTTTATCATCAATTTCGAACCCGACAATAATACTGGGTAACCTCAAATTCATGAAAAATGAGTCTAAGGAATAGTTTATCAGCAGTTCATACTCTATGTTATAAGTGTGACATTGGTACAATCCAAAACGTTCACATGAGAACATTGACTAAGCCCAAAATTTCATTCACCTGGTAGTCACATCAGAAGAAATTAGATAGTACCCAAGAGTTTGTGCATGGTTTTTATAATTAGAAACCCTATATCTCATAGGAAAAACTAATCCTTATAAAAAAATGAATCCAACACCCAACTCGTATAGAGGTCACTAACTAGCCTGATTTCTTTAAAACATTAGTACAGCATAAGACCAATGCACTCTTAGTGCATCAAAAAGGACGTCAAGATATGGGACATTCTGATCTCTTTAAGTTAATTTGACTAGGAAGTTTCACAATTTCCAAGAAGATCAGGCGAACCATCACTAGTTGAATTCCCCTAAATTAATCTTTTCTTAACCTGCTGATGCACTGTTACAACCTATTCACAAGCCTTCACAACACAAGGCATCAAGTGATCACTCAAGCCAAACTTCCAAAGTTCATCTGAGACCATTTGTGTTTCTCAAAGGTTGCATACACATCCAACTATTTAAAATTCATCCTACTGAGCATGCACTAACATGATTCCAACATGCAAGAATAATTTGAATTCAAGAAAAACCAACCATTTCCCAATGGAATCATAGGATAATCTTCCTCTACTTAGAAGGCCATTTATTTACCAAAATAGTTGTGACGCTCCAAAATCATGAGTCTACTTTTCATCAAAATAAGGGACATATCAACTACTAAAAATAACACTATATTAAACTATCATTAACCACACACTTAATTCACCTTCGATTCACACTTACATACATAAAGTATTTTTCAAGAAATCCAAAACCAAGCTGACAAACATGTCAAAACACCCGAGTATCATGAAATTCATCCTAAATATTTGGACAAACCTATTTCCTTTAACTCTCATGTCATTATACTATGGAGATGACCTATGAAAATAAGCAACAGAAAAACATTAAATTATTTTTACCTAACCCAACCGGTTCATTATATCATTTATTAACTCGATGGTTACCGCATACATGAACTCATACTACACCAAGGTTCCAAAAACAAGAGAACACATTGATATTATCCATAGGTTGTCTACCCTATGAATCTGAATGTAATTTTGTTCATACAAGAGAGATAACATTGATTAATACTAAACCATATGACCTTTATCTAGGATGATGATATACCAAGTGTCCCATTATTGAGGACGAAGAAAGGGTCATGAAAACTATGAAATGCCTGACCATGACCTCAACATGTCTAACCTATTGAAATTGATCACTATCTGATTCTCATGACTATAATAAGATTTAAGGATACCATATCCAAGGAGAACACCTCCACCAACTCTTCCACCACCTTGAGGTCTGATTCTTCGATTATCATAAATTATATGAAATCATGATTTAGATCATACCAACCCAAAAAAAATATTCTTTAATGAGAGATACCTATGAAACTTTGATGAAAAAAAATAAAATACAGTCAATGATGGAATACTCAAATTATCTTGAGATAAAACATCATAAAACCACCCATTTGATTGATCAAGTGAGAAATATGGATTCACATATATAAAAATAATAATAATTAATTTCTAGAATAGAGGTTGATATGTAAGATGTAATAAATTTATTAGAGTCCATTCAAAGATACGGTCATGAGTTATCTTCTTAGATCGAGGATCTTTGTTTGTTGGTGGTGGATTAGGAAATAGAGTGGGTGAGGCTTCAGATTCCAATTAACACCTCCCAATAGTAATTTATCGATTAGTAGAATGTGAAGGATATATATTTACTATGACCTTGTTTTATATTATTATTTGGGGCATCATGGGATAGAATTCAGGTTTTGCATACTCCTCTCCTTTCTTTAAAATTTTCAATAATCAAATATTTCAAATTTCATGTGTCATTGTATTACACTTATCCTTCCACCATATACATGGAATCTTGATGAATTAGAATTGTATATATTGAAAAATAATAAGTGAACCCAAATATTTGGTCAAATGTTTGATTAATAATTTATTATTATTGACAATGTCTCATATATATTCATTAGTATAAATAGAATCATTGACCAGTTATGGTCAGTCATTTGGAAATCCATTTGATTGAAGTAATAAATTGGGTGAATAAATCATAGAGAGTGATTTATCCTAAATTTTTCTAAGTTAGGGTCATGTAAATAATATATTAAATATTTTTGGGGCTATAAGATATCCCCCACACTCTTTTTGTCTTTTCCTTATTTCCCTTGATTTTTCCTAGGATTCAAATAGGGAGGGCCTATAATGAGGGGGATTGAATATATCTTAGGTATCCCTTTACAAGTTTTCATCCTAACAATATTTATGTCATGTTTCTTTAAAATGATCAATTTTTTCTAGATCCAACAAAGTGAATGTATAGTGAGAAACTACTCAACTTTTTACCTGACCTCCCTTAGTGGGTTTTTAGCATAGCGAATATTCTATCTCTTTCTATAGGTAGTTTAAACTTGTGTAAGTTAGTCCAATATAAATGATGTTTAGGGTTGAATAACTTTTATGTAAGTATGATAAAGTTTATATCCATATACCTTGTATATAAATTGTTATATTTTAGGGTCATATAGGTTGGTCCTTTATTTTATTAGTTTAGGATCATATAGTTTGGACCTTCTATTACTTTAGTTTAGGATCGTATATCTTAGAAATTATACTTCTTTAGTTTAAGGCCACATATCTTTGACCTTTTATTACTTGTTAAAATACTTATTATAGAATGTAGGACTCAGGGAAAACATAAATATTACCTCAATGATCTTGAATCGGGGATGATGAGATTAGAAAAACATTTCTTGGATGATCACAAAACAGATTGAGGTGTCGAGTTCTACTATGAAATTACCAGGGATCATGGGGATTATAGGTCCTTCTTATGATGGAAAAAATAATTTTATAATATATTAAGGACCCTAATGAAGGATCCAGTATGGTATAATATGCATAGTCAAGTAGAGAGTCCCTTGAAATTGAGAACACTACTCACCAGTGGCCACAAAAGGTTTATGAATATTCAAACAATTATTACATTGAGTAGTTCATTAAAAATGATTATTCAAGAATAGATCTAGAAAAATACATCCTAAATCCAAATATGAAGTATGTGTAAGAACCTGGATCTTCATTTGATGTATTTTTTCCCTTTTTCTGGAGTTTTTGGGAAAAATAAAGTTTCTGGAAATTTTTGCAGTACACGCCGTGTACTCTTTTTCCACTCGAAGCTATGAGTTGTCCATTCCTGGGTGACACTCACGGTGTGTAGGGGTGACGTGGAGGCCGATTTTTGCCGAGTACAGAAATACCTAGTATACGTCTTGTACTCTAAAAGTACATGGCGTGTACTTTCTTTTTATTTCATTAATCGGACCGGGGTTGCGCCTAATGCTCATAAACATCTTCTTCTCCACCTAATTTCGTCCAAACCATTTGAGGCGGCCGATTCTTCTCCAAGCCACCGATCTGTCACCGGTTGTCTGAATTGAACTTCGTCAATTGCAAAATAATCACAGCGGTGAGTTCTTGGTTCTTATTTGGCCTCGTTTTCTGATTCTTTCTCTCGTGTGAGTTATCTGAGGTTGAAAGTTTTAGAGTTTCTTGCAGATCTACTCTGTTCTATGCTGATTCACGGGTCGGGGTTCAAGTATATCGATCTTAGAGGATCAAGGTAGGTGGTTTGTTGCCCAAATTTGAAGCTCTTTGAGTTTTGGTTTGAAAAGTACCGAATTCCCACGTATCGGGCATCCCAGGTTTAGGATTTTGATCCTGTTTTTTATTTGCCCAAGATTTATTGTTATCTTATGATTAATTGTTGCAAATATATGCTTGGTTTCATGTTTTAGGATCACCCCATCGGTGTATTTCCCTCTTTTTGGTTGTTTATCGTTGTTTGGCACCGTTTCCCTGTGAGGCAAACGCTATTGTGATTGTTAGTTTAGTTTTTATAACTGATTTCTTGTGTTTCCTACTATTTAAATGATTTTGATGCATGGTAGATATTATCCAAGTAGTTTTTGAACTTACTTAGGGCTGTTGACAGTCGATTACGCACGACTGGACTGCTCAAGGTTGTGAGAACCCGGTGCGGGAGATCAAAGAGGGAATAAACGATTAAGTGCTTCCATAGAGGGTCTGTTGGTTTTAGTTTCATACGTAGGACCTATGGGAATAGGACTTTGTGCTCCCTAAGAGTGTTCTTAGTTTACCCACGCATCGATACCATAGGAGGAATTAGACATAACTGCTTCCTCAGAGAGTCTGTAGCTATCGTTGCAAGACCATGTGGGAATTGACGTGAGAGCTTCCCAGAGTTTCTATGACTTGTTTGATTACTGGACTATAGGGGTCTTCTAGTTTGAGACACCCATAGGGTCAGTGTGAATTTTGATGGTTGGTTGTGATGATTCCACCAAGAAAAAGAACAATCTTGGGGTTTTTACTACTTGTGTTTAGGTGGTCTTTTGAGATACCTATTGTGATACTTGATTTACCTTGTAATATAGAACTTTCTAGTTTTCTATGGTTGTTTAATTAAACGAATGTGAATGGTAATTGGTATGATTATTTACTGGTGTACTCTTAGTCCATTAATGTACTTATTATATTTTACTTTTTCTATATTACTCACTGATAATAGGGCACAGATATTGTGGTGGTTTCCTACTGGGATTAGTCTCACACCCTATTTGGGTCCTACTTTTCAACCCAAATAGATTATATGGTTGTAGGTGTAGATAAGGATTGTGGCCCTTCTACATCAGGTACTTGATTGCTGGTTGTAGTTAGAAAGCATGGGACTGGGCTTTGGCTCTTGATGCTGCTGGAGATGCTGTTTACGTTTAGTACTTTGGTTTCAGTTGTATTTCAGCACATTTATTTGTTTACTGCTTTCCATAGATACATGTACCATAGTGCATCATTATTATATCAGACATTGCTTCTAATTTTAGTTCAGTTGTTGTATGTTGTTTACTACTTCCGCTATTTATTATGTTTATTCTACTGCTGCATACTTTACCAAATGAGGGCATAGTTTCCCCACTGACTCGCCAAGGCCCTCACTTCTAGTTGGTAGCCTATGATTTTTGTGGATACGCACTTGAGGTCATGTGGAAAACCGAGTATGGGGTACCAGTTATCTGGCTCTGGATTCAGGTTGTTACAAAGTGGTATTAGAGGGGTTTTTCTTCTTTTCTGTTGCCTTACTGTTTTGCGACAATAAATAGGGATAGGAAGAAATGAGTAGTTAGTACTTAATTGTGTCTGGGATTAATTAACCCGTGTACAGGGAAAAACTATATTACCTCGTAATTTCAATTTTCAGTTTTTTCAAGTGTTATAGTTTATCATAATTCACTGTTGGGTGATGCACATGTTTTGTGTTGTTACAGTTTATATGATTGTGGTTCTATTTTGTTACAACCCGATGAGATGAGGGTGTTCCATCTCATACATTATATAGGCACTGGGTAGGGAATCAAATGTCATGCATTTTACCATGCCATCTAGGGTGCATTAGAATTCATGCTGTTGTGATAGATGCTGTGATAAATTATGCATGTTGTTATGATATTTGCTATGACGGACATACTTATCATGTTGTTTTACTTGATATATGCATTTTTATGATGCCAAGCTTTGATTTGTGGGGAGTATGGGCCCCCACGGATCAGAATTTGGCACATAGATGTTTGTTTTTCAGTATTTCTGGCGTTCGGTGTAGTTTCTGAGCTACTGACTAGAAAAACCCAGAATACACGGTGTGTACTTTATTAATACACACCGTGCAGTTTTTAAACCGTGTGACTAACTATGTGAACAGAGACATCGGGTGGTGGAGAGTCTTCGGGGACACGTCGTGTACCATAAGTACATGGCATGTAGTAGTCAACCGTGTGCTCGTCCGTGTCATTAACAACACGGGTTGTAGAAACTCGTGTAGTACACACCGTGTGTTATAAGAACACTCCATGTAGTTTTCTTCTGGGTACCCGGCCATGCCACTAACAACACAGGTCGGGGAAACCAGTCTATTACACACCGTGTGTTATAAGAACACGCCGTGTAGTTTCATTCTGGGTACCTGACCGTGTCACGAACAAAATGGGCCGGTGTTATCTATCCTTATACATGCCGTGTTTGTTCGGAACACGCCGTGTAGGGGTCAGCCGTGTAGCTGGCTGTGTAACTGCTACACAGGTCACCAAAACTTGTCTAGTAAACACCATGTCTTTAGTTAACACGCCATGTAGTTTAGAATTAGGAGGACCATGTAGGTTAGTCATGTAAAGAGACTGGGGCAGGGAAGTGGAGTTCAAGTACACGACGTGTTTCGGGACAACACGCCCTGTAGTCTGGGATGTTACACGACTAGTGGTTATGGAAGTACACTCCCATGTAAATAGATCTAACAAACACATCATGTAGTTTAGATACACGCCGTGTAGTCATGTTTTGTTAACTTAGTGTTTCTCTCTCCTGTTCCCATTTTTTACTCTTGTGTTTTCTATCCTTAATCCTAAATCTGAGGCGTTCTTTTGACCTTTCAGGGCTATGGTATCAAGACGTCCTCCCGTTGCACGTCAGGAAACAGGTAGTGGTCATACGCCTGATGCAGCAGACCAGGGACTACCAGTAGCTCCGCCGATTGTTCCGTACATGGAACCTATAGTGATTCCAGACACTGGTGTCGATGCTCAATTCAGAGAGGGTTTCATGAGTTTCATGCAGACCTTCCAGGGAGCTCAGCATCCTGCCCCGTTTATGGCAGAGCTAACACAAGTATTCTAGTAGCAGCATCCTCCCACTTTCACAGGGGACGGAGGACCTCAGGTTGCAGAGTCATGGCTAGAAACCATGATTTCCATCTTTGATCATTTGGAGACACCCCCAAACATGAGGGTGAAGCTCGGGACTTACATGCTGTGAGATTATGCCAATATATGGTAGGACGTAGTCTCGTAGGCAGGGCGCCAACGGACTATGGCTTGGGATGAATTCCGGCATACATTCTACAAATACTTCTATCCAGAGACTCTAAGGGTCGACAGAGCCAGAGAGTTCATGAACCTGCATTAGGGTACTCTTTCATTTATGGACTATTCCTCCCGTTTCACTGAGTTACAGCATTTCACTCCCATTCTAGGAAATGAAGAGCTATTTTTGGTAAGGAATTTTGTGGAAGGCCATAAACCAGAGATCAGATCATAGGTGAAAATCTTCCATCTAACTTCTATTACTATGATAGTCAACCAGGTGCTAACCACCGAACGAAATTTGAGGGAGACTGGAGCTGTTGACAGGGGAGGTTCATCATCCAAGACTGATTCATTGCATACTGACAGCAGGAAACGCCACCGAGAGTCTACTCGAGGTGACTCTAGGAAGTGAGGCAATTCTTCTGGAAGGCGGTATCTTCCTTCTGGAAACCAGGTTGTGTGATATCAGTGTGGAAAGAGTGGGCATAATAATCCTCAATGCCTGAGAGATCTAGTGGAGTGTCGATCTTGCGGCAATATGGTCCATCTGTAGAGTTTTTGTAGGGTTCTTCTTCTAGCAGCTACTGAAGGAGGATCGGTTTCTACTCCTCGTACAGGAGAAGTATTACCAGTTCCACAACAGACTAGGGGATGGAGTTATTCAGGTCGTTCAGGCCAGGGGTAGAGGTCGCAGACGTGGTGGTCAGGCTCAGGGAGGATCAGCTCAAGGATATCTGGCTGCTACACAGGGCCATGGAACTGGCCACACATTTGTGGTAGAGTAGATCCATCGGGAGCAGGATCCTGGACCTTCCACAGTTCGAGGTATGATCCTAGTATCCTCAGTTTTATTTTCTGCACTTTTCGATATAGGAGCTTCTCATAAGTTTATTTCTGTGCACACTGTGGAGAGCCTGAGACTTACTGTCTTTACTTCTGAGGATACTTTGGCACTAGACACTCCTTTGGGACATAGAACTACTAGTGTGCGTCAGTTCAAGGAGTGCCCCCTTGAGGTTGGTGGGTGTCACTTCTTGTGGGATCTTCATGTCCTTGAGATGACGGGTTATGATGTTATTCTCAGAATGGACTGGCTAGTTCCTTTTCAGGCCTTTGTCGATTGTCATTGTCGTAGGGTGAGCTTCACGTCACCAGAGGGAAGGTCTTTTCTTCACAAGGGCGAATGGGATGTCCAGGAAAGCAGAGATGGACCAGAGAATCATGGGTTGGGCATTGTTACAGCCCAGATTGGTAGTTTATATCTGGATGATCAGGGGACTTCTTAGATGGACTTCCCTCCTATAGCTAATCGTTTTCCGGATGTCTTTCTAGAAGACATTTCAAGGTTGCCTCCGTAACGTGACGTAGACTTCTCTATTGAGCTTGTTCCAGGAGAAGCACTGGTATCGATACCTCCGTATAGGATGGCTACGCTTGAGTTGCGAGAACTCAAGAATCAGTTGGAGGAGTTGCAAGAGAAGGGATTTATCCGACCCAGAACTTCCACTTGGGGTTCGCCTATATTGTTTGCGAAGAAGGTGGATGTTACCTTACGGCTTTCCGTGGACTATCAAAAGCTGAACCAGTTGAAGGTCAAGAACTGATATCCATTGTAGAGGATTGATGATCTTTTTTATCATCTTCAAGGATCCAGGGTATTCTCGAAAATTGACTTGATATCCGGCTATCATTAGTTATGTGTCAGACCGTCTGATATACCTCTCATAGCTTTTCAAAGAAGGTATGGTCTGTACAAGTATCTGGTTATGTTGTTCGGTCTCACGAACATTCCATAATTTTTCATGGCACTTATGAGCATAGTTTTCCATCCTTACTTGGATTCCTTCGTGGTGGTTTTCGTGGATAATATCTTGGTTTACTCTCACACTCGACACGACCATTATACCCATCTTGAGATTGTATTGACTATACTGAGAGAGCATCTGTTATATTCTAAGCTCTCAAAGTGCCACTTATGGATGGATGAGATTCATTTCCTAGGTTATGTCATCTCATAGATAGGCATTTCAATAGACCCAAAGAAGGTGAGAGTAGTAGTTACCTGGGAGCAGCTAAAGAATGTCTTTGAGGTACGGAGTTTCTTGGGACTGGCTGGTTATTATAGTCGGTTTATACAGGGCTTCCCATGCTTAGCATTGTTGTTGATGTGATTGAGTAATAAGGTTATGAAGTACGTTTGTTCAGAAGCTTGCGACTCAACCTTCTAGGATTTGAAGGGGAGATTGACTTCAGAACCGATTCTATTTCTTCCTGAGCCAGGCAAGAGATATATAGTTTTTTTTTATGCATCAAGCATCAGGCTTAGAGCAGTGCTTATGTAGAAAGATCATGTTGTTGTGTACGGATCTCAGCAGTTGAGGCCACATGAGAATAACTATCCTATGCACGACCTGGAGTTGGCTGCATTTGTTCATGCCTTGAATTGTTGGAGACACTATCTCATGGGAGAGCATTTTGTGGTATATACTGACCACATGAGCCTCAAGTATATCTTCACCCATTGTGAATTGAATCTGAGATAGCGGATGTGGGTTGAGTACCTACAGTCTTTCGACTTTGTGCTTTCTTATATTCCTGGGAAAGGCAATGTTGTGGCCGACGCACTGAGCAGGAGGACTCAGTTGCAGGGAGTTCAGGAGGCCAGTAGCGAGTGGCAGCTTATGGCTCTATTCTCTGAGATGCATTTGGAGGTGCACAACAGACAGGGACAAATAGTTCATTCTTCTGTAGCTGTTACCTCTACTCTTTTAGATTGAGTTCGAATGAGGTAGTTATCAGACCCAGAAGGCCTAGTCCTACAGGAGGCTATGTCAGATGGAGACCCTACTCCAGGGTGGACAGTGGGTGATGATGAGGTGCTATATTTTCATGTCTGTGTATGGGTTTCAGCGGAAATACGTGAGGAGATAATGCAGGAGTTTCATGCTTCATCTTGGGCAGTGCATCCTGGTGTCACCAAGATGTACCGAGACTTACACCATCAGTATTGGTGGCCAGGTATGAAGAAGGATGTGGTTGGTTTTGTTATGCGGTGTTCCACCTGTCAGTAGGTGAAGGCAGAGCATCAGCGACCAGAAGGTATTTTACAGCAATTACCCATTCTTGAGTGGAAGTGGAATCATGTCACGATGGACTTCGTGACAGGGTTACTGAGATCGCCTCAAGGAAATGATGCGGTTTGGGTTGTAGTGGATAGGCTCACAAAGGATCCACATCTCTTGCCGATCAAGGAGACCTTCAGTGTTGATGAGCTGGGAGGTTATACATCCGAGATATTGTACGTCTGCATGGAGTTCCACACTCCATTGTTTCGGAAAGGGATGTGTGTTTTACTTCACGCTTCTGGCAGGGGCTATAGAGGGCTTTGGGTAAAAAGGTACTTTTGAGTACAACTTACCATCCCCAAACTGATGTCCAGTCTGAGCATACAATTATGATGCTTTAGGATATGCTCTGATCTTTCTTTCTAGACTTTGTCAGTACTTGGGAGAAGCATATCCCTCTGGTGGAGTTCGCCTACAAAAACAGTTTTCAGGCGACTATTCAGATGGAACCTTATGAGGCTTTGTATGGTAGGTCATGCTGATCCCCTTTATGCTGGCTAGAGGTAGGAGAGGCAGCCTTGTTGGGACCTCATCTCATTCAGGAGACCACAGAGCAGGTGGAATTGATTCAGAAGAGGATGGATACTGTACAGTCATGGCGGAAATCTTATGATGATCAGTGGAGAAAACCTCTAGAGTTCAAGGTTGGAGATCAAGTTTTCCTGCACGTTACCCCGAGGTTGGGACATAAGAGGATTATGAGATAGGGGAAACTCTCACCGAGATACGTCGGGCCGTTTGAGATTCTGGAGAGAGTCGGGTTGGTTGCTTAAAGGTTGCAGTTACTTCAGAGGTACTAGGCTATCCACAACGTCTTCCATGATTCTCAGCTTTGACGGTATTTCTCAAACCCATCTCATGTTTTTCAACCCGAGGAGGTTGAGCTGGAGCAGGATTCATCTTTTGAGGAGCATCCTATCAGGATTTCTGATCGTAGTGAAAAGGTACTCTGTGGCCGATCTGTTCCTCTGGTATAGGTGCTATGGTAGTATGGCCGTATATAGGACAAGACCTAGGAGAGGAAGGCTAATATGTGATCGCAGTGGAAAGAGTTGTTTGAGGATTCTTCTTCTACGCCTCGTTAGGGAAATTCAGGGATGAATTTCATTAAGGGGGGAAGTTTCTAAGAACCCGGATCTTTGTTTGAGGTATGTTTTCCCTTTTGCTAGAGTTTTTGGGAAAAATAAAGCTTCTGAAAATTTTTGAAGTACACGCCGTGTACATTCTGAGTACACGCCGTGTACTCTTTTTCCACTCTAAGTCGTGTGTTGGTCGTGTCCAGGCCACACACACGGTGTGTAGGGGTGACGTGGAGGCCGATTTTGGTAGAGTACGGAAAGACATAGTACACATCGTGTACTCTAAAAGTACACACCATGTACTTTATTTTTATTTCATTAATCAGACCGAGGTCACGCTTAATGCTCATAAACATCTTCCTCTATGCCTAATTCCGTCTAGAGTGTCTGAGGAGGACAATTCTTCTTCGAGCCACCGATCCTTCACTAGTTGTTCGAATCAAACTCCGTCGATTGCAGAATAATTGAAGCGGTGAGTTCATGGTTCTTCTTTTTCCTCGTTTCCCGATTCTTTCTCAAGTGTGAGTTATATGAGGTTAAATGTTTTAGACTTTTTTGAAGATCTACTCTGTTCTAGGCCAATTCACGGGCCAGGGTTCAAGTATATCGATCTTTGAGGATTGAGGTAGGTGGTTTGTTGCCCTAAGTTGAAGCTCTTTGAGTTTTAGTTGCAAAAGTACCGGATACCCTTGTATCAGGTATCCCAGGTTTAGGATTTTGATCCTATTTTTTATTTTCCATAGATTTTTTGTAGCTTATAATAAATTATTGCGAATATATGATTGGTTTCATGTTTTTGGATCACCCCACATGTGTTTTTCCCTCTGTTTGGTTGTTTATCGTCGTTTGGCACCGTTTTCCTGTGAGGAAAACCCTATTGAGATTGTTAGTTTACTTGTTATCATTGATTTCATGTGTTGCCTGCTATTTAAATGCTTTTGATGAATGGTAGCTATTATCCAAGTAGTTTTTGAACTTACTTAGGGATGCTGAAAGTCGATTATGCACGACTGGACTGCTCTAGGATTCCTGCTCCGATTCCTGATGACAAACCAATGAGTAATGAGGCCTCAGTTCAGGGACCATCATGAAACCCCCTTCCTCTAGGTGGAAATTTAGTAGAGCCTCAATCCATAGAGCAGTAGTTGGTAACATCAATACAGGTTCAGGGCATGCATCGACTGATCACAATTCTTGAGTTTCAATGATAGCAACTGATGTGGTTTCGTGGTGAGCCTAATCCTCAAGCGGGGTAGTACTAGCAAGAGTTGGTGGTTCATGTGTTCAAAATGGTGAAGACCCTGATCGAATATAGGGTGGATTTAGTATTTATCCTTCTTCACGGAATAGCTAGACGATGGAGGAGCTTAGTTTCCCAGACGCGTGATAGGGCGATGCCCACATGGGATGATTTTCAGCAGAACTTTTGCGAGGAGTATTACCCCTCTTATTTTCACTCCATCTAGATCCATGAGTTTCTAGAATTGTAGTAGGGTGGTATGATAGTGGGAAAGTATGCATCACTATTTACTAATCTTACCTTCTACTCCCTGGATATGGTTAGACACAGCTACTTCTGTGCATGGAATTTCAATCATGGGCTTCATAGAAATATTTGAGTCATAATAGTGTCCCTATGCATCCCCCCTTATGTTGCAGTGATAGAGTGAGAAATTTTTATAGAGATCATCTTGGAAGAGGGATTCCAGGTAGTTGGAAATGGTGGTAGGTGTGATAGAGATGAGTCTTCAACAGTAGTAGGCAGGTTCCAGTGATCTTGGGATAAAAGACCATTTTGTGAGAAGACTCAAGGGAGTGGTCATGTAGGTATGAGATAGCGAAGATCCCAAGTTAAGCCTGGGGAGGGCCGAAGTTATACTTGTGACAGGTATGGTCACATGGCCTAAGATTTCCTAACTAGGAATACAGATCATCCCAAGCAGGAAGTAGATAGAGCGCCGCGGTAGAGGCAGTGTCGTGACTAGGAGTCCTCCAGGTGGGGATAGGTAGGTCCCCATGGAGGTGGAGCAGGAAAAGGAGTGGGAGGAGATTCAGGTAGGGGATGGTGATATGAGGTACTCTCATCACCACCACCACCACAAGCATACCACATTAGGCTCAGGGAACTGGCGGTCAGGGCCATGGACAACTACAGGCTATGGAAATTCATGATACAATGGCACACGATATGATTTGAGGTGTGATTTGTGTTTAGTCTACTATTTCCTTAGTACTAGTAGAAATTGGCACTAACCACTTCTTTATGTCTCGATTATTTTTGCATGAGATGTAGATCCCGATAGAGACACTAACACATCAACTACGCCTTGAGGTTTCAACAGGGAATTCTTCCTCTGTATCTTACATCTACCGGTAGTGTGGGTGGTTCCTTGTAGGAGATAGGTTCATGTGGGACCTATGGTCATCACGATAGACCCCTACAATGTTATCTTGGTCATGGATTTTCTTTCCATGGTTCGAGACTAGATTTACTATAACCACATATTAGTCAGAAGCATTCATACTGATGGGATAAGATTCTCCTTTTTTAATGATAGAAACCTCATAGTGAAACCAGTGGGCACTGTGAAAAAGAGGTTACATAATATCACACATCAGCTAGTGAGTATGACCCTTGGATCAGAATAATATTCAGGAATCTGGATCACATCAGCTATGGAGGATTATATATATATATCTTTCCCAAAGACGTTCTGGGACTACCTCTAGGGCAGGAGTTGGAGTTCTACATCGACTTTCTTCTAGGGACTTCACCAATATCTTCCCCAGTATATCTGATGGCACCCATTGATCTCTAGAAGTAGAGGTTGCAGTTAGAGAAAATTTGTAAGAAAGGTTTCATCATACCTAGTGTGTCCCCCTTTGCGGCTCAAATTTTGTTTGTAAAGAAGTCATATGGGAGCTTATAACTCTTTGTAGATTATCTTCGTCTGAACTAGGCCATGATAACTATCAAGTAACACTTTTCGAGGATCGATGCCCTCCTTGATCATCAGGGAGGTTCAAGATGTTTCTCCAAGATCGATCGCATATCTGACTACCACTAGTTTTTTTTCCATGAGGCTGATATCCCAAAGTTTTCCTTTCAGTGTCGCTATGGGCACTATGTGTTTCTAGTGATGCACTTCGGAGTGAAAAATGCCCCTACCATCTTCATGGCTTTTATGAAACTGATATTACAACCTTAATTGGATCATTTTTCATTTCTTTCATCAACGATGTTGTTATATACTATGTAATATAGTAGAAACATGCAGAGCACTTGAGGAGGTTCCTTGATTTTCTTCGAGAGCACCGGGTTTACGGTAAGCTCTCTTAATACCAGTTCTGGATATTGCATGTTCACTTCCTTGGACATGAAATTTCTGAGCAGGGTTTACTTTTAGACCTGTAAAAGGTCGAGGATGTTTTTTCTTGGGAACAACCAAAGAATGTATCAGAGATGTGGATCATTCTTGGCCTGGTAGGATACTATAAGATATTTGTGGAAAAATTCTCTAGAATTTCAACACCTCTAACCACCCAGACGTGGAAGGGGAATATGTTTACTTTGACTGGGTAGTTATAGAATTTATTTGAGGAGTTGAGACAGAGACTGATGAGTGATCTAGTTTTGTAGCTACTAGAGTAGCAAGTTTATTTTTTGGTTCATTATGACACCTCATGATCTAGGCTCGGTTTCATGCTGATGCAATGCTAGGAGGTCATCTCATATGGGATGAGGATGTTGAGACCCCATGAGAATAATTATGTGACACGTGATCTGGAGCTACTGGAAGTAGTATTCTCTTTGAGTATGTGTTGGAACAACCTTCCAGGAGAGAACTTTGTAGATTACTCACACTATCAGAGTCTTAGGTACATATTCACTCAGAGATATCTGAACATAAGACAGCAAAGATGGTTAGAGTTCCTATAGGACTATGACTTAGAAATCATTTATACATTGGGGAAGGGAAATGTTGTAGTATATTCCCTTAGCAAGAATTCCCAAGCTCTCCATGTGTAGGAAGATTTAGAGTAGATGGACTTCCTATAGCTAACCCTAGTGGAGAAGGAGGGTACAGTTTTCCTTCAGTCAATGACGTTGACTCCTATGCTCCTCGAATGTGTGATGGGGCCTTAGTTGGGAAATGATTATTCTGAGGTTCTTCATGATCAGATATCCATAGGTGACACACCTAAGGGATATTTTGAAGGAGGGAATCACGATATCCTATTCCATGTGAGGGTAGTAGTTCTAGTGATAATGAGGGGGGAAGTGATGCAGGAGTTCCACACTTCTCCCTTATCTGTATATATTGGTGTGGGGAAGATGTATAGGGGTCTTCAGCAATAGTTTTTTGGTCCCAAATGAGATAAAATGTAGTTGAGTTCTTCTCTTGATGCCTTAACTATTAGCAGTTGAAGTCTGAAAATTAGGTTCTAGTAGGTATTTTATAGCCTTTTTGTATCCCAGAATAGAATAGGGACAATATATCAATGGACTTCATCACTGGGCCTCCACACACAGCAAAGGGCCATGATGCCATCTGGGTGGTAGTCAGTCAGCTCACAAAGTCAATTCACTTCCTTTCCATCAAGGGGCAGAGTTTAGTGGAGAGTTTGGGGAATCTGTACATGTAAGAGATTTTCTAACTTCATGGGGTACCCTCGACAATTGTCTCTGGTCATGGCATGCAGTTTACATCACGATTGGGGAGGGGCCTGAAGAAGGTATTCTGGACCCAGTTGTGGATGAGTACAACCTTTCACCCCTGACTAATGGATAGAACAAGCACACTATCCATGTGTTGAAGGACATGATGAGAGGGTGAATGCTAGATTTCATCTAGATCTGGGAGGATCACCTACCTTTGGTGGAATTGACATACAATAATAGACACCACTCCACTATCAGGACGGCACATTTTGAGGCCCTATACTGAATACCCTGTAGGTTTTCATTATGTTGGAAGGAGATTGGATAATCCTCTCTCATGGGCCTGGATTTGGTGCAAGTGATTATGGAGAAGGTGCAGGTCATTCATGAGTGGATGAAGACATCCTAGAGAAGACAAAAGTCATATGCAGACTGCCGTTGTAGGCCATCGAAGTTTGAGAAGGGAGACCACATCTTCTTGAGAGTCTCCCCACAATGTGGAATGTAGAGGTTTATCTGGGGAATCAATCTATCTCTTAGGTTCATCGGGCCATTCTAGATTGTGTGGAGGAACAAAAAGGTTTCCTACCACCTTGACTTACCCCCATAGCTAGAGCAAGTGCACGATGTCTTCCATGTGTCACAACTAAGGAGATACATGCATGACCCCATGCATGTTATCGATTGGGGTGATATGGTAATTAAGGATGGATCCACCTTTGGGAGTACACGATGGTGATCAAGGAATGATAGCAGTGGGACCTATGAGGATGAACCATCCCAGTGGGGTGAGTTTTGTGGTAGTATGGGAATGTGCAGGAGAGTTCCTGGTAACAAGAGAGCCAGATGCAGGCTCAGTACCCTGAGTTTTTTGTTTATTTTTGTTTTTCAAGGATGAAATTCTTGAAGAAGTGAATGATGTAGAGACACGTTTTCTTCCTAATGAGACTTCGAAATATTTCTAAATATTATTCCGGAGCTAGACATTAAGACGGATGCAATTTTGAGACCCGGTGTGCCTGAAATTAATTTTATAAAAATATTAAATATGATTTATATTATGCACATGTAATTATTAAAAGAAAATAGTATAACTCTTAAATGGTTGATCGGATCAGAAATACGAGACCTTTCTTTGTTCTGGAATGCAGTGTTTAAACTAGGTGCGACATAATATGATTTTTCATGGGATATTTAGACCCCTCACTCATTTGCGGAGTGATTTAAGTGAATTAATTAATTTTAATTTCTCCCAAAACTTAATGTGAGGTTATAAATCCTTTTTTTATAAATCTCTTCATTATTGTTATTTCCAACGGAGCCTCTCCTCTCCTCTCTACTCCTTTCCATTAACGAACTACGAACAAAGAATGATGATGGATCACTGATTATAGGGGGATCAAAGTTATGAGGATCCTTCTCCTTTATCCATGAGGACATTCTATGTCAACTTTGAGTGATTAAATCTAGGAAGGACTTGTTATTTTCATTTTACACCTTTAATTAAAATTTAATCATGTTGAATCTCCTTCCTTCAACTTATGCCTTTGGATTAAAAAATTTCATGAGCCTGAGTACCAGTTTTCATTTCTCTATTGGTTGTTCTAACCCAAAATTGACAACGACGATCGGTTAGCCAAGAATACTTGTCCAATGATCTATCCCCTTTTGTTTTGGTGCCTTTCCCCCTTCTTTCTTTACCATTTTCACCATCGCATCCCTGTGGATAGCAGTTCAACAAATTTCTGGGAAACCTGAGCTCATTCGGTCACCCGGGATGAGACAGATTCGAGGTGGATTCAAATAAATATGTTGAAATCCTGATAAATGAATTATGTTTCTAATATTATGAAACAATGATGATGAATTTGGAGGTTTTGAGATGGTATGATGAGAAACGAACCTGTAACAGCACTCGAAAGATCTATCCAAACCCTCATCCCTGATTGGGACCAATTCACAATAAACAGCAAGGAATTTCTACATTATTAGGCCAAATTTGAATGTTTCAAAGGAAGAAATAGTGGGTCCCAAAGTAGTTTGACCTAATTTGAAGCATGAGAGAAGATCCAGCATTGATATAATTTTTTTTTGAAATTTCCAACTACACATCATGTTCAATGAAGAATACATGGTGTGTAGCCCTCCCTCAGTGGCAGTTCTAGGGTTTGGAAAAATTTATGGACGACACTGTGTGTACATACCTTAAAATTTTGCATACTATTTTACATTATGGTGTGAATCGTGTGATGGAAAACATTTCCATGTGCCAATCACATGGACAAGTATTGGCCACACAGACAACAACCCGTGTGGAGCAACACACCGTGTGTCGAAGTACATGGACATGGAGTCAGAGTACACGAACATGGCCAGTGGACTTTGCTTGGTCCCCAGATGGGCAAGGAAACCTGTGTTCACCAACATTGTATGAGAACCATGTACCAACCATACATGGATAGGTAGCGAGGAGGGACCACAAGCCATGTGTCCACTTCACACGACGTGTACTTTCAACCACTTTCTGAGCGACCTTCAAACTCTAATATATCCTTCATTGGAACTCGGATTTTGGCCCGTCATATTCTTATACTGAGTGTTTTCTCACATAGAACACGACAGTAACATTGGAGTTGGATTTTCAGATACAACGTAGAAGTTCTGAGTGGGCACGTGTGGTGATGACACCCGATGATGAAAATTGATAGACAGGATCACTAGATCAGTTTGGGTTACCCTCCAGCTATGCTGGGAAGTGGAATTCCCCAATGAACCTTTTAGGATTACCCTCCAGCCATGCTAAGAAGTGGAATTCCCTAAAACCTGTTCCAGGATTACTCTCCAAAGTGGCTTGGAAGTGGCGTTCCTTGATTATAGTTCCAATTTTACCCTACAACGGGGTTGGGAAGTGGTGTTCCCTAATGATCGTGTCGAGTTTACCCTCTAGTGGGGCTGTTAAGTTTCATTCCCTAACAATCGTGATGTGTTTCCCTCCAGCAAGGCTAGGAAGTGGTGTTCCTTGATGAATACCTGAGCAGGACCCTCATTTGTATAGCATGGTGATGAGGACTGGTTTGGACTACCCAAGGAATCATGAGAAAGAGGGGCATTTTCCCCACTGAGATGTGTCTTTATGACCCGGCCCAAAACCATGTGGGTGATTCCGTGACACCCAAAGATGATAGTATCGAGTTCTGGTGATTTGATCCCCTTTGACATGTGTATCCTAGGTAGTTATCATGAAATGTGGGACATCGTAGATTGCTGTTACCTTGAAACTAATAGGATACTCAATTTTCATAGGATGGGATATGAGATGGAGATCTCATTACCCTCTTGTTTAGGTTTATTTGAATGAGAATATCTATTTTTGGGTGGAGCTATACTCTTCAATTCACTTTTATTATACCTTGTTCCTACACTGCTTCTTTCCATTTGTATCTCTTATTGTTTCCCCTTCACCTTTTTTGTGTGCTCTACTGAGTATGTTTGTACTCACCCCTGCATGGTATTTTCCCAACACTGGTCGTGTCATTTATAGATGATGGATAATTCAATCATGAATATAGAGGTTCTTAAGGATACAGACTACATGGACCATGTATGGTGGTTGAGGTCGGGATTTAGGAGCTGGACCCTATCAGTAGACTCTTTTACCAGTTGTTTTAGGTTGGACCTATTTCTGGTTTGGGAATGTGTTTTCCCCTTTTTACCTATCAGTTTACACTACCGTACTTTTTACTTTCTATAGGATCATGTATGTTTACTTTTCCTTATAGAAATTGTATCTTTTATTTCTTTTCCCTCTACACTATTTTATTGAGTTAGATGTATGTGTGTGTAAAGGTGTTAAGGAAAAGGCCTCCCTGAGTTGTTATGCCTTTGGTGCTAGTCACCAACCCATGGCCTATAGAGGTGTGATTGTGGTATTTTTAGCTCGAGGATGACTGGGTCTGGGTTGTGACAAGTATATTTATTGAATTATTGTCTTTAATTATTTTTTTATACGAATATATCATGTTATACATATTAAATATGGTGTATTAATGGACCAATTTATTAAATGATTTAAAATTTATAAAAATCATATATTCTACCAAGTGATTTTTAAGTGTTAATAAATATTAAATATGGTATATTAATGGACCAATTTTTTTTTACAGTAAACATATTGACCTATATATTATAAAAATGTTGTAACACGATTCGGGTTTAAGTGGTGTTTTAGAACGTAACATGCACATATTTTGAAATTAATTTCCAAAAAATCTAAAGTTATTATTTTATAAATAAGATATCATATTAATAATTCATTTTATTTATATTTTCTAACAAATATCACTTTATTTTAGTCTTAATTGTTAAATAACTTGGGCTGGAAAACTAGATGCTTTAATAAAAACCAAAATGATAAAATCAGGGGATCTTAGAAGTTAAGTAACTAGATTATTAAAATTCAAATATTTTTTTGTATTTTAGGTTTTAATAGACCATTATTCACATTTGATAAATTATTTTTTTATTTTTTAGGAACTCTAGGAAAGTTGGACCTCCCATTAATGAATACCTTTTAGTATCTACAAGAGTACCACTTCACCTCCATTATAAAAAGGCATGCACTCTGCCCCTTCCTCACACCTATAAAAACACATTGGATCATCCAAACTCTATCCAAATAGTCTTCTAACATACCTCTTATAATCATAGATTCCTCCCCTGGGGTAGGAAGCAATCGAAGGAGGCCTTTTTGTATAAACCAAAAGGAGTTACCTGATTAATAGGTAACAAAATTTCTCAATGTTTTTAGTTTCCACTCCCTGTACTCTTCTTATTCCATGCTTATATAACAACTCTAGTATCCTCAATATACTAAGATGTTTTTATGTGAAGTTTTATAACTACACTTATACACACCCCCATCTAATGGGTAATGAATATACTGTTTATGTGAATAGAAAACTACCACCTCACAAAAGAATGATTGTTTGTTCTTCCTTTACCGCCTCACATGACGATCATTATGATGGACACTCTACAAATATATGATATATATGATATTTATAATATCTCTACACTTATGTAGTTATTTTATAACACATACCTCTATACATTCCAGTTTTCAAAAATATGATAACATCGCTTGTGGAAGTGTGGACTACCTTCCCCTCAATGCAATTTGATTCGTTAATGTTATACATAGAATGTATAAAGGATGGTTTTAATAAACCTATGTAGAATATATGACATATATATGATGCTATAATTATAATATACATATTTATAAACAAATTTTCATTATTTTAACACACAAAAAAAGAATTTAATGTAGTGTTCATGCGTCCGTACGGTCTACCGTCTCCATGAACGGTGCATTTCATTTCTTATCTCCAAACATTATAGATTATTATAAATACATATATAATGAATATATATGATAATTAATTAATTTTTTAGATTATAGATATTATGAAATCATTATCTAATTAATAGGTGAAATAATTTACAAGTCAAAAACATACTTGAGAAAACTAGGCAATTAACACCTGAAATCGTGAAAATAATGAAAAATTGTTTATAAATGAGTAATAAGATATTATAAGAACATGATATATGATATTATAAACATTAGTATAGTTCTGGTATTAATTATTAACATATTTATAACCACTATATAGGAGGATAAAAACCAAACAACAAAAGGAAGGTGAAGGTAAGAAAATTTTGTCTCAATTTACAATCCATTGAGACTTATTTGTTATTATGCTCCAATTTACTTTTACTTGGTGTATGTACTTAACTTTTCATGTTATATCATTAATCCCATTATTATCATGATATTATATGTTTATTTTAATGTCATACCTTTTTGTAGATTATTATTCAAATGTTTCAAAGTAGTATGGGACACTTTAGAGTGTTTAAATATTATTCTCCTCAAGAATGTTCTTAATGATTATATTTTCAATCTCACTTCCTTCTGTGATTGTTAACTTTATATTGAAACAATTACTTTATTTCAATCATTTTTCATTTTAAATTTACTTAAATATATATATTCTCATACTATGGTTAATAGTATTTCCTAAACCATATATCATTTTTATATATGGTGTTCACTTTGACTCTTATTTAATTAACTATGGAATTTTTCTTAAAACTATATTCTTTATTAAATAGAGATGTTTCATAAGAAATATTATTTATTATATTATTATATATGTGGAATTATTTGGGCTGGTAACTATGGGTGGGTCAGGGACATTATATATCCCCCCGATGCATCGATAGGTTCTCATTAGTCAATTAAGTAGGCCAAATTAAATGGGTTTCTATCCATATTTTTAAACCGTCTTGTGAAAGGTCTTGATGGTGTAGGATTCCATGTTCCTTATACATTATTTAAATTAATAAAGCATTTAACTCATTTATTTTTAGTTATTATTTATCCATTAGATTTTAGGTCGACATGTCTATGGATGTAATTCATTCTTAGTTTATTGATTTGTGGAATGTGTTTCAGTTTCTTACCGTTCCATATAAAGTATTCCTTATCTAGTTGTGTAAATGGAAATTTTGTTTTGTAATTTACCTTTCCATAGATATTGATTAATTATTAAGTCCGTTTTATTTAACCTTTTTAATCATTTTATCTGACCTTTATTATGTTTCCTTCTCCATGTTATAAAGAAGACAACTTTGAATAAGCTTTCAAGGATTCTGTTTATTTCATTTCATTGTGTAGAATGTTTTATTTTGTTTTCCCAATGTATTATGGGTATCATGTATGTAATATTGCCTTCTAAGAATTCTAAATCGATCAGTACTTTGGTATTTGATTCCTTGTAATCATACAAATTTAAAAAAAATGCACCAACTTTGGGATTCTGGGGTTGAGGTGTTACAGTTGGTATCAAAGGAAGTTTAACAAAAACTTTGAAAACAAGATTTAAAAAACATATATTATGGAACATAACCCTGAGATAGAATCTGAAGATGAGTATATAAAAACATCCTATAATTATGTAAATGTTTATATTATGTGGGTATTCCTTTAAATACATCTATATCTAGATACTACAAGTGGATGTGATTCTAGCACATATGTACCTATAAGTAATAAATCTAACAAGGTGTCCTGAGCCTAACTCGGGTTAACATGGTTCATTAAAATGGGCCTTACTGCACACTTAGTTTGACACTCTTGGGGAATATTCTTAGGATAATTCACATTTTATTTACCTATCATTATGAAGGATTTGAAAGTAAAATATCCCCCAAAGAAACCATTTTTATGATTATGAGATTAGATATGCATAAAATATTCAATTTATGCTAAGTGTTTCAATAGTTTTGGGATTATATATTATTTTATTATTTAATATAGTATATTTCATTTTTTTAGAAATGGTTCCTAGTATAAGTAATGTCAACTCCACCAATTTACATTATCCAAAGAGTAAGAAGGCATATTTCATGGTCTTAAGCCAAAATTTCGAAGGGAAAAAGTCTCCAATGTATTCTCATCATATAATGAAATAATATCATGAGATAATGAGATAAGAAAATAATAATCCTATGTATTTTAAGGGAATAAATATAATAAGAGGATGACATAGAAAAATAAAATCATCCAACAATAAATTTTTCATAATTTTATGAGACAGTCAAATTTTCTGGTAAAAATTTAATACGGTATAAATATAATATATGTATTATTATATAAAAACGACCCAAAAGTGATATAATATATTCCATAAAAGGTATCCACTACCAAATTCATGTTTTACCTTAAAAATATTATGTTTTTTACGTAATTTGTTTAATTTTATAAACCCTTTTTGACTCCTCCAAATACTATATTTTATTTTAAGATTCTGAAATCTAGTATCTGTAAACATGACTCACTTCCACATAAACAATAGTATTATTTTAATGTTAAAGGTTCATGGACTTATAAAATAATTAAAACCTATTCTCTTTGTTAGAAACCATATGAAAAAAACCATGGTAATGTTTGTGGTTTTGATTACTTTATTGTATAGTGTACAAAACATAAATTTGGAAAAATAAAGAACTACTCTCTTTTCCTATATAAACCCACCCAATATCTCATTCTTGTTCACTTAAAAAAAATTATAATTATTATACTCTTCCCCTTCATATTTATATAACTTCCAAGGTTCCCCTAATCTCTCAAGAGGCTCCTCTAAATCTTTTTGAAACACGCTCTCAAGGTAAGGGATCCTCTCATTCTCTTTATTCAAGAACCTTATTTATATAATACATTTTTTCTTCAAATTAATATTGATAGGATATGATTTTACACATACATATTACTTCCCTAATGGTTTCCAAGTGATTATAGACCCCTTTAACTCTCATTAATCACTCCCATGATTCATATACACCCCCATTATGTTTCTGAAATTATCATACCATTTTTTTCATGCCAAACCTTTGTATTATGAATACAATCTCCTTATCCACTCAATTTTATTCACCTAGACATACCTATCATTATTTTATTGTTTAATTACATGTATTTATCTTATAATCCTTAATTGTGGGGTGAAATGTGATAAAACATGATTCTATGTTGAATGATTTATGTGTCAAACTTATGCATGTACATAATATGAAAGTGATGGGTGCGCCTAAAATTATATAGTTATCCAATGCATTTGGTAATGTTTTAGTCTCAAAAAACATCATGTATGGGATTATGGGGTAAACCTAATCCATTATGTTACTTTTTACACCATGTTATGATGTCTTGGAAATCATCCTTGACCTATGTTTATGATGACATGTTTAATGTTGTTTCCACATTACCATGTTGACTTTATGTTATCATAATATATTTTTCCTGGATGTTTATGTTTATGATCCTCAACCCTTTTATGTCCAATTTAAATTTATATTGTCTAAAATTTAATAATTTATTCATATTATGATTTGTTTATTCCCTTACTAGGCTTTATAGCTCACCACTTTCTTATGTATGTCCTTAGGTTATCCTATGTAGTTTTTAAAGGTATGGAATATTAGAATAATTTTAAAGATTTTTTCAAAAATATTGTTGTATCCATGAATCAGGTTGATGTTTTATGTACATAATCTCCCAAATACACTAATATTCTCAATCTTCTGTGTTGTTCTAAGTGTGTTTTTATGTAATAAATCATGAAATAAATTATATTAAAGACAATGGTTATTATAGTATCCCAAGTTGGGGATCATGGTCTAATGCTATATTTTACATGATTAATGGACTAAGTTAGATGTCAGGGTATGATGGCCTAGTGTGGCCAAATGTTGGGGAATTATGGTCTATTTGATACAAACCATGACGCAATAGGGGGGAATGATATTGTATTTGACCTAACTCGAGAGATAACAACTGGGAATGATGGAATATCATGTTCTAACCTAGAATCCTAAGGTATGTGTATCTATTAAGTAGCATAAAGGTTGGCTCTGACACTTGCGATGTTTCCATGAACACTTAGTTTTTTTTCTATAGAGGAGCCAAATAAGGTACAATTAGGGTTCATGGAAGCTTGGTTAGTGCACAAATGCTAAGTTTCATTGTTTTATTTTGTGATATTTTATTTATTATCATGTTATATACTCTAATTTGTGTGAACTTATGTAAACAATTAATTAGTGGTGTCCTACTAGGTTTATTACACACACACTATATGGGAATTTTGATGCATGTGTAAACTTCATGTATATGGATCCAGGTAAGGGAAATGGTCCCATGCTATAAGATTGATTTGAGGAGTATAGATCATGAGGAGATACTGAGATATAATCAAAGGGATTCCATAGAGTTTTTATTTATTTTCTATACATGTACTTATACTTTGGTTTGGATTTCCATGATGGGATCACATTTATTATATGTATGAATTTTTTTCCATGTGTAGTTACATTATGATTATTTATTTTTCCAGATGTTACTCTGATTATTTAATTATATTATTATTCTTGATGCAAGGAATATATTTTAAAGAATCATTTGTTCTTATTTCTTGATTACAATCTATAAGAATTCTTTTATAATATTCATCTCATTGTGGAATTAAAATTTTCCAAATTGATGTAAAATGTTAATTTTTATGTGGATATATTTATGAAAATTTTTTCATAAAATAGACACCAGGTTTTGGGAATGAATCTAAACCTAACAATGTTTTTAAATTTTCAAAATAATTGTATGGTTTAATACAATCTCCTCAAGATTGGTATGAAATATTATCATTGATTCTATCGAATGATGGTTATGAAAATGGAAAACTTGATCCAATTTTGTTTACTAAAAGGGATTTGGAAGATAGTTTAATTTCTCAAATATATGTTGATGATATTATATTTGAATCTTCAAGTGATATACTTTGTAATTATTTCTCAAATTTAATGTCTTCATAGTTTTACATGAGTCATATGGGTGAACTTAAATTCTTTCTGATATTGAAAATAGTTCAAAGGATTAATGGTATCTTTTTCAGTGAAATAAATTATTCTAATAAATTATTTAAATGTTTTAGTACTTATGGTTGTAAAAGATCAAATATTCAAATGGGTACTTCTTGTAATCTAAATTATGATGAATTTGGAAAACCTATTCATAATAACATATTTAGATTTATGATTGGTAGTTTTCTTTATTTAATATCATCTTGACCATATTTGTTTTTTTTTCATTGTTTATATGTTCTAGATTTCAATATAATAATGAATAAAGGCATTTGAATGTAGTTCAAATAATAATTAAGTGTGGTAAAGGTCCTTTGAATCTAGGATTTTTTATCTTGTACGTACTTCATTTGAACTAACCAAATTTTTAGATTCTGATTTTCGGGGTTAAAAAATAGATAGAAAAAATAAAATAGGTGTGTGTCACTTTCTTGTTAAATTTTTGGTTTCATTTAGTTCTAATAAAAAAATTAATATCTTTATCAACTAATGAGATTGAGTATATTACTTCTACATCTTGTTTTTCATAGTCTTTATGAATTAAAAAAACTCTTTATAATTTTGTTTTTATTTTTGAAAAGATCTTGATTTATTCTAAAAATACATTTTCAATTTATATCCCTAAAAATAATTCGCATCATTCTAGGACTAAACACTTTGATAGAAGATAACACTTTCTTATATATAATGTTCAAAAAGTGAATATAAATATAGAATCAATTTCTATAGAGAATTAGTCATATGACATTTTTATTAAACCCTTATAATTATCTAAGTTTGATAAAATCAAATTAGAACATGGTATGATGGAAATTTTGATTCAGTTTAGGGAGAGTTAAATTTTATTTCTAAACTAAATATTTAATTCTATTTACAACCTTTCTATTGTGCATGTTGAACCATTATATTGTTCACTAGTATGTGTATTATCAGTTAGTTACTACTTAATTAATTGAAACTAATTATATATAATTACTTAGATATATTTAAATTTTTTGATGGATATTTAAGGATTTTATAATGTTCACAAAAAGTATCTTGGGCTACTGTATATGAGTATAGATACATAACATTATGGGGTACTTACATTTTTTTGTTTAATTTTTGGAAGGGTTGGTTTCTTTCCCAAAAATCATTAGAGGGGGACATGTTTTCACTTAAAATATTAGTCAATAAAATGGGGATAAATTTGTTTAATATTTTTTATCAATTTAAAAAAGGGGATAAATTTTGGGATTTACCTTTCTTTTGTAATTACCAAAAAGGTGGATAATTTTTAAGTATCTCCTTGATCCACATTATTTAGTTACATTTTGATAATTTCAGATATTTCTCTATTTCATAATTATAATTCCTCATAGAATTGTTGTAACGTACCTCAATATAGTACTCTCTCACATAGAAAAATCTGGTTGGTTAATGGACCTCACACACGCCTCATCATACACCAGAGGCTGCTGACTAGCAGAGAGGGTGTAAAAGATATATTGGGGAGACTATAACCCTAGTACCAACTCACAATATAGAAAAAAATAATAATAATAAATATAGTAGTAAAGGAAATAGTTTAAATTGTACAACATACACCTGGTAAATAAAAGGAGGAACCAATAAACTAATTGATAATAAACCATGTAATGTCAAGATGAAATGTAACTAAATAACATGCTAGAAATAATACAGATAAAAGGATCATATGACACAAATAAACTCAAAAGACAACATTCCAAAACCCCATGTCAGTCCCCTATCCAACCTCCATCCCATCAAGTAAGAAAAAACAACAATAAGGTCCCTTTCCCTTTTCCAAACCTGTATCCATGTGATCTGGTCAATTACCAAACAACAGCCTGAATAGGGTGTGAGTAAAAATTAGTAGGTTTACACCACCATGTCTACACAATACCAATCTAATAATAAGTGCATGAAATAAATATATTAAAGGTGTATTAATTAATCAACATAATATAATACAACAATCAATCTACTTTGGCACCATGTCAGAATATATCTGAGAATGTAGCACTACCATGCCAACCGTAAACAAAAACCATCGAATAATAACTTAACCGAGAAATGGAATTTGTATAATCATTTTATAATTTGATTCAATCCCTCTATATAAAAATTTTAGAATCCCTAGAATATCCCTTTGTATAATCATTTTAGCATGAATCTTGGTTAAGATTGCTATATAAGAATTACAACCTGAAACTGGGCCCAACCTTCCATATAAGTTTTATAGTATGAAACTGGTCCAGGATCACTATATAATCATTACCACAATAAACTATCCCAAGACCAATATATAAGCATTAAAACACGAAACACCACACAATTCATAACAATAAGTAAATCACAATATCATATCATAATCCTCAATGGTTAATTCTTTAAATTACCATTTTTTTATCAATTGCACATTCATTTTTATATAAAATTATTACCAGTGATTTCTATGTAAAATAATCCATCAACAATGTTATTCTATATCATGAAATCACAAATGTTCTCATTTCATTCTAAACTCACTTAAATCCATTATCCAATTCATTATTATTCAAGGATTCACTCACCCAATGGGTAGCCACAATATTGGTCACAACACCATTGAATCCAAACAGAACCTTAGAATAATAAAGTTCATGATTTACCATCATTCATCATTCAATTAATTAATGTGCATGTTGTATTTTTGAAATCTCAATATATCACATACATGAAAATAAAATTCTATGGTATTAGGTTTTAGACCGCCTACCTTTACAAAATGATCAATGTAAAACTTCCAACATGTAACTCCAACAATAATGAAGTCATATAAGATCACAAGAAAGAACCTAGACTAAAAAAGTTCTAGATAAATACCCAAAACAACCATATTCATGATATTCCAAATCCACAACTATATAAAAATGGAAGAGAAGGAGAAAACCTAGGTAAAACAATTCACCATAGATTTATTGGTTGAATGGGACATCTAGAAGGGGATATAAGACTCCAAAATCTCCTTGAAGTCACCTAGGGATTGAGAGAGGAAGGTTTCCTATGGATCATGGAATAAAATATATGCATCGTATCTTTAAAACCACCCATCATTTTAAATATAGGGTGTGTAAATGTATTACCCGGTGTGTAATTCTCGATTTATGAGGTACACTGAAATTCACATTTCCTTGGGAAAATTTAACCTTGATTGAACATTTCACATCATGTAATTTCTTCATTATATGTATTTATTTAACCTCATAAATTAGGTTCATGGATTATTCCTAGAGACAATTACACATCATGTAATTTATTTATATGAAATGTAAATGTCTTGTAGATATCTTTAATTCCAACTTCTATAAAAGAGCGTGGACCACCTCTCAATCCTTCCAAACTCATGGGTAACCCTCGTAATCCCCTTTTAGATATGTTAAAAAACCTCATATTTTCGGTTATACATATCATTTTGAAATATAAATGAGTTATTTTTATCATAATAATTTATCAATAATTTTTAGCGATGATTTAGATGCTTAAAATTCTTAATAAATGCCAACATAATGATTATTTATATAATAATTAACTAAAATAAATAATACTATAAAAATTAAAAATGAATTGTATTGATTTAATTGTTGTATTTAATTATTATTTTATATTAATATATCATGTTACATAGTTTTATAATTAATATATTTTAATTCCAATATTTTGTTTAATATTTTAAAATTATAATTCAAAAAATAATGTCAAAATTGACATTATTGTTATTTTACAATAAATGATAATTAATTAAATGATTTAAAATTAATGAAAATATAATATTATTTCAAGTTATTTCTAATAGTTAATAAATATTTAATATGGTATATTAATGGAACAATTGATCTTTCTTAATAAACATATTTACCCAAATATTGTAAAACATTGTTAACATTGTCCGGGTTTAAGTAGTGTTTTAGCGCGTCACATGTGCTTGTTTTAAAATTAATTTCATAAAAAACATGGGAATTTTATATATTAAATTAGATATAATATTAATAATTGTGTGTCTCTATATTTTTCAATAAATCTCAATTTATTTTATTCTTAGTGGTTAAATTACTTAGGCTGAAATACTAGATTCTTTAATAAAAACCAAAATGATAAAATTGGGGAATCTTAGAAGTTAAGTATTCAAATTAATAAAATTAGTATATTTTTTTGTGGTGGAGGTTTTAATATATAATTATTCGTATTTAATCCATTATTTTTTTCATTTTTTAGTCCCTTTAGTTAGGTTATATCTCCCATTAATGATTTCCTTTTGGTATTTACAAGAGTGTCACTCCCCCTCAACTATAAAAAGAAAAGAACTCTACCCATTCCTCACACGAATAAATCCACTTTGTATCATCCAAAATCTTCCCAAATAGTCTCCCAACATCCCTACACCCATACTAGTATAATCCACTTGTTAAGGAAGCAATCCTATAGGCCTTTTAGTACAAACCAAAAGTAGTTACCCGATTAATATGTAACAGACTTTCTCAAGGTTTTTAGTTCTTTTTTCCATTATCTACTTCCTATATTATTCTTATTCTATGATTATATAAAAACAAAAGTATCCTAAATATACTAGGATATTTTTATGTAATGGTTTCTACCTAAACATAAACAAACCCCCATCTAATGGGTAATAAACATGTTGTTTATGAGAACGGTTAACTACCTCCTCATGAAATGGTGATTGTTCGCTCTTCCTTTACCACCTATCATGGTGGAAATTATGATAGAAACTCTACTTATATATGATATGTATGATATTTATAATATCTTTATTATTTTTTAATTTTTTTATAACACATAACTATATACATTACATTTTTCATAAATATGATAGCATCACTTGTGGAAGTGTGGAATACCGGTCCCTCGATGCGATGTGATTCGTTCACGTTATACATGGAACATGTAAAGGATTGTTTTAATAAAACTATGTGAAATATATGAAATAGATATGATAATGAAATTATAATATACATTTTCATCAATTATATTTCATTCTTTTAATCTAAGAAATAAATTAATGTAGCGTTCACGTGTATATATGGCCTACCATCTGCACACATGGTACATTTCATTTCTTATCTAAAAACATTATAGATTATTATAGATACTTATATACTAAATATATATGATAATTAATTAATGGTTTAAATTTATTATATGATTAATTCATGATATAATTAATATGATCAACAATTGATAAGTAAAAAACATGCTCGAGAAAACAAGGCAATTAACACCTAAAATAGTGAAAATAATGAATGCTTGTTATCAAACGGGTAATAAGATATTATAAGAAGTTGATATATGATATTATAAACAAGATTATGGTTCTGGTATTAGTTAGTAACATATTTTAAACCACTATACCTAAGTATAAATTCCGCATAACAGAAATTAATGTTACGTTAATGGAATTTCATCTCAATTTACATTCCATTGAGACTTATTTGTTATTATGAACCAATTCACTTTTATTTGGTGTATATACTACTTTTTTAATGTTATATGATGAATAACATTAATTTAAAGATATTATAAGTTTCATTTAATGTCGTACCTTTCTATAGATTATGATTCAAATGTTTTAAAGTGGTATGGGACACTTTGGAATGTTTAAACATTATTCCCCTCAAAAATATTCTTAATGATTTTTTACTTTATATTGAAACAAAAAAAAATTATTGTTATATTTTTTAATTGGAAATTTAATTTAATATATATATATATATATATATATTCTCATATAGTGGATAGTATTATTTCTTAAAATTTATATCATTTGTACATACGGTGTTCACTGTGACAGTTATTTGATTAACTGGGGAATTATTGATAAAACTGTATTCTTTATTCAATGAATATATTTGATAAGGCATATTATTTATTTGATTATTCTATATAAATAATGATTTGGACCACTAATTACTGGTGGGTACCAAACTTTATATATCCCTTTGATGCATCGATAGGTTCTCATGAGACAAATAAGTTGTCCAAATTAAATGGGTTTCAATCTATAGTTTTAAACAATCTTGTGAAAGGACTTGATGGTATAGGTTTTCATTTTCCTTATACGTGAAATTTATTAAGAAAACATTTCCCTCAATTAGTTTCAATTACTATTTATCCATGATATTTTCTGTTGATATATCTATGGATGTAATTCATTATCAGATTATTGATTTATGGAATGTGTTTCGGTTTCTTACCATTCCATATTAATTATTCCCTATCTAGTTGTGTAAATAGAATGTGTTCTCAAATATTTACCTTTACATATAAATTTATTCATTATTACTTCTATTTTATTTACCCTTACAAATCTTTTGATATTACCATTATTATATTCCTTTCCCCTGATTATGAATAATAGAACATTGAATGAGATTTCAAGGATGTAGTTTATTTCAGTTTATTGTGTGGTGTGTTTTATTTTGTTTTACCAATTTATTATGGGTATCATGTATGTAATATGGATTTCCAATAATTCTAAACAAATAATTCCTACAGGATTTGATTCCTTTTAATCATTCAAATGTAATAATATAATGCACAGACTCTAGGCTTTTAGGATTAGGGCATTCCAGGAATCCTCTTATATCTTACAACATCTAAACCAAACATTACATTTGTAATGAAATTTTTATGAGGTATTTCAATTTGATCCAAATGAATCATGTGTGAAGTCTTCCATAATAGTTATTATAAACATCAAATGTACACTTAATCATGAGTTTCTCTATGTAAGAGAAGATGAGAATGATCTATTTGGTTATAATAATATTAACTGGTAATAAAATATTGATGATGGAAAGTCTATTATAGGAATAAAATCCTTTCATGGAAGAAAATATGAGTGTTAGTGTTGAAAAAACCAAATTTAGAGACCCTTGACACTATGGAGGTTTAGTATCTGGCTATCACACATTCTTATAGACAAATTATTTAGATAAAGGAAGAAATTTATGGTCTAAAGGTGAAATTTAATTTTCCATCAATAAATGGTTGTAAAAAAAAGTACATTAATTTTTTCATAGAACCATATGAAATACTCAAGATCAAAACACATTGATATTAATTAAAATTTTATCAAAGAAAATTTATTAGTGTTATAGTGAGAATTGATAATATGTTTACCTAAGAAAATATTTAAAATATTTTAACCTAGGTGTTACAAAAATAAAAAAAATTAATAATTGAGGAAAATGATGAATTTTTATATTCACTCAATCAATTATTAAAGTTTGGTGATACTTCACCCATTCCCTTTATATATAGCTTTGAATATTTTTTTCAAAGGAGGATAAAATACTAAAATCATATTCAAATCTATATCATCAAATAATGAATGAAACATGGGGTCTAAATTATAAATTCAATGGGTTATGGAAAATATGGGTGAAATTAGTGGTCTTTTAAATTGAGAAAAGTTAATAAAAGATTTGTAAGTATTAAATATTTGGTAAATTAAAATATATATATATAAGGGGGATATTGAAGAACCAATGGATTTATTATATTTTATTTTTTCAAATACATCAATAGATGACTACATGAAAATACAGTTAAAGAAAACTTCAACATGATGTAAGGAAAAAAGGTTGTGTGGAACTACTACATAGAATAAATTCTACATCTTATATAACATTTTAGTATTATACCATGTATCTTAATGAAAACTAAACTATAGTGTTTTTGGAATATAATTAAATAATAATAAAAGGGTGGGGGTATATTTAGAGGCATAAAATAACAATTTAGCTCTATGAAAAAAAGGAATAGAATATATGTTTTTTCATAATTTTAATAAAATATAACACTAGATATAATATCATCTTTAATTCAAAAAGATAATTCATTTTATGATGTTTATTATTATATATTTTGGTTCTCATTATGTGTGTTGAAGATTTTTTGAATATCATAAAACATCATTTTATACACTTAAGTTGAGTTGATCATGGTAAATAGAAATATAACATTTGTTACTACACCACATTAGAGACATACAATGATATTGAGTGAGATGCATATTTAGAGTTGGAAATTTCGTGATGTTATTCTATAGTAATATAAATTGGATTAATTTTGTGCATGAAGTTATGATGCATATAACATGCACTTTCCAACATAAACAATCTCACTACATAGAAATTTTTTCAAATTTTATGGCTTTCAAAGTGAGTCTTATTGGGTTATAAAAGATCCTTTAGAGGGATTTAATGTTGATCCATGGAAGTTTTTTGAAGTTCACTTTTAAATTATTCATGTGGGGATGAGATCAAGGTATATAAATATACACATAACATATCTTTCTCAAGCATGAAAATAATTCTTTGTAGCTTTAATTTGGATGAGTTTCTATAGAAAAATTGAGGATACATGTTATATGATGTATTCCTGATGTTTCTTGAATAAATTATTTAGAGTTAACGGTTATAGATCACTTTTACAATCACCAAACATTAGTTTCAACTTCATTTAATATACAATCTAGAAATGAAAAACATTTATTTTATGAGATTAATTTGAGTGATAATTTGAATAATTCTTCTTTACAAATTAATTATCATGTTTTCTTGATGTTTTTTAGTTATTGAATAGGTTTATAAGTTCATAATGAATTTATGAAGAACAATAGAATTTGTTAAATAAGGTACACATAACATTCATCCTAGAACATTAATCTACACAAAAAATGAGTTTTTTAGCTATATTGTTGAGGTATGAGATTAAAAATTATTATAAATTTATTTCAATTTTTTTTAATAAATTCCAATAGTTGATGAAAAATTCATAAAAATTGAGTTTTTTTATATAAATTTATAAGAGAAAAATATTTGAAATTCATTGCATGGAAAATTTGAGTGTGAATAATTAATTATTAAAGGACTGAGCACGGATAGAATTTGATAATGATATAGATAATGTCTTGGTATTATTCAAGGATATTTCATGAGAACTGGAAAATTGTAAAATATTTTATTATGTGAAAAACATATGAATAATTTTCATGAAACAATTAGTTATTTATCCATTCAATAATAAAATATTTATTAGTTGATTTTTTTTATCTAATTCTTGGAGAATATTTATAAACAAGATCAATAGATATTTCACAAAGTGGGTTGTCTAATTTGGATCAAAAAAAATTATTTTGGTTCTAGAATTTGGAAAATGCAATCACATAACATCACCCACAAAACATATGACCATAAAAATTAATGTGGAATTATTTTTGTGAATTATTTACCAACATTAAAAGATGATAATGAATATTTTTTGAATTATTTGTCATAATTTTTAAGAAAAATGATTATAAAATTAGTTATTGATTATTTGATTCAAAATTGAATATATTTAAGATGAAATTTAATTTGGGATATGTGTGGGGATTTAAATAGCCCAGGATTATAGTGTTATCTTTGGATATGTTTTTAGAAATTTTACTATGAAAGGATAAATTTTAATTGGCCGATATCTAGGGATTTAATTGATTAAATTGTTAAATAGTTTTTTAGAGAAAAATATGGAAAAAACTATTTTCATAATTCAAGTTAAAGAAATCAACCATAGATATATTTTTAGAAAATAAAATTATGAATTATTTTTTCTTACTATTTATCAATAATTCATGAAAATAAAAATGAATAAGTTATTGAGGAACTCATGAGAAAGAGTGCCATCGTATGTTGATCAACAATTGAAGGATCAAGAGAAAAACATTTCTAAAAAATCATTGATCAAGTAATATAATGATTCATTAAATTAAAACATATTACCATGTGATATTTGAATGGAATTATTTTTGTGAATTATTGACTAACATTAAATAATGAGAATGAATATTTGTTGATTTATTGTTCTAAATATTTTGTAAATATATTATATAATTAATTTATGATTATTTCATTTTGAATTTTAATATACAAATGCTAAAATATATTTTATGAGTTGTACTAGAATCTAAATTCCCAAGGATTACAGAGTTATTATAAGAACTTGGTTTCTCACTCAGGTATGGTTCCTTTTAAATTTGTTCTAATTCTTTATCTTTTTACGTAAGATGGATTCCTAATGAGGTTATAAAGGTTATGGGGGTGTATGAGGCTTCTTCGAAGCTTGTAACGACATCTAGTGGAGAAAAACACAGGGCCTCATAGTTAGTAGAAATCATGTGGCCCAGCTTGCAGAGTCTCGGCTAATCATATGGGTTGGACAGTGGGGTGAAGTAGGTCTCATGGTTTTTTCTAACCATGTGCTAGGGGATGCACGCCCATGCGATACGTTTACAGTTTTTAGCCATGGTGATTCACACAATTGGTGCATAGTTTCATTAACCATGTGGCTTAACCATGTGAGTTCCCCCTTAGCATAATAGATGGTGCACTATTTGGCCAACCATGTGTCCAAACTGTGTGACTGAGGTTTTTGGGTGTAATGACCATTTCCCCTTAATGATATTTTTTGACTCATCTTATCCCTCTCATTTCTCTCCATCAGACAACAATGGCTCCCCACTTACCTTATTAGATCCTTTGAAGCCTCTTTGATAATTTTTTATCCTAGATCATCATCTGAACTCTTATTCGACCCCCATTTGTCACATTGGATACACATCAGTAAGAGCTTGATTCCTTTTTAGTCATTCTTCATTTATTTTTCTCTCAATAGAGTTATTGAGGTATAGTCTCATATGCCCTATTTTTAGGGAGTTGACTAGTAATTTAGATCTCTTCCAAAACAAACTAAACTAAAGGCTAATACAGGATGAGGAGATTAGTACGAGTCTAAGGTAGGTGGTCTATAACTTATCCCTCAAGATTCGTCATTTTATAAATTATCATGTGTGTACATCGATTTCATATGGAATTTCCTATTTAATTCATGTTCCTTGCTTATAGTCATTGTAACTGTATTCTAAGACTCTTGTTAAATATGTCATCTAATATCATAGGTTAAATCCTCAATGTTGGACACCCCAAGTAGTGTGTTTACATTAATTATTCCTTTTGGGGTTTGTTAAGTGTGTATGTGCCACCGTTCAGGTGTGCTTTGCCTTGAACTTGATAATGTTAAGTCCTCCTTTAATTAAATGACTACTTAATTCATTTTTTATTATCTCTTGAATATGTTAGTGTCACTTAACCCTTTAAGGTAAGTGTTCTACTTAAATAATGAATGTTGAAATGGTTAAATTGGCAAGTACACTATGTATATGATTTGGCCTAATTAAATTTAATTAAATGACTTGGTTGCATGTTTATACCACACATTTCCATGATTGATGGAGGGCATCAGAGTGAACCTAATGAATTGAATATGATATATACAGATTAATAAATTGTTTCATCTCCTTTAACATTGTCACACTAATGAAAGGTATGGAATAAACCCATTGAGTTATTAAATGGAATTACAATTACATGGTCTTAATTAATTTAATGAATCAATTATAAGTTTCCTAATTATAAAAATACCTTGACTTTATTATAGGAGTGGTTATACTCAAGCTATCCTTAGATTCTTGATGGAATGCCTTGATCACTCGTGGATGCCTTTCAGATTCAAGGATATCGGTTTCTAAGGGTGATACCTACCATGGAACTCGATCCTTGTCCACTAGTGTATGCCTATTATGACACCATTGGATCCATCCATTATCATTATATGATTCCTTGGATACACTCCTTGGATCTATCATGATGTCTACGAACATGAGGTTCTATGGTTACATCCATCAGTCCTATTCATTGCTTACCCATTTTACCTTGGATGAGATCCTTGAACTTATGTAGAATTATTATTATGGAATGCCTTGGGAAATTCCCCTTGGATTACACTCTTTCCCCTTATCCAAGGTACATGTAAAAAATGATTTGCCTTGACCCCTGAGGTCATGGATGTCTTGGCTATTACCTAAGATCCATTTCATTATTAATATTATTACAGAATTCCTTGTTATATATTGGATCCTTCATCATTATTATTATCACTTCAGGATGTCAGTGTTTGTTATACCTCACATGACATAAATTTATAAATCCAATAATTAATGAAATTATTGTATTTTTAGACACTAGTTGAGGATGAAGTGGGTACTTTGGTATTTATGTTATTGTACTGCATTAATTCTATATATGCATGATTGTACACAATTTTAGTTTATATTACATGGACTGAATGTTATATAAATCATTTTTGGTCGCCTAATATGATTTTTCCCACTCCCTATATGGCTTTTCATTGGTACCTGAGATAATTACGTGTATTTAGGTGTTGAAAAAGGGAAGTTTCCAACCTTGGACACCTGATATTGCTTACTTGCATTAGGAAGGATCTTGGCAGCAGATGACAAGGCCAGGGCTTGGGATACTAGATATTTTTTAGTTTCTTTTTTCTACCTTTTTATAGCATGTATTGTCTATTACTTTCTATCCATGTTTTCCAATTTTCTAAACACATGAGATATATCATTAGTTTCTTGAGTATTTTTACTAGTTGTTAAGTTATTCATTATTCATGATTTCTTCTATTGTGACATATATTAACTTATATTACTTCTTATATTTACTTGATATTTCATTTATATATTGTGATACACTTTTATAATAATGTAAAAGTATTCACATGGGCACACCCTAGGCCCTCGTTTCAATTCCACAACCTTTAGCATTCGGGGAGATGTGCTTGAGGCTATATGGCCAACCAAGCATGGGGCACCTTTGAGTGGCACCCAGGTTCTGGACATCACGATGTGGTATGAGAGAATATTATTATTTTTCTTTAATATTTAGAGACAATATATTGGGGATTAGGAATTCTTGGAACTTGGTTATAAGCCGTGATTAGGAATATCTAACCCATGTTTGAGTTAATGTCAAGTTTCCTAGAATTATAATTGTTTTTTTTCTTTTTCCTATTAATGTTGATATCATTTCACCATAGGGTGACACACATGTTGTTTTGTGGTTATTATTTTTATTCTAATTGAGGGATTTTATTTCATCCTCAGCCTGATGATATGAGGGAAAGGACCATTATTACATGCATCATCGTAGGAACCTAGAATTTACATTCCATTCATAGTGACAAGCAATATAGGTGCATTTAACTACTTGCATTTCTTATTTTTTAGTCATTGTTGAGTGAACCTTCTTTATATATATATATGCTTGTGCTACATTTTGGTTGTGATTGAGTGATTACTAGATTCAATTCATGAGGTGTATAGTCCCTTGTGAATTAGAAAGGGTAATTTACCAAGTCTGTCCATTATAATGGAATTAAATGGGTGTCAATTTTAGTGATAAGGTGTATAGGCCCTAATTAAATAAGAATGGAGATCCATTTTAAATGAACCTTGATATATAAAAATAAGCAAATGTAAACTATAAAAGTGATACTAGACTTATAAAATGAAATGGTTTCATGTAAATGAATAGGTAAATTATTATTGACCTTTCACCAATTGGAACCCCTGTAAGTTAAACAAGAACACTTACTAATTCCTAGCCTCCTAAGTGGGTATTTGGGGTAGTATACCATGGGTATTGATCCCTTTCATTTAATTTAGCATTCTATATTGCTATCTATCTATTTAAATCTTGTTCTGAGGTGTGTGATTGACATTTATAGACCAATCCCACCATGATGTCCTTATGTCGTGCACCCAGAGGGTGGAAATGACCATGCTTCATATGTAATGGTCCTTAAACCACCATTCTTACTATCATGTGTGCCACTTGAGTCAATGACTATTATACAAGATCTAGGAACTGACACTCAACTTTGTGATAGTTTTCTAAGTCTGATGTAGTCCATGCAAGGTGCTCCATGACCTTCACCTATGATAGCTGATATAACCCATGAGTTTCAATAGTAGAATACGCCCACCTTCTAGGGGGATGGAATTCTATAGGTTGTTGAGGGTTAGATAAAGGAAACCATGTCCATATTTTAGAATCTAGATACACCTCTAGAGTAAAGGGTTAAGCTTACTATTTATATGTTTCATGATTCGTCCAAGCACCGGTGGGATGTGATTAACCAGGGTGGTTTCCATCAAGGTATGATTTGGGATGTATTTAAAACTGATTTATATGATCAATTATTTCATCAAATGTTGAGAGATGACCGATCCTGAGAGTACATGCAACAAAAGTTGGGTGTTATGTTAGTTATGGAGTTGTTAGTTCATTTCACAGAGTTGCAATGATTTTCACTACTTCTAGAAAATGATTAGATTTTGTGTGCTAGACGCTTCAAGAATGGTCTCTAGTATACAATATGTACTCATTTGAATGTCTTTATCCTACCTAACTTCTCTAAAAAAGTAAATCAAGCTCTTATCATTGATACCAACCTGAGGGATGGTGATTCTACCAAGAATAGAGGATCAATGCTAAGGCATACCAGTAGTTCTTTGAGCAGTAGAAAGCGATCCCTCAACGTTTCTCGTTAGGGCAGTGGAATCCAAAGTACCCATACATGTATCTTTATGGTGTTCCATCAGTTTAGACAATAGGGTTATCTGAAGCTTCAGTGTGACACAGACCATCTAGAGTATTGGGCTTGTGACCATGGTATCTAGACTTCATTTTATCAGTAGCGTCGGCAGATCGGTCATCATTGGGGTAGTCCAGTTGTTGCACAGGGCCATGGATCAGGTCAGTTTCATGCATTACAGCTTATACCAAAGGATTAGAGTGCTGAAAGATCTACAATATGATGTACTATTCTAGTATCCACCACTATAGTATCTTCTTTATTTGATATGTGTGCTTCACACTCCTTCATCTTCTAATCTATCATGGAATGTATCAGGATAGGAATACATTATTACTTTGGTTTAATGACCGTGGACACATTTTTGGGAGTACGTTCAGAGGGCATATGATAATTTATTGGTTGTTCCCCTGAGGTAGGAAGTTAACCTTTCTAGTGGTACCTCTTTATTCTCGAAATGATAGGCTTCGATGTCATTTTTGGTATGGATTGGTTGGTTCTGTATCACACCTTTGTAGAATAATATCACCATAGAGTATTGTTTACATTACCAAAGGGCATTAGTTATCTACACAAGGGTAGGTAGAGTGTCTAGGCCGGTAGAGATGGACCAGGGCATCATAGGCCTGGTGGAATAACCACCCAGACAATTAATCTCTTCGTAGAGGATCAGGTACATCATGTTGAATTCCCTATGATAATATACTGTTTCAGGTATGTCTTTCCCAATGATTTTTATGGCTTAACTCCTAAGATATAGGTAGAGTTTACAATTGATCTCATTCCAAGAATAGATTTAGTGTTCATTCCTCTGTATAGTATGGTACTTAATGAGATAAAGGATCTCAAGAGATAGTTGGATTATTTAGATTCCAAAGGTTTTATATGTCCTAGAACTTCCTCTTGGGGTTCACTTATGCTTTTATCTAACAAGGTGGATGGGACTCTCTGTATGTGCATAGATTATAGATAGTTTAACCAGCTTACATTCAAGAACCGGTATCCACTGCCTTGAATAGATGATCTCTTTGACTAGATCTAAAGAGCAAGGGTGTTTTCTAATATCAACCTAAGAATGGGCTATCATCAGCAGTGAATCAAGACATCATACATACCTCATATGGATTTTCATAGTAGTTATGGTATGTATAAGTATCTCTTTATATTTTTGGGTCTTATGATCACACCCTGTGTTTTCATAGCATTGATGAAGAGGGTGTTCCACCGCTTTCTGTATTCTTTTTTCATAGTATTTTTGGATGATATCTTGGTGTATTTAAACACTCATAGTGACCATTCTAAACACCTTGAGATCATTTTGAGTACACTGAGATAGCATTAACTTTATTCTAAGTTGGATATGTTCCACTTCTAGATCAAAATATTTCACTACATGGGTCATATTATCTCAGAGTCAGTAGTATCTATTGACCTAGAGAAGGTGATTGTTGTGGTCTCCTAGGAGTAGTCCAAGAACGTGTTTGATATAAGAAATTCCTTGGGGATGGATGGATATTATAGGAATTTCATATCGATATTACCTTTCCTTGAGGAACCTCTTATTTGTCTAACAATTAAGGGTGTTAAGTTCATGTGGCCAAAAGAGTGTAACAAATCCTTTTAGGAGCTAAACGTGAGAGTATTCTCAACACCTATTTTGATTCTATCGGAGCCTAGAAGAGTCTATACAATGTTTTGGGATGAATTAGGTGTTATACTAGGAGAAATTCTGATGTAGGAGGATAGTTTTGTTGTGTGAAGATCTAGGAAGTTGAGTCCTCATGATAGAAACTATGTGATACATGACCATAAGCTAGCAGTAGTTGTCAATGCATTACATTTTTAGGGACACTATCTATTGGGTGAGCGATTTTTGGTGTATATGGAACACAATAACATCAAGTATATTTTTAAAAAACATGAATTGAATCATAGAAAGAATAAATGGGTCTAATATATTTAGTCTTTCAATATTGAGTTTTTCTATATGCTTGGAAAATTCAATGTGGTAGCAGATGCACTGAGTCGAAAAACAAAAGAACAGGTCGAATAGGAAGCCAGTGATGAATGGAAATTAATGGGCCTATTCTCTAATCTATAACTAGAGTTTAGATATAGTCATAAATAGTCTTACCTTTCATCTTTGACAGGTACCTCTTACCTCCTTGAGAAGGTGAAGAGTAGGTAATTTTCATATCCTTGAGTCTTGGTTATCTGTGATAGTATTTCAGGAGATGACATGCCTTCATAATAGTTTACAAACAGAGACAATATCCTGTGTGTTCATGGACATGTTTGAGTTCTTATAGATATGAGAGATTAACTAATGCAATAGACACATACTTTTCAGTGGGAAGTTCATTCCAAAATGTATCGAGACATGCGACGCTGGTATTGGTGTCCTAGGATGAAATGTAAGATATTAGGTTTTACCATAAGGTTTTCCACCTATTAGTAGGTGAAGGCAGAGCACCAGATACCTATTGGATTGTTATATATACTTATAGTCCCATGATTAAAATGTGAATATGTTTCTATAGACTTTGTAGTTGGATTATCGAGGTCACCTAGAGGTAGTGACGTTGTATGGGTTGTCATTGACAGACAAACAAAAGTAGACAACTTCCTTCCTATATGGGATACATTCTTAGTTGAGAAGCTAGGAAGAATGTATTTCTATTAGATCATATGACTACATGGGGTCCCTCATACTATCATTTTATATAGGGATGCTCACTTCATATCATGGTTCTAGTAGGGGCAATAGAGAGCTATGGGTACACAGGTGCTTCTGAGCATAGCCTTCCACCCTCGGACTGATGGACAGTTGGAACAAATGTTATAGGTTCTAGAGGACATGCTTTGGGAATGAATCCTTTATCTTGGTAGTTCTTGGGAGAGTTTCATCCCTCTCTTTTAGTTCTCCTGCAATAATATTTTTTTAGGTGATGACTTAGATGGATAATTTTGATTCCTTGTATGGTAAGACATGTCATTCAATCCTATACTGGTTAGAGGCAAGTGATGTGGTGATAAAAAGTCCTCATCTCATGAAGGAGACTTTGGAGTTGATTAGTTAATTAGTAAATGTATGTCTACTAATCATTCTAGAGATAAATCTTATGTCCATCATCATTGATGACCTCAAGAGTTCAAGGTCAGGGATCATGTTTTCTTGTGGGTATCGCCCAGAATTGGGCATAGACGGATACAAAGGCAATAAAATTTGTCACCTCATTATGTAGAGCCGTTTTAGATTCTGGAGAGTGTCAGGTTGGTATCCTATCAATGGTTACTACCTTATAGATATCATGTCATACATGACGTCTTCCATGTTTCATAGCTTCACCGATATCACGCTGACTTATCTCATACTTTTGATCCTAAGGAAGTTGAGTTAGATATCGATGATTCTTTTGAGGAGTATCATATATGCCTCATTGACTTGAGCATGAAAGCTCTCTAATGTTAGATTTTCCTTTATTATAGGTTTTATTCTAGAACTTCCATGTACAAGATGAAACTTAGGAGTGAGAGGCTAGCGTACTTGCTCAGTAGGAAGATTTGTTCTCAGAGAGTGTTTCATAGCCCTTGAAATGTGAACTCAGTGATGAGTTCCTTTAAGGAAGACTATAAGAACTTTGTTTTTCACTCATGTATGGATCCTTTTAAATTTGGTCTAATTATTTATTTTGGACCTATTATGGAATCATAATGAGGCTATATAGATTACGGGGGTGTTCGGGGCTTGTTCAAAGCTCGAAACCCTGGCTGGTGGAGAAAAACACTAGGCTGCATAGTTATTAGAAACTATCCAACTTAGCCCACATGGTCTCTACTAACTATGTGGGTCTAGATATTGGGGTGATGTAGGGCACACAATTTTCCCTAACTATGCACTAGGGGATACATGCCCATCATAAAATTCTACAGTTTTATCAGAGTTGATTCTCATTTTTTGCACACTGTTTCCCTAACTATGTGGGTTCCCCCTTAGCATAGTAGATGGGGCATGATTGGTGAAGGGTATGTCCAATCGTGTGGCAAAACCATGTGACCCATAATTTTGGTTGAAATGTCCATTTTTTCCTAATGATATGTTTTAAATCATCCTCTCCTTCTCATTTCTCTCTAGTAGACAGTAAGGGAACCCCCCCTCCCTCCCTTTTTAGATCTTTTGAAGCCTCTTTGATATTTTTTGATCAAAGATCACCATTTAAACTCCAATTTCATCCTCGTTCATCACATTGGATTCATATCAGTATGATCTTGATTTCTTTTTATTTGTTCTTCTTTTATATTTATCTCAAAGAAGTTATCGAGGTGCAGGATCATATGCCCTATTTTTAGGGTGTTGATATATTCTTAATATATCTTCCAATCCATGACAAAATAAATTTTGATACTAGATGAGGAGATTTTTCTTAGCCTAAGGTAGGTGGTCTATAACTCATCCATCAAGATTCGTTGTTTTGTAAATTATTGTGTCTGCATAATGATTTTATCTGTTGTTTCCTATTTAATTCATGTGTCTTGATTATAGTAATTAGAACCATATTCTAAGACTCTTGTTATATATTTTATACAACATTGGAGGTTCTTTCCTCAATGTCAACCACCCCATGTAGGGAGTTTCCCTTAATTATTCCTTTTAAGTTTTGTTAAGTTCATTTGCACCACCGTTTGGGTGTGATTTGGCATCATCCTACTAATGGCAATCCCTTCCTTAATTAAATGACTATTGGATTGTTTTTTTCTATCCATTGAATATGTTAGTGTCACTTTACCCTTCTAAGGTAAGTGTTCTAATTAAATAATGAATGTTTAAATAGTTAAATTGGAAAGTATATTGTGTATATGACTTGGCCTAATTAAATGTAATTTAATGACTTGGTTGCGAGTCTTTAGAACACCTTATCATGATTTTTGGAATGAATTTGAGTAAACCTAATGAATTGAATATGTTATATACACATTAATAAATGTTTTCATATCCTTTAAACTTATCGCACTAATGAAAGGTATGGAATGAACCATTTCACTAGTTAAATGGAATGAATATTTCATGGACTTAATCAATTTAATAGATCAATTATAACATGACTAATTGTAAACAAACCTTGAATTTATTATAGGATTTCTTATAATAGAGCTTTACTTGGATTCCTGACTGAATACCTTGAGCACTCATGGATGTCATTCTAATTCATGGATGGTGATTTCCAAGGGAGATACCCACCTTGGAACCCGATCCTTGTCTCTTAGTGGATGACCAGTATGAAAAACCCTAGGATACCTCCATTATCACTATAAGATTCCTTGGATACACCTTTTAGATCTATCATGATGTCTACAAAGATGAGGTTCCATGGTTTCATCCATCGGGCCTAGTCATTTATTACTTGTATTACCTTGAATGAGATCCTTAAACTCAGATAGAATTATTATTGTTCAATGTATGGGGTATCGCCCCTTGGATTACACTCTTACCCCTTAGTCATGCTATAGGTTACTACTTAGTAGGATTGACCACTAAGGTCCTGGATTCCTTAGCTATTACCTTTGATCCCCTTCATTATTAATATCATTTAAGGATGACTTGTTATATCTTGGGCCCTTTATCATTATTATTATTATAATATCAGGATATCAGTCTTGGTTATACCTCACGTGACATAAATATATTAACTAAAAATTAAATAATTAATGAAATGGTTATATGTGCAAAAACTAGCTAAGGTTGAAGCATGTACTTGGGTATTTACGTTACTGTACTTTTTTACTTTTATATATGCATGATTGCATACTATTTCAGTTTATATTACACAGATTTGATGTTATAGACATTGTCAGTAGTGACCTGCTGAGATTTATCTCACACCCTATCTAAGATTCCATTGATACTCAGGAAGATTACATGTATGCAGATGTTGACTAAGGTAAGCGTCCAACCTTATACAATTGATATTTCTTGCTTGCATTAGGATGGAGCTTGGTAGAATTCAAGTGAGGTCTTGGGATGTTGGATAGTTTTTGGGGTTTTTCTACTTTTTTATAGCATGTATTTTTTGCTTATTTGTATCCATGTTTTCTATTTTTCTAGACACATGACATATATCATCAGTTTTGTGAGTATTGTTACAAGTTGTTTGGTTATTCATTATTCATGTCTACTTCTATTGCGTCATCTTTTTACTTATACTGATTATTATATTTACCTTATATATTATTTATCAATTATTATACACTCTGGTAATGAGTGTACAGTCATCCCACAGACACACCATAGGCCCTTACTACTAATCATTAGCCTATGGTGTTCGAGGAGATGCTCTTGAGTCCATGTGGCCATCTAGGATCGGGGCACCTTTGGGTGGCACCTAGGTTCAGAATGTCATAGTTATATTTCGAGATATTTTTGTTGATTTTCTTATGAATGAATACATTTTAATTGATCAATATATATATATTTAATCAATTAAATTGATCAAGTATTTTTAGATCAAAATTTTGAGAGTCTTTTTTCATAATTCAAGTCAAATAGATCAACAACAAATCAAACTTTTCATGAAATTGGATTATGAATTATTTGATTAATATTTGTCAATAATTCATGACAATCAAAAGGAATAATTTGTTGAAGAATTCATGAGTGAGTGTGATTGTATACTGATCAACAATAACTAAAGGGTGAAGAGAAAAACAGTGCTAAAAAATCAGTGATCATGTAAGATAAAAATTCATTGAATTATTGGATGAAATCATTTGGAAATTGATTATAAAATTAATTGGTGATTATTCGATTCAAATTTTTAATATATAAAGGATGGAATTTATTTTTAGATATGAGCAGGAATTTAAATTCCCAATGATTATAGGGTTATCTTTGGATATATTTTTAGAAATTTTAATATGAAAGAATAAATTTTAATTGATCAATATTTCTGGATTTAATTGATTAAATTAGTAGATTATTTTTTATAGAAAAATGTTGAAAATCACATTTTTAAAATTCAAGTTAAATAAATCAACAAAAAATTTTATTTTTAGAACATCTAATTATGAATTATTTTTTATGAATATTTGTCAATAATTCAAGAAAATCAAAAGGAAAAAGTTGTTAAGGAACTCATAAGAAAGACTTTGATCATATGTTAATCAACAATTAAAGTCTCAAGAGAAAACCTTTTCTAGAAAAAATCATTGATAAGTTAAAAATTCACTGAATTAAAACATATGACCACATAATATTTTCATGGAATTAATTTTTTGAATTATTGGTCTAGATATTTTGAATATACGAAGGTGGGAATATATTTATTGAGATGATTTATAATTTAAATACCTAAATATTAGGGAGTATCTATATAGATATTTGTGGAGATTTTATTATGAAAGACTGAATTCAAATTTTTCAATATCTATGGTTTTAATCGTTTAAATTATTCAATAATTTTTTAGATAAAAACATAGAGAATCTATTTTCATAATTCAAGCCGAAGAAATCAATAACAGATCCTACATTTCAAAAAATTTAATTATGAAATATTTGATTAGAATTTATCAATAATTCACTAAAATAAAAAAGAAATAAAATGATTATTAATTCATGAGTGTGTGGGACTGTATACTAATCAACAAAAATTGAAGGCTAAAGAGAAAAACTATGCTAAAAATCATTGATCGAGTAAGATAAAAATTCTTTAAATTAAAACATTTGAACATAAAATATTATAGTGGATTTATTTGTGTGAATTATTGACCAAAATTAAATGATTAGAATGAAGATTTATTGAATTATTGGTCCAAATATTTTTTAAATTGATTATAAAATTAATTGGTGACTATTTTATTTAAAATTTGAATATACCAAGGCTATAATTTATTGTTGTAGATGTGCTAGAATTAAAATTCCCAAGTATTATGGATTTATCCTTGGAGATATTTTTAGAGATTTTAATATGAAGATCTAAATTTAAATTATTTTGATATCACTGGATTAAATTTATTAAATTAGTCAATAATTTTTTTAGATAAAAATATAGAAAATCTATTTTCATAATTTAGTTCAAAGAAATTAAGGACATATCTTATTTTTTAGGAAATAAAATTATGAATTATCTAATGAATATTTATTAATAATAATAAAAATAAAAAGGAATAATTTGTTGAGGAATTCATGAGAAAGGGTGTGATTGTATGTTGATCAACAAAAACTGAAAATATTGAGGGAACATATGCTGAAAATATTAATTAATCAAGGATGGTAAAATTATTTTGAGTTGCTATGAGAATTCTCAAACAAAAAATAGAATAAGATAAACCTCTAATGAGATGTCAATATTGTAAATAGTGTAGATAATGTAGTATTTTATGGGATGTAAATTCTAATGGGTTTAGGTATGATTTCTTTCTAAAGAATTTTTAATTTTCTTTATTATGCACAATAGGGATGTAGTCTTCATATATAGAGAAATGAACTTTTTAAAAACGATATGTGTTTCTCGAAATTAATTTATTTCATTACACAATTCGTAATTGATTAAAACATGTTGAAAAAAAATCATTCATTATATCTAGTGCAAGCCTAATCTTTTTTTAAAAGTGAATGATTGAAATTTTCTTTATACATGAATGTGTGAGTGAATAAATTTCGTATTTTATACAGTCCTTCACTAAAATGATACTCCTACTAAGATGGAAGGTTTTTTAATTTGGAATTTAATATAGAATATTCTTTTCATGTTCATAATAAAAACATTATTTGTTTTTCATAATTAATTTCTTTCATTACATAACAAGAAGTGATTAAAACATTTTAAAAAAAATCATTCATTTTATCTAGTTTAAGGATAATCTTGTTTTAAAAGTGAAAATAGAAATTTTCTTTATGAATCCATGTGTTAATGAATAAATTTCATGTTTTATATAATCCTAAACTAAAATGATACTCCTAATAAGATGGAAAATTTTAATTGGGAATCTAATCCAGAATATTCTTTGCAAGTTCATGTGACCAAAGTGAAAAAGTTATGGGGTTAAAACCAAACCTTGATGTCTCCCTATTCATATAAAGAAGTCTAGTATACTTTTTTTTTAAATTTTGGGTACAACAGCAAGGCGGAACATGACGCTACAACATTAAATGAAAATAAACTACTTTCCCAGGGAATTGACCCTAAGACCACACCACAAACCCCTACCCACCCACACAACCTGATAGCCCAGGGACTCAGCCCCCTGACCACACCATAAACCCCTACCCACCCACTCCAATCGAGCCCGATACAAGGAGTAGTTAGTCTTGTATACCTTTATTAAGTTCATCTCTTGTAATACTTATATCATCTAAGTCTACTTCACACATCGTACTTCATATTTTATACAATGAACTTGGCTTAAATTTCTAGATTTTGGATTTATACCTTTTGAGTAAACATGAACAATAAATATCATAAATAACACTTCAGTGGAAGACCTTCCATTTGAAAATTAACAACATTGATTTCCTATAAAAATATAAAATTAATATTAAATATGCATCTCCATCCCACAAATGTTTTCTGTGAAATGAGCAGAATTTATGTTGTGTACACCTTAGAAATTGACCATCATGAGAGGAACTCTGGAGTCCCTGGAGGATTGTGTGGAATCATACACCCCAAAATTATGATTTGCTTCACCATTAACCTACATCAAAGAGCATATCTCGCAGAACGAATTCAACAGTTCCTCAAAAGTAAGATTTTGAAGTTATTCAATGATCATTGTGCTCGCATTCATTAAATACATTTTCTCATTGAATGACTTCAACAATTCCTCAAAAGAAAAAGTTTGAAGTTCTCTGATGGAATTCATGCTCGCCTTCATCAGAGGCCTTCTCTCATAGAATTAATTCAATGGTTCCTCAAAAGTAGTAGTTCTAAGTTCTTCAATAGGTTCCATGATCACCTGCATCAAAGACCTTCTCTCACTGAACGACTTCAATAGTTCCTAAAAAGTAGCAGTTTGATGTTCTTATATGGTCGTCGTGATTTCCTACATCTGAGACCTTCTCTCGCTAAATAACTTTAACAGTTCTTCAAAATAAGGAGTTCAAAGTTCTTTGATGCCTTTCATGCTCGGTAGATTGAAAGACCTCTTCCTTTGCATTGAGAACGAAGGTTTATCCAACTGCAACATAAATCTAGGTAAACCTTAAATAAATTCTTCTCTACCATACCCTAAATTAAAACTTCTTACCAAGTATCTATCGATAAGGAATATTATAGCATGCTCTATAATCTACAAGATCTAGTGGTGGTTCCCGCTTTTCAACTTCCTCAGATCCCCACATCAAGGAGAAACCATGGAGTTGAGATTCACACTCACCTCATGATCAAGTTGTAGAGAATCTACAAATTCAAAGCAATTTGGAGTTTCTTTTGTAAAGTCGAGATGAAGAAGATACGATGAAGATGAAATTCACTACTTATGATCAATGGAGGATGCAATTTTCTTGTACTCGATGTCAACTGCCTCTAGAGTATATGAAAAACATAATGATATCTCAAATGAAGAGTTTTATTAATTTTGAACCCTTCCCAAATAATGGATTCTACAGAGGCCTCATTTATTTTCTCTAAACTCATCAAGTATTCTTCCACATTTCTCCAATGCAGCGCACTAATCTTCACCTTCTTCATACTACAGATTTAATATTGATATAAAGATTCACAGTTTGATAACATAAATATTGAAGATGATTCTTACCACTTCTATAGAACTACAACTAAGTCATATCTTCTACTTTAGACTGAATCAGCATCCTTCAAGTAAAATTTTTCAGTTTTATCCATGTAAGCGGTCCACTCTGAATTAATGCTTGAAGATGAGTCTTGTATTGTTGATACTTCATTTTGAAGTTTAATATTTTAATTTTCTACACTCTCATGAAGTTCATGGATCACCCCATGAACCTATATATATTCAATAAAGATCATTCATGATGATGATTCTGGAAATGAAATAATCGAGTACCAGTTTTTACTTCTGATCATTCAAAGTTGCAAGAAGCTCTTCCACTTTTTCTAATAGTTGTTTTTCTTCATTGGAAGCACAGTCCTAAAATTTATTCTCTAGTTCAGATAATTCGTGGTCATTCATTGTCTGAGAATACTTATCAATTTGTGTCAATTTATATGTTTACATGTCTACAGTATTAAAGAAGTTTACTATAATTTTAAAAATTATCCCGGTGGCCTCAACAACTCTGGAATGTAGCTGAACTTGATTCAAAATGAAAGTGTTAGTCATTGAAAAAAATATACATAAATAATTAAGTAGTTAAGCAGCAAATCGCAAACCTCCTACTGCTGTTCTGCAAATGAAATTAGCTTCTCCTCCTGATTGTGAAGAATGGTCTTAAGGTCATTGAACAACATCTCTTCCTCCAAATAAAATCCCTTAAAGAGTTTTTCTTGTACAAACAATGAATATGAGCATAAAACACAAAGAATAGAAAGGGTAAATGGATTAGATATTAAAGGAAACACTTGCATCCTACAAGGAAGATGAGGGATAAGAAACTTCTAAATTTATGTTTCTGAATATAAAATAAGAATCGATGTCATGCTCCCTAGCTATGTCATCTAAAGCATTAATACCGTCATCACACATAGTTTTTGACATGCATAACTATCCTCGAAGATCTTATGTAGCCTTAATCTTGGGAAAAACTATATGTTAATTAATTGAGTCTAAATTTAGTTTGGAATCTGTTAAAATGAAAAATCACTTAAATTTTCAGAATTTGAACCTTAACACCGACGTGATAGTTACAAAAAACTGTATATCTTTCACCATATAACTAAGTTACAGTTCTTGTTGCATCAATTATGTTGCAATGGTCTTTTTTATGGATTCTAAATATTGAGCCAACTGCAACTGAAATTTCTAACCAGCGTTATGTTTCCTTATTTTATCTTGTCCTTCCACTCTTAAAATGATGTTATAGCAATTAACACTAAATCTTTCTAACTATATTTACTGAAAACTCCTTATAACACTCTGAAAAAAAATGTTATGGCAATTGAAACCAACAATAGTTGGCCTTTTTATATCACTTATGACAAGTTATTCTGATTTTTTTTAGATTTCTTACTGAAAAAGCGATTCTCTGCCAATTTATGTGGCCCTCTTCAAGAATTCATGTATAAGAAGTTTTTTCAGAAACAAAACACACACCACTTATTTTTTCAAACTACTTATCATAAATGATAAAAAAATATATCAATTATTTTCAAACACTTTATAAGTTATTCTATAAAAATGCTTCAAAACAGCATATTGTATGTAGGTGTAATCAATTTTGTAGGAAACAAACAAACACCACTTCCTCAAAATCACAAGTCACAGTGATTTCTTCTGTAAGATGTGTTAGATGAAACCTTCAAGAATTATAAAATAAAAACATTTTTGATTCATGGAATAAAAATTGATTTTGGTAAATATGCTAAATAAGTCATATGAATCATTACTAAGCTCCACTCTAAGATCAACAGCATGCTCAACTAGGGATTTCTCTAAGAAAATAAAGAACAAAAGTCACTCTCTGGAGAAAATTGTTGAATTTTGGAGAAGAAAAAATCCAATATCCATCTGAATCACTATATTTTATGAGATTGGATATCAGGTATTCTTTTTATTTAATTTTTTAATTGACCTCCTTATGTCTTTATTCAAGATCAAATAATGCATTTTGAGTTTGTTGAAGATTTATCAGGAGTAGAATCAGTTAGAAATTATGGTTCATTATTGAATTAAATATCTAGAATTACTCTTAAAAATAGTTTCACATCACACTTGTTTAAGTGCTTCTGTGTTGGTGTTTCCACTATACCAACACTTGTTTTCCACTTTATTTTGTGAAAACATTTTTTCAGAATCGGAACAAACATCACTTATTTTTTCAAACTACTTATCATAAGCGATGAGTGTTGTAATCAGTTTTCAATAAGTGTTATTGAATGAGTTCTAAAAAATTATAATTACAAATTAAAAAGTGTTTTTCCCTTGTCCCTTGCGTCTTCATCATGTTCCATACACTCTATTTTCTCAGACATAACCTATGAAAAATAAAAAAATGATAATCAAGTAGGGAGAAATAATCTATGGATAATCCATCTGATAAGGATAAAACCTTTCTTCTTTACTTACTCATAGATATATCGATTGCATTGTATGTAAATTCAATTTTTTATCTTGCATCATAAACCTCTAATTAATCATTAATAATAAAGTCACATGTAACAATAACTTGTACCATTTAAGCACCAGACCCGTGATGAGACTCTCAGTAACCTTGTTTTAGCTGATCAATTTCCATATAAAAGTCCTTGATTATTGAAAATTTCATCATATTTTGGTTAACATAAAACAAAAAAACAAACAATAAATGTTTCAATATAAGGAATGGAAATCCAAATTCTACTCAAATAATATGAAATTGATAAAAATGCTGACCTCTAGCTTATTCTTGATATTTTTAGCACAGTGTGCTTAATTGAGGGTTCCAAGTGTCTCTTCCAAACAATGAACTGATGGTGAGATTGTGGTAATTATTCATGTGTTTTTTTCCATCCAAGTAATCCCTCAATAGCCTTGTTAGTTTGTTATCCCAATTTTTCCAAAAAAAAATCTTAGGCCTCCTTTGGTCTTAGAGAAGAGATGTCTGGGAATGACATACATGGAAATGGTGACACTGAATATGTAATTAATTAAATATATAGCATCAAGAAAATATAATACAATTTCAAATATTTATGTTAATAAAATTTATTTTTTGAGAAAGGCATGAGAAATCCACCCAAATGGGAAGGAATCCAAATTTACTTAAATGATGATATTAACACTCCCTCTATCTGATACCAAACATGATTTCTTATTTAACTATTCCATTGTAATAAACATAGCCTTAAATCCACCCACATAAAAATGAAATATCTTTTATATATTGGGTAGTTTATCTATATAGAACATGACCATAGTTCTCCATGAGTGCATTAATGACACGACCGATAGTGAGCAAGGTTTTATTGATCTCACTAGCTTCCCTTGACCTTCCCTAAAAATATATATTTTTATAAAGTTTGATCTATTTCATTAAGACTACAAAAATATGGATACAACTCTTTAAATTGATATATTATAGGAAATGTTTGACCAAACCAACTAAAAATGATTATTATCACTTGGGATAAATTCTCATGTATAAGTGAAAGTATTATTTCCGAAACAAAACTTATTTTTTTTAAATATTTTGTAATGAGTGAAAAGTTATATAATCAGCTTTCAGTAAGTGCACAAAACGATTACTGGAAAGAAAAATAAACTAAGACACACCTCTCTTGCACCAAAATGTAAAATATTCTCAGAACCTATGAGTTCCAATGGGTTTATCTTCCCACACTAGATCATATCTCCCCCCCCCCCCCTCTGATGTGCACTCCTTGATGTGAATTGTAATATAAAATATTGAATGATACCGGCTACTTTTTTTGTTAAAGAGAGTTTCCATTGTTCACATTTTAGTATAACATTTCCCTAAGATCTTGAAAATTTCATTAACAGTAAAAAAAATCTCTTCTTCTAAACCACTCACAAAGATAACTTCTTTCCCATATTCTATTAGCATAATGGGTTTCCTTGAATTGTCATCTATGAATTTAGAGCACTCTTCTGGAGCCAAAAGGCATATTATCTCCTCGTTTTGCATCTCTAAAAAATTACCTTCATGATTCATTCAGCACTTTGACATTTTATTATTTAAAATATTTTCTTAATATCTCTTAGAATCACACTATCATCAGTTGGGAATTCTGTATTTGGGAAAAAGAAAAAGGCAGCATAGTTTTACCATGATATGAGCTATAGATAAAACATGAGAGGTTGATTATTTGATTGAAACCGAACCTTTTTTCTTACTCCCCCTTCCATTTTTTATGTTTTTTCTATTCTAGTTTGTCTATAAGAAACTATAGTGCATTTATATCCCTCAAGGACTTCATGAACAATATAAGATACAGCTTGATAAAACAACGCCTCCTGTTTAGATGTTTGATCAAAAACCTACAAACAAACTAACAATTTTAGCTTCCATTTATAAAGTTAGAACTAAGTCAGTAATAATTTCACCACCAATTTTAAACTAAGACAGAAATAGAACCTTGTTTTTTGATAAACATAATGTAAAGACATACCTTATCAAAATCAAAAGTCATATCCATCTGTTTCTTAGCTATGGACTGCAACGCTGAAAATTCCGTCCTATTTTCATTAAATGAAACCACGATCGGTGTGTTCTCATTTAAATCATCATCATTAAAAGTCCATGTTTATTCAAAGCATCATCAGTGTATGAAAAATAAAAAAGAGAAAATCAAAACAAGTTACACTTCCAGGAAAACAAAATTTATCTACAACGCAAAAGATCCTGCAAATTCACACCTTTATCTCTATCATGCCTATTACTTGATCCTGAATCTTATGGTCTAGGATCTCTAGATACCTTATCACATTGATGTGTCATGTGTGATGGGGATAAAGGCACCATTTTTCATCGATTTTGTGACAGTGAAGACTCCATAGCTCAATTGATCTATTGATTCTAAAGTTCTTCCACTGAAACTATTAGATCATTTTTATAAGCACTAAACATGAGTTGCAACTACATTGAATATACAACCCATAATCATAAAACAATCATTTTATGAACTTAATTTGAGTGATAATTTGAATATTTATTATTTATACATCAATTATAAAGTTTTATTGATATTTTTGAAGAGGTTTAGAAGTTCTTAATGAATTTATGAAGAATTTTAGAATTTGTTAAATAAGGTATACATAATATTTCTCAATCCATTTTTTTATTATTTTGAGAAACCACTTTCTAAACCTTACATAACCATTCAATTCGACACAAACACCAAAAAACCCATATACAAAATTCAGCTTTCAACTTTCAAAATTAAAATTTTAAACTTCAAACTGCAACAACATGACCGACTCAAAAAACCAGACAACATGAAGTGAATCACCAGGATAAACAAACATTGCTACTTTAACAACATCACTGACAACCGAACCAATCCAAAACACCAGTAAAGCAGACACAAATCATGGACAAGGGAGAACAACCACCTTCTCGGAGGCGCGTTGTTGTCCATCATAAAATTCAAGATAGACTTTAAGAGAAAAATGGTAAGTTGTTATTTCCAGGAAGACTGAACCATGATCCACCATAGGAGAAACATCCACCAGTGAAACGACAACCAAAATTAGGACAACCAAACATGGATTCAAAAAAACAGCATAAGAACTATTCAGGATAGCTACCGAATATATGATCCCCACAACCTATCTCATCCCCATCCACTACTGGAGAAGACCCTGATCAAGGGAGACAGACCAACACCACTTTTGGATATAATGATCACCATCAAAACCTTGAGGGACCATAGAGGATGTTGTCAGAGAAGACCCTGATCTAAAGCATACACTGAGCATTGCATCTGAACAAGGAACCATATGGGAAGTAAGAAGATGGTTGATGCACGTAGGGAGAAGGAGAAATATTTGAAGAGGGATGAGATGAAAGGGAAAAGAGAACCATCAAATCTAAAAGGGCATATCTTAAAGAGGAATGGGAAGAGGAACATTAGCAAGAAGGTGAGGAAAAACCCTAAACAAATATTATGAATAATCATAAGAGGTTCTACCAAGCACAGGCGTGAGCGCAAGTGGGAGGAAACAAAACCCTAGTAGAGGAACACCTCTAGAGTGTCGGGAGAGAAAAATATGGAAAAATATATGAATAATATTCAATAATATTTCATGAGAATTGTACAATTGAAAAATATTTTTTTTGTGAAAAACATATGAAGAATTTTCTTGAAACAATTAGTTATTTATCTATTCTATCATAAAAGAATTATTATTTGAGTGTTTTTTCATACAGTTCTTCGAGAATATTGATATACTTGATTAATAGATATTACACAAAGTTGGTGTCGAATTTGAAACATAAAATATTTGGTGTGGCTCTAGAATCTAAAAAACACAATCACATAACACCTCCCAAAAAACATATATATGAGTATATAATATTTATATGGAATTACTTTTCTCAAGTATTGACCAAAATTAAATGATGAGAGTGAATATTTCTTGAAATATTGGTCAAAATATTTTGAAAATTGATAATAAAATTAATTGTTGATTATTTGATTCAAAATTTGAATATATGTAGAATGGAATTTATTTTGTGAGATGTGTGCAAATTTAAATGATCAAGGATTATAGAGTTATATTTGGATATATTTTTAGAAATTTTATCATGAAACACTAAATTTGAATTTGGTAAATATCTAATGATTTAATAGATTAAATTAGTAAAAAAAAATTAGAGAAAAATATGGAAAAAAAATATTTTCATTATTCAAGTTAAACAAATAAACCACATATAATATTTTTCAAAAAAAGAAAATTATGAATTATTTTTAGGAATATTTATCGATAATGCTTGAAAATAAAAGGGAAGAAGTTGTTGGAAAACTCGTAAGAAAGAGTGTGATCATATGATGATCGGCAAGTGAAGGCTAAAGAAAAAAGATTTGATAAAAAATCATTGATCAAGTAAGATAATGATTTGTTGAATTAAAACATATGATCTTGTAATATTTTCATGGAATTTTTTTTGTGAAGTATTGACTAAAATTAAATGATGAGAATGAATATTTTTTTAGTTCTTGGTCCAAATTTTTTGGAAATATATTATAAAATTATTTTCAAATTATTTCATTCAAAATTTGAATATACAAAGGCTGGAATATATTTTTGGAGATGGGATGGAATCAAAATGTCCCAGGATTATGGAGTTATATCTAGATATATTTTTGGAGATTTTATTATGAAAGTCTAAATTTGAATTGATCAAATAATTTATTTAGAATAATAATACTAAATATTCTTAGACTATTAAAAATATTTTTTCCCAATACAATATATATATATTTTTTACATAATAATTACATATTAATGTGTTATATCATAGAAAATTTACAATTTTAGATTTCTCTAGTCGTGTAATTCATGAAAAAAAAAATTGATTTACATGATCAAAAAATGTTACACATAGTGGGTGTTGAATTTGGCCAACAAAACATTTTATGTGTCTCTAGAATTTAGAAAATTCATACACAAAACATCAACTATAGAACATATAGACACGTAACATTTGTGTTGAATTATTTTTATGAATCATCAACCATCATTATATTATGAGAATAAATATTTATCATATTATTAGTAGATATATTTCATGACCTGCCCCTTGGGACCCATACTGTGACTATCCCAAGCTTGACTTTCATAGGCTATGGGCAGGAGACTAGCCCCAAAAAAGGCATAACCCAAAAGGGAAGGAATTACCTTCCAACCTATATACACATGCGCAGACCATACTACGGAAAGTAAGTTGAAATTGGAACCAACAACAAGTAAAAGTACTATATAAATTAAAAGGGGCCAGAATACAAACCCAACTAAAAGGAAAGTATGAAAAAGTAAGTACAAGCTCTATAGGTCATCTGCCATGGATCCTACCTGAAGGGTAGGTACATCTCTCTGTTGGATGTCACTACAGCACACCATGTCTATTGATCCACCTCCAATCATTGACCACGTTATCGTGACACATCAAATTGATATTTATTTAATGAATATTGTATTATATTGAATACCCTAGGTCATATCTCAAGGAGAGTTGATAGGTTTTGAGTGTGTATTTTTAATAAGAATAACAAAAGAGGGGGTGATTTTGTAAACAATTTTAAAAATTAAATTAACATAAAGAGTTGTAAATTTGAAAGAAAAAGTGGATTTTGAAAAATATGAGATAAATAAGTGATCATTTCTAATGTACTACGTAACATTAATATTTCCTCATTCTTAATTGATTATTTGGTTTTAGTGTAATCCTTTGGTTAAGGGTTAACTAAGATCTTGGTTCCCCTCTTTCCTCTTCAAATGATGCACAAAGAACCACACCTTGACACCATAACCATGTTGTTAAGATTTGGACCTCAAGAATATATTTATGCCTACCAAATAATATTGAAATCTCATGTTTGTGTGAGAGAAATATGATTATTGGGTTGTCCAATCAGAACAACCCAAGATTCCCACTAGAATCTCAACCCAATAAGTATTGAAATGAGAAATGTTTCACTTAATTAAACCATATCAATGCATTCAGATAAGAATAATATAAATATTAAACATAAGTGAAATAATTCACACAAAAATTACACAAAACCAGTAGAATATAAAGTACAGGAACTCCCTCTTCAAGTGTGTAGCTCCCTCGCAATGATCACCCACCATTTAGCTCGACATCAGGAGGAGGAGGAAGCTCGGGTGGAACTTTTCCTTCATCATTGATCCCTCTATGAGGATAGGGGCCTCCAAAACTTCTTGTATAATGATAGGAAACCTTTGGGTATCCAAAATACTAGATATTTTCCTCTTGAACGAATGATCATACCACAATTCACTGCTTTATTTCACCCTTACACCACTGTTTTAAACTGGTTTTGTAATGAATATTCCAAATATAATAATAAATTACACTTACTGTTTTATTTAATGAATTAATGTTTATTAATATTTAATAGGGAAATTTTACTTGTTTAAGTGTTTTCATTTTAGGAGGAGGTGATTCCGAGGGACAACGATTGAAATCAAGCATAAACGAGCCAAACTGCGTAAGGGCCCAAGCATTTAGGTGGATAGATATATATACTATGGATACTATGTGAATTAAATTGGGCTAAAAATTGGTGTATGAATTTATAATTGTGTGGGATACATTTCTCTAGAATACCATGGGGCCCAATTCTCCCATTTAAAGGCCCATAATAGGCCCACAATGTGAAATAATTCTGGGCAATCCAGATTAGACGACCCTTCTGTATTTGGCCAAACCTTGGGACTCAGAGATCTAATTGGACTGATTCTACCTCCCTTGGATATCTAAAGTTAATTCCCAACTCTCCAATGAATTTCAAGTCATTTTCACACGTTTTGGTTAGTCAACCAGCCAGATAAAGATGGAGTAAAAAGTCTGCCCTGAATAGTAACCTAGTCTCTTAGGTACTTGACTTCTTTTTGTGGAAAGTGTGATGTGTATGTCCATAAAAACACCTCTCACCCCCATTATCTAATGTTTCACGACCAGGGGTAAAGGTGAGTCTAATTTGAGATCTTATTTCACCCATTTTAGTTCTCTTCTCCCTCATGTACTTCTAAGTTTCTTAGTGATCAACTTGGGGTTGTCCATTGTTGTAATCCCGATCTCCAAATTTTTAATCTTCATAAGGTAATTTAATTTCCAGGTTTGTTGTCTATTGTTCTTAATTTTTACCTTCTGAATTTTTTTTTATTCTGGTATTATCAAATACAAATCAAAGGAACAAGAATCCTCGTGCTTCCATGCATAACCCGGATCTTGTGATGATTTGAGTGTGTTTGCCTCTTTTCTCACCTCTTCTCTTTCATGAGTTTGATTTTGGATTGACTTGTTTGATGATATCCAGAAGTTATAACTCAAGAATATGCATGTTTTTTTACTGAGATAAATTTTTATAAAGACCCAAATCTGGACATCTCATCACATTGTTGATTTGATGCCTTGATTGATTTTGGTTCTTACATCGACATAGTTTTATTGATTATGAGCAGTCACCGATAATCAATATTGTTGATCGATAAAATCCTAGGTGGTAAACTAGTAATAACTCACATAATACTAGTTTCAGTGGGTATAAAATCAATGAATCAATGATCCTTCCCATTCCCTTAAGAGTGATGACGGATTGAGCATCAAGGGACACTTACCCAGGTTGATCACGATCTCTCCAACAAGTTTCTCTCACTTAATAGTACAGTTTCAATTTCTATTTTAAAATCATATAACACCCAATCACTTAATTTAATTTCAATTTTGTTAACATAATCATAAACTTCTTTTGAAATTAGTGATCTAAGGCTCCATCGATAGACGGCCTAGGGTTCCTACTATATTGCAGAAATTCTAGTAAAAATTTAACCTCTAATTTGACGCGGTCGACAACGCGATCAAATTTTGGCACTGTTACTAGGGATCCAAGATAATTTCTTTCATTTTATTTATATATTTTACTTCTTAATTATTACTCTATTCAATATCCCCCATTTGATAGTTTTTTTAGTTTTTGTTTGTTTTTGTTTTTGTTTTTGTGTTCTCTCTCTCTCTCTCTCTTCTTCTTCTTTTTTCTCTATCTCTATAATTATGTAGTATAACATTCTATTTTATATAATAATTTCATTTATTTAGTTTTTTTTAATTTTATTCACCTTCCATAAAACAAAAAAAAATTAAAAAACAAAAAAATAATCAATCAAATTGGACACTGTTGTTGCATGACAAGATCTGGAAAAGAAACACTACTCGAATTTGACCCTAAAATTGAAAAGTCACTCCACTCACAAATCAGGTCATCTAGAGTAGGACAATAAAGTAACACTATGTAACCCCATTTGGAACCTCAAGTGGTCTTAAACCAATCAAAAAATGAACCAAATCAAACCCCAGAGATCATGGCTGCAAATAACCGAACATTAAAAGAACTGATCACCCCAGATGTGGAGTACCAACCTGTGTACATCCAATATCCTGAGGAAGTGGCCAATTTTGAGCTAACATCAGGACTCATCCACCTCCTTCCAAAATTACATGTTCTTATTGGTGAGGACCCTCACAAACATCTAAAGGAGTTTCACATAGTGTTTTCCACCATTAAACCCCAAAATGTGTCTGAGAACCTCATTAAGTCTAGAGCCCTCCCTTTCTCCCTTGATGGTGTTGACAAAGACTAGCTATACTATCTTCCTACCTCAATTGGGGGATGGAATGACCTTAAATGGCTCTTTATAGATAAGTTTTTCCCTACCTCCCAAACTGCATCAATTAGGAAAGAAATTTGTGGAATTAGGCAGTTACAAGGAGAGACCCTTCATGAATACTGGGAGAGATTCAAAAGACATTGTTCAAGTTTCCCCCACAACCAGATTAGTGAACAAATTTTAATTCAATACTTCTTTGAGGGACTTATCCCCATGGATTTTGTAATGATTGATGCTGCAGCTGGTGGTTCCGTAGTTGACAAAACTCCTTCTGTTGCTCGTGACATAATAGCCAACATGGCTCAAAATTCACAACAATTTGGTACACGAGCTATTGCACCAACCTGAGGAGTTCATGAGGTAATTCATTCATCTATATAACAAAAGGTAGATAATAAAGTTTATGAGATTCAAACCATTATAATGCAATTAGCTCAAGCACAAGGTAACTCACACTCTCCTCCTGTTCCATTACATTGTGGTATTTGTTCTGATAATACTCATTTTTCTGATCAGTGCCCACAACTTTAGGATTCATTTGAGTCTTGTGTTGAAATGTTCCTTGGGCATCCATTCCAACAAGAACCACTGTTCAAGCCAGAACCATTAAGTCTAAATCCAAACCCCGGGTGGCAAGCACAACCACAATACCGACAAGGAGGAAACTCAAGCTACCCTAACAAAAACTGGTATTAATAAGGCCAAGGTATGAAACCTTCTTATCCTTAAACATCTCAAAACAATCCTCCCCCTCCCTAGTCAGAACCAAGCCTTGAGGACATGGTGATGAAAATGGAAACCTGGAACCTCTAGTTCCAACAAACCACACAATCAGCTATTCAAGACCTACGAACTCAAGTGGGGCAATTGGAAAACACCATCGGTGAGCTTAAGATGAAAGGTTCTAGACAACTACCATCCCAACCCATTGCAAATCTGAAGGACAAAGGTAATGTATGTGCAGTTACACTTTGTACTGGCAAAAACGTTTCTCCTTCTACTGATTCTGCATAGTAGGTATGTCCCCCTCATGAAAAATCTATTTCCCAGCCCTCAAAAATTTCATGTAAAGAAAAACAAGACAAAATGGTAATCAAATTTTCATTTATGATTCAAATGAACAATAAATTCCTCTTCCTTTCCCTCAAAGACTCTCTAAATCTAAGATGAATTTTTATAATGAGATTGATAAGGAAATAATGGATACATTTAAAAAGGTTCAAGTTTACATTCCTTTATTGGATGCAGTTAAACAAATCCCTCAATATGCCAAATTTCTTAAAGAGCTTTGCACCCATAGAAGGAGGCTGAAGGGGAATGAGAGAGTCAACCTGGGAAGGAATGTCTCGGCCTTGATTCAACCAGCAATGCCAACCAAATTCAAGGATCTGGGCAAATTCACGATACCTTATACCATAGGGGAGACCTTCTTTTCTAATTCTATGATAGATTTAGGTGCTTTTGTTAATGTAATGACACACTCCGTGTATAATTCTTTGCTGGTTAGAGATCTTCAACAAATAGGAATTTTTGTGCAACTTGGCAACCGAAGAACAAAACACTCATCGGGATTAGTCGAGGATGTCCTCGTAAAAGTTAAGAATCTCATCTTCCCTGTAGACTTTTACATTCTTGAGATGGAAGATACCAGAACCCAAGGACATTCCCCTCTCATACATGGGAGGCCATTCCTCAAAATAGAAAAGATGATCATCAACGTTTAGAATGGTACATTTTACATAGATTTTTGTGGATAAAAGGTACGTTTTAACATCCTTAAGGCTATGAAACACCCCATTGAAGATCACTCCACTCTTCCTATCTATTTGATGGAAGTTCTCCCTAACGAAAAATACACACAAAATTCCATCCTCGACCCATCCTTTGATTTATTTTCCACTTATTCACCCATGGATGATTTGAGTTTTGGTTCTTCTTTTTAATGTTGTGTGGGTTTAGAAAAATGTAAATTTTTCGCTTTAATTGATGAGTGTATTTATTCTGAGATATCCATAACTATCGATGATTCTAAAAATCTCATTTCAATATATTCTCTTTCCTTTGAGAATTAACATGAGCAGATAGATAGTTTCATGGACCTCACTCCCCCTAAATCCACTCCCTCAATCCAAAAACCCCCATTGATGGAATTAAAACCACTTCTATAAAATTTAAAATATGCCTTTCTTGAGGGTATTGACCAATTTCCCATCATTATTTCCAATAACCTCTCTCAATAGCAGGAATCAAAACTGCATGATCTTTTGAGAGAGTGTAAAAAGGAAATAGGATGGACATTGGCTGATATTCCTAGGACCATCTATTTGTATGCACTATATACTTTTGGATGATGAGGTTAAGCCTGTAAGGCAGGCTCAACACTGGTTGAATCCCACACTCCTTAAAGTGGTAAAATTGGAAGTCAGTAAATTACTTACTGCTAGTATCATTTATCCTATATCTGATAGTAAATGGGTTATCCCGGTTAAAATTGTGCATAAAAAACAAGAATAATAGTTGTGTCAAATAAAAGGAATTAATTGGTTCCAATGCGTGTGCAAAATAGTTGGTGAGTCTGTATTGACTATTGTCAACTGAATCAAGCCATGCAAAAGGACCAATTTCCTTTACCTTTCATTGACCAAGTGTTAGAACGACTGGCTGGTGAGTCCCATTATTGTTTCCTTTATGGATATTCAGGTTATTTAAAAATCCATATAGCCCCTGAGGATCAAGAAATGATCTTATTTACCTATCCATTTAGCACATTTGCATACAGAAGAATGCATTTTGTCCTATGCAATTCTCTTGGTACTTTTCAGGGATGTATGTTGAGTATTTTTTTGAGTACCTTGAGATCTGTATGGAAGTATTTATGGATGATTTCACTGTTTATGGTTCTTCTTTTGATGATTTTTTGGAAAATTGAGGTTCTTTCCTCCGCTACTGCATTGAAAAAGATCTTGTTTTAAATTATGAAAAATGTCATTTCATGGTTGAGTGGGGGATAGTTCTTGGGTATATCATTTCAAATTAGGTAATTCAAGTTGATAAATCTAAAATTGAATTAATTTCATCCCTTCCATTCCCAAAATTTGTTCATGAGGTGTTGTCTTTCTTGGGTCATGCTGGTTTTTACCATCTATTCATTAAAGACTTTAGTAAGATCGCACTTCCCTTATCTTGGTTATTACAAAAGGATTCTGAAATTTGTTTTTGATAAAAATTGTGAGGATTCCTTCAATTCACTAAAAATTAGTCTCATATCACCTCCCATCATCCAACCACCAAGGTGGGATATACCCTTCAAACTTATGTGTGATGCCTTTAACTTTGAGTTGGGGCAGTTTTATCACAAAGGGTTGAGAAGTCCCCTTATGTCATTGTGTATGCCTCATGTACCCTTGACCCTGCCCAAAAAAACTACAAAACCACTAAAAAAGAACTTATTTCTATTTTGTTTACCATGGAAAAGTTCTGTTCCTATCTCATTGGGTCAAATTTCATTGTCTTTTCTGATCATGTTACACTTTAGTTTCTCCATAAGAAACCTGAAGCTAAGCCCCGCCTCATTCGGTGGATGCTCCTCATCCAAGAGTTTGAACATGAGATTAGAGATAAGATAGGAGTGGAAAATGTGGTAGCTGACCACATTAGTAGGATTTCCCCACAACTGGACCATCATGTTGACTCACCTCTTCCCATTGGAAAATTCTTCCCTCATGAGAACCTTTGTGATGTTGTGGACATTACCCCTATTATGCGGACATTGTGAATTTTCTAGCAACATCTAGGGTCCCCACTAATTTTAGCACTTCACAATACCAAAGACTTAAACATGATTCTCGATGGTACATTTGGGATGACCCATATTTGTGGAGGAACTGTGTTGACCAGGTTGTTCGTAGGTGTGTCCCTGACCATGAGTTTACCTCAGTTTTGCACTTCTTCCACACAATGGCTTGTGGGGGACACTTTGGCTCTCAACATACTTCTCGAAAGGTCCTTAAATCAAGATTATATTATCCAGCATTGTATAGATAAGCCCATAGGTTTTGTAAATCATGTACTCGATGTCAATTCATAGGGAATATCTCCAAGAGGAATGAAATGCCCCAACAACCCATGTTATTTTGTGAAATCTTCGATTCATGGGTCATTGACTTCATGGGGCCTTTTCCAAATTCATTTTGATTTGTGTACATCTTATTATCTGTTGACTATGTTTCTAAATGGGTGGAACCAAATGCTACTAGGACTAATGACTCTCGAGTTTTTGTTGATTTTGTGTGGTCCTAGATTTTTAGTAGGTTTTGTCTACCAAGATTTATCATTAGTGATCAGGGTTCACATTTTTACAATCGTAACATGAAAATCCTGCTTCGTAAGTATGGGGATGTTCATAAAGTATCCACTGCATATCATCCCCAAACTAACGGACAAGTGGAAATTTCATATCAAGAAGTTAAGCATATCTTGGAGAAAATGGTACAACCCAATAGGAAAGATTAGAGTTTTCACTTGGATGATGCACTTTGGGCGTACCGTACTGCTTTTAAAACCTTGATCAGAATGTCACCATATAGGATTGTCTTTGGAAAGGCTTTTAACCTCCTGGTGGAGGTAGAACACCATTCATATTGGGCCGTTAAGAAATTTAATATGAATCTCTTAGATGCAGATGAGCATAGAAAGTTGCGAATTCAGAAGTTGGAAGAAATTTGGTGTGATGCATATGAGAACTCTCGAATCTAGAAAGATAAGACAAAGGAAATCCATGATGGGATGATTCATGAGAGGAAGTTTCATATTGGTGAGAAGGTACTCATGTATAATTCTAGGCTAAAGCTCCACCCAGGTAAGCTTCACTCTTGATGGCTCAGTCCTTATATTATTACTGATGTTTACCCTTTTGGTGTTATACAGGTTTTTCATGAGAAGAGTGGACAAAGGTTTACTATCAATGGCCAGAGGCTCAAACACTACTATGAAGATTTTTTCCAGCATCCTGTGGAGGATATCCAACTGATGGATGCCACATATGACACCACTTATCAGGTTCTCCCTTCTCTCTACCTTTATTTACGTGTCTATTTATTTAAATACATGCATTAAGGAAAATGTGATTTTTAGGTGTGGGGGAGGGTGAAATTTCATAGTAAGGATTTAAAAAAACACGAAAAATATATATAATAGAAAAATAAAAAAAACACAAAAAAACACAAAAAAAATGAATTTTCATTTCTTTTTCTTTATTTTGTGTCTTTAGATAATCATTGTTCTTAAAAGAATATCCAAATCTTTTTTTCATTTTTGAGTCAATTGTGTGAAAAAATTCAATTATTTTTGGAAAAATGTTTTTCGAATGAATTTTGATATGAAATATTTTTCTAGAATTTGTATTTTCAAATCATTCTTAGGTGTTTGATGGATTTTTGAAACCCATGCCTCATTAGCACTAACCAATATTTCAATCCCTTACCTGAGAGATATTCTAATCCCTTTATTGCATATTCTTCATTTTAATCACTTTCATGAGAGTCTTGGGTCATGTTGAGAAACTAGAACTTGCTTTAATACTTTTTAAATCCATAAGATTCAAGTGTGCTACATTCATGATAGAGGCCATCGTGCATTGAAAAGCCCTTTGTAAATTTACCTCTATTTTGGACACCCTGACATTTTACACTTCTTAAGCCTTAGAGACCATGAAATGCCAGTTAGGTAGACACATTAAAAACTAATTTATCCCTAACTACCCATCCCATGTGTATATTATTGTTTGAATTTCAGCAAGTGTGGGGGAGAGGGTGTTTCCATGAGAAATTTTGGGAATGATGATTGTTATGGGTTCATAGAAAGGGTTCCTACATTTTACTTGGGCAGTGGGCTCACATGCCATATTATATCATTGTATTACACATGTTTCCCTCTTTATCTCTAATAAAAATTGTAAATAAAACAAAAAAAAGATAGTTTTGTACATTGAAAAAAAATAGAACAAAAGAAAAAAATGGAGAAAAGAGGAAGATTATTCATTATTATTCACTGATCTGTGACCCACACAAATAGACAATGTGGATAGTGAGTTGGAAGTGATTCATTTTTTGAGGGGATGAGTGTGTACATTCATTGTGAAAACTTGATGAATTTTGACATGTTTTGTACTTAAGATATTAAACACTCCTCTTCTTCCTTAGATTTTTTTTATACATTAAATCCTACCAACCCTTGAACCTCAGAACAACTTGTTGGAAGTCCTATTGAGTAGAACACTAGTTTCTGCCGGTAGAGAACATAGAATCTTTACAAGCATATGGTAAGATCTCACGAACTTTGGAAAAAGTGCATAACTCCATTTTCATATTTTCCTTGAGTGAAGTGGGAAATTTTCTATGTGAGTTAGGTTGCGTCACGTTGCATGGGTGAACAAATGAAGTTGACCAAATTCGAATGTGAGAAAAGAAAAATGATGGGAAAATTGATTTCATAAACGAGACATGATGAATTCCATTTCATAAAAATCTTGGATACTTTACCACCATTGATTTTGGAATGAGATTTGATTAAAATATATTACTTTTCCCATGAGTGCAAATTTTTATGTGTGGGGGTGTGATCGTACCACGATTCACTGCTTTATTTCACCCTTACACCACTGTTTTAAACTGGTTTTGTAATGAATATTCCAAATATAATAATAAATTTCACTTACTGTTTGATTTAATGAATTAATGTTTATTACTATTTAATAGGGATATTTTACTTGTTTAAGTGTTTAGATTGTAGGAGGAGGTGATTCGGAGGGTCCATGATGGAAATCAAGAAAAATGGGCCAAACTGCATAAGGGCCCAAGCATTTATGTGGACAGAAATATATATTGTGGATACACTATGGATTAAATTGGGCTAAAAATTGGTTTATTAATGTAACATTGTGTGTTATACATTTCTCTAGAAGACCATGGATCCCAATTCGCCCATTTAAAGGCCCATAATAGGTCCACAATGTGAAACTATTCTAGGCGACTCAGATTAGATGACCCTTATCTATTTGGACCATAACTCGGGCCCCATAGATCCAATTGGGCAGATTCTACCTCCCATTGATATCTAAATTGAATACCGACCTCTATACTTAATTTCAAGTCATTTGCACGCGTTTTGGTTAGTCAACTAGCCGGATAAAGATGGAGTAAAAAGTCTTCCCTAAATAGTGACCTAGTCTCTTAGGCACTTGACTTCTTTTGGGGAAAGTGTGATGTGTATGTCCATAAAAACACCTCTCACCCCCATTCTCTAATGTTGAACGACATGTGGTGAAGGTGAGTCGAATTGGAGAGCTTCCTTCACCCATTTTAGTTCTCTTCTCCCTAATTTACTTCTAAGTTTCATAGTGATCAACTTGGGGGGTGTCCATTGTTGTATCCCGAGCTCCACATTTGTAATCATCGTAAGGTAATTTAATTTCCAGGTTTCTTGTCTATTGTTATTAATTTTTAACTTCTGAATTTTTTTTGTTCTGTTATGATCAAATAAAAATCAAAGGAACAAGAATCCTTGTGTTTCCATGCATAACCCGGATCTTGTGATGATTTGAGTGTGTTTGCCTCTTTTCTCACCTCTTCTCTTCCATGAGTTTTCTTTTGTATTGACTTGTTTGATGATATCCAGAAGTTATAACCCATTAATATGCATGTTTTTTTATTGAGATCAATTTTGATAAAGACCCAAATCTAGACATCTCATCACGCTATTGATGTGATGCCTTGATTGAGTTCGGTTCTTACATCGACATAGTTTTATTTATTAGGAGTGGTCAATGATAATAAATATCATTGATCGATCAAATACTAGGTGTTAACCTAGTAAAAATTCATATACTACTGGTTTTAGTGGGTATAAAATCAAGGAATCAATGATCCTTCTCATTCCCTTGAGAGTGATGATAGATTGAGCATCAAGGGACACTTACTCGGGTTGATCACGATCTCTCCAACCAGTTTATCTCACTTAGTAGTATAGTTTCAATTGATATTTTAAAATCATTGAACCACCAACCACTTAATTTAATTTCAATTTTGTTAACATAATCATAACCTTCTATTGAAATTATTGATCTAAGGCTTCGTTGAGAGACGACCAAGGGTTCCTGCTATACTGCAGAAATTCTAGTAAAAACTTAACCTCTAATTTGACGTGCTCGACAATGCGGTCAACGAAATTTCAAATGAGGAGCCAAAGATTCTATTTTATAGGCAATGTGGAAGGTGGTTTTGGGCACACATATTGTGTAAAACCACTTGGCCTATGGTTTTTTACCACTAGACCGTCTAATCTGTATTTGGAAAAAACTAGAAACATGTTTCCATGCCTATTGAATGTCTCCATATACAGTTTGGAATCATTTATATAACTATATCCTGAGATATGGATTGATCACATCACACCACTTTTGACATCACACAGATTCGGTGTTCTGGACAGATCAGGTCGGTTGGGCCACAATGTTGCCGAATGGGTCTTGAGTTCCTTCAGATGAAATGTAGCCCAATTAATTTGGGACCATCCCACAAAATTTCAGCCCATTTTAATGCACGGTAAAGTAGAAGTGTTCGATTTAGTAAACTGGTTTTCTTAGATCCTGCGTAGCTTGAACCATTTTTCTTTAACTCCATCATAGGCCCTCCAAATCACCTCCACCTTCAATGAAATTTTTAAAACAAGTAAAATTTCCCTTTTTAATAGTTATAAACACAAAATAATTGAATATAAAATGAATTTAATTTGTTATTATATTAGGAATTTACAATAAAAATTTCGTTTAATATAATGGTGTAAAGGTGAAAATAGAACAGTGAATCGTGGTATAATCACACCCCCAAACCTAACCATTTTCACTCCTAGGAAAATTTAAATTTTCATAAATTATGCATGTAGATATTTCCAACTTCATAAAGATTTAACATTCAATGAAAATATAATTCCTGATAGAAATGTGATCAAAGAAGAAATCATATCGAGAAGCTATTCTCAATGATCATTGAAAAATACATCTCAAAATGGTGTCCAAATGAAATTCCAAGAGATTCATGATACCAATCAAAGAAAATAATTTAAAATTTAATCATGTCACTAATTCTCCATGTGTGTGTGTGACAACCATTTCATTCTATTCTTTCCACTTAATATTGAGTAAATATAAGTTATTTTAATAATTTTCTACTTTCAAGATCCTTTCCACCAAACTTTCCCCACATCCTTTGCAATAAAATTTCAAGATCCTCCCACTTAAGCATTCCTAGAAGTCAAACAACAATCTCCCAACCTAGATATCCCCATATGTTGTACATTTTATCATTCCCCTCATTTATTATTTCTTTTCAAAAGTTTCACATGAAACAAGTATCACACTCTTCTCTTAACCCTTGTTTGATCTCCTCACGACACTAATTTTAATAGTTATAACAAGATAAAATGTCAAGGAATGGTGGTTTTTGACCTAACCAATATAAAACCCTATTTTTGTGTTTTTTTATGGCATATAATAGTCGGATAATAGGTACACACACATAGGTCAATCAGGTACAATAATGAAATAGATCTGATAAGGAATAAATGTATGGGAAAATGATTTTGTAAAGTAGATAAAAATCAACCTAACTTATATTTACCTTCCATTAATTAAGAAATTTTCACATTTCATGGTTGGGTGCAAAAATGTGTGGAGAGATTCAGTGACACAATTTTCCCTAAAACTATTCATAAAAAAGTGCATTTTTCTTCTTAAAGGATTAAAAATGATAAAACTATTTATATCACTGACAAAGAACTAAATTTAAAAAGAAAGCCACATCATAGTATTGAATTCATGCTGAAACGCATATTTGATTAGAATTTTTTTTGAATGATAAAACAACATGAAATAAACAAAATTCCACATGAATTTTCAATAACATCCATGATTAAATGGGAATAATTTTCCATGATAAAGTGGGAATAAAAAAATATTCAGTCACAAAGGTGAGTGATAGGGAAAGGGGGGAAAGTAATAATACAATTCAGTATGCTAAAAATAGAAAAATAAGAAAGATGGTGAAAATTATTAACTAAAAAAGGAATATACCCATTCCCACCACACCTAAAGTGTGTAGTGTCCACACTCTAATAAAATAGAATGTAGGAAGGAAGGATAAAACATAGTGAGTTTCATTAATATATTACTTCTTGAACATGGAGTTCCTCTAGAAGGACTTCGTGGAAGTACTTCAGCCACTGCCCATTTACAGTGAAGGTTTTATTGGTTTCTTCATTTTGAACCAAAACAACACCAAATAGAAATACATTAGTAATAGTGTATGGGCCAAAGAAGTGGGAACGAAGCTTACCTTGATGCAAATTCATCTTGAATTATAGAGGAGGACCTTCTGCCCAATACGGAACTAATGATGAAGGATAATACTATCGTGGGAATCCTTGGTTCTCTTCTTATAAATCCTAGAGTTTTCATATGAATCTCTTCTCATTTCCTCCAACTCTTGAATCTATAACTTACTTTGAGCACCTGTAGAAGAAATATTAGAACTTCATTGTTTGATGGCCCAGTTGGCCTGGTTCTCAATCTCAATTGGGAGGTAACAACTCTTTCCAAACACTATTCGATACGGTGACATGCCAATGGGATTTTTCAAAGAGGTACAGTAATCCCATAATGAATCATCGAGTCTAAGACTCCAATATTTTCTATCGTGTTGAACCATTTTTTCAAGAATTTATTTTACCACTCTATTTGACACCTCGGCTTGACCATTGGACTCTGGGTGAAATATAGTAGACACTCTATGAATGACCCCATACCGACGCAAAAGTTATTTCATTGTTCGATTCCATAAATGAGAACCCTATTCACTGATGATGATCCTAAGTAATCCAAACTTACAAAAGATTTGGGTTCCCAAAAATTCTACAACTTCCTTAGAATCATTTGTCCTTGTAGCTTGTGCCTCTACACATTTTTACATGTAATCAACTTCTAGAAGAATGTACAATTTTCCAAAGTAATTAGGAAATGTTCCCATAAATTCAATGCCTCAATCATCAAAAATGTCATGAAAGAGAAACAGTTGATGTGGCATTTCATTTATTTTAGAGACATTCCCTATTCATTGACAACAAGGACAAGATTTGTAAAATTCATGGGCATACTGAAAAGTGTTGTCCAGAAGAGACCAAAAGCAAGGACCTAGTGAGTAGTCCATTGGGGACCAAAGTGGCCCCCACATGGTCAAAGAATACAATGTCTTTAGACCCTAAAAGATATGACCTAAATTTAGCCAAGGAATAAAATGGATAGGAATTATTTTCCAGTTGTGTTGTAGTTTTCTTGGGAAGGGTCCAAAGTACATGAGGCATAGACAATGACATGTGAAGCTCGATCAACTCTTTGTGATAGGACTGGCCCAACTGCATAGTTAGAGGCGTCACACATGATCTCAAATGGTAAATCCCATCGAGGTGGTTAGATTAACGGGGGTGATGTGAGACTCCATTTTAACTTATTAAAATCTTCTTCAAATTAATTATCAAAAACAAATTCCTTTTCTTTTTTGAGTAACTGAGAGAGGGGGAGTGCAATATTACTAAATTCATGAATGAAACGATGGTAAAATTCATTATGACCTAGGAAATACCACACTTCTTGTACATTTTTGGGGAATGGTAGGGAAGAAATGATATCAAAGTTTGATTTATCTGCTTGGATACCATCCCTAGAAATTACATGTCCCAAAATTATACCTTGTATCACCATGAAATGGAATTTATCATAATTTAATACAAGATTATTTTCAATACAGTGGAGTAGTACTGAACCAATACTACTTAAACATTCATCAAAAGAGGATTCATAAATACTGAAATCTTCCCTGAAAACTTCAATTCAATTCTCCAGGTAATTCTAAAAAATACTAATCATACATCATTGGAAAGTACATGGAGCATTACACGGACCAAATGGCATCCTCCTATATGAAAATTTTCCAAAGGGGAAAGTGAAGGTTTTCTTTTACTGATCCTCAGGGGAAATATGAATTTGAAAGTATCCAGAATACCCATCAAGAAAATAGTAATGGGACATCCCTGCTAGACTCTCTAGTATTTGGTCAATGAATGGAAATAGGAAATGGTCCTTCCTACTGTGTTGGTTTAGTCAGCAATAGCCTATATAGACATGCCAACTATTATGCACACGAGTTAGAACCAATTCATTTTTTTCATTATTTATTATTGTAAGGATGGTCTTTTTTAGGAACTACTTGAACAGGAATAACCAATTGGCTATCGGAGATGGGGTAAATGATTCCAGCATCCAATAATTTTGGTAACTCATTTTTCACAACTTCTAGGATGTTTGGGTTCAGTCGACATTGTTCCTGCCGTATAGGTCTAGCCTCATCATTTCATAAAATATGATGTGTGAAAATTGCTAGGATAATACTAGTAATTTCATAAAGTGCCATCACAAAGCTTTTTTATACTCCCTCAATAGTTCAAGTAGTCGTAATTCATGCTCAGTAGGAGTGAACTAGCAATAATGATGGAAAACTGGTTTCCATTCTCAAGATATTGTTGTCACTGGAAAACGCATCCACAAAATTTTTCAAATTCTTCCATACATGATCCAAGATCATAGAACATTTCCCAAGCTTCGATTTTGTAGGTCATAGATCCCGAACGGACTTAAGGATTATGAGTTATGGACATTTGAAGTTGGGCTGGAAAACTGGTTCACGAAGCCCGTTTGCGAAGCCCCCTCTGTGATCGCTGAGCACTGTCGCGAAGCAAAGAGGCAGGATGCACCATAAACTCGTTAGACGTTCACGACGCGCTGCAAAAACCCGCTCAAATCAAAAAGGTGGGACGTTCCATGAAATCATTTGACGTTCATGAACCTACATCGAAGCAAGGAGGTGGGATGCCCCGCGAACCCCTTTGACGTTTGCAAACCCGCCGCAGAGCAAGATTTGTCTTCGCGCCAAGCGCCCTCTAATTCGTAGCACCCCTTGCCTATAAATACTCAGATCTACCCCCTTCTCCAGACGGCGACTCCTCCCCATGGGCGTCTGATCTCCCGGTTCGCGGTGCTCTTCTTTCCTTCACGAAGCGTCTCTATTAGTCCATGCTCCGCGAGCAGCTTCCTTCGCATTACTGCTCTGTGAGACCATGATCCGTGAGCCCATGCTCTACGAGACCATTCTCCATGAGCTGATGCTCCATGAGCCCATGCTTCATGAGTCCATGCTCTGTGATTCCATGATCCGTGAGTCCATGCTTCACGATACCCTATGCTCCACGATCCCCTTTGCTCCGCAAAGCTACTTCGCAAAGACCTATCGTTTGTGAGGCTCCTACCTTCATGCCCACCGGTCCATACCGTGGGGGATGCACCCCCGCACCCTCACATAAGGTTACTTCCAAGCTACGGTCTTATCCCTCCAGGTCGGTCCCTTCGCTATCGTTATATAACCCCATGAAAAATGGAGGGTTGCACCGCGAACTTTCCTGGTCGGGATGTCGGGATTTTCCATTGTGCTCCCACATTACACCTATGGAATACAATGATTTTAGAGACTCCTCCACACACCATGAAACACCTCGAGTTGACGTATTCCTCTTGGCTTCATTCCAATGTCATGAGTTGAGATCCTCATCATCAATTCCTTGAGTACCTTGAGTCGAACCCTTCCTCAGGAAACTCATCTAAACCCCATCACATGGCTCATATGCCAGGTGGAACCAGAAAGGGCCTCTCTTGCATAAGACCCAACACAAACCATTTCTAGGTTCCTTATTCCTAATATTCTTATCCATGTGACTATAAACTGTAGATCTCCCTATGTTCCAGACATAGGATGCCTCTTGCTTTAAACGAGAGATGCCTTATGCTCCAAACATGAGATGCCAATAGTCCTATCCACATGACTATAAACTATAGATCTCCCTATGTTACTAACATAGGATGCCTCTTTCTCCAAATAAGAGATGCCTTATTCTCCAAGCATGAGATTCTAATAGCCCTATCTACAAGACTCTAAACTGTAGTATGCCCTATGCCCCTAACATAGGATGTGTCTTTATCCAAATAAGAGATGCCTTATGCTCCTAGTAGAAGATGCCAATAGTCCTATCTATAAGACTTTAAACTGTAGTAATCCCTATATGATCAATATAAGATGCCAATTTTTCCAAATAAGAGATACCTTATGCACCACGCATGAGATGCCAACAGTCCTATCTACAATACTCTAAACTGTAGTATGCTCTATGCCCCTAATATAGGATGCCTCTTTCTCCAAATAAAAGATGCCTTATGCTCCTAGTATAAGATGATAATAGTCATATCTACATGAATTTAAACTGTAGTAATCCCTATGTGATCAATATAGGATGCCTCTTTCTCCAAATAAGAGATGCCTTATGCACCAAGCATGAGATTCCAACAGTCCTATCTACAAGACTCTAAACTGTAGTACACCCTATGCCCCTAGGATGCCTCTTTCTACAAATAAGAGATTACTTATGCTCCTATTATAAGATGTCAATAGTCCTATCTACTTGACTTTAAACTGTATTAATCCCTATATGATCAATATAGGATGCCTCTTTCTCCAAATAAGACATGCCTTATGTACAAAGCTTGAGATGCCAACAGTCCTATATACAACAGTCAAAACTGTAGTATGCCCTATGCCCCTAACATAGGATGTCTCTTTCTCCAAATAAGAGATGTCTTATTCTCCTAGTATAAGATTCCAATAGTCCTATCTACATGACTTTAAACTGTAGTAATCCCTATATGATCAATATATGATGCCTCTTTCTCCGAATAAGAAATGCCTTATGCACCAAGCATAAGATGCCAATAGTCCTATCTATAAGACTCTAAACTGTAGTACTCCCTATGCCCCTAACAGAGGATTCCTCTTTCTCCAAATAAGAGATTCCTTATACTCTTAGTATAAGATGCCAATAGTCCTATATACATGAATTTAAACTGTAGTAATCCCTATATGATCAATATAGGATGCCTCTTTCCCAATACGAGAGATTCCTTATGATCCTAGTATAAGATTCCAATAGTCCTATCTACATGACTATAAACTATAGTACACACTATATGACAATCGTAGGATGAATCTTGCACTAAACAAGAGATGCCTTATGCTCCAAGCATAAGTTTCCTAATGCCATGATTATAGTGGCTTGATTCCAATGACCCTTGGAATTATCCCTCTTGTGCACCAGTGCATAGGTGAAGGCCTCAATTCACCAATGGGTTGGGATTCCCTCATGGCCAGACATGAGGAAGACATCACGGGAAGCTTCCTTGCATAAGCCCTGTTCACCATTGCCGCTCCATAATGGCACCCAGGCAGCTTCCTTGCATAAGCCCCGTTCACCATTGTCGCTCCATAGCGGCACCCGTGCAGCTTCCTTGCGTAAGCCCCATCCACTGTTGTCACTCCATAGTGGCACCCAGGTAACATCCTTGTGTAATCCCCATTCACCATTGTCGCTCTATAGCGGCACCCGGGCATCTTCCTTGCTTAAGCTCCATCCACTGTTGTCACTCCATAGCGGCACCCGGGCAGCTTTCTCTCGTAATCCCCATTCATCATTGCCACTTCATAGCGGCACCCGGGTAGCTTCCTTGCGTAAGCCCCAACCATTGTTGTCACTCAATTTAGCAGTAAGCTGTCATCACCTCTTTCAGTGGTAAGCCATTTTCATTCCAATCAGTAGTAAGCCGTTGTGATCCCAATCAGTGGTAAGTTGTTGTGATCTTATTCAGTAGTAAGCTGTTGACATCCTTATCTAGTGGTAAGCCATTGCAACCTCATTCAGCAGTACATCATTGACATCCTTATCCAGAGGTAAGTCGTTGTGACCCCATTCAGCGGTAATCCATTGACATCCTTATCCAATTCTAAGTCATTGTGACCCGATCCAACGGTAGGCCATTGTGACCCAATCTAGCAGTAAGACATTATGACCCAATCCAGCGGTAATCTGTTGAAACCCTCAATTGGTGGTAATACATTATCAGAAGAACTATGTGGACTTTGATTCCCTGCCACAGGGATACGTAGGAAGCCTCTTCAAGGCTCAATCCCAAAACCATCGTCATCCTCATGACGGTTCCATCCCATTCACCACCCTTCATGGACACACCCTTTCATCGTGATCGTCAGGTCCTCACTGCCTCCTGTTTCGCACACCGATCATGACTCACGTGGGCTTAGAGCAAGTACCAACCATGACAAAAACACGTTGGGCAGCCTAGAGTGCAAGCCCCACACCATTTTGAACTATGTGGACTTTGATCCATGTCAAGGCATGGTACGTAGGAAGCCTCCACGAGGTTCAAGCCCACCACCCCGTCGCTCCGACCATCATTCACGTTAGTTCCCCAACACCTTGGGCAGCCTAGAGTATAAGCCCCATACTATTCTAAACTACGTTGACTTTGATCCATGTCAAGGCATGGTATGTAGGAAGCCTCCATGAGGTTCAAGCCTGCCACCCGGTTGCTCCAACCATCATTTACGTTGGTTCACCAACACCTTGGGTAGCCTAGAGTGTAAGCACCACACCATTCTGAACCATGTGTACTTTGATCCATGTCAAGGCATGGTACGTATAAATCCTCCATGAGGTTCAATCCCACCACCCGGTCGTTTCAACCTCATTCACATCGTTACACCCCCGTCCCGCATGACGTTAAACTGTACACCCGAACTACGGGGAATTTGATCTGTGCTAAGGCATGGTATATAGGAAGTCTCCAAGAGGTTCAAGCCCCACCACCTTGGACCGTCTCAGAGCATAAGCCCCATCCAACCCGAACTATGTGGACTTTGATCCATTCTAAGACATGGTACGTAGGAAGCCTCCACGAGGTTCAAGCCCATCACCTTGGGTCGTCTCAAAGCATAATCCCCATCCAACCTGAACTATGGGTACTTTGATCCATGCTAAGGCATGGTAAGTTGGAAGCCTCCATGAGGTTCAAGCCCACCACCCGGTCATTCCAACCCCATTCATGTCGGTTCACCCCTGTCCCGCATGACATTAAACTGTACATCAGAACTAAGGGGACTTCGATTCATGTCATGGCATGGTACGTAGGAAGCCTCACAAGATTCAAGCCCAACAACCATTGGCCCCAACAATCTCTGTGTCAGTGCGCCAAGCCCCATCCAACACCTTGGGAAGCCTAGAGTGTAAGCCCCAATCCATCCTGAACTGTGTGTTCTTTGATCCTTGCTAATGCAAGGTACGTAAGAATCCTCCCTGAGGTTCAATCCCATCATCCACCTAGACCAAGGTCCTTATTCACATCAGTTCTCCGACACAATGTCCTGAACTATAGGGACTTTAATCCATGTCAAGGCATGGTATGTAGGAAGCCTCCCTGAGGTTCAAGCTCACCACCACCTGGTTGTTCTGAACCCATTCATATCGATTCACCGACACCTTAGGTAACCTAGATTTTAAGCCCCACACACCTTTCTGAACTACGGGGACATTGATCCATGTCAAGGCGTGGTATGTAGGAAGCCTCGTGAGGTTAAAGCCTAATATCCATCAGACCCCTGGTCCATCTTCACATCGGTTCACCGATATGCCTCCTACCCAAACTACAAGGACATTGGTCCATGTCAAGGAATGGTATGTAGGAAGCCTCCCTGAGTTTCAAGCCCACCACCCAATGGTCACTCCGACCCCATTCATGTCAGTTCTCACCATCCGAACTATACATACCTTGATTCCCTACCATAGTTATACATATGAGTTCTCTTCAAGGCTCAAGCCCAACTTCATCAACGCCCTTGCAATGGTCTCATTTCATTCCCCCTCCAATTCATTCATCCAATGTCACCCATCCTGATTCTTACCCAGGTTGCCACATCCCAGTGGGATCATGTCATCCACCCTCCTCATTGCTCCTAGTAGTACTTGGACAGCTAACCATGCATAAGTCCCAGCATGTCTCCGGGTTGTTGTCCTCTATGTACACCCTGGTTCATCACCCCTTCAAACTATGTGGGTTTTGATCCATGTCCTCTACACATGGTATATAGGAAACCTCCATGAGGTTAAATCCCAGCCAATGGTAAACCTTGGTGTCCCCCATTCTAGGGTGCACTTTCCCCGATCCGCCCATATTGGTGTTCAGATCATCCTTGATGGTGCGACATCTCACCTCGATGGGGCGCACCACCTCGGATCTGTCCTCATTGGTCGTTTTGATCCAACCATCTTCAAGGCATTACCTCATTGGGATATACCAATCTGATCTGTCTCTATGGGACGTTCTGATCACTCTCATTCTGTCTCCATAAGAGGTTAAACTCGTGGCCTACCTCGTGATAAACATGAGATGCCTGAGGAAAACCTCAGATGACACACCATTGGTGTAACTGTCTCCTCAAGATGTTAAAATTATGGCCTACCTTGTGATAAACATGAGATGCATGAGGAAAACCTCAGATGACATGCCTTTTTCATAACCATCTCCGCAAGATGTAAAACTTGCATCCTACCTTGTGATAAACATGAGATGCCTGAGGAAAATCTTGGATGACACACCTTTGGCATAACTGTCTTTGAAAGGAATTAAACATGCGACATACCCTATGTTGAACATGGGAAGCTGAGGAAAACTTCATATACATGCCCATGGCGTGTGATTCCCTATATTTGACGTGGGATTCCTCATGTTCTACACCCTTGAGATGCCCTCTTATGAGGAAGAATACAGGTTCCCCAATATCCACGCACCCAGAGATGCCCCTATATGCCTGATGTTGTCATCTAATCTAACCGAAGGTTGCTACCATGTCAAGAACCCATGGAATGTCCTGACAGAAGTAGTGTAATTAACCAGTGTCCATGAATATATGGCACTGGGAATGAGATTCATGAACCAAAACTTAATCTATAAGGGAGACCCGGACTAGGTGATGAGTTCCGAGGAAGAATCCACGAAAGGAATAACTGACATCCCATCATCCTGTTTAGATCAAGGAGAAAACATCCCTGAACAAGGAACGAATGTCGCCCGCCTTTAGAAAGTGGGAATGCAGGGTAACAGCTGCGTGTCCTCACAGATGGATGCGCTCGCCCCGGTGAAAGCATCAGAAACAGATATGAATAATTTAAATCTTGAGGTAGTTTTTTTAGTTCCAATTAAAGTGGATGTTGAATTTATGGGAGTGTGTTTGAAAGTGAGAGATCACAGATCTCATCTAACTGCTCAATGGTATCATCCTCATATGAGGAATGACCTTTTACAAGCTTAGCAGTATCATTGATGGTCATTGGATCCTCAGTGTTCAAGAAATAATCAATTAATAAACATGAATGAAATTTTTCTAGACCACTATAACAAACAATGCATGATTTATTACCACCAAATTAAATCAAGGATGAAAACTCAGAAAGGGAATCAGGGGAATGAAAAGAAGTGTTTTTAGAGGAAGTGAGTACATCAAATGAATTTACAGAGAGAGAGTAATATTCTTCTGAGTAGTGCTTCATGGAATCAAGGATGTTGAAATGGATAGTGTCACCACTAAATTCCATAGATAATGTACCATTATGGATATTAATTATGTTTTTGGAAGTTTTCTATAAGGGTCTATACAATATAATTAGTTCATGTCCATTCATCCTATAAGATTCCATTTTAAGCACATAAAAATCAGTAGGAAAATTTAAATTTTTTACCCTCACAAGAACATCCTCTCACACACCAGAGGGGTGTGTTGTACTCTGGTTGGCAAATTGAACAACAATTTCAATGGAATTTAGTTCCCCAACCTGTAATGAAGAGTAAATGGAGCGAGTCATCACATTTATAGAAGCACCTAAATCAAGCATAGAATTGGAAAATGAATACTCTTCTATGGTTCATGGAATCAAGAATGTCCCAGGATCATTGCAATTGGTGGGAAGTGATGGCTCTATTAATGATGATATGTTCCTCCCTAATCTCACCCTTTTATCTCAATGAAGTCTCCTTCAGTGTGTACACATATCCTTTAAAAATTTGACGTATCTTGGGATTAGTTTCACAACATCAATCAAGGGGATTTTTACCTGGAATTTTTTGAAAATCTCTAAAATTTCCTTATCGACTTTAGTTTCCTTTTATTTTATAGGTTGGGTGGTACTTTGGGGAAATATAATAGGAATGGGTTGGCTAAGAGACTCATTGACATACACACTCTTTCCTTTGGATGGGATTCTCTCAAGACATGGTTTTTCAACATTTGGAACGTTTTTAAGGATTGGGGTGTAGGTTTCATCAAGAGGCGATGACTTTAATGGAGGATTAATAAAGCTTTATAGTTGTTTTCCACTCCTAAAGGTGATGGAACTAACATTTACATTATCTCTAGGGTTGACTAATAGTTGAGATGGTAGTTTACCTAACCTGTGACTTGGAATTTCACCCACTGAGTTAGCTAGTTGGCCTAATTGGGTTTTTAGGTCTTGTATGGCTACTTGGGTGGTTTGTTGAAATTGGGGTTTGTTGGAAGCCATTTTTTTATCATATCTTGTAGTCTAGGTTCAGGTTTTGGAGGGGTGGTTGGAAAGGCCTTTGGGGTGGTTGAGGATTTATGGGTGGTGATAGTAGATGAATAATCTTCCCTTGGTGGTTAAATGATTGATGAGGCTAGTTTGAATACCCCCTTTCCTATAAGCATGATTTTATTTCCACCCAAGGTTGGATGGATAGTATGGTTCTTCACTAAAGGGTTGGTTATAGGGGTGTCTTGGGTATATTTCCTCACAACTCTCATGATTTTCTCCCAATTGGGGGAATTGGTCAGAATAATGGGTGTCAGAGGAGAAGATTTCAAAAATGGATAGGTGCAGTAGATTGAGATTTCCCTTGGGAGAGAGTAAGTTTTTGTAAAAGTATACATACCTCTTCAAACATTATGTCCACCTTCTTCTCGAATTTAGTACTTTTCACCTCATAGACACCTCGAATGGGTACACTAGACCTGGAACCAAATTGTTGACAATTTTGCTCCATGTTCTCGATCAGGATTCTTGAAGTAATTGAGGTATTATCTACCATTTTACCACCTACATTAGCATCAATCATGTTACGATCAATTGGAATTAAACCTTCATAAAAATATTGTATTAAAATTTGATCACTTATTTGGTGGTGTGAACTGCTTGAACATAATCTTTTAAATATTTTACAATATTTATAAAGTGTTTCCCCTTGAGATTGTCTATAACCAAACATTTCTTCAATTATTGTTTCATTTCAAGAGGTTGGGAAATATTTTTCAAAAAAAAGATGTTTCATGTTCGCCCAACGTCTTATTGGGGAATTAACATAATATAACCAATATTTTGCTGTATATTCTATAGAAAAGGGAAATTCTCTAATATTTACATGTTCTTCATCCACATTAGTAGGTTTTAATGTTGAAAAAATAGTATGAAATTATTTTAAATACTTTTTTGGATCTTCTCTAGTGAGTCAATAGAATCTTATTAATAAAGAATTAGACTGGATTTTAGTTCAAAATTGGGTGCCTCGCCTTGAATTTGAATGTAAGTGGGTTGGATATCAACAACATATGAGGTTAGTAATTTTAATTTCTAGTTATTTTCAGACATGTTATGAAAGCTTATTTCAGTTTTGATATTGGTTATAGAAGAAGAAGAAGGGTCAAGAAGAGTGTCTATGTTTTTTATGTCCTCCTTCAAAGGGTTCTCTTGTGCGTCTTAGTGTTGCTGATGTAGGATCCTCTCTGGTTCAGGTTCGAAAGGTGGTAGTTCTCCTGAGTTTGAATGTATCATGCACAAAACCTACAAAATAAATAAATCAGAATACAAAAAATATAGGTATAGGTGTAAGATAAAACAAATAAATATTCACTAAATTTTTAAAAATCTTATAAAAAACATGCACTAAAAACCAAAGAACTCCCCGAAAATGGTGCCAAAATTTTACCTCATTGTCATGAAATGTCAAATTTATATTTATTTAAAGAATAATTTTTAGTATAGGGCAAACACTAGGTTTTCTCTCAAGGAACGTTGATAGGTTTTGAGTGTGTATTTTTAATTGCAAGAATAAAAGAGGGGTGATTCTCTGAACATATTTAAGAAAGTAACTTAACATAAAGTGTTGTAAAGTTGAAAGAAAAAGTGGATTTTGAAAAATATGAGATAAATAAGTGATCATTGCTAAGTTTCTATAGAACTTGAAGAGTTCCTCATTCTTAATTTATTATTAGGTTTTAGTGTAATCCTTTGGTTGAGGGTAAACCAAGATATTGGTTCCCCTCTTTCCTCTTAAAATGATTCACAAAGAACCACCCCCTGACACAACAATCATGTTGTCAAGGTTTGGACCTCAAGAATAGATTGAGTTCTACAAAATCATAATAAAATCTCATGTAAGTGTGAGAGAAATAGGATGCTTGTGTTGACCAATCAGAACAACCCAAGATTCCCACTTGAATCTCAACCTAATTGGTATTGAAATGAGAAATGTTTCACTTAATTAAACCAAATAAATTCATTCATAGAAGAAGCATATAAAGATTAAACATGATTGAAATAATTCACACACGAATTACACAGAACGAGTAGAATATAAGGTGTCATAACTCCCTCTTCAAGTGTGTAGCTCCCTCGCAATGATCACCCATCATTCAGCTCGACATTGGGAGGAAGAGGAAGCTTGGGTGGAACTTCTCCCTCATCCTTGATCCCCCTATGAGGATACGGGCCTCCATAACTTCTTGAATGATGAGATTAATCCTTTTGGTATCCAAAATACCAGATCTTTTCCTCCTGGCCAAACTTGAAAATGAGGATCCCAAGCTTCCATTTTATAGGCAAAGTGGAAGGTGGTTTTGGGCACACATATTGGGTAAAACCACTTGGACCATGGTTTTTTACCACTTGACAGTATAATATCAATTTTGAAAAGACTAAAAACATGTTTCCCCACCTCTATAATGTCTCCATATAATGTTTGGCACCATTTATACAACTTGATCTTGAGATATGGACAAATCACAACACACCACTTTTGACTTCATGCAAATTTAGTGTGCGTGACAGATCAAGTCTATGGGTCACCAGATGGCTAAATGAGTTTTGGGTTTCTTCATATGAAATTTATCCCAATGAATTTTGGACCAGATCAAAAAAATTAGGCGCATTTTAATGCATATTCCAGTAGTAGTGTTCGTTTTAGTAAACTGGTTTTCTTGGATCTTGTGTAACTTGGCCCATTTTTCTTGAACTTCATCATGGAACCTCCAAATCACCTCCACCTTCAATGAAATTATTAAAACAAGTAAAATTTCCCTATTTAGTAGTGATAAAAACAAAATAATTGGATCTAACATGAATTGAAATTTATTATTATATTTTGAATTTACAATAGAAATTCAGTTTAATATAATGGTGTAAATTTAAAAATTAAACAGTGAATTGTGGTAAGATCAAGCGTCGTCTAGACGTGGCTCCCCAAAGTCCCTGTAAAAGTTTTCCATAATATAAACAAGAAAAAATAGGTGAGGGTGAAGCCTGTGAAGGGGTGAGTATAGAAATACCCAGTTGGTACCCTGAGACCAACTCAAGTCTCACAGAAATCCACAAGGGAAGATACCACAAAGAAATATCTCAAAGTAAAGCACCAATAAAAAGATATAACTCACAAAAGTTATAACATAATTATATAAGTAAATATGATGAGTTGTAAAGATATATCATCTAATTATTTTGAGAGGCTCTGTCGTTGATCCATGAAGGGTTGCTCTGCTACTGATACATGAAGGTTCACTCTACTGCTGATCCACAAAGGGTCGCTATGTTGCTGATCCACAATGGGTCTCTCTCATGATAATCCACAAAGGGTCACTCTCATTATGATCCACAAAAGGTTCATTATTATTTCAATACATAAAGGTTCTCTTGACTGTTGTTCCATGAATGGTCTCTCTACTACTGATCCATGAAGGGTCGCTCTCATGCTGATCCACATAGGGTCACTCTCATTCTTCACATCACAGCTAGCCACTGGATTCCTGCACTTAGCACACTTTATTATGGGATGATTTTCTCCTCAAGATATTGATTTTACCTAAACCTTTAGTAATTACCACATAGAGTAACCCAAAGTATCATCTCGTCATAAGAGTTCCAATGAAGTAGATGGTGCGTCGAATGGACGCTAGGTCTGTAAGATATGGGCATTTTTTTTAAAAGGGCATGGTTGGATTTGATTCTAATCCAACACATCCATACGTTAACCTCTAAAAAACTCATGTAGAGTATCTCAGAAGGACCTCCTCATCAAGAGGGTCTCAACAGCACAAACGGCTCATCAATCAGATGTCTAGTTTGCAAGATACAATCATTTTAATAAATAGGGGCCGGTTGCATTTGGGCTTGGTCGAACTCATTCGGACGGACCCAACCCACCCGGAATAGGGTATCACATGACCTTTCCTTTTCTGTCTAGCCCATCAACCCACTTCATTTGGAATTACGGGATCCGGCCCATGTTCATCCTGGGTTCATCCCGTTGGGTCACCCAGCGACCCGAAATTATCCATCCCGGTCATCTTCCCCCAGCCCGGTCCCACTCAGTCGGACCGGATCAAAAAACCAGTCGGGCCATTGGAGTGGCCCAGTCTGGTGGGCCAACCAATTCAGCTTGGCCTGATGGTCTGGCCTGGATTAGCCCAGACTGGTTCAGCCAGTCTGGTTTGGGGGTGCGATCAGTCAGCCTGACCTTCCCCTTCAGTCGAATGTAGCCCGCAGATGTAGGCCTCTCCTCCATGCAATTCCTAGTGGCACCGCATCTCTAGAACACCGTCGCGGCTGATGGTTCGCGGTCTCCTACTGCTCCACCACGGCGCGCCCCTCTCACCTGTCGTCAGACCATGCCGTCAGACCTCGTCGTAGCTTATTTTTGGTGTGTCGTTGTGGTGCGTTGTCACCCTCCAGTTGCCGCCACTGGACCACAATGGTCACTGACCAGCAGTCTCCACCCGCCCGCTGCTGCCACCCACCCATGGTCACTGGCTCCGGCATTCCATTAGTTCCTTCTGTAGACCACTGATTCTATATCGGCGATCCGTTCATCATGTTGTCTGCGCCTTTGGCCTCTGTCAGGTGTCGCCTTCACTGCGAAGGCCTCAAATTTTTTCTTTCCACCATTTTGAAAGTCCAAAAATGATGAACGCATAAGAACATGCAAGTATAAGGGACTCGAGCCTTGTTTGTGTTAGCCCGCACCCTCCATGTTAGAGGTGTATAATCAAAGGGAGGTTTGAGATTTCAACACATGAATCTATCCCCACCATTCAAGTCCCTGAATTTAACAACCCCCCCTGCAAGAACACACAATCCACAAATCAACCTTTTCGTGGTTTGATCCTCATTTGTTGTTTTATAAAGAATAATGTGGAATGAAAAACAATCACTGATAAATAATAACCCCTACATGGATTGTTGGATCCACTATTGGTGATGGATGAGATCTATGTCATCTTCGTTGATCTGTGAATCGCTGGTATTCATTTCCACGTTCATCATTGTTCATTAGATAATAATTCCATCATAGTTTTATTATAGAATCCTCATGGTTAAATTTTCAACTCTCTAATGCATTAGTTTAATGAAAAGGAAACATGTCGCTACGTTTCTTTTACGCAATGACATTACATTATTGCATTGTTTCATTTATGAAACAGCATAGCAGTTATGCTTTCACAATAATCCATTAATGATCCTCATTTAATGTGCCTCATCATTGCCTTATCGTCACACCATAGTGCTTTTTTCTGCTGCTCAATGGTGCGAAAGAAAATAAAATAACTTTTTATAAGTTATTTTATTATTTTCCAAAATGTCTTAAAATTAAATTCCCCGTCTAACCTTTTCTAGTCAATGTTAAGTCCATTATAGGTGAATCTCAACATTCCGAGTTTAACAATGCCCTCAGATTTTTTATCTGAGCACCGGTTCAAAAATTCAAAAAACCTTCTCGCACGTTTACTTAAGTGAACTAAAAAAAGTACAAAATTACATTCTGGGCACCCCAGGCCTTGGAATCACATGTCTTCTCAGCACCTATTCTCAAAATAATTCCATATAATTTAAAAAAAAAATTACATGGATATTTTGGGACATTACATTCTCTCCTCCTTAGGGCTTTACATCACCGAAATACAAAATAAGGGATACTAAAACCAATGGGGGTATTGAGCACAAATCTTCACCTCATTCTCCCATGTTCTCTACTATAGATTCATGTGTTTCCACCAAACGTGCACCAGAGGAATTGACCATCCAAGAAGTACCTACTCATGTCTATCCTCTATCTCCACGAAGAACTCCACAAATGTCACCCCCTCATCAATGTCCATCTCACCCCAGTCGATGAGGTGCAATGGATCATGCACATACCTCCTCAACTGTGTCACTTGAAAAACATTGTGCACCTAGTTCATATATGGGGTATGATCTAGGAAGTACGCCAACTCACCAAATATACTCAGAATATAGAAAGGTATGATGAACCTTGGAGATCACTTGCCACCCTGGCCAAATCTCCACAATCCTCATCGGGGTGAGACCCAAAAGAAAATATTTTCTCCCTCCTTGAACACCAAGGGTCTCCATATCCTATCAGAAAATGATTTTTTCCCTTCTCTATGTTGTACTCATCCACTCCTAGATTATATGAACCTTCTCTGTGGTAGCCTGTACCAATTCGGGATCCATGAGTGATAACTCCCCTAGGTCTATCCAGCACAAAGTTGATTTTCATTGTCGTCCATACAGTACCTCAAATGGTTCCATACCAATATTGGAGTGATATCTATTTTTTGTATGAAAACTCTACCAGTGGTAGGTGGTCCTCCCAAATATGAATATAATCCAGGATACAAGCACGAAGTATGTCCTCCAGGGTCTATATGGTCTGCTCTATCTGACCATCAGTCTGTGGGTGAAAAGCTATGCTCTAGCGCAACTGAGTCCCGAATGCGTCCTACAACCCCTTCCACAACTGAGATTTAAAGTAAAATTCATGATCTAAGATGATCGTCGAAGGTTCCCCATGAATCCGCACTATCTTATGGACATAGAGGCGTCCCAGTCCCTCCACTGATCCCTGCTCTTGGATGGGTAGGATGTGAGCCGACATAGTGAGTCAGACAATGATCACCTAGATAGAGTCATGGCCCCTGGACGTGCATGGTAACCCCATAACGAAGTCCATGGAGATACCATACCACTTCCACTTCAGTATCTCAAGTGGATATGTCAATCTTGTTGGGACCTAATGCTTGGTATTCACCTACTGACAAGTGAGGCATCGTGAAACAAACTCTGCCACTTCTTTCTTCATCCCTGGCCACCAGTACTAATGTCAGAGGTCTTAATACGTCTTCACTACACCAGGATGTACCGCCAAAGGGGATTTGTGGAACTCCCTCAATACATCTTCTCGTAACATCATTGGTACCATGGTGCATCCTTTGAAAAGGATGGAATTCTCCCTACCTATAAAAAATCATTCAGGAGCCTATCCTAAGGATATCTAATCACATTGGGCCTCGTAGTCAACATACACAATTTTTGCCTCCCAAACTCATTGAAAGAGTGTGGGAGTGATTGTCATAAACTAGAGGTAAGTTTCTCCATAATCATCCATGAAGGATATCTATATCACAGCCATCATCCTTGTCCCCTCACTTAGTAGCTGCAAGACAGAACTCCTACTAAGCGTGTCAGCCACCACGTTCCCCTTCTGAGAAGTATATAATATCTCAAAGTCATTATCTAGGAGGAACTCTAACCATCTCCACTATCTCAAGTTCAGTTCCTTCTATGAGGAGATATACCTGAGACTCTTGTGGTCAGAGTAGATGGTAAACCGTTCACCCATCAAGTAGTTCTGCCACATCTTCAAGACAAAGACCATTGATGTTAACTCAAGGTCATGGGTTATGTAGTTTTTCTCATTCTTCATCAAATGTTGTGAGTTTTAGGCAATAATTTCTTTCTTCTACATTAGGACACAACCCAGTCTGGTCATTGATGCTTCGTTGTATACTACATACCCAACTCCCTCTTCTAATAGTCTCATGATGGGGGCACTATTCTATCTCTACCTCAGCTCATGAAAACTCTACTGGAACCTCTCCATCTATAAGAAGGGTTTTACTTTCTTTTTAAAAGATAAAAATGTGTTGATACTCTGTAAAAGTGGGGTACAACCCTCTGGTACTACCCATCCAACCCCCGGAAACTCCTCACCTCAATCATGCTCCTAGGTGGCTCCCAAGCAAGAACTGCCTCTATCTTCTCTAGATCCACTGAAACTCCAGCCTCCAAGACGAAGTGTCTCAGAAAGTGGACCTCCTTAATCTAGAACAAGCACTTCGAGAGATTACTATAATTCTAGTGCTCCCAGAGTGTATCCAGGACTATCTACAGTGTGTATCATGCTCCTCCTCTGACATCGAGTACACCAAGATTTCATCAATGAAGACTACCACGAAACAATCTAGGTAAGGCTAGAAGATCTTATTATTGAGTCCTATGAACACCACTAGATCGTTGTTCATGTCAAAAGTCAGCATCAAAAAATCATAGTGTCCATACCTTCATCTAAAGACTATCTTCAGTATGTCCTCATCTTGTACTTGAAGCTGATGATAGCCTGATCTGAGGCCGATCTTTGAGATAAACTTTTATCCCTTTAGCTGATCAAAGAGGTCATCAATCCTTGGTAATGGATACTTGTTCTTCACGGTCACTTGGTTCAGGTGTCATAAGTAAATACATACTCTCAAGATCCTTTCTTCCTTCTTGGAAAACAACATTGGGGTTGCCTATACAGAAACACTAGGTTTTACGAACCCCTTCCTCTACAAGTCCTCATATTATACTCTCAGGTCCCAGAGCTCTACGGGAGAAATCTAATATGTAGGTATAGATATCAGTGTCATCCTTAGGTACAATTCAATGTATAAGTCTACCTCCCTATGACTAGGTAGTCCCAGAACATCCTTAGTAAAGACATCCTCATACTCGTCCACCACTATAGGAATGCTCAGACTCCTCTCACCCACAGCACCAAGGGTAAGGCTATCCAACTAGTGAGTGATCAGTTGCACCCACCTATGAGAAATTCCATCTTGTACTGAAAAACTTCCCTTCTCATAGATGAAGGAAAATCTAGTCCCATCCTCACAGACAAACTATAATTTATGCCTAAAACAATTGATCTGAGCATGGACTATGGATAAACAGTCCATACCCAAGATTATTTCATAAGGCCTCGACACTGCTACTATGAGATCCCATCCAAAGATCTCACCTCCCATAGTAAGCTCACACTACTGGAACTAGTGTGTAAACATATAATCCCTTCCCGTATGAGTCTTCAATAGTAAGTATTGAGCTAATGGCTCCACCAGAATCTATGATCCTTGAACGAGATCCATGGAAAGTAAAGAGTTATTGGCACCTATGTCTATAAGAACTATATTTAAGGTTGATAGGACATATATTGTTCCTCTAATAATCTCTGGAGCACCATGGTTATAGGTCTCCATCACTTGAAGATGGCCTCACCACTATCCTTAGACTCCCCAAGCCTATGGTGGACCACTTGGGGGTGGTGGTGGCAGCACCTTGAATCGTCATCCATTGCCTACTGCTTGGCTAACTCCCCTGCCACATCTCCCAGCTTGCAGACCTCTTCGCTCAAACCTATTTCCCTACCTTGGTGGTCCCTCAACTCTATGATGTTTTTCTGTGTGGCGGTTCAGGCAGTCATGAGCAACATGTCCCTACCCGCCGTAGGACTAAAAAAATCTAGCCCTCAGCTAACCTCCTATGCCTCATGATCTCTAAACCTCCGACCCTACGTCTTGGGGTCTTCCTCTAGAAGTTCTGGCTTATTTGGGCCTCTACTTCATCGGCATACTTCCTGCTATAGATGACTCAGTCACCTGCCACCTGGTACTGTCTCACACCATAGGTGCCTGCTCGAATAGGAAACTCTCCACTAGTAGAGATCACTTTAGTACTCCAGCCTGTGTCGGGATGCTGAGAGAAATTATCGATGACTTGATCTCCCATCATAGTCCTTAATCAAAGGTCCAGGCTCTGGATAATGGGTCTCATTCCATGTCATTGGGGCAGTGGGAGAGGTCAGTAAACCTCTCCGAGTACAGGGCCACAGTTAGGCTTCCCTGTTGTAGGTGCAGTAGCTCCTGAATAAGCACTGAGCATAGTGTCTCTAGTACAAAATCTACCATGAAGAGGCTCACTAAGTCCAACTAGGAATTTTTTACCTCATTGTTTGTTTAGAGCATCAATCTACACCATCTCCTTATCATTCCTTAAAAAAGGCTAGTGGATAGGACTACCATCTGGTCTATAGGTGCCTCTACCAGGAGAAAAAAAACTGCATAACTGCCTCCATCCAATCCTCAGCTACCTGAGGATCTATCTTGCTTAAAAACCTTGGAGTCCTATGTCTCTGGAACTCTTGTCACATGCTTATTCATCATGAACTATCTGTAGGGAAGCATATGTGCCACACTCAATAAGTTATGCCTGGTGAGCTAAATCAAAAGAGATCAAGAGAAAAACATTTCCAAAACACATACAGCCAGTGTTTTCATGTACTAAGTCAGAAAATAGAATTTAGGGTCTTGGTGTATGGATACGTAAGCTTCCACACCAACATTGGACTCCCCTAACTGAAATCCGAACTCAAGACACTTAACACTATTTCCCTCATCGAAAACATAGACTCTTAGTTCTTCTAGTAGAACCAACCGTCCTCTTATACCACTTTTTCATGACCCGTCCCCCAGCACTACTGAAAAAATGTCCTATACCCACGGTTTTGGGAGCCATGGGCTGGAACGGCATCGGTATAGGGGTCTCAACCTATACCGATGGTTCTGGAGAACCGTGGGTATAAGTGGGGTCAAAGTGTGCCCCACGGCTGTACGGTGTGGCACACAGTAGACCCCACAGTTTGAAAACCGTCGGGTATTTAGATTCAAAAAAATTGAAGCAGTTGGGATTTGAACCCACACTCCTGCGGAGCCTAATGATTTTGCATCACCAAGAGACCAACCAGGCTGAGAATTTGATTTTATATATATCCATAAATCAATGTATTATATTAATTTAATCCACTTAAAATACAAAAATCGCTGGAGCTGGGATTCAAACCCGCGTCTTGCGCTGGGCTTCATGGATGCGTACCGCCAAGTGACCAACCAGGCAACAAATTTTTTTGATATACATTTATACATAAGTGTATATATATTAATATAATCCACATCTGATATTTAAATTCCAAAAACATAGACCGCAGGATTTGAACCCGAGTCTAACGGTCGCGCCTCCACTATTGACCAACCGAGCTACAGGAATTCTGGGTATATAAATTTATATCTATATAAATATATTAAAATAAACCGTGAAAAAATATCTTCCCGCCATTTTTTTTTGTGCGCCGCCTAATTTTCAATCCCTGCCATAAGCTATACCCACGGTCCTGGAGAACCGTGGGTATAGGGATTCAAAAAAACCCCAATACCCATGGTTTTTAAGAACTGTGGGTATAGGTCTTCAAAAAGTACCCTATACCCACGGTTTTTGGAGAACCGTGGGTATAGGTGGCCTATACCCAAGGTTTTGGAGAACCGTGGGTATAGGTTCATGTACTATCCTTATACACACGGTTTTTTTTAAAACCGTGGTTATAGACCTATTTTCCAGTAGTGCAGGGCCAATGTCATGACTACCCCAAGCCTTACTTCCATTGGCCAGGGGCTGGTGACTAGCACCATAAAGTCATACCCAACAAGGGAAGGCATTGGATTTCAACCAGTACACACACGCACAACCTATACTGTAGAAAGTAAGTTGAAACTGGAACCAACAACAAGTACAAGTACTATATAAATTAAAAGAGGCTGGAATACAAGACCAACTGAAAGGAAAGCACAAAAAAGGAAGTGCAAGATCTAGAGGTCATCTGCCAATGATCATACCTGAAGGGTATATACAGCTCTCTGTCAGATGTCAATGTAGCACACCACGTCTATTAATCCACCTCTGAGCACCGTTTAGCCCTAGCTCACCAAATTCCCAGTCAAAGTTGTATGTCATCTGCACAAGACGCAACAGGTGCAGGTGAATCCCATGTAGGGGTGAGTATAACAATACTCAGTAGGGACCCTGAGGCCAACTCGGGTCTCATAGAAATACACAAATGAAAATACCACAAAGTAATATCTCAAAGTAAAGAACAAAGAAAAATACATAGCTCACACTAGGTATAACTTAAATATAGAAGTAAAGATGGTTAGTCATAAATCTAGATCATCTTATTCTGTTGAGATGCTCTGCGGCTGATCCACGAAGGGTCTCTCTGCTACTGATCCATGAAGGGTCACTCTACAGAAAATCCATGAAGGGTCACTCTCATGCTGATCCACAAAGAGTTCCTCTCATGTTAATCCACGAAGTTTCATTCTCATACTAATCCACAAAGGGTCTCTCTACTGCTGATATTTGAAGGGTCACTCTAATACTAATCCATGAAGAGTCAATCTACTTCTAATCCATGAAGGATCGCTCTCATGCTAATCCACAGAGGGTCTCTCTCATTCTTCACATCATAGCTAGCCACTAGATTCCTATAATTAACACGCTTGATTCCAAGTGGATATGCTCCTCAATACATTAGTCTTAACTCAACTTCCAAGAAGTCCCATATAGAGTAAACCAAATGACTGTCTTGTCATAAGGGTCCTAATGTAATAGATGGCGCATCGAACGGATGTCTGGTCTGTAAGATATGGGAATTTTTGTAAAAAGGGACCAATTAGAAATGATCCTGATCCAACCCAGTCATAAAACAACCTCCATCGAAACTAACATAGATTATCTTTGAAGGACCACCTCATCGATAGGGTCCTAATTCCGCAAACATATCATCAATTGGATGCCCGGTTTTCAAGATACAAGAGTTTTAGTAAACAGGGGTCGGTTACATCTGGGCTTGGTCCAACTCAGTCAGAGAAACCCGACCAACCCAGCCTATTGTATTGCATGACCAGTACTTGTATGTCTAGACCATTTTTCCTTACTAGACCTAGCCCAGGTTCGTCGTGGGTTCAGCTCGCTGGGTCACCCAGTGACCCAAAATTATTCGGACTGGTCATCTTCCCCCAGCCCGGTCTAGCTTAGCCGAACTGGATCAAAAAATCAGTCAGGCCACTTGGGTGGACCGGTCTACTGGATTGTCTAGACCAGATCATCTGGTCTGATGCAGCCCAGACTGACTCGTCCGGTCTGATCTAGCCCAGAACGGGTCGACCGATCTGATGCATCCCAGACCAGCTCGTCTGGTACAATACAACCCGGACCAGTTCGTCCGGTCCGGTTGGGGGCATTTACAATTAGTCAACCTGGCCACCCCCTTCGGTCAAATTCATCCCATAGATTTGGGATTCTACTCCATGCGGTTCCAGGTGGCACTGCGTCTCCAACACACTATCGTAACTAATGGGTCATGGCCTCCCGCTTCTCTTCCATGGAGTACACCACTCTGACCTACCGTCAACACATGCTGTTGGCCCATGCTACACCACTATGACCGATCGGTCTATGGCTTATTCCTCACACACCGGTGGTTCCTTCCACAGACCACGGGGTCTGTATCAGTGGTCTGTTCTTTGTGACATCTATGCCTCCGACCTCCATGGGGTGTCACCTTCACAATGAAGGCCTCAAATTCTCCTTGACACCATTTTGAAACCTTGAACATGAAGAATGCACAAGAACACGAAGGGAGGAGGGACTCGGGCCTTGTTCATGTCGACCTGTGCCCTTAGCGTTAGAGGTGTATAATCAAAGTGGGGTTTGGGATTTCAACACATGAATCTACCCCACCATTCAAGTCCACGAATTTAACAACCCTCCTGCTAGAACACATGATCCATGGATCAAACTGTTCGTGGTTTGATCCGTGTTTTTTGTTTTGGAATAAAGAACAGGGAATGAATAGTAATCACAAAGAAATCATAACCTCTACTTGGATTATTGGATCTACTGTGGAAGACTGATGAAATCGGAATCATCATCGTTTATCCGTGAAACACTGGAGTTTGTTGTTGTGTTCATTATTCTTCATTGGAGAGGAATTCTATGGTAGGTTCACTAGATAATCCCTAGGGTTTAATTCTCAACTCTCCAATGCATTGGTGTAATAAAAAAGAAACACCTCGTAGCATTTTTGTTACACTACAACATTGCTTCATTACACTGTTTCATTTATGAAACAGTTTAGTGGTTACGCTTGCACAATGAGCCATTAATGATCCTCATTTAATGTGCCTCGTTGTCGCCTCATCATCACCTTGTCTCCACACCACAGTGTCATCTTCCACCACTCAACGGTGCAAAAGAAAATAAATTATCTTTTTCTATATTATTTTATTATTTTCTAAAAAGTCCAAAAATTAAATTTTCCGTTCGACCCTTGTCAGTCAAATTTAAGTCCTTTTTAGGAGAATCTCGGTGTTCCGAGTTCAACGGTGCCCTTTGATTTTCGACTTGAGCACTGGTTCAAATGTTAGAAAAACCCACTCGCATGTTGACTTAAATAAACTAAAAAAAGTTCAAAATTACATTCCGGTCACCCCAAGCTTTAGAATCATGTGTTTTCTCAGTTCCTGGTCTTGAAATAATTCCATATAATTTAAATAATTACATTGAAATTTCGAGACATTGCAATATATTTTTGAAATTATTTAATGAATTAATTAGTGACTAATCATTTTTAAAAAGAACCAACCAAGATTAAGTAATGAGATAAATACTTGTTAAATTATTATTCAATATCTTTTGGAAATTATTTATTGAATTTATTAGTGATTATTTTATTTAAAACGTGGATCTATGAAGGATTCTACCTTGAGATTAATTTTTTGAGATGTGATAAATTTTAAATACCCAACGATTATAAATATATTTATTGATATTTTATTATGATAAAGAGGATTTTAGTTATATGATATCAATAAGTTTAATTTATTAAATTGATTGATTATTTTTGAGAATAAACATGGAAAATTTGTTTCCTTAGTTTTAGTCAAATCAATCAATAGTATATCTTTTTTTAAAGAAATTTAGCTGTGAATTATCTGATAAAAGATTTATTAATAATTCAAGAAAATAAAAATAAAGAAGTTTTAATGGAATTAATGAGAGAGATAATTATTATATTCTAATCAAAAATAATTAAATGTGTGAGATAATAAAACTATGATGAGAGAATTCATTTATCTATGAAGAAACAATTAATTTTATTTATTATAGGAATTCTCAACATAAAAGATAAGTATATCAACCATTGATTCAAGGTCATCCAAAGGAAATTGTAGAAATTTTTCAATTTTTTATTATTCATTATAAATAGAAGGGATGTTGTGCTCTTGGTTGTATTCCAATTTTAGTGGGATGAGAATGAAACCTTTGAAGGATTTGGGCACAACCAAAGTGATTGGATGCCATGAACATTCAAAAAAACATCTATACTCAATTAAATTTTCATAAATTCATTAATATGATTATCATACAAAATTTATAATTAATTATTTAAATTAATTAATTGACTTGAGTAATTTATTTCCAATTTAATTTTCTCCCTTTTTTAACATTTCAAACTGAACATTGATCGTATTTATTTTTTCTTTTCTTCAGGAATCCAAATGATAATTACACTAATGATATCCTCATTTTGATCATTCAATCAGTTCCATTCCAACCATGATGAACTTAACAGAAGCTACTTCCCCATGAGTAAATACATCATGATTTTCATCATGCATCTATGTATATGAATCATGATAGACATTTATAATGATATCATTTCTAAGGACTAATATACACACTTGAAAATATTAACAACTAACAACACATTAATTATATGGTGTTCCTATTAGTGGGTTTATCCTCATGAACTTGCTTCTTAGAGATCACCATGTGAGAACATCATAATAAGAAATCACAGTGATTATGATCACTTAACACCTAATAGTGAAACACTATATCATGAATCAACCTAAGATACCTCTTATCCTGATACCTGATCTAGACCATAACAAGGATCAAAGAGTTTTCTTGGTCACCATAGTCAAGAAACTAGTGTTTGGGCATTAAAATATGAGCATGATGGACAGATTTCACATAGTAAGGAAATAATCAATAGAGTAATCCCACTTGGAATTCAGGAATGACCACTCTGTAAGACAAATATCTATACTAAATAAATAAACATATTCATATTAAGAAAAATCAAACAATACATAAACTCATACCATAACTCATAATCACAAAGAAAAACAAATAAATATATTTGAAACCCTATAACATCAAATAAACTAGACTTAATTACACCCACCAATATAAAGTACAAAAGGTAACAAAGTAGGAATGTTAATGTGTCATAATATATCAAATGAATGAAAAACCAAACAAAAAATAAAGAAACTATGACTACTCATCTACGTGTGTAATTTAAGATGATCCTTTTCTTGGAACCACCCCCACCATACCCAAATCAGATTCCAAAGATCATCCTTTTCACCCAAATAGAACCTATCCTAATCCAATGATATGATATGTATGAACAAAAATTTCTAGTAGGTATCCTCCCAACACCACTTACATAAGATTTAAAAGTAAATTCATTTCATGCTAGTTTGAAATATGTAACGTCCCATATCCAGTTGCCACACAATGGGAGCCCCGAACCCGATTAGTCACATGACCTCAAGTGCATTTTCCAAAATGCCAGAGGGTGCCGACTAGCAGCGAGGCAAAAGGACTGATAGTGGGGAAACTATGCCCTCATTTGTCAAAGTGTAGCACAACTGAATAAAATATATAAGCATGAAAAAATAGAATTAGTAAAAAATATAAACCAGAAATGGAAAATTGAAGTAAAAGATAACTAGCAGTCATATATGTATAATGATGCAAGATGTCACTAATTCTAAGAAAGCATCCAAAATAGGATACACTGCAATCAGATACAGTACAGCACAAGGTACAAAAGTACAGAAAACAAAACCAAAATAGTTAAATAGGAACTTAGTAGCATTGCTAGCCTAATCTTGGTCCCATGGTCTCCTACTCCCCTACAACAATCATGAACATGTGTAGGGACGCTCTCCCTTATCAACACCTACAACAATATAATCTATTTGGGCACAAGACATGACCCAAATAGGGTGTGAAAAATAAATCCCAATAGGCAACCACCAAAGGCCCATGCCCTGCTGTCAGTGAAAATGTGCAACATCAATGTGAAATAATAAAATGTAGTAAACTAGGAAGTACTCCAAAGTAACTATCTCTACCATTTACATTACCATTTTACTAATTATTTATCAAATCCAAGCCTCTGCTTTTGCTTAGTAAGTACTACATAATAAATCACCATAGTGAATATTCAAAGTAAACATTATCCTCAGACACGCAAATCCTTACCCTCAGATAAACAAAATCTAAATCCACTAGTGACTACCCATAGGCATTACAAATATTTCCCTCAGGCATACGAGATATTTCCCTCAAGCATGGATGTTACTACCCTCAGACCTATGAAATGTTTCCCTCAGGATAAAAAAAACACTACCCTCAAGCATTCCATAGGAAAAAAAGTAATCAGGCCAAGACCAACACATAAGAAAGAAATTTATATATGTTTCCTCTCAAAAAAACTCAAAACATGCTATAATCACAACATACCCACGGTTATCTTGGCCAAATAGCTAAACAAGGGAAGCGCACCCACGGGGTGGACCCAGATCAAAATAATGATCTCAAACAGCAGATTATATTCCTCATTATATTACCTATGCAATTCTAGGTATCTTAACAGTCACAACCTAAGACATACGACACCTCGAACATGGTTGCGTAGCACAATGGTACACAAAACAACTTGACAGTTGGAAATAAATAGAAGACCGCCTACCTTGATCTCCTATGATCGATATACATGGAAGGCACCTCCCAAAACAACCTAGAATGACGTAGATCTGATATAAAAGATTACTCATTCAAACACAAATAACTTACCTTAGGGAAATAATTAGAGGGAAGGATTCAAGAATAGGGAAGTCCTTATTCGCACGGTTCAAACGAGATCGACGACAGAACAATTGGAGTCCCGGTGTGCAATCGAGAGCTCCTCCAAGTCCCATCCTCCTCTCATGTGGATCCTGGTGAGTTCTATGCCTCCTCTGTCGAATAAGAAGGATACTACCTGTTTTTAACAAAAAAACATTACCACACGGCCTGTACTCTCAAGTACACGGCTTGTACTTTCCTTTTTAATTGTTCCTCTGGTGGCTACTTTTCACTGCCACCCTGTTCATCTACCAACTGATTACACGACGTGTATTACTAAGTACACAGCGTGTAGTTATTTTATACACCCTTAACCATCGACAAGCCAACACACCCATTGTTCTCTTCCCACATAGCCAAAGTACACGGCGTGTGTACGAAATTACATGGCATGTAGTTTGTTTTTACCGACAAGCCTATGTGTCCTGTATTCTCATCCCACACAGCTGAAGTACACGGCATGTGCACAAAAAGTACATGGAGTGTACCCATAAATTTGGTATTTTTTCCCCACATTTCTCGTGTTTTCTCAAAAACACTTAAGGAAAAAGGAACAGAAGAAACTCGTACCTTAAGAATAAGAACTGGTTTCTTACAAACTTCCCCCCTTAAAGCAATTCTTCCCCAAATTTCCCATACAAGGGTGGTGAAGATAAAGCTGTGAACAATTTTGGTCACTGAGAACATATGTCGGTCTCCCACTCCCAGGTTTTATCCTGCACTTTTCCATGCTACCATATCACCCGTACGAGAGGAACTGGCCAGCCTTGGAGAACTTTCATGCTCCTATCAAAAATACGAATCAGATGCTCCTCAAAGAATAAATCAACATTAAGTTCAACCTCATCAGGCTGAAAATGTGAGATGGTTCTGAGTGATAACGGTGCAGCTGAGATATGTGGAAGACATCGTGCATGGCCTGGTACCTCTGTGGTAACTAAAACTAATAGGAAACTGGCACGACTCACTCCAAAATCTCAAACGTCCCTACATATATCAGTGAAAGTTTACCCTATCTTCTGATTCGCCTGTGTCCCAAACTTGGTGAAACTTGGAAGAAAACCTGATCCCTAACCATGAACTCCAAGGTTCGTCTGCAGTGATCAGTTTAAGATTTCTGACGAGACTGTGGAGTAGCCATCCGCTTCTGAGTCAACTAGATTTTCTCTGAAGTATCCTGCATGAGAGGTGGTCCCAGTGAAGCTACCTCGCCTTCCTCGAACCAGCCCGAGGGTGACCAGCATGACCTACCATATAAAGCCTCATAAGGTGTCATCTCAATATTTTCCTGAAAACTATTATTGTAGGAAAATTCAACTAGGGGTATGTGCTTCTCCCAAGATCCCCCAATGTCCAGGATGCATGCACACTGCATGTACTCTAGCACCTGTATTGTACTCTCTGATTGGACATCAGTCTGAGGTTGGTAAGTTGTGATCAAAAGAACCTGTGTACCCAGTTCCCTCTGAAAACTTTGCCAGAAATGAGACTTAAATCAGGCATCCTTATCTGAAATGATAGAAAAAGGGACCCCATGAAGACTTACTACCTCTTAGATATACAACTCCTCAAGATCATCAACACTGAAGGTCTCCTTGATCATCAAAAAGTGAGACACCTTCGTAAGTCTTTCCACAACAACCCATACGACATCATTTCCTCAGGGATACCTCAAAAACCCCGTCACGAAGTCCATCGCAACATCATCCCATTTCCACTCCAGAATGGGTAACTGTTGTAACAGTTTGGCTAGCCTCTGATGCTCTGCATTCACCCGCTGACAGGTGGAACATCTCTTAACAAAACCAGCTACCTCTCTTTTTATACCTGGCCACCAATACTGACGTCTCAAGTCACGGTACATTTTGGTAACTCCAGGATGCACTACCCAAGCTGAAGCATGAAATTCTCACATCAACTCCTCATGTATATCCCTTGGAACCCACACTCATCCATGGAAATGTAGTACCTCGTCACCACCTATTATCCAACCAGGAGGAGGGTCCTCACTTGCCACCGACTCCCATAGAACTAGGCCTTCTGAATATTATAGTTGTCTCATCATCACTCTATCCAGGAGGATAGAAGTCACATCTAAGGATAAAATATATGTTCATCTCTGACTATCGTGCACCTCCAAATGCATCTCAGAGAACAAATCCATAAGTTTCCACTCACCACTGGCCTCCTGCACTACCTGCAACTGAGTCTTCCTACTCAGTGCATCAGCTACTGCATTACCCTTACAAGGTGTATAGGCAAGCTCAAAGTTGAATGATTTAAGGTATTCAATCCACCTTCGTTGTCTCTAATTTAAGTCCCACTAGGTAAAGATGTATTTAAGACTTTTGTGGTCTGTAAACACCACAAAGCGTTCACCCAAGATATAATGTCTCCATCATCGTAACTCATGAACAACTGTAGCCAAATTGAGATCATGCGTCAGGTAATTCCTTTCATGAGGCCTCAACTACCGAGGCCCATACGCAACTACTCAATCACCCTGCATCAACACTGCTCCCAGCCCAATACCTGATGCATCACAGTAAACTATGTTTCTCTTCTCTTGCTCTGGAAGTATCAGGACTGGTGTTGATGTAAACCTTTTCTTTAGCTTCTGAAAGGCTGTCTTGCAAGATTCTATCCAAATGAACCTCATACCCATCTTAGTCAAACCCGTCAACAACGCTTCTAAGGGGGAGAAGTCCTGTATAAAGTGCCTATAGTAACTATCTAGACCCAAGAAACTTTGTATTTCAAACAAATTCTTACGATGCTCATAGGAAAATACTACTCTCACTTTCTCTGGGTCTACTAAAACTCCTACCTCTGAGATAATATGACCCAGGAAGTGAATCTGGTCCATCCAAAAGTGGCACTTTGAGAGCTTAGTGTATAACTAATTCTCTCTCAGTGTACTCAGTATGATCTCATGATGGGTGGCATGGTCATGTCGATTGTGAGAGTACAGGAAGATATCGTCCACAAAGACTACCATAAAAGAATCCAGATATGGGTGGAACACATGATTAATCAGAGCCATGACAAATGTTGGTGCGTTTGTGAGTCCGAACGGCATGACCAAGTACCCGTATAGACCATATCTACTCTGAAAGGCTGTAAGTGCTATGTATGATGGTCTAACGTGCAACTGATGATATCTGGATCTCAAGTCAATCTTCTAGAACACTTGTGCCCCTCAAAGTTGATCAAAAAGATCATCAATCCTCATTAAGGGATATCTGTTCTTAACTGTCAGCTGGTTCAGTTTTCGATAATCCACACAAAGTCTAAGGGTACCATCTGCCTTCTTCGCAACCAGTACAGGTGAACCCCAAGGAGAAGTATGGATTCGTATGGAACCCTTCGCATGTAACTCCTCTAATTGCCTCTTGATCTTCTGAAATTATGGTGTATCCATTCTATAAGGAGGAATGGATAACGATGTCGCTCCTGGAATAAGCTCAATAGAGAAATCCACCTCCCACTCCGGAGGTAGACCTGAAAAATTATTTGGGAAGACATCCTTGAAAGGATTTACCACTGGAGGGAAATCCTTTTGACATGTTCCCTGGTCATCCAGATATAAACTTTCAATCTGGGCTATCACTCCACCTCTCCCACGATGCTCGGGTCCAACTCGGCTCACCTGGACATCCCATTCGCCCTTGTATAGAAACTCTTTGCCCTCTGGTGATGTGAAACCCACCCTACGATGATAGCAATCTATAAAGGCTCGAAAGGGTACCAACCAGTGCATCCCAAGAATGACATCATAAGCTATCATCTCCAAGACATAGAGGTCCCATAGAAAGTGACACCCACCAACCTCTAGGGGGAACTCCTTGAACTGACTCACACCTTCCGTTCTAATTCCCAACAGAGTGTCTAGCATCATGATATCTGAATAAGAGGAAACAAAAAGCCCGAGGCTCTCCAAAATAGGCATAGATATAAATCTATGTGTAGCACCAGTATCGAAAAGTACAGAAGATAACACATAAGCAACAAGAATAGTACCTCTAACAAGGGAAGGTTTGGGATCCTGCTTCTGTTGGTTCTGTTGCACAGCATATGTATACCCAGTGTCACGGCCCTATGACATAGCCCGACTACCCTAAGCTGACCCGCCCTATTGTCTGTGAGATCCCAGTGTCTGGCTACCATGGCCACGACCACCACCTTGGCCTGTACATCCTACCTTATTCCAATTCCCTAATTGGTAAGAATTTATTGGCCCTACTCCTGAATGTGGATTCTGCACAAAACCCCTCTCACTAGTCACTGCTGGAAACACCCTAAAAAATGATATAAATGTCCCGTACTGCCACAAGCTCGGCACTCCACTGGGTCACATGGAAACTAAGGTCTCTTGTGACCCTCTTTACCGCACTAGTATCACATTACCGGGCCACCTGAATAATTCTTATTTCTAGTACTACCACTATGAGAGAAATCCATCTACCTCTTCCTATTGCTGGTAGAAATAGTACCAGAGACCGGTGTCGAACCTCCCTGGTCCGTACCACTAGCTTCCTGCAGGTTCCTCTCAGTAATCAACACCTGGTTCACAATGGAATGCACTGTAGGCAACCTGAAAACATACACTAGCACTAATATGTCATATCGAAGAACATCCTCAATGTTTCTAGCCCTCAACGTCTCATCACCCATCAGAACAGGTGAAAAAAACTAAAGCTCAGTGAAGCGGGTAGAATAGTCCCCCACTGACATGGTGCCCTACTATAGATTCATGAACTCTCTAGATCGATCTTCCCTTGGCATCTATGGAAAGAAAAAGTCATATAAGACTTCCTAAAAATCATCCTACACCATGTCTTGCTGATGATCAGACTGGGTGGTGACATCCCACCATCTCTTGGTAGAATCACGCTACATGTAAGTATCAATCTTGCGCCTCTTCCCAGGAGGTGTCTTGAGATGCTCGAAGATTGTATGCATAGAACTCAGCCATGACTCCACAGCCTATAGTCCTCCATCCCTTGAAAACATAGGCAGATGCTACTGCTGGAATATACATGTTAGCTCTGCCATAGATGTGGCAACCGGTGGTGCTCCCTTGAAGGTCTGCATGAACCACATGAAGCCTTAACAGAACTATGCATTTGCGCCTGCGTCCGGTATAACAGTTGGTGCCGCATCTGGCACTTCTAGAGGATCCCTTAGTAGCCCCTATCCTACCTCCTCTAGAATATAGTCATCACCACTCTCTTAGAGAACAACTCATGTTCATATCGGCGACATGACTCTACAAGGTCAAACACAGACCTTAGATCTAGATTATCAAGGGATGAAAACTAGGAGACCAATAAGGGAACAAGAGAAGAAAAGAAATCATGTTTTTCAAAACATGACTACACAGTGTGTATATTTCCTACACGGAGTGTTCCCATAAGCCATCCACATGGGCATGTACTTTAGTGGAAAATGGTTGTGTAACACCCCCAAACACATAGCATGTTGTCTTAACACATGACGTGTACTTGAATCTTCTTTCTCTACCTGATTCCTTCTACACAGTTAAGCCACACGGCTCTCCTAAGACTAGACTACAAGGAATGTTCAAGGTAGAAACGGCGTGTTCTCGACAAGCTTCACTGAAACGTGTTGTTAGCGACACGGACTGCATACCTAGGTTACACTAGATGGAATGTTCAAGGTAGACACGACATGTACTCAACAAGCTTCACCGGCCCATGTTTTTAGTGACACGGCCAGGTACCCGGGTCAGACTACACAATATGTTCAACTGGTACATGACGTGTTCCCATAAGAAATTCCCTATCTCGTGTCTTAGCCCACATGGCCTATGACACGGTTAAACACTACACAACATATATATAAAGTACATGGCGTGTACTTAAAATTTTTTATTTATTCAAAAATAGAAGAGTACATGGAGTGTGTTCATAGAACCACAATCCGTGTTGTCTGATTTTCCATACAATAGACCTTAAAAACTACTCTGGAGTCCATAAAACACTAAAATGAACACCAATGTTCCAAATTCTGATCCGTGAGTATAGCATCCCATCTTTTTATAACATATCTTTCATTTAATTACACGGAACTGAGGATCTTTAAGGTTTAGTGTCTTGGAAACAAGGAACATAATAAATGAAAAGAACAAAAAAACACTCTTCTTAAACACTTGAAAGGTTTATCCTTAAGTTCATCCTAGGTTCATTACTGCATCTCATAACCGGGGGACATACATCAAAAGAAAGGGTGAGCAGAAGGCCCAGTAAGGGAAACAAGGGAAACATTTTACATGTGAACATGAGATACTTCAATAAGGACATGAAAAGAACATTAAGGCATGAGAAAGAAATCATGAGATACATCATAATAAAAATAACATTTTTCATAACTTAAAGATGTGGCTACAACATTTAATATTGACAATCGTTTCGTTTCACCAAGATCCATCCCCAAGGTGTCGTTAAAAATTACCAAGGTTATTCACCAAGGCGTCGTTAAAAATGGTCATCTCTAGAGATTATGTCTTTACCCAATGCATTGGAGCGCTATTTGGGTGCACCCTTGACATGTCTTTATTATCATGTGAGCCACATATATCATCATAAATAATTTCATAAACAACCCATATAGCATCAAAGAAATGGGTTTCATTTCATAATCATAACGTTTTAAAAACTGCTTTAAAGACATGATCTTTATGTCACTTTAAACCCACAGAAAGGGAAAGCGGGTTTCATGTATATAAATCCCAGAATTTGAAATAGAATATTTTGATATATATATATGTGAATACCCCTATAGAAATAAGATCTTTGAGTATTCACTTAATAACATAAAATAATTTTTATATAAAGAGGGAGGCATTTTGAGACGAAAACTATGCAGCCTAACGGCTATGATACATGGTTTTAGAAAACATTGAAAAGAGAGGGGACATGGGTCACCCACTGAAAATGATTCATAAAACAGGAGGGAAATAGAATATAAAGTATTTAAGAACATGGTAATGAAATTTGAATGATATACCATATGAAATGAAGAACTTGAAAGGAAGACAAAAATCAGATTTCTCTTATGAAAATTTGGCAGCCTAACGGCATCACTTAAACTTAAGTAAAAAAGAATTGACAAGATCAAATAGGGTCTATCATAATATTAAAATAAGAGTCCAGTAAGATAGATATAGATATCATACCCCAAAATAATAAAAAGGAACTTGAAAGACTTGACATGAATGTAGAACTTTGAAAAAGAGAAGGGTGAAAGAATCCCTTAAAAATTCGGCAGCCTAACGGCATCACTTAAACTTCAGCAAAAATGAATTGAAAAGATAAAATAGGGTCTCTCATCATATGAAAATAAGAGTCCAATATGATAGATATAGAGATAATACCCCAACATAATAAAAATGAACTTCAAAGACTTGACAAGAAAATAAAACTTCAAAATGAGAAGGGTGAAAGAACCCCTTAGAAATTCGACAGCCTAACGACGTCACTTAAAATTCAACAAAAATGAATTGATGAGATCAAATAGGGTATCTCATAATATGAACATAAATGATCAGTATGATAGATTTAGAGATCATACCCCAACATAATAAAAGGGAACTTTCAAGACTTGACATGGAATTAAAACTTTGAAAAAGGAGAAAGGTGAAAGAACCACCTAAAAATTCGGCAGCCTAACGGCGCCACTTAAAACTTCAAAATACTGAATTGAAGAGATCAAAAGGGGTCTCTCATCATATGATCATAAAATATCAGTATGATAAATTTAGAGATCATACCCCAACATAATAAAAAGGAAATTTAAATACTTTACATGAAAATAGATCTTGAAAAATGAGGAGGGAGAAAGAATCTGTTACAAAAATTTCGGCAGCCTAACGACGCCACTTAAAACATCATCAAACGAAATAATGATAGTAATCGGGGATCTCTAATTATATGAACATGGAAAGGGAAGTAAGAGGAGTATAAAAGAACATCCTTTAACATAAGAACATGGAGCATAAATGAAATGACATAAAAGAGATTTCTTGAAAAGAAGGAGAGGGGTCGGATCCCTTACCTTAAAACGTAACTCTTAAAACTCAAAGGTTTGGACCTTGAGGGCTTGGGGAACCTTGGGAGGACTCCTTGGGAGGTAAGGAGACCAGAACTTCGTTGAGGGAGAGTTGGGAGTGAAAAATAAAGGAGGAAAGGGTGGGTATTTATAGGGAAAGTGAGGGGACAAGGCATTAATGGCCAAGGGACACCTCACAAGTGCTTTTCTCAAAACCATGTTCTCTCCCTTGGCATTTACCATGGAGTTAGGTCACATGGGGCCCCCAAAACAATAATTCATCACCCTTGGCCGGACAACCCTTAAAATATCTCATGACATCATCATGACACAGTTATGATGTCATTAAACATACCAAAACCCTAAAACTGCATTTTTACTATTCACTGAAAATTCAACTTTCTCAGAAAAATCCCAAAATTTCACCTTAACCAAATATCGATGCTCTAATTACAAAAATGAACTCCATTTTATAAAAATAATTTTCTAAATATTTTTAATTTAATTTTTAAATAAATACACTATTCACTGAAAATTCATTTTTTTCAGAAAAATCCCCAAAAATTACCTTAACATATTATCGATGCTCTGAGTTCAAAAATGAAATCCATTTTATAAAAATTATTTTCTAAATATTTTTAATTAAATTTTTAATTAAAAAACACTATTCATCCGAAAAAACTAATACTTGAATAATAATATATGAAACCGTTATTTAACCATTTTATTGAATCACATTACTTAATCAAGGTGCCTAGATAATATTAATAATTTCTTTAAGTGAGATTACTAATCCATTTAGTCACATTACTAATCCTAAGCATAAAATCACTATTCATAATTTACTATTCATCAAAAATTAAGTTGATCTTATTAGACTCTAAATTTCATACTGAACATAATTTTAGAAGACCATTTTTTGAAAATCATTACACATTTTTAATTATTTAAGGTTTACATAAACATTTTTAAAATATCATTTTTCTAAAATTCATCAAAAATATGCATACTATATTTATCCGGTCATTTGAAAATTCATAAACATCATCATAAGAAGAAATAAAATTTTTTATTTAAAACAAAGGATTACACAAGGCAGTTATGGTCTTATTACATAGCCCCTTATCACACCAGAATAGGACCTAAGTATAAGGTGTGCTAATGTGAGAGAATTCGAGGGAGGCTCGTCCAACATCGCACGAGTAGTAATTTCTATCATTTTGAACTTCTCGCGAAGGCGATTCTGTTCTAACTTCACACGATGAAGTTCAGCTTGGGTTTAGTCCAGAGCAAATCCCAGTGGTGCTACCTCCTTCCCAAGTTCTGTTAGATGGGCTTCGATCGGTCCAAGACTACTGGGCGAGGCCATTGAATCTTCTTTCTATAAATTAACCAAGATTACTTGTATTTAGAGGAAAAAATCAAAACGTTTAGTTTCCGATGGTCATATTGACCAATGGTCATATAATAGTCAAAACCCAATGGTCTCATTTTAATTATAATCATGTTATCAAATGAAACATTTTTGTTGAGTATAAAAATAAAATAACACATAAAATTAGGAAACAAGATTTATTCAAAATTTCGGGTCGTTACAATCTTCCCCCCATAAGAAATTGCGTCCTCGCAATTTTTTAAAATTGGGTTTTGAAATTTCATTGAATGTCCCACATCATTAAAGGAGTCAGTAAAATTATTACATTAAAAGATATAAAGGGAAGTACAAAGGTCACCCGAGTTAACCCACACTAGGATTCCATGTAGGAAAACATGGACATGGAAGAAAAACAAAGTGTCATGTTCTAAGGGAGAGTGATAGAGAACATTATTTGGAGAATGTTAACCATAAGAAAATCCCAAACTTATGATGTGTGTAAACGGACTTTGATTACCTGGTAAGAAACTTAAACCAACAATGTTTTCGTTTTACATTCCTTTTCATAATTTTGAGGAATTCATTTACTACATAGAACAAAAACATAAGAAAATCTACCTACCTTCATGTAGAGTTTCATCCTTTAATAATTTTCTACCCAAAACTAATCTTTTCTCCAAATGTTGAGCGTTCAAAAACACTTGGTCTCATCAAAACACAAGAATCATCTTCTTGAGAGTCACTTACTCAACAAAAGATTAACTATCAATTTCTTCTACCTTTAAACATTATCCCGAAAACAGAAAGGGTAAGATAAAATAACTCTTCAAAAAAGAAAGAATCCCATAGGAAGGGAAACTATTTTTAAATCTTCAAAGATCCATGGTACTACCAAAAGTTCCTCATAGACCATTCCATAAGTAACGGTCCATAAAATTCCTCAAAATAAAAAAAACTATGATTGAAACCCAAATACAAGAAGTATTTGATAACATAGTCTTCCAAAATAAACTTCATTGTTCATATCCAAACAATATTAACCACACCTAACATCTTATAACAAAAGTAGCTAACCTAAACATATTTTACCCAAGATTGGTTAATCATTTCCGTAAGTAACCTAAATTACTATAAGTCCACCTTAAATCCATCAATTCTTCAAAATATAAGTCAACCTTACTCCTCAATGAAAATACCATAGTAATCTATTTACCTCGATTATATAGGGTCCCCAAAATAGTGAACGTCTTCCAAAATAATAATCATATTTTAATCCCCTAATCATCTCTGTCATATTAATATGGCAATCATCTCATTTCCTATCACATTGGTTGTTGGGACATGTTCTTCCATTTCCCGCCATTAACTACAAAAACAAAGTACAATTAGGGGCTTGAATACTTAGCAAATAATCATGAAAAAGAGACTTTAATCATAAAAGGATAAACTTGTAGAATAAAATTATATCCTAACTTGTGATCCCCTAGGTTCCAATCTAGGTTATCCATGATCATATATTCTTATGTGAATCTTTATTTTATTTTATCTTTGTTCCTTTAACAATGGTTCATACTAAGCTTATGAATTTACCAAAGCATATCCCCCGGGAGTGTTGTAACCAAGAGTGCAGCAAGGCCCATTGTCGTGTACCAGTTCCCATTCGAGTCTAGCTCAAAGCGGTGTTTTCGGGTTTTACCCCTATGTACATCTGTGCCAGAGCCACCTCTACCTGCTCGTATCCAGACAGAGATGTATGTTCTTGGAAACCCATTACTCAATACTCACCAAAATACCAGGAATATTTCCTATATATAAACTTTCCTATAGGCTTCTTCCTAAAGATTTCATATCCTAATTTCCACAAATAACTAAACCATCCTTTGATACCAACTATAGCATCCCGTCTTTTTAAAACATAACTTTCATTTCATTACACGGAACTGAGGATCTTTAAGGTTTAGTGTCTTGGAAACAAGGAACATAATATATGAAAAGAACAAAAAAAAACACTCTTCTCAAACACTTGAAAGGATTCTCCTTAAGTTCATAATAGGTTCATTACTGCATCTCATAACCTGGGGACATACATCAAAAGAAAGGGTGAGTATAGGGCCCAGTAAGGGAAGCAAGAGAAACATTTTACATGTGAACATGAGATACTTCAATAAGGACATGAAAAGAACATTAAGGCATGAGAAAGAAATCATGAGATACATCATAATAAAAATTACATTTTTCATAACTTGTAGATGTGGCTACAACATTTAATATTGACAATCGTTTCGTTTCACCAAGGTTCATCCCCAAGGTGTCGTTAAAAATTACCAAGGTTATTCACCAAGGCATCGTTAAAAATGGTCATCTCTAGAGATTAAGTCTTTACCCAATGCATTGGAGCGCTATCTGGGCGCACCCTTGACATATCTTTATTATTATGTGAGCCAAATATATCATCAAAAATCATTTCATAAACAACCCATATAGAATGAAAGAAATGGGTTTCATTTCATAATCATAACGTTTTAAAAATTTCTTTAAAGACATGATCTTTATGTCACTTTAAACCCACGAAAAGGGAAAGCGGGTTTCATGTATGTAAATCCCAGAATTTGAAATAGAAAATTTTGATATATATATGTTAATACCCCTCTAGAAATAAGAGCTTTGAGTATTCACTTAATAACATAAAATAATTTTGATATAAAGAGGGAGGCATTTTGAGATTAAAACTATGCAGCCTAACGTCTATGATACATGGTTTTAGAAAACATTGAAAAGAGAGGGGACATGGGTCACCCACTGAAAATGATTCATAAAACAGGAGGGAAACAGAATATAAAGTATTTAAGAACATGGTAATGAAATTTTAATGATATACCATATGAAACGAAGAACTTGAAAGGAAGACAAAAATAAGATTTCTCTTATGAAAATTCGGCAGCCTAACGGCATCACTTAAACTTCAGCAAAAAAGAATTGACAAGATCAAATAGGGTCTCTCATCATATGAAAATAAGATTCCAGTATGATAGATATAGATATAATACCCCAAAATAATAAAAAGTAACTTGAAAGACTTGACATTAATGTAGAACTTTGAAAAAGAGAAGGGTGAAAGAATCCCTTAAAAATTCGGCAGCCTAACAGCATCACTTAAACTTCAGCAAAAATGAATTGACAAGATCAAATAGGGTCTCTCATCATATGAACATAAGAGTCCAGTATAATAGATATAGAGATCATACCCCAACATAATAAAAAGGAATTTCAAAGACTTGACAAGAAAATAGAACTTCAAAATGAGAAGGGTGAAAGAACCCCTTAGAAATTCGACAGCCTAACAACGTCACTTAAACTTCAACAAAAATGAATTGATGAGATCAAATAGGGTCTCTCATCATATGAACATAATTTATGAGTATGATAGATTTAGAGATCATACCCAAACATAATAAAAGGGAACTTGCAAGACTTGACATGGAATTAGAACTTTGAAAAAGGAGAAAGGTGAAAGAACCACTTAAAAATTCGGCAGCCTAACGACGCCACTTAAAACTTCAAAATACTGAATTGAAGAGATCAAATGGGGTATCTCATCATATGATCATAAAAGATCAGTATGATAAATTTAGAGATCATACCCCCACATAATAAAAAGGAACTTGAAATACTTTACATGAAAATAGATCTTGAAAAATGAGGAGGGAGAAAGAATATGTTACAAAAATTTCGGCAGCCTAACGGCGCCACTTAAAACTTCATAAAACGAAATAATGAGAGTAAGAGGGGATCTCTTATTATATGAACATGGAAAGGTCAGTAAGAGGAGTATAAAATAAAATCCTTTAACATAAGAACATGATGCATAAATTAAATGACATAAAAGAGATTTCTTGAAAAGAAAGAGAGAGGTCAGATCCCTTACCTTAAAACGTAACTCTTAAAACTCAAAGGTTTAGACCTTGAGGGCTTGGGGCACCTTGGGAGGACTCCTTGGGAGGTAAGGAGACCGGAAATTCGTTGAGGGAGAGTTGGGAGTGAAAACTAAAGGAGTAAAGGGTGGGTATTTATAGGGAAAGTGAGGGGACAAGCCATTAATGGCCAAGGGACACCTCACAAGTGCTTTTCTCAAAACCATGTGCTCTCCCTTGGCATTTACCATGGAGTTAGGCCACATGGGGCCCCCAAAACAATAATTCATCACCCTTGTCCGGTCAACCCTTAAAATATCTCATGACATCATCATGACACGGTTATGATGTCATTAAACATACTGAAACCCTAAAACTGCATTTTTACTATTCACTGAAAATTCAACTTTCTCAGAAAAATCCCAAAATTTCACCTTAACAAAATATCGATGCTTTGATTAAAAAATGAACTCCATTTTATAAAAATACTTTTCTAAATATTTTTAATTTAATTTTTAAATAAATACACTATTCACCGAAAATTCATTTTTTTCAGAAAAATCCCCAAAAATTACCTTAACATAATATCGATGCTCTGAGTTCAAAAATGAAATCCATTTTATAAAAATAATTTTCTAAATATTTATAATTAAATTTTTAATTAAAAACACTATTCACCCGAAAAAACTAATACTTGAATAATAATATATGAAACCGTTATTTAACCATTTTATTGAATCACATTACTTAATCAAGGTGCCTAGAGTATATTAATACTTTCTTTAAGTGAGATTACTAATCCATTTAGTCACATTACTAATCCTAAGCATAAAATCACTATTCATAATTTACTATTCATCAAAAATTAAGTTGATCTTATTAGACTCTAAATTTCATACAGAACATAATTGTAGAAGACCATTTTTTGAAAATCATTACAAATTTTTAATTATTTAAGTTTTACATAAACATTTTTAAAATATCCTTTTTCTAAAATTCATCAACAATATGCATACTATATTTATCCGGTCATTTGAAAATTCATAAACATCATCATAAGAAGAAATCAAAATTTTTATTTAAAACAAAGGATTACACAAGGCAGTTATGGTCTCCTTACATAGCCCCTTATCACACTAGCATAGGACCTAAGTGTAAGGTGTGCTAAGGTGAGAGAATTCGAGGGAGGCTCGGCCAACATCGCACGAGTAGTAATTTCTATCAGTTTGAACTTCTCGCGAAGAATATTCCTTTCTAACTTCACACGATGAAGTTCGGCTTGGGTTTGGTCCAGAGCAAAGCCCAGTGGTGCTACCTCCTTCCCAAGTTCTGTTAGATGGGCTTCGATCGGTCCAAGACTACTGGGCGAGGCCATCGAATCTTCTTTCTATAAATTAACCAAGATTACTTGTATTTAGAGACAAAAATCAAAACGTTTAGTTTCCGACGGTCATATTTACCAATGGTCATATAATAGTCAAAACCAAACAGTCTCATTTTAATTATAATCATGTTATCAAATGAAACATTTTTGTTGAGTATAAAAATAAAATAACACATAAAATTAGGAAACAAGATTTATTCAAAATTTCGGGTCGTTACAGTGAGGGCCGATACTCCCCACGAACCAAATCATGGAATCTTATACATGTTATAACATGGTAAATAAGTCTATGATCCACCAAATTCCAGTTGATGAGGTCCCATACTCCTCAAGAACCAAATTTTGGCATTAATTTGCAAAACCATACATAATAATACCCTATCAAATAGCAGGTATTTTATCAAGGCATATATCACAACAACATACATTCTCTAGCACAACATCTATCACAACAACATGTAATTTCCAATGCACCTACATGGCATGGAACTATGCATGAAATGTGATTCTAACATGTGCCTATATGATGCATCTGATGGAATACCCTCATCTCATCGGGTTGCAACTAAATAGAATCCATGTATATAAAAATATAAATATCACACCACAAGTGTGTCACCTAACGGAGGAAATAAAATCAACTGTAAAAATGCAAAACTAGATAAATTGCAATTAAATGAGGTAGATTTACTTTTCCCTGTACACGGGTTAGCTACTCCCAGGTATAACTTATTACTAAATACCAATTCCATCTTATCCCTGACTATAGACTCCAAATAGTAAGTCAAAGAAAAAAATTCCTTCTGAAACCACTTTGTAACATCCTGGATCCAGTTGCCACACAACGGGTGCCCCGAACCCATTTGGTCACATGACCTCAAGTGCATTTTCCCAAATTCTAGAGGTTGCCGACTAGTAGCGAGGGCCAAGGACTAATAGTGGGGAAACAATGCCCTCATTTGTTAGAGTGCAGCGCAGTGAAATAAAATATATAAGCATATGCATAAATGGAAGTAGTAAAAAATATAAACCAGAAATGGACAAATGAAGTAAAAGATAACCAGTAGTCATATATGTATAATGATGCAACATGTCACTAATTCTATGAAAGTATCCAAAATAGGATACACTATAATCAATTACAGTACAACACAAGGTACAAAACTACAACAAACAAATCCAAATTAGTGCAATGGGAACTCAGAATCATTACAAGCCTAAGCTCAGTCCCATGCTATCCTACTCAATTATAACAATCATGTACCTATGTAGGGACTCTTTCCCTTATCAACACCTGCAGTAATATAATCTGTTTGGGCCCAAGACATGACCCAAACAGGGTGTGAGAAATAAATCCTAGTAGGCAACCACCAAAGGCCCATGCCCAACTATCGGTGAAAATGTCCCACAGCAGTGTGCAATAATAAAATACAGTAAACTAGGAAGTACTCCAAAGTAACTATCTCTACCATTTACATTACCATTTTACTAATTATTTATCAATTCCAAGCATGTGCTTTAGCTTGGTAAGTACCACATAAGAAATCACCACAGTGAATATTCAAAGTAAACGTTGTCCTCAGACATGAAAATCCTTACCCTCAGGTAAACAGAATCTAAACCCACAGGTGACTACCCACATGCATGACAAATATTTCCCTCATGAATATGATATATTTCCCTCAGGAACACAAGTTACTGCCCGCAAACATAAGAAATGTTTCCCTCAGGATAAACAAAACACTGCCCTCAGGAATTCCATAAGAAAATCAAGTAATCGGGCCGAGCCCAACACATAAGAAACGAATTTATATATGTTTCCTCTCAAAAAAAACTCAAAACATGCTATAATCAGGGCATACCCATAGTTATCCTGGCCAGATGGCTAATCAGGGGAAGCGCACCCACGGGGTGTCCCTAGATCGAAGTAACAATCTCAAATATTCTATTATATTACTCATTATATTACCTATGCAATTCTATGTATCTTAATAGTCACAGCCTCAGCCATACGACACCCTGAACATGGGTTCATAGCAAAACGGTACACAAAACAACTTGACAGTTGGAAATAAACACAAGACTACCTACCTCGATCTCCTCTGATCGATATACCTAGAAGGAACCTCCAGAAATAACCCAACATGACGTATATATGAGATAAAATATTTCTCATTAAAACACAAATAACTTCCCTTAGGGAAATAATTGGAAGGAAAGATTCAAGAAAAGGGAAGGCCTTACCCGCGTGGTTCAAACGAGATCGACGGTAGATGAATCAGAGTCCTGATGTGCAATTGAGAGCTCCTCCAAGTCCTGGCCGCCACTCCCACAGCTCCCGGTGAGTTCTATGCCTACTCCGCAGAATGAGGAGGCTACTACATGTTTTTAATGAAAAAAATGACTAAACGGCATGTACTCTCAAGTACACAGTGTGTACTTTCCTTTTTAACTGTTCCTCTAGCGGCTACTTTTCACCACCACCCTGTTCATCTGCTAATTGATTAAACGGCGTGTTTTACTATGTACATGGAGTGTAGTTTGTTTTTACACCCTTAACCACTGACAATCCAACAAGCCCAGTGTTCTCATCCCACATGTCCAAAGTACACGATGTGTGTATGAAAGTACACGGTGTGTAGTTTGTTTTTACTGATGAGCCTCCGCACCCTGTATTCTCATCCCACACAGTTGAAGTACATGGGGTGTACACAAAAATTACACGGCGTGAGCCCATAAATTTGAGATTTATTTCCACATTTCCCTTTTTTTCTCAAAAACACTTAAGGAAAAAGAAACAGAAGAAACCCGTACCTTAAGAATAAGAACCAGGTTCTTACAAAATACATTTATAAATGTATGTTTTATATTAATATTAAAATAAGTAACATGCTAACCTCTATTAAAACTATTATACTCAAAACATATAGTTTACACTTTTCAATACAAAACAATTATTTTAGTCTTTTTAAATAAATAAATAATTTTATACAAAAGGAAACAATTCAAAAACTTACTTTGGAAATACCTATTTTCTATGGAAAAAATAAAGGAATAGTCCAAGCCTTTATTGACCTTTCAACTTAATGAAAAGACAATTGTAATGTCCACAAACCACTTTTTTGTATTTTTCAAAAGCCACTTTTAGGAAAATTGGGAACCATACATAGATATACCCCAGTTCACACATCACATTCAAAATTTAAAAAAACAACATTCAAACTTCAAAATCAAACTTCAAAATACCGCAATAATTCACTTCGAACCACGAGCACCCACCTCCATCAACATCATGATGAGATCTCAAACCTCACCTCATTGTGATAATATCTCTAACCTCACATATCATCACCATCACTACCATCACATATTCACATCACTAGAGTCGTCGTCTTCATTAGTTCTAAACACCGACCTCTTCTCTAACGTCAACTGCCTACACCGAACACCATTGTTGTTATCATACAGGGCTCACCACTGAATTCCTGCATTATCTCCAAATGCCAATGAGATCCATTCATACCTCATCCCATAATTGATTTAAAACAGCATCATAGACCACTGTAAGATAAATCTTTAAAACATACCAAAACACATAATCACAACACCAATGAAGACAATGCCGACGATAGTCACCATTACAAGTGAAAAACCCAAAAAGACAAAAAAATGAACAAAAAACAGCAAATCAACCTGGCTAAACCCAAAGATGGAGAATCCACTATGAGAGACACCACCTGGAGCACTGACGACCGATCAAAATCACATCCCAAAACAATATAGAAACCACCACAAAAATCTAACTAGGATAGAATGGTGGAATCTTGGAGAAATAGAAAAGAAATGATTAGACCCAATCCTCGATAGAGATCTCATCATTGTGGTCACCCAATGATGATGACCACCGCAATAAACCATCATCACTTGTGTCAAGGAAGAAAACATAAAATAATAGCTCATCAACACAAGGGAAGGCCGACTCAGGTGGCGCCAGAACATTGTCGACCGCTGAACCTCATAACCCAAAACCCCTATGAAACCTCTGTGCTAGATCTGACCAGGATAGATTCATAGGATCATGGTGTCATAGCTGTGGTTTGATTGGCCTATGTATTTAACATGAACCCTTTATCAGGATCCCCAACCTCCATCAAGAAAGAACATTGTCAAATACAAAAGAACCGAGCACCGATGTGAAGGCTTCGAGGTAGTGATTATAACAAGTGAAGAACTTAAACCTAGATTTCTCACCTCAATACCCATGGTTTATCATGAAATATAAATGAAGGTGGGTAATCAATATATAATGAGAAAAATATAAATATAACTGAAAACAATCATATCACACACTCACATCTAACCACCCTTCATAGAATCATCCCCTTTTATCAGGAATAGTAATAAAATAAATGCATCCCCTAACCAATAGAATTTCCATGCACTTTATATTATATCACTATCACATTATCCTTTCCATAAATCAAAATATGGGGCTCACTTAATGGGTGAATTTACATCAATAAAACCCTTTATAAAGAACTATACAATTATTTAGGGCATCATTTAAGAAACCAATTTATGAATTCATTTTTGAGAACCAACTCACATAATCATAATCAAGGAATCTAAAATTACCAAGGAAAACATAGAAAAACCTTAAAAATAACCATACACTCCCATAGTATGAAATTAAATACTTTAAATTAGTTTGAGAATAAAAAACCCTTAAACCATGAAATTCCTTTAAAAATAACCATATCAGAATTTAAGTAAACACTAGTTTTGCATAGTTATATGAAAATATATTTTATCACTGAAACATAAGAAAAACCTTTTATCCAAATGAAAACCAAAAGAGAGACCAAATAACTCAGGTAATGAATAAGTATATACTCTTATTATAGCATGTAAACCATTAACAATATGGCATGGAAGTGAGTAATAATTTGTGGTTCTAAATTTAAATATCTATTTGTGGATAAATCTAACTCGAATTATCACTTTCACTAAGAAAGGTGTTAATCCACCACAAAAAGGTAATAAGAACCTTTAAATGTCCCTAATAAACAATAAAATAAGAAAACCCCTACATAAATTAGAGAAATATCAAAACCTAGGCCACCATAAGCATCACAGGTATAGAAAAGAAGATTAAAGGAAGTAATGTTAGGATAAGAATATGTTTAGATGAGCTTACCTAAAAATACATCATCAAAATATAAGATAATCCATGGAGGAACCATTAATAATAGGGGATAAACAAGAGAGATTATGTATGGATTTTTAGGAGTTAAATAGGGGAAATAAAGTCCCCAAGGATTTTTAATTTGATAGGGGAAAAGAGTTAATTTCACCAACTTGAAAAATTGGGCAACTTACATGGTTTGGAAGCATTGTTTACCAACCTATATATCAACCATGAAACTATAACTAGATAGAACTATGAGTTTCTTCATGGCTTGGCTACATGGTTCTTCCAAACCGTGCTCTGGCCATGCGTAAGGGGACCTTATATAAGTTACTCATTGAACAGTTACTTTTAGATTCATAAGAAAATATACACAGTTCCCCCAAAACATGTGTCAACTATGTGGTTTCAGTATTAATTTTAAATTAATCTACACATATACTATTTGAAACATAATAAAAATCACACGTCTTACTAAAATATATTCCCTTCACAAAAAATAAGGGTTTATACATAAGTGTTATCGTAAGGTTTATACTAATTTTGTGGTGACCATGTGATCACCATGAAACACCTCAAAATTTGCAACACTTTGGAAAAATTAAAAAGTAGACTCATCTATTTCCATGAAAACAAATGAATAAATAAAATAATAAGGAATAATGAGGTTGGGGTGTACAATTTTATAAACCATTTTACATTCTTCCCCTAAAAAGTCTTAAAAGAAAGATTTGATTAGAGATGAGAATGATGTTTTATTTCTTCATTAAAGGCATTACTTAGAAAAATAAAAAAACAGAACGATGACCATCAAGGGAATAGATATAAAAAACCCATTTTCATTCCCCAAAATACCAATTATGGTTCCATCAAAAACCAAATTCGTCTTCATCAATATGAAAGTAGAGTGTACATCCTAAACCTAAATTTTTAATATATTGGTAACCATGAAAGGATCCTAGATAGATTGCAGAATAAGACTCAAGGATAAAAATTATATAACCCATCATAGGGTAGGGTCGGTAAAACTAAATACCTCACCTGGTAGTATTAAATTGCTACCTCCCATAAGTAAACAAGGAAAAGAGCATCCACATTGGTATCCCCACTATATTTAAAATTTTTATAAAACATTGATTCTTCCAAAGGAAATTATTTTATCCAATATAACCCAAAAAATAAAACTAACTCAATAAATAAAAAAAATATTGAAAAAAGGTCCATTAATTATGTTCCCACATCACCCAAGTGAGAAACCATCACTAACATAGAAAATCCCACATGTTAGCACTAATGATTCAATAATTCTATAATCTGATACCATCCACAACCATTTTAAAAATTTTACTAAAATTAAACACCCATAAAATATGTCATCAACAAGGATTAAAGGAAAACTTAAATGAACTAGAGAAGGAAAGATGAAATATAACATAATATACTTCAATAATACACTATGTAAACATCAGGTTTAGCATGTTAAAACTATGGATATTCTAAAGGAGTGGATCTGGACCTACCATTCTTATGATCAAATACTTTACAAAACTTTACATATTACCCAAATAGACACAATTATGATAGTTCTTCAGTGATTGAATATATAAAAGATTGTTATAACCCATATTAACACCCTAATGGCATATCAAGTATTGAATCCCTGAAGAAGTAGATGAAAATAATAAGGATGGCCTCTTGCTACCACCACCAATTTGATCAAAGATGGATCATTTACCCGTTCCTAAACTGGAGTATCTCACTCCACCTCTATGAGTGGAGGAAAAAATAATCACCTTAGGAACTCCATAAATAACTACCACAAATATAAAAAAATATTTCACTATTTTTATATAAGAGGTTAGGACAATCGAAGACACTTTTAGCTAAAGATTCAAATAAAAACATTTTATAAAACACTAATATTTTAAAGATTCATCTATGGATTTATCGTGTTTGTCACACCCAGATTTGTGGACCTAAGTATATATCCCTATTTCATTATTTTGTTTTCATTTTTGGGGCTATTTTTATGTTAGGGATAATTTTTGGATCATTGGTAGTAGTAGGTGGCCACCGGCTAGTCGATGGAGGGCACAAGCAGGCTAGTGTTGTTTGGCAGAACCACTACATCCTTACAAGTTCCATCAGCTATCCAATGAACTTATACCAACTATTCAGTGTAATTATAGTAGGTTTGGTCATTCCTCTTGCACTAACTAGCCAGCTGATGAGGCCTAGTAATTATTCAGGGTGCTAGTGATCATGTGGTTTAGAAAGAGAAAAATGGCTATTTTAGGCCAAATTAAGTGTTTGACCTCCTTAATAAGAACCTTGAATCTTTAACACATTGTTTTCTCAATATAGCAGCATAAAAGTGAATTTATTGTATCTTTTCCTCTCTTTAATGTGTATTATTAATATTATGTAGAATCTTGGGACTCCATTCTTCATAATCTGGTAAGAGGGATCCTTCTATTCTAGTTTCCCCTGTCTTTCTCCATGATTTTGATGAATCATGAGACTAGATCATTGGATATAGCATAGAAATGGATAATTGACCTTGTTTTAATTGGATTATAGTTTCTTTAGAATCTTATCACCTTATTTTCCATCAATGATCATGAAGAGAGAACATTTTTTCAGCATTCTCATGGTAGGTTTCTCTATCCTATGGTCTAACCCTTATCATTCCTTATGTTATTTAATTCTTTCATTTGGTTTTAATTATGAAATTTATTTTAATAATGGATTTGACCTTTGAGGGAGATTTTTATGTTTTTAAAAAGGGAGTTTTTATGGAAATCATTTGAGACACATGTTGTATTTGATTAATTTCCTCAAAGATGATTTTTAAAATTAAAATGGTTTTTCAAGTTAAAAAGTTGTGTGGATAACTATAGAAAATGTTTTATAAAAATGTGGGTTGAATTTTAAATGAATTTTAACTTTGAAATTGTTTTATGAAACAATTTTTTGGTTTCATTAATGTGGTTATGATGTAAATCACATTAGATAGACCTTAGAGTATGGGAAAACTAGGCAAAGACTATCCCTATTTGAGTTATATTTCACTAGAGGAGGTTATCTTGGCATCAGGGTGAATAAGGGGTATCCTTTTCAAAGGACTGAGGTTCTTGTACTTTAAGAGTCACATAAGATATATATTCTTCCTTGGTGTGTCTTTATAGTTTGGTTGTGTACACCCTTGTGTCATGGATTACCTTCTTGGTTGCATGAGATTACATTACATGCATGATCTTTCAATAGGCTTATTTGATAACTTCTTCTTGTTATGTAAAATTGATTATTGAAAATTTTTTACTTATCATTTTATACCTTTAAAAATTAAATATATAGTAATGCTTTGTTTTATTGATTATGGCATGATTTTTAAATGAATGGCATAATTTTGAAAAAGAAATCTATAGGATTATTTACAAACAAAAAATTATTTCATATTAAGTGTTTTAAAAATCTATTTAAAACTTCAACTAATAGATTCATATGGATAGATATTGTATAGATTCCTCAGTGGTATCCTATTGGGAATTTTTCTCACAACCTTCTTTTTCCCTTTGGGTATTTTTAGCCTTGGTTTTTTAGGGTACATGTAAAGGGAAGAGCATCATGCAGTGGATAACTTTCCTTACTCTTGTTTCCCACCAATTGGTTGGGTTGAATGTGAGATATGGTCATATAGAGATGAAAAAAATCTTTTTTTAAGTTCTATGTTTTTATATTATTCTTGTAATGTTTTGATACCTTATTATCTAGATGTTGGATGTGAACATTATTGTTTTTGTTTTTGAAAAATGATATATTTTGGTAATATATTGTTTTACTCTATTTGTTTATTTTATATCATATGTCTATTAAGGGTGAAAGTTTTCCCACATTCTCTTGTATGATACCTGGGTGTTTTTTTCATCCCATAAAAATTTAGAATGTGCTTTGAGCCCTGTAACGGGTTAATATAGGTGAAGTTATAGGTTTACTCATGTTGGCATATTACAAATTAGTATCAGATCCACCAATTTGTTTTAAAGTATATGTTCATGCTTGTGTATCACCCTATTATGTCTGGGGTTTGTTGATATACTAGTGATATTATTTTTGTAACATGATAGGAAGTGTTTGATTCTTTCTATAAATATCACTTTCATGAAAATCATTGAGTTACCATGGGAAGTTTGAGGTTGTCCAATGTTCTTATCTAATATTTTAAACTTTTTGATTTACATCCTTAAATTTGATTTATGTTAATGGAATTGAATTTTATTCAAATGTTTATGTCCTATTATTTTATAGTTTATGTCTCCTCTAAGAAGAGTTATTAAAATTTCTAGAGGGAAGGCTATCAATCCAGCCTCATAATTGATTCCTCCAGTTGACCCAGTTCTGGTGGAAACTATCATTCGTATGCAACAATCTATAGGACATGCATACAATTTTGAACTAAAATGAAAGGTGAAAAATGCTTTGTAATATACCAAGTGGTGTCCAATAATATTCTATAGTGAAAAGGTTTCACAAGATACTAATGATTGGGTTTAATGGATTGAGAGAATATTTTAATTCTTTAAAACTCCAAAGGACTCTAAGTTTGGATTCACTGCTTGCATGCTTAAAGGTTTAGAGAGGAATTTGTGGGAATCTATCATGAAATCCAAGTTTTATGAATATATTACTTGTAATGCTTCTAAAAAATCCTTCAACCAAAATTTCTATCTTGAGACACTAAGGGTGGAAAAAGGATAAGAGTTTGTTACTTTAGAGGAGAGAGATCATTTTATCATAAATGAAGGTACTAGGGTTGCAAAATAAGCTGGTGGGCCAGGGATTTTTAAAAAAAATCATCATCAGGATGACAAGACTTGTGGTCTCTGATAATCTAAACCCTGGTATGGTCCGAGGATCTCTTATAAATTAAATAGAGTATATAAATAAAACAAATGTGTACCTTGTTTGACTGGGCAGTGCATTCGACTATAGCAAGTCCTCAACAATCATTCCATGAAGTATCTAAATCCAAACCCCCTCAATATCATCCATGTTATATACAAGAATATGTACGATCATTATTTTTCAAAATTTGGGTGTAGCATGAAGATTTGACAAATCCTTCGATGACGAGACAATCACCTTGATCCCTTACCTTCTATTTGATAAAGGAAAACTTGGATTAGATGCTCAGAGAGATACTTTCTCTCTCTATAAAGCTAGAGGGGAGAAAAGAAATCATCTAATGGAATGAATAGATCCAAGAAGAACTTATCCTCTCTTATTTATATAGTTGTCCAATAAAAATACCTGGAAGGGTTCCACAACCCCTTAAAATTAAAATTCCCACTAAATAAGAAATAAATAATTATAAAGAAATAAATTGCATCATAAATATTATTTATATTTTATTACATACTTGTAATTTATATTAAATATATTACATGATAAAACTAAGTCATTTAACACAAATCGTCATTATCACTTATATTAAACAAACCTAGAATATAAAAATAATATTCATTCATATAATATTATTCCTTGTGTTTACTTAAACACTTTTAAATCCTCTTGATAAATAAATTCAACCCAATAATTATTAACTTTTATAATATTGAATTTATTTACTCATCAATGATCATCAATACTTGGAAAACCCTTGGACCACATGGTGCTCCCACCATGTCCTATATACTTATTCACTAGAATATGGGGGATTCTTGAATACACTATTTTGTGTGACCCTTTAAGCCCTTTTTAGTTATCAAAATATTCAGATCATGTTTCTACTAAGACACAACTTTAGTTTTTGGGTTTTCAATGTTTCCACTACTTGGAAATTATTCTAAGTATAACCTCAACTCTTTGATTAAAACTTATCAAGAGATGTTATCCCTGATTATATACCTTTTCTCTACTATCAAAACTTGAAATCATGGATATTACTAGTAATAGAATCATCATGATGATAAAAATTTACTTACTAGGTTTGATTCTGAGAACTAAAACAAACTTTTGCATTTAATAACTACTTATTAGCTACTTCAGAAGCTGCAATGTACTCAGTATTCATAGGTATGGCTACCAGTAGCTTGTATAAGATTGTTTCTCTCATCACTTTATCCTAACTGCGATATTATATCACATTGATATAAGTAAGAATAGTTTATGCCCCATTAAAACTAGTATATCTTCTTCTCCAAATACGAGGTATATATCCTTTGTACTTTCTCCAATACAATTGGATAGTTATGATTGGTTCTCTTGAAGTTATCTTGGATATAACTGATATTTTCCTACTATAAAGTATATTCTGGAAATATCAATTCTTGTTGATATCATGGAATATGTGATTAATCCATCACAGGAGAGTATGAAATTTCAACTCACCATTTTTAATATTCTATTATGCTCATTCATGTAAAATTGAAGAGATTTATGCCATGTGACACTAGGAAAAATTCTCTCTTGGATTGTTTCAACATTTATTTTTCAAAAATATGTCAGTATATGTATGATTCACTAGGTCTAAACAACCGTTAGATATACCTCAGAAGACCTTGTTCCCTATAAATTTTATTGTTACTTTAAGTCAATCACTGGAGAATTACTTTCATCATATTCTTAACTAATTTTAATACCAATATATGTTTTCCATATTTTACCAAACATATTTCACTTGGAAAACAATGGTCCTCCCACTAACCTCTGATAAACACAAGGTAAAGATTCATTCCAAATGGATGCTCAAAGATATTGTTCCTTACTTTTAATCCATAACTGTATTTTTGTAACTTTCAATGCTTATTAGCATTTTATGATGTCACAATCCCTTTACAGTTGTGTCATATAAACACCTTACATGATTACTGGTCCTGACATCCAATCGTCCATAATATTTTCTTAGAAATTAGTTATGATAAGTAAAATTCTAATGGATTTAGGCGTAAGGACTTTTTATAACTGATCAATCCTTATTTTTACTATACACGTACCATCCATGTATCATCTCACTTGAATACCCACTACAGTATTAAAAATATTAATCCCTTTTGTACTTTGATACATAGAATACATTATTTAATTTTAATTGACCTTTTTAGTCTTATCTTATTAACAAATACTACCTACTTTTAGGAATTATTATTCTCAATGAATAATGTATCATCAGCTGAGGTGGATATAAAACCATCACTATAGTTTATACTTACTACATAATATGTGTCTCTAGAGCATTCCTCTTCTAGTAGGTCTTGTGGAACTTATTCCTATGTCAACTATTTGTGCTCCTAGCATTGACTAAACCCAAGTCAATCTATATCCCACTATCTCAAATAGAGATATGTAACCTTATATAGAAATTTAGTTTATTACTTTACTAAAAAAAGCTATCATAGGTATTTCTGTAACATCTTAAGAAACATTAGGATAACTACTATAGATGCACTTTTGTATTTCTCTTCATGCAAGTTTGATTATGTCCTAACACTTTTCATCAAAACACCTGTTCTTATGGAATAATGGATTTCCATTATATTATGACTCATATGATATTCATTTTTCATTATAGTTGGCTTATGGTTATGGGACATTGCTTTTATTTTTGAAGCGTGACTTGATATATAATGGAAGTTTCTATAATATATATCAACATTGATACTTCTTATACTTACATCATGGCTCTAATATTTAAAATAAAATGTTCATTTATAAATTTCTCCACACTACATTTTTTTCAATTTGAATATGTATGACTTATCATCAATCCTTTCTATTAGCATCATAGCCCTGATCTTGATAAGGTAATGTGGATTTAAGAATTTCTCCATGCTATATTTTATTGATCGATTAATTCTTGGTCAAGATATTCTTTGGTAGGCCAGCTTGAAGCAACTTATATCTTCTAACTAGGATTATATCATACTCAAATTTCACATTCCTTCCCCACTTAAAGTAATATTATGAAGTATATTTACCACTAGCTTACCCTTGTAATAGTATATTCTCTCTTGTGGAACTAATTCTGAAGCCCCTATGAAATAAATTTATTTTTAAAGGTTTATTTATCCAAAATAAACAAGTATATACATCAATAATACCTATGGTTTTTAGCTCCACTGAGTTTAAATACCATATTGTGTATAACCTTGATGTCCACTTTTAGTTTTTACTTGAAAAAAACTATCTTTCCACAACATGGTATATAAAAGTATTACATTTTATATTCATCATGTATTGCATGTGATTCATGTATCACTGAACTCATAATTGAGTATGAAACAACACAAACAACATTTATTCCTGAACATGGAATAATGTCTCCCAGTTTCCAATATATACATGAGATAAATGTTTTGATTATACTCAATAAAAATTATACTTGAATAATTTACCTGGAAATTATAAGTTGTGTGTTTCTCATCACTGACTTAGGAACCACCCTTTCTCATCTACTTGGAGAATACACCTTACTTATTGTAATGTTTATATACATACTTGGTTACTATATTCAAATACACATATGTTAATGGAACATTGTATTCAATACACAAGAAGTATAATAGAAGCATTAGTTTCAATTGATGAATATTCAATTAAGAAGGGGTGGTAATTTTCTTATTCAATTCAGTTCATTACATTTGTATTACATATTATTATTTCATGATATACAAATAAAATAACCTCTTATTTAATACCACTCTCTTTGAAGTACATTACAAAGATTACTATGGCATAACACATTCCATTTGGACTTTTTCCCTTATCTTTGAACTTTTTATCCATATGTATTAAAGGTTAATCTTTCTTTAATATTATTATTTACTTTTTGAACCTTACCTAAAAGTTAATGAATCATTTGTCTCATACAGTTTTTTTGAAATCTTAAATGAAACTGGAATAATTGGGTGAAAATATATAAGAATGGGATGTCTTGAAAGACCGTGGTTCGTCTTTCATATTTACACATAACCAGTGTAATATCATTTATTTATATCTTATTTCACTTTCTCCTTGAAAACATCTTGTACATGGGCCTACATGTGAAATAATTTGTGTCTCAATGTTGTAGCCACAAATAACATTGGACGTTGATGACAACATTATGACATATCCATCATATTTTGTACACATGATTCTCCTGTAAGAATTTTTACACCCTCACTTCCTAATATGGATTACCAGGTATAGGGACACTGGAACCTTGAATTTACAATATCATAGTATTGTGCGCAATCTCTTGTACTAAAATTGGAGACACCGGTTGGATGGGACATTTACTTTGTCCAATAATTATCACAATATTCCTTCTAGTATTACATTCCACTTTCTATAAAAATAAAATCTAACAGATTGTACTTTTTATCTTGATTAAAAATTTAGACTTTATTTATTTATTTATTAAATCATTAAATTTCTCAAACCATTTTATCAAATTCTAGGAACCCTATGTACTAGAATCATAATAATATGTTCCTTGATTATTCTAGTGGTAAGGGTCCTTGCAAACCCTCATAGTCTAAAAACCTTGGCTATGTCACTACTCAGAGAGTTCAAGGTAGGTGTTTGAATTACCAACTGTATTAAATCACGGTTCCTTGAAATGTTGAGTGAAGTCCTAGATTATAAAATCATAAACTTGATTTACTCAATGCTTGCCTATAAAGTAGAAGTAAGCTAGATTTGTATACTTCTTTGTTTCCAACTTCAGTTAAGTAAATCCATCACTCTTATAAGAACTCCCTTTCACTAAGAGACACCCTCAAATTTAGATGATGAGAACCCCAAACACTGAGTTTTGTTCATGTTAAAATAATGGAAGGTGTTTTAAGACTTAATATGTCTTTGAGGGATTTTTATTTTTCTCAATGAATGTAATCCATTTCTATTAATCTTGTTCATAGTATGTTGTCATGCTCTCAACTGAACACTAATAGAAAAAACATTCATCACATATTTATACATTTTTCATGTTTATTATTTTATTTCTTATCTTTCTCTCATACACATGCATAAAAAATAAAATTATGCATAAACAAAAAAACTACTCGACTGGTCTTGAACATCTAAAATCGGCTGATCAATTTAAACTCAATGGACCAACCACGACCTAGGGGTATCACACCTGAGTCACATCATGAATCATGATGAAACTCATCCTTGTATAGTGTGTTCAATTGTTGTCTAGAGTACCACATAATCTTGGTAGGGTCCACATCTCATTTGGTGTATCGCCTGGTCATGGCAGGGTCCATGTCATACATCATATTTTTCAAAACACAACTACAAATTGAAGTATTTGTGAGGGTTCTTTTATGATGGGAACACGTTGCAAATGGTTATTTGCAATGGGGTCCCATTTCAAATGGACCATCATCAGAAAATAGTATTTTTTATGATGGCCCATTTCAAAAAATATTATTTGTGATGGGTAGGGTTCTCGTTGAAAATTCTATCATGTTTATTTAAAAAAACCTTTTGCGACGAATTTATATGCTCATCCCAAATACGTATTTTTGAAGAGATAATCCACTCATTGTAAATAGCATAAAAGAATAAAAAATGATAATATTAATAAAATTTAAAATAATAATATTATTATTATTAAATAATAAAATTAATAAAATTAAATATATATATATAATAAAATAATAAAATAATAAAAAACACATAATTCAAAATAATATGAAATAATAATAATAATAATAAAATTAAAACAACAATAAAAAATAGTAAAACTAATAAAAATGTTAAAATAATTAGGTAATAAAGAACACAATATTCAGAAAAATATAAAAAAATCACTATATATAACTTGATATATATGAATTAGATTTAAAACAATATTCAAATGTTTATAAAAATACATAAATCACTCAGGGGAGGGGGTAATTTGGATGAGGTGGAGGTGGGAAATACATCCCTAAACTATGAGTCAGACATCACATGTACTCCATCATCTGCTCATGTTGCTGCTCCTACCATCAATGCATCTACTCCTGTTGTTGTTACTACTATCGACATAGCTCCTCCTGCTCCCTACACATGGTGGCTATAATCTCACCTTGAGATCATAGCTACTCCTTATACTATATAGGAGATTATGATGAATCTCTAAGAGATCCACTCGAGCTAGACGACAACATTATAGTGGTACCATAATAACTCTCAAGCATCAATCGAGAGCCGATGTCAATAACTCATCCTTAATCGAAGGCATACTAAGTTTCAATCCTCCATGCTATATTATCAAATACTGCTGCACTAGTGGTCAGATCATCAGTCTCAGCATGAATCTCATCTTGTATCTGATAAGTCACGGCCTTCTATGACTCTTTCAATTGAAATTTAAAATTTAAATAGTTAAAACTAATAGAAATGATCATGCATACAGATCACCCATGCCTCTTAGATAGAGTCTTGTGTGTTATCATCGATAGGATACCGTAAACCCTACAAATAATTAACAATATCAAGTTATTAAGTAAATAAATTTCAAAATAATTATTATTTATTTACATACCATCCAATACTCAAACATATGTCAATGAACATCAATGGGAATCTGATCTCATGTCACCCATGCTTCAGAAAAATAATTCTGTAATATATCACTCCCATATCCAACTACAATATGTGAAAATCTAAGAAAAAACATATTAAATAATCAAATAATTGGTATAAAAATAATTTAATTATAATTAATGAAAACTAACTAAAATACACAATTTAAACATACCTCTGTATGCATGGATCGAAGTCAAGATATTTTCATTGCTTGGAATATGGTCAAGAATCATCAATCTTGCAAGAACACAACCTCTACGAGTTGTTGTTGAATAGCCAGTAGTCTGAGGGTCAGATGATAAAACATTATGGTCATAACTTGGTATATCAGCTTCATCCAACTCACAAAACAAATATGATCCCATTTGAAACATGAAATGAGTATTGTTAGAAAATAGTTGAAAACAAGTATTATATATGGATATATATTATATATGATTATAATTAGCATTTAACTATGTCAATATTCATCTATATCATCATCTTTATATTTGACAGTGTCAATATCTTCATATTCCTCATCATTATCATCAATTTCTATAGGATTTTTAGTTTCATCATATCTTGTCATTTCAAATTTATTTGTTACATAAATAACATCATCGTCAATATCGAGCCTTAACTCTGGGGTATCATCATTGAAATTTGTTCCTCTTCATGGAAAAGATGGATTTGGATTATTCTCTTGAAAATTTTGAATTCCTTTCATTTCAGTTGAACCACATTCATTTTGAATAATCAGGTTTTATTGAGAATTCATTTTTATTATGCTCCACCAATCACTTAACTCTCATAAAGTAACACAATAATTTGAATAATAAATTTGATATACTTGATGAGCCAATACAAATGGTTCATTTATTGTAAGAGTCATTTTATATTTAATATCAACAATTTCATGGAAAATATTTACACTCAATCCTCTCTCAGTATCCAACCAACGAAATTTAAACATTATTATGTAATTCAATCCCAGATAACACGGTTCAATTATTTGTTCCATCATGCCATAAAATTCAAATTCACTTTCTCTATGATGAGATCCTCTTAATAAAAAACATTTATTCATTTTTTTTATGCATATGCATGTTTATGAAATTGAAAACTATTCATCACATATACATTATAATATTTAACCATTTTGGATGGTGGGTTACTAAATACACACAATCAATTATTAGTTTTATCAGCATGTTGAGATACATGAGAATTTTTAAAAAAATTATCAATATAGAAAGTAATAAATTTATTTTATATATTAAACCATATAAAATTTATTTTACCAGTTTTTGAAACCAGTAGAAAAAAATATTTTGCTGATGTTCTTCAAGAGAATATGATGTAATTTGTGGAAATTGTTTCTTGATATGATTATAATATAATCTAAAAATAGAAAAATTAATTTAATATTTAAAAGATTATAGAATAAGTTATAGGAGCACTCATAGTACAATTGGTGTCATTTCTTCACAGTTGATCAGAACATATGTATGAGCCCTGTGATGTCTATTATCTAAAATCCATCATTCATGAACTCCACAAAATCTAATTTCAGGATGATTAAAAAATGATAGTTGATTTTTCATTTAATTATAAAAAATTTACACATTACAACCCATGTGGTTATTGTTTTGATTAATATTCACATTGAAAATAATGACAGCAGAAAAAATAAATTTCCTCATATAAATAAGCTTCTGCAATTGATACTTTAACTAATGCCTTGTTATGTACCTGTTTCTTCAATTTCTACATGCATCTCTCAAATGGGTACATCCATCAGAACTATATCGAACCTTTGAATTTTTCTTCATGTGAAAAATGTAATTTCAAATGTTCCACTGAATCAAAAAATGTTTGCGGTAATATCTTTTCCAGTTTAGATAAAATTAAAACAATATCTTTTTATTGTTTACTTAGTGCTTCATAGTTTTTTTACCACACAAATGTCTTTGAAAAAATATGATATTTAAGTTAGTGTTTCACAAATCATAGAATTCAACAAACCTCAAAATCTAATAGGTAGCATTATTTATATTGTAACATGACAGTCATAACTTTTTAATTTGGTAATATAACAATTTTTGACACATCTATACAAATTAGGAACATTACCATCTTAAAGCCTCAAATGTGTTATCCACTAAATAAATAATAAATAATTTTATTTAAAAACTATATAATCCTACTTTTGAATTCATTAACTTCTATGATATTTCATTTTCAAAAAGATCAAGTTATAGTCACTTTCAAATTTGGGAAAGATCTAATCGTGTCTTTACATTATCTTTGGTCTTAATAGGTGTGTCCAAAACTGTATGAAATATATTATCAAAATAGTTCTTCTCAATATTCATGACATCCAATATATGATGAACCAACAAATCAGACCAATATGGTAGATCCCAAAAAATGATCCGTTTAATCCAATTGTGTTCTTTCCCAAAGCCATCTATTTTTTGTTCATTTATAGTCGGTCCAAATACAATGAGATGTAATTAAAAGACAATGGATTTCAACTCAATACTTGAGATCATTATTGGAGGTCCATATCTTTTAATTGTAATTTTTTTGAAATTATGTATCTTCCTCCGAAAAGGATTATTGGTAGGAAGAAATATTCGATGATAGTTTAAGAAAAAATATTTTCTTCCATTGAAATCATAAACACTTTGTTGTCTCTCATATAGTAAAGACATGCTTTTGGAGCATGTGTACTCTATCCAGATAACATGTCATTTGCTGGGAACTCATTAATTTTTCACATCAATGCAGCTTTCATTATGATTTTTTTCACAACAACATCATATTCACTGACACCATTACTCCATAATAAATTTAACTCATTAATAAACTTATTTAAATAAACATCGATATTATTTTTTGGATGTCTAGAAATTAATAAGTTAAAAAGGATATATAGCTCATTCATCAACATCCAAGGAGTTAAATTGTATGGAGTTATAAATACGGTCCAACAAGAATATTGACTACCGTAAAAACCAAATGGACAGAAACCATCAGTAGAAAGAACCAATTGTACATTTTTTTTCTTCTAAAGAAAAAGATATATGTACTTGGTCAAAATGTTTCCATTAATCTCTATAAGTAAGATGGTGTAAACCTTTAGCGGTTGAAATATTGGTTTTGTGCTATGACATCAATGATGTTGTGTTCTGAGACATAAATAAATATATCAATCTAGGTGTAATCGGAAAATACCTCAATTGTTTTACAGGAATCAATCCAAACTTCCCTAGTTGATCCTCTTTGAACCTTGATTGTCCACATATAGGAAAATTGACTAACAACTCATTTTCATTATAATATAAGATGTAATCATTTGAACATGCATGAATATTCTGATAAACAAGATCCAAATTACAAACTATCCTCTCGCTCTCATAGAAATTTATAGGCAACACATTTCTTTCAGGTAACAATGCTTTATGCAAAGAGAATATCTGATCAAAATAATTATTTGAAATTCTGTTACCTAGTTTAATAGCCATAAATTTTGCAACCACTTCAAATTTTCTTATCTTGCAACCACGATATAATGCATCATCACCAAGCTTAAAAACTCATAAAATTGGCATGGTTCCAACTCTGGAGTTAAATCGATAACATCATGAATTTCAATTATTTGAAAATACAGACCAGCCACATCATGTACTAAATTTTGAAACCGTGATAGATCCAGAACAATATTATTAGTAACTTCTTCAAAACTGAGTTAACCATATTGATACCAAAAAACTTAATCATTTAGAAAACTAAATCGCAATATATAACCCCCAACATTGTCAAATGTCTCAAACCTCCTAAGATCACATTTCATTAATTCACACTTAATTTTCCCTTCTGAAACAACTTCTAGTTTTGATGATGAAAATGATAAAAAATCATCAACACCCTCAATATATACAGTATTTATACAAGAACTATTTGGATTCCTATGACGATTTTTCTAATCACAATCATATAATAATGACTGTTTTTGGCTCCCTTTCTTCATATTACTCTAGAAAATATTGTTAATGATTAATTTGATATAAGAAAAAGATGATCCAAAAAAGAGTAAAAAATAAACAATCATAATTTACATTTAAATAGTGTCAATTTTATCTATTTTCCACTGATTTTTACTAATGACTTACTTTTTACTAATTATAGTGATTTAATGTTAATTTCTACTAATCATTACAAATTATCACTAATTTTTACTATTTTTTCTAATTACTGCTGATTTTTAATAATTAAAATGATTTACTATTAATGTTTACTAATTTATCGATAATGTTTAATATTTTTTGCTATTTTTTACTATTAGTATAAAATAATAAAATATATTATATATTACTAAAAATATGTAAATCATAGAATTTCCAATCATTAGGCCATTAGCAATTACTAATTTGTGTCAACCATGTATGTACAATTTTTTTATTGCTCACAGGCTGAAAATTGACTACCTATTTCATTTACAATTTTCTAATAATTTATAATAATTTATACTACTAATATTTTCTAATAATTTATATTACTAATAATTTTTAATATTTTATATTACTAATTATTATTATTTATTATTATTTATTAATATTTATTATTATTTATTACAATTTGTTACAATTTATTACTAATTATTTTTTTTATTATTGTTTATTACTCATTATTACTGTTAATTACTGTTAATTACTTTTTATTACTAATTATTACTATTTAATATTATTTATTACTATTTATCACTAATTATTTCTAATTATTACTAATTATTACTAATTATTACTAATTATTATTATTTATTAGTAATTATTACAATTTATTACTATTATTTACTATTTATTACTAATTATTACTAATTATTACTATTCATTAATAGTTATTATTATTCATTACTATTTATTACTATTTACCACTATTTATTATTATTTATTGCTATTTTTTTCAATTTATTACTATTTATTACTATTTATTACTAATTATTACTAATAATTAACATTTAGTACTAATTATTACTATTTATTACAATTTATTACTATTTACTACTATTTATTTCTATGTATTACTATTTATTACTACATATTATTATTTATTACTATTTCATACTATTTATTACTAATTATTACTAATTATTACTCATTATTTGTCATTATTACTAATTATTACTAATTACAAGTAATTATTGCAAATTAATGATAATGAAAACAAAATATTACAAATTAAAACTAATTACTTTTAAATAAAGACTTTAAATATAATTGAAAAAAATATTTGTAAAAATAAAAATGCAAAATAAAACTATCTAATTCTAATTTAATTTAATTATCACAAATTAATTATAATTATAACTAAAATAAAATAAAATGAATTAACTAAAAAAATCAAAGTAATAAATAAATATCTTAAAACTAAATCTTTCGTTGGATGTAAACCTTGAAAATTGATTCGCTATAAAATTTAAAACATTAAATAACTGAAGTGAAAAATATGAGTAGAGAAGGAGAGAGGAGTTCAGAGAAGAGTGAAATTGAAAAAATTAGATGGGGTATACATAGGTTAGATCATTTGAGACAGGGTTCTCATCGTAATTAGTACTATTTGTGACGGGACACATCACAAATGTTAACACCCTGTATTAATTAGAGCGGCGGTAAAAAGGTATTTGTGATGGGTCCCGTCACAAATACTTTCCTACTGACACACTATTTTTGACAGGTGTAAACTCCCATTGAAAATACAAAAACCCATAGGATACTATTTTGTGGTGGCTGTAAACACCCGTCGCAAATAGGCTTCCCACGGTTTGGCGTGCAGTTCACACCAAAGTCTTTTGCGATAAGATAATTATTCCTGTTGCAAATATGTTTTTACCACCAACTATTTGCGATGGGAATAGTGGCTCATCGCAAATAGTGGCTCTCGAAGGACTATTTGTGATGGGTGTATAACCTGTCGCAAATACTTGTTTTCCCATGGTGAAAGTACAAGTTTACTCGCAGGCAGGTAAAGAGAACTTGTGAGTGCAATGTATATACAAATCATGATAGACACACTGGCCCTTATACATATTGAATAAAAGGACGACATGTAGACCTTCATAAAATGATTAATTATTTACAATCATTGCATGTAGTTAAATAGTTAATTAAATAATTAAACGAGACAAACACAAGTCAGACAAATTCTTAAGACCAGTCAGCGGGTAAAATAAATGCGCGATAAAAATTAAATTTCAACAAATTAAAGTAAGAGGATATTTAATTAAATTCAAATAATTTAATTATATTCAGTCCCTTAATTAATTTAATTTTAATTCCAAAAATTAAATTAATTAATTAATTCAATTTAATACATAAATTAAATTAATTTTACCTAGATATTAAAAAATATATCTTAAACTAAAATTAATTTTAATGAATTTAATTTACAACTGAAAAAAAATTAATTAAATATGATTATTTAAATAATCTTTTGGACCCCGAAACCCCATTTCGAGCCTCTTCGGGTAGGACTGAACCCGTGTAGGCCCATTCCAGACCATGCAAAACCCGTGCAGGGATAATCCGGACCAGACACATTCCGGATCGGGCGGACCCACCCAAAACCTTTGTAGGCAGATCCAACACACCAGAACTGAAGTAGGGGTTACCTCGAATGTTGTAGGGATGAGGGGGGTGGTGATAGACGAACCAACAACCATGGTGGGGGTTATACGGTGTTGACAGGGGGCTATTGAGAGCTGTTCAAACTGGTATAGAGGGGAGTGGGAATTGGCAGTGCCGGTGTAGGCCTGAAACTCCAGTGGTGGACTATACAGATTTGGACAGTTCGGCCTTGGTCGAGGCAATAGTCAACTTCACAACTAGCGGTGGTGGGCTTCTTGGAAATCGATGGTCAGCTGGAACCACTATGATTGGGAGGTGGGACAATGTGGCATCCTCGGTATGTGCAAGTCCAGCATGGTGGGGGGCCGGGACCTCTAGGTCTTGACTAGTAAGCATGAACAGCTGAGCATTTCACTAAGAGTGGGCGACAACTACTAGGCATTGGAGGGAGGCACCCAAAGGGGGTCCGTCAGCATCCCGCTGGATCTTTTAATTTTAGTAACGATCACTCGAGGTGGCCGGATCACTGAACGAAATGCAGAGGAGGGAGGTGATGACCTCTGTTACGATCAGTGAATGAGAGGAGGCACTTCCACTAGAGGAAGTGGGACTCGAGGTCACTGGTTGGGAGGAGTGGTGCCGACAATGTTGCAGCTTCCTCCAATCAGGTGAGGTGGCTAATGGGGGTTCGTCGGCTACTGCATGGCATCCTTGAGAATCCAAGGTGGCCCCCTCAAGGTAGTTTGTTGCAAAAAAAATATTGACCTTCTATGAAAAAATCACCAACCATATTTAAGTTTTTGTTTTGTTTTTTTTTCTTATCTTTTTTACGCCTTTTATTTTAGGCGTGTTAACCTGATGCTTCTGTTTAGGCTATGGTGTACAAAAACTGAATCAATCCCCTTTTATTGTTTTTATTATTTCAATCCATTCCACTAGAATAAAAACACAACCTGTGAATTTCCCCCTTTACAATTTCTATAAGGCTGTTAGAATATCCTTGAAATAAAATAGTAATTCTCATTATAATAAAATAATTATTATTTTTATTATAGAAATCAATACATAACCAGTGGAATGAACTCCGCCTAAAAAATAATTTTTTGGGTCGACCGAGTTCCTATCGGATAACATATTCCACTGAAAACAATCATTGACAATACAGCCTAGGTATAAAATCATATATAGTATCATGTTTTAATACCTGAAAACCACAAAAAGCATCTATATTAAAATTTTCAGATGGCCATAATATGATCATACAAAATCAGATCAATGTGTTATAGGTTTCGTTGGGACTGAATAAAATCCCTCTATTTATTTTAATGTAACTTAATTTTTCTTTGGATAAAAAAATGCATGTGATCGCTCTGATACCAATTAATGGTACTAGGGCCACAGTGGCAGCTGATGGTCTAGGAATTTTAAAAAAGAATCATCGCTTTGATGATGTTACTTATCATCTCTGGTGATTTGAGCTTCGGTACAATCCAAGGATCTCGCATGAATTAAATAAAAAAAATAAAATGAATGTATACCTTATTCGAATGGGTGGCAGGTTGGACTGTAGCAAGTCACCCGTGATCATCAATACTTGAATAATAATTTATTTATTTATTTGTGATCATCAATACTTTAATAATAACTACTTTATTCATTTATGAGTGATCATCAATACTTGGAAACCCCTCGGACCCCGTGGTGGTTCCACCATGTCCTATATACCTATTGACCATAATAGGGATGATTCTTGAAAACACTATTATGCATAACCCTCTAGGCCCTTATCTCGATAGCATTGAATGATATTCACTGACAAAGAGTAGAATCTAGAATCCCATAAAGGCCCCTAAATAGATAAGGAGTAGTCATAGAAGCAATATCCAACCTACGAACACACAGTGTGTAATATAATCACTTTTTTCTTTAGATATCTCATAAAGTATGACACACACATGTGTCATCATCCTTTTCTTTCATTATTGTTTGTTGATATAACTAGATAGATTTACTCTCTACTACCTTGGACAAGGACTTATGAAGGTACTACCATCCTGAACAACCAGTCTCGAGATATATTACTTTTTTATCTTGGAAGCAACAAATACTTTATTTACCATTCAACCAATTTCATACCACCAATGACGCACCCAACACAAGATACCTTGTCACAATTTTATAATAATGGTTTTTGCCTTTTATCAAAGTACACAATCAAATAGAACACATTGATAATGGTCCCAATTCAAGAGACTAGTACACATTTCCGTAGATAATAACAGCCAATGACACCCAAAACATGTGGTGTTCCTATTGGTGGGTCTGTCCTCATGATCTCAACTACAAAATATCACAAAGTGTCAACTTCATGAGAAGTTTCAATACTTATGAACCCCCAACACCTGATGTCACGAACCAGCCCAGGTACCCTGGTAACCCGATAACTGAGCCGGCCCTGACATAGCCCAAAGGGTGTTCCCGATCCCCGTGGGTCGGTGACTAGCACCTGGAATCACACAATGTGCAAGTGGGAATGATTTTTTCCACAATAATGTGGATGCAAAAAAACAAGATAGTATGCAAACAAATGAAACTCCACCTGGAGTAAAGTACCAGAATACAAAGAGGAATAAATGCCCAAATTACTACCAACTAAGTAAAAAAAGGGAAAGACATCCCCAAGGTCCCTAAGGATACAACTCACCAAAACCAAAGATCAATAGCTAGATACGCCTCCAAGAGGTCCCTTCCCTTTGCCCGATCCTAGAAGAAGAAAATCTACAAACACCCGAAGGAAAAAGTATTGTGTGAGACAAAGCCCAGTAGGATACTACCAAAGATTCTTTAACGGATTCCAAGTATCGATTATCCAAATAAAATCTTTCTATTTTCAAATATGTAGGTTTGGTAACTCAAAATAATATTTTAACAAAACATGATATACATTTTCAAGTGATGGAAATAAATATTTTAAGCAAAGGCTTTACAAATGATGGATTATTTCTAAAACAACGGCTTAGGTAAAACATTTATATAAAACAGTTTATATAAATTCAACAGGCATTTAAGTCAGTTCAAAACCATTGGAATACATTTATATCCCAAATATAAACAAACAAGCAAGCAACATGGCCATATGCCAAAAGGTACGATAGTATTAACTAGTTATAGGATTCTGCACTCTCTATGTGAACTTAGCAAAATGTTTATACACACATCCCTATGACACTGGCCAAAGGAGAATCATCACCAACTCGTCAGGGATGTGACCCGCCACAAGTATGTTTTAGAACATTCTCATAGCGTATAGTGTATCCAAATAACTCACTAACTACCTAAGGATTTCATGCGATATTACATGATGGGAGAACTATTTTATGAAGGCTTAAAATATGATCAATCCCATTATTCAATTTCAATAGTTCCAAATTCATTCCATTTAAAACCATAATAGGTTTTATTAAAAAACATGACTCTTTAAGAAGATTAAACCAATGGGTTTCTATGAAATCACTTTAAGCCATTTTCATAAGTTTGAAATCCATTCAAAACCAATTCCATCATTACACATTTCATTTCCACAATTAAATTCAACAATTTAATTGAAAACGTTTCCATCAAATTTACAATTTAAATTAAACAATATAAATCGACCAATTTTCCCTAAATACACCCAATTCAATGGAATTGGGGTTTTCCCAAATTTCTATGCCAAAACCATTTCAATTATCTCAATTCAATGGAATTGTGTTTTTTATCATTTTAATTGAAAGAAAATTGAGCAATTGAATTTAAATCAATAATTGAAATAAATTAATAAAATACATTGATAATAAAATTTTCAAATTGGGATGGAACCACCTACCTCGAAGGTTTTGACTAAAACCACAATGGTCGAGAACGCTCAAGAAAATTGGGTTTCTTCTTTAAGAACCCACATTATATCTCTTCTCCTACCAATATAAAGACCAAAACTCATCATATTTGGTACCACACACTAAGATCTACCCATAACGGGCGTAGATCTAAGAAACCAAGAGAATTAGAGAATTAGATCTAAGTAGATCTAAGAAACCGATCAAGAACGATCACATACCTCATGAATCTGGCTTCGATTCACCAAGTGGAGCCTTTGGATCACCTCTGGAATGATGGGAGAACCTTCTCTGACCATAAGAGAAGACAAATCTCAAGTAAGGGATGCTTAGGAGGAAAAAAAGGCACTTAGAGTCAAACCCGACTGAAATCCACAATTTAAGGATCTCATTTAAGTGGTCGCACGGTTACTTCGCATGGTTTGACAAACCGTGCTCTAGACGTGTGTTAGCTTCTGCCTTGTCCACCCTTCTCGCATGATTTTTCCGCAGAGTTAGACAAACTGTGTGCTTCCCATGCGGAATCTACTACCTCAACCTCTCTTCTCACACAGTTTGGCTGCCCGGTTTGACAAAATGTGTGTCGCCCGTGCACAACTCAAAGTCCCTTAGTTTTCATTAAATGTTCACCCAAACTTACCCCAAATCTTTACTCCAAAACAGAGGTACTTAGAAACATCAAAAGTACCTGAAAATGTAATGTGATGTTACAACCTCCCCTCCATAAGATCTTTCTATCCCCAGAAAGCCTATGTGGAAACCTTCACGTCAAAAAGATGATGCCACTGATCTCTCATCAGTGCCTCCCTTTCCCACATCTCATGAGAATCTGAACCATGTTTCTATTGTACATGGAACAGAGGTATCGTTCTCCCATGAATTACCTTGGTCTCAGAATCAACAAGCCTGACTGGTCATTCAGTAATAGATAAATCTGGTTCAATATCAAGATCACTCCACCTCACAACATGAGATGGATCAGAGAAATACTTTCACAGTTGTGATACATGGAACATGTTATGTATCGATGTCAGTTGTGGTGGTAGAGCTAGACTGTAAGCAACTTTCCCCTCAAGACCAATAACCTCAAAAGGTCCCACAAAATGAGGAGAAAGCTTCCCTTGCCTCCCTAGTCATTGATGACCCAATCGGGGTGAAACTTTCAAGAATACTTGGTCACCAACTGAGAACTCTAAAGTTTTATAGCAAGAATCAGCATAACACTTTTACCGACTCTATGCTATCTACATTCTATGACAAATCAATTGGACCATATTTGTTGTCTCTTGGACCAAACTCAGTCCTACCAAAGAGCTTTCACCAATCTTTGACCAACATAAAGGATATTTATAATGATGACCATACAAAGCTGCAAAAGGATCCATTTTGATCACAGACTGATAATTGTTGTTATAAAAAACTCAACTAGCCCAAAATGGTCATCCTAAGACCCACCAAAGTCAAGAACACAATCTTGGATCATATCCTCAGGGATCTGAATAGCTCTTTTTGTCTGGCCATCTGACTGTGGATGGTAGGTCATGCTCAAACGAACCTGAGATCCTAGTGCCTCTTGAAGGACTATCCAAAAGAGAGAAGTAAAATGAGGATCCCTATCAGATACTATAGCAGATGGAACTCCATTCAAACGAACAGACTCTTTCACATAGATATTTCCTAAATCCTCAACTTTGGTTGTATCTCGAATACGTATAAAGTGAGCTGACATGGTCAGCCTATCGATCACAACCCATATCACATTCTTATTCCTCTAGTTTTGAGGTAACCTAACCACAAAGTCCATAGATATTTCATCCCACTTCCATGTAGGTACTGGAAGTGGTTGTAGAAAACCTGAAGGTTTCTGGTGTTCAAATTTCACCTTCTGGCATGTATAGCAATGAGATACAAACTTAGCAATGTCTCTTCTCATACCTGGCCACCAGAACTATTGTTGAATGTCATAGAACATCTTTGTGGTTCCTGGTTGTACAATGCACTAAGAGTTATGGAAACCCCCCCATCACATTGTTCCTTGTCGCTAACGGCACAATGTAACAGTTTTGATAACACATACACCCTCTTTGGAGAACGACCATAGATTTTCGGTCTCCCCACCATAAAGAGGGTCTCTAATGCTGTGGAATTCATCATACTGTTGTTGTTCCTGAATAATTAACTCCAGGAGAGAAAAAGTCAACTGAACACTTTCTAAAGAAACTTCATTCCCCTTCCACTGAACTCCAATATGCAACTGAGAAAAAAGATCCATCAAACTCCACTCTTCTGAAGATTCTTTCACATCCTATGATGGAAGTTTCCTGCTTAATGCATCTGCAACTACATTTCCTTTTCCCAGGGTATAGACAATGTCAAAGTCGAAAGATTGTAGGTACTCCACCCAATGTCTTTGGTGGAGATTAAAATCTTTTTTAGAGAAGATATAACTCAAGCTCTTTTGGTCTGAATACACAGTAAACCTTTATCCATAAAGGTAATGTCTCCAACACTTAAGTGTGTGCATTACAGCTGCAAGTTCAAGGTCATGGGTAGGATAGTTCTTATCATGAGGCATAAGCTAACGAGACCCATAGGCAACAACATGATTACCCTTCATGAGTACACATCCCAAACCTGAACCTGATGCATTACAGAAGACCACATAACCTATCCTAGCCTCAGGAAGACTTAACATCAGCGTAGTAGTTAAAATATGCTTTATCTCAACAAAATAACTCTTACATTTATCATTCTAGGAAAACTTCAATCCCTTTAGAGTCAGAGAAGTCATTGGAGAAGCTAACTTTGAGAAGTCTTTAACAAACTGCCGATAATATCCTACTAAGACAAAGAATCTTTAAATCTCAAAAACATTTCATGGTTATTCCCAAGTCATAACATCCTTCACCTTTTCAGGATCAACTGATATTCCTTGTTCTGACATGACATGTCCCAATAATTTCACTTCTCGAATCCAGAAATCACACTTTGAAAGCTTGGAATAAAGTCGGTGATTCCTTAGAAGACTCAGAACTGTTCTCAGATGATGCACATGATCCTCCTCAAACTTGGAGTAGACAAGAATGTCATCCACAAAGACTACCACGAAAGTATCTAGATACTCACAAAAAACCTTGTTCATCAAATCCATGAAAACTGCAGGAGCATCTGTTAGGAAAAAGGGATTAACAAGGTACTTGTAATGGCCATACCTACTCCGAAAAGCGGTCTTAGGAATGTCATATTACTTTATCCTCAACTGATGGTAACCAGATCGAAGATCAATATTTGAAACCCACTTTTCCCCTTTCGATTGATCAAACAAATCATCGATTTGTGGTAATGAATATTTGTTCTTTATCATAATTCAATTGAGTTATCGATAATCAATACATAAGCGAAGAGAACCATCAGCCTTCTTGGCGAAGAGAACAGGTGTTGCCCAAGGTGACACACTCGGGCATATAAAACCTTTATCAAGAATATTGTCTAACTGAGACTTCAGTTCTTTTAGTTCAGCTAGAGCTATTCGGTAAGAGGGAACAAAAACTGGTTGAGTACCAGGCATTAACTCAATAGAGAAAACAACATCCCTTACTGGTGGCAAACTAGAGAAGTCAGAAGGAAACACGTTGGGAAACTCAGCGACGACTGGAGGAAGATCACCACACATTAAATCTCCCTCTAGATCCAAAGAAAACACTGATATAACTTTCCCCAACTCTAGATAAGAGGTTCCATCTCGGCTTGACCTTGGGTCCCATTCTCCTTAAAAAACAAGAGGCACATCACTGGGTGTAGTATGGTAGACCCGTCGAAGATAACAATCAATCCGGGCTTTATTGGAAATGATCCAATCCATCCCAAATATGACGTCAAAATATTTCAGGTTGAAAACCAAGAAACTCAAAACATGATCAACATCTAATAGAGAGAAGACACAAGTAGGACTACGGAGGCCCTTCTCTCTCATTGTACCAAGGGGTGTAGTAATATCCATTGCACAAGATAAAAGTTCCATAGGAAGATTAAGAAGATTAACAAGATGGGTTGAAATAAAAGAGTGAGATACACCAGTATCAAAAAAGATCTATCACTAAAGGCAATGCTATAGTAATGGTACCTCTCACAGTTTCAGGACCTGTATCAGCTACCTCTGGCGACTCCTCCACTGCATGAAGAAGCTTTGTTTTGGATTCCTATGGATGGAACCCTTTTGTACGTGAATCATTTGATTTCCCTGTAGTATTTGGAGGTTCTGATGATCCTCTTCCACTACACGGAGTATAGAAGTGATGGCATAATCTCTGTAGGTGCCCTAAACGTCCGCAGGAGCTATAGTTATTGGGTGCCTCAGTGAAAACCCTCTTAGAATTTCCTGTATTTCCACATTGATATCAAGTCAAAGAAGCCCCTCCTAGTTCTACCAGAGGTCTGGAATGACTCTGTTGTCAAGAACTACCATGAGGAATGCCACGCTTCCATTTTCCTTTAAAGGAACCCACACTGCCACGAGGAGGGAAAAGAACCTCCTTTAGTCCTAACTTTCCTGCCAAGTCCATCTCAACTATCATTGTCGAATCTAGTACATCGGCATAAGTGGGTAGCTTCAGTAGGAAAACTTGATAATGGATATTTGGTCGAAGTCCAAACTCGAATCACTGATCCTTTATCCTCTCATTAGATACAATCTCTGGAGAAAACTGTACCAGCTTAGAAAATTGATTTGAGTACTCAGTCATGGTTTTATTGGCCTGCTCAAGCTTGAAAAACACCATAGCCTTGGCCAACACCATTGATTCTTGGATAGAACTGGTTAGTGAAAAGAACCCTAAAGTCTTTCCACTCTAAAACCTCATGTTTCCCAACTGTCACCATTGTGTCTCACCTTCTCCTACTTGGTCCCTCCAGCACGAAGGTGGTACACTTCACCTTTATCACATCAGGTGTCTCCAAGAACCCAAACAGACGTTCAATTTTACTCAACCATTCCTCAGCATGTTGAGGGTCAGTGGAGCCTTTGAAAACTAGTGGCTTCTGGCGTAGGAACTCTTGGGAACAACTTTAGATAATATCACTATGAGGATCTATAGCCGGAGACTGAACAGGAAGGGGAGGAGGTGCATGTCCTAGAGCTTGGATAGTGCGAACAATCACCACAACCAGACTCGGATCCACTGTAGGACTCACTTGCTGATATTCACAAGCAGCCACTTTTTGGATCCTATTCTCACATCTTCTCAGAGTCATGTTGCTACAAAAAACAAAAAGACATTTCATTAACACTCAAACAGAGTAACAAGGAAAAATATTCTTAATAGAAGTGATTAACAAGATTTGGATTCCACTCTATCCAAATCAAAATAGGGAAAATAATAGATCTAATCTACAAGTCGTATTTTCCTAACCAACCTTGGTGACTTAAGGTTCATTATGGTGAGAGCTGTCCAGGCACTCAATCACAACTACCTCCCAAGTCCCGACAAGAATACTCAAATGCATACTGTCATCAAGGAAAGATGCTTAACCTGCCATCTGATACCACTTTGTCACGAACCACCCTGGTAACCTGATAACCAAGTTGGCCCTGACATATCACTAAGGGTGTTCCCGATCCCCATGGGTCAGTGACTAGCACCTGGCATCACACAACATGCAAGTGGGAATTATTTTTTCCACAAGAATGCGGAAGAAAAATAAAAAAGATAGTATGAAAACAAAATAAACTCCACCGGGAGTAAAGTACCAGAATACAAAAAGGCATAAAAGCCCAATGTACTAACACCCAAGTACAAAAAAAGGGAAAGACAGCCCAAAGGTCCCTAAGGATGCAACTCACCAAAACCAAAGATCAACAGATGGATATGCCTCCAAGAGGTCCCTTCCCTTTGCTCGATCCTAGAAGAAGAAAGTCTATAAACACCTGAATGCAAAAGTAGGGTGTGAACCAAATCCCAGTAGGATACCACCAAAGATTCCATAACGAATTTCAAGTATATATTATCCAAATAAAATCTTTCGATTTTCAAATATACAGGTTTGGCAACTCAAAAGCATATTTTAACAAAACATGCTATACATTTTCAAATGATGGAAATAAATATTTTAAGAAAAGGCTTTACAAGTGATGGATTATTTCTAAAACATTGGATTAAGTAAAAAATTTATATAAAATAGTTTATATAAATTCAGCAGGCATGTCAGGCAGTTCAAAAGCATTGGCATACATTTATATCCCAAATATAAACAAACAAGCGAGTAACATGGTCATCTGCCAAAAGGTACGATAGTATTAACCAGTTATAGGATTCCACACTCTCTATGTGAACTCTATAAAATGTGTATACACACGTCCCTATGACACTGGCCAAAGGAGACTCATCACCAACCCATCGAGAATGTAACCCGTTGTAAGTATGTTTTAGAATGTTGTCGTAGCGTAGAGTGTATCCAAATAACTCACTAACTACCTAAGGCTTCCATGTGATCTTACATTATGGGGGAACTATTTTAAGAATTCTTAAAATATGATCAATCTCATTATTCCATTTCAAAAGTTCCAACTTCATTCCATTTAAAACCATAACAATTTTTATTCAAAAACATGCCTCTTTCACAAGATTAAACCAATGAGTTTCTGTCAAATCATTTTAAGCCATTTTCATAAGTTTGAAATCCATTCAAAACCAATTCCATCATTACACATTTCATTTCCATAATTAAATACAAAAATTTAATTGAAAACATTTCCATAAAATCTGAAATTTAAATTGAACAATTTAAATGACCAATTTTCCATAAACACGCCCAATTCAATGGAATTGGGGTTTTCCTTAATTTCTATGCCAAAACCATTTCAAATATCTTAATTCAATGGAATCATGTTTTTATCAATTTAATTGAAAGAAACTTGGGAAATTGAATTTAAATAAATAATTGAAATAAATTAAGCAAATACATTGATAATAAATTTGGCAAGTCGGGATGGAACCACCTACCTCGAAGGTTTTGAATAAAACCACAATGGTTGAGAATTCTCCAGAAAACCAGGTTTCTTCTTCAAGAACCCACCTTAGATCTCTTTTCCTAGCAATATCAAGACCAAAACTCATCATATTTGGTACCACACACTTAGATCTACCCATAACGAGCGTAAATCTAAGAAACCAAGAGAAGAGGAAAATTAGATCTAAATATATCTAAGAAACTAATCAAGAACGATGAAGAACGATCACATACCTCAAGAATATGGCTTCAATTCACCAAGAGGGGCCTTTGGATCACTTCCAGAATGATGGGAGAACCTTATCTGACCTTATGAGAAGAAAAATCCCGAGTTAGGGCTGCTTAGGAGGGAAAACGGGGCACTTAGAGGAAAAACCCAAGTGAGATCCACAATTTAAGTATCTCATTTAAGTGGTTGCATGGTTAGTTCACACGGTTTGAAAAACTGTGAGCTAGATGTGTGTTAGATTCTGCCTCAGCCACCCTTCTTTCATGATTTGGCCACACGGTTAGACAAACCCTATGCTACCCATGCATAATCTACTGCCTCAACCTCCCTTCTCGCACGGTTTGGCTGCACATTTTGACAAATCGTGCACCGCCCGTGCACAACTCAAAGTCCCTTAGTTTTCCTTAAAAGTTCACCCAAACACACCCCAAGTCTTAACTCCAAAATAGAGGTACTTAGAAACATCAAAAGTACCTGAAAACGTAATGTGATGTTACACCTAATAGTCAAATATAAACTGTGTCCATTTAGTATGATGTATCTAGACCACATGACATATATTAAAGATTAATGTTATGTATCTCAAGGTTCTCATTATAGAATATGGTCTTCTATAACCTTTTGATGCGATAATTAATATATAGAAATTTCCATTTAAATAGTGGATGCAGAAATGTATACACTATAATGGTAAGAATATATCATGTATATCTGATTGTATACTTGATATGGTAATCAAATGTACTTTTCAAGTTGGGTCAAGGGAACCCACTATTAAAACAAGTATGGTACTCAATTTTCCAAGTTGGTGCACTTGTCTTCAAATTATATTTCCAATGATTATATAAAGGAATGGAAGTTTAAAATGGGTTTAAGGGATGATATTTAGTTTATTCTGATTATTATGTGCCTACCCACATATATGGAGGCTATAGATAAGTTTGTTATGGCTAAGGTGAAAAAAGCTGAGAACATGGGACTCTTTGGAGAATCTGTGGCAGTGAGAGGTAGTTAGAGTTCACTTCCTAGTTAGGAAAGGAAGCAGGATGATCATTACTAAGGAGTATGTATGAGTGTGAAATAGAAATTAGGTCATAGTCAAGTGGTATATTACTAATGTAGGGAAAAGTGAAACCTTAAATCTAATTGTGAAGTTACACCCAGGGTGTGTCACACTTGTGGGAAATCTAGTCATCTTTAGTGTTTATATGAGAGATCATACCAAGGTAGTAAATCTAGATCTGCCTTCACCAAGGGATATCAATTTAAGCCTAACATAGAAAAAATGAATGGTATCTCAACCTATTTATAAGGGAGATTCTCAGGTGAAAAAGAAAGGGAAATATGAGGTTGGTCATCTTTAGGTAGCAGATTGTGTACCAGAGACAATAGAGGCAGGACTGGCTACCACGAGAGGTATGATGTTCATAGCATCTTCTATGGTTATGTATTTTTTTGATACATGTGAAACTCATTATTTTATATTGTAAAAATTTATCAATATTTTGGGATTTTGAATGGATATCATGCCTTTCTTGACAAATCTTCCCATTCCTTTGGGAAAAGTTATAAAGTAGGTATTTAATGTTTGGAGTGTTAGATGATGATTTACAATTGAAAAACTATTTGAGACCTGAACTTGACATATTTGACTTTATCATTACCATGGATTATATGATTATATAGAAAGCTCAGATCGATTTATATCATCATTAGGTACAAATTTTTTCTCTTTATGGAGTCAATTATGTCTTCTAGAGTGATTTGTATACATTATTGGAAAGAGAAAGTCTCATTTCTCCCTAGAGATGAGTTGATCGCATACCGATTTTTAGAGTTGTTTCTTAATGTAATTTATCGATGTATTAGTAGCTCTCTTACAGTGGTGGTGTGTGAGTATCCTTTTATTTTTTAGATTATTTATCTAGGTTACTTCCCCATAGGGAAGTTGAGTTCTCTATAGACTTTCTTTCAGGTATGAGACCCATTTATATAACTTTATACCATATGTGACCCACTAAATTTAAATAATTAAAGGATTGAGTGGAGGATATTGAGTCCAAAGGATTAATTCATCCCACTATTTCACCTTGGGAATCACCAGTTCTCTTTTCAAAGAAGGCATAAAAGAGTCTATGGATTTACATTAATTACTATAAACTCAATCAAGTGATGGTAATTAACAAATTTCCCCTTCCCATGATTGATAACATTTTTTACTAGCATAAGGTGGCTCACTGGTTTGTAAAAATTTATCTAAGACTAGGGTACCATTAGCTGAGGGTTTTTGATGAATATATTCTTAATAATGTTTTTAGGCCTCAGTAGACTAACTATGAGTATTTAGTTATGAAATTTGGCCTTATTAAGACTCTTGTGGTGTGTATATAATTGATGAACTGAATCATTCATTGGTTCTTTGATTACTTTATAGTTATATTTGGGGATTATATTCATGTTTATTTCTACATTAGAGGAGGATCATGTTAATCATCAAAATATCATCATAAGAATCCTAATATAACATTGTCTATATAAAATCTATCTAGATGTCAATACTGGATTCAAGAAGTGATATTTATGGGCTATGTTTTTTTTGAGATGGGTTTCTCAATGGATCCTAAAAATATCTAAGTGGTGATATCTTGGGAGCTTCCAAGGAACATGTTTGAGATCCAAAGTTTCTTTGGATTGTCCAGTAATTATAGAAAATTTGTTTGGGAATTCTCCCATATTACATCCTTTATGACATAGTTGGCCTATAAGGGTGTAAATTTTTTTTCTATTTTGAGTTGTTCCAGATTTATTTTGAGGAATTGAAAATGTTATTAACTTCATCTCTAGTCTTCATTGTTCCTGAGTCTGGTGCTGGTTATGATTTCTATAGTGATTCCTCATGTATGGGTTTGGGATTTTTTCTAATGTAGAGGAGCTATGTGGTAGATTATGTATTTTATTAGTTATGAACTTATGAAAAGAAATATCTCACTCATGATATTGAATTAGTAGTGGTGATTCATGGACTTAAGAATTGGCTCCACTACCTCTTCAGGGAGTGGTTTACTGTTTATTCAATCTATAAGAATATGAAGTATATTTTTACCCCAAATGATCTCAACATGAGTCAAAGACATTGGTTGGAATATCTTCAGACCTTATATTTTGATATTGCCTATACCCCTAGTAAATGGATTGTAGTTGCAGATGCTTTGAGTAGGAAATTTCCAACTCTGGCAGTAAAAGAATAGGTGGAAGATTAGTGATTAATAAGCTTGTTCATTGAGATCAAATTAGATGAAGGGAGAACTGAAGGATGAGTATTACTAACTTGTATTCAATTATATCACATGTGGATTATTATATTTGACTTGGGAAGGTTAAGGATATAGAGTTTCAATGTTTCAGTGGGAATCTTTTTGGTTGGGATACCTCTAGTGAGTGGTCTCGGTATCCAGATGGAGTTTTACTCTTCGAAGATAGGAGAGTTGTTTCATTAAAATTGATGAAAGAGTTGATGGATAGTGGACACTGATCGATTTTTCTTATGAACCATGGAGTTACCAAGATGTACAATGATTTGAGATGTCATTATTGGTGGATGGGAATGAGATGACCAATTATGGGTTGTGTATCTCGGTGCCCCGTATGTTATAAAATCAAGGCGAAACATGAGATACCTACTGAGTTTTTGAAACCATTACCAATTCCATTACATAAATGGGATGAGATATCCATGGAATTTGTGATTGTTATACCTCATACTCTTAGTGATAAGGATATGATATGGTTGATTATTGATCGACTCATGAAATTAGGTTATTTCATACCTATAAAGGAGTCCAAAAATGTATAGGACCTTGGAAAATTGTATATGAGGGAGGTTTTTAGACTTCATGGAGTTCCATAGGCTATTATTTATGATATATACCATCAATTTATATCATTATTTTGGAGTGTATTATAGAAAATGATGGGTATATAGTTAAAGTTGAGTACATTTCATCACTAATAGATGGATGTACAAACTAAGCAATCCATCCATATTATTTGAGATATGCTCTAGACATGTGTTCTTGAATTCATTGGATTGTGAGAGAAACATTTTCTCTTAGTGAAGTTTTCTTATAACAAAAGGTATCTTTCTTCGATCGAGATGAATCCATTTGAAGTGTTGTATGAGAGTCCTTGTGGATCGCCTCTCTATTTGGAAGAGGTTTGAGAATAGTCCTTGGTTGGACTAAGAATCATTCAGGAGATGATAGATATAATTAAATTGATCATAAAGAGGATAGAGATAATTCATAGTTTCCAAAAATCCTATGTCAATCAACATTTTTTCCATTGGACTTTGAGGTGGGTGATCGTGTTTTTCATATAGCTTCACCTCAGTTGTGACATAGATGTTTGGGGAAGCAGGTTAAGTTAGAAACTCATTATGTCAGCTCGTTGGAGACTGTTGTGAGACTTGAGAAAGTGGAATCTCATTTGGACTTACATATTTTTTAGCATCTATCCACAATGTGTTTGATGTTTCTCAACTGAAGAAGTATCAGTCAAACCAATCCCACATGATTGAGTGGGAGGATGTTGATATTAAACCTGACACCTTTGTGGTTAAAAGGAATGTTTATATAGTAGACTGATAGGATAATGTGTTACATAGAAATATGATCCTACTAATTTGAGTGAGAGGGAAGTTTGGTAGGGACAACCATGATATATGGGAGTGTAAGGCCTTAATGATGCAGTAATGGCCTTATCTTTTCTTAGTTTTGTGACCAGGTTTCCTTCTGGGGATAGAAAAGTTTTATAGTGGGGAGAATTTTCACACCCATGTATTTCAAATTATGTATAGAGCTCTCTTTCAGTCTTGTATTTTAAATTTTGGGGTTATTTTTATGCTAGGTATGGTTTTTGTGTCATTGGTGGCATCAAGAGGAAACTGGCTAGTCAGTGGAGGGAACCGTCTATCCGATGATATTTGGAAGAACCACTACCAACTTGTAGGTTTCATCATACATTTGGTGGAATGCCTATAGGTGTAGGTATTTTTCCTACACCTAATAGATAGCTAGTGAGGCTTAGCTGTTGTCTAGTGATGCCGCTAGTCATGTAGTTTAGTAAGGGACAAATGGTCATTTTAGACCAAATTAAATTGTTAGCCTCCCTAATTCAACCCTTATGTATCTAACTCGGTTTTTCTTGATCTAGAGGCTATAAAGTGCCATTATTAGATATCCTCCTCTCCCTGATGGTGATTCTCCATGTCGTTTGAAGCTTGGGTTTTCATTATTCATAATCCGGTAAGAGTACTCCTTGTAATATGATGTCTCCTATCTTTATTCATGTTTTTGATGTCTCATGAGACTAGATTATTTTATTTAGTTTATATATAGAGAACTGGCCATTTGTTATCATATATAGGTTCTTGAGAATCTGATCTCCTTGTTTCACATCACTATTGTTGAAGAGATAATGTTGTTTCATCATTATCATGGTAGGTTTATTTATTTTATAGTATACCCCTTGGCATGCCTTATGTTCTTTGATTATTACTTTAGTTATAATTATGAAATTGTTTTTGGTAATGGATTTAATCTTTGAAGTATATTGTTATGTTTTTAAAAATGGGGCCTTTGATGGAAACTATTTGAGACACATTTTTTGTTTAATCAATTGCCTCAAAGATGATTTCAAAAAAGGAATATGGTTTTTTATGTGATAAAGTGGTATGGATCACGAAAAAATGTTTTTAAAAAATATGGCTTGAATTTTAAATGTTTTGTGCCTTGGAATTATTTTTATGATACAAGATTTTGGTTTCTGTAATATAATGGTGATGTAAATAACATTAGGTATACCTTGGGATGTGGGTAAAAATAAACAATGATTAGACCTAGTTGAGTAATCTATCACTAGGGGAGGTGCCCTTGATGTCATGGAGACTAAAGGGTATCCTTTTTGAGGGACTGAGGTTTCTAATCTTTAAGAGTCACATAAGATAGCCATTGTGCCTTAGTGTTTCTTAGTGGTTTGGTTTTTTAAACCCTTTTGTCATGTATTTCCATCCTTGTTTCTTAATATTACATTACATGCAAGATATTTTTATATTCTTATCTTCTCACTTTCTCTTATTATGTAAAATTTATACATGAAAACTGTTTACTAATATTTTTTCCTTTGGAATTGTAATATGTCATATTTCTCAATTTTATTGATTATGGAATGATTTTTAAAGGATTGTAATTATTTTTGAAAAGATAACTAAAGGAAGATTTCTAAATCGAAAATGATTTATTCTGAATTGTTTTATAATTCATTTTAAAACACAAACAAATAGATTTAAATGGTTATACATTGTATAGATTCCTTGGTGGTGTCATACTAGGAATTTTTTTCTCACATCCTAATTTTTCATTTATATGTTTGTAGCCTTGTTTTTATGATATATTTAAAGGGAATAGAATCATGTAGAGGAAGACTCTCCTTGATCATGTTGCCTATCGGTGGGTTGGGTTGGAGACAAATTATGGTCACATGGAGATGGACCCATGAGCTGTTTTGGGTTATATGTTTTTTATGGTCTTATTATTATTTTTTGAGACCTTTTTATCCAGATGTTGGATGTGTCCATTATGGTTTTTGTTTTTACATATGATATATTTTTGTTAACATATATTTTATATTGTTTGTTTCTTTTATATCATATGTCTATTGAGGGTAAAATTTTTACCATCTTCTATTATATGATACCCAAGTGCTTACCTCTAGCCTTTGACAATCAGGAACATGCTTTAGGCCTTATAATAGATCAAATCAGGTGAAGTTATGGGTTTATCTTGGTTGTTATATTACAATGTAGATAGGTAACTAGATCAAGGTAATGAAAAAATACTCCAATACAATCCAATAACCCCAATCAAGGTAATAAAACTCTATATCCTTATAAACCTTCATAGTCTCATAAAATTATTACTAAATTAATGATGCCTTGAATCCTTACCATGAATATTCCTTTTATATATTAGTATAAATGATATACTACCACCACTTAAAACTCAGACCCTTGATCATAAAAGTAGTGAACATGAGCTTAAGAGACTCTAGAAGTTCAATAAGGTAGAGTATATTGTATATATTCTTCATCCGGTCTTCCACTTCCTAATAATATTTCTACCTAGGGAAGAGAGGAGGGATCATGTTCTGAAACTCTAAAACATAATCTCTAGGTTAATAAATTTGAGGGTTCACATGTAGGGATTCACATGTATCTCCCTCTTGATAATCCATCAATACTTAGTGGTGGCATACTCTAAAAGAGTGAGAAACATGAAAAAAATCAAAATAGACCTAAAAATTAAGATTTTTACAAAAACAAGAATAAAATAAATAATCAAGCTCAAAATATTAATAGAAATTCATTTATACCACCATAATACACAATATTTACTTATTAAAATTCAAAACATAATAAAAACATCAAATTATTCTTTAAAAAACATATTAATTACCCCTAAACTAAAATGTTTCATAGAAACTATTTTTAAAAGATTTTTACATGGATACCTAAAATAATTTATAAAGAAATCATTGAAATCATTTACAAACCAAAACCTTTAAATAAACTCAAAGGAGTTTTATAAGATTCCATAATAAAACACCTAAAACATTTTATACATCTGTTTTTCATTAAAAAATCCTTTATAAGTTCACACTTCACTTTAAATCCAAAAGTTTTATATAATGTATTGAAAATTATAAAAATAAACTCAAATAAAATTAATAATACCTATATATATCCTTAATTCATATTAAATAAACAAAATAAAACAATATTACTGATTCTGAATCATAGAGAAATTTTTTTAAAAAAAAATAAAAAAATGTGCATAATTTTACATCATGGTTGGGAAAAACATGAGTTAACAATATGATGTCAAAAGGAATATACCCAAATTATTCTACACATGGTTATCTAGAACATTCACAGTAAACTTAGTGACCCTATGTTTCTTCCAATTCTCACTCTAAAATATCTATTCTCTCCAATTAACTCAAAAATATTCAACAAAAAACACAAAAACTCAAATAAAGATTAACATCTAAATAATAATCAAGAACAAATGTCCTATTAAAAACACATGACACATACATTGAACACCCCCACTAACTCAAGGTTCAATATGAAAAGTGTTGGAAATGAACTGACACCCAACTACCACTTAAGATCTATTTTTTCTCATCTCTGACATAATTCCTCAAACAAAAATAACGCGCTAATGCCATTTTTTCACAAAAAAAACATGATCTTACCCTAATTTAGGTACTAGAATCAGACAATAACATATCCCAAAGTACGTTCCCAATCAGTATGGGCTGGAAACTAGTTCCCGGGCATCAAAATATATTCATGTGGCAATGAATTCTCCTGATAATGTAATAATCAAGAAAGGATTCTCACCAGTAATTTCAGTATGATCACTCAATAAGTTGGAAATACATACAAAATAAATAATAAGATTCATACTAATAAAAATTTAACATGTCATAAACACATTTAATAATTCACAACCATTAATAAAAACAAATAAATATATATGAATACCTATAATATCAAAAAAAAATACTTAATTAAAACACAAAATATAGAGAAGAAAATGTACCAAGTAGGAATTTTTCTATTTCATAATGCATCAAATGAACTAAAAACCAAAGTAAAAATGAAGGAACCATGACTACCCATCTCTGTATTCCAAGAGAGATGCTCATTTTCTTAGATCCACCACCACCATACTAGGATTGGAACACAAATATCATCCATCACACCCAATTAGAAACTGAGCAAAGCCTATAAAATGATAGGAATGAGAAAAAATACCAAATAGGCATCCTTTCCACACCCCATGAATAACCTTTAAAATTAAATCCACTTAATTATATCTTGAAAGAAAATTATAAATGTGAGATTCGTATTTATATTGAAATAGGTAAAAAACTAACCTCTTTTGAAACCATTCTATTCAAAATATGGAGCTTACACTTTTCAATACAAAATAATCCTTTAACCCTTTTTAAGTTAAGAAAGAATTTGATATAAATATAATGGTTTAAAAAATCACTTTAGAAATTCCCATTTTATTTGGAAAATAAACATTACAACCTTTTATAAACATTAAAAATTAATGTTAAAACAAGTGTGATGTAATTATGCTTTAAAGAGGAAAATACTAATGATGGTAAATAAAAACATAACATCCACTATGATATAAATGTGACATAAAAATGAAATAAATATAAATCAACTATAATAGAAACATGAGAACCTTGATTATTATAAAATAGTAAAAATCAATCCTTATAGGAATACCTAAGATCTATGGAGACAATCTAGGACAAAAAATATAGAATCCATCTAATTAAATCCTGATGTGACTCAACTTCTAAACAATTTCTTTTACACTACTAGGTCTAAGTGAGAAGAAAGATATATAATATAGTACATGATCCAAATTTGGGGCCATTATCCAGAGAAGTAATCATAACTAGTGCAATACTAAAACCTAGATTTATCCCCTCGATACTCATGGTTTCCCATGAAATATAAATAAAGGTGAGAAATGAATATATAATAATAATAAAATATATTTATAATTGAAAATAATTATATCACACTCTCAACTCTGAACACCCTTTATAGAAGAAAGACCTTTTATCAAGAATGGTAATATAATAAATATGTCCCCCATTTAGGAAACTTTCTATACACTTTAAAAAATATCACTATCACTTTAACCTTTTCATAAATCAATAGATGGGGCTCACTTAATGAGTCCATTTACATCAAGAAAACCCTTTATAAGTGAAAAATAGGCCTTTTGGATATCATTTAAGAAACCAAGTTTGGAATTAATTTTTAAGAACCAAATTATATAAATATCATTAAGGTATCTCAAATGATTAAGGAAAACATAGAAAAACTTTATAATAAACCACAAACAACCTTAGTTTGAAAGTAAATACTATAAATTTGTTTGACATTGAAAACATCACTAATCCTACTTTGTATGAGGTTTATCAACCCATGTTGAGTATTGAATCCCAATGGGTAGTAGATTTTTCAAATATTGAGAACCCGAAATAGGGTTTGGAATATGTTTATGACCTATATAAAAATAATAACCTGACCCCTAAGGTGTTTATATGGTGACTACAAACTTCATTGGGGAAGATTCACTAATTAAAATAGTGATCCACCCTCCTCTATCAAGAGACCAACCTATCATAGTGATTAAGATTGAGGTGGAAGGCATTGAAAATCCCCAAGACTTGAATACTAGTTTTCTTGATTCTTCTATTGAGACTAAAAATAATTATTAGTATATTTAAAATAGCTGACCTATAGATAAATAATTCTTATGAGTGAATGATATAGAGATTCATACTTCTCAAGAGGGTGACATAAATGGACCTATTGCTTCCTAAATAAACAAGTAATTTATACCTAGAAAATATTACCCATGTATTTGTAGAATAATTGAGACTCTTTCCTCATATAGAATGGGGAATTAGGAGGTGAGGTTATTGAGGATGTGGGTGACTCTTCATCCTTGCATGAAGATAATCAGGATGAGAAAGTTATGGATTCCTATGGTGATTATTATTTGAAGTATATTAAAAATATCCGCATCACCTTAACTCATTCAATAATTTCATAGGATATGGAAGAGAAGTATGTTTCTAGAATTAGGAATGAAAATAATATTATATTGGATAATGATGTTTTGAATAAAGTTTTTGATGCTATGAATGACATTTTGTGAAGATTTTTCAAGAAATAAAAATTAGGGAATTCTTATTATAAGAAGTATCTTAGACAACACAACACCTTGGTTCATTCAATGGATGAAAAGTTCCCTCACTACTTTGAATCCTATTATGACAAATAGGAGTAAGAATATGACTATGGTATACCTTTATTTCTTATTTTTCACATTATGTTGCTTTTTCTCTATTTTTTCTTGTGTCTCTCCCATCTCCTAAATTTATGCTGGATTGGATTTTGGTTATTGATGATTTCATAGTAACAATAATAAATGTTTTTGAGGTCCCACTTGGTTGGTCATTTCAGTATGAAATGGGTGGTCGATGGATTTTTTTTCTTTATTTTTTTAGGTTTGGAGGTATTTTCTTGACCTATTTTCATTGTCACATGTATTTTTACTTTTTAATTCACATACATAATGAATTAATTTTCTTCCAAAAAACAACCCCTTTATCAATGAAATCCATTTGAAAATAGCCATATAGGAATTTAAGAAAGAATCATGTGTGAATATTTATATAAAAATAGATTTGAACATTAAAATATAAAGAAAACCTTTTATGCCAAATGAAAATGAAAATGGAGATCAAAGCACCTAGGGAATAAATTACTAGATACTATTGGTATAACCTATAAAACATTTAAAACATGTAATAGATGTGAGAAATCATTCATGGTTTTAAATTTAATGATCTATTCATAGAGAAACATACCTTAATTCATTAAATTTCACTCACCATGGTTTTAATCCACCATAAAAACGTAAGAGGAACCTTTAAAAAATAATAAGGATTCCTAAAACAATAAAATATTCAAGTAAAAATCAATAAACAGTATACCCTAGGACACCATTACCATTTTAAGGTTAGAAAATAAGAGTAAAGTAAGGATAAGAGAGGATTAGAAGATTTCTAGTTGATATTTTCCCAAAGATTCATCATCAGAAGTGGAATAAAACTCATAGAGGAACTAAGATGATAAGGGAGGAATGATAGAGATGATTACTAGGATGCTGGGAGTCAATTAGAAGGAAATAAATCCACCAAAGGGTTTTAATTTGATATATTTAAATAGTAATCTCATCAAATTAAAAATATAGGTTTCTCTCATGGTTTGGTGACACAATTTACTAAACTATGCGCCAAATGTACCACCACCTCTAGATAGACCTGGGTGTTTTTGCACAACTTGGCCAAATTTTTCTTCCAAACTCTTCCCCAACCAAGTGCAAAAGGATAATTTGTAAGATACTCATCGGACAATTAATCTTATATGTGTAAAAAAATGTACATAGTTTCCCCTAATCTTGTGTTAACTGTGTAGGGTCGATTTATACATAAAATTACCATGCATGATCATTACTAGATACATATGAAAATTATCATGGTTAACTAAACCATTAACCCTTCACAAAAATTAAGGGTTCATACATAAGAGACATCATTTCTACTAAAAATGTGACCATGTGATAACCATACGACACCTAAAAATCTAAAACTTAGGAAAAATTCAAAGTCTACTCTAACTTAATTAAAACAAAAAAAAACAAAAAAAATAATAAGTAATAGTGAGGTTGGAGTGTAACACATCATCTGAGTCACATTAGACCGGTGTATCTAGACCCTAATACATTGTTGTAAGAATTCCCTCATGGAATTTATATGTTCTCATTATTGCAGAGAATTTCTTTTACATATTAATATGATGAATACATTAAGTACACTCTGAAATAAATAATATAGAATTAAATTTAAAATGTGATAATAATATAACATGTAAAAATAGAATACATGATCAAATAATAAAATAGATATGCTAAAGTTGGTTCTAGGGCCCCAACACCAATAACCTTCCCATTGAATCAATAATTTAATTTATTAAATAAGTGTTAAAATATAGGCCATGGATGATACTATAAAAAACAAAGATATAGTATTCCATTCTTACAAATGAACCATGCAAAACACTTGTTTTATTTTTTTTTGATTTCATTATTTCATTTCATACTACGCGAGTGATTAAAAATTGTTGAAGAAAACTCATGTTAAACTGTCTCCTTGATCCACTTTTCTAGTTACGTTTTGATAATTATAAATACTTATTTATTTCATAATTATAATTTCTCATTGAAAATTTTATTCACTATTAAATTATTCTAAGTTTATTTTACCCTTACTCAATTTCTTGATATACATGTTTATCTTTACTTGATCATGGATCTATCCTTATGTGGTTATCCTTTACCCTTATATAGCATGTGAAAAAGTACATCTTACCTTTACATAACTTAACCTTATGAGAGTTATGTGGAACTTATTCTAAATTTTTATAATTTGTTTACCCTTACACAAAAACATTATTTAACTTTATGTAGTAAGAACATTATCCTTACATAGCTTATGGAATTTTTGAATTACCTATATGCAACCTATAGAAAATTTTGATTAATTTTATGTAAGAATAATTATTTTCCATGAGGCTTATTGATGATTGGACACATGTAAAATGCATCACCTGTATGAACAAATAGATAAACCATATCAGTAATAGATTGTCCATATAACTATGGATCAGCTGCAAGACAGATAGTCCAAATTTTTCTAACTGTTTAACTGACTGTATGAAGAGATTCAATCAACCATGAGGAATTAAATCAAACAAGAGGTATGCCCTCAATTTACCACAATAACATAATTCAAATAACCATAAGGTATGTACCATAAGTAAAAATTTATTTACCACACATCCAATAAAACCGACTATGTGTTGAACCAATCAGCCATGACTGCAATGTTTTCTATGTCCTAGTTCAATAGTATAACCATTTCAATTAATAATATAAAGTAAGTTAGTACCTACCATGATATTTTTCCTATTGAAAGGTTGAACCTATTATGAAACTTGATCAACTATATTGTTAAACATATCATAAGAACTTTACCTACTGTAAATCTATTTACCACATGAAAAAAGTTTCTAGAATTAACATGCTATGTTATTCATGATTTTTATATATTTATTTAGTATAAGTTTTTATTAATTATTTTTATTGATATAGTTAGTTATTAATTACTTATTAATTATTTTGATACTAAGTAATTTTATTTAGGATAATTTTATACATGATTTAATGACTATCATGTGGGATAAATGTTATCATTCCTTTCTTTAAAAGCACAAGTTCTAAATTCAAATTATTTGGAATTTTAATAATTCCCATAACATGATTTATAGGAGTGTTCCTTAAGAATTTAATGTTGTTTAATATGGATTGACAGTTTTCTATTAATTATTATTACTACTTCCACTATATAGACTATTTTAATTTTATTTCTTATCAAAGTAAACCATGAGGGAATATTATTCTTATAAATTCAATGAAGAGATCAAATATTTATTTGGGATGTATGAAATAAATTTTTTTCATATTTTGAATATGTTATACTTAAAGTAACTCTATATATTGAGTATTATAGAGCTACTTTTATATCATGGTTAAGGATATTCTTGAACTTTACTATGAGACACACCTTTTCAATCAACTGTTACTTTTAGCTGGACTTATCCTTTGCTACTAGAGAGAACATTATTGCCTAGACACTTAGATCCTTACTCATTCAACTAGTTTTTGTGATTCTTAATTCTTTCTATTATTCTTTGTTTGTTATTGTATTGGGTTATACTAACCATAAAAGTTAGGATCTCGGTTATACTACCCTATACATAAGGTATGTGTGGGTTGTGTCTAAACAGTAAATGGTAAAGCTTTCAATTTGCCTTGATCCAGATAAAGGAGGTTTGGTTTCTTCACCACCTTAAAAGAAATTTGGGGGGTTGTGACTCCCAATGAGAAAAAATTAGTCTTGTTTTGTGCCTTGAGTGTTTAGAAATGAAGTTTTAAAGAGTTGTGACTCCCTTTAAAAGAGATATTTTCTATAGTTAGTAGGTGTCATTCTTCTCTATGTTTGTAGAGGGGTGAAGAGTAAAGTAGGATCATTTGGACATTAACTATAATAAAAACCACCATGTTCATATTATTTATATTTCCACATAATTAATATTCAACTTTGATAATAATTTATAAAATTATTTAAAAGGGTCAATTCACCCCCCTCTTGAATTTTTGGTTAATCTCACATCAGGAACTAATAATTGGTATCAAAGCTTTCCCCCTGGAATTTCATATAAATATCTATCTATGTTAATAAATTTATAACTTAATAATAAAGGTGAATTGATTAATTTTAAGATATAAATAAAAAATAAAAATGATGTCTAGACTCCTTAGAAACCTCTATTCTACGATGGTACTGACTATAGATATTGACAGTCACACATTGAAGCTTTTATTAATCATTTAAATATTAATACTAGGAAAATAATAGAGAAATCATACAAATGAACTAAATTTCATCCCAAATCATTGACTGTTAATGAATCTATTATATATGTTTTAAATTAGAAGGTAATCAACCATTTAAATTATATAATTAGTATAATTTTCTATATCCATGTATCTGTATATAAAATAGAACATGAAATATGATGCATTCTATAAGTTACTCATTTAGGTTCAAATAAGATTATAAGAACTATGCTTGGTATGTTAATAGATAAGTATCAATAGTTTAAATTAATAGAAGAAGAAACATTTAATCAAATTTTTGATATATTTATGAGTATTGTGAATGGTATAAGTGGTTTAGGATAAACATTAGATAATTTTATATTATTTAAAAGAGTTTTAAAATCTTTACCAAATAAATGGGATGCTAAAAAGGTAGTTATTTATGAAAGTAAAAAATTTCAAGGAATATAAATTAGATGAGATTATTTAATATTTATTAAAATATGAATTAGAATTGAAAAATATTCCTTTGTATGAAACTTTAAAAAAGAATAGAATTTCTTTTAAATTAAAAGTTACTACTTAACCTTTTGACTCTAAGCTACAGTCAAGTGAAATAGATGGTGTTTCTCATATAGAAAAATTTGGATATAGGAAGAAGAAATTTTAATCTTGGAGATTTTAAAAATATCATCCTAAACATGAGTATAAGAAGAAGAGAAAATGTATTGATATTTCTAATGATGATTACAATTTTTTTAAGTTCATAAAAAGATGGAACATAAAAATTTATTACACAAAACTAAAGAATTAAAATAAAAAGAAAGAACAATAAAAAAAGGAAATAAAATCAATGGTCATTGGTTAAAGTTACTCTTTAGACTCAGATTCTAATGATGAAACAAGTGCTGAAAAAGAATCACTAAACATATGTTTAATGGCATCATCAAAAAAGGTAAGTGAATCATATTGTTCTACTTATTTTGAATCTAATCCCACAAAAAATAATTTTTAAGAAGATATTGGTAGACACAATCATAAAGTTAATAAGATTATCAATTATTTTAAGAATATTAAGAATAAACACAATGAAATTATTGATGAAAATTAAAATTTAAGAAATACTCCTTCGAGATCCAATTATAAGTTATCTACTAACATGGAAAGTGTTCAACTTGAAAATCATAAACTAAAGGATTATTAATATAAATGTGGTGAATAAAAAATAATATAATATGATTTTGTGTTGGAATAAATGAACACAATAGAAATGAAGTCATAAGGTCGAAAGAAAATCTGTCAAGTTTTGTTCAATGTGGATAAAGTTATAATAAAATGATTAGTTTTCATAAAATAGATAAAAATAAAATTAGCCTTGGATATGATAATATTTTACCAAAATTTATAAAAACATATTTTTAAAAGGTACAAATGGTGATGTTTCAAGTGTTACATGATGCAGATGTCAAATGAAGTTCCATTATGCAAATGAATGTTCCTTGATATTTCAATAGTCTCTTGGTCACACCAAGTATTTTTTCTCTAAATCATTATATTCTAGATTACCTCTAGTATGGGTTCTGAAAAGTTATTATACTAATCCTATAGTACCCAAATTCTCATGGGTGCCAAATTATTTTTAAATCTATTTTTTTGGGAGTGTGTCTTAGAAATATGAAAAATAACACATTATACATGTAAAGTAGAAGTTTATGACACATGATATCTATAAATTTATATATTTTGATAAGTCTGATGGTGGTAGTTCTACATTTGGTGATAAATAAAAGGGTAAAGTAAAAGGTTTTGGAAATATTGGAATTTACACACTATTATTATTTCAAAGGCTATATTTATTTAAGGTTTAAAGTATAATCTAATAATTATTTCATAACTTTGTGGTGATGATATGAATGTGAAATTTAAAAATGATAAATGTGTTACTTTAAAATATAAAATAGTTTTATGTTATAAAAATATAAAAGATAACATTTATTAAATTAATTTTGATGAATTAACTGTGAAAAACATAAAATTATTAAATGATGTACAATATGAAAATGTTTTATGTCATAGAATATTATGACATGAAATTTTCATGTTACATCATAAGTTCTTCAAAAGCCAAAAAGTGATGGATCTACCCGAGTTAAATATGTCTATTACCTATATATGTGATTCTTATTGAAACGTAATTAGCATAAGGAATCATTTAAATAAGTTCATGAGTTAATAACTTTTATATCACTTCACCTTTTACATTTGGATCTATTTGGACCCATGCAAAATGCTAGTGTAGAAGGTAAAAGGTATGTATTTATTATTGTATATTACTATAACAGATTCACATGGACTTATTTTCTTGCACATAAATATGAAACCTTTTCTAAATTTATTACTAACATTAAATTGGTTCAAAATGAAATGGGGTGTCTAATTTTTTCAATTATAAGTAATGGAAATGGTGATTTTTCAAGTACACCTCAATAAAATGGTGTAGTTGAAAGAATGAAATAGGACCTTATGGGAAATGGATAAGAAAATGATAAATGAATATAATTTTCTAAAATAATTTTGGTTAGAATATATAAACTCAGATTATCAAGTTTTTAATATAATTATACTTTGAATAATCTTAAATAAAACACCTTATAATGTATGAAAGGGAAGGGAGAAGATACTTTTCTATTTCAAAGTATTTAGTTGTAATGTTTCCATTCTTAATACCATGGATTCATTAGAAAAAATCGATTCAAAATTTGATGAAGGTATTTTTATAGGATATTATAAATTTATTAATACATAATTAGTTTATATAAAAATAACATTAATTGATGAAAAATCTATTTATGTTAAATTTAATGAAAATAATTTACAAGAAAAAAATATGATTTAGATCAGGTTGAGGAAGATTTTAGAGATTTTAATTTTGGTGAACGTAAAATTTTAGATTTGGATTCATAAATTAAGGGGGGAGTTTCTCTCTTGAATAAACATTGAAATTTATTAATTACCATCTAATTGATAATGTAATATGGGATATAACTGATGGTGTTAAAACCATAAATTCCTTAAGAAATTTTTGTGCTTACTGAGCATTTATTTATGAGTTTATAACTAAAAATATGGTTGAATCTTTATATGATTAAAATTGTATTATGGAAATTCATGAATAATTAAATTAATTGGATAGGAATAAAGTATAGAGCTTTGTAAAATCCTTAAGGATTAAAATATTATTAGCACCAGATGGATCTTTAGAAATAAAATAGATGAATCTAGTCAAATAATTAGAACCAAATATAGATTAGTTGTAACATCCTAACTTTTTTTATGTATGTAATGTTTATGTTTATAAAATTATCTTTTTATATGATTTTTCATATCTAATATAGGGGTGTTAGAAGTTGGTTTTAAGTGTTTAAGGATTCAGGTTTTTAATCTTAGAGACTTTAGTAGGGACTTGGCCTTAGGTTGGCTGGAAAACAACCATTAGTTGGATAGTGAAACCCACTAGAAAATTGGTGGGGTTTCTATGAGTCTATTGGCTACATTTGACCCCACCAGCCATCAGATGAAGCCACTAGCTCCTTGATGAGGCCCATCAAATATCTGGTGTGACCAATCTAAGGGTAAAATTAATAGACCTTGAGGGATTTTAATCCCATGAATTTTTTACACCATTAATTGTCCAATTTCAAACCTGATGGACATAACTCTAATTTTAAACCTTCTCTCTTTAATCATGGAACTCTCATCCTTATCCCCTTAGATATCCTTAATTATAACCATCAGAAAATACTTAAATGGTGATTTTTATTTAGATATACTCCAAATTCTTCATCCTTATTATGATACAAGCATGGATGTATGATGAGTCTATGTTTTCTATCATGGTACAATGATGAATTATTCCTTTATTCATATATCAATGGTGGATCTAATTATTTTATTCCATTTCATTATCAAATCAAGATTGAAAATCAATAATGAGTATTGTATAGGTAAGTGTTCATGAATAACCTTCTTTAACCTCATGGTTTATTGATGATGGAACCTTAATCCATTGATGATTCCTTGGTAGGTTGGTAGAGGATTCAACACATCAATGAAAATCCCTCTTGACCGAAGATAGAACTCTTAATAATGGTGGAATTTCTAGTTAAAAATTTCAAGAATGGTCATCAAGAGACCTTATTTTTCTTGAATATCAACTTAAATATATTTTCTGTTGATAGATTATATGTTGGTCAATATCCATTGGCTAGAACCAAGATGCACTTCTAAAATTGGTTATGAATTCATGATCTGTTCTTTGAATGAGAAAGGACCCATGGAATTGTCATTCCTTTATTCAACATACCTTTAAATTTATTTTGTTGATGAAATTTGTAAGGTATGTGGCTCTATAATCACCTTCTGGACATATAATATCCTTGACTCTTATTCTAAACCCTTTTCTTGAGTCAGAATCAAAATAAAAATCATTGAAGTTTTAGAAAGTTCATTATGGGTGTGCAATGTGGTTTGATCTTCAATCCTTTGACAAACCTTGATGTACGTCATCAAAAACCTTGAGGTGGGAAGTTTATTACCTCATAGAGGTTGTGTACATGATCGTTATCATCATATGATGTTTTGTGTTCATATTCTCTAGAAAATGTTGAGTTACATGTATGCATGTTCCTGATTATATTTCACACTCATGATATGCTATTTATTCCTTGTTATGTTATTCCCTATTGCATTATATTTTTACTTTGTCTATATCATATTATTACACTATGTATATTACCAAAGTGGTAGGTGGACCCATCATGGCTCGGTGGACCCAGAGGGGGAGTATGTTTAAATGATACATATGACATGATGACTGGACCAGGTTGGATGACGGGGCTTGATAACCTAGTGTGGGCTGACCCAAGGGCATGATAGTCCATGTGATCTAAACCATGAGGCAATAAGGGTCATGATAGTCTATGTGACCAGACCTAAGATATATTAATAGGTAATGATGTCCTATTATGGCCTAACCTAGAGGACTAGGTCCTATACAACTATTGAGCAGCATTGAGGCTTGATCCTATGATTATTGGAACACACCGACCCTAGATACGTAGAGTCAGTGTATTATTTTATTACATAGGCATAATCAACATAAATCAAATCCCGAAGGACCGATCAATTTAGTATCCTTGAAAAAACTTTATAAAAACATGAGTTTTACATTATATATTGAAATAAAAAACAACATAGTATCTCCTTTTAAAACATTCATATTCCTTCGACCATCCGTTCAAGTAATTCATAATATACTTCTTCACATCCTGGGGAAACATGAATCATAAGAAAGGGGTGACAGCAGATGCTCAGTATGGATAAACAATATATCAGAAGCTATCATAAATATGCATAAACTTTTAATGTAAGGTATAAAATTGAAACACAATCCTTTTAAACATAATCTTTAGCATAATGTGAAAATAATAAATAAAATAATATCATTTAAAAATTCACATGAATATTATACTAGTTGAATAATCACATATAATATCAATAACTAATCTCATAACGAGGGAATGCATAATTCCATACATCATAACCATACCATCAAGGCCACATGCCAAGACCATACACAAACGGGTAAAAACCCAAACTAGTTTGTCTTATGATACCTACCGATGCATCGAAGGGCTATAGCGGGCCTCAACCGTCACTTACTAAGTCCAATTCATTCCTTATATGAAAATGTTTAACATAACATAACATTCCTATTAAAACTAGAATACAAAATATTAATATTTTAACCATAAACCATAAATGGTATAAAAATAGAACATCCATAGTCAAAAATATCATAAAACCTTCAATACAATATGGAAGATTTCATCATAATAAATCAACATCAATTAATCATAAAATTAAACAAAGTATCTTGACATAGATGAAAATAATCGAATAAAATCATTAAAATTCTTTGAGAGAAATATCCCCTTTTTACATTGAAATTATTTAAAAGTCACAAAATTATAAATGAAATTTTTTTTCTTAAATAACCATGTAATATTTTATGGTAAGCTTCAAAATTATAAGGCATCATAACAGAATTAATTATCCACTCTCTTTGTATAAGTAAAAAACATTATTTCCTTAATTTGACAAAAAGGTCATAAAGTACCTTGTTTAGAAAATGATGGAAAGATTAATTTCAAAATGTTTTATAAAAATTAAAACATGGGTAAAAATGAATTTTTATTAATTGTATATAATATTTTTAAATAAATTTTAAGAAACATGGACATGGATTATAAAGATGTCCAATAGATACTTATGTATAATAACCTCAGATAATAATGAGATTGTGAAATTAACCCTTACCTTGTAAATTCCTTTAGTTGAGGGTGTGTTAACCTCCTGTATAATTTTTAAATATTGTTATTAAATTATAACATAACCATATCCATATTTATGATATAATATATTATCCTCTTATATTTTTTGTTAATAATATTTCAGTATTATCATTGTTTTGCTTGTTAACTGCTTTGTTTTCCCATTCTTCTCTTGTCGTGTAAGTAAAGTTTATTATGCATAGGACATATTTTATTAATATAAAGAATTATATTATGTTAATTAATATTATATGTACTCATATTATAAATTTTATAATCAATTTTTAATGTTTAATGTGGAGAATTAATCTCACCGTGTCGTGGAGGCGGTAGGTCGTACGTACGGACGAGTGACAATATCATTCCCTTGATGGTAAAATGGTATGGAATTGGTTGGTATATTAATTATAAAGAATCAATATCATGTTATATTAATTATTTATATCCAATATACACATCATCCAAATAAATTAGTGTTGAATAACAGATTACACCACAACGTGGAGACACTAAGTCGTACGCACACGCGCATGGTGATATTGTTATACATAGGATCGATAAAAAGAGGAACATGGTTTTTCCATAATCATAATAAAATATTAGAATGTATAATATTCTGGATTTATTAATTTATTATATAAACAACATATTAATTGGAAGTTGAATTATAAAATAACTTTGAAAGAGTTGATAAAACAATTAGCTTTTTCTCGAGCATCACATTTTGATTTGAACAAAAGGACTCCTTAAGATGGATTTCTACCCAAAGTATGGAATCTTGGATAAATTGGGAGAATATTTTAGTAGAAATGGGTAGGTTTTGTCTGAGCCAAATGACTTTAATGGTGTGAATTAAAGAGAAGGAGAGGTTCCCATTTATAAGATAGGTGAGGGGAACTTTAGGAAAATCTTAAAATATTAGTTTAATATAAATTTTTTTCAATTAAAAATGGATCCAAAGTGAATTTAATAAAGGATAAGATAATTATGTGTCCAAATCACCTCAAAAAATTAATTTTATACATGTTTAGGTCACATAATTAACCTTATATTTTGGATTTAATCCTTTGTTAAAAAATTTAACTTTTACTATAACAACTTGTCTTTCCGTACTATAGAGTTAATACAGTTACTATAAAATGCCAAACGAACACCAATTAGATAATTTATGACATATTTAACTCTATCCAAGTTAGTTGTATGAACTTTATACTTTTATGACTTGTATATCATTTAATAAAATTGTATTTATTTTAAAATATCATTTATGTCAATTTTGATACTATTCAATATTTTCATTTTTAAATTTTTTAAAACAACATTATAAATTCAAAAAATACTTAAAATATTTCATTAACATGTCTATTTTATCTATAAAATCTGTTTATTTAATTAGTTAAGTCAAATTATATTTATATTTAATATTTTTAATATTTTTAATATCATTTATTTGATATTTCTATTAATAAAACAATTTCTTCTTAACTATTATGTCATCATTGATGATAATTATCTAATATATAAAAAATAATCCTTTAAACCTTTTTAAGTTAAGAAATAATTAGATACAAATAAAATTGTTTAAAAAAATTCTTTTCAAATGACCATTTTATTTGAAAAACTAAATATTACAATCTTTTATAAACCTTCCAACATAATGTTAAAACAAGTGTGATGTAATTAAAATTTATAGAGGAAAATACCATTGATGGTATATAAAAACATAACATCCACAATGGTAGTAATGTGAGATAAAAATGAAATAAATAAAAAACAACTTTCATAGAAACATGAGAGCCAGGATTATTAAAAAATAGTCACAATTAATAATTATAGGAATATCGAAGATCTATAATGACAATCTAGGAAAACAAAAATATATAATCCATCTAATTAGCGCCTGATTTGATTCAACTTCCAAACAATTTGTTTTACACTACCATGCCTAATTGAGAAGAAAAATCCCCAAGATAGTACATAAACCAAAGTTGGGGCCATTATCCAGAGTAGTGATCATAACTAGTGTAGTACTCAAACCTAGATTTCTCACCATGATACTCATTGTTTTCTACGAAATATAAATAGATGTGAGAAATGAATATATAATGAGAATCATATATAAATAATTGATAGAAATTATATCACAATATCACCTCTGAACACCCTTCATAAAAGAAATACCTTTTATCAAGAATAGTATTATAATAAATATGTCCCCAATTTGGGACAATTTCTATCCACTTTAAAAAAATATCACTATCACTTTAACATTTTCATAAATCAACATATGGGTCTCACTTCATGAGTACATTTACATCAAGAAAAACCTTTATAAATTGAAAAATTTGTGTTTTGGACACTATTTAATAAACCATGTTTGGAATTAATTTTTGATAACCAAATTATATAAAGATAATTAAGGTATCTTGAATGATTAAAAAAACATATAAAAACTTTTTAATGAACCACAAATAACTGTGTTTTGAAATTCAATCCTTTAAATTTGTTTGATAATGAAAACATCACTAATCCTACTATGTATGAGGCTTCTCAACCCATGTTAAGGATTTAATCCTAGTGGGTTATATATTTTTCAAAAGTTGATAACCTATAATTGGGTTTGGAAGATATTTATGACCCATATAAAAACAATAACTTAACCCCTAAGGTGTTTATATTGTGACTACCAACTCCATTGGGGGAAGATTCAATAACTAAAACAGTGATCCAACCTCCTCTATCAAGATACTGGCTTATTATAGTGATTAATATTGAGGTATAAGGCATTGAAAATCCCAAAGACTTGAATACTGGTTTTCTTGATTCTTCTATGGAGACTAAAAATAATTTTTAGGATATTGAAAACACCTTACCTATAGATAAGGAATTCTTATGAGTGAATGAAAAGGAGATTCATACTTCTCAAGAGAGTGACATAAATGGACCTATTTCTTCATAAATAAACAAGGAATTAACACATAGAAAAGATTATCCATGTATTCATAGAATAATAGACACTCATTACTCATATATAATGAGGAATGAGTAGGTTAGGTTATTGGAGATGTGGGTGAATTTTCAACCTTGCATGAAGATAATTAGGATGACAAAGGTATGGATTCCTTTGATAATTATTCTATGGATTATATTCATAATATCCTCATACCCTTACCTTATTCAATAATTTCATAGGATATGTAAGAGAAGTATGTTTCCATTATCAGGGATTAAAATACTATTATATTGGATAATGATGTTTTGAATAATGTTTTTGATGCTATGAATGATGTTTTGTGAAGATTTTTCAAGAAATAAAAATGAGGGAATTATTCTTATAAAAAGTATCTTAGACAACATAACATCATGGTTCATTAAATGGATGAGAAGTTCCCTCATTACTTCGAATCCTATGTTGATAAAGAGGAGTAAAATGATGACTATAGTCTACCTTGGTTTCTTATTTTTCACATTATGTTTCTTTTTCTCTAGTTTTTCTTGTGTCTCTCCAATCTCCCAAATTTTTACCGGATTAGATTTTGGTTATTGATTATTTCACAATCACAATACTAAATGTTTGTGATGTCCCCCTTGGTTGGTCATTTTAGTATGAAATGGGTGATATGGGTGGTCGGTGAATTATTTTTTCTTTATTTTTTAAGGTTTGGAGGTATTTTCTCGACCTATTTGCATTGTCATGGGTAATTTATCGTTTTCATTCACATACATAAGGAATTCATTTTATTCAAAAAAAATAAAATTTATCAATTAAATCCCTTTGAAAATATCAACATAGGAATTTAAGAAAACATTACGTGTGAATATTTATATGAAAATAGATTTGAACATTAAAATATAAAGAAAAAATTTTATGCCAATTGAAAAAAAACATGGATAAAAGAAATTAGGGAATCAATTAGTAGATAATATTGGTATAACATATAAAAAATTTAAAACATGGAATAGATGTGATAAATCATTCATGGTTTAAATTTAATGATCTTTGCATGTAGTAATATACCTCAATTCATTACTTTCACTCACCGTAGTTTTAATCCACCATAAAAAGGTACGAGGAACCTTTAAAAAATAATGAGGAGTATTAAACAAGAAAACCTACAAGTAAACATCAAGAAACAATCATTCCCTAGGTCACCATGACCATTTTAAGGCTAGAAAAGAAGAATAAAGTAAAGATAGGAGTGGATTAGAAGATTTTTAGATGATATTTCCCCCAAGAATCATCATAAAAAGTGGAATAAAACCCATAAGGGAACTAAGAGTAATAAGGGAGGAATTATAGTGATTATTAATAGGATTATAGGAGTCAATTGGAGGGAAATAAATTTCTTAAAGGGTTTTAATTCAAAATATTTAAAGATAATATCATCAAATTAAAAAACTAGGTATCTCTCATGGTTTGGTGATACACTTCACTAAACTATGCGGCAAATATACCACCAACCCTAGATAGACCTGGAAGTTTTTGAATAACTTGTCCAAATTGTTCTTCCAAACTATTCTCTAACCGAGTGAAAAAATACTATTTGTAAGATACTCATCGCACAATTAATCCAAGATGTGTAAGAAAATATACATAGTTTTCCCTAATCATGTGTTAACTGTGCAAGGTCTATTTATACATAAAAGTAAAATGCATGATTATTACCAAATAAATAAGAAAAATATCATGGTTAACCAAACCGTTAACCCTTCACAAAACTTAAGGGTTCATACATAAGAGAAATCTCATTATTTCTACTAAAAATGTGATGACCATGTGATAACCATACAACACCTAAAAATCTAAAACATGGGAAAAATTCAAACTCAGACTCCTCTAACTCAATGGAAATAAACAAATAAATAAAATAATAATTAATAGTGAGGTTTGAGTGTGAGAAATAAACTAAGGCACATTATAATGATGTATTTATACCCTAATATATTTTTTTTAATAATTCCATCATGGAATTTCTAAGTTCTAATTATTTCATAGAACTTCTTTTACCTGTTGATATGAAAAATACTTTAAGTACACTATCAAATAAATCATATAGAATTAAATTTAACATGTTATAATAATATAACTTGTAAAAATATAATACATGATCAAATAATAAAATTTAGATGATAAAGTTGGTTCTAGGGCACCAACACCAGTAACCTTCTCATCGAATCTATAATTTAATTTATTAAATAAGTGCTAAAATATAGGACATGGATGATACCATAAAAAACAAGGATATATTATTACATGCTTACAGATAAACCATGTAGAACACTTATTTTATTTTATTTTTTTATTTCATTATTTCATTTCATACTATGTTAGTGATTAAAAATTATTGAAGAAAACTCATGTTAAAGTGGCTCCATGGTTCACTTTTTAGTTATGTTTTGATAATTATATATACTTATTTATTTCATAATTATAATATCTCATAGAATTTTTTCATTCATTATTAAATTATTCTATCATTATTTTACCCTGACTCAAGTTCTCGATATACTTGTTTAGCATTACATGATCAGGGATCTAACATTATGCAGTTATCCTTTACCCTTATTTAGAACGTGAAAAAGTACATCTTACCTTTACATAATATACCCTTATGAGGGTTATGTGAAACATATTCTAATTTTTTCTAAGTTCCTTACCCTTACACAATAGATTTATTTAACTAATGTATTAAGAACATTATCCTTACATAGCTTTTAGAATTTTCTAATTGCCTATTTGAAACCTATAGAAAAAGTTTATTACCTTTATGTAAGAATAATTATTGACCTTAAGGATTATAGATGATCATCCACATGTAAAATGCATCACCCGTATGAAAAAATGGATCAATTGTATGACTAATAGATTGACTATATAACTATGGATCTGCTGCAAGAAAGATAGTCCAAATTTTTCTAACTGTTTAATCAACCCTAAGGAATTAAATCGAACAAGAGTTATTCCTTCAATTGACCATAATGAAAAAAGTCAACTAACCATAATTTATGGACCATAAGTCAAAAAATTTTGATCACACATCTAATAAAATCAACCATGTTTTGAACTAATTGGTTGTGACTCCAAAGTTTTCTAATTCTTGGTTCAACAGTTTAACCATTTTAATTAATCATATGAAGTAAGTTAGTATATACCATGATATTTGTCCTACTGAATGGTTGGACATATTATGAAATTTGAAAAAAATGTATTTTTAAACCTATCATAAGTACTTGACCTACTGTAAATCTATTTACCATGTGAGAAATGTTTCTAGAATTAACGTCTTATGATTTTCATGATTTTCATATCTTTATTTACTATAATTTTTTATTAATTATTTTCATTGATATAGTTAGTTATTAGTTACTTATTAATTATTTTGATACTAAGGAATTTTATTTAAGATAATTTTATGCATGATTTAATGACTATCATGTGGGATAAATTATATCATTCCTTTCTTTAAAATCACATGTTCTAAATACAAATTATTTGGAATTTTAATAATTCCCATAACATGCTTTATAGGAGTGTTCCAAAGGACTTTAATGTTGTTTAATATGGATTTACAATTTTCTATAGATTATTCTAAAGAGTTCCACTATATAGGCTATTTTAATTTTACTACTTATCAAAGTGAACCATGATGGGATACTTTTCTTATGTCTTCGATGAAGAAATCATGTATTGATTTGGGAAGTATGAAATACAATTTTATTCATATTTTGAATACGTTTTACTTAGAGAAACTCTATATATTAAATTTGATAGAGGTACTTCGATATCATGGCTAATTATACCCTTAAACTTTACTATGGGACACACCTTTTCAATTAACTACTACCTTTGGCTGGACTTATCTTTTTCTACTAGAGAGAACATTGTTTCCTCAACACATAGATACTTACTCATTCAAATGGTTTTTGTGATTAATACTTCTTTATATTATTCTTTTTGTGTTATTGTATTGGGTTATACTAACCATAAAACTTAGGATCTTAGTTATAATACCCTATACATAAGGTATGTGCGGGTTGTGTCTAAATAGTAAATGGTAAGAGTTTCGATTGTGCCTTGATCTGGATAAAGGAGGTTTGGTTTCTTCACCACCTTAAAAGGAAGTTTGTGGTTTGTGACTCCCAATGGGAAACATTCAGTCTTTTTTTGTGCCTCCAAGGTTTAAAAATGAATTTTTAAAGATATGTGACTCACTTTAAAAGTTAGATATTCTATAGTTAGTAGGTTTCATTCCTCTCTATGTTTGTAGAGGGGTGAAGAGTCAAGTATGATCATTTGGATTTTAACTACAATAAAAACCACCATGTTCATATTATTTATATTTACACTAAATTAATATTAAACTTTGATAATAATTCATAAAATATTTAAAATGGTCAATTAACCCCCCCCCCCCTCTTAAATTTTTGGTCAATCTCAAATCGGGAACTAATAATTGGTATCAAATACTAACCCCTGGATTTTTCATTTAAATATATATCTATGTTAATAAATTTCTAACTTAACTATCAAAGTTAATTGATTAGTTTTAAGATACAAATAAAAAATAAAAATGATGGCTAGACACCTCAGTGACCACTATTCTATGATGGTATGGACGATGGATATTGACAGTCACACTTAGAAGATTTTATTAATCATTTAAGTATTAATACTAGGAAAATTATAGAGAAACCATACAAATGGACTAAATTTCATCCTAAATCATTGACTATTAATGAATCTATTATATATGTTTTGAATTTCAAGGTAATGAACCTTTTAAATAATATAATTAGTATAATTGTATATATCCAAGTATCTATATATAAAGTAGAACATTATATATAGATCATTCTATAAGTTACTCATTTAGGTTCAAATAAGCTTATAATAACTATTCTTGGTATGTTAAGTGATAAGTATTAAGAGTTTAAATTAAGAGAAGAAGAAATATTTAATCAAATGGTTGATAGATTTATGAGTATTGTGAATGGTATAAGTGGTTTAGGATAAAAATTAGTTAATTTTATATTAGTTGAAAAAGTTTTAAAATCATTACCAAATGGCATACTAAAAAGGTAGTTATTTATGAAAGTAAAAAAATTAAAGGAATACATATTAGATGAAATTATTGAATCTTTATTAAAATATTAATTAGAATTGAAAAATATTGCTCAAGAAGAAACTTTAAAAAAGAAAGGAAATTATTTTAAATTAAAAGTTATTACTTACTCTTCTGACTCTAAGCTTCAATCAAGTGAAATATAATGTGTTTCTCACATAGAAAAATGAGGATATAGGAAAGAGAAAGGTTACTCTTGATGATTTAAAAAATATCATCCTGAACATGAGTATAAGGAGAAGATAAAAGGTATTGATATTCCTAATGATGATTACAATTTTATTTTTTTTGAGTGCAGAAAAATAGGGAACATCAAAATTTATTAACCAAACTAAAGAATGAAAATAAAAAGAGAAAACCATACAAAAAGAAATGAAAATAAATGGTTGTTTTTGGAGTTACTCTTTAGACTCAGATTCTAATGATGAAACTGGTGCTGAAAAGAAATAAATAAATCTATGTTTAATGGCATCATAAAAATAGGTAAGTGAATCAAAATTTTCTTCTTATTTTGAATATGATCCCACAAAAAATAATTTGTAATAATACATTGATATAATAAATTATAAAGTTAATAAGATTATAAATTTTTTAAAAATATTAAGAATAAACACAATGAAATTCTTGATGAAAATGAAAATTTAAGAAATAATCCTTTGATATCCAATTATAAGTTATCTGCTTACTTGGAAAGTGTTCAAATTGAAATTCATAAACTAAAGGATTATTATTATAAATGTAATGAATCTAAAATAATTTAATTTCATTTTGTTTTAAAATAAAGTGAAAACAATATAAATGAAGTCAAAAGGTTGAAATAAAATCTTTTAAGTTTTGTTCAATGTGGATAAATTTATGATAAAATGATTAGTTTTTATAAATTGGATAAAAATAAAATTGGTATTGGATATGATAATATTTTACTAAAATTTTTAAAAATATATTTTTAAAAGGTAAAAATGATGATGTCTAAAGTGTTACATAATTAATATGTCAAATTAAGTTCCATTATGAAAATTAATCTTCCTTGATATTTATAAAATCTCTTGGTCACACTGATGATTTTATCTCTAAATCATTATCATCTAGATTACCTCTAGTATGGGTTCTGAATAATTCTTATACAAATCCTATAGTAAAAAAATCTCATAGGTTCCAAATTATTTTTAAATCTATTTTTTTGGGAGCATGTCTTGCAAATATTAAAAATAACACATTATACATGAACAGTAGAAGTTCATGACATGTGATATCAATAAATTTATATATTTTGATAATTGTGATTATGGTAGTGATACATTTGGTGATAAATAAAAGGGTAAAGTAAAAGGTTTTGGAAATATTTTAATTTCAAACTCTATTATCATTTCAAATGTTTTATTTATTTAAGGATTATAGTATAATCTAATAAGTATTTCAGGACTTTGTGGTGATGATATGAATATGAAATTTGAAAATGATAAATGTGTAAATTTTAAATATAAAATAGTTTTATGTTATAAAAATAAAAAATATAACATTTATTAAATTAATTTTGATTAATTGACTGAGAAAAATTTCAAATTATTAAATGATGTACAATATGAAAATCTTTTATGTCACAGAATATTAAGACATGAAATTTTCAGTTTACAAACTAAGTTCTACAAAAACCAAAATGTGATAGATATAACCAAGTTAAATATGTTCAGTACCTATATATGTGATTCCTTCTTAAAACATAATTAGAAAAAGTAATCATTTAAATCAATTCATGAGTTAAAAACTTTTATATCACTTCAACTTTTACATTTGGAACTGTTTGGCCTTATGAAGACTGCAAGTGCATAAGGTAAAAGGTATGTATTTATTATTGTATATTACTAAAGTAGATTCACATGGACTTATTTTCTTACAAATAAATATGACACCTTTTCTAAATTTATTATTCACTTTAAATTGGTTTAAAATGAAAAGGGGTGTCTAATTTTATCAATTATAAGTGATATAAATGGTGAGTTTCCAAGTAAACCAAAAAATAGGACCTTATGGGAAATGGATAAGACAATGATAAATGAATATAATTTTCCAAAATAATTTTGGGTAGATGATGTAAACTCATATTATAATGTTTTTAATATAATTCTAATTTGAATAATCTTAAATAAAACACCTTATGAAGTATTAAACGGAAGGAAGCCTATAAGTTTCTATTTCAAAGTATTTAGTTGCAATGTTTCCATTCTTAATACCATGGATTAACTAGAATGAATCGATTCAAAATTTAATGAAGGTATTTTTATATAATATTATAACTTTATTAACACATACTATGTTTATAGAAAAATATCATTAATTTTTTAAGAATATATTTATGTTAAATTTAATGAAAATCATTTATAAGAAAAAAATATGATTTAGATCAGGTTTAGGAAGATTTTAGAGATTTTAATTTTAGTGAACCTAAAAGTTTATATTTTGATTAATAAATTGAGGGGAAGTTTCTCTCTTGAATAAACATTAAAATTTATTAATAATAATTTATTTTATAATGTAATTTGGGATATAACTGATAGTGTTAAAACCATAAATTCCTTAAGAAATTTTTAAGCTTTTTTATCATTTGTTTATGAGTTTATAACTAAAAATATAGATGAATATTTATATGATTAAAATTTTATTATGGAAATTTATGAAGAATTAAATTAATTGGATAGAATAAAGTATGGAGATTAGTAAAATCTTTAAGGATCAAAATATCAGTAGCACCATATGGATCTTTAGAAATAAAATAGATGAATCTAGACAAATAATTAGAACCAAATACAGATTAGTTGTAACATCCTTAATTTTTTTGTTGCATGTGATTTTTATGTTTATAAAATTAACTTTTTGATAGGATGTTCAATATCTAATATAGGGGTGTTAGTGGTTGGTTTTAAGTTTCTAAGGTTTTGGGTTTTTAAGGTCAAAGACTTGAGTAGGGACTTGGCCTTTGGTTGGCTGGAAAACAACCATTAGTTGGATAATGGAACCCAATAGATAATTTTTGGGGTTCCTATGAGTTTATTGGTTACATATGACCCCACCGTCCATTCGATGATTCCACTATCTCCTTGATGAGGCCTATCAAATATTTGGTGTGCCTGGTCCATGGGTGAAATTAATGCACCTTGTGGGATTTTAATCCCATGCATTTTTTACACCATTAATTGTCCAATTTCAAGCTTGATGGACATAACTCAAATTTTAAACCTTCTCTCTTTAATCATATAAATTCAATACATCCCCCCTTAGATATCCTTCATTAGAACCATCAGAAAATGATTAATCGGTGAGTTTTCTTTAGATATACTCCAAATTATTCATCCTTATTATGAGATGATCATGGATATATGATGGGTCTATGTTTTCTATCATTTTACAATGATGAATTATTCCTTTATTCATATATCATTGGTGGATCAAATGATTTTATTCCATTTCTTTATCAAATCAAGATCAACCATTGATAATGAGCACTATATAGGTAAGTGTTCATAAATGACCTTCTTAAACCTATTCTTAATGGTTTATTGATGATGGAACCGTAATCTATTGATAATTACTTGGTAGGTTTGTGAAGGATTCAATAGATAAATGAAACCCATCATGATTGAATATTGAACTCTCAAGAATAGTGGCATTTCTAGGTAATAATTTTAAGAATGGTCATCAAGAGACCTTCTTCTTCTTTAATATCATCTTGAATGTATTTTTTGTTGATAGATCATATTTTGTTCAATGTCTACTAGATAGAACCATGATTTACTTATATAATTGGTTATGAATTCACGATTTGTTCATTGAAGGACAAGGAACCATTGAATTATCATTCCTTCTTTCAACATACCTTGTAATTGATTCCGTTAATAAACGTTGTAAGGTATGTGACTCTATAATCACCTTCTTGACATATAATATCCTTTATTATTATTATAAACCCTTTTCTTTAATCATAATCAGAATAAACATCCTTGAAGTTTGAGAAATTTCTTTATGGGTGTGCGATGTGGTTTGATCTTCAATCCTTTGACAAAACGTGATTTACTTCATCAAAAACCTTGTGGTGGGAATTTTATTACCTCATAGAGGTTGTTTATTTGATTATTATCATCATATGGTGTTGAGTATTGATATTCTCTAGAAAATGTTGTGTTTTATCACATGTATGCCTATTCCAAATTATATTTCACACTCATGATATGCTATGTGTTCCTTATTATGGTATTCACTATTTCCTTGTGTTTTTAATTTTTTATATTATATTGTTACACTATTTATAGTACAAAAGTGGTAGGTGGACCCATCATGGATCAGTGTACCTAGGGTGGGATTATGTTCTAACACTGTATATGACACAATGACTAGACTGGGTTAGATAATGAGGCATAATGGCCTAGTGTGGCCTGACCCAGGGGCATGATAGTCCATGTGATCTGAACCATGAGGCAACAAGTTTCATCATAGTCTATGTGACCCAACTCGATAGATATTAATAGATAATAATGGCATATTATTTCATAACCTGTAGTCCTAGGTCCTATAAAACTGTTGATCAACATCGAGGCTGGATCCTATTTTTATTGTAATGCCCCAACCCTAGATACCCAGAGTTGATGCATTATTTTATTACATAGGCATAATCACAAGAAATCAAATCTTGAAGGACCGATCAGTTTAATAGACTTGAAAAAACTATATACAAACATAAGTTTTATATTACATCTTGAAATGAAAAACAACATAGTATCTCCTTTGAAAACATTCATATCCCTTCAACTATATCTGAAGGTCATTCATAATATACTTCTTCCAATCTTGGGGAAAATGAATCATAAGAAAGGGGTGAGCTCAGATGCTCAGTATGGATAAACAATATAACAAAATCTATCATAAATAAGTATAAAATTTTAATTCAAGGAATAAAACTAAAACAAAAGATTTTAAAATTAATATTTAGCATAATATGGAAATAATAAATAAGATAATATCATTTAAAAATTCACATGGATATTCTACTAGTCAAATAATCACATGTAATATCATTAACTAAACTCATAATGAGGGAATTTATAATGTCATACATCATAACCATACCATCAAGGCCTCGTGCCAATACCATACATAAATGGGTAAAAACCCAAACTAGTTTTTCTTATGAGACCTATCGATGCATCTAGGAGATATAGCGGGCCATAACCGTCCCTTACAAAGTCCAATTAATTCCTCATATAAAAAGGGTAAACATAACATAACATTCGTAGTAAAACTAGAATATGAAATATTAATATTTTAACCATAACCATGAGTGGTATCAAAATAGAATATCCACAGTCAAACATATCATAAAAACTTTAATGTAATATGGAAGACTGTATCATAATAAATCAAACTCAATTAAGTATAAAATCCAACAAAGGATGTTGACATAGATGAAAATAATCTAATAAAATCATTAAAAAACTTTGTGATAAATATCATATTTTTACTTTGAAATCATTTAAAAGTCATGCAATAATAAATTAAAACATTTATTTTAAAGATAACATTGTAATATTGTTAGGGGATATTCAAAATATTAATGCATCATAATGATCGAAATTATCCACTCACGTCGTATAAGTTTTAAAAAAAACCATTCTTTCCTTAATTTGATGAAGAGGTCATAAATTACCTTGCTTGGAAAATGATGCAAAGATTCCATTCAAAAAAATTTATAAATAGTCAAACATGGGTAGAAATTACTTTGAATAATTTTTGACAATATTTTTAAATACATTTTAAGAAACATGGACATGTATGATAAAGATTTCTTGTAGATACTTATGTATAACAACCTTGGATAATAATGAGATTCTGAAATTAACCCTTACCTTGTGCATTCCTTTAGTCAAGGGTGCATTAACCTCCTATATAGTGGTTAAATAATTTTATTAAATTATACCATAAACATATCCATATTTATTATTTCATATATGATCCTCTTATTTTTTTTAATAATATTTCAGTATTACCATTGTTTTGGGTGTTAACTGCTTCATTTTCCCATTACTATTTTGTCATGTAAGGCAAGTTTCTTAGGCATAGGATATATTTTATTAATATCCAGAATGATATAAATTTTCTAAATATTATATTTAATCATATTATAAATTTTATAATCATGTTTGAATGGTTAATATGGAGAATTAATCTCACCACGTCGTTGAGACGGTAGGTCGTACGTACGCACGAGTGACGATATCATTTTCTTGATGGTAAAATGGAATGTAATTGGTTGACATATTAATAATAAATAATAAATATCATTTTATATTCATTATTTATATCCATTATACTCATCATTACACACATCTAAATAAATTAGTGTTGAATAAAAAATTACACCACGACGTAGAGACGATAAGCCGTACATACACACACATGGTGATATTGTTATTAATAGGATGGATAAAAAGAGGAATATGGTTGTAACATAATCATAATAAAATATTAAAATGTAGATGATTCTGGATTTATTACTTTAGTGTGGAAACAACATAGTAAGTGGAATTAGAAGAAGAAAATAAATTTGAAAGAGTTAATAAAACAATTACCTTTTTTCGGGTATCTCCTTTTTATTTGAACCAAATGACTCCTTAAGATGCCTTTCTGCCAAAATTGTGGACTCATGGATAAAGTGGGGAACTTTTGAGGAGAATTGGGTGGGTTTCTTCTAATCTAAATGGATTTAATGGTTTGAATTAAAGATAATTAGAGGTGCCCTTTTATAAGAGAGGTGAGAGGCACTTTAGGGAAATATTAAAATATTAAATTAATATAAATTAATATTCAATTAAAAATGAATCCAAAGTGATTTTATCTAAGGATAATATGATTATGGGTTGAAATCCACTCATAAAATTAATTTTAGACAATTTTGGGTCATATAATTAACCTTATCTTTTGGTTTTAATCTTTAGTTAAACAAATTAACTTTTATCGTGACAACTTGTATTTTTATACTATAATGTTAATATAGTTACTATAAAATTTCAAACAAACCCCAATTAAATAATTTATTAAATCTTTAACTATATCCAATTTATTTGGATTAAACTTATATTCTTATGAATTTTATATCATTTAACAAAATGGTATTTATTTAAAAATATCATTTATCTTAATTTTGATACTATTCAATATTTTCATTTTTAAAAATTTCAGACCAACATGATAACTTTAAAAAAATACTTCAAATATTTCACTAACATGTATATTTTATCTATAATTTTTTTATGTAATTAATTAAGTCAAATTATATTTATTTTTAATATTTATAATATCATTTATTTGATATTCCTATTAATAAAATAATTTATTCTTCACTATTGTGTCATCATTAATGGTGATTATCTATTCTCTAAAAATTATAAATAAATTACTATGATGTATATAATTATTTTATATTTCCATATACTATTTATATTCAAAAATATCACTTATATAAACTCATATTAAAAACGATATAGTTATTAAAATTTGAATATGGAATTTTTAACTCTTCTTTAAATAAAATATAATAAATGTCCTAATCTAACAAAAATGGATAAAAAAAGATAATATTTCAACCTAAGGTGGATTTTGATCGAAAAATACTTATAAAATGAAATTATGAAATGTTTTATGGTAATTTTTATATTATTATAATATTATTTTTACCTTTAATTACCCTATTTACTTTTTACAGTGGTAAAATTCAAAAGTTACTATTTACAAAAAATTATTTTGATCCTATTAGACCACATTTTTAATATTTATTACAACCATGTATGTAAATTTTTTAAAATTCAATTCACATAAGCGGTGAAATTATGATTAATGTTAATCTGTAGATGGAGTTAGAAGGCTGGTAAAAGTGACGTTCAAAGTTCAATAATTTTTTTTATATCTAATTATATTATTAAAATTATTCCAATGACCTACATTGGACTAATATATGTATTATTCATCTATTGTTACTTTAAAATATATTTATATTAAAATAATTATTTAAATGAACAAGTTGGTTTTTAACAATAATGTGGTATTTTTCACTATTCATCAAAATTGGAACTTTTCAAAAAATTACAAAAATTTCACCCTAAGAAAATTTTGATATTAGAAATTCAAAAGAAAATCTATTTTAAAAATTAAAATTCATAAAATTTCATAATTTGGTCGATACTTTTCATAACCACTTTTTAAACAGCTAATTTGATAGGTTATGGTGCGTTCAAACTCAGTGTTGTGTGCAACACAATGTATTGAATTATTTAAAAAGAAGAATACCATGGAAGATTGGGGAGTTACATTCTTCCCTACTTCAGATAATTTATTCCTTGAAATTTCTAGGATATCACTTTATAAAAAAATCTGGGTGGTTCTTCATCATAAGTTCTTTAGGTTCCCATGTCGCCTCTTCCATCTTATGGCTTCTCCAAAGAAATTTTACAAGATGAGATCTATAATTTCTCAAAACATGTTCTCTAGTATCAATAATCTTTATAGGATCATTATAATAAGAAAAATCAGGTTCCATTTTTATTCCTTCATAGGTGAGTACATGCGTTGGGTCTGGCATGTATTTCTATGATAAGTCCCTTATGCTATGTGATTTAACATCCTATAACTAGGATAAAGGTCACATAGTTTGTCATAATATGACCATGACATGTGAACTAACATGAGAATTATGAAAATTATCATAAGATACACCTTTCATTGGACAAGGGCACTTGAATATGGGATGTATTTTCTTATTTTTATAAGGTTATGGTTATATAACCATATATTGGAGGCCCTTAACATAAATTTTACTAAAACTCATGAAAATATTAAGTAGACCTAGAACATATGTAAGTAATGTGATTCTTTATGACTCGAACCTTCCTAAATAGTTACAGTTCTTTCAAAGTGGACCATTTTTTCTATCCATGATGCTTCCAACTACATCAAATGTGTGGGAAAACGCCTCTAAGACTGTGTGAGTCATTATAATTTTGAGAAACAAGAGGTGGATGGGGAATCACCCATACTATGTAGGTGAGGGGTGCATGGTAAAGAGAGAAACGTATCTTGGGGCTGAGAGTGGATGAGGCATGTTACAACTGATAGGTGACCTGATTGGTAACCAAGTTGAGTTTGGGGATTGTGAAATTTATATGGATGGAATTTATTTCGATTTCATTATGAATTCAATGAGGGATCAAATCAATCTGTATATAGTCCTTTGAAATAAATCCCTCTATGTTGATTAAGCTCACATATATAGGGGGTGGTATTTTTTGGAATTATGGATGAAAATAGGATATAGATTCTGGTTGTCACTATGTATCATATTGGGATATAAATCAATCCACTTATAGATATTGTTTTTCTTCCCACATATTTGAGATTTGTATGAGGTAAGGGGGAATTTTTTCAATCCATGTAATATTTATAAGGTTTCCTCTACAGAGATCCTACTCATATACAATAAAAGAGAAACTAGTCCTACATTAGTGTAGAGATATTGGGGAAGTGAATTATTATTGTAAAGGTTCAAAGACTAAAGTAAGAGGGGGAATTTTGGTAATTTGTAGCTAGACCTAGGATAGGATGTCTAAGCATTACTATGTATCATGTGCTAATAATAACTGATCCAAATACATTTCTTAAGTAAAAGGTCCCAAGCACTTATCTAACTCATATATAGGGTAAAGGGTCATACCACCCCTCAAAAGAGATGTTATACACCATCATCTAGGTGCACTTTCTCTATTTGTTAGATATATAATGAATAAAAATTATTCTCATATTATGAGAGGATTTCATTAATAGGGTAATCTTCACAACCTTACATTCAAATATGTAGAACCTCTCTTGATATATATTAGACACTGGGGAAAGATATAATGTTGATTAACCTCTAAATTAGCCTAATATAACATACCCAAATGTTTCTATGTATCCTACAAAATTAAAAATCTTGTCATGCATAGATATTCTAAAAGAATATTACTCTAAATATCAAGCTCATATATAAGGAAAAGAAAAAAGGGGCACCATTTTCTCAAACATTACGATTTGACATGGGATATGAGATTCGAGAATCACTATGTATCATGAATGGATTTATATAAATACACATGTAGTTCTCAAAAGAATTTCACTTCATAGAGCTGGAACATATGTACAGAAAAGATTTTTTTCATTATGGTTGGCCCCATCATCTGAGATATGAGAATCTCTACATATCCTTTATAGACTGAAATCATGTCACACATCATTATTAAGAAGAGAATCTCCTATATAGATCTGGATCATTTTTAGGAAAATCTGTATTTTTTCTTTGAGTACAGGTCACCAAATAGGAGAATCCATATCAAAATCTCCCATGAAAATATTAACCATATGTAGTAGGTGGACATGTTCACATTCTAATAATGATAATAGTGGTTTCATCCATGGTGTAGTGCTTGGACATAACTACATATCACATAGTGTTGGGGATCAAGATTGTGTGTAGTTCTTGAAGAATGATTCCATAAATAGGTATAGATCTTATTTGAGTAAAAAGGGTTATTAATGCTCTAAGTCTTAGGCCAAACATGCATTGAAGAATTCTACTTGGAAATAGCTCTCATTTAGGGAAGAAAAAGGTCATAATGAATGGTCCACACTAAATATTTTAATGTCATGAGAGGTGGATATTTGTGAAAAGGGGTAAACTTATCCCATTAAAAATTTGTAGTTGGGATAAAATTAAATTATTTAGGCATCAAAGTGTATCACAAAAGAATGGTAAATGTGGATGGTGGAACAGTTATAATGTTGGGACCATCAGGTTATGAAAATCTTTTTTTCACCCAATTTGGTTTCCTAAAATGATTATTTCAAAATTATATTGGTAATGGTGTGGAATATTAGAATTAATTATGGGAGATTATTCATCTAATAAATCATGCCACTTACCATAAGTGGATTTAATTTTGCGTTGAATCTGAAACTAAACATATTATCAAGGCCTTGAAAGATAGAACTAGGAATATTCCTTGGTGACTCCTATCCCACTAGATTGAATGTATCAATTTGGTAAAATACCTCAATTTGACTATCTCACATGTCTACAGGGGATGAAATCAATTGGAAGATGCATCGTCAAAGAGAGTGATCATAAAGATGAGCATCATGTGGTCCTCTAGGACCTTGAATTTTTTTTTCACTGTTGGTGGATGCAGATATGATGGGTACAATGCACTCCCCTCTTTTTAAATCTTCATGAAATGATTTAAATTATATCTTTTAATTTTCTAAAATAAATTATAAGTTTTAGAGACCTCATATCCATTGGTAATATATGGGAATTAATAACTGGAAGAAGGTGTAGTTGGGCTTGAGATAAGAATTCAGTTGTGTCTATATATACCATGTGGAAGGGAATCAAGATTTTTTATATTTCTAATATAAGGCCCCTGTATAGATTTGGATCATGTGTAAGGGATGTTCTTGGTCATTTCTTGATTGAAACGTAACATTAATAGTCAGTTAATGGTTGCCTATACAGACCAATCTCTTTCACAAAGGAGGGTTATTTTTCTAACATATCAGGTTATAGGGACGAAACATTCCACCCAATTGTAGGTTTATGGATAGTGGATATATACCACATATCCTTTAATGGATCCATCTATCATGAAGGTAGTGGTTTCTATTGGATATCCCACTCTAAGAAGTTTTAGGTCTTTCAAGATTGATCCAATGTCCTGAAGTTTATTATCATGAGACAAGAATTTTAAGGACCTAATCCCAGTTGCCTAGAACCAATGACTTATTTTATTACATTGGAATATAAACAAGGAATATTCATCCTGAAGGACCAACTAGTTTAGTAGATTTTGGAAACAAGATACATATATAAGTTCAATATTACATCTTGAATGGAAATACAACACTAATTTATTCCTTTAGAAACATCCATGCCTCCTAGATTATGCCTGCAAGTCACTCATAACTTAATTATTCATATCATGGGAAAATGAAACATAAGAAAGGGGTGAGCTCAAATTATCAGTAAGAGTAAGTAATACAATGGAATATATCATAAACATAAACATTAGTCATGGTGAATAAATTAAATGCATTCCCTTACAAATAATAAACTTGAAAACATTATGGCAGGAATATGAGTTGAGTAAATAATTCCATAATAAAACATAATCATGGGTATTATTCTAGTAGAATAACCATATGAAATTTCAATTACTATTTTCATAATTAGGGAAGTTCATATTCCAGACATTCTGAAACATTTTGTCAAGGCCTCATCCAAGACTTCGAAAATGATTAAGGCCTCGGCCAATTACATGTCTATTTGTCTCATGAGACCTACTGATGCACCGAGGGGCTATAGAAGGCCCCACATATCACTTAATAAGTCTAATGAATTCCTCATATGATCAGGGATAAACATAAACAACATATACATTCATATTGAAACTAACAGATTAAATGTAAATAACTTCCCCCGAATATTAAGCTTAAACTCTAACCATTTGGAGTAAATTGGTGAATGGTTTTAGGATGTAACATCCACAATAAAACTAATAATAATAAATTAAATTTAATATGGAGTATGATATCATAATATATTAGTCCCATAAATACATAAGAGTCAACAATAGTTTTGAAATTGATGAAAATACTCTTTCAAAATCATTGGGTAATTCTTGAGATAAATTCTCTTTTATTTTGAAAAGAAGAGTTCTTTTGGAAACGTATTTGTATAAAACCAGAAATGAAACAAGATATTATTTTAATAATAAAATGATTGATTTTATAAATTTAATAGTTTCTAGAAACAGATTATAGATTTTCATTTATAATAGTTAAGGATTTGAGAAATTCCCTTGAATCGGGATTTTATATAGGAAATAATTTTGAAAGTTCCATTTAAAATGTGTAACCATACATAAAATAAGGATCATGGTTATTAAATATATATATATAACACTCACATATAATTTATTATGAGTATAAAATAATACAAAATAACTTCATTAAGGTAAGTAGACAATAAAGTTAACCTGAATGAAAATGGAGGTTTGAGTGAAAAACCCTTACCTTAAGTCTGAATGTGTTTATACCTTGAACTTAAGGTCCTAGAATATGAAATTAGACTTTTTAATAACTTATTTCAGAACCTATTAGACATTTATTTAGTTTATCATAATTCTGTTTAGTTCATTTATGTTCTTATTGATAAGTTATTATATTGAATTTTGTCGTTCCATAGTGTTCACTTTCTTTATTTTCATAATCGGTTCACTTGTTCTTAAGTAGTGGAGTTCATGTGGAATGGGTGTAAATATCCATAATTGAAATTAAATATTATTTATTAACATACATAAGTTTTAATGGTCATTTATATAAATTTTTTTTACATTTAATTAGTATGAATCATTAGATGAAATATTAATGACATTCACCGAGATTATTTTAGCGGTATTTTGATTATTAGGAACTAGTTTGGTCATATGATTTAATATTATGTACATATACTGGTTTATGAATATTAATTAGGTTATAATACATATATTATAGTATTTTTAAACCATAAAAATGGTTTTATGATCAGTGATGAAGGAGAAATTGAAGAACAAAACTTTGTCATCCATGAAGGTTAGAAATTGGAACCTCATGGACATTGATTTTGTTTATAAAATAAAAGGGAGAGAGTAAGAATATTGATGATGGTTATTACATTAACATGATATAATTACAGTATATAGATGATACTAGAGTTATCATGGTAATTTGGATAGATTAGGTGGAGAGAGGATAATAAAAGAAGGTAAATTGAAATGAAACTGAATGAAAAAGAATGGTGTTTTACCTCTTGAAATAACCTCCTTGAGAACCTCCTTAAGGGAAAGGGTTTTGGCCTTTTGGGAAGACCAAGAGATTCTTGGAAGTGAGGAGTAACTGGGTAAAGGTATTTTGGTTTAACTTTTAGGATCTTCAAGTCTTATAGGATTGAAGAGAAGAGGGAGCAGGGGAGGGGGTTATAGTGGAGGAGAGGGTCGAATTTGGAATATTTTATTCATTATTTTATTATTTCCCTCAAGAAAACCAATATTGTTGTTTACTGTGACCCCTAATAGTAATAAGTTCATTATAGTTTGAAAGAAGTGGGATTACATCACTTATGATTTCATAAATAGTGTGTTTAATTGATAATTTGTATATACGGTATTTTACCGTATTTCACTATTCATCAAAAATTCGAGTATTTTAGAAAAATACCAAAAAATTACCCTAAGCATTATTTGACATGTATAATTCAAAAATGAACTCCATTTTTTAAAAATAATTTTCTAAATATTATTAATTTAATTTTTAAATAAAATCATAGTTAATTCAAAAAATAAAATTTTTAAATGTATAATTAGTTTTATATCACATTGAAAAATTAATTAAGATATAATTATCTTACTACATTAATAAAATAAAATAATATTATTATTTACTATTCATAAGGTTCATATTAATATTTATAAGTTTATGGTACTATTCACAAAAAATTAATTTGGTTTTATCAGACTTCAAATGACTTACTGATCACAACTCCAGATGACTGTTTTTCAAAATTCAAAACATAGTAGAGGCAAAGTTGTTCTTAACAGCTACATTATAAAATGTGTTGTTTTGTAGAGACTTGGTGATTCATGCATTCAATATTTATTTTGAAAACCCTATGGTGTTACAAGAATTATCAAGGACTTATGATTATGGTTATATATATTTGACTAGGACTTTGTTGTGAGGATGTTTGTATTTCAAAGGGGATTCATAACTTGAAATTGAACGATAAAAGTATATAATGTTATAAAATTTCATTGATATTGGGTATGATGTATTGATGTGTCACATTGAGGGTATTTAAACCTACTAGATTATTTAGTTCACAGGAAGTGTAAATCATAACCAAATAATATCTGACTCAATGTGGAGTGGAGACTAATAGGACTAGGTTACTGACTGAAAATTAAATTTTTATTTCCAATCACTTTTAGGAAAAGTGAGAATCGAACATCCCTTAACACAAACCAGAACACAGCTGGAAACATTCATAAAAGGACATATGTAGGACAACTAAAAACCAACCATCTCAGCATGAGACTACATATCATAATACCCTTAATCATCTCTGCATCCCACACAAGAGTCCCCTTCTGCCGTAGCCGTAGCCGATTCCCACTCAGAGGCCGATTTATGTCGCCTCAAGAAGTAGTTACTTTACTCAAATCTCCCCATATGATCTAATAAAGGCTGAACTGGTCAAGGTTTTTTGATCAAGATTTCTTTTTTGAAGGTAAGAATCACACCTTTGTTCCACTTAATGGAAGATATAGTACACATCAGTCGTGGAAGGAAAGAGTAGTCTATCCTTGTTCGTCTTCTTGGTGTAGCAGATATAGGTTCTGTGCACTCAGTCATCCTACCAGTCCCATTCTGAACAATGTCACTAAAAGAAAGGAATGTTGGACCACTCATATTTTCCTTATTTCCCCCAGAAGCATTTTTTTCCCTTTGGTCTTCGGTGTATTATCCTTGCAACCTGAAGAATTCCCCCTCCTTGTAACCAGTGCGTTAATATCAGTCGAGGAAAGACACTCAACTACTACAGCATCCTCTTCTCCGGTCTTAGGGACATATTTTTGACCAAACCTAACTGTAATGTGCCCTTCCAAATAGGTCCCCTTAGCATCACCATTGAGCACAGGGACATAATCCAAACCTTCTTCAAAAATGTCTTCTGAAAGGCCTTCAAACCTGTTGGTTAGTGTGAGGATGGGTCGAGCTGAGGGGTCTAATCCTCTAGAACCCCCAGTACCATTCAGACTGGCCATGCCTGAGGTAGTTCCCTTTATCCCCACCCTTTGTTCCTTTACCGAAATCTGGAGTTGTGATCAGTAAGTCATTTGGAGTCTGATAAAACAAATGAATCCTAGTGTGGTCCCTTCAGACCAAAAAATCATTGTTTCCAATTCACTATAGGGGAAAACTAAGAGAATGTGTCAAGGTTCATAAATTGATAAATGATTGTGAAATAGATAATTCGGTTATTATTTACTCAGATATCATAGGTTTAAATTTGGTTCATATAGAATTAAATATATAAGAAGGTTTCGATCATGATAAAGGCTCTTCTAACTTGTATTAAACACATTTTTAGTGAAAATGAATAAAATAATAAATTATTGAGTACATGATCATCAAAGGGAATCATCTAAACAATGTAATGGTAACATTTTGTGTAGATTAATATCACACAACAAGGGTATGGTTCCATGTACTTGAATAAAATGTATCTAAATCATGCAATTCAAATTGACATTCCCAACCATTTAAACTCACATGAGTATTTATCATCTTCAGAAACAAGTGGAAACTATGAGATCAATTATGAAATATAGAAGTTCATGATAGGGAATATGTGGAGGAATTCAAATTTTATTGAATTAATGAATCAAAACTAGTATTTGAATAATGTATAGTTTATTTATGTGTAACAGTTGTCTTAGATTGAAAAGGAAGTAAACATGTTCTTGATCATGTCTCGGTACTGGGGTGGGGTGAGATATCTTTGTTCCATTATTGAATTATTATAGATAACTCAACATGGACTGGTAAACTAGTACATTAGAAACCATTTATGTGAATAAGGATCATACATAAATGGGGATGCAGGTCTCAAAAGGTGACCACGTGTCACGCTTTTTAACATCATGTGACTAGGATGTGTACATTGTAGTTTAATGCCATGTCATAAGTTTGTTTTTATGGAGTTTAATTTCTTATGACTAATACATAGTTTTTGTATAGTTTAAGTTCATTCTATGAGGACCTATGATTCCTTTAGTTTATGTCCATCTGATGAGGACCTAAGTTTCATGGAGTTTAAGGTCATAAATTGAGGACTTGGGATGATATGTATTTAAAACTCTTTTTGATAATAATTATATACATGTTCAAATTATGAAAAGTAATTTTTTGAGAAACCTTTCATTGGTGTGTGGAATGATGTGTTCTCTATCCATCATGTAAAAGAAGTAATATCTATTGGAATAAACCTTTTGTATCATGTAAGTTCCCTCCCAATAGTGTTTCATATTTTTATTTTATCCCTTAGTATCATCAAAGTTATGAGAATAAACACAAATTCATATAGAACGAAAAAGTATAGAAAAACCTTCTTGTTGGATGATTACAAAATAAGTGTTTGATAGAGTTTTAGAGTTTATAATGTATGAAAAATATTCTCATCAAGTTGTTATAAATCAATAATTCACTTTTTTGATTTTTCATCTATAGATATTTGACCTTCTATAATGACCCTGAGTGAAGGAAACTAGAACTTTATATGTAACAGTGCATATATTTCTTAAACTAGTGTATATTAGGTCTCTTGTGTGGAAATGCAAGTTGTAGTGTGATATTACCACAAGGGATATAGGATTTTATCTATCCTATAGTTATTGTATTCTTTCACCATTTTTAGGGGTATAATTGATAGATCTAAATTAAAATACTCTATCTACCCATTTGCTACTATGTGATAGTGAGATCAACGGTTGGAATCATGATATAAACTCTAAAACTTAGAGGAATAGAAATTCATTTCATTTTATATAAATATTTTATGAGTGATTCAAAATATTTTGATAATATTGGACTTCATAAAGTTTATGGTTCTCTTTCTCCAAACTTCATTGAGAGGTATGGACTCAGCCCATTTGGAGAAGAATCTAGTATCAGTAAGTATGTACCTAAAATTCTTAGTCCTAACTAAGGTATATGGCCCCATGAGATTAATTCCCCATATGATAAATGGATAGTAATACTTGGTAGTGTGTAACAATTCTAAGGGATGATGGTTGAATTTTGTATATATTTGAAAAGAATGAAACTTCTTGGTGAACTCTATCTAGTATTGTATCACCATCATACAAAAATATCCAATAATGCAAATTTAGTGGGAGATCCGGGTTCCTGACTGATGGGAATTGAAAGAGCCTACATTTAATTCCTACATTATAGAGAGTCGTTCCCATTTATGATGCATCTAAGGAGGATTCAATTTAATCCCAGTTTATTGAAAACTTTCTATTATTTTTTTCATCCTTGAGGGTGAATTTTTCTACTCTATGTAGGATTTGTTCCTTTTTGGATTGGTCCAATTAAGGTTTCTTATTTTTTGGTAGTGTATTATATGGTTTACCCATCCAATTATGGTTTTTGGATCATCACATCCTGAGGCAGTACTAATCTGATTGAATTCCCCCATCTCATAGATGATGACTTGGATGACTACCCTTTAGTACATGATGTATAGGATTGTCTCATACAAGTCATGATTGGCCATGACTCTGGTAGTTTTAACCAATACCTTAGTGTGAGTGTTTTTTGATTTAGAAACATGGTGTATAGTTGGTTTAAAAGGTAATTCCAACAACATTTCTCTATCAACACCTACGATAGGCATCAATTATTCCCACTTGATATAACATTCATTGTTGATCAATTTTATCACTTAATCTAAGTAAAATTGTAAATTAAATAAGTATATATGTAGTTGTATAGATACGTTTTGGCTTTCAATGAGGTCTTGGTATTCCATCTCACTATTGGTGTAGCCTTAGAATAGTAAAATGAAGTAGGGAAGTATTTACTTAGCTAGTGAAACAAAGACAATGCCTAGGCCAACCCGATTAAACTTTTTTCATTCCATTATCATCCAATATGGACTTCAATAAACCTCTTTAAAATGTATCTCCAATGATTAGGTAGTTTTAAGAGTATAGAAAACCTCTTCATCTGGGATCTCAATACTTACTGGTGTGTTTTTTGAGAAGGGATGTTCTATAACGAAATCAGCTAGTTATTTCCTTTTTATTTCCTTTTGTGACATAAATCAAATGTATTACTATTTCATGATAACCTCCCATTAGTCTAAATTCCAAGTTAGTATAGGGTGGGTGATAATAGTCTTGAGTGGCTTGACATGAGAGCCCAATTGAAATTTATTGTGCTATAAGTAACACCTCGTTTTTTTTACCTTGAATATGAGTACAAGGAAATTATTCGTAATATTATATTTCAGCTGAGATATTACAAACTACACACATTTTTATATCATTATTTCATGCGAAAAGGGTTCCAAGAGATCACTCAATGCCACCGCATATAGGATGAGTGGATTCCCTTATACTTGGGGTTATTAAAACTGGTATACGTAATAGATATTTCTTGAAGTTATAAAATTATTCTTATTAGTATTATTCCCATTGATAGGTGACCCTCTTATTCATTAACTTAGTGAAGGGGAGACATTTTATGGCCAAGTAATCTATGAAACTCCTAATTAATGTGAGCCATCCCAAGAGTCCTTATAACTCTTTATGGTTTTGAGCTAGATACATCATGAGGATTTTAGTAGTGTTCTCAAGATTGACCTAAATTCCATGGTGGTGTACCGAAAATCCATGGAATTTACTTGAAATTAACCCAAAATCAAACTTCATAGGTTTCTTCATTAAATTATGATGCTCAAATATTCTATATATTGTTTGTTGATCAGAGAGGTGATCCCAATGCTACTGATATTTAACCACCAGGAAATTGATGTAGAATTCCATAATTCTTTCTAAAAATGGATTGAATATGTGATTCATGGTACAATTATAGGAGGTTCTTTCATTATTTAGAACAAATGGAATGACCTAGTAGTAGAATATCCCTTGAGTTTCTCTGAACATAGTGGCTTCCTTGTCTTCTAGAAGCATTATTATCTGATTATACCCTAAGAACCCATCTATAATATAAAGGTCTTAGTAGCATGTGGACACATTAATAAGAAGTTAAATGATATGAAAAAGGATATTTTATTTTGGATAATATCAATTGAGATCCCTAAAATCGATATAGTCCATGATCTATCCATTTTTTTCACGGGAATGATGTCAGCATGCCATTTCAGGTATTGTAGCTCTCAGATAAATTTGGATTTAATGAATTTTTAAAATTGTGATTCCACCGTGGTGGCATGAGGTAATTTTGTTGATTTTTTATTTACTTTCTACTTTCACCAAGGGTAGGATAAGTATAAATATCCTAATTATTAGGTAATTTCATGGAGTAATTCTTAATTTCAATTGATAGATAAAGGAAATTTTAAAACTTAGCTAGAGCATTGTTCAAGAAATATTTCAATGGGTTGATTTTATCTAGCATGACTATTATCACATGGACATGGGATAGTAAAAATTGGGTTTTTAGTGTCCAATAAATCATAGATCTTTCAACATGATTAGAATTATAGTTAATAGATACTCATTACTGGGAAAGCTCCAAGGGATTTCAAGAATAATTCCCAAGCTATTGGGAGCAGAAAACCACTTTTCACGCTCTGTCATTTGTTATTTCCCTACCCTATCATAGAATCCTGTATTTGTGTATTTGACTCACAATATTCAAATGTGGTAGGATCACCACAAAACATGCTAACTATTCCATCAATGGTAAAATTCAAACATTGATGGGATGTCGTTAGGACATCTACATAGATATGAATTCAATGTATCAAGATTAGGAAATTGTATATAACGACCTACTGGGTAACCATGAAGTAAAAAATTATAAAATAGTTCCATAAATTTGGATTTGAGCTTGATATTTCAGAGGGGATTTTAATCACTCTTATCATATCCTTGAATGGTCAACTCCATTGGAGAAAAATCATCCTCACAATACCCTAAATTTGAAAGGTTTTAGACTATGATGTTATTAATCTATGAATGGTTGTCAACTAGAGCCCAAAAAATGTCAACATTGTCAATCTAACATTAAATATATATGGTTCTAATGTTTCCCTAAATAAATTATTCCAGATATGGTTCTATGAATGAGATAGTGTCATATAAATATACTAAGGTTATTCTAGTTTGATAAACCTCATCCACTTCAAAAAAAATCTCAAACTTCTTTGGGTTCTATAGGGACTCAATGATCACTTATTTATGCTATTTTGAGAGTGAATAGCATAAAAAATTGGGATCTTGGTCGATATGGATATCATTTTTTTAAAGATGACATAATTTGGATGTTGATGTATGTGCTACTCATGGTGGGGTTTCTCATTAGTGTGTGGATTATTAGCTATTTCTGTTGTGGTTAATGGTTATAGAACTTGGATAGAAGTTGAGAACATATCTACTGTTGATAGAGTGGGCCAAGTTGGCTTACCATATTGTTTGGACTGATAAAATAGTTTCATACCTTCCAGGTGCTTATTTAGAATAATTGGGTTCAGAAGATACTTTTACAACTCCAAGGTATCTCCATGTTCCTATTGGGATCACTAAAGTTCTCTTCCATGGATTTTAGTTGCATATGTGGATTCATTGGGGATATGACTTGGATATGGGGATTAAACACATCATCATCTTCCCCTATTTCCTATACTCTTGTGGCCTCTACCTCTGGATCCACATTTAGGTATATGGAACTTAGGTTCACACATATATTCATCATTGGATAATGGGTATGATAATTGAATAACATTAATAATTCCAAATATAATTTATTCATCCAATGAGGGATTAAATTAGTTGGGTGGTGTCTGTGCTTTAGGATATGGGGCAATGAAATCTATAAGATTTAGGGCCATCTTGGGAGTCAGATGAGACTCTTATTATTATTCCTTATTCTACTTATAATGATTATGTTTTCCTATGAAATATTAGTGTGATGGTTCCCCCATAGGTATAATGGTAGGTTCTAAAATTGTGACTCATTGGTGAAGTTTGACTCAAATTATGGAATGATCTTGATAAACTATCTTTCAGGTCATCTGTTTATTGAAATTTTGTTCACACCTAGATGAAACTTCTTACTGACTGTCTTCTTCATTTGATTGGGTGGTGACACATGGTACACCATCACTGGGTATTTTCTTAGTATCACCAATATATAATCTACCATTCCCTAGAATATTTCCTTGAAAGAAAAATAGTATTGTATAATGTGACCCAAACTCGTTTGAAAATGGAAATAGTCAGGATGATCACTAAGGTTAACCTAACCAAGATTCTACATCTCAGGCATTAGGAGGAGATTATCTTCCATGGATACTAGGAACTTGTTCATTTCATGAGGAATATAATTTATTCTTACATTAATCAAATCATTGGTCACCCTAATCTCTTTTTGCCTCTAGTTAGGCGTTGGTTTTTTACTATTTTTACTCAATAATAGATTTTGGGTGAGGTAGGGTATTTCTGGGTACTCTGATGATCACTAGAACTATCTTGATTGTAATACTAGTAGTTTCTTCCTTACATAGAATTTTTCATTATTTCATGGGTAAGGTTTGTGATTTCGACTTGGTTCTCTAAGAGACATCCTCTAGATTTTGGTCTGTGTCAGCAAAATCCCATAAAATATGTGGATATTTCAGAATGATTAGTAGTGTCTATACTTCATCACCAATAATTTCCACCCATTTCTTCAGTAATTCATCTAGTGAGAGAATAATGCTGAGTAGATATCTCAATCTCTTCTATCTAGTGATAAAATAGGTGACCTTTACATTCTCATATTGTTTTATGTTTGTGAGGTTGATGATCATCATTTTATTTAGCACAAAACTAAATTAGTATAGTAATTAATGTTGAAGGTATTCCCAAACTATGATGGTCCATGTTGGGAGTCTATTATACCAGATGAAATTTGTACCAACCTGAGTCTACACAAAGAACCTCAATTTTTCTTCTTCTTACAAGCCTTATGGGTCCATAATGGGGCCACATCAGGATAGGAAGAGTGAGAGGGGTCGATATAAATCTGACATTCCATAAAATTTTTGAAAAAAGGTTTCCTAAAATCATACTAAGGTGGATTTAAGTCTAATAATTCATGATACAATATCATTTTATTCTATAAGGGGGTGAACCTCCCTTCCAAAACTTTGATTCAAGTTGAAAGATACTTGATGGTGTTCTAAGTTTTATGTGTTTTACCATTTGGATGACCTCATGACCATGGGGAGCAGGAAAAGATTTATGTGCTATCCCTCCATACATTAGTTGAAAATTTTCAATCCAATTTTGGGACTATGTGATTGTCTTAATATAATGGTGGTTTCCTATATAATGGATGAAAATCATAGTCTTCCTCAATTCCAATTTTTAGATAAATCAATTGTCTGGATTCAAAGCTATATTAATGATCATATTCTTCCCTTGTGGGTGGGTTAACTTCTTCTTGATGGGTGTGAGGAGAGATATTTGTTTAATCTAAGAGGTGATACTTGGTGGGAGTATTTACTTTGGGTAACTCATTATTTATTCTTTGGCGATTGTATATCTTAGCCTTGTATTATTCCATTCAATCTTCCATATAATGAATTTTATCCTTCCTTAGTGGAGAGTGTGATGTTAACACATATTTCCTTTTATCCCTAGTAGAATAGAATTTAAGTAATTTCATCTCATCATTTTTAGGTGCTATTTTTTAGTTACTCCCTTGATTATAGTAGTTTTTACTGTTGTTTTGTACATTGATGAAACCTTCCTCTTGAGTTACTATTTCCAAATTTCTTCCCTTAAGATCCACGTCTTAAACCATATCATCTACTAGATTAATAATGATGATGTTAACTGAGGCATATTGGGTTGAAGTAAGCACCCCATCATCTCTAAGAAATAGGGTGGTTTTGTGCCACCTACTTTCCTTTAGGAGTTACATCGATGTCTCTTGTCTACCCCTTTCTTTCACTAGGTTGTTTTAATTTTAACCCCTTGATGGGTTTGGATTTATTTATCATATTTTCTCTTGGTTTTTATTAATGAATAGTGACCATGATGGACCTTACATGCATTATTTCAGGCACATATCTAAATGATGGGGTTGTCCCACATGTAGGTGGAATGGCTAAGATGACTAAAATTGGTATCCACTTCCTAGTTTGGAGAAGTCTGGTATCCTTTGATGGGATGGTAATAATGAACCCATCCCCAAGGGATAAGTTTGAAATATGGATTTCACCAGAACATTCTAAACTTATTGAGGATTTTATGACTCTTGGGATAATGGAATTTGTAAAAATTCACCAATTCTTACGGTCTAGGGTTTATTTGTATCTTCCACTAACTTCTTCTAGATCCTCTTAATATTTAATAACACTACGGGCAGAGGTGGTGGTAAAAATTCCCCTATAAATGTGGGATGTGTTTCTTCTAGAAATCTTACATGTCATATTCCATCAATATATTCTTTATTTTACACATTTTTAGTCATTCTTAGGCCAAGTGTAGTGAACGCTCAGGATGGGAACTTCACTCTAGAGGGAGCTATCAAGATACCTAAGATTTTGGATTTCTCATCTGAGGAGACCTATTTTCTCATTGTTTTGTTTGTATTAAAAGACAATTTGTTCCCCCTAACATCTATCGTGGTGATTATGTGCCTTAAATATGGGTTAATTCCATTGGATTGGCCAATTGGCGTGCATGTTGGTTGGACCTATGATCTCTCATAAATTTATGACATTATAGGACATCATGCCCAAAGGGACCTCCTATCCTATGGATGGGGGGAAGTGAAATGAACCATTATCACCCCATACTTGTATATTCACATCAAATGAGGTTTAGTTATTATTTTTTAAAGGGTAGCTAGGATGTCTAGGAAAGCATGATGTGGGCTCTCACATTGCTTTTATGGCCTTGGTTCTCATACCATGGAGAAGGTGGTGAGGTCTATCTGGAAACACAGCATGATTACAGCCTTATGATGATATTTATACCTCTATTAAGGGATTGGATTATCCTTTATTCACTAAAAGTTTTCCCATAATTTTCCAGCTTATGTGAGGTATTAATTCCTCCTTTAAGTCATTAGGGATATCATAACTATACGTGGTCATGGGCCAGAACATTTTGGGATGTTTTTCTTAACCAACTATTTCCATATGTGTATGACAGTTTCTTCCTCATTAGACGAGTATTCATGTACCTATTCAAGCCATATAGGTAACTTATATATAGACAATGACTCAAGGCTTATATAAGGAAGGGATGGTGGACTCCACTTTGGGTCCCCTGCTGACCAAGGTGTAGTGTTTCTGATGGTTAATAGGGTACTATATATGGTTCACACTAGTGTTTGGAGAACCTATCTTTATAAAGGTTCCCTAAAAAGGGAAGGATTTCCTTTCCTGGGTGATATATCACTATATTGAGGTTTTCCTTGATAAGTGGAAGGTTTAAGATCCTGATAGACCATCTCTATGCTTCTGTGAGATGGAATGACATGGTAGATATGGACTTCTACTTTAAATGAATATTTCTAGGACCCTTGATATTCTTCAGATATACAATTAATGAACTCAAGGATAATGGCATTGATTATGGTAGGAATATGATCTTCATCCTTTTTATGGTTGTAATATGTTGTCCTAATATCTGGGATCATATAGTAATATTAGCTTGCTACATGGGAATCTCTGAAAACCTCCGGTGACCATATACTATCACAAGAATATGGGCCTACTATTGAGAGGCAGCTGGAGTATTACAATGAGATTTTGTATTGTTAGTGGGAATATGAGCATGTCTTTGGGTAAGTTTCATAATATTATGTTTAACCTTGATTAATGTAGGAATATGAGCTTGATTAAGTTGTTAATTACTCATTAGAATATGCTGATAGACCTTCGAAATGGGAGAAGTAATATGGTCCCCCTCTTATATGGGCTCTAAATAATGTTGGTATAGTATTTCAATGGGTGGATCAGGAATATGTACATGTCTCCTGTAATATGTAAGAATTTTTTGAGTATCTTTTCTAGTAGGTACATGATCCTTCCATGAGGTGACTTTTGGAATATTCCAAGGAACCTCAATTGGATATAAATATGGTCTTAATCTTGTTTGGCCTTTGGAATATTTCATTGGCCTTCAATTATTGAAATATACGTCTATCTTAAGGTCATTTACAAAGTAATTTTATGAACCAAAATCCAAACAGGTATAAGATCCTAGTCTCGTGACTTCTCTCATACCAATATATGCTAACAATCCTCATATATGTGATCAAGAATAATTTATACTCTAGAGTAGCTATCTGGTCATGTTGGAAATTATGATATGCTCCTATAGCAGACAGAACATGAATATCTTCATATCTCTACATTATCACTAGAATATTTAGGAAAATATCTTACATTGGTGCTAGAGTGTATTATCACTTTATAATTTTGTGTCAAAGAATATAAGACTGCATGTTCTTGATTTCCAAACCATGCTACAAAACCACTTCAATTGAAGTGGAGATATTTATCTACTTATGCCCTCCATTTACCACCATAATATATTGATGGACATCTTGTATGTTCGAGGTAATATTATCATTCCCCCTATTTATTATCAAAATAAGTGGGAATAATTAGTATGCATGGGTATGAATATGAGCATCCTTAGTAGGTTCCATCATATTATATTGACGGTCTTGATATGGGTGGTCTTGGATATGATCCTGCTCAATGGTTACCACTAGAATATGTTAGTGGGATTCATTAATAAAAATAGTAATATGGCCTTTCTCCCAGTGATTTGTAGTTTTTTTCACACAATTAGATCTCATTAATTATTTCATTTGGGTATCTCTGTAGGTGACCCACTGGTAAAAAATCTTTATAGGGGAATAAGGGGAAGTTATCACATGGAACTAACAGTAGTTGATAGGTTCCCTCCTTGGTGACTCCTAAACTGGGATACAATTATGGTTTACTCTTTGATATTCCTTCCCAATGTAAATAAGGCACTGATTATCCCACTTCATAGATATACTACTAAAGTGGTTAGTAATGGAGACATATGTCATCAGGTTTATCATAACCTTCCTTGAACAAGGTGGGCCTATGAGATTTAATAATTCAAGACCATAATGTGTGTCCTCAAGGGGTAGGATTGTACAATGTTTTTGTTACACCCTGATAATTGTTTTTTCTACATGATTTTAGAGGATTTGGGTTGGTGACATCTTTATGCAACATGCAGTGGTAGTCGTTATAGTTGAAGTACTAAAAAATGTATTTGATGATACCATTACCTTGTTTAGAGGTGAAATTATTTATGAAGCTATCTAAATTCATAAATAAAATAATAAAAATGGGAATCAATTAGTGTATCATCATAAGTAAGATACATGGACAAATATCTATAAAAATGAAACATGATTGTTAATTCTTGTTATCTGTTCCAACCATTTGCTTCTATAGACTGAGAAAAAATGGTCTGGAACATGGTCAACCTGCTTTAAATTTTTTTTATTTAAAGATTCACATTGGGTTTAGAATTTTTTTCTAATTTGAAATGTTATTTTCTTGGTGTGATAAACAAATCAGTTGAGACCTATTGTAAATTTATTATTTGGTTATCACATAGTTTCACATTAGTTTGAACATTTCCTATTTCAACTTGAAATATTGGGTGGGGCATGATGCTTGATTGGGTGGTGTCCAATGTATTTTCCTAATCCATTCATTTCATGTTCACCATCAATCATTTCATTTAATTTCTAGTGATTTTTGGTTAATGGAACTAGAAACACTGAATGGTTCCTGCATCTCTATCTAGTTATAGAACTATATTCCAAATGTATGGGGTCGTTGAGATTTCATACCAATGACAATTAAGAACTCACATTTATCAAGAGGATGGGAGTTCAGGCTCATGAAACCCAGTTGGGGGAATAATTTATTACTCTAAGACTATCTTATAGATTTATGATATGTCTTTGAATCATTACCAAATCCCAATATGGGGCTAGTTACCTAACAAAACACTAGTTTTTGACCACTAATGCAAGCATTTTTCCATCTCAGAGGTATTATATTATTGTGACCATATTTATTTATCATAGGTTATCCATATTATAAATTTTTATTACCTATTGATCCCAGTTATGGTATTATTATGTTTCCAAATCCATGAGGCTTGGTACTATAGATTGTTTCACCCTTTAGGAGGCTGGTAGGTTTTTATGGTATCAAGATTGGGAAGATAAAAGGGATGCCTACATATCCATATGGAATAAATAAAAACCCACATAGTTCGGAATATTTCATTCCTTTTAGGGTCATGTGATAATGAATGATATTTATTTTTTAACATCATATGGTAAAAACACTTAGGTGAAAGGTGTCTAGAAATGGTTAGTGTGGGACTTATGTATGGTCGATACTTTCGGGTTGACCTCTAAGGGGATATAGCCCATCATAGAATTTTTTTTGGAAAAATCATTATGGAATCATAGTGATAATACCCACTATGAATATGTACCAATGAGGTTTCATTATTGTCATAAGGAATATGCCCTCATGAAGATGATCCCCACTATGGATATAGAGCAACGAGGATGTATTGGTGTTACAAGGAATGATGCCTCTTGAAGATGACCCCCCACTATGAATATATATCAATGAGGATGAATTTGTGTCATAAGGGACGTTTCTAGGTGAATATAATCTCTACCAATGATATGGACTGATGAGGATGTGTTCATGTGACCCAAAAGGAATATAAACCTATGGGTGGGGCATGGTTCTATCAAGAATATGGACTAATAGAGAAAGGTTCATTGGAAATATGAACCTGATAAAAAATACATCCACGCCCATAGGAATATTTCTAGGGAAGGTAAGGACATAAACAATCTCATGAGTGGTATGGGATGATAAGACTAATCATGAAGGGTTGATGATGTTGGTATTTAACCTCAAGGAGGTGTCCTGCATATCACACCGAGTCAATAATTAAATACCATGTAGTTTAAATTTCTATTTGAAGGAAAAAATTATCAGCGAGGATTTCACCTAAGGAGGATTCCCATGTGGGGAATTTTTATTATGCTAATGGAATTATCATTACAATTCTCTAAGCCCATGTGAGTAATGATCAATGTGAGAAACAAGAGATATTATAATATCAGACTCATTGCATATGGGTGTGGGGATGACATGTTGAGTACACCCTTAAAGGAATATGATTATAAGTCTGGTGAAGGATATGAATGCATACTACCCTAAGGTCCCAGAAACAAGAGAACACCTCGATATTATCCATAGGTTGTCTAACCTATGTATCTGAGTATAATTTGGCTCATACAAGAGACTTAACCCAGATTCATGCTACCCCATACGACCTTTAACCTGGATGATGATATACCAAGTTGCCCATTACTGAGGAAGAAGAAAGGGTCATGAAAACTGTGAAATTCCTGAACATGACCTACACATGTATAACCTATTGAAACTAATCATTATCTGATTATCACACCCATAACAAGGGTCAAGGATTCCATGACCACCCATCCAAACAGGGGTGTTATTTAGATTCTAAGAGTCCTACTAAGTACAATGACACCCAAACAACACCGAACATCAGGAACGGACAACATTTTGCAATACATTTTTTCTCTAATTGTGGTACCTATCATGATTGGCCCCTTATGAAGCACATCCATTGACCTTATCACTAGTTCATTCCAAACAAATTTCACCTAGCTCAAAATCCTATTATTTAAGTCATTAATAATAAGTATAATGCCTATGTAAAACATTCATGTTTCTATTCCATGGAAACTAAAAAATACATTTTAACCAATAACACCACTTAGAGGTTCCATTTTTAAGTTCATTACAGTTACTCAAAACCATCCTTTAATCATTTAAAAGATTAAAATAGAAACTCAACCACCAATTTAAAAATGAGAACTTGGTGCCTGATTTAACTAATTATCCAAGTCATAATATGAAAGTCATATAAAACTTTCTATTAAACACTAATAATTTATTAACATATTGACATAATTAGGAAATTTATCACATAAATTCCTTTTAATAGATAAGGTATCTTATGATGGTCCTGTCAATCCAACCTGGGTTCATGAGAAATTCAACGCTATAGAATTTTCTTTATGTCTCAAGGTTATAAACACCTATAACAGGTCATATCAAAATAAACATGCCCCAACTGACCTACATGGTCCAGTTGTTCATCTTTGAATCCAATAACATGACTCAAAAAAATGTATAAGCATAAATATAATATCACTTGTGGAAGATGAATGTAATAAAACTCACTATCAAAGTCATACTACCCTAACTACCTAATTAGAAGGCTGGGTATTGGTAAGTTCTCAGTTATAAGTTTCAGGGGTTCTAATAGACGAAGGTTCAATAGTACCTTGCCTCATCATTTATTAGAATATGTTTTGTTTCGTGTAACATTTAATTACTAGGTTTACTCTTTTACCTTTCACAAGAATTAAAAGTTAGGATAAGGATGTGCAACCATTCCACTTTTATGTTTTCACTTTCTTATAACTTGTATTAAATCCCTTTAAAATGAGTTTTCTTTCCCATTGAATCATGACTCATAATCCTTATCACTGAGATTAACACCCACTTGAATTTATAATTAAAGACATGATTTGATATATTAATCATTCCAACCCATGAGGGCCCATAACACCTCATGAATTGAAACAAGAAACCACCCAATCATAGTCTATAGAAAAAAATCCATATATAAACAAGGTAAGGATCACTCATCAATCACAGGCATAACAAGCAATGTAATGTAGTAAAATTCACCTATATGGCATGGAAATTATGCATGACATGTGAATTATAGGTTCCTACTATAAAGCATGTAACAATGCTTCTTTCCCTCATATAATCAGTCTAAGGATAAAATAGAATATCAATAATATTAATAATCAATAACACCAAACAACATATGTGTCTCCCAATAGTGAAATTATATTAACTGTAATAGGAAAAAACAAAACCATAGTTGTATTTCCCAAAAATCATATTTTACCCTTGAACATGGGTTTGCGATGCCCAAGCATGGCTTATAACCATGTTCCAAGTGTTCCTAATCTCTTGACTATTGTATCCAATTAGTAAATCAAGAAATGAAATTTATATTATACCACTTTGTGATGTCCCAGACCTAGATACCACATAATAGGTTCCCTAAGCTCGGTGGGCCACATGGCCTCAAGAGAATCTCCCCAAATTCCATAGGCTGCCAACTAGCAGCAAGGTCCTAGGGTATGTTTGTGGGGAAATTATTCTCTAATTACCATATCATAGAACAATGGATAATTATAAACATATTTAAGTAGTGGAAGTTGTATAAATAAATAGATGGAACAATAGAAAGAAAAAAATCAATAATAACTAAATTAACTTGAATAACATACAATAGACAATGATAATGAATGTCATGTTACTAGAAATATAGAAAATATGGACACAAAGTAGCAGGAATAACTGAAAAACCCAATATATCAAAGGAAATTTATAAACTGTCCAATGAATCCTAAGCTACAGCTTAGTCATGTTCCATGACCTTAATCCTATCACATCAAGCAATCAAGTGTCTGGAGAATTTTTCTTCCCTCTATCAAAACTTGCATACGTGTAATCTTCCTTGGGTAAAAAACGGTGCCTATAGAGTGTGTGAGATAAATCTCAGTGGGCCACCACCAACAATGTCTATAACATGCGGCTCATGTAATGGAAATTCAACAGTTTGCATGCATGAATATATAATGTAAAGTAGTACAATGTAACTAAATGACAAGTACCTGATTCAACCATCATCTAGTGTCTAAACATCTTACCAGTTCATTAATTAAGTAAATATGAATTTATATTAATATTTCATGTGAGTCATAACTAGCACTAACATCACCTTATGAGATTATAAATAGTTAAGGTTCCAATATATAACAAGGAAACCATAATTGATAATTAATATGAAGTGGTCCATGGTATTCACCAAGGAAACCTAGACCTAAAGGGTTTCCAACATAGTAGTAAATATATGTTGGAAAGTGGTTACTAGAGTAATCCAAGGAGCATTATCCAAATAATTTCACAATAAGATGCCTATTGATTCCAAGGAGTTATTCTAAGGTAAAATGTGACTAAGAAATGACTGGGCCCGATGGGTTGTAACCATGGAACCTAATTTTCAATGCTAGATCCAAGGAGTGTATCCAAGAAATCTTTCAATAATAATGAAGGGATCCTACGGTGTCATACTAAGAATCTATAGGTAGACAAGGATTGGGTCCCCGGGTAAGTCTCACCCAAGGAAAATGACATCCTTGAGTTAGAATGAAGTCCTTTAGAACCCAAGGAATTCCCTTGGGAATCTAGGAGCTCACATGAGTCAGTATTTATAATAAAGATTTCAAGGTGAATGTACATAAATGGGATCCTTACATTTAATTCATTACAATTGATTTGGTTATATGATAACTATTCCGTTAACAAGTTCACATGGTTCAACTCATGCCATTCATTAGATTGAAAAGTCCAAGTATCATGCAACCATTTAATTAAAACAATGTAAATCAAGTTCAAATAATTTGGTTCACTCTTATACCTTCCATAAACATGGGAAGTTGTTCTCATGACATGCATCCAAACATTCATTTACATTTTTTTAATCCAATTCATATACTTAAGTATGCTCACCATAATATCATTTAAATCAATCACTTACGTTTAATCACTTATCTTAAGTGTGTCATGATTAAGTGAGAAGAAACAGGATATTTACACTTTTAGAATTAAATATTCAATTAATTTATAGAGTCTTACCATTAGTGTGGTCAAGCTCAAGCACATCCAAATGATGGCTCAAATCTGTTAAAACACTAAAAAACTCAATTTTGGCATGCCACCCTACATGGAGTGTTAGTATTTTTTGACATAACCACTAACAACCAATAACATTTATGGAAAGAGGATAATCATATAGTTCTACTAAATATAAGACTAATATATAAATTCAATAAATAACACTCCATGAGATTGGAAGGCCCCACAAAATAATTCCAAAATCAACTAACTTGGGGGATGAATTATAGACCACCCACCTTAGGCTTGTATGACTCCTCTCATCCACTATCATTCTATAATTATTCTTGGAATGGATTAAATCTAAGAAAATAGTAAAAACACTCACACCTCGATAACTAGGTCAAGATCAAGAGGGAAAATAATGGATTAAACTAACTCGATTTCTTACCATTTCACATACAACATGATAAACGAAATCTTGAATGGATCCCAAATGAAGAAGATCGATTGATCCCTAGTTTAGGAAATAAAAAAGATCCGAAATGGGAGAAATTGAGTTTCATATTACTGGAAATAAGATTAGGAAAAAAGGTATACATAATTAGATCATTTGGGGTAAAATGTAAAGTTACCCAAAAAAATATCCTATGCATGGTTTGGCCACATGGGTTACCAAACCGTGCACCAAACATGAATTAGAATCTAAATAAAGGGGTTTATCTCATGGTTAGGTAGCACGGTTATAGAAACAGTGTGCCAACTATACAAGATGGCTCTGCCTGAAAATTTATACCATCCACACAGTTAGATCTAACCATGCAACTTAGTCGCACGATTTTCTCCAACTATGAGAAAGGCCCATTTTCCACAAAAGGATGGGTTTCAAGCTTCGAACAGTCCCCAAACACCCTTGGTACCTTCTCTAACTCATTACGCATCCATATTTGGTCCAAAATAAAGAATTCGATTGAAATTTAAAGGATACATACCTGAGTGAAAAAACTGATTTCTTACACCTATATATACTATAAATTTATAATTAAAGTTATAGTGATACAATGCCTTAATTTCATGCATAGTTACAGTTAACTCATGGTTATGTATTGGGAAATTCATCTAATTAGTGAAAAAATGGTGAGATCCGTAAGATATTAGATGTCCATTCCATATCAAAAGGCACAAAATCCCTATTTATAATGCATAAAAGTACACCATGTAAACCAATACGACCTTAGGAATAATTAGGAAAGTATAAGATTTTAACCACTACTTTATCTTATAAAAGGACCTATCACATTTATTATGCTCTTTAAATTTAAATTTATTTAATGATAAGGTATTCAAAATAGATTTCATATTAAGATAAATCTATTATTAATACCTTATAATTTCATGATAAACTAATGAAATTTTTTATTTCAAACATGTTTTTTGAGATTTTCCCAAACCATCACCACTTGAATAATCTAAGGGTCCATAAAAATAAATTTTATATATATAGAAAGTCTAATAAATTAGATAATCTAAATATATAACTTTGAATTAGATAATTTGGTATACTGGATATTATCCATAAATATTTATATGGAAATATCATGGTGATCCAAGTCTATCTTGAAATAAAGGGAAATATCATCCTTAAATACAAAAAAAATATTTATTTAGATACCTTTGGAAAATATGATTCATGAGGACCATGAATATTAAATGAATATTAGAATACCCAAATGGAATCACCATATATTCGTTACACCCATGTCTAATTTTAAATTTATCTTTATGAATATCCATGTATCCCACTCTAAGAACATGGTATCTACAATTGATATAAATTAAAAAAAAACCATCTTTCTCGCCTAATATGATTAAATAGATCGTTAATATCAGTAAATGAGTACTTATGTTTGGTTTTCATATGGTTGAGCTACCTCTAATCAATAGGTATCCAAATAAAACTATCATCCATCATTGAAAATTAGTTTATTGCTTTACATGGTGATATACTCAAGAGTATAAAACCACATATATTGTGATATTTTAGATAAACATTCAACTTACTCATCTCATTCATGACCACAGTATGGGATAGTAAAAGAGATGGGGATCATGCCTCAATAAGATCAATAGAGAATTTAACCTCCCAATAAAGTGTAACACTATAATAATAATAAAAAAATACATATAGATATATTTATAAGACCAAATAAAGTAAATAACAATAATTTATTCTGATGGAATTCAAAAATGGACTTGATAAATAACAAGGGATGATCCGAAGATCTATAAGAATATGTTTGGAACTACATATCATCTTATCCCACTCACCCTAAAATAGATGACTATTTCCATTAGGAGAATGAAAAGATACCTCAATGATGATATTTAATGGTATAGGTTTTAGGGATGATCATCCAATCCATAATAAATATGAGGTTAAAGATTTCCAAATCATGGATAAAAAATTACTATATGACTTCATTATCAATGACCAAAAAATGAAATGAAATTAATATTAATAGATTTTCCTTCTTATTCCCTAATATAGAAGTGATAAATAATTCCAAATTTATAAGTTCCAAATAGAAACTAAACTAATCAATGAATTTGGTTTATATAAATGAATGAAAGTAACCTATTTTAAATAAATCCAGAGCCATAGAAGAAGTAATATGCATTGTACATCTAATATTCATTATTGTAACATTATATTATATAAATGAATACTCTATAAAATATATATGCCAAGATTTATTATTATCTTGAGCCTTTATACAAAGATGATATTCCCATATAATTTTAATTTATTCATCAAGACCCTATAGACAAGTCCATGCACCCTTAGACACATCATACTACACCTGAGACCCTCTGATATGTGATAAACCAGCTCTACTAACACTGGGTGGAGGACACTTATAATAATATGGTTAGTGACCCAACCTTCCACAAAATTAGAAAATATTTATTGTATAATAACAACATTTATTACAATAGCAACACATCCCATATTTAAATCATGCCAAAGTTCTATGCCCCAATGAATCAAAGTGTGTGTGATTGGAGAATCATTAGAAATTATTAATACTTCCCTATCGAGATTCCTTGAATTCATCTTTTTACTAGATGAAGGATTATGGATATCACTCAACATAGTTGAAACAAATTTTATTATCCAAACTATATTAGTTTTATCCCTAATCACCTTGTTAAAAAATAGGTATATTTTGGTTGGTAGAAAAGAATACATTTTTGTTGAATATCGGACCTCTAGCCTATCTCAAATAGAAATATTTTTAAACATTCATTTGAGAGGAGATATATTTGAAACTAAAATAATTAAATGAAATGTGTGGTATTTTCCATCATAAATTTTTTTCCTTTATCATGAGTCAAAAACACCTTATTCATTTCCATCATTATGATTTTATTATAGAATTACTGATTAGACATATCATTGAAACCCTTTTAGGTGAGTATTCATGAAACATGTCTTATACAACCAACACCCACCATTTATATCATTCCCTTTCCTATATATAAGTGAAAAAATTGACATTGTTGTCTTCAAGTGTACATTGAATATCAATGATGAATCCAATTTTATCACTACTATAATTTTAATCTACAATAATATTATTTTTGAAAAAAAATCAAACAATGTGGTGGACTTAAATGGATATTTTTTTCCATACTATTACAATATATTTAGTGTAATACTATTATAAATTTTAAAAATATAAGAAACATAATAACCACATCCATGGTTTGTAAAATTTTGGTGTTAGTATGATATTTCCATTTTTTTAATATTTTTTATAGCACCCATGTTTTTTATTTTTATAATAATTTATAAAAATTATAAGCATTTGGTCAATAATTCAATGTTATTAAATAACAAAAAATTATTATTTAGAATTAAATAAAATATATTTAATAATATTTTTTGTAATTATAATTATTAAATAATTTATAATTATTAATTTATAATATAAAAACACTATGTAAATAAATGGAGGTTTCAATATATTTAAAATGACTCAATATAGAATAGTTGTTATGGAATTAAAGTATATAATAAAGGTCATATTTTTCAAACCTATGGTTTCATTTTTTTATGATGTACCTATGAATAATGTTTTATAAATCAATGAAATATCTTGTTATGGCCATGGTTTTAGTAAACCATGGATAAAGGGTTATATGTTGAAAAAAAAACTAATCCTTGTTGAGGAAAACCATGGCTGTAGAAAAAAATAGACAATTTCCATGGATTTCATGTATACATCCATGGTTCTAATCCATTAAAACTACCCCATTTTATAACTATGTCTCCTATAAGTCCTTGGGTTCCTAAGACCCATGAACACCCCATAAGGAAGGTGTATTTTTCTGAGTAATTTCCTTTGAATAATCCACCATTATAGTTTAATCTATTTATACCTACCTTTTCATTGGATGAATAGTATAGATAAATGGATCAATATGTTTTTAATATATATTTTGGTTTTATCTTTTGAAAATTGATAGTACCATTGTCATTATAGTTTTTTAGTTTCATTATAGTTGTAATTATATGTTGTAACATGAATTATAACACTATACAAAAGTGATACTCAAAATTAAAATTTAAAAGAAATCCAAATATAATTTTTTAAAATAACCTAAACACATAGTAAAAATACCTTTAAGATATTTAAAACAAGTAAGAAATACAAATAAAGTTATTTTAAAATAATTTAGAATAAAAATATCCCAATGCATATGATTTTACTCAAATTCCTTGTTTGTATTCTTGGTTTCACAAGTAGTGGACCACCAATTCCAAACCTTAGTTGAACAATCAAGAGAAAAATTAATATTTGGTAAACAGTTCACCAAACTACTCACAAGAGGAATATAGTCCCAAAATCTTTTATACATATGATGAATTTTTCCATATCATTAAATATGATCCGAGTATAAAAATGGAATAATATATCATGCATGTTTACTATGAAAATAATATTATAAAACATTATAGGAATAATATTCTATAATTTATTCGGAAATATTATGATATCTTGATAAAAAAAAGTGTTAAATGTTATTGTGTTTAATATCATTCATGATGTATTTCATTCATAATATAATGGGAAACTATGATAAATTTATATTATGAATTTATATTATGAATGTGTAAAAAATAAAACCGATGGGTGACAATCCATTTGCTCTTATGTTATACCACATGAGTAAATGAATGCAATAGAACTGGAGTTTTTTTTATCCATATATATATATATATATATTAAGTAACCATTTAATGGGATATGGATAATCATTTATGAACCATAATTATTCTCTCAATCTTATTGATATCTTCTACTTATTAATCATTTTCTATAAGAGGAACCAGCATGTAATGATTATAGAAGAGATTCTACCTAACCATTGGGTGATTTAGATCAATCTCAACAATACACTATGGAAGAGGGATTTCATTAGGATACCACTTAAGTGACCTTAATCAACCTCATTAATTAAGAACACGTTATCATTTCAATCTATAGTGAAAAGTACATAAGTTCCTGATTTTAATGTTTATATATGAGTTCAATTTCTTACATAATGATCATTATTTACCAATTTATTTTTCATTTACACTACATTGACTAATGGTAAATCATTCTGACAAAACCATAAGTGGTATTTAATAATTTCCATTTCATTTGAATATACAAATAGTCTATAAAATGAGGACTAAAACATATACTACAAGAAATAGAGAACTGAATCATAATCTATGATTTAGTGCATGTCACTAAAAATAATATGTTGTGGTGGCATTATTTTATAAGGAAACATAATCTGCATTAGGGTAGTAGTATATGATATGTGATATCATAGAGAACTAACAATTTATTTTGAAGAACACTTGCTAGATTAATTGTATGTAGGAAACTCACTCTCCTTATGTGTATCCCTAAATAAATAATTAATATTACCCCAAGTCATGAATTCTTGATTTCCTTACACAAGTGCAACATTAATCTCACATGAAATCAAGATTCATATTATGTGTGATAACTTCTCCATTTATATCATGGTATTTATTCCTATGTAGGGGATCATGCACTAGGTTAACATGACATAACATCAAGACAATCTAATATATATCCATGACATGTGGGATTACTTCTATGTAGTTTCAAATAATTTTTTGTGATAATAAAATTCCATAAAGTTAATCCCAGGAAGTTGTTGAGTTGATATTATGAAATAATCATAATAATTTTATAAAAAAATTATCATATGATACAAGATCCATTCATATGATAAATTCTATTTTATTCTTACACTAGGTATTGGGACTTTTTCCAATATAAGGCACCAAATATGATTATTACATAAGGGATAGTGAGTTCATATATCATTAAAAAAGATATACCAAAGAAAAAAATATGTCTTCAATTTCTATTATGATTCAAATAATTTATAAATTGTTTATAAATTTTAAAAAATATAATATTGGGTATTTATTAATTTAAAAATGTGTTTAGAAATTAATTTAGATAAAATTATTTATAAATAATTAATTAATATTTTTAGAAAATATTAATTGATAAATATAAAAAAAACATTAAAATTTAATAATAAATACCTTCTCTAAAATTATGTGGGATGAATTACAGTTTAGAAATAATTTTTTTATCTTGAAATTATTAGGGAAATTTATAAAATATTTAAAAAATAAAAAATAATTCCAATTATAAAAGGAATTATAATAATTATGAATTGATTATAATTTTTTAATTTTAATTTTTCAAATTAAAATTATTTATTTAAGAAATAATTTAAACACATTAAAATTAGTTTTGATTATTGATCTATTCAAGGTTTAAATAATAAATATAATGTGATATTTATATTATATAAAATGTTTAAATAATATATTTGACATATAAAATGTTTATATTTCATTTAATATGATATATTTATAGTAATTTCCATGTAATGATTAGTATGATAGAGTTCATATTAAGTTTTATATAATAATTATTCATATATAGTGTATATCCTATTTAAATACTTGAATTGTTTATTTATTTAATTTATTCCATTATATATAATTCATATATATAAGTTATTTATATTATGATATGTAATTTATGATTTAGTTTAATGTATTTGTACTACTTATATGTATTATCATACATGCATGGAAGGAGTTACATGCTACATATGATAATTAATTTAGTTTACTTATTACCTAACTTTAGATTGTATTGAGTTATGAGCTTCAATTATGTAGTTAATTATGATTTATTACTAATTTATTAGGTACTCAGGAGTAATAATTTGGTTTGTCTTATGCATAAACCATCAATATCTGGACACATTTGAGGTAATAGGGGTTTCATTGTAGGCTTAGAATCGTGTTTTTGAGTTGTCCCTGGATCAAGTATTGAATTAAACATCAAACAGAAACTCACACCTAGACTTACCACCAATATTATTTTTTGATTTTCAGAATAACCACTTTAAAGGGTAGTGAGGGACCCGTACAACTGATTAACCATATACAAAACAACCGAATAACAATGATCAAATCTTAAAATTCAAATTGTAAAAACACGCACTGCCATTTCAAATTTCAAAATTCAGACCCTGCCAGGCACGCGAAGGGACTCCTCTGTCCCAACACCACCTATGTTCACCTCGATCCCATCACCAACTACTGATCATCCCAACTTATCTCCATCAATATCACGCAACTCATCGACACCATAAAGACCGCCTCCTCACCGAAAAACCAGACCGTTAACCACCATCTTTGACAATGCTTACCAGACGATCACAAAAACAACAAAAAAGAGACAAAAAACATCACTGGTGAAATAGAAAAAACCAATGCAAAACCATAAAACAATCCCTAGTATCAACTTCACATCACTCCTTGGACACCAAACCATTTCTAAACAAACACCAAAGACGTCGTCGAGAATCTTCCATCGAAGCCACCACAAACACCATCGTTGACACCGAGAACCACCAACGGAATCGTCAGCTCTGACCCTGTTGCCTCCAAGAGAAACATCATCTTCACCTCATAGCATCATGAGAAACCACCATTGGAATAGAAAAACGCAACCATCGGGAGAAACCATCTGATGTCGCACAGAGAAGCCAACATCGTCTTCACCGTGCTATAGAAGAATGTCGTCATCGACGTCGTCCACACCAACTAAAAACACCAAGTCATATGACCGACACAAAACACCAAAGAAGCAACATAGACAGCCAATATCAGAAACCCTAAAGTGGAAACGAGAAAGAGGATTTGGGAAATAAGTGGGATGAAAACCCAAAAGAGGATTTAGGAATGAGACCCTATGGGATAAACCCGAATGAAAGTAAACTAGAAGAAGATCCATAACCGGAAAAAACCAGAACAAGAAAAAGGAAAGCAAGAAGAAACCCAAAAGGATCAAGTTATTGAAACCCTAGAAAGATGGGCCAACTCCTGTGACGCCTGGAGATCTGTCGTCCGCCAAAATGCTAGCCCAAAACCTCAACGCATCTTGTGCTCCAAACTATATTTAACTGCTTATATGATGATACATAAGGGTTGATCTGAGGATATTATGATATGTAAGGGTTTATATAATGATACATATGGTTTGGTCCATACATTTCCAAAAAATGATTGTGATATTCTTGAGGGGGAATTGCATCATGAGATAAGGGTGACACCGTGCTGTTCCCATTATCTAGTTATTTTCAATTTATAATTTATATACTAAATTAAATATTTAAATAGTTTTTTCCATTCCCATTAATAGTATAGTGGTAACACCCTTAATCTATTTAATATCTTGTTATTTCTTCTTCTTGGGAGATTTTCATTGGTTCTTGTCTGTTATTCATGTTAATTATTATAGATATTAGATATAGGTAAAGACAGTTAAACTTGGTTGTTTAATGTTTGTTTGTATTTCTATTTTTTCATTTTCTATTGAATTTCCCCAAAATCAATGATTTTTCTAGATTATCTAATTATTCATATCAGAGTTGGATTGATAAGAGTTTCTTATCGGGTGGACTCCTGCTATATTTTGGTAGGTGGTTCCTAGCTATTTTTTCTATACATGTGTATCTATATTGTGATAAATATTAAAGGATTGGTTCATGTGAGTGACCTAGAATGAATCCAATTATTTTTTTCATTATTTGTAAGAGATTCAAAAGTGTTTTCTTAAGTAAAAAAGGTTGATTTTTTCGATCTAGGGCTTTCGTTTCATTGTTATGTGGTTTTAAATCTTATTTATTATTATCAATGTGTTACAAATAATTTTTATTATTATGTGTTGATTGATTTCATTCTAAGGGAAATCTAATTACCCTTTTATAAATGGTGTGGATTCATAAAGATACATTACATAAATTTTTTTTATGTTGTGATTGTTTTTTTTTATTCCTTCATATTTCTTATTACGTATTTTTTGCATCAATTGTTATCATAGATTTTAAATTTTATGGAATAATATCCCCATTATCAACCCTTATACCCTCACTACTGATTTATAAAATTGAGAATATGGGGAGGCATTACAAAGTCCATGAAGAAATCATATATAGTCACAATAGAGTGAGAAAGTTTGGGATGCTACAATGTTTTATCAGAGCAGGTAGTGATAAAACAATGCCAATTGGGGAAATGTTTTTTTATTTGGCCTTTAGTAGATGGAGGTATATAGAAGTGTTAGAATATAGTATGGATGTCATTTTTTCCTAGTTATCAAATTATGGACTGAAGTCAAAGATATTAGAAAATATGGTATTATTTTTTTGGTTTATGTGTTTATGATAGATTTATTTTATTTATATATATAGGAATTTAATGTAATTGGAATCTATTTTGAATTATTATAGCCAATAGGAAATAATTGGTACTCATAAATCATGTTATTCATGTAGGTCTCACATGAACTCTGTGTTTGTTGTTGTAATTACCATTTTTGTAATAGATATGGTTTTGACTAGTTAATGGGTCAATAATAACTGATATAATATTTTCCCATATAACTTCTTGGAGAAATTAAGCTCAATTAGACCCGGTATGTGATTCTAGGAGTAATTGGATATATAGTTCTTATGTTTGTATCATGTGTGTGATGCCCTAATATTAAATTATATAATGTTTCCCATTAATTAAACACTATGTTGATAGTCTGTTCCACACGAAAAAAAACTAAAAAATTCCAATTAATATTAGATAAGAAAAATTTAGTAAGTATAAAATATAGGTTATACAAAAATATTGGGTTCAATTATAAATGTATAAAAAATTGGATCAATAATACTCAATGTGTTAAAAGGGCATTTTCAATAAAATTTGTTTTTATTTATATATAGTATTTTCATTTAAATTATATGTTTAAAAATTTTATAATTTTAATTTTTTATAATAAAATTTATTATAAAATTTATAATGAAAAAAATTCTTAGGGTGTCTTAGTTATTTTTCTAAAATAATTGATATTTAGGCGAATACTGAAAAAACTAATTTTTCTAAAACTGCCGATTTTATGACATTTTCATAAAATAAGAATTCCTAAAAAGTTTTTAAAAACTTATATATATATATATATAAAGTAAAATAAATTATTTAAACATAAAATTTTTAATTTATTAAACCCATGTGCAATGTTTCTAAAACCTAAGTAATATCTTACTCTAAGAATTATTTATATTCACTTATATTATAAATTAGTATTAATCACTTGAAGAAATTAATTCTATAAAAATAAATTTGATATTTTATTTCCACATGGTCTTATTATGTAATAAGGTTAATTTCATTTTTGTTCATAGAAGTATGATTATGAAATTAAATTTAATAACCATGATAATTGTAAAACTATTATTTTCAATGGATTTTTTTAATATTATATAATTACTATTAATCAAGTGAATTAATCCCTTATAAAAAATGAATTTAATATAATTTTTAAAATTAAATATAATGATATTTTGATTCATTCAATTGGTATTCAACAATAACTAAGATTAATAACAATTAATGCTAAAAGCATAATTTTATATAAAACAATATATATATATATATAATATTTTGATTTAAAAATTAGTTTTTTATTATTTATAATATGAATTAGATTAAATTTATTCTTATAACACCCATATTTGTTAAGAGTTGTTATTTTATATTTTTATTAAAATGTTATTTACTTGGGTAAAAACTAGTTACCCTGGTAAAAAGGAAAAAAAAGTTTAAAGTAAATATATAAGAGGAAATTACTTAATATTGTTTAAAACATGTGTGGATATACTTTTATAAGTATTTATCAACCAAAAATCACACCACAATCCATTTTTTATATCTTGTAGATTCATTGAACCTTATATATTGAAATGATATCATTGAACATTAAAGGGTATTCACAAAGGTTCAGTTCTCTGCACTTATTATAGGGGGTCACTACAATACTTTAAATTATCCACCTTACATTCGAAATATACTTGAATATATGATAAAGTATTAAATCCTATAAGTATATTTCATTTCCTAAATCCCCTAGTCACTATAGGTCAGCCTAAGTCCTTTAATTATGTGGAATTCGTCGAGAGGAAGTTCAAGGACTCAATGTAAATATTACTTATTTCATACCTTAGATTATTAATATTTATCTTCCAAAACTACCAAAAATGAAGTAATATAATGACCTTAGTTGCATTAATACAATTAATTTATATTATATTAATATAATAACCCTTATTTACTCATCCCCATCCCCTTATAAAAATAAAAGAATTTTAATCGTCCATTGTGTGCACTACTGCCTCCAAGAACCGACATCTTCCACTTTCTACCACCATCTCTCATTATTGGTTATAAGAATGGAATTAAATAATAAATTTAAAATATATATTATAATTATTATTATTAGTAGAAAAAGAATATAATACAAATTTATTCTATCTCATTATTTTTTAAATGAAAATGTAAACTGTGCATTATGTAGACTATGACTTACCTAAATTAATGTTTTTTTCATATTGATTGTAATTATTTTTAAAAACCCACTAAAACCAATTTAAAAACCTTAAAATTATAAATAATATCCTTATTCTTAATTTATAATGATATTATGTCAAAATAAATAATTTATTTACCCTACCAACCCATCAAATTATGGTATGTTCTTGGTTGGTTTAGTCTAACCACCTACTTGAACAATGTTATAACACTCTATGATAGATGACAATGGGAAAATAAATAATAATATTATTATAAGTTAACAATAAAATCAGGAATTTTTTATGGTCCAAGAAAGAATATATTAATTATTTAACTTATTATTAAAATGCCATAATCAATCTCTAAATTCAATGAAATAAGCCGACACCGATTAAATGTTCACATAAAAAAACAAAAATAAGAAAAAATGATAAAATAAATTAATAAAATAACATAATAAATAATCCTTAGTAAATTAAATATAGTTAAATAGGGTGTCTAATAAGGTATATAATAAACTTAATTTTATTATTCAAGGTGTTAGATGCATACGTTGATTGAATGTGAACTACAGTAAGGGTTTTATGTACTAAATTCTCAGCCCTTGAGACAAATTTCTTATTACACCCCATTGTTTGTTAGGAAATTTTTATCTATTAACCAATTAATGTTTTTATAATGATTCTATTATATTTAATAATATTAAATTTTATATTCCAATTTCTTTCACTCTTGGGGTTTTGACTCAAAAAATTCAAAATGTGTAAGGATTTATACTAAGTCAATTTTCTTCCATTGAGTTATAATTTTATTGTTGAAATCTGTTATTAACAGTTTTATTTATTATACCTAATGATTATTTTCAATTTTATTTCATTATTATTTTCAGGGGATTTACAAATATTCCTTATAACATAATTACCAAATGGTTATTACCTCAGATGTTATGTTACATGAAAGGGCTTCTTGGTCTCAATTCCTATTTATTGAGATATAATTATTATTATTAAAAAATTTAATTTTACATGGTTTATATACATCCTATTTGTTATATTATATCATGAATAATATTTTCTTTCAATTTAAAACTCTTAATCATTCAAGGGGTATTTATTTAAAGGTTACACAAGTCGTAACATATTTCCCAACTAAAATTATTTCTCATTGAGTCATATATTCACTACTTTGTCATAATTTTCTAAGCCCCTTTTTATCCTTACATTTTTTCCAATTATAAATTGTATTTTCCTATAGGTAAGTTACTTAATTTATTAAGTATCATATTATTTTATGAGATAGCATCTCAAATAAAATTTTCACATTGGTAAGAATAACTCTTTCTTTTTAAAATATATTTCTTTTATATACCCATATTTTTCTTATAGACAATGTTTTTCACTATTTTTGTGAACTCAAATATGGATTAATTCATATGACAATCTTACATATCATCAACACTATTCAAATGAAAATTGTGTTAGCCTATTTACAAGGTGTGATCTCAATAAATATTTTTTCATAATATTAAAATGTTTTATATATCATTGATGTCTTCCTTATCTTTCAACCCATGCTTTATTTATAAAACCTTTATGTATTTTTAAATAATACATTATTGGATATTTCTAAAATTAGAATGTTTTAATGTATCCCAAAATATTTATTTCAAAACTTTTTGAAAATGACTTTTCAAAAGAAACTGTTGAATTTATCACCTAAATATTTTTTATAAAAACAAGAAAATAAACTTTCTTTAAAATTTTTTCTGAAGAATAGATTTCTTATCATTTTGAAGCTTTATTCCCATACTTCATGGGTTTTAAAAGTAAATAAATTTTCCATCATTATATGAGTTTTATTAAAAACTGATTTATCATGTAATAATTATAATTTTCATCATGTTTCTCAAAGTAAAATTATACTATTATTTTAAAATTAATCTTTATCCTCCCATTGACTCTTTACCTATGTTTCCCAAAATGAGGAATATTGAATCTCTATAAAATAAATTATTCATAAATTCATTTATCTTTTCTACTCATCTTCAGTGTATTACCATAATTTTTTTCCATTTCCTTTACAATGTGAATACCCTATATTTTCGTTTATTGAAGGGTAATCACATAGATTCCATTCATCAATTTATTGTGGTCGATAATGACTAAATTTTATACCCTTTATCTATATGGTTCAAATTTCATATGCTTTATTATATTTATTGAAGGTTATTTACATAAAATGTTACTAAATATCATTGTATAACCATTTATATTATATGTGTTTATCATGCTATGATTATTTATGTAATTATTAGTGATTTCATTAACTGATTCAATTTCAAAATGATATGTGACCCATTTTATTTTCATGGGTCTTTATGATATGGTGAGTGAAACCCATTTTCATTTCATGGTTTCTTTATGTTGTGATGAAATATTGATTTCCAATGGAACATATAAGTATGGATGAATTATTTATGGGTCCTATATCTCCTTCAAATACAATGGTCAAAAGTTTAAATCTCATGGGACATGTATATGCATGCCTAATTAAGTTGTCTCTCAATTATGGGTGCAAGTGTGTGACTCACGCTGGTTATATTTCACTATTCCAATGTTTGTACCACATTTTTATGGTATCTTGATGTCAATATTTGATGGATCTTGTTTATTGAAAAAAATTTCCATATTGTTTAATTCATGACCTTTTCCTTATTTAATTATTTTTTATCTAAGATTTTTTGGTTATAAATGTCTTACATATCCTGATTATACCAATATTATCATCTTCTGTCCACTTGTGATATTTTATTTTTATTTTTACACCCTAAAAAATTTAGATTAAAATAATTATATGTTCAATAGCATGCTTAACATGAAACACTTAGCTTTAAGTGAACTCTGATAAAATATAAGAATAATATTATTTAAATGTGATCATTATAAACTATATGTTAAATTTGATGTATGTATTGGATTGAAAAAATTTAAATATATGTATAAAGTTCTTATATAAGGAAAATTTATTTATTAATTAAAAATAAATAATTAATCGATTTTCAGAAAAGTCATTTTATGTTTCAGAAATATGGTTTCTTTAAAAATGGTTTTTATTTCATTTTGTGAAAATAAATTAAAATAATTTATACCATTATGAGAAACATTATTTTAGTAAATGAATATAAATTTTGAAATCAAAATGTAAATGTTTCCTTAGTGTATGTTTTTTTATTTTTCAAAATATATTTATTTTTGAGTAAGTAATGAAAAATACCGACTTTTGAAAAACTATCATTTCTTTTAATTAAATCAACCAATTTTAATATTTCATTGTGTTTTTTGAATTGATATTAAAGTAAAATAATTCAATATTAACTATAAATAATCTAATTAATTATATAGGAATCATAATTATAATTTATCTTCATATAAGTTCATTTTTGGGATTAGAAACATATTTTTCTTATGAATAAATTTTCATTGTACTTTAGACAATTATATTAAAACTGATGTATCCCAATTATTAAAATTTAATTTCAAAAAATGCATTCCATATTTGAAATCAAAATTTGAATTTTGGAAAATAGTTCCCTTTTATTTTTGGTCATTATAAATAGTAACCAAAGAAAATATTTTTCACCTCAATAAGGGTAAAACTAGTAAACCTGGGTTAAAATTATAGGAACCCATGCTTGACTCTTATGAACATAAATTATATTTTATCCAAATCAAAATATATTTTTGGGTATTTGAATTTAATGGAATGGTTGTAAGGTAACATTAATTTTTGTATTGATAAAAAAATCATAAAAACTACATTATTATTTGACAAAAAAATCATGTAAATCATATTATTTATTGATTTCAAGGTGGATTTATTTTTATGATTAAATCATGTATTTTTATAAAAAATGTTTTCTTATATTTTAAGTAATTATATTAAATATAATTTCTACCATATGTATTTTGAATATTATAAGAAGGATTAAAAAATTTTGAATCCTCATGTTTAATTTTTTTATAATTTAATTTTTCTTTTCGGTCATATAATTAACATATCATCATAAAAAAGCTAAGTTATCACGGTTAAGGTTAAATTAGTTTTAAAATGATTTAACTATAATATAGGGATAATTTATATCCAATACTTGTCTAAATGTTATAGGATTAATTTTTTATACTCCATGAAATCTTATAGAAAATTTAGGGTGATTTTGTTCCACTTGATATGATTATGGTATATATTATATTTAAATATTTTAAGAAATTAAAAGTGTGATCTTTCCTTAACTTATAAAAAGGAACTTTCTCTTCTCTATTATTCATAAAGTCTGATCACTTTATATGATACAAGAACTACCCTAATACCTTCTAATCCATCCCCATATCCTAGATCTTCTTTTCTTCCCCTAATACCATCATATGAAGGATTAAGGTGTAAGACAAAGGTGATCTCTCAAAAAATAGGTGATCACCTTACCAAAATATTTCAATGTTTATTTATTTTTCTCCTTCCTGTATATCAGTTGTATCTATACTAAAATGATTAATACAGTATCATGAATACATAGATATTTTATATTGATTATGAGAAGACTATTTTTCACATTTATCCATAAAATTATAAATGATTTTATCGCTCATGCGTACGTGCGGACTACCACTTCCATATATTGATATGATTCATTTTACATCACCATATTTCAAAGATAGTAATTATAATGGATTTCATATATATATGATATTTATTAAAAATTATACTTGTATAATTTTGAGATTTTATCTACCTTATTATATTCCTATATGTTGGAAAACAATAATTTTTACCTTGTGTATGGGTGGATTATAACCTCCACGAAGTGATGTGATTCATTTTTCATTTACATTTTACATAGCTGGTAGTAAGGATATATTAAATGAATCTATATGGTATTTACTATATGATAATTATTATATAATGTTTAATTATTATTTAACTTTTTTTCCATCCATTGAAAATTGGAAACATCACTCGTCTGTACATACCTATTGTTGTCTCTATAAAGTGATGTGTTTACTTTTTTAAAACCTATTTAAATGAATAGATATTAAATTGTATATAATGATTAAATATTATACTTATGATATTATTAACATTTTTTATATTATGGAACCATGATTAAATTACAAGGATCATAATTTTAAAATCGAAACATGGTTAAAAAACGAAACAATTATCGCAAATAATAGTGATTATAATGAAGAATTGTTAAAAAATGGTGGAACATATGTTATAATTAAATAATATATTGTATTATATGTATAATATGGTTATATAATATATTTATATTAAATATATTTATTATATAGGATTTTTGAACCCGTATGAAGCAGGGAAAGACATGAGGTAAGAGTTGTTCATCTAATTTTTGTTTCTCTTAGACACATTCCATATTCACCAATTATGTATTTCATGTGGTTAACATGATACCCATTTTATATGTTATATAATAAATATATTTATATTTATAGTTTTTAAATATCCATTTAAACTTATTTATTTTAAGGGGGTTATGATTTAATAGTAACCAAAATGTTAATAGATTTATGTTATAATATCATTTCTTTTGGGGATTGTCTATAATAAATTTATAGTGAGTGAAATTATATAGATATTATCCTTAAACACCTCATATTTTTTTCCTTCAGTTATTCATATAGATTTCAGGTAATAGAACCACTTTCCTCTCTTTGATAATTAAAATTACTGAAAAAATTCTTTCAAGGAAAACATGAATTATTTCCACTTTAGACAATGAATGTTTTCATCCATGTACATCTTATTTAAAAAAAATTAAAGAATTTTATTTTATATGATACAATTATTTTTTTAAAGTAATTTTTAAAATTATTTTAACTTATTCTCAAGGTTTTAAAATTATTTTTTGCAATTATTTTAGAACTATTTATTCATGAATTTTCACAAAATGTATGAAAGAAAAATTTGTTTTAACATTTACCACATGGATGACATTTTCCTCTATCATAAATATTATTTAATTTGGATATTTCATTAGATGATTATATGGTTATTTCCAAATAAAATATTTTTTTTAATATTCTGTAAATTTTTATTTAAAATGTTCTGAAAAGAAAAGAATGTTTTCTCAAATATTTAAAAGAATATTTTTAATGATTTTATAAAATAGAATTTTCATCTATGTCAAAATCCTTCAAGTATTTTTATGCTTTACTTGGGATATGATCCAATGATACAATCCTAATTATTTCTCTATATTTTTTATGGTTGTAATTATAAAATATTTATAAAACCCCATTTCTTTTCCATATGTTAAGTTATTATGAGATGATAAATTTTTCTATAATCTTGTGGAATATATATGAATAGATTATTATCATGTGATGGGTGGGTCTGTTATAGTCTTGAAAATAATTGGGTAAATATAGATAAATCATGAGATAAATATGTTGTGTTTGAACCTAACTTCATGTTCACAACATTATAAGAATACCAATTTTCATGTCTATAATTTTATGTGAGGACCTAGATTCATATACTTAACATAAAGAGTTATCTTATTACTGTTTATACACGTTCAAAATTTTATAAGTTTATATGAGGACTATATTTAATTTACTTAACATAATGATTGAACCTGATACTTTTTATACATGTTCAAAATTGTATAATATTTGGGTGCTCCCCATTCCCATGTTTATTATATGTTGTCATGGATCATGATTTATTATTGATGATTCCACAATCTTATGAATTTTTCTTTTATTGGGATAAATATTTATTCCATGAATCAAGATCAATAATATTTAATTAATCAATAATGACTTTATTATGTTATGATTATTTTCTCATACCAATATATTTACTTGTTATTATTGACTAATATCTTCTATGATTACCCATACTGAGCTTTTTATCTCACCATTTATTATATTTCCATTTTCCTTAGGTTATGAGGAAATATTTTAAGTAGGGTATGTGTAATAAGATTACTATGATAGATGAACATTATGGGATATATTGAATATACTTTATAAAATAATATTTTTATCTATCTAGTATCAAAAGATAGTAAACCTTTGCAGTTCTATGGCATGTAAAAATAGTCACACTTGTCTAGATATTAGAAGTGTATTTCAGCTTAGACATAGATTTACCAAGGGGTAATAACCCAAAAAAGGGTGGATTGTGTATTAACTCAATCATTACCCAGTCCATTGAAAATATTCCTAATTATACACCGGGTTTGACACTCGTTGGGATATACTATGGTTAATTAACATTCCCTCAAATAAAACATTACGAAGTATTTTAGTATGATGTTAACTAATTTGATTAGATAACCTAAAATTAAAAGAAACCATGGATAACAAATTAATAAACAAAGAGAATCATATATATATATATGAATGTATCATTTTCTAAAAAAGTAGGTTTCATAGGGTATGATATCTTCAAATTTTTGTTTTCCTATTAAAATTTTGGATACTATCATAACCTTTTTTTATTATTTTGTTGGACCAAGACAAAAAAAATGAAATCGAGAAAGATATGTATCTAGAAATCATTTTTATATAACTGAATAAGGGATAATATGTAAATGAGATTCTATGTATATGCCTGTTATGATGTAAAATGTGTGTATCCTAGTCTTACCAAATTTAGTGAGTTTGACATCTTAATATAAATTAATTCTTTAAACTCTAAGATACTTTTATTAGTGAGTAGTATTTATTGATGAGTATTTTGTTAAGCATATGAGGATTATTCTTTAATATTTTTCCATTAAATCCATAGAAACATATATTAAATGGGATCAATAACCTTGAAAATTAAATTTATGATATGGTTATATTTTTGGGGATAACTATTAAAGATAACATGATTGAGACATGTATAACTCTTATGATTAATATACTCTAGATTTTGATATAATAAATAGTTGATTTATATTGGGAAAAGTTAGTTAGAAATTATTGATTTCCTTTTAGTTGATTGTCGATTTAATGAAAAGGTAATCCATGATTTTTTGGTTAATTTTATCTCATTTTTAAGATTATAATATAAATTAACAAGTGCATGAATTTATGAACTAGTGTTTAATACATTTGAGGGTTAAAGATAGAGTAAATTATTGAAGGAATATATGATTTCTTGGTGGTTTAATACCTTATATATTCAAATGGTTTTAGGAGAGGTATATTTTGGAGAATGTATAATTAGGGTATATATATACTTGAATATATGATTATATAAAAAACTAATTATTTTTTAGGAAATTTATGTAACATGATATATCCTAAGAGAGTTATATAGATATTCTATTATAAATTATATCCCAAATGATAAATATATAATAATACCCTCACCTGACTTCATTGATGATTAATAATTAAAATTTTGATGGTGAAATTTATTTTAGGTTGTAGAATTTATGACCCAATATTTTATTATATAAATTTTTCCCTTTACATAAACACTATCATGATAGATTTTTTCACAAAAAACAAAGAACTAACCTAATCCAAGAGATATTAGAAAATAAAATTATAAAAAGAATAAAAACTATTGTAGATAAAAGGATTAAAATCATTTATAAATGAAGACAAAATATGATTAAGAATACTAAATGTTTTAAAAGGGTGTTTTTCAGCAAAAGTATATTTTCTTTGAATGTTGTATTTTCATTTAAAATCTTATTTTTTTAATTATTAAATTTTAAATTATGAAAATGATCTTAATTTTTAATTCAGTATAAAATTATTTTTGGGTGATTTTTGGATATTTTTCAAAAAAAAATATTCTTAGGTGAATAGTGAAAGTCCCACTTTTACTAAAAATTGTCACTTTTATGACATTATCATAATAAAATAACAAAATCAAATTTTATTCTTAATCATTCTCTTGAAAACCTACCCTAAAATTGTAATATAGTGTAATTGGTATCATTATTATACTTAGGGGTCATTATATTAATTTAAATATATGTTTTCTTCTTTCCCATACATATATAAAAACAATAGAATGTTGATCGTGTGTTGTGCATACTCCCACCTCCATAATGCAATGTATTCCATTTTTCATCATTACCTCTCTTTGATGGTTATAAGGACGGAATTGAAGAATAAATTATAAATGTATATATTATAATTATTATTTTTAATAGAAAAAATATAATCCACCTTAATTGGTTCTCAATATATAGTTAATCAAAATGTTAAATGTGGGTTGTGTGGATTACCACCTCCCCAAAGTAATGTTTTTTTCTTTTTCAAATTTATTTTACAAATTTATCAAAACCCCTTAAAATTATATTCAAACGTGTAAAAATATAAATAATTTCATTATGCTTCTATTATAATGTTATTATGTAAAAATAAACAATTTTATAAACATACATAACCATCAAATTATGTAAAGTTCAGGTTTTTGTCGATCAAACCACATACTAGAACAATTCTATAAAACTATTTCACAGATGACTATGGGAACTTAAATAATATTATTATTATGGGTTAATAATAAAATCTTGATTGTTTTATGGTTATATTAATTGAATATTAAGTGCTAAAAATATTATTAAAGTAACATCTTCCATCACTAAAATTACTGAAATAAGATAACAACGATTCAATTTTCATGAAAAATAACAAACATAAGAAAAAATATATAATAAATAAATAGAATATTATAATAAATTTTCATTATTAAATTAAATATAGATATATATGGTCTCTAAAATTTTATCTAAAAGAGTTAATTTTGTTATTATGGAAGTTAGGCACATACACAGATTAGATCAGGACCATGATAATAGTTTCTTAGTTCAAAATTTCTCCCCCTGAGACATATTTATTATTATAAAGAATTTTTTATTTTTAATGGTGTATGTACATCCCATTTAATATTTTTTATCATTTTTATCATATATTTCATGATATTCAATATTTTATTCCATGTTCTTTCTCTCATGGGGTTTTGTCTCAAAAATGAAAAAAGTGATAAGGGTTTATGCTTACTCAATTTTCAGCCAATGAATTTCAAAATATCTTATTAAAGTCTATTTTTTAAAGTTTTTATTACTCTAACTAGTTAATTGTTTATATTATATTTCTACATTATTATATAAGTATCTATAATTCTTCCTTATAACCATATTATAAAATTATTCTAACTTTAAATATTATGTTAATTTAAAGGGTTTATTGATCCTAATTACTACTTCTTGAAATAAACTTATTATAATGAATAAATTTACATTTATATGACGTATATATTTTTAATATTTTTATTATATTTTGAATTTTGTTTTTTTAATTTTAACATTTCTCTGATTCAATGGGATTGAATTTAAATTCTTCCTTCATGAGGCATAAATTCCCTACTACGTCTTAATCTTATAAGAGCATTTTTATCCTTTTATTTAATTTTTCCAATAGGATTTCTATTTTTATCTAGCAACATAACTTCATTTTATCAGTATCGACTTATTTTATTTAATTCCATATCAAATAATGTTTTTATTCTGGTAGGAATAACTCTCATTCATTCAAATGGATCTTTCCCATTAATATCCATATTTTCCTTCCCACCAATTTTTTTTCTATGTTTGGGAACTCAAATATTGATTAATTATTTTGATCCTATTACTTCTCATCACCACTATTCAAATGTATATTTTATTTCAATATTTATGATGTAGGTTTTCAAAAAAATGTTTTTTCAAAATATAAAAAAGGTGTCATGAATCATGGATATCTTCCTTGTCTACCACTCTAAATTTTCTCTATAAACATTTTATGTATTTTCCATGACATCATTATTTGATATTTCTTAAAAATTAATGTTTTTATATATCTCAAAAGTTCTCTTTCCAGCCTTTTTGAAAATGAATTTTTAAAATAAACTACTAAAATTATTTCATGAACTTTATAAAAAAAAATATCAATTTTTTATATTTTTTTCATAAGAATTGTTTTCCCATCATTTTAAATCTTTTTCCCATTATTCTAGGTTTTAAAAGGTAAATTTATTTTTTTAATTCCATGTGTTTTAATTAAAAAGGGGGTTTCCAAAAAAAGTGATATTTTCTTCATTATTTTATAAGTAATATTTTATTATTCTTCTATATTAATTCTTCATCTACCCATTCATTATTTACTTATGTGTTCAACAATGAGAAATGTTGAATCTCATAAGAGAAACGATTCTTCAATTCCTTTATATTTCCTAATCATTTTCAATGTATAACCATAATTTTTCTTCTAATGTATTTCCACTATAAATACCCTATATTTTATTCCTTTGATTGAGAGTTTTTCACCTAGATTACAATCATTAGTTGGTTAGGGAAAATTTTGATTAAACAATACACACTTTATCTATGCAGTTTAAATATCATATGCATTATTATATTAATTTAATGTTATTCACCTAGAATTTTTCTAAATATATTTGTATAGACATTTATTTTCCACGGGTTAATCATTTTTTATTATTCATGGAATTATAAATGATTTAATTATGTGATTATATTTGAAAATGATATAAATCCAATTTTATTTACATGGGTCTTTATTTTGTGATGAAGGAAACCCATTTTATTTACATGGGTTCTTTATGTTATGATGAATGATTGATTTCAAGTGACACATGTATGTATGAATGAATTATGGGTGGGATCCTATATTTCTATATAATGCATTTGTTAAAATTTTATATCCCATGAGGCATGTATTCTTGGTCACAATTAATTTATCTGACAAGAATGGGTGTAAGTGTGTGGTTCATGAATGTTATTATTACATATGTTAAATTTTGTCCACATTTCTATGTTATCCTGGTGATTTTCTCCCATGAATCATGTTTATTGTCTAATTGTTTTCACACTTCTTTGATTCATGAATTTTTTTTATGCCATGATTTACACATTTTAGTTTATTGTGTATTAATTTTAAATGTATCATGATTATACCCATATGCTCATCTTATGCTCACATATGATATTTTATTGTTATTACCTGTGTTTACCCTTACCGATTTTCCAAGATCACCCCTTATATTTTCTTTCCCTATGTTATGAAAATGACTATAACGTTTGGGAATTCTATGATGGTATATTCTGGTTTGATTATGGATAATTTTTCACACATTTTATAAGGTAATTTTCTTATATAATACATCCTCAAAGTCTCTAAACCAAAAAAATTTCCATGTTGTGTGAGGATATTGTGAGATGTAATTCTAATGATTTTTTTTTGAATTTTTAGCTTGAATTATCTCACTTAGTATCAATGTTAATTTCTAAATTTATGTTTTTTTACCATCTGAACCAGGAGTGTGGTTATGAGGCACCTAATTTTATGTGGTACCTAACCATAACATGGGTAAGAGGGGTTTTGAGGTTGAATGGTATGGGGATTAGGTGTGTCCATTATGTGTAAGGTCTAGTGAGTTATATAGTCATTTATATTACTCAAAATTTGTGATATCTTTACAATTATATCCATAATAATCATAGTATTTGGTTATTAATAGGATTCCACATAGATAGCTTTGTTGGAGTGTCGGGATTTAAAATTTATAGTTCCACTGTGAGATGCATAGGATAATGCCCCTGAGGGTGGAAGTGAGAATGGTCCATAAAAAGTGGTTTTGAGGTTACCAAGTTATCCAAAATAGATAGAAGATAAGGGTCTATGGTTTGATGTGAATATTAGGGAAATTATAGTATGAGTTATGTAGACTATCAATCTGGGAGATCTAGGAAATATTTTAGGGAATAATTATATGAGAAGATTAGGGTGAAATTCGGGCAAGTTATTCAGAGAATTTATCAGCGATATTCAAGAGTTGATTCATACAAATAATGAATAACATAGGATTTCCAAATATTAAATACACTATTATTCAATCAAGATGATATACCCTAGGAAGTATAGTATAATATGGATTTATTATAGATAATATTTGATTGGATTGAGATTCCACTAGCTTATATGGTGAATCTTATTGTATATTTTCTTAGGGGACGAATGAAATTTTATTGGGTGTATATGGGTATAGATATTTAAACATAATGGGATGACAGGGAATTAAATTGAGTTGAAGTTAATTAAGTATTTATTTATCAAGTTATTCATTAAGGATAGAGCCTAGGTGTTCATGCACTTATTATAAAGAGATACAGTGGTCATGGAGTATGTAATGGGTTTTAAAAATTTATTTTGGTTTCCACTAACACTGGTTAAGATGAGATCTTTAAAGTGTTGTGGTTTGAGAATTCATTATGTAATTCCATTAGGTTATAGGTTAAAATTTCAAGTAAAATATAACAGGGAACTAGAAAATAAAAGTAGAGTGAAACCTGGTAGAGGTGAGTATAATGAGATGGATATTAGTATCAGAAGTGATAGATGGTGGAGCTCTAGGTAAGAAAATATGTGGAAATAATAATATGATATATGGAAATAAGATATGATTCCATATCATGTTGTCATAGGGTGTGTCTTATTCAAGGTGTTTTTAGTGTGGTATGATAGGGAATGTTTGGTCCTAGTGTGATTGGACATAAAAGAAGTTTTTTTATGTGGATATATGGGATAGATGGAATAAAAATTTTAGATAGCCTCATAATAAACTAGGGTTCACTGGTTGAGTCAGAATCCGGTATCAGAGGTAGGACCAGTAGAAGTACTAGAATTTGTTAGCTATGATTTGACTAAACATGTGGAGAAATGTGGTGGAAAGGATACCATGTATTTGGGGTAGTAGAGAGGATACCTAGTAGGTATGAAATATATCAGATATTAAAGTATCAAATTAGAGACATTTAATTGACCCAAAATTTTTGTATTAGGTTAGGGATGTTGATATTCAGGGGTAAACCATGAGTTTTTTGGATTTTTTTCATGTTGAGTAAAGGTACTTGATGTGTGTATATGATAAATATAATGAACAGATGTTGGTTAAGCTATGGTAATTAGATAAAATTTGTGATAATTGCGGGATGTGTTGGTGTTTCTATCTGAAACATGGTCATACAAGTTTGGGATACAAAGTGCCTCACACCTATGGTAACTTCATTATTTTCTTAGAACATAGTTTCATGCTAGGTTTACAATTTTTTATTTCTATAGAAAATGTTGGATCGGGCTCAACACTATTGTTAGGGGGATCAATATAGTTTCATGATTCATTCATGTTAGGTATAAAATATTTCAATTTATATGAATTCCAATAGGGTTTATTCATGATTCAAGAAACACCCAATGGTTCCCATATATATATCAGGTTATAGACATACTTTCCCAAGGCAGGTGATCATTGGTGATTATTACCAACGACGCTTAAGAACTCACATTATCCAAAAGGATGGGTTGTCAGGCTCATCACATCATGTTGGGGGAATTATTTCCTACTTTGATACTATATTACCGATGTTGGATATATTCATAAATCTTTCATTGATCCCAATATGGGATTGGTTACCCTAATAAAACACCATTTGTTGACCACAATGCAAGAATTGTTGAATCTTAGAGATATTCTATTGGTGTGATAATCTATATGTATTATAGGTTCTCCATATTATTACCCATTATTACTTAACAAAGATAGTTTTGGGATTTCTATTTTTTCAAAGCCATACTTAGTAGGGAGGTAAGTGTTTATGATATTAGGATTGGGCCAATAAATGGAATTTCTATGTATCCTAGTGAAATTAATCAAAACTCATGTATTTTGGTTCATTTCATGCCTTTTGGGTTATGCAAAAAGGGAAAATCCATTTTCTTTAACATAATGAGGTAATGATACCTTGGAAAAAGGTGCTTGGAAATGGTTAGTGTGATACTTACACATGAGAAGCTCTTGCTGGTTGACCTCATGGGGGATATAGCCTATTGGAAATGAACTGATATCATATTGATTATGGACTTTAAAAGATTATCCCCATTGGGAATATAGATCTATGAAGATTCTTTGATGTTACAGGTAATTTGGCCTCTCAAATATGACCACCACTAGGTATCTAGCCTGATGAGTGTGGCATCCCACTTTTTTAATACATAACTTTTCATTACATTATACAAACAAAGGATCTTTAAAGTCTAGTGTCTTGGAAATCAGGAACATAAAACATGAGAAGAAAATTAAAAATTCCTCTAAAACACTTGTAAGGCTTCTCAATAGGTTCATCCTATGTACATTTACTGCATCTCATATCCAAGAGACAGACATCAAAGTAAAGGGTGAGCAGAAGGCCTAGTAAGGGTAAATAAGGGAGTTAATGTACTTGTGATATCAATAAGAACTTGAATAAAAACATGAAGACATGATTAATAGAAGAATAGTAATATCATAAAGAAAATAACTTGTAACATAACTTGAATATGTGGCTAAAACATTTCATTTAGACATTCATAAACATATCACCAAGGTCCATCCCCAAGGTGTTATAAAAATTACCAAGGTTATTCACCAAGGTATCGTGAAACTTGTCTTATCTAGAGATTAAATCATTACCCAATGCATTGGAGCGCTATCAGGGTGAACCCTTAATATGTATTTACTTACATGTGATCCACATAGATCATATTCAAACATTTCATAAATAACCCATAGAGAATAAAAGAAATGGGTTTCATTTTAAAATCATGACATTTTAAAATCTCTTAAAAATAAGATCATTATATCATTTATAACCCATGGAAAAGGAGTGAGGCTTATATTTATGTCCATTGAAAAATCAAATATATCATATTTATATATTTATGAACACCCATAGAAACTAAATAGGTCCGGGTATTCACATAAATAAATAAGGTAATTTCTTGAGAGAAGGAGATAGAAATTTTGAGGTGAAATTTCTACAGCATAACGGCAATATAAAATGGTTTTAGAAAACATTGGAAAGAGAGGGTACAAGAGTAACCCACTCATAAATAACTTATAATACAGTATAAATATAGAACAAAATGGATGTAAGAACATGGTATGGAAATTTTAATGACATACCACATGAAAAGTAAACATGAAAGAAAAGAGAAGATGGGATTCCTTTTACGAGAAATTCAATAGCCTAACGACGTCACTTAAAAATTCAGAAAACAAATTTATGAGAGAAGAAAGGGTATCTCATAATTTGGACATAAAATGGAAAGTAATAAGAACACATAAGAACATAACCTCAACATAAAGAGATGGAAAATATATGACACAATATAAAGGAAGTCATGACTTAAAAGGAGGGTGAAAGGATCCCTTACCTTGAAGAGTAACTTCAAAATATTGAAGGTAGGGACCTTGGGAGGATTGAGGGAACCTTGGGAGGACTCCTTGGTAGGTAAGTAGACCAGAACATCGTTTATGAGGATTTGGAAATGAAAATAATGATGTAAAGTCTTGGTATTTATAAGAGAAGTGAGGGGACAAGTCATTAATGTCCAAGGGACACCTCATTGGTGGTATTGGCAAAACCATGGGCTTTCCCATGGTATTTTCCCATGGTATTAGCCACTTGGAAAACCTCATACCTTATATTACTATTCATAATCAACCAAAATTATTACATAATTATTACATCCTTAATGATGTCAATAAACACTCGAAACAAAAACTGTACTTTCACTATTCACCAAAAATTCATTTTTTTAGAAAAATCACCAAAAATCACCTTAACCTAATATCGATAATCTGAATTAAAAAATGAACTCCATTTTATAAAAATAATTTTCTAAATATTTTTAATTTAATTTTTAATTAAAAAACACGATTCACCTTAAAAAAACTAATACTTGACTAATAATTTTTGAAATAGTTATTTACCTATTTTATTGAATTACATTACTTAATCAGGGTGTCTAAATTATATTAATACTTTCTTTAAGTGAGATTACTAATCCATTTGGCCACATTACTAATCCTAAGCATAAAATCACTATTCATAATTTACTATTCACAAAAAAAATTAAGTTGGTCTTATTAGATTCTAAATTTCTTACTAAACACATTTCCAAAAGACCGTTTTTTTAAAATCATTACACGTAATTAATTATTTAAGGTTTACATAAATATTTTAAAATATCCCCTTCTTTCAAAATTCATCAATATACATCCTATATTTATTTGAATATCTTAAAAAAAACACAAGCTTCACCATAGGAAGATATCACAATTTTATTTATCTCAAAGGATTACACATAGTAGCTACGGTCTCATTACATAGCCCCTTATAACCCCAGCATAGGACCTAAGTGTACGGTGTGATGAGGTGAGAAAATCCAAGGGTGGCTCGGCCAACACTGCCCGACTAGTAATTTCTATAAGCTTGAACTTTTCCTAAAGGAAATTCTGTTCCAGCTTCACACGATGAAGTTCAGCTTGGGTTTGGTCCAAAGCAAAGCCCAGTGGTGCTACCTCCTTCCCAAGTTTCGTCAAATGGGCTTCAATAATCCTGAGACTACTGGATGAGGCCATCAAATCTTCTTTATGTATTAATTAACCATGATCACTTGTATTTAGAGACAACAATCGCAAAATTTAGTTTCCAACGGTCATTTTGACCAATGGTCATATTGACCAATAGTCATATAATAGTCAAAACCCAATGGTCTCATTTTAATTATACTCACATCATTAATTAAAAAATATATTTTTTTGAGTGTAAAGTAAAATAACACAGAAAATTAGGAAACAAAAATTCATTTAAAATTTCTGGTCGTTACAATCTTCCCCCCTTAAGAAATTCCGTCCCTGAAATTTTAACTCGTATCCTTGGAAAAGAAAAGGTGTGGGTACTTCTACCTCATAGACTCCTCCGGTTCCCACATGGCTTTTTTATATTTTTGGTTTCTCCATAACACCTTAACAATGTGGGTAGTCTTATTGCATAGAACCTTGTCTCTATGATCCAAGATCTCCATCATCTGCTCTTCATAAGAGAGGTCATGTTCCAGTTGTACCGCCACTGGGTTTAGTACATGTGAAGGGTTAGGTATTCACTTCCTCAAAAGGGATACATGGAATACATCATGAACTTGTGCTAGATTTGGAGGAAGTGTAAGCCGATAATCCACTGCTCCCACACGATCAAGGATTTCATATGGGACAATATACCTAGGGCAGAGCTTCCCTTTCTTCCCAAACCTCATGACTCTCTTCCAAGGTGAAATTCAAAGAAAGAACTTTTCACCGACATCAAACTCCAAGTCCCTTCGACGGTTGTCGGCATAGCTATTTTGCCGACTCTGAGCAGACTTAATGTGTTGTTGGATGGCAAGGACTTTTTATGTCATCTCTTGCATAAGATTAGGCCCAAGAAGCTTTCTCTCACCATCTTTATCCCAACAAGTAGGAGTTATACATTGCTTATCATATAGAGCATCATAGGGTGCCATTTGAATGCTTGAGTGGAAGCTGTTGTTGTAAGAGAACTCAACTAAAGGGAGATGTCGATCTCATCCACCCTTAAATTCCATTGATCACGTTCTCAACATGTCCATGAGTGTTTGAATAGTCCTTTCTGATTGCCCATTAGTTTGTGGGTGATAGGCCATACTGAAATTCAATTCAGTGCTCAAATATTGTTAAAGACATCTCCATAATTTTGATGTGAACCTTGGATCACGATCAGATACGATAGAAAGTGGAACTCCATGCATCCTTACCACTTCCTTCACGTAAGTCCTAGAAGGTTGATAAAGAGAGAAATATTTCCAAATAGAGATAAAATGGGAAGTCTTGGTGAGACGGTCCACAATAACCCATATCACATTGTTTCCTTTGGGAGTTCTCGGAAGACTAGTGACGAAGTCCATAGTGATATTGTCCAACTTCCATGCTGGTATGGGTAGTGATTTCAATACCCCTTTAAGAAGTTCTCGCTCTACCTTCACTTTATGACATACTAGGCACCTTGAAGTGTAGTCAGCAATCTCCTTTTTCATATTATCCCACCAATAATGATCACGAAGGTCCCTATAAATTTTTGTGCTTCCAGGATGTATAGAGAAAGTAGAGCTATGAGCTTCATCCATCAGCTCCTTCTTTATGTCTGGAACAGATGGAACACATAGTCTTATACAAAATTTCAGTACACCTTCTTGATCAATATTGAACTCTGGAAACTTTCCATCCTTTAAAGCCTCAAACTTCTCTTGTAACAAAGTATCTTCTTTCTGGGACTTCTTGATTTTCTCTAGTAATGATGGTTGAGAAGTCATTTGGGTTAGGGTTGATGATGTCCCTTTCCTTATAATTCCCAAGCCCAACTTTACTAGGTCATTGATCAAAGGATATTTTTGAATCCTCATCATGGAAAGAACAACTGGGTTTTTCCTACTTAATGCATCAACAACTTTGTTTTCTCTTCTAGGGTGATAATGAATTGAACAATCATAGTCTTTAAGAAGATCCAACCATCTCCTTTACCTAATGTTCAATTCCTATTGTGTGAAAATATACTTCAAACTTTGATGGTCTGTGTATATATCACATTTCTCCCCATAAAGATAGTGTCTTTATATATTCAGAGAAAAAATGACTACAGCCAGCTCCAGATCATGCGTAGGATAATTTTTCTCATGAATCTTAAACTGTTGAGATGCATAAGCAATGACCTTGTCATTTTGCATTAGGATTCACCCAATCCCTTTTAGATATGAATCACTAAAAATAATGAATCTTTCTCCACTTGAGAGCAGAGTTAACACAGGTGTAGTAACCAATCTCTTCTTCAGCTCTTGGAAACATTCCTCACACTCCTTTTTCAAGATGAACTTGACCCCTTTTCAAGTTAACTTGGTTAATGGATTAGAAAGTCATGAAAAGTTTTTCACAAACCTCCTATAATATCCTGATAATCCAAGAAAACTACGAATCTCAGTTATCTTTGTAGGTTAAGGCCACTCCTCTACAACTTTTGTCTTTGCAGGTTCAACCGTGATTCCTTCATTGGTTACAATGTTCCCTAAGAAAGCGACTTGTTGTAACCAAAAATCACATTTACTGAACTTTCTAAAAAGCCTCTCCTTCCACAGAGTTTCAAAAATAACCCTTAGATAATCTTCATGCTCCTCATGACTTTTATAATATATCAGAATATAATCAATAAAAACTACCACAAAGTTATCAAGGTTGTACTTAAAGACTTTATTCATAAAATCCATAAAAATAGCAGGTGCATTAGTCAACCTGAAGGGTATAACAACAAACTCATAATTCCCATATCTTGATCGGAAGGCAGTTTTTGGAATATCTTCTTTCTTCAACCTCAATTGATGATAACCAGATCAAAGATCAATCTTAGAGAAGAATTGTTCCCCACAAAGTTAGTCAAATAAGTCATCAATTCTTGGAAGAGGGTATTTGTTCTTCACTATGATCCCATTTAGTTCTCTATAATCAATGCATAGCCACATCGATCCATCTTTCTTCTTCTCAAAGAGAGCTGGTGCTCCCCAAGGAGACACACTTGGTCGGATAAAACCCTTCTCCAAAATATCTTGGAGTTGTTTCTTTAATTCCTCCAACTCTACATTTTCCATCCTATATGGGGTCTTTGATATTGGATGAGATCCAGGTACGAGTTTTATGGAGAACCCTACATCTATTTCTGGGGGAGGTCTAGGAAACTCCTCTGTAAATACATCAGCGTATTTTTGGATGATGGGGACATTTTCTATCATCAAATTCTCATCTCCTTCTTCTTCTTCGCTGATGAACTCCATAAATTATGATATAGGGGGTTCTTTTAGACAAATATTAGGTTGAGATATCTCTCCTTGGAAGATAACTGTAGTTTTTCCATTCAAGACTACTGATATTTCCTTACTTCTGCAATTGATCTTAGCTTTATACTTTGAGATCCAGTCCATCCCTAGTATAATGTCGAATTCTAGCATAGGAATGACTACTAGATTTGCGATAAGATTGTGCTCACTAAAGTAAATACTAGAGTTTCTAAACACTAATGATGCTTGGATAGTCCCACCCAGAGTCTTAACTGACAACTCTACTTTTAGCAATTTGGGGGTTGATTCTAAATTTCTCGAAAACTTGGAGGAAATAAAGAATTGCGTGGAACCATAATCAAACAAAGTACTTTTTCTCTTTGGGAGGACAACAAGATTACCTACTACCACATCATTCAGAGCATCGACTTCAACTATCGTGATGGAAAAAGCATGGCCTTGATCCCTTGGCCTTTTCTAAGGCTGATGGTGGTTCCCCTCCACTACCATTGGATTTGGATAGTGATTGGAAAAGTTCCCACGTTGTCCACACTTGAAGCATTAGACATCAGGTAGGGCCTGCACCATCTTTCCCTTGTCGTTTGTGTTTGTAAGTTGAGGTTTCACCTCACCATGAAAATTCCTTGAAATGTATCCATCTCTACCACACTTGTAGCACTTCCCACTCCTAAGTAGGCATTTCCCCAAATTCTTGTTTCCACATTTATTACATGTGGGAAGTTTCACTTTCTTTCCTCCTCTTCTCTAATCAAAAGCCCTCCCTAAGCTAGGCTCCATCGATCTCTTCTTATCATTGGATTTATGAGACCACTGCATCTCACCAAACTCTAGATCTACTTTCATCTCACTCCACATGATCTCCTCATAGCTATCATAATCTTATTTGGCTAGATTCTTCTGCAGATGAGGTCTCAGTCCCCTGAAAAATCTATCAACCTTACTGTTTGGATCCATGAAAAATCTAGAGGTATATTGTGAAAGCCATGTGAAGTTCATCTTATAGCTTCCCACAGATTCATTCTCCTTCTACTTTAGCTCGAGAAACTCTTTCTCCATTCTTGTTCCCATGGAACGAGGGAAATACTTACTAAAAAAGAACCCCCTGAACTCTTCCCACTCCATAGATTCAATTTTAACTCTTTGCCTCATGTTTTTTATCATTTCCCACCACTAATCATCTTCTCCCTCTAAGAGATAGACAGTCAGGGTGACCTTCTCTTTCTTTGAACAACATAGCACAAAAAAGAACTTCTCTATAGAGGTGATCCATTGCTCAGCAATCAATCTGTCAGTCGATCCACTAAAGGTTGGTGGTCATTGGCGCATAAAGGACTCAATAGAATGTTGTTCCCTTTGTGGTGATATCGGCCTCTCATATTGATTCAAGTTATTACTCATAACTTGAGTCAGTTGGTTCATCATTTGCATGAATGTTTCCATTCCAGCTTACATCAGAGGTCTGTCAGTGCATGGCCCATTGCGGTCACCATTTGCACAGTTCCTCCTATTTCCTTCAATTTTCTAAAAGAATAAAATATTAGTGAGAAACTTGTTTCATTTACGAATCTTTTAACTATAAAGGATTCTACGTCTTAAAACTTCATGGTTAAACAATTATATTTCTCTATAATTCCTTCATAATGATTCATAAAAATCTTGTGATAAACCAAATATATCCCCCGGGAGTGTCGTAAACAAGAGTGTAGTAAGGCCCATTGTTGATCACCAGTTCTCGTTTGATTCTAGCTCAAAGCAGTGTTTTTGGGTTTTTCCCCTATGTACATATGTGCCAGAGCCGCCTTTACCTGCTCGTATCTAGACAGGGATGTATTTTTTTTATAAACCACTTATTTAATACTCACCAAAATACCAAGAAGTTTTCCCTATATCTAAACTTTTCTATAGGGTTCTTCCTAAATTTTTCATATCCTAATTTCTATAAATAACTAAACTATCCTTTGATACCAACTGTGGCAACCCGCGTTTTTTAATACATAACTTTTCATTAAATTTTACAAAAAGAGGATCTTTAAAGTCTAGTGTCTTGGAAATCAGGAACATAAAACATGAGAACAATATAAAACATTCTTCTAAACCACTTTTAAGGCTTCATCATAGGTTCATCCTATGTACATTTACGTCATCTCATATCCTGGAGACAGACATCAAAGGAAAGGGTGATCAGAAGGCCCAATAAGGGTAAACAAGGGAGTCAATGTACTTGTGATATCAATAAGAACTTGAATAAAAACATGAAGACATGAGTAATGGAAGAATATGCATATCATAAAGAAAATAACTTGGAACATAACTTGAATATGTGGCTACAACATTTCATTTAGACATTCATGAACATATCACCAAGGTACATCCCCAAGGTATCCTGAAACTTGTCATCTCTAGAGATTAAATATTTACCCAATGCATTGGAGCGCTATCAGGGAACATCCTTAATATGACTATAATTACATGTGATACACATAGTTAATATTCAAACATTTCATAAATAACCCATATAAAATAAAATAAATGGGTTTCATTTCAAAATCATGATGTTTTAAAAGCTCTTAAAAATATGATCATTATATCATTTATAAATCATGAAAAGGGACTGAGGATTATATGTATGTCCATTCCAGAATCAAATATATCATATTTATATATTTATTAACACCCATAGAAACTAAATAGGTCTGTTATTCACATAAATAAACAAGGGAATTTCTTGAGAGAAAGAGATATAAATTTTGAGGTGAAATTTCTGCAGTATAACGGCTATATAACATGGTTTTAGAAAACATTAGAAAGATAGGGTACAAGAGTAACCTGCTCATAAATAACTTATAATAAAGTATAAATATATAACAACATGGATGTAAGAACATGGTATAGAAATTTTAATGACATACCACATGAAAAGAAATCATGAATGAAAAGAGAAGGCATGATTCCTTTTACGAGAAATTCGGCAGCCTAACGGTGTCACTTAAAAATACAGAAAAACAATTGATGAGAGAAGAAAGGGTATATAATAATTTGAACATAAAATGGATAGTAATAATAACATATAATAACATACCCTAAAAATAAATAGATGGAAAATATAAGACACAACATAAAAGAAGTCATGACTTAAAAGGAGGTGAAAGGATCCCTTACCTTGAAGAGTAATTTAGAAAGCTTGAAAGTCTGGACCTTGGGGGGCTTGAGGGCACCTTTGGAGGACTCCTTGGGAGGTAAGAATACCATAACTTCGTTGATGAGGATTTGTAAATGAAAATAATGAGGGAAAGGCTTTGTATTTATAGGATAAGTGAGGGGACAAGTCATTAATGGTCCAGGGACACCTCATCGGTGGTATTGGAAAAACCATGGGCTTTCCCATGGTATTTGCCCATGGTATTGGTCACTTGGGACACCTAATACCTTATCTTACTATTCAAAAGTCTACCAGAATTATTAAATAATTATTACATCCTTAATGATGTCATTAAACACTCAAAACTAAAAACTGTATTATCACTATTCACAAAAAATTCATTTTTTCCAAAAAAATCCCCAAAAATCACCTTAACCTAATATCTATGCTCTGAATTCAAAAATGAACTCCATTTTATAAAAATAATTTTCTAAATATTTTTAATTTTTTTTAATTAAAAAACACTATTCACTCGAAAAAACTAATACTTGACTAATAATTTCTGAAACAGTTATTTACCTATTTTATTCAATTACATTACTTAATCAAGGTGCCTAAATTATATTAATACTTTCTTTAAGTGAGATTACTAATCCATTTTTTTACATTACTAATCCTATGCGAAAAATCACTATTCATAATTTACTATTCACAAAAAAATAAGTTGATCTTATTAGATTCTAAATTTCTTACTGAACACATTTCTAGAAGACCATTTTTTGAAAATCATTACACATCATTAATTATTTAAGGTTTACATAAATATTTTAAAATATCCCTTTTTTCCAAAATTCATCAATATACATCCTATATTTATTCGAATATCTGAAAAAAAACACAAGCTTCACCATAGGAATAAATCACAATTTTATTTATCTCAAAGGATTATACATATTAGTTATGGTTTCGTTACGTAGCCCCTTATAACCCTAGCATAGGACCTAAGTGTAAGGTGTGCTAAGGTGAGAGAATTTGAGGGTGGCTCGGCCAACATTGCCCGAGTAGTGATTTCTATAAGCTTGAACTTTTCCTGAAGGCGATTCCGCTCCTACTTCACATGATGAGGTTTGGCTTGGGTTTGGTCCAGAGCAAAGCCCAGTGGTTCTACCTCTATACCAAGTTTTGTCAGATGGGATTCAATCAGCCCGAGACTACCAGATGAGGCCATCGAATATTATTTCTGTATTAATTAACCAAGATCACTTATATTTAGAGACAACAATCACCACATTTAGTTTCCAACGGTCATATTGACCAACGGTCATATAACAATCAAAACCCAATGGTCTCATTTTAATTATACTCACATAATTAATTAAATAATATAGTTTTGTTGAGTATAAAGTAAAATAACACCCAAAATTAGAAAAAAAATCATTCAAAATTTCAAGTCGTTACAATGAGAATGTGTTGGTATCATAAGGAATATAGACTCATAAAGATGATCCCTCATCAAAGATATTTCCCAATGAGGATGTGTTGGTGTTATAAGGAATTTTTTCTTGAGAAGATAATCCCTACTAAGGATATTTCCAAATAATGATGTGTTCTCAGGACCCATAAGTAATATGAGCCTCCTAGCGGGTCATGGTGCTATAGAGAATATGACCTGAAATAAAATAGTCTATAAGGGATATGACCATGAAATAAAATATGTCCTAACCTGTAGGAATATTCCTAGGAGAGGTAATGATGTAACTGATATCACAATGGGTATGTCCTAAGGAGACTGATGATGAATGGTGTTGGGTTATATCCTCAAAAAGGTTTTCTACATATTTCATCAATTCAAGAAACAAATCCCATGTAGTTAAAATTTAAATTTTAAGTAAAATAAGATATGTTCAAGGTTAACATATAAATAGGATACCCATGTGAGGGATATTTATTCTACTAACAGTATGATCATTGAAAGTCTTTAAACCTATGTGATTTATTCTCAGTGTGAGAAACAAGTGGCAGTATAAGATCAAGCACATTGAATATGGGTCTGGGGATAACACGTTGAGTCTGGTCTAAAGAAATATGATAATAAGACCCATGAAGGATATGTATCCATGAATAAAGGTGTAATATTAAACAAGAAATATTGAAAATGTGGATGTTATATTGGGTATCATGGTTTTTACAAGTAATATCCCTGCATACATGGACTGATCATAAATATATTTATTGGATATGGGGGGCTCGATTCATGTGAATATGTCCAATGTATCCTATTTATAATAGAAATAAAAGTCCTCATATTTCATATATTACTTTTTAAGGTTATTTTATATAACTGTACCATGAATTTAACTTCATGAGGTAATGATATATATGGGGTCGGTCGTGTATTGGATATGGGGGATCAATCCTTGGAGAGTTATCTTATATATCTTGATGAGGTCAATATTCAAAGTCAATATAGTTAGGATGGTACGGTACTTTTCTTCATATAAGGTGAAACAATAGAGTTTTGGAAAGTTCTTATGCATATAAGGCTTCCCTGAGCTACTTCATCGGGATTATATCCCTTCGATGGAAAGTAAGAAGATGTAGTTGAGACGTACATATAAAAATAGGCCCATATTCAAGGAATTTTCATCATTTTATGGAATAATCATCACTGATATCTAATCCTATGTGATTCGGCATTAGTCTGAGAACCAAGAGATAACATAATATTTGACATGTTTCATGGGAGCATATGATTGAACTTATATAGGGATTATACACAATGGATTACCCAAGAAAAGTATGATTGTGAGCCTCATAAAGGTTATAACTGTACATGAGAATAATTATGAGCCTCTATAGGAGGTTTCTGGATATATATGATACGTGTATGGGGTTGTTATGGTATGGATTTTAGAACTTATAAAGGAATCATATATATACTGATTATGATAGGAATTGGAGTCCTCAGGGATCATACTTCCCCTTTGACTGCTGATGGGAAAGAGGGGTTCCATAATAAAATCTTATGGGTTATGGTCCCATGAGTTTGGGATCATTGGATAATGTTAAGGGATGTGACATTATGGTAGAATAGGGACTTTGGAGAGTTTTATTGTCACCCCTATGGGCTAGGAAATTGCATTAATTCCATGGATTAATGCACTCTATGTAAAGAAGGTGAGGTCTTGTGATCTATGTGAAAGTTGTGATGTCTCCCCAATATACAAGGATATGAGGGCCATGTGATCAGGTAATTGATATGTGGATAATATATTGCATATCCTAATCTTTTTAACAAGAGGTGATCTCATGATTATATGTCCATCTCACAATTGCATGATGAAAAAGTCATCATGTGATCTCATTACAACAACTCACTATATGATTAGCTTATGAATAAATCTCACTTATTCTTCTTTAATTTTCTCCCTATTTACTCCATCAGTTTTATTTATTGTAATACCTTGAGATCTCATAATTCATCTACTCTGGAAATTTCATTATCATTCTTCTCCCCTTCATCTCTTGATCTCTACTTCATGTGTGTGTGTGTGTTTGTTTAGTGCCATTGAGAGGTGAGTTTCTTAGAACCCCTATATCTACACTAATTCATGAGGTGCCACATACCAAGTTTTATGTCAGTGGAGGGACTATCTATAAAATTTGGCAATATCTCATGCATTATGAGATAATGAGTACGTGCATCATCAGTTATGTCTCCTAGCATATCACATCAAGAACGAAGACTATGTGAATGGTAAGTTATGGATATCTTGAAATTATAGTAATTTACATAATATTCTTTTCATGGGATTGTTTCCTAACTCTAGGGGGTGTGTCACATGAATAATAGAGAACATGAAAAGGCCTCATCATGTAAAACCTTTCTTATCTAAGTCTGATAGTTGGTTCATCATCGGGTCGATCACATGAATCCATGGGAATCATGTAAGAAAAAGTGAAAGTATGAAGGCCCTTTCATGTACAGATTTGTTTACCTAAGGCCTCTAGAATTCAGTTACCACATATCTCTTGGACATTTCATGATCAAGCATGGGTCACACAATCATGTGTGAACCCTATAATGGATAACTTATTCTCATGTATTCGATGTGTCACGTTAATTATTGTGGGGTTGTGTGATCACATATCACATTATCAGTTGTGTGATTGTATAACCCAACCACATGACCCTCAAGTGGTCATGATATTTCTCCTTTTTCTTTTCACCAAAATGGTACTTGTGTTTTTTCTATTTTCCCAACTGTAATTTTTACAATGTTCATTTTAGAGGGTGTTAACAAATGCAAATCCTCATAATATTTGTATCAAATGAGCAAGGACCCATTTTGAAGAAGAAAATAACCACTTGAGTCTATTAGGAATCCACATTTTGGTCTCCTGGGTAAATTTTGGTCTTATGAGAGACCTTTAGTATTCCAATAAAATGTTTTATAAATAAAAGAGAAAGGGGAAGGCTATTTAACTCAATTCATGTTTCTTGGGATCTTAGGATTTTTTCTCCCACATGATAAATTTGAAAGAACCAACTACATGATTAATCTATCTGATCAGATTCCATGATCCTATCATATAAACAAAAGTCACAAAATCTAGACTTCTCAAAAAAAGTTCGTAAGTCCTAAATGTGTTTACTTTTATGAATTACCTTCCTAAAATTAAGTAAGGCAATTTCATGTCTCTTATGAAATTATTTCATTAATTAGACTATGCGGGTCACCTAACCCTTGAGTAGTTATATGATTCAATGATCCCTTTTTGGTCCCACGATCATGTGAACCCATCAAAAATACAAGATCATGTGGCTTATGTTAAATCACACAATCCTGTGAACTTTTTAAATTTTTATATCCCTTCATATGTGCTTTTCCTACTTTGACCTTAATGTATTTATGCTCCCAAAATTCTTCAATTATACCCATAATGAGATATATTATTTTTATTAATCGTAATGTTGATCCTTGGTACCAGGTTTTGTCTGATAATGAGATTTTAAAAGGTCTTCTTCCATATGATTTTTCAAACTATCCTCTATCACACGTGATTCATTTATAAAGATTTGGTCATCTAAATTAAAACACAATTAATTCACCAAGACATAATCTTATATATTTCTGGGTCTTGTCTTCTAATAGCTTCATTCAAGTGATCATCTCTGAGAATGGAAAATTGGTCCTAGTGTTGTTCTAGGGGTTATCCTATACATTAAAAAATTCCACTCTAATCCTATATGGTTGAAATATTAGTCATTAGATTAATTACTAGAGTTACTCAAATATACTTGTTTCTTCACTAGATAATATAAATTATAGCTAGAGTTCCAAGTTGATCTACACCTTAGTGGTAATTTCTATTTAAAATGGGTGTGACCATTCTGGATTAATGACAGATGGGTAGAATTTTCTAGTCAACTTCATTCCATCAATCTCAATAAGTCATTGGATCTCACATATCACTATTTACAATCTATTGTAGATTCTTTGAGAATTGATCATTCATTGGTTTCTTGGCACAAACTCCTTGAACCTCTTTAATGGAAAGGTAAATATTAGCCTTTAGTACATCCACCATCTTGGGGGAATACCTCATATTGATGAGAATAATAATGATTTCCACCCTACTAAGAACATTTGGGATTAACCTGAACAAACTCCCTCCTTGTTTTTCGATATTAGGTTAAAATGAATAATGAGATGGGTATATTCCTAATCATTTACTTCAATGTTAACATAAAATTTTCCTTGGCTGATGTGGGTCTCAGACACCTATGTTTTTCCCTCATCATTGTCCCTCCCAATAGGTTCATGATAGTGAGGGATATTATTTTTCCTTGGTAGAGGTCATGGAGTACACCTCATGGGCATAAAAGGTGAAGTTCAGTGTTCCCCCAATTCACCAATTTCTTGGATTCTTGGCCATGTTTCTTAATGGATGGGTCTTCCTGGTTGGGTATGCACATTTGGGTACCCAGGTTGAAATCTAGTAATGGGAACCTAATTAGTAGAAGGGATACCACATAACCTATTTTTACCAAACCTTTCTTGTCTCTATCATGTTTTGATGCTGCATTTGACATGATGATTGGACTGAGTTTGAAGTCAGGGTATGATGGCCTAGTGTGGCCTAATGCTGTTGAATTATGGTCTATGTGATATGAACCATGAGGCAAAAGGTGGAATGATATTGAATGTGACTGACCCAAGATATAACAACTGGGAATGATGGATTATCATGTTCTGACCTATAATCCTAGGGTATATATAGCTATTAAGAAGCATCAAGGCCGGCTACTACACTAATTATGTTTCCATTAATGCTCAGTTGTTTTCTAGAGAGGATCCAAAGAAGGTACAGTTAGGGTTCGTGGTGGCTTGGTTAGTGAAAAAATGCTTAGTATCATTGTTTTGTTTTATGGTATTTTATTTATTATCATGTTATATACTCTTATACATGTTAACTTATATCAATAATGCATTATTGGTGACTTTCTAGGTTTATTACTCACATAGTGTACGGGAATTTTGATGCATGTGAAGACTACGTGTATAGGGATCCAAGTAAGGGAAAGGGTCCCATGGTAGAAAGTTTATTAGAGGAGTATGAATCATGAGGAGAGACTGAGATAGACTCTGAGGGGTTCTACAGAGTTTTTTATTTATCTTCCATACATGTACTTATACTTTGGTTTGTATTTCCATGTTGGGAGCCCATTTATTATATGTATGAATTTTGTTCCATGTGCAACTACATTATGATTATTTAGTTTTCCACATGTTACTCTGATTATTTTATTATATTATTATTCTTGGTGAAAAGAATATATTTTTAAGAATCATTTGTTCTGATTTCTTGATTGTAATCTATAGGAATTATATTATCATATTCATCTCATTGTGGAATTATAATTTTCCAAATTGATGTAAAAAATTATTTTTTATGTGGATATATTTCTAAAAATGTTTTTATAAAATAGCCACTAGGTTTTGAGAATGAATATAAACCTACACATGTTTTTTAAATTTTCAAAATAATTGTACAGTTTAATATAGTCTCTTCACTCTTGGTATGAAATATTATCATTGATTCTTTTGAATCATGGTTTTGAAATGGAAAACATGATCCAACTTTGTTTACTAAAATATATTTTAAAGATAGTTTAATTTCTCAAATATATGTTGATGATATTATATTTGTATCTTCAAGTGATATACATTATAATGATTTCTCAAATTTAATGTCTTCAAATTTTTACATGAGTCATATGGGTGAACTTAAATTATTTTTGATATTGCAAATAGTTCAAAGTATTGATGGTATCTTTTTTAATCAAATAAAATATTCTAAAGAATTATATAAAAGGTTTGGTATTTATGATTTTAAAAGCTCAAATATTCCAATGAGTAATTCTTGTAAGATAGAGTATGATGAATCTTGAAAACCTATTTATAATAACATATTTAGAGCTACGATTGGTATTTTTCTTTATTTAACTTTATCTTGACCATATTTGATTTTTTCAGTGTGTACATGTTCTATATTTCAATATAATGATGAATAAAGTCATTTAAATATAGTTAAAATGATAATTAAGTGTGGTAATGGTCCTTCGAATCTCATATTGTTTTATCCTATACATACTTCATTTGAACTAACTAAATTTTTAGATTCTGATTTTCGAGGTTGAAAAATAGATAGAAAAATTAAAATAGATGTGTGTCACTTTCTTGTTAAATTTTTAGTTTGATTGAGTTATAATAAAAAAATTAATATCTTTATCAACTAATGAGAGTGAGTAAGTAATTGTTACATATTTTTTTCATAATCTTTATGTATTAAACAAACTCTTTATAATTTTCATTTTATTTTTTTAAAATACAAATTTATTGTAATAATAAATTTTCAATTTATATCTCTAAAAATAATTTTCATCATTCTATGACTAAAAACATTGATGGAAGACAACACTTTATTAGATATCATATTCAAAAAGTGAATATAAATATATAATCAGTCTCTATAGTTAATTAGTTGTTTGGATTTTTTACTAAACCCCTAGATTTATCTAAGTTTTATAAAATCAAATTATTACATGGTATTATGGAGACTTTGAATTAGTTTAGGGGGAGTTAAATTTTATTAATAAACTAAATATTTAATTCTATTTACTACCTTACTATTGTGCATGTTGAACCATTATATTTTTCATTATCATGTACATTATCAGTTGGTTTCTATTTAATTCATTAAAACTCGTTATATATAATTTCTTGTAATTTTTTATCAATTTAAAATGTGGAGAAATTTTTGGATTTACATTTCTTTTATAATTACCAAAATGTGAGAGAATGTTGAAGTATCTCCTTGATCCACTTTTTTTAGTTACATTTTGATAATTTTATATATTTATTTTTTCCATAAATATAATTTCTCATAGCATTGTTGTAACATTTCCCAATCCAGAACTCTCTCACATTGAAAAGTCAGGTTTGTTACTATACCTCATAAATGCCTCCTCATAAACTAGAGGCTACCAACTAGCAGTGAGGGTGTAAATTATATAGTAGGGAGACTATAACCCTGGTACCAAGTCAAAATACAGTGGAAATAAACAATAATAATAAATATCAGAGTAAAGTGAATATTGGAAACTATACAATATGAAATTGGGAAATAAAAGGAGGAACTAATAAACCAAATGATAATAAACCATTTAATGTCAAACTAAAATGTTACTAAATTACATGCTATAAGTAATATAGATAAAATAATCATCTAACACAAATAAACATAAAAGACCCTAGTCCCAAACCCCATATTGGTCCCATAACCAAACTACATCCCATAAAGTAAGAAAATTATAGCAATAAGGTCCCTTGGCCTTATCCAAAATTTCATCAATGTAATTTTCTCAGGTACCAAACAACATCTGGAATAGGGTGTGAGTAAAACTTAATAGGTTGACACCACCATGTCTATACAAAACTAGTCTAATAATAAGTGCATGAAAAAAAGAGATAATAAGTTTATTTATTAATCAAATTAATATAATATAACAATCAACTTTCTTTGGAACCATGTTATAATATATGTGAAAATGTAGCACAACCATGCCAACCATAACCAAAAACCATCGAATAATAACATAACTAGTAAAAGGTCCTTGTATAATCATTTTATAATTCTATTCAATCCCTCTATATAAAAATTTTAGAATCCCTAGCATATCCCTCTGTATAATCATTTTAGCATGAAACTCAGTAAAGCCCACTATATAAGAATTTCAACATGAAACTGGGTCAAGCCTTCTATATAAGCTTTTTAGCATAAAACTGGTCAAGGACCGATATATAATAATTACTAAAATAAATTTTCCCAAGACCACTATATAATCACTACAGCATGAAACACCACACATTTCATAATAGTAAGGATATCACAATATCATATCATAAGCCTTAATGGCTAATTCTTCAAATTACCATTTGTCTATCAATTGCACATTCATTTTTATATCAAATTATTGCTAGTCATTTCAATATAAAACAATCCATTACCAAAGTTATTATATATTAATAAATCACATAGGTTCTCATATCATGATAAACTCACTTAAATCCATTAACCAATTCATTATTATTCAAGGGTTCACTCACCCAATGGGTAGCCACAAGCTTGGTCACAACACCATTGAATCCAAATGAAATAATAGAATAGTAAAATTCATGATTTACTATAATTCGTAATTAAATTAATTAATCTGAATGTTTTATTGGTTAAATCACAATATATCACATACATGAAAATTAAAAAGACCATAGGATTAGGTTTTAGATAGCCTACCTTTACCTGATAATCAATACAAAACTTTCAACATGTAACTCAAATAATAAAGAAGGAATAGAAGATCACAAGAAAGAACCTAGATTAAAAAATACCAAGATAAATACCCAAAACAACCATGTTCAAGAGATTCCACACCCACAACTAGAGAAAAATAGAATAGAAGGTAAAAACCTAGTAAAAATAACTCATCGGAGATTGATTGCTTGAATGGGACATCCAGAAGGGAATAGGAGACTCTAGAATCTCCTTAAAGTCACCTAGGGATTAAGAGAGGAAGGTTTAATATGGATGAAAGAATAAAATATATTCATTATAGATTTAAAACCTCCCAACCAATGAAATACAGGGTGTGTAAATGTATTACCCTATGTGTAATTCTCAATTTATGAGGTACGCTGAAATTCACAATGACTTGGGAAAATTTAACCTTGATTGAAAATTTCGCATCATGTAATAGATTCATGGCATGTATCTATTTCAAATCATGAATATAATTCATGGATTAGGCCTAGAGAATATTACACATCATGTAATTCATTTATATGACATGTAAATGTCTTGTAGATAACTTTAATCCCAGCTTTTATAAAAGAGCACAGACCACCTTTGAAGCCTTCCAAACTCACGGGGAACCCTCGTAATCACCTTTGAGATATGTAAAAAACATCATATTTTCAGTCATAAATATAATTTTGAAAGATAAATGAGGTATTTTTATCATAATAATTTATAAATAACTTTTATATATGATTTAGTTGCTTAAAATTCTTAATAAATTCCAACTTAATGATTATTTAGATAATAATTAAATAAAATAAATGATACTATAAATATTAAAAGTGAAGTTTATTATCTTTAATTATTTTTTTAGATTAATATATCATGTCACATAGATTTATAATTAATATATTTTAATTCCAATATTGTTTTTATATTTTAAAATTAAAATTAAACAAATAATATCAAAATTGGAATTATTGTTATTTTACAATAAATGATATTTTATTAAATTATTTAAAATTAATAAAAATATTATATTTGACCAATTTATTTGTAATTGTTAATAAATATTAAATATTTTCTATTTATGGACCAATTTATCTTTCATAATAAACATATTTACACATATATTGTAAAAACATTGTTAACACAGTCCGGGTTTAAGTAGTGTTTTAGCGTGTCACATGCGCTTGTTTTAAATTTAATTTCAAAATAACAAGAGATTTTTATTTTAAAAATTATATGTAATATTGATAATTTAGGGTATCTATATTTCCTAATAAATATCACTTTAATTTATTCTTAATGGTTAAATTACTTTGGTTGAAATACTAGATGCTTTAATAAAAACCAAAATGATAAAATTATATAATCCTAGAAGTTAAGGAACCAAATTATTAAAACGCATATGTTTTTGTGTAGTGGAGGTTTTAATAAACCATTATTACCCTTTAATACATTATTTTTCCATTTTTTAGTCACTTTAGTTAAGGTAGATCTCCCATTAATGAATACCTTTGGTATTTACAAGATTGTCACTCCCCATCCACTATAAAAAGGCAAGCACTCTACCCCTTCCTCAAACCTCTCAATCCACTTTGTTTCATCCAAAATCTTCCCAAATAGTCTCCCAAAATCCCTACCCTCATACTAGAAGACTCAAACTTGGTAGTAATCAATCCAAATAGGTCTTTGGGTACAAACAAAAAGGAGTTACCCGATTAAGAGGTAACAAACTTCCTCAAGCTTTTTAGTTTTGTTTCCATTGTCCACTCCCTATACTTTTCTTATTACATTATTATATAACAACACTATTATCATAAATATACTAGGATATTTTTATGTAATGTTTTAGACCTAAACTTACACAAACCCCTATCTAATGGGTAACAAACATATTGTTTATGTGAATAGTAAACTATTGCCTCACAAAATGATGATTGTTCGCTCTTCCTTTACCACCTATCACAATGTCCATTATGATGTATAATCTACTTATATATGATATGAATTATATTTATGATATCTTTATGAATATTTAATTTTTTATAACACATAACTCTATACATTCCATTTTTTATAAATACGATAACATCGCTTGTGAAAGTGTGGACTACCGCTCTCTCGATGCGATGTGATTCTTTCACGTTATACATAGAACATATAAAGGATGGTTTTAATAAACCTAAGTAAAATATATGAAATAGATATGATACTATATTTATAATATATATATTTATCAATTAATTTTCATTCTTTTAATATGAGAAAGAAATAAAATTATCATTCATGTGTATGTATGGCTTACCGTTTCCATGAATGGTACATTTCATTTCTTATCTACAAACATTATAGATTATTATAGATACATATATACTAAATATATATGATAATTAAGTCATGTTTTAAATTCTTTATATTATTAATTCATTATCTAATTAATAATAACAATAATTGACAAATCAAAAACATACTTGAGGAAACTAGGCAATTAACACCTGAAACAGTGAAAATAATGAAAGATTGTTAACAAACAGGTAATAAGATATTATAAGAAGATGATATGTGATATTATAAACATGATTATGGTTATGGTATTACTTATTAACATATTTTAAACCACTATACCTATGGATAAACTCCACACAACAAAAAGGAAGGTTAAGGTAAGGGAATTTCATGTCAATTTACATTCCATTGAGAATTATTTGTTATTATGCACTAATTCACTTTTATTTGGTGTATATACTACTTTTTTAATGTTATATAGTTAATCCCATTATTATCATGATATTATAGGTTTCATTTAATTTTGTACCTTTCAGGATATTAGGATTCAAATGTTTCAAAGTGGTATGGGACACTTTGGAATGTTTAAAGATTATTCTCCTAAAAATATTCTTAATGATTATCTTTGCAATATCACTTACACTTGTAATTGTTAAATTTATATTGAAACAATAACTTTATTGTAATAATTTTTCATCATAAATTTAATTTCATATCTATATTCTCATACAATAGATATTGTTATTTCTTAAACTGTATATCCTTTGTACATACGATGTTAATTGTGACAGTTATTTGATTAAATGGGGAATTATTGATAAAACTGTATTCTTTATTCAATAAATATATTTGATAAGGAATAGTATTTATTTAATTATTAGATATGAGTAATTATTTAGACCGGTAATGAATGGTGGGTCCTATATCTTATATAGCCCCTCGATGCATCGATAGGATCTCATGAGACAAATAAGTTGGAAAAATAAAATGGGTTTCTATACAGTACTACAATATTGGGCTTTGAAGCCCCCTAACACGAGCGACCGCCTACGGCAGTCGCTGAGATTTTCCAAAAAAAATGGTGGGGGGGGCTTCACCCAACCCCCCTGCCCCCACCCCTTGTGAGCCCTCCTCCCTCAACCTTGACCTCACCGTGCACCCTCCCCCGTCCCCACTCTCCACCCTCCCCCGTCTCTGCATTCCCTCGCTGCCATCCACCACTTTCCGCCCTCCGCCCTCGTCGGCCTCCACCCTCCGCCCACCCTCCACCCTCTTCCCTCTGGCTCCAACCGCCCTCTGGCCATCTTCTTCCCTGCCCTCCATCCCCTTTGGAGTCCCTCCGCCCACTGGCCTCTAGCCTCCGGCCTCCAGCCTTTGGCCCCTCCGGTCTTCGACCCCTCTTCCATCTGGTCTCCGCCCTCCACACCCTCGACCCCCCCCCCCCCCACACACACACACACACCCCGGACACCCCCCCCCTCCCCACCTCAGACAGCCCCCGCACCCCGGACATCCCCCTTGCACCCCAGACAACCCCCCCCTACTTCGGACATCCCCACCCCAGACAGTCCCCCCTACACCCCGGACATCCCCCCCCCCCCCCGCACCCCGGACACCCCCCCCCCCCAGACTGTCACGAACCAAATCTGATCGCCATCAAAACTGGCACTCGAACCGGCCCATAACAAGGACCGAAGGGAATTTCCGATCCCCACGGTCTGGCACAAGTGCATGGATATCATAAAATGAAAATTGGGAACGATTTACCTGAGTTTATAAACTTAAAACAACAAAAGAATCCAATAAAACAAATCTGGATTTTTCAATCCAAACAATCTTTTACAAAAAATCATAACTGAATTACATATTTTAAAACAACTCAAAAAGACTATAAAAAAGGTACAAAACCAAAAGGGAATAGCCCAAGAACCTTCATGGCAAGGGGAACAGCCCTCAAGCCATCTCCACAAGACTTCACCACTAAGGACCTGCTAGAAACCTGAACCACTAGAACTAAAAACTGTACCCAACCTGCGACAACAAAAATAACCAAGTCTACTTACACCCAAGGGTGTAAGTAGGGTGTGAGCCAAATCCCAATAGTATACCAACACTAATAGATACCATGTGATAAACCTTTAAAGACGAAAATCATGCAAGTTTTCAAAAACATGAAATGCTAGTTACAATTTCTAAAAGATGCAACATTAAATAAAAACAGTTTTTAGGTGGGATAATTTAAAGAATAAAAAATTTTAAAATAAATACCAAAGCTACTAAATTTTCCTGCCACTCATACCGTATGTTGACGATAAGCACAAAATATCTAGTGAGCACAAGCAATGGGAAATAACCTATAGGCACTAGCTAGATATGGGTCTCAGGTACCTCGTATCTCGATGAGAGTAACCATCACAAATATCTATTCTCATGCACGATCCACTAGTAGGGAACATAACCATAACCTAGTGGTCCCTAATCATCATCATCATAGTTTTTTTAGAGTTTTAAGTGTCAATCTTTCTAAGTGAAACTGAGGCTAACCCCCACGGATTCACTAGCATACTAGTACACGTCCACCCACCTAGATACTCGGGTTTTCCCTTTGTGCTAAAATAAGTTCAACAAGTCAATGAATATACTTTTCACATACAAATATTATTTCTATATCATAAATTCACCAAACATCCCACACGTATATTACACAAGTCACAAAAGTCCACTTTTCATTCAAATTGATTTTGAAATCCGACTCACAGCAAAATAGCCCTCAACACTTTTCACATTTCTTTAACACTTACACAAATACATTAAACAATTTTATAAACCCATTACAATATATTAAAACTCTCATAACATCCTACTCACTAGTTACATAATACCCTTTTTACCTTTAAAATCATTTTATCATCAAACTTACACGAAACAGCCCACAAAAAATTTTCGCTCCAACATCACAATTTAATAAAACATTTCAGAAATTTACAAAACATTATAAAAATTTTTGACATCTTAAAACATCACTTCACCTTTCAAAACCCCATAATAGTTAAACACACATACCAAACAGTACATATGAACCCTTTTCCTACTTTTTTTAACCAACTAAAACATTTACAATTTTCATAAAAAGAACCCAGGGGGTGTAAATATTTCTTGCACACAAAATCCATTTTAAAACCCCCATTTAAGACCAAAAAACATACCAATTCCTATCCAAAAGAAAATCGGTAGCCCTATAGACATTTATAAAACCATTTTCAAGTTTTATAAAATCACCTTGAATAATACTACAAAAGATCCAATTGAAAACACACATTTTCATAAAATAATCTCAAGAAGTATAAAAATGTTTTACACATAAAAACGATTCAAAAACCCTCTTTTTATGCCCACATGACACTAATACATTACCAAACAAGAATTTTCAGGCCAAACAAGATTTACTAAACTAATTCCATATGTTATAAAATACACCCATATAATACCCCACGAGTAACACATGAAAACACCCAATTTCAAGTTAAAATGAAACTATAAAATTAATCACTTAACCAAATCAATCATAAATAATTTTAGAACAACACCCAACATATGAGGAATATGAAAAATGAGTAAATACATCAAGCTAACTCATCAATAATTGTTTACACATGGAACCACCTACCGAAATTGTTGAATCCCTCAAAACTTGGTACGAAACATCACCGCACCACCGCCGCATCACAAGAAAGATAAATTCAGCCCAAGACCACAATATTTAACCAAAAAACACCAAATCAAACCATAGTTTCTAACCCTGACTTCTTTACATTTTATAACATAATGAAAGAGGGAGGAAACCCTAAGGAGAAGGAAGAAATTGAAGAGAGAAACACTTACTCAAAACAATCTTAAATAAAATGACGCAAAATACACCAGTATTTGAATTTTAAAACATCCAAAAATTCTAGGTAGGTTCTAAAAATGATGAGGAGATCATGTAGGAACTATAATGGGGGAAAAGAGTAAAAATATAATGAATTATTAAAGGATAAATTGACCTCTCCAAATCTCGGAGATTTCTGAAATCTAGAGAAATTTCAACCAATTTCGAGATTCTATTGAGCTCCAAATTGTCGAAGGATAGAATTGGTGCGCGCCTTAGATATGTGGTCTCGGGTGAGAGTTGGAATCACCAAAAAAACGTAAATATTTATGGAGATATTAAAGAATTAAAATTTATTTCTAATGCAGAAAATGGGCTTTCGGGCAGGCACAATCCCTTAAATAAAAACCCATATACACCATGATTATGGATTCCTAAATGGTCCAAATTAATATGGTGGTGTTATTAGGTCAGGGGATGACAATTAGGAATTAAAATGGATGAAAAATGCTTAAAAATTAATGAGTTATAAAGGAATTAAAATTTATTTTTAAATCTGGAATTGGAATCACGGTTTGGCCTAATTCATGAAAACTCACCCATTCCTCCATAAAATCTTGGGAAACCCAAAAAATAAAGAATGAATGAAAATTAAATTGAATTTAACTTTAAAATAATTCATGTATGTGACAATTCTCCCCACCATGTAACTTTCGACCCCGGAAAGTCACATCAAGGCCAAAGCAACAACCAAACCCAAATGAGAAACCAAGAGGTACTCCCTCGCCAGGTTTCACCCCCAAAGACCAAAACACCTCCAGTGATCAATTAATGAAGGATTACTCTCACAACAAAAACTTACACCACTTTTCTAAAATGATCAATCTCATTCATAATTTATCCCAAAATAAAACTCTTTAAACACTCTCCGAACAAGACTTAAGCAATTCAACCAAACGAACAACAACATCGAACAAGGTTACACTTACCTTGCTATAACTAAACCATTGGGCACTCTCCAATATCAATGTTTAACCAAGGAAGATGTATGTAGCTTGATAGATCTGAACGAGACTACCTACCACCAAGCCAAGACCATGGATAAGTCTAATTTATTGGTACGGGGGAACAAAAATAAGCTCCCCACCATAAGAACCAACCTTCTTAACCAACCAGCACGGGTCGGTACAGAAAGACCCCAAAATTTAAAGAGTTGGGATGACCACATGGTTAGTCTGCACAGATTGGGAAATCATCCACTAATAGTGGGGATCCTTTTATCTACATGGATTTCTGGGGCATGGTCACTACTAACCAAGTGCAAACCGTGTGCTCAACCTGTCTAGCCAAACTTAAAACCTTTCTCCAAAGACTCAATGGAAACCAAAGGGGGGGAATCACATTGTGTGATGACATGGGTACAAGGCCCTCCACCTATTTCCACCAAATAGGAACAACATAAGAGATATGATGACACCATATGTTTAAAATCTTCTTATCTTTCATACTGTGGATAGGACTTTGTACAAGGGTTTAAACGACCTTGTGATTTCCCCTGACTATGAGCCAGCTTCTCTCCGAGACCTATGGATGGAGCTCAAATTATTGAAGCATCTTCAGCCTCACATTTAGTCTTTGTAACCCCCTAAACAAGAATTATTCTTTCGATGCAACCAAAAACTACACCACAATCCCCGATAAGTTTTCCAAGACATAACACATTCCAAACTCGCTTTACCCTAACCTGATATTTTACTGAAACAAGGGCTTAAAAGATGCACACACATCACACCTTGTTTGTTCGGTTCAGAAACAATATAAGTAAAGAACACCTATACTCACCTTCCTCTAAAATGGAATATTTTTAGGTTTTTTCAAGTGAGACATTCTCCCAACATAACAAAGACTCTAAAATGATTGACCAGCTTTCACCTTTACGGTCAATCAAGCACATGACATCATAAGGCATCACCAAACATGACCATTACGACTGATATAAACAATGCATGCAGAGGGAACTTATACTACATCCCCAAACAACACAAAAATTCTAGAAAGTGGCCACAATATCCTATCGTGACCATATTTCTTACATCGTTGCTTTAACATGAACACATGCTTCAAAGAAACCGTGAAGAACCCAGAGTCCCTCTTAGACACCATCGAGACACTCATCCCCACTAACAACCTTAGACCACTTCCAACTTTGATGAATTAGGAAACGTAAAAAAATAAGGTCTCTTTCAACATTCCATGAGCACTCTCCCGCTACAAGAGGATATAAAAATCAATTAAATTAATGGTTGTAGATTCAATCAAAAAATATTGATAATATATTCCTTATATTGATCAATTGGAGGATTTTCCAATGGCGAAACAATCCGGGTTGCACTTCAATTATGCATTAACCCTTAATGGGGGAATACCTTATATAATTATAGAACCCAAGGACCCAACCAAGCTAGGATATTGGTCAAAATAAGCCATAAACCAGATCCAAACACATGAAGGGAACCAGCATAAAGGTGTCCCAAAACATATCTCAGAGGAGACTACTAACCGGTCCTTCTACCCAGCTTACCGACCAAACATAAACCCAAACATAGTTCAAACAGGAGGGGTTCTTGGACTCAAAACATCCCACAACATCAAAATTTTCCAAAAACACATAATATAATCCATATCAAACAATTCATCAATACATCATGTTTTTCTTTAAAAATATTTCTTGAAAACAAACGGTTCAGCGGTTAGCGTATCCACCAATGGTACCCCATGGGCCTTACACATGCATGTTTCTGTGCCACACCGGGAACCCTCCTCATATCCATAATTACACTCATATAATCATGACATCAACCATCCATCATCCCATATAACCCCCATGCATTTGGTTTCTCATAGAAATACTAAAGGTTAAAAAAAAATTCTTTCCACTTTTCAAAACCAAAACAGTCAACCAACACAATCCTTTTCTCAAAACTGCTAACCACTAGATAAAAATCCCAATTAACATATCACAAAAAAATTCAGAAAGACACAACCATTTAGAAAATAAATCACTTTAAAGATATTCACATCAATTTCAAAACATCTCATCCCATTAAAACACCCTTTGATTGTTTAGAAAACTCTATTGGTAACACTTTTCAAAACCAACTTCAATATAGTTCCTGCTTTCAAAAGAGGTGTAAGCACACCATTTTCCATTTCAAAATAATTCTGAAAATTCAGTTCCACCATTTCATTTATCAAACCATTCCCTCTTTATTTGAAAATCATTTCACAAAAACCTTATGCTTCTTAAAACCAAAGTGCTAAGATTTCAAAACTAAAGCACAAAACAATGATAGAGGAAACTAGTTTTAGTGGGTGACTTGGACATATGGTTGGCATCCATATTCCAATCACTTAACTATAAAAGTGAGTGTTATAGGGAATATCCTTGGCTCTACATGGCTTTCCAGGCCCCGCGATCTCACTAATACCATTAACCCAACTCTCTTTTCATTTCCCTTAATCATCATCGAACCAAGAAAACCAAAAGACTTAGATAAATCTCGACTTCTCCTAGAAACATGAATCCCATCATGAGGTGTGGTGATCAAGAACACTACCCATAAATATAATTCCAAGTCCCAAAAATCCTAACTTTAGACTATCCCAACTCTTCCACAAATAACATGAACCAAAGAGTTAACCTAAACCTCATTTGATACCATTTTGTCATGAACTGAATCTGGTCTCCATCAAAACTGGCACTCGACCCAGCCCGAAAAAAGGCCCGAAGGGCGTTCCCAATCCCCATGGGCTGGCACAAGTGTCTGGGTATCATGAAATGAAAATTGGGAATGATTTACCTAAGTTTATAAACTTAAAACAGCAAAAGAATCCAATAAAATGAATCTGGATTTTTCAATCCAAACAATATTTTACAAAAAATCAGAACTGAATCACATATTTTAAAACAACTCAACAAGACTATAAATAATGTAAATAACCAAAAGGGAACATCCCAAGAACCTTCATGGAAAGGGGCACCACCCTCAAGCCATCTCCACAAGACTTCATCACCAAAGACCTGCTAGAAACCCGAACCACTGGAACTAAAAACTGTACCCAACCAATGACAACAAAAATAACCAAGTCTACTTACACCCAAGGGTGTAAATAGGGTGTGATCTAAATCCCAATAGGATACCACCACTAATAGATTCCATGTGATAAACATTTAAAAACGAAGAGCATGCAAGTTTTCAAAAACCTGAAATGCTAGTTACAATTTCTAAAAGATACAACATTAAATAAAAACAGTTTTCTGGAGGGATAATTTAAAGAATAAAAAAAAATACCAAAGCTATTGAATTTTCTAGCCACTCAAACCATATGATGATGGTAAGAATAAAATATCTAGTGAGCACAAGCAATGGTAAATAACCTATAGGCACTAGCTAGTTGTGGGTCCCAGGTACCTCGTATCTCGGTGAGAGTAACCATCAAAAATATCCATTCTTGTGAACGAGCCACTAGTATGGAACATACTTATAACCTTTTGGTCCCCAATAATAATCATCATAATTTTGTTAGAGTTGTAATCATCAAACTTGATAAGTGAAACTGAGGCCAAACCCCACGGATTCACTAGCATATTAGTACACGTCCACCCACCTAGATACCCGAGTTTTACCTTTGTTCTCAAACAAGTTCAACAAGTCAATGAATATAATTTTTACATAAAAATATCATTTACATATCATAAATTCACCAAACAGTCCACACTTATACAACACAAGTCACAAAATTCCACTTTTCATTCAAATTGATTTTGAAATCTGACTCACACCAAAATAGCCCACAACACTTTTCACATTTCTTTAACACTTCCACAAATCCATTAAACAATTTTATAAACCCATTAAAATATATTACAACTCTCATAACAGACCATTCAATTGTTTCATAATTCCATTTTTACCTTAAAAATCATTTTATCATCAAACTTACACGAAACAACCCACAAACAAGTTTCACTCTAACATCACAATTTAATAAAACATTTCATAAATTTACAAAACATTATAAAAATTTTTGACATCTTAAAACATTAATTCACCTTTAAAAACCCCATAATAGGTGAATACACATACCAAACAGTGCATATGAACCCTTTTCCCACTTTGTTTAACCAACTAAAACATTTACAATTTTCATAAAAAGAACCCAAGTGGTGTAAATATGTCTTGCACACAAAACCCATTTCAAAACCCCCATTTAAGACCAGAAACCATACCAATTCATATAAAAAACATAATTGGAAGCCATAGAGACATTTATAAAACCACTTTAATGTTTTATAAAATCACCTTGAATAATACTACAAAAGATCCAAATGAAAACACACATTTTCATAAAATGATCTCAAGAAGTATAACAATATTTTACACATAAAACCTATTCAAAAACCCTATTTTAGGCCCACATGACACTAATACATTACCAAACCAGAATTGGAAGGCCAAACAAGATTTATTAAACCAATTCCAAATGTTATACAATACACCCAAATAATACCCCATGAGTAACACGTGAAAACACCCAATTTCAAGTTAAAATGAGACTATAAAATTAAACACTTAACCAAATCAATCATAAACAGTTTTTTCACAACACCAAACATATAAGGAATATGAATAATGTATAAATACATTAAGATAACTCATCAATAATTGTTTACACATGGAACCACCTACCAAAAATGTCGAATCCCTCAAAACTTGGTGTGAAACATCAACCGCACCACCACCGCATCACAAGGAAGATAAATCCAGCCCTAGACCAAATATTTTACCAAAAAAACACCAAATAAAACCATAGGTTATAACCCAAACTTCTGTACATTTTAAAACATAATGAAAGAGGGAGGAAGCCCTAAGGAGAATGAATAAATTGAAGAGAGAAACACTTACTCAAAACAATCTTGAATAAAACGGCCCAAAATCCACCAGTTTCTAAATTTTAAAACATCCAAAAATTCAAGGTAGGTTATAAAAAGTATGATGAGATCATTTAGGAACTGTAATGGGGAAAATAATAAAAATAGATAGAGTTATGAAAGGATCAATTTACCTCTCCAAATCTGGGTGTTTTTTGAAATCCAGAGAAATTTTGACCAATTTCGTGATTTTATTGAGCTCCAAATTGTGGGAGGAGAGAATTGGGGAACGCCTTAAGTAAGTGGGCATGGGTGAGAGTTAGAATAACTGAAAAAACGTAAATAGTTATGGAGATATTAAATAATTATAGTTTATTTTTAATGTAGAAAATGGGATTTCAGGTAGGCCCAATCTCTTAAATAAAAACCCATATCCACCATGATTATGGATTCCTAAATGGTCTAAATTAATATGGTGGTGTTATTAGGTTAGGGGATGAAAATTAAGAATTTGAATGGATGAAAAATGTTGAAAAATGAATGAGTTATAAAGGAATCAAAATTTATTTTTAAATCTGGAATTGGGCTCACGATTTGGCACAATTCATGAAAACACACTCATTCCTCTATAAAAGCTTGGGAAACCCACAAAACAAAGAATAAATAAAATTTAAATGGAATTTAACTTTAAAATAAGTCATTTATGAGACACGAACAGCCACCTCACACCCTGAACATCCCCCCAGACAGCCCTCCCTGCACCCCGGACAGCGCCCCCCCCCCACCCCGGACACCCCCCTCCCTTGTTGCCCATCCCCCGTCCCCTCACCGCCCTCCGCTCCAGCTCCCCGCCAGCCCTTGTCCCCTCCCTCTTCATCCCACTCCCTCACCTCACCACCGCCACCCATCCCCTCCCTCACTATTCCTTCCCTTTCCGCACCATCGCCGCCCGGTCCCCTCCCTCCCTGTACGGTCGCTAGTCATTCCCTCGCCACTACCACCTGTCCACTCCAGCTCCCCTCTATTCTTAGTCCCCTCCCTTGTTGTCCCACCCTCTATACACCATCACAACCTCACTGCCTTCTCTCCTCCAGCACCCCGCTGTCGTCGCCGCTCGTCCCCTCCCTCGTCGCACCGCCTCTGGCTCCGGCTCCCCTTCACTGCCTCTCCTCTCCCTCGCAGCACCGCCTTTGGCTCCCCTACCTTCCAAGTTTGTAGCGCAATTAGGTATTACATGGAATTTCACTTACATTATTATTTTTTCAATGTGTCACAAAAAATTTATTATTATTTATTTTAAATATATTTGATTCGAAAAATGCAAATGTAATAAGTATTGTGTAAATGTTTGTTATACAGATATTATTATGGATAAGAGTTCGATTGATCTCCCAAATCGAACGTCTAGAGAATGTTTCAATGGCATTATGTAGTTTATTGAATTCAAAAGAGAATTTTAAAGTGACTATATTAGTTTTAAATGTAGAAAATGTGCTAACAGATATCAATTCACATGACATACTGTGAGGGAGAACCTATTCTTTAATGGATTTCTGAAAAATTGTAAGAGTTGGACTCGTCATGGAGAAAAATATGTTCATTATCAAAATACGGATGTTATTCAGATGGATGTTGATGCAAGGATGAATGATCCAATGCATGAATTTCTTACTGAAATGGTATGTGGGTTGGATCCTGAAGGCATTGACATCCAGAATCTTGTGACCGGTGAGATAAATCTTCGCTCTGGTGCAGATCGTGATTCGAGGAGGTTTTATGAAGCACTTGATGATGAAAAAATAGAATTATATCCTGGATGTACTTCTTACAATAAATTGTCATTTATCGTGGAGTTTTTTCATTTGAATACTTTGAATCATTGGTCAGACACATCATTCGACATGCTTTTGGTGTTATTGAAAAAGGTTCTTCTTGTCGATGCTAAGATTGACGAGTCATATTACCATACTCGTAAGTTGACAGAGAAAATAGTTTTTACATATGAGACCATAGATGCATGTTCAAATAACTGTATGTTGTTTAGAAAAGAAAACTGTCCATTTGGATATTTGTACGATTTGTGGTGCTTTTAGGTGGAAAGAGAACAGGGGAAATCAGACTCATCAAAGTCAGATTTCGATGCAAGGGAAACCTATTTCCATAAAGAAAATGTGTTAATTTCCCCTTAAACTGGGGTTGAAAATATTTTTTATGTCATCTAAAGTTTCTAATTTAATGATATGGCATGTAGAAAGAGTTCATGAAAGTGATATGTTAACCCACCCGGCAGACTCTCATGTATGGAAGTTTTTGATAAGGGACATCTCGAATTTTCTAAAGATGATCGTAATGTACGATTGGGATTGGAAGTAAATGGTTTCAATCCATTCAAGTCTATGGTTAGTGCAACTCATATAAAATGGACCATGGTTTTGGTTCCGTATAATATTCCTTTGTGGCTTTGTATAAAGAAACTGTTTATATTACTTTCCACTCTTATTGATGGACCTAAAAGTCTGGGGGATAAGATTGATGTTTACCTTCAGCCATTGATTGATTAGTTGAATGAATTTTGGGGCGATGGTGTGATGAATTATGACTGTGAAATGAATGAAATGTTCAAACTGCAGGCTACTTTATTGTGGACAATCAATGAATTCCCAACTTATGCAAATTTATCAGGTTGGAGTATGAAAGGGGAATTTTCTTCCCCTTGTTGCAATAAAAGTAAAAAAGCTGTATATCTTAAACATTTCAAAAAATGGGCATACATGGGTCACTGACATTTTCTCCCCCCTCCGCAAAGGTTTAGAAAGGACAAAGTGGAATTTGATGGTTTTAGATATTTCAACCCAGCACCAAAGATCATTATAGGAGTCGAAATGTTATCACAGATTGAGGAAGAAAACATCTGCACGGTATATGAAATTTAGGATTTGGTGGATCCTCTAGTAATTAATATTCGTGCTTCAGGTAGGCAGCACAGTAACAATTGGAAAAAGAAAATTATTTTTTATAGTCTTCTATATTGGAAAAATAACATGTTGAGTCATAATTTGGATGTCATTAACATTGAAAAAATGTTTGTGATAACATATTATGGACCATTTTTGGTATCAGTGGAAAATCAAAGGACCATGTTAATGCACGCTGTGATTTGGAAGAAATGGGTTTAATGAAACAGTTGCATTTACAGTTAGCTGAGGGAAACAAGGCATATATGCCTGCTGCATAGTATATGATGACTACAAAGGAGAAAGAGACATTTATTTCCATTTTGAAGATTCTCAAGGTGCCTGAGGGTTACTCTTCTAATATTTCAAAGTGTGTGAATCTAACAAGCAAGACATTGCAAGGGTTGAAAAGTCATGACAATCACATACTACTTCAGCAGTTGATTCCAATTGCAATTTTTGATTGTTTATCCCCCAATGTTGTTTAGTTATTAATTATGATGATTAATTTTTTTAGACATCCTTGTTTAAGAAATAAACTAATGAGTGATTTAAAAAGTTTGAAGGACCAAATTGTACTTATGCTTTGTCACTTTGAGAAACTATTTCCCCCCTCATTTTTTGATGTTATGGTCCACTTGACAGTGCACCTAACTGATGATGTAATGGATGCTAGTTCAGTGCAATTATGGTGGATGTATCCTATTGAGCGGTATTTGAGTACATGGAAATGACTTGTATGCAACAGAGCTAATCCAGAGGAATCAATAGCCAATGATTATTTGATAGATGAGTGTACTACTTTTTGTGAAGAATATTTTACAGATGTTGAAACAAAATTAGATAAGCCCTCTCGGATTCATGATGGTCCAGTTAGAGAAGAAACAACATTTGATATGGAAAACATCGAGTGGATACAAGCACATCGATATATCTTGTTCAATACTCCATCAGTTTCACCATTAATGTAGTAAGTATCTTATCACTTTTATTGTTTAACTTTTTAATGTTTTGTTTGCATAATATGATCATTTAAACATCATAATATCATTTGCAAGAAACACATTAATGAGATAAAAGAAGAGATGTATCGTGCGACTGAGTCGCAAATTCAACAATCTCATTATGCGTCATTTCATGATTGGTTCAAGGATTGTGTATATATAAATTGATTTTAATTATGAGTGAAGTATTATACTAATTTATTTCTGGATATATCAGTATTTAATTTTATGAATTATGTAGGTTCATACGATGAGGGAGTTGGTGGACCCCATGATAACTGAAGAATTTATCCAACTGGATGAGGGTCCATCTATGACGGCTCATCGTTATAAAGCTATAGATGCTAATGGTTTTTAATTTCACATTAAAGATGTTGAAGACAAACGAGAAACACAAAATAGTGTCATCGGTTGTCCATTTGTCGATTCTGGTTATTACTATGGTCAATTGATGGACATCATTAAAGTTGTATACACACACGGGTTGAAGTACATATTGTTAAAGTGTAATTGGGTTTATCCAGTGTGTGGATGTAAAGTCGATCAATATCAGTTTTCATTGGTGAATTTTAATTATATTTTATATAGAAATGAATGAGTTGAGAATTAATCTTTCATTTTGACATCACAAGTGGAACAAGTATTCTTCATTACTTTTCCTTCAAATCCAAGTTTGAAAGTTGTTGTCAAAATGTCTCGGTGAGGAGTGTTTTTATTTGAAGAAGATGAACATGAGACTATTCTGTTTGTTTCCCAACATCTTTATCAACATACCGTAGTTCAATGTGAAGAAGATATTTATTGGTTCAGAGCGGTTGTTGAAGGAGAAATAGTCGATTTTCATGCTTAATTAAAGGTATAATTTTTTTACTGCTATTCAGTATTGAATGTCCTAGGAAATCATAAATTATCTAACCATTTTATAAATCCTTGTAAGTTTTAATCCTCACTTTTGGAAGTTTATTCACTTAAAAATATTTAAGGTGATTTAAATCTTGGTATATTGATGTTATTGTCGGTGTATCTTCCCATTGAGGTATTCTTCATCTGTTTCATGTGCTGCTTGAATTTTTATTAATTCAATCTGAAATTTGGCTATGCATTGATTGGTTTTGTACATAATTTATATATCTATTTTTTTAACTTTATGATCTTTTATTAATTTTTTTCCCGCACCCCGGATAGCCCACCCCACCCCTAGACTGCCCCCCCCCCACCCACCTCCGGACAGCACCCCCAACCCCGAACACCCCCCCCCCCTCGCACCCCCGAACAGCCCCCCCCCCCCCCACCCCCGGACAGCACCACCCCACCCCTGAATAGCACCCCCCACCCCGGATAGCCCCCACCCCGGACAGCCCCCCCGCACCCCGGGACAGCCCCCCATCCCTGGACATCCCCCCCCCCCAATTGTGCAACTATACAATAGACCAATTGGCCGTTAGGATATTAGTCCATTAGGAAAATTGGCCAGTTGGCCAATTGTTCAATTGGATGTTAGAACAAATGGCCATTATTCCATTATGCCATTATTCCATTATGCCATTATTCCAATTGTACAACTATACAATAGGCCAATTAGTCGTTATGCCATTAGCCCCTTCAGAAAAAATGTTCTCTGAATGACCTAAAACCACACGAAAACAATAGGAATATTATTCATGATATGTAAGAGGAGACAGAATGTCCATCGGATGTGCGGTGTGCACGATACTACCGAATGTGTCATTTTCAGCACTTCGACGTACTCTAAAAGGGAACGTTGGTTGGTCAAAACCACCCAAACGACCTCAAAATACCAATAAATCATACTAAAACAACCGTGGTGTAAATTTTGAAATGGTCAGTCAGACGGTACATCAATCGGAAGTGTCGTTTGACCACGGTGACCGGAAACGCGTTTCTGGAGTCATAAAAGACCAAAACAGCATGTGCCGGTCGAATTCAGATAAAATGTGCTCTGAATGACTTGAAACCACAAAAAAATAGTAATATTATTCATGAAATGTAGGAGGAGACAGAATTTCCATCAGACGTGCAGTGCATGCGGTACGACCAAATGTGTCGTTTTTAGCAGTTTAGTGCACAAAATGTCAATCGGAGGTTTCGTTTGACCGCGGTGACCGAAAACGCATTTTCAGGGTCATAAAAGACCAAAACGGTGTCTCGTGGTGGAATTCAAAGAAAATGTTCTCTGAATGACATTAAAACACATGAAAACAATAGAAATATTATTCGTGACATGTAAGAGGAGATGGAACATCCAACGGACATGTGGTGCGTGTGGTGCGACTGAATGTGCCGTTTTTAGAAGTTTGACGTGCTCTAAAAGGGCACGTTGGGTGGTCAATACCACCCAAAAGACCTCATAATTCCATGAAATCATACGAAAACAACTTTAGGGTGAATTTTTAAATGGTCGTGCATACGGCACGTCAATCGGAGGTGTCGTTTGACCGTGGTGACTGAAAACGTGTTTCCAGAGTCATAAAAGACCAAAATGGTGTGTCACGGTCGAATTTTGAGAAAACATGCTCTGAATGACCTAAAGCCACACGAAAACAATAGGAATATTATTCTTGACATATAGGAGGAGATAGCACATCTGTCGGACATGTGGTGTGTGCGGTACAACCGAATGTGTCGTTTTCAGCAGTTCAGCGCGCTCTAAAAAGACGTGTTGAGTGGTCAAAACTGCCGGAACGACCTCTTAATTCCATGAGATCATACGACAACAATCTTGGTGTAAATTTTGAAATTTTGGGGTAGACGGAACATCAATCGAAGGTGTTTTTTGACCACGGTGACCGGAAACACGTTTCTGGAGTCATAAAAGACCAAAACAGCGTGTGACGGTCGAATTTAGAGCAAACATGCTCTGAATGACCTAAAACCACACGAAAACAATAGTAATATTATTCATGACATGTAGGAGGAGACGTCACGTCCATCGGACGTGCGGTGCGCACGGTACGACCGAATGTGTCATTTTCAGCAGTTTGGCGCAATCTAAAAGGGCACGTTGGAAGGTCAAAACCACCCGAAAGACCTCGGAATGCCATGAAATCATACGAAAACAACCGTGGTGTGAATTTTAAAATGTTCTAGCATACGGCACATCAATCGAATGTTTTGTTTGACTGTGGTGATCAAAAATGCGTTTATGGAGTCAAAAAAGACCAAAACGGTGTGTGATGGTCAAATTCAGAGCAAACGTGCTTTGAATGACTTGAAACCACGCGAAAACAATAAGAATATTATTCTTGACATGTAGAAAGAGATGAAACATCCATCGAACGTGCGGTGTGCGTGATATGACTGAATGTGTCATTTTTAGCAATTTAGTGCACTCTAAAAGGGCATGTTGGGTGGTCAAAACCACTTGAACAACCTCAGAATTCCATGAAATAATACGAAAACAACTGTGGTGTGAATTGTGAAATGTTCAAGCAGACGACATGTCAATCGGAGGTGTCATTTGACCGCAGTGACTGGAAACGCGTTTCTGGAGTCATAAAAGACCAAAACAGTGTGTGACATTCGAATTCAAAAAAAACATGCTCTGAATGACCTAAAACCACACGAAAACAATAGGGATATTATTTATTACATGTAGAAGGAGATGGCATGTCCATCGGACGTGCAGTGCATGTGGTACGAATGAATGTGTCATTTTCACCAGTTCGGTGTGCTCTAAAAGGGCATATTCGGTGGTCAAAACCACCCTAACAATCTCGGAATTCCATGAAATCATACGACAACAACCATGGTTTGAATTTTGAAATGGTCTGGTAGACAGCATGTCAATCAGAGGTGTTGTTTGAACGTGGTGACCGGAAATGCATTTCTGGATTCATAAAAGACCAAAATGGCATTTTATGGTTGAATTCAGATAAAACGTGCTCCAAATGACTTGAAATCACATGAAAATAATAAGAATATTATTCATGACATGTAGGAGGAGACGGTATGTCCATCGGACGTGCGGTGCGCGCGGTACGACCGAATGTGTTGTTTTAAGCAGTTTGGCGCACTCTAAAAGGGCGTGTTGGGTGTTCAAAACCACCCGAACGACCTCAGAATGCCATGAAATCATATGACAACAACCGTGATGTGAATTGAGAAATGTTTGGGTAGACGGCATGTCAATCGGAGGTTTCGTTTGACCGTGGTGACCGGAAACACATTCCAGGAGTCATAAAAGACCAAAATGGCATGTCACGGTCGAATTCAGAGCAAACATGCTCTGAATTAATTGAAACCACACAAAAAATTTGAATATTATTCGTGACATGTAGGAGGAGATGGCACATCCATCAGACGTGCGGTGCGCACGGTACGACCGAATGTGTCGTTTTCAGCAATTCGGCGCGCTCTAAAAGGGCGTGTTGGGTGGTCAAAACTACCCGAACAACCTCAGAATGTCATTAAATCATGCGACAACAACAGTGGTGTAAATTGTTAAATTTTTGGGCAGATGAAACATCAATTGGAGGTGTTGTTTGACCGCGATGACCGGAAATGCGTTTCCGAAGTCATAAAAGACCAAAACAGCGTGTGACGGTCAAATTCATAGAAAACGTGCTCTGAATGATCTGAAACCACACGAAAACAATAGGAATATTATTCATGGAATGCAGGAGGATACAGAACATCCATCGGATGTGCGGTGTGCATGGTACGACCGAATATGTCATTTTTAGCAGTTCGGCGCGCTCTAAAAGGGCGCCTTGGGTGGTCAAAACCATCCGAACGACCGTGTAATGCCATTAAATCATACGACAACAACCATGGTGTGAATTGGGAAATTGTTGGACAAATGGAACCTCAATCGAAGGTGTCGTTTGACCGTGGTGACTGGAAACGCGTTTCTGGAGTCATAAAAGACCAAAACGGCGTGTGACGGTCGAATTCAGAGAAAACGTGCTCCGAATAACCTGAAACCACACAAAAATAATAGGAATATTATTCATGAGATTTAGTAGGAGACTTCATGTCCATCGAATGTGCAGTGTGTGCGGTACGACCGAATGTGTTGTTTTCAGCAGTTTGGCGCGCTCTAAAAGGGTGTGTTGGGTGGTCAAAACCACCCGAACGACCTCAGAATGCCATGAAATCATACGAAGACAACCGTTGTATGAATTTTGAAATGGTTGGGTAGAAAACACGTCATTAGGAGGTGTCGTTTGACCATAGTGACCGGAAACGCGTTTCCGGAGTCATAAAAGACCAAAACAGCGTGTCACGGTCAAATTTGAAGTAAACTTGCTCCGAATGACCTGAAACCACCCGAAAACAATAGAAATATTATTCATGACATTTAAGAGGAGACGACATGTCCATCAGATGTGTGGTGCATGCGGTACGACCGAATGTGTTGTTTTCAGCAGTTCGGCACACTCTAAAAGGGCGCGTTGGGTGGTCAAAACCACCCGAACGACCTAGGAATTCCATGAAATCATACAAAAACAATTTTGGTCTAAATTTTAATATTTTAGGGCAGAATAAATGTCAATTGGAGGTGTCATTTGACCTTGGTGACCGAAAATGTGTTTCCGAAGTCATAAAAGACCAAAACGACATGTGACGGTCGAATTCAGAGAAAATGTGCTCTAAATGACCTAAAACCACACGAAAACAATAGAAATATTATTCTTGACATGTAGGATGAGGCAAAATGTCCATCGAATGTGCGGTGTGCATGGTATGATCGAATGTGTCGTTTTCAGCAGTTCGGCACGCTCTAAAAGGGCACGTTGGGTGGTCAAAACCACCCGAACGACCTCATAATGCCATGAAATCATACAAAAACAACCGTGATGTGAATTATGAAATGATCGGGCAGACATCACATCAATCGGAGGTGTTTTTTGACCACGGTGATTCGAAATGCGTTTCCAGAGTCATAAAAGACCAAAACGGTGTGTCACGATCGAATTTAGAGCAAACAGGCTCCAAATGACCTAAAACCACACGAAAACAATAGGAAGAGTACTCGTGACATTTAGGAGGAGACGACATGTCTATAAGACATACGGTGCGCATGGTACAACCGAATGTGTCATTTTTAGCAGTTCAGCACGCTCTAAATGGGCGAGTTGGGTGGTCAAACCCGCCCAAATGACCTCAGAATGCCATTAAATCATATGAAAACAACCGTGGTGTGAATTTTGAAATGGTTGGGCAGAAGTCATGTCAATTGAAGGTATCGTTTGATCGCGGTGACTGGAAACAAGTTTCTAGAGTCATAAAAGACCAAAACGGCGTGTGACGGTCGAATTCAGAGAAAACTTGCTCTGAATGACCTAAAACCACACGAAAATAATAGGAATATTATTCGTGAAATGTAGGAGGATACAGTACATCCATCAAACATGTGGTGTGCATGGTACGACCAAATGTATCATTTTTAGCAGTTCGGCGCGCTCTAAAAGGGCGCGTTGGGTGGTTAAAACCACCCGAACGACCTCAGAATGCCATGAAATCATACGACAATAACCTTACTATGAATTTTAAAATTTTCAGGTAGACGTTATGTCAATTGGAGGTGTCATTTGACCGTGGTGACTTAAAACACCTTTCCAGAGTTATAAAAGACCAAAACGGCATGTGACGGTCGAATTCAGAGAAAACGTTTTCCGAATGACCTAAAACCGCACGAAAACAATAGGAATATTATTTATGACATTTAGGAGGAGACGACACATCCATAGAACGTGCTTTGCACATGGTACAACCAAATGTGTCATTTTCAGCAGTTCAGTGTGCTCTAAAAGGGCACGTTGGGTGGTCAAAACCACCCGAACGGCCTCATAATGCCATGAAATCATACCAAAACAACCATGGTATGAATTTTGAAATGTTTGGGCAGATGGAATGTCAATCAGAGGTGTCATTTGACCTTGGTGACTAGAAACACGTTTCTGGAGTCATAAAAGAACAAAACGGCGTGCCATGGTCCAATTCAGAGCAAACGTGCTCTAAATGATCTGAAACCACAAAAACAATAGGAATATTATTCATGACATATAGGAGGAGATGGTACATCCATCAGATGTTTGGTGCACGTGAAAAACATTCATTTTTAGACAACAAAACACTTTCAGAAACTAAAGCAAAGACTCCAAAACAAGAAAAAAATCCTAAAATGATAACATTTAGGCTAGCTTCAGAGACCGCCAATGGTAGTCACTGTAGGCTGGCATTTCGGCCAGCTTCAATGACCACCAATAGCGGTCGTTTTAGGCCTACATCATCATGCATAAAGCAACCACTTTTGGCTATTGCTATAGGCCAAATTTTTAGTAGTGATATAAAGTTTTAAACCATCTTATGAAAGGACTCGATGGTATAGATTTTCATGTGTCTTATACATGACATCCATTAAGAATGCATTTCCCTTGTTTAGTTTCAATTATTATTTATCCATGATATTTTTCATCGGTATATCTATGGATGTAATTCATTCTCAGTTTATTAATTTATGGCATGTGTTTCAGTTTCTTACCTTGCCATATTAATTATTCCTTATCTAGTTTTGAAAATAGAATTTGTTCTCAGTTATTTAACTTTAAATATATATTGATTCATCATTACTTCTATTTTATTTACCCTTACTGAGCATTTGAGCTCAACATTATTATGTTTCTTTCCCTAGGTTATGAAGAAGAGAACTTTGAATAAGATTTCAATGATGTAGTTTATATAAGTTTATTATGTAGCGTGTTTTATTTTGTTTCCCAATGTATTATGGGTATTATTTATGTAATCTAGATTTCCAAGATTGTTAAACTAATTGGTCCTTCAGGATTTGATTCCTTGTAATCATGCCAATGTAATAAAATAATGCACCGACTCTAGGCTTTTTGGGTCAGGACGTTACAATAATCCTCTTATATCTTACAACATACAAACCGAACATTCCATTTGTAATGAAATTTTATAAAATAATTCAATTTTATCCTAAGGAATCATTCATGAAGTCTTCTATAATAATTCTTATATACATCAAAGGTACACTTAATCATGAAATTCCCTGTGGAAGAGAAGATGAGAATGAGCTATTGGGTTATAATAATATTAATTGGTAATAAAATATTGATGATGGAAAGTCTACTCTGGGAATAAAATCCTTTCATGGAAGAAAATATTTATCTTATAATTGAAAAAACCAAATTCAGAGACACTTGACACTATACAGGTTGACTATCTGGTTACCACACATGCTTATAGACAAATTCTTTAAATAAAGGAACAACTTGATGGTCCAAAGGTGAAATTTAATTTTCCATTGATAATTGGTTGTAATAACCAAAGTACATTAAATTTTTATAAGAACCATATGAAATACTCAAGATCAAAACACATCGATATTAATTATCATTTTATCAAAGAAAGGTTATTAGTGGTATAGTGATAATATATTATATGTCTACCAAAGAAAACATTTCAAATATTTTAACCAAGCCATTACAAAAATAAAAAAAATTAGGATAATGATTCATTTTTATCTTCACTCACTCGATAATTAAAGTTTTTTTATAGTTAAACCCTTACCTTTATATATTTCTTTGAATATTTTTGTGAAAGGGGAAGAAAATTATCAAATCAAATTCAAATCTATATGATCAAAAAATAAAAGAAACATGGGGTTTAAATTAAATATCCAATGGGTTATAGAAAATATTGGTGAAATTAGTGGGCTTTTCAATTGAGAAAATTCAATAAAATATTTGGAAGTATTAAAGATTTGGTAAATTGAAAAAAAATATTGGGGGGATATTGAAGAACCCATGGATTTGTTATATTATATTTTTTCAAATACATCAATTGATGACTACATGAAAATACAGTTAAGGAACAATTCCAACATGATGTGAGGAAAAAAGGTTATGTGTAACTACTACATATAATAAATTCTATATCTCATAGAACATTTTAGTTTTCTACCATGTATGTTACACCAGAGTTTTTTTTTTATTTTCAGGTATTGGTTTTGATCCAGTTCATTGGAAATAAGAATCCTTTTCTTCGGTTTTGGGTGAGATTAATTTTGATTTTTTAACTTCCATATATTTCTAATCATCCTACCATGGTTTCCCCATATCTTGTTTGGGAGTTTTGTAGAAAATGGTGGTTACTTCAAGATTTGGGCTAACCGTGAGCCCATTTCTAGATTTAAAATCCAAATTTGTTTATTTTATAACTCCTTTATTTTTCAGCTTTATTCACTCATTATACTTCCCAAATGTCTTACACTAACATATTCAAAAAACTATATCCTTTTTGACCCCTTATAAATTCATAAGAATGGTGAATTTGGGTTATTTATTCAGGTATTGGGCCAGCCCGTGGGCCCATTTACTGTTTTAAAAAAACGTTTCTTTTATATCATATTAATTTTTTTATAATTTTCTGTGATTATACCTACCACTAGAATCCAAGAACCCTAAGAGCACCCCAATGTTCCATTTTCCCTCATTGGAGCTCATCTTAGTCGCGGATTAGGCAAAAAATTTACAATGTTTCTCAAATCCTTTAGATTTTCCAAAGGTAATTTTTCTCATTCATAGATCATTATATTCATACTATTTTTTACACAAATATTCTTTCCCTGGTTCTTACAGACTTTAGGAGACTCTCCAATGAGTTTCAAGTCATTCCATTTCCTCTAAGTGTGTAGGTCTAAGGAAGACGAAGAGTTTTCTAGTTTCCAAGGTGAGATTCCTTCTAATTTCTCCTCCCTCTTCCTCATCCTTTCATTATTTATTGGTTTTATATTATACTATAGTCATGATAGATCTATTTTTATGTTATATCATGATTTTTTATGGGTTTTATATTCATTTAGGTATTTTATTCATAGTTTTAGTGTTTATAAACCTGCGGCGGTTGATTTCGGTTGTGTGTTTACATTCCGCCAAGGATTTGAGGTAGTTTTCTCATTTAAATTGACCTGTTTATTTAAAATACATATATTTAATGATTTTTTCATTTTTCTCATACTTTGAAAATTTTAATTTATGCTTTGTATAATTTTTTTGGTGTGCCAAGTAGCGGTTGAAACCTTGTTTTTGGTAAAGTGGTGTACTTTTGTTAAAATGGTGCACACCCCATATCTGTTCAAATGATTTCTTAGCTTATACACATGGATTTTGGTATTTTTAACATGGTTCATTATCTTGAATAAATTTATGGAATTCCATTTGTGTTTTATTCCTTTTTGAGTTCATAAAATGAATGGTTTTGTTAAAAAAATGCATACCATGTGTTTGGTAAGTTTCCTAATTAGATTTTATGTGTTGAGTGTGGTTTATAAAGATTGGTTTGGATTTATAATCATATTGAAAGTGGGGAAAGAATTTTTTTTGGTTCCTTATGTGGATTTCAAGCAGTTTTTGGTTTTTAGAAAGAAGGTGTATTGGTTTTAAGGTATTTTGACATGTGTAGCTAATGGAAGTCCCGTTTGGAACTTTTATAAAAAAGGTTGTGTAATAGATAAGCAATCTGAATATTTTCAATGTGGTTACCCAGTTTTTTAATCTTAAAATTGTGGGTTCTAACATCCTTATTAAATTTGGTATTTATTTTATTGAAAAATTTCATTTTCTGTAAAAATGTTTAAAGGCTCGTTGGGCCTTTCCTAAAAATGAAGAATGAGTGTTTTACATGTATATACCATGTTGAATCAATTTGGATTGTTTTATTGTCCATGAAATGATTTTATTAAATGATTTTATGGATGAAAAATTTGGTTGGGTGTGTTTTTTTGTGTTTTTATCCTTAAAATAGTGTTTTTGAATGAGTTTTATGTGCAAAGCCTCGTTACACTCTTTGAAATTGTTTTATGAAAATTTTAAGTGGTTTATTGATCCGTGAAAGAAATGTGAAGCATGTTTGTGTGATGTTTGTGTGTTTATGGTTTGGGAATTTAATTTTCATATGGAAAGTGTACTTAATAATATTTTTAACTTTATTGATCCCTAAAGGGATTCTCGTGTATCTAGGTGGGCAGACATGTACTAGTATGCTTGTGATCCCGTGGGGTTTGGTCCCTGTTTCATGTAGCAAGTTTGATGATTAAAAAACTAACTAAATTATGATGATGATGTTTTTGTAGGGCCACTAGTTTATGTGTATTCTCCCTACTAGTGGTTCATGTGCACAAAAATGGATATTTATTGTGGTTACCTTCAATGAGATACGAGGTACCTGGGGCTCACAACTAACCAATGCCTAGGGGTGTTCTTGTGACTTGTGATCATTGGATATTTTGTACTCACCATCAGTATATAGTGTGTTTGGTTGGTAAATTAATCTGAGTGTGTGATTTATTTAAAAGTGTACATTCTTTAAAACATACCTCTTGAAAGCTATTTTCAATTTGAAGTTGCACCTCTTTAAAAATTTCTATTAGCATTCTTGTTTATAAAACATGAAAGTTTTTTATGTTAATTTTTTTATAGCATCGGCCCTCATTTTGAAAACATACCATTATATCTTGTATTTGAAACATGAAATTGATGTTTATTTTATTTTAAATTAATTTCATTGGGAATAGAATATCAGGAAAACCTACTGAGTTTTTATACTCACATCTATAGTCTTCTTCTATTTTTAGCCCTTGTGCAGGTTTCAGATTGATTTCAATCGCCTTTTGAGATGTGTGATAATTATTTTGGAGAGTGACCAGTGGGGTCACATGGAGTTAGTTGATTATCTGGTTTAGTCAGTTGAGTTTTTGGTTTAGTTGTACTTTCATTTTCTTGTACAAATAATGTTCAGTTCAATATTTATATAAATATATTTTGGGCTGTCCATTTCTTTCTGTTGTTTGTTTTATTGTTTATATTTGGGAGAAATTGTTCCCTCGTGTACTCTATTGATGCCCTCAGTTATTTTTGACATCCCAGGAGTATTTGGAATGCCTCTCGGGACTTGTCGTGGGCTGGCCTGGGTAACCAGTTCAGGGTCGACTCAGCCCGATTCATGACAATGTATCTGAATGAAAAATAATATATAGATTTTATAAAAGATAATTAAATAATAATATAATGTTGGGGTATATTTAGAAGAACAAAATACCAATTTATCCCTATGAAAAAAGTCATAAAATATATGTTTTGTCATAATTTTTATAAAATAGAACAATAGATATAATATCATCTTTAATTTCAATGATCATTCATTTTATGATGTTTATTATTTTACATTATGGTTTTTATGATGTGTGTTGAAGATTTTTTGAAGATCATAAAACATAATTTCATACACTTATGTTTAGTTTATCATTTTAAATAGGCACATAACATTTGTTACTACACCACTTTTGATACATATAATCAAATTGAGTGAGATACATATCTGGAGTTGGATATTTCAGGAAGTTATTCTATGGTGATGGAAGTTTGATTAATTTTTTGCATGAAGTTATGATGCAAAAAATATGCATTTTACAATATAAACAATCTCACTAAATAGAATATTTTTCAAATTTTATGGCTTTATAAGTTTGGCTTGTTGGGTTATAAAATATTCTTTAGAGGGATTTAATGTTGATCCTGGGAAGTTTGTTGAAGTTTAATTTTAACTTCTTCAAGTGAGGATGAGATAGAGGTGTATAAATATACACAAAACATATCTTTCTCAAGCATGAAAAAATTTCATTGTGGCTTTAATTTGGATGATTTTTTATAGAAAAATTTATTATACTTGTTATATGATGTATTCCTAATGTTTATTAAATAAATTATTTTGAGTTAAAGGTTATATATCACTTTTATAAGCACTAAACATGAGATTCAACTAAATTGAATATACAATCCAGAAACAGAAAATATTTATTTTATGAAATTAATTTTAGTGATAATTTGAATAATTATTCTTGACACATCAATTATGAAGTTTTCTTGATGTTTTTTAATTCTTGAATAGGTTTATAAGTTATTATTGAATTTATAAAGAACTCTAGAATTAGTTAAATAAGGTAAACATAAAATTTATCCTAGAACATTAATCTGCATAAAAAAATTGAGTTTTTTAGGTAAATTTATGAGGTATGAGCTTAAAAATGATTAAAAATTGATTTCAAATTTATTATAATAAATTCCAATAGTTAGTGAAAAAAATCATGAAAATTGAGTTTTTGAACATAAATTTATTAAAGAAAAATATTTAAACTTCATTGCATAGAAAATTTGAGTTTGATTGATTAATTATTAAAGGACTAAGTAGGTATAGAAATGGACAATGATATAGAACATGTCTTGGTATTATTCAATGATATTTCATGAGAAGTGTAAAATTACAAAATATTTTGTTGTGTGAAAAACATATGAGTAATTTTCATGAAACAATTAGTTATTTATCCATTCAATAATAAAAGATTTATTATTTGAGTGTTTTTTCATCTAATTCATGGAGAATATTTATATAAATGATCAAGAGATATTTCAGAAAGTGTAAGTCAAATTTGGATCATAAAAAATTTGTTGTGGATCTAGAATTTGGAGCATGAAATCACATAACATCACCCACAAAACATATGACCATAGAATATATATGTGGAATTATTTTTTTGAATTATTGAATAACTTTAAAATATTAGAATTAATATTTGTTTAATTATTGGTAAAAAGCTTTAGGAAATTTATTATAAAATTAATTATTGATTATTTGATTCTAAATTTGAATATATGTAGAATGAAATTTATTTTGAGAGATGTGTGGGTATTTAAATACCCAAGTATTATAGAGTTATATTTGGAGATGTTTTTAGAAATGTTATTATGAAATTATACATTTTAATTGGTTGATGTCTATGGATTTAATTGATTAAATTGGTAAAAAAATTAGAGAAAAATATGTAAAAAAAACTATTTTCATAATTCAAGTTAAAGAAATTGACAATAGATCATTTTTAAGAAAATAAAGTTAGGAATTATTTTTTATGAGTATTTATCAATAATTCAAGAAAATAAAAAGGAAGAAGTTATTGAGGAACTCATGAGAAAGAGTGTGATCATAATTTGATGAACAATTGAAGGATCAAGAGACAAACATTGCTAAAAATCATTGATCAAGTAAGATAATGATTCATTAAATTAAGACATATGACCATGTAATATTTACATGGAATTATTTTTGTGAAGTATCGACTAACATTAAATAATGAGATTGAATATTTTTTGATTTATTGGTCTAAATCTCATGGAAATATATTATAAAATTAATTTATGATTATTTCATTCAAAATTTGAATATACAAAGGCTGGAATTTATTTTTGGAGATATACTGGAATCTAAATTCCCAAGGATTATGAAGTTATTGTAAGAACTTGGTTTTTCACTTAGTTATGGATCCTTTCAAATTCGGTCTAATTCCTTATTTTTTTTTACCTAATATATATGCCTAATGAGGTTATAAAGGTTATACGAGTGTCGAGGATTCTTCAGAGCTCGGAACCCTATCTGGTGGAGAAAAACACTTGGCTGCATAGTTAGTATAATTCGTGTGACCTGGGTCACATGGTCTCTACTAATCATATGGGGTTGGAAATGGGGTGAAGTAGGGCGCATAGTTTTTCATTACTGTGTGCAAGGGGCCGCACTCCCGTGCGAGAAGTATACATTTTTTAGTGGAGGTGATTCTCACAGTTGTCACACAATTTCTCTAGCCATGTGGCCTAACCCTGTGAGTGCCCCCTTAGCATAATAGACGGTGCATGGTTTGGCCAACCATGTGTCCAAATTGTGTGACCCAAGTTTTTGGGTGAAATGTCCATTTTCCCTTAATGATATGTTTTAAATCATCCTCTCCATCTCATTTCTCTACATCAGACAACAAGGGCTCCCCTATTACCTTTTTATCTCCTTTGAAGCCTCCCTGATATTTTTTGATCCTAGATCGTTATCTAAACTCTAATTTTATCCCCATTTATCACATTGGATGCACATCGGTGAGATCTTGATTCCTTTTTATTCATTCTTTGTTTATCTTTCTCTCAATGGAGTTATCAAGGTGAAGTCTCATATGCCCTATTTTTAGAGATTTGATCAATTATTTAGATCTCTTCTTATCCAAACTAAACTAAAGGCTAATATTGGATGAGGAGAGTTGTACGAGACTAAGGTAGGTGGTCTATAACTTATCCCTCAAGATTAATTGTTTTATAAATTGTCATGTGTGTACATATATTTCATTAAGCATTACCTATTTAATTCATGTACCTTTATTATGGTCATTATAACCATATTCTGAGACTCTTGTTAAATATTTTATCTAATTTCATAGGTTAAATCCTCAATTATCCAACCAAATTAGGGTGTTTCCCTTAATTATGTGTTTTGGGGTTTGTTAAGTTTGTATGTGCCATCATTTGGGTGTGCTTTGGCTTGACCTTGATAATGGTAGGTCCTACTTTAATTAAATGACTATTGAATTGGTTTTTGATTATCCCCTAAATATTTTAGTGTCACTTGACCCTTTAAGGTAAGTGTTCTACTTAAATAATGAATGTTGAAATGGTTAAATTGGAAAGTATACTACATATATGATTTGGCCTAATTGAATGTAATTAAATGACTTGGTTTCATGTCTGTACCACACCTTTCCATGATTTATGGAAGGCAATCAAGTGAACCAAATGAATTGAATATGATATATACAAATTAATAAATGGTTTCATGTCCTTTAAACTTGTCACACTAATGAAAGGTATGGAATCAACTCTTTGAATTAATAAATGGAATTACAATTACATGGTATTAATTAATTTAATGAATCAATTATAAGGTTTCTAATTGTAAATGGACCTTGAATTTATTATAGGAGTGGTCAGACTCGAGATAGCCTTAGATTCTCGAGGGAATGCCTTGATCACTTTTGGATGCCATTCTGATTCAAGGATGTCGGCTGCCAAGGGTGAGATCCACATTGGAACTCAATATTTGTCTACTAGTGGATGCCTAGTATGACTCCATTGGATCCATCCATTATCACTATATGATTCATTGGATCTATCATGATGTCTGCAGACATGTGGTACCATGGTTACATCCATCGACCCTAGTCATTGCTTACCTTTTTTACCTTGGATGAGATCCTTGAACTTGGATAGAATTATTACTATAGAATTACTTAGGTGAATCCCCTTGGATTACAATATTACCCCTTAGCTAGGTTATATGTTACTACTGAGTTGGCATGACCCATGAGGTCCTGGATGTCTTGGATATTACCTTGGATCCCTTTCATTATTAATATCATTACATAATTCCTTGTTATATCATGGATCCTTCATCATTATTATTATAATTTCAGGATGTTAGTGTTGGTTATACGTCATGTGAATTACATATATAAACCGAAACTTAAATAATTAATGAAATTATTATATTTTTAGACACCATCTGAGGTTGAAGCGCTTGGGTATTTATGTTATTGTACTGTATTACTTTTATATATGCATGCTTGTACACTATTTCAGTTTATATTACATGTAATGGATGTTATAGACATCATTGGTGGTGACCTACTAAGATTTATCTCACACCCTATCCTTCCTTACATTGGTAATCGAGAATATTACATGTATGTAAGTGTTGACAAAGGGAAGAGTCCCACCTTGGACACCTAATAATGCTTACTTCAATTAGGATGGAGCTTGGTAGCAGGTGACTAGGACGGGGCTTGGGATGCTGGATATTTTTTAGTTTCTTTTTTCTTTCTTTGTATCGCATGTATTCTATACTAATTTGTATCCATGTTTTCTAGTTTTCTAAACACATGACATATATCATCAGTTTCTTGAGTATTTTTACCAGTGGTTCAGTTATTCATTATTCATGTTTTCTTTTATCATGTCATCTGTTAAATTATATTACTTATTCTATTTACTTTCTATTTCATTTTTCTATTGTGATACACTCTTATAATAAGGGTATAGTCTTCCAATAGACACACCTTAGGCCCATGTTTCAATTTAGTAACCTCTGGCATTTGGGGATATGCACTTGAGACCATATGGCCAACTGATCTTAGGGGCATCTTTGAGTGGAACCCAGGTTCTATACATCACAAAGTGGTATCAGAGCAGGTTCCTTTCTTTATTTACTATTTATAGATAATATATTGGGGATTAGTAATGTTTTGAACTTGGTTATAAGCTGTGATTGGGCATATCTACCCCATGTTTGAGGTAATGTCTACTTTCCTAGAATTATAATTATTATCCTAATTTTGCCTATTAATGTTGATATCATTTCACTATTGGGTGATGTGAATGTTGTTTTTTGGTTATTATTTTTATTTTCATTGAGGATTTCATTTCATATTTGGCCCGATTATATGAGGGCAAGGGGAATTATTACATGCATCATCATAGGAACCTAGAATTCACATTACATGCATAATGACATGCCATATATGTGCATTTCACTACTTTCATTGCTTTTTTTATTGTGATTGTTGAGTGAGACTTGTTTATATATGTGTTTGTGTGTGCGTTTTATTGTGTTAAATTTTGGTTTCGATTGAGTGATTACCAATTTCAATTCATGAGGTGTATGGGCCCCTGTGGGTTAGAAAGTGTAATTTACCAAGTCGATCCATTAGAATGGAATTAAATGGGGGTCGATTTTAGTGATAAGGTGTATGGGTCCTGATTCAATAGGAATGGAGATCCATTTTAAATGAAACTTTATATATGAAATTAATAAAATGTAAACTATAAAAGTGAAAATTGACTTATAAAATGAAATGGTTTCTAGTAAATGAATAGGAAAAGTATTATTGACCTTTAACCAATTAGTAACCCTGTAAGTTAAACAAGAAAACATACTAATGCCTAGGATTCTAAGCAGGTAGTTGGGGTAGTATACCATGAGTAGTGAACCCTTTCCTTTCATTCATCTTTCTTTATTTCTATATATCTATTTAAATCTTGTTCTGAGGTGTGTGATTGGAATTTTTAGACCAATGCCACCATGACATCCTCATGTTGTGCACCAAGAGGGTGGAAACGACCATGCTTTGGATGTGGTGGGCCCTAAACCACCAATATTACTTCTAGGTGTTTCACTTGAGGCACTTCCTGTTATACCTAGTCTAGGTACTGACGCTCAACTTTGTGAGAGTTTTCTACATCTGATGTAGTCCACGCAAGGTGCTCCAAAACCTACACCTATGATGGTTGATCTAACCCATGAGTTTCAGTAGTAGAATCCTCCCACCTTCTAGGGAAATGGTAGTCCATAGGCTATTGAGTTTTGGATAGAGACAACCCTATCCATCTTTGAGCATCTGGAGACACCTCTAGAGTGGAGGTTTAATCTTGCTATGTATATGCAGTGTGATTCTTCCAAGCACTGGTGGGATGTGATTACTTAGGGTGGTCTTCATCAAGGAATGATTTGGATGAATTTCAGACTGATTTCTATGGTTAATTATTTTCTCATATGTTGAGAATTGACCAATCTAGAGAGTTCATCTATCTGAAGTAGGTTGGTATGCTAGTTATGGAATATTCAGCATGTTTCACCGAGTTACAATGCTTTGCACCGCTTCTAGCTGGTGATGAGATTTTGGGTGCTAGACACTTCAAGGATGGTCTCCAGTATACCATCCATACATAGGTGAATGTCTTTCTCCTACCTAACTTATATCAAATAGTCAATCAGGCTCTTATCACCGAGTGTAACTTGAGGGAAGGCAATAGTACTGATAATATAGGATCAATGCTGAGGAAGACCAGTAGTTCTTCCAATATCAAAAATCAATCTCTTGACATTTCTTATTTGGGAAGTAGAATATAGAGTACTCGTACATGTATCTTTTTGGTGTTCCATTAGTGTGGCCGATAGGGGAATTTGACGCCTTAGTGTGATAGAGACCCTCTGAAGTATCGATCTTACAACTGTGGTAGCCAGACTTCATATTATCAGTAGCACTGGCAGAACGGTCATGATTGGGGTAGTCTAGTTGTAGCACGGGGTCATGGATCATGTTAGTTTCATTCATTAAATCCAATACCCAAGGATCGGAGTGTAGGACCAAATACAATATGAGGTATTATTCTAGTATCCACCACTATAGTATCTTCTTTATCTGATACATGTGATTTACACTCCTTCATCTCTGTATCTATCGTGGAAATTATCAGGCTAGAAATTCAATATTATTATGCTTTAATGACCATGGATAAACTATTGGAAGTATGGTCAGAGGGCATATGCCAATATAGGGGTTGTACCCTTGAGGTAGGAAGTTACCCTTTCTTATGGGACCTCTTTATTCTCAAAATGATATGTTTTGAGGTCATTCTCGAGATGGATTAGTTGGTTCTGTATCACACCTTTGTAGATTTTTATCACTATAGGGTATTGTTTACATCACCGTAGAGCATTAGTTGTCTGCAAAAGGGTAAGTGGAGTGTCCAGAACTATAGATATGGACCAGGGTATAATGGGCTAGGTGGATTGACCGCCCAGACTCTTAATCTCTTCATAGAGGACCAGGTACATCATGTTGAATTCTCTATGATAATATATTATTTCATGGATATCTTTCCCAATAATTTGTATAGCTTGACTCCTGAGATAAAGGTAAAGTTTAAAATTGATCTCATTACAAGAACATCTCTAGTGTACATTCCTCCATATAGAATGGTACTAACTGAACTATAGGAGCTCAAGAGATAGTTGGAGTATTTAGAGGCCAAAGGTTTTATATGTCCTAGAACTTCTTCTTGGGTTTAACTCATGCTTTTCTCAAAGAAGGTGGATGGGACTCTTCATCTATGCATGGTTACATATGGTTCAACTATCTTACAGTCAAGAACTGGTATCCACTTCCACAAATAGATGATCTCTTTGACCAAATCTAAGGTGCTAGGGTGTTTTCTAATATCAACCTGAGAACGCATTGTCATAAATTGTGAATCAATCCATCATAAATACCTCATATCACTTTTCGTAGTAGTTATGGTATGTATGAGTATCTATTTATGATGCTTGTCCTTACAAACATGCATGTCATTTTCAAGGCTTTGATGAATAGGGTGTTCCACCCCTATCTAGATTTATTTGTCGTAGTATTTTTGGATGATATCTTGGTGTATTCTCACACTCATAGTGACCATTATAAGCACCTTAAGTTCATTCTAAGTACACTGAGAGAGCATCAGATTTATGCTAAGCTGGTTAAGTGCCACTTCTAGATTGAAAAAGCTCACTTCATGGGTCATATTATCTCAGAGTCAGAAGTATCTTTTTACCCATAGAAGGTGATTTTTGTGGTCTCTTGGGAGTATCCTAATAACATGTTTGATATACGGGATTCCATTGGGATATATAGATATTATAGGAATTTCATACAGAGCTTATCATGACTTGATGTACTCTTTATTGTTCTTATAATTAAGGGTGTTAAGTTCCTGTGGTCAGAAGAGTACAAGAAATCCTTTCAGGAGATGAAATAGAGAGTTGTCTCGATAACTATTCTGATTCTTCCAGATCCTATAAGAGGGTATACAATGTTTTGTGATGCATCAGGCATCATGATAGGAGCAATTATGATGTAGGAGGATAGATTCATTGTGTACGGATCTCGGTATTTAAGTCCTCATGATATAAACTATGTGATACATGACCTTGAGCTAGTAGTTGTTGTCCATTCCTTACATTGTTAGAGACACTATCTATTGTGTTAGTGCTTTGTGGTGTATACAGAACACAATAACCTCATGTATATATTTACATTGAATGAATTGGATCTTACATAGTAGAGATGGGTCAAATATCTTTAGTCTTTCATTTTTGAGTTTTCCTGCATTCCTGGAAAATTCAATGCGGTATTAGATGCATTGAGTCAGAAAACTCAAGTACAGGTCGAACGAGAATCCAGTGATGAATGGAAATTAATAGCCATTTTCTATGATCTATATCTGGAGTTTCATGATAGTCACAAGTATTATTACCTCTCATCCTTGATAGTTACATCTTACCTCATTGAGAAGGTGAAGAGAAGGTAATTTTCAGATACTGGAGGCTTGGTTATCTATGAGAGTATTTCAAGAGATGACCTTCCTTCATATTGGTTTGTAGAAAAATATGACATCCTATGTGTTTATGGGCGTGTATGAGTTCCTAAAGATATGAGAGAGGAACTGATGCAATAGTCCCATACTTCTCAGTGGGTATTTTATTCAGGAATCTCCAAAAATGTATCGTGACATGCGATGCTGGTATTGTTGGCCTAGGATGAAATGTTAGATATTAGGTTTTATCATAAGGTTTTCCACCTATCAGTAGGTGAATACTGAGCACCAGAGTCCATAAATATTGTTACAGATACTTCCAGTCCTAAAATTAAAATGGGAATATGTTTCTATAGACTTTGTAGTTATCTTATCAAGGTTTCCTAGAGTTAATGACATTGTATGGGCTATCATTGACAGACTGATGAAAGTAGACCACTTCCTTCCTATCTGGGATAAATTCTTAGTTGAGGATCTTGTAATAATGTATGTTTGTGAGATCGTATGACTACATGGGGTCCCTAGTAATATTGTTTCATATAGGGACACTCGCTTCATGTCATGGTTATGGAAGGGGATGCAGAGAGCTATGGGTACACAGGTGCTTCTAAGCATAGACTTCCACCCTCAGACTGATGAAATGTTAGAATGGATGATAAAAGTTATAGAGGACATGATTTGAGCATGAATACTTGAATTTTGAGGTTCTTAGGAAAATCATATCCCTCTCACTAAGTTCTCATATAATAATATATTTCAAGCGATGACTTAAATGGCTCATTTTGAGGTCTTTTATGGTAGGTCATGTCGTTCACTCCTATGCTGGTTAGAGGTAGGTGAGGCAGTGCTACTAAGTCCTTGTATCGTGCAGGAGAATTTGGAGTTGTTTAGCTAGTCAGGAAACATATGTCCACTACTTAGTCTAGAAAGAAATCTTATGTCCATTTTCATCAATGAACTATAGAGTTCAAGGTCTTGCGGGTATCACCCAGGATTGGGCATAGATGGATACAAAGGAAAGGGAAGTTTTCACCTCATTATCTAGCGTCATTTGATATTATGGAGATTGTTAAGTTGGTAGATTATCATTTGTTACTACCTCATAGGTACGTTTTCATGCCCGATGTCTTCCATATTTTACCGCTTCACTGATATCATGTTGACATGTCTAATACTTTTGATCCTGAGGAAGTTGAGTTAGATATCGATGATTTTTTGATGAGTATCATATATGCATCATTGACCAGAGCATGAAATCTATCTAAGGCTAGTTTTTTACTTTATTATAGGTGTTATGTCCGCACAGTCGTGTATAAGATGAGACTTGGGAGAGAGAGGCTAACGTATGTGCTCAGTGGGAAGAGTTGTTCTCAGACAGCGTTTCATCTCCCTTTGAAGGTGAACTTGGGTATGAGTTCATTTAAGGGAGGGAGGAATACTGTAAGAACTCATTTTTTCACTCAGGTATGGATACTTTTAAATTTGGTCTAATTTCTTATTGTGGACCTAGTATGGATTCCTAATGAGGCTATAAAGGTTACGGTGGTGTTTTGGGCTTGTTCTGAGCTCAGAACCCTAGCTGGTGGAGAAAACACTAGGCTTCATAGTTAGTAGAAACTATGTGACCTAGCCCACATGGTATCTACTAACTGTGTTGGGATAGATAGTGGGGTGAAGTAGTGTGTACAATTTTTTCTAACTGTGCGTCGGGGGATGTATGCCCATAAAAAAGTATACAATTTTATCATAAGGGATTCTCATGATTGGTGCATGGTTTTCCTAACTCTGTGGGATAACTGTGCAGATTCCCCCTTAACATAGTATATGGTGCATGATTGGTGCATGGATTTTCCAACTGTGCAGCCAAACCATGAAGCCTAGATTTTTGGTTGAAATGACTGTTTTTCCCTAATAATATGTTTTAACTCAGCCTCTCCCTCTCATTTATCTTCAGTAGATAGTAAGGGAACCTCTCTTCCCTTTTTAGATCCTTTGAATCCTATTTGATAGTTTTTTATCATAGCTCACCATTCGAACTCTGATTTGATCTCGTTCATCATATTGGATACGCATCGGTAAGATCTCAATTTCCTTTTAGTCATTCTTCATTTATCTTTATCTCAATGGAGTTATCAAGGTGAAGACACATATTCCATATTTTTAGGGCAATGGTTTTTTCTTTGGATCTCTTCCAATCCATTCCAAACTAAAGGCTGATACTTGATTAGGACATTCGTACAAGCCTAAGGTAGGTGGTCTATAACTCATCCCTCAAGATTCTTTATTTTATAAATTTTTGTGTGTGTGTGCTAATTTTATCAGTTGTTGCATACTTAATTCTTGTGTCTTGATTATAGTAATTATAACCATATTCCAAGACTCTTTTTAAATATTTTATCCAACATTGGAGGTTATTTCCTCAATGTCGACCACCCCAAGTAGGGTGTTTCCATTAATTATTCTTTTTGTGGTTTGTTAAGTTCGTTTGCGCCACCGTTTGGGTATGATTTGGAATCACCCAGCTAATGGTAATCCCTTCCTTAATTAAATGACTATTAGATTGATTTTTTATTAGAAATTTAATATGTTAGTGTCACTTGACCCTTCTGCAGTAAGTGTTCTACTTAAATAATGAGTGTTGAAATGGTTAAATTAGCTAGAATACTGCATATATGAATTGGCCTAATTAAATGTAATTGAATGACTTGATTACATTTATGTAGTACACCTTATCATGATTTATGGAAGTTAGTGGAGTGAACCTAATGAATTGAATATGATATATACAAATTAATAAATGGTTGCATGTCCTTTAACCTTGTCACACAAATAAAAGGTATGAAATGAACCCTTTGACTTGTTAAATGGAATGACTATTACATGGCCTTAATTAATTTAATGAATTAATTATAAGGTTTCTAATTGTAAAAAAAACTTGAATTTATTATAGGATTTGTTAGACTTGATCTAGCCTTGGATTCTTGAGGGAATACCTTGAGCACTCGTGGATGTCATTCTGATTCAAGGATGGCGAATTCCAAGGGTGAGACCCACCTTGGAACTTGATACTTGTCTACTAGTGGATGACCAGTATGACACACCCTAGGATCCCTCCATTATCACTATAAGATGCCTTGGATACACTTCTTAGATCCATCATGATGTCCATAGACATGAGGCTCCATGGTTACATCCATCAGGCCAAGTCATTGCTTACCTATTTTACCTTGGATGAGATCCTTAAACTTGGATAGAATTATTATTGTGGAATGTCTTGGGTAATTCTCCATGGATTACACTCTTACCCCTTATCCATTATATAGGTTACTATTGATTTGTCTTGACCCCTGAGGGAATGGATTCTATAGCTATTACATTGAATCCCTTTCATTATTAATATCATTACAGGATGCCTTGTTATATCTTAGATCCTTCATCATTATTATTATCATGTCAGGATGTCAGTGCTAGTTATACCTCACATGAATTCCATATATTAACTAAAAATTAAATAATTAATGAAATTGTTATATGTTTAGAAACCAGCTAAGGCTAAAGCAGGTACTTGGGTATTTACGTTGCTGTATTGTTTTACATTTATATATATATGCTTGTATATTGTTTTAGTTTATATTATACAGACTAGATGTTATAGACATCATTGGTAGTGACCTGTTGAGATTTATCTCACACCCTATTCAGTCTTCCATTAATACTCAGGAAGAATACATGTATGCAAGTGTTGACAAATGGAAGCATCTAGCCTTATACACTTGATATTGCTTGATTGCATTATGATGGAGCTTGGTAGAATTTGAGTGTGGGCCTGGGATGTTGGATAGTTTTTAGGTTTTTTTGATACTTTTGTATAGAATGTATTGTCTGCTTCTTTGTAACCATGTTTTCCAGTTTTCCAGACACATGACATGTACCATTAGTTTCTTGGGTATTTTTACCAGTTTTTCAGTTATTCATTATTCATGTCTACTTCTGTTGCATCATTTATTTACTTATATTACTTATTCTATTTACCTACTATTTCATTTATTAGTTGTGCTATGCTCTGGTAATGAGGGAATAGTCTTCCCATAGAAACACCATAGGCCCTGGATACTAATCATCAGCCTCTGGTGTTCGGGCAGATGTGCTTGATGCCATTTGTCCAACAGGGATTGGGTCACCTTTGAGTGGCACCTGAGTTTGGAACATCATAGTTATATTTGGAGATATTTTTGGAGATTTTATTATCAAAGACTAAATTTGAATTGGTCAATATCTATGGATTTAACCAATTAAATTGATAAAAGTATTTTTAGAGAAAAATATAGAGAATCTATTTTCATAATTCAAGTCAAAGAAATCTACAACAAATACTACTTTTCAAGAAATTTAATTATGAATTATTTGATGAATATTTATCAATAATTTATGAAAATCAAAAGGACTAATTTGGTGAGGAATTAACTGAAATCTGAAGATAAAAACGGTGATAAAAAATTAAGTGATCGAGTAAGATAAAAATTCATTGAATTTTTTGATGAAATCATTTAGAAATCGATTATAAAATTAATTAGTGATTATTTGATTCAAAATTTGAATATATGAATATGAAATTTATTTTGGGAGATGTGTGGGAATTTAAATGCCCCAGTATTACAGGGTTATCACTAGATATATTTTTATAAATTTTAATATTAAATACTAAATTTGAATTGATCGATATTTGTGGATTTAATTGATTAAATTAGTCAATTATTTTTTATAGAAAAATGTTGAAAAAACAATTTTCATAATTCAAGTTAAAGAAATAAAAAAAAACCTTATTTTTTAGAAAATCTAATTTTGAATTATTTTTATGAATATTAATCGATAATTCAAGAAAATAAAAAGGAAAAGGTTGTTAATGAACTCATAAGAAAGTGTGTGATCGTATGTTAATCAAAAACTAAAGGCTCGAGAGAAAAAAAAATTCTAGAAAAAATCATTGATAACTTAAAAATTAATTGAATTAAAACATATGACCACATAATATTTTTATGGAATTAATTTGTTGAATTATTATTCTATATATTTTAATTATACAAAGGCAGGAATATATTTTTTTGAGATGTGTTAGAATTTAAATGCCTAAGGATTTTAGATTATATCTAGAGATATTTTTGCATATTTTATTATGAAATACTGAATTTAAATTAGTAAATATATATGATTTTAATAATTTAAATTGCTTAAGTATTTTTTATAGAAAAACATATAGAATCTATTTTCATAATTCAATCCAAAAAATCAACATAAGATCCTACTTTTCAAGAAATTCAATTATGAATTATTTGATGAATATTTATCAATAATTCCTGAAAATAAAAAGGAAGAAAATATTAAGTAATTCATGGGTGAATGTGATTGTATAATAATCGACAACAACTGAAGGCTCAAGTGAAAACTATGTTAAAAATCATTGATCAAGTAAGATAAAAATTCATTGAACTAAAAAATTTGACCATAAAATATTAGAGTGGATTTATTTGTGTGAAGTATCGACCAACATTAAATGATGAGAATGAATGTTTGTTGAATTATTGGTTCAAATCAATTGTAAGTTGATTATAAAATTAATTGGTGACTAATGGATTCAAAATTTGAATATATCAAGGCTAGAATTTATTTTTGGAGATGTTATGGAATTTAAATTACCTAGGATTATGGAGTTATCTTTGGAGATATTTTTACAGATTTTAATACGAAGATCTAAATTTAAATTTTTTGATATCACCGGATTAAATTGATTAAATTAGTCAAGAATTTTTTTAGAGAAAAATATAAAAAATCTATTTTCATAATTCAATTCAAATAAATTAATAACATATCCTATTTTTCTGAAAATAAAATTATTAATTATTTAATGAATATTTATTGCTAATTCCAAAAAATCAAAAGGAAGAAGTTTTTTGAGGAATTCATTAGAAAGAGTGTGATTGTATGTTGATTAACAACAACTAAAAATATTAATAAAACATGTGCTCTAAATATTCATTGATCAAGGATGGTAAAATTATTTTGTGTTGCTAATGGAATTCTCAAACACAAAATAGGAGAAGATCAACCTTTTATGAGATGTTAATATTGTAAATAGTGTGGATCATGTAGTCTTTAGTGGGATGTAAATTCTAATGAGTTCAAGATTATTTCTACTGAATTTCTAATTTTCTTTATTATGAATAATAGGGATGTAGTCCTCATATACAGAGAAATTAACTTTGTAAAAATATTTCGTAATTACTTTCTTTCATTACACAACGCACAATTGATTAAAACATATTGAAAAAAAATCATTAATTTTATTTAGTGCAAGGATAATCTTGTTTTAAAAGTGAAATATTGAAATGTTCTTTATGCATACATGTGTGAATGAATAAATCTTGTATTTTATACAATCTTTTGCTAAAATAATACTCCTACTAAGATGGAAAGTTTTTTAAATAGGCATTTCATCCTGAATATGATTTTCAATTTCATAATAAAGACATCATGTGTTTTTTGTAATTACTTTATTTTATTACACAATGTGAAGTGATTAATACATGTTGAAAAAAATCATTCATTTTTATCTAGTGCAATGATAATCATGTTTTAAAAGTGAAAATTGAAATTTTCTTTATGAATTCATGTGTGAATGAATAAATTTCTTGTTTTATACAAACCTTTGCTAAAATTATTCTCATACTAAGATGGAAAATTTTTAATTAGGCATCTCATCCTAAATATTATTTGCAAGTTCATCTGACCAAAGTGAAAATTTTATGGGGTTAAAACCAAACCCTGATGACTCCCTATTCAAACAAAGAAGACTACTATACTTTTTTTTAAAAAAGTTGGGAACAATTTCATGGTAGAACATGATGCTAAAATAAAGAATGAAAATAAATCATTGGCATGGGGACTCGACCATGTGACTACACCACAAACCCCTACCCACCCACACAACCCAATGGCTTGGGGACTCAACCCCACGACCACGCCCCAAGCCCCTACCCACCTACACCACCCCAGCCGGATATAGGGAGCAGTTAGTCTAGTATACTTATATTAAGTTCATCTCTAGTAATACTTATATAATCTAAGTCTAATTCACACATACTAATTTATATTTTATGCAATGAACTTGGTTTAAATCTCTAGATTTTGGATTTCTACCTTTAGAGTAAACATGCACCATAAATATCACAAATAACACTTCTAGTGGAAGCCCATCCACTTGAAACCTAATGACTTTGATTTCCTATAAAAATATAAATTTAATTTTAAATATGCATCTCAATCCCAAAAATGTTTTCTTTGAAGTGATAAGAATTTATGTTGTGTACACCTTATTAATTGACCATCGTGAGAGGAACTCTAGAGTCCCTAAAGGATTGCGCAAAATCATACACCCTAATATTATGATTTTATTCACCATTCTCCTACATCAGATACCTTATCTAATTGAACTACTTCAACAGTTCCTCAAAATTAGGAGTTTGAAGTTCTTCGATGGTCGATGTACTCGCCTGTATCAAAGACCATCTCTCATTGAACGACTTTAACAGTTCCTCAAAAGAAGGAGTTTGAAGTTATTCAATGGTCGTCATGCTCTCTGGAATCAGAGACCTTCTCTCACTAAAAGACTTCAACATATCCTTAAAAACAAGATTTCTAAGTTCTTCGATGGTCATCGTGCTTGGTATATTGAATGACCTCTTCGTTGGTGTCAAGCACAGCGGTTTATCCACCTGAAACATTAATCTAGGTAAACCTTAAATAACTTCTTCTCTCTTATCTCGTAAATTAAAACTTCTTACCAAGTATCTGTTGATAATACATTTTCCAGCATGATCTTTAATCTTCAATATCTGGTGGTGGTGCCCAATTTTCATCTTCCTCAGATCCCCGTAGTATGGAGTGACCACAGAATTGAGATTCACACACATCTCATGATCAAGTTGCAGAGAATCTGCAAATTCAAAAAAAAATTGGAGTTTCTTCTATAAAGGAGAGATGAAGAAGATATGATGATGATGAAATTAACTACTTATGATCAATGTAAGAAGCTATGTTTTTTTTCATGATGTAAAACACCTCCAGAGTAAAGGAAACAGCAGAATAATATCTAGAATAGAGAGTTTTATTCATTTAAAATCCTTCCCTAAAAATGGAGTTTACAGAGGCCGTGTTTATTTTCTCTAAACTCCTTAAGGATTATTCTGCATTTCTCCACTATATTGCACCGATCTTCTCCTTCTTCATACAACATATTGAATATTTATGTGAAGATTTATAGTTTGATAATATAAATATTGAAGGTGATTATTACCACTTCTGAAGAACTGCATCCAGGTTATCTCTTCCATTTTTGACTGAAGCAGCATCCATCAGGTACTGTTTTTTAGTTTTATCCAAGTAAGCGGTCCACTCTGAATTAATGATTGATGTTGATTCTTGGATTTTTGATACTTCATTTTGAAGTCTAATAGTTTTATTGGCTACACTCTCACAAAGGTCGTGAATTTCCCCTTGAACCTGTACATATTCAATAAAGATCATTCATGATGATGATCAAAGAAATTAAATATTTAAGTACCAATTTTTTCTTTCGGTCATTCAAATTTGTAGGAAACTCTGCGAATTTCTATAATAATTGTTTTTCTTCATTGGCAGCACATTCCTCAAATTTCTTCTCTAGTTCAGATAATTTTTGGCCATTCATTATCTGAGCATCTTCAGTAATTTGTGTCAATTTAGATGTTTTCATGTCTATATTATTTGTTGGAGTTGGTTTCCTAGAACCAACTACATTGTACTTTATTCATTAATAAATATCTTATCACATCTTGATTTTTATTCTATGTGACAATGCATGTGATAATGTCCTAAGGACAATTGTCACATTAAAGGGTCATAGCGGATCCCTACTATGATGAGAACCCATAAGTGACATAACACTGTTCTTGAATATATGTTATATGGTTGGATGATGTTATTTGAGGGACACAAATAATACATGCCATTAGGTGTGAGGACTCATAAAACTTTGAGGCACCTTCTCATGGTGTGTGTCATTGGTAATATCCAGGAGGATATTATGAGAACGAGACTCACGAGTATGAAATCCACATTTCATAGTGTCATTGGATGTTACTATCTGTGGATGTGTGTATTGGTCCTTAGACTTTAAGATTGTTATTAATGGGTATTACAACTTGCTCACTTAGATGTATTGATGAAAACTATGACAAAACACTGTTCGCAGCAAGGTAGGATGTGTTGGGTGCGTCACGAGTAATACTACACTAATAGATAATGCGAGAAAGGATTTTTCTCTTTTCTTCCATGATGGAAGTATATATCTTAGTCTCTTTGATGGAATTGATATAGTCTACATAAATCCATGGCCATGGTAAGGTATGGGCGAGTTCAATTCTGGGAAGTCAAAGAATGAATAATCGAGCACATGGGTTGATGGCACTAGCATGCAACCCACTTGATTAGAGATACCGTGACAAAGGGACTATATTACACAGTAAGCGTTTGTATGAGGTGACACGTCAATGCAGCGTCAACTTATTTCTCTTGGGTTCCTTGACCCGTTTCTAAACAGTAATCTTGGACTTTAGAAAGCCTGCCTAATGCCAACGCGAAATAGGCCTAGAGGGTCACACACTAAGTCTATCCATGTATCTCAATTAAATATTAATTTTACAAGTTAAATAAATATTATTCTCGACTGTGGTTTAATAATTATTTAAGGATTCCTGATCGAATTTATTTCGACACTAGTTATTTGAGAGAATATATTGTGGATGAAATAATATATATTTATTAGCGAGTAATGCAGTTACATTTATTTAAGAAATAAATAGCCATTACTCAAGGACTAAAAAATGTGGGGGACGAAATAAAGGAAAATGGAAAATAAAAGTACACACTGTGTATATTGAATATACATGTCGTGTAGTTTTATGGAAAACAAGTACACGTCATGTATTAATGATTACACAGTGTGCATTTTTTCTAGTCGGGATTTTGAGGAAATAATATCATTTTATTAAATGATATTTATTATAATTAGTGTGGTGCATGTCAAGGAATTAATAATTCGACATGGGGGGTTTTCAATAAGATTTAATGAAATAAATAAAATGTATAACGCCAACCCCAACACTTTTTCCCAATCATTGTGCACAACAATTCTGGAGAATTATTTCAAGGCCGACAGAACTACTTCCTCCAAGAACACTCTCAAGACCGAGAGAGATCCACCACCACTAGATCAAGGCGATCGAAGGTGGACATCGCAAGTGAAGGTTCTTCCATGCTAGCACCTAGAGATCCCTTCTGCGACATCCATAGATACGTGGCACACATGTGGATCACCACTAGAGGAATCCTACACTTGTATTTCTACGATGCAACAACAGATCACAAGATCGTGATCGGAGACATCAACAAAGAAATAATTCCACAAAGTTAATTCTTGTGAATTAGTTAAATTAATTATAAACAACATATGATGATCCTATCTCTATGGTTCCAGGACTCCCGCTTTTGTTTTTCTTTCTTTGTTCTATTCTAAAAATATGGAATTTTATATCGTGATGGATCTCAGTTTGAATGTTGTTTAATGCTAAAATCAAAGTTGGGAAATCCCACCAATGCACTTCCACTACACCTAGAACCTACAAGTGGTATCAGAGCCGTCATATCGTGATTATAATTTTTTAGTTTTTCTTTGGTGATTTACTCATTTAATAATTTAGTTTTTTCAATTTAATTTAATCATTCTTTAAATCTGAATCTTGAGATCTTTTCATCCTCTATCATTTCTCATTCACCATATAGAAACAACCTTTTCTTTTAATTTTTGATTAAAATAAAATAGAGGATCTCATCCGGAGGAGCCAAACATTCCTGGTCATGCAACACGAGAATACAAGGCGTGTATTTGGAAGTACAAGCCGTGTAGTCTAGGTTCATGCATCAGACTGGTCTACCAAATCAGGTTGTGTATTAATCCTATCTAAGTCATTTATGACACCTTTTGTTAACAAGGAATAGGTGGCATACAGTTTCTTGATTATATGCTGGGTGGTTCAACTGAACACGGCATGTAGTCCCTTCAGGTTAGGGTTAGACCGTGTACCCCGTACACAGCTTGCCCGACTAGAAACCATGTAACGTGGAAACTACACGGCGTGTGTCCCACTGAACATGACATGTACTCTGAAAAATTCCTAATTACATTAACATGCCATGTCCCTAGGTGTGTACTTCGGATGGTCGGTGAATAAAAGTACATGCCTTGTAGTCGGAATTACATGTCGTTTACTCACCCAAATTATGCAGATTTATTAAAATTTATTATTATATTATACAAACCCTTGAGACGTGTACCATGGTTCAGGCGTAAAGTTGAGTCACAACACGTGATAGTTGTTTTATATATATGTGTTTGATTTAACATCTGTGTAATGAATGGGAATTCACCAGGTTGCCTCCAAGGTACAAGTTACGTACAAAGATAATTTAAAATAAATTTATTTGTTCAAAATTATGATGGATGAGAATCTCAAGAAAATTCAGAAAAGGGTTTAAGATAAAATGATTGATTAATTAAAGATAATTAATTGATTCAAGAATGATTTATCTTATACAAGAATGATTAAATAATTGAATGATAGTTTTATTTATGCGTAAATATCGTTGCATGTATGGATGATCATGAGCTAGACCATGACCTTTGTATGTGAATGGTTTTCTTTGATTTATTTATTTAAATTAAATTTGTTGGCCTGCGAGCCTTCTCCTCATTAATATGTAGGGCCTGTGCGCCCAAGGATTATTTTATGTAAAAACCCCCTTTTACCCCTCACCTTCATGTGAGATAAATGCATATGTAATGGATGGAGCTTCCAAGCTAGTGAAGGTAGCTCAAGTCAAGAGCCAAGGCGAAACCAATCCAAGGAGATACAAAGGTGGACAGGTGGAAAGCTGTAAACACGAACCTGAAAGGTTAAAGGTGTTTCTCCCCTATGTCTTGGGTTAGTTTATCAACCGCTAGATAAACTAACCAATAGAAAAAATATCATGATCATGCCATTTATTTTATTTCTATCAGTTTCATGGTTTATTTATTATGGGTGTGTTGTCACGATCACACAATTAATGAATTAAACTAGCATGCAAAATGGAACTAAAATAAGACTGGCTTATGCGTAAATATTATCTTGACATGGTTAATCACTTAATTATATCCCACTTAATATTAAAAATCATGTAATCAAATATAATAAAATGGAAATTTATGTATAAGGATAAAATCCCTCAAAATAAATATTAAGTCGGTATAGCCTTCCATAATCTTGGTTAGAATCGAACCATAGTTCAAAGTGCTTGACCAACCCTAGTTGTGGTGGTTTCAATTATCGGGGAATTATAATTCAAGGTTCTGAGTTGACTTAACATGGTTCACATCAAGGTCTTACTACCACAGCAGAACTTGGCGTGACCAAGAGGTAAAGGTTGAGGAAATCCAAAATAAAAGGATTTCAGGATTGGGGAGTCCACTCAGCGGATCAAGGAGCTGCGAGTTAATGCAGTTGGAATTTGGAATGCCTACCTAAAACCCTTCATGTTGCTTGACCAACCCTAGTTGGTGTAATGTGAAGGGAAATATGTATCCTTTCCACTAGAATATTCAGGCAACAGAATATTCTGAAGTCAATGGTGAGGGTTATTAGATTTTGATAAAAATAGTGAGAGACTAATAAGTATTAATTTATTTATTTGTCTCAATTTTATAATAAATTAATAAACCTTTTCTCATATTAATTTATATAAATAGAAAGAAAATGAAATCAAACATATCATTGAGAACCATACTCAAGAAGTAAAACCTTCTCACTGGCACCAATTTCCAAGAGTGGTAGAGGCGTTTACGTGTCATCCTTCTCCATGAGAAGAAATTGTATGTGTTGGAAGAGCCTATTCCAGTTGCACCTAGAAACGAGGCCAGTGATGAGGAACTATCTCTTTATATGAAACATATGTATGATTCCATAGATGTCCAATGTTTCATGCTATCGGCCATGTCAAATGAGATCTTTAAGAAACAAGAAAACATGGACGTGTATATCATGATGTCTCACCTTAAAAATCTCTACCAAGAGAAGGCAAGACAAGAGAGATATGAGATCTCCAATGTATTATTTACAACTAATCTTGGATAGTCTGCGCCAGATGGGCCTCATGTAGTCAATCTTATTGGCTACATCGAACGTCTGGACATCTTAGGGATTAAATTCCCATATGACTTGCATATAGATCTCATCCTATCATCGCTACCCAAGACCTTCTCAATCTTTATTGTCAACTACAACATGAGAAACAATGAGAAGAGTCTATCAAAACTTTTGAAATTGATTTTCTAGGTAGATAAGGACATGGGGTGTGACAAACCCATAGTCCTTATGGTGAATAGGAAAAGGAAGGATGAGGCAAAGGGGCGAAAGAATTTTAAACAGTATGAAGCCCCCGAGCGTCATCCCTCCAAGAAGGGGAAGATCTAAAGGCAGAGAAAGGAATGGTAGGCGGTGTGTTTTTCATGTGGCAATCAAGGCCACTGGAAGAGGAACTGCACCCAGAAGCATGGGGATGCTAAAGGTGCATTCGTTATCGAGTGTTATCTTTCTATTTCTACACATTGGGTATTAGATACAGCTTTTGGAGCTCACATTTGTATTCAAATGCAGGAACCAAGTAGATTTAGAAAGATTACTAGAGAAGAGGTAGATCTTAGAGCTGCCAATGAAGCAAGGCTAGCTGCATTGGCTATTGGAGATTACCACCTCTCATTGCCAACTAGCATGATTTGGGTTTTACAAAACTATTATTATGTGCCTAGTTTTAACAAGAACATAATTTCTATATCTTGTTTGGATATGGATGGATTTATTTTCAAGTTTGTAAATAAGGGTTGTCTCTTTTATAAGAACAATGTATGTTATGGTATGGAACATTTAAATAATGGTTTTCATGTATTAAATTATGAAAACCAAGTGTTTGAAATTGATAACAAAACAAACTCACATGACTCATACATCACCCAGTTGTGGCATCACCATCTTAGTCATGTAAACAAGAAGTGCTTGACAAAGCTCTGCCAAGATGGATATTTAGACTCTACTAAGCCAAAACCACTTGATAGATTTCACGCTTGTTTACAAGGAAAAATGACCAAGCGGCCTTTTGGTGGACATGGTGAAAGGGCCGCAGAGCTTCTAGGATTGGTACACATGGATGTGTGTGGAATATTTCCAGTAGAAGCTAGAGGTGGATATTCTTACTTCATTACTTTTACTATTGATTTGAGTAGATATTGTTATGTTTACTTAATGAGGTATAAGTTAGAGGCCTTAGAGAAATTTAAGGAATTCAAGAATGAAGTGGAGAATCATCTTGGAAAAAAGATAAAGAAACTTCGATCATATCGAGGAGGAGAATATCTAAACCAAGAGTTCATCGATCTTATATGGGAGTCTGGGATTCTATCTCAGCTCACTCCTCCTTATACACCACAGTGGAATGGTTTTAGTGAAAGTAGGAACCACACCTTGTTGGACATGGTGAGGTCGATGATAAGACATACAGATCTTCCATTATCCTTTTGGGGATATGCATTACAAACTGCTGTATACACATTAAACCAAGTACAACTAAGGTGGAAAATGGAATTACATACGAGTTATGGAATGGAAATAAATCAATTTTGTCACATACATGTGTATGGGGATGCGAGGCATTTGTTAAGGCCTTATCCAGAAACAAACTAGCACCTCGGGGCGCGAGATGTATCTTTATAGGATATCCTAAGGAAACGAAAGGATATTACCTATATAACCCTCAAGATAAGAAAGTGACTGTCTCCAGACAAGCCGTCTTTCTTAAGAGGGAGAACATCCTCAAAAAGGATACTGGGAGTAAGATTGACTTTGACGAAGTTGATGCTCAAGATACACATGAGTTGGTACAGGAAAAAGTTCCACAGGTCCCCATGGAAGAGGTTCCAGAAACACTAGTACTATGTAGGAGCTCAAGAGAGGTAAGGGAACCAGAGAGATTTGGTTTCCTAGTCACCGAGTATGGTGAATCATTATTGTTGGACAATGATGAACCTATCTCCTACAAGGAAGTATTAGAAAGCTCAGAAGCTTCAAGATTGCTAGAAGCTATCAAATCTGAGATGGATTCCATGTATTAGAACCAAGTCTGGGTTCTGGTCGATGATCTAGTTGATGTAAAGCCTATTGGATGTAAATGGGTATTCAAGAGAAATATGGACATGTAAGTTCAAGTTAGCACCTATAAAGCAAGGATAGTGGCTTAAGGATTCAGACAGCGTCAAGGAATTGACTATGATGAAACCTTCTCGCCAGTTTCCATGTTTAAATCCATAAGAATTATACTTTCCAAATTAGCTTACCATGACTACAAGATTTAGCAAATGGATGTCAAAACAGAATTCCTTAATGAGAACCTTCAGGAAGATGTCTATATGAAACAACCAGAAGGGTTTGTGACACCAGGTGAAGCCAAATGGGTTTTCAAGTTGTAGAAATCCATTTATGGATTAAATCAAGCATCCAAGTCATGGAACATTCGATTTGATGAAGCCATAAATGAATTTGGTTTCATTAAGAACGAATGTGAGCCATGTGTTTATAAGCGGTTTAATGGGAATGTGATTGTTATCTTAATAGTGTATGTTGATGACATATTTCTTATTGGAAATGATATACCAGTCCTACAGTCAGTTAAGGACTGGTTGAAAAAGTGTTTCTCCATGAAGGACTTGGGGGAAGCAGCCTACATTCTAGGGATCAAGATCATTCATGATAGATACAAGAGGATGCTTGGACTAAGTCAGGGTACATACATTGACCAGATACTAAAGAGATTTAGTATGGAACAATCCAATAGGGGATTAGTTCCAGTGTCACATGGCCTACATATATCTAAGAAAATGTGTCCACAGACACAATAAGAGAAATATAGAATGAGTAAGATCCCATACGCTTCGGCTATAGGATCCATCATGTATGCCATGTTATGTACTAGGATTGATGTTGCCTATGCAATAAGCATGGTAGGCAGATATCAAGCAGATCCAGGAGAACATAATTGGACTACTGTTAAGATTATCCTTAAGTATCTGAGAAGAACTAAGGATATGTTCCTAATGTATGGAGGAGATGAGGAGCTTGTCATCATAGGGTATGATGATGCTGGTTTTCAGATAGATCAGAACGATCTGAAGTCACAATATGGATATGTTTTCTGTCTCAATGGAGGAGCTGTGAGCTGGAAGAGTTCAAAGCATCCAGTTGTCGCTGATTCTACAGTGGATTCTGAATATATAGCGGCTTCTGATGCAGCCAAGGAAGCTGTATGGATTCGGAACTTTTTCCAGGAGCTTGATGTGGTGCCTAGCAGTAAAGATCTCATTACATTGTATTGTGATAATACTGCAGTGGTGGCTCTTGTAAAAGAACCAAGGCCACATCAACAGAGAAAGAACATACTTCGTAAGTATCACCTCTTAAGGGATTTCTATCAAAGGGGTGAAGTTGCAGTGATAAGAGTTTCCATGGAGGAGAACGTGGCAGACCCCACGACTAAAGTCCTATCTCAGTAGAAGCATGAATATCATGTTAGAGCTAGCGGGTTAAAGGTTGTTAGTAGTTGGCTCTAGTCCAAGTAGGAGTCTGTTGGATTTGGTGTCCTAGAACCAACTACTTTGTACTTTATTCATTAATAAATATCTTATCACATCTTTATTGTTCTTCTGTGTGACAATGCAAGTGATAATGTCCTAAGGACAGTTGTTGCATTAAATGGTCATAGCGGATCCCTGCTATGATTAGAACCTAGAAGTGCCATAACATTGTTCTTGAATATATGTTCTATGGTTGGATGACGTTATTTGAGGTACACAAATAATACATGCCATTAGGGGTTAGGACTCATAAACCTTTGAGGCACCTTCTCATGGTGTGCGCCCTTGGTAATATCTCGGAGGATATTATGAGAACGAGACCCGCTAGTAAGAAATCCACATTTCAAAGTGTCACTGGATGTTCCTATCTTCGGATGTCTGTATTGGTCCCTAGACTTTAATATTATTATTAATGGGTATTACAACTCAAACAATTATATGTATTGATGAAAATTGTAACAACACACTGTTCGTAGTGAGGTAGGATGTGTTGGGTGCATCAAGAGTAATACTGCATTAATAGATAATGTGAGAAAGGATTTGTCCCTTCTATTCCATGATGGAAGTAGATATCTCAGGATCTTTGATGGAATTGATATAGCCTACATAAATCCACGGCCATGGTAAGGTATGGGCGATTTCAGTTCTGGGAAGTCAAAGGATAAATAATCGAGCACATGGGTTGATGACACTAGCATGCAACACACTTGATTAGAGATATCATGAAAAATGGATTATATTACATGGTAAGCGTTAGTATGAGGTGACACGTCAATGCGACATCAAATTATTTCTCTTGGGTTCCTTGACCCGTTGCTAGATAGTAATCTTGGACTTTAGGCAAGCCTACCTAATGCCAACGAGAAAGAGACCTAGAGGGTCACACACTAAGTGTGTCTATGTATCTCAGTTAAATATTAATTTAAAAAGTTAAATAAAGATTATTCCCAACTGTGGTTTGATAATTATTTAAGGATGCCTGATCGAATTTATTTTGACACTAGTTATTCAATAGAATATATTGTGGATGAAATAATATATATTTATTAGCGAGTTATGCAGTTACATTTATTTAAGAAATAAATATTCACTACTCAAGGACTAATAAATGTGGTGGAGGAAATAAAGGAAAATGGAAAATAAAAGTACACGTTGTGTATATTGAATATACACGCCGTGTAGTTTTATGGAAAACGAGTACACCCTGTGTATTGATGATTACATGGCGTGTAGTTTTTCTAGTCAGGATTTTGAGAAAATAATATCATTTTATTAAATGATATTTATTATAATCAGTGTGGGATCATGTCAAGGAATTAATCATTCAACATGGGGGTTTTCAATAAGAGTTAATGAAATAAATAAAATGCATAACGCAAACCCCAACACGTTTTCCCTATTGTTTTGCACAAAAATTCTGGAGAATTTTTTCAAGGCCAAAAGAACTACTTTCTCCAAGAATGCTATCAAGACCAAGATAGATCCACCACCACTAGATCAAGGCGATCGAAGGCAGACATCACAAGTAAAGGTTCTTCCGTGCTAGCACCCGGAGAAACCTTCAGCGATGTCTAGAGAAACGGGGAACACATGTGGATCACCTCTAGAGGAATCCTACACTTGGATTCTACGATGCATTGGTGTATCACAAGATCATGACCGGAGACATCAATGAAGAAATAATTCCACCAAGGTAATTATTGTGAATTAATTAAATTAATTATAACCAACATATGATGATCCTGTCTCTATGGTTCCAGTACTCCCTCTTTTGTTTTTCGTTCTTCATTCTATTCCAAAGATCTGGCATTTTATATCGTGATGGATCTTGGTTTGAACATTATTTAACGCTAAAATCAAAGTTGGAAATCCCACCAATGTGCTTCCATTGTGCCCAGAACCTACAATATTGAAGATGTTTACTATCATTTTAGAAATTTTCTTGGTGGCCTCAACAGATCCATAATATAGCTGATCTGGTTCAAAATGAAAGCATTGGTCATTGAAAAAGAATCCATAGAAATCATTAAGTAGTTAAATATCAAATTGAGAAACTCCCGATGTTGTTCTTGAAATGAAATTATATTCTCCTCCTAACTGTGAAGACTGGTATAAAGGTCATTGAACAACTGATCCACCACCGAAGAAAATACCTTAAAGAGTTTTTCGTGTAAAAACAATGAAGATGAGTGTAAAACACAAAGAATAGAAAAGGTAAATGGAGTATCTATTGAAGGATACATTTTAATCCTCCAAGGAAGATGAGTGGTTAGAAACTTCTAAATTTATGTTTCAGAATGTAGACCAAGAATCGATGTCAAGATCCCCAACTATGTCATCTAAAGCCCTAATACCACCGCACAGATAGTTTTTAACTTTCCTAACTATCCTTGAAGTTATTATGTAGCCTTAATCATGGGAGAACAAAACTATTTGTTAATGAATTGATTTAGAATTTAGTTTGGAATCTGTTAAATAAAAAATCATTTAAATTTTCAGAATTTGAACCTTACCTTAGACTTAGTAGTTACAAAGTATTTTATATCCTCCTTTATATCACTAAGTTGTAGTTCTTGTTGCATAAATGATGTTACACCAGTATTATATATGGATTCTAGCTGTTGAGATAGCAACAATTAAAATTTATGGACTAGCATTTTTGTTTCCTTCTTCTATATTTTCCTTCTACTATGAAAATGATGTTATAGCAATTAACACCAACTTTGTTTAACAAAACTTACTGAAAACTACTTATAACACTCTAAAAAATGTTATGGAAAATGAAACCAACCCCAGTTGTCCTTTTTATATCACTTATGACAAGTGTTTCTGATTTATTTCAGATTACTTACTAAAAAAATGATTTTCTTCCAATTTAAGTGGTCCTCTTCAGGAATTCAAGTGTAAGCAGTTTTTTGAGAAACAAAACAAACACCACTTATTTTTTCAAACTACTTATCATAAGTGATAAAGTGTTTTAATAAATTGTTTTCAAAATCTTTATAAGTTCTTCTATGCAAATGATTCCAAATTTCTTATTGTAAGTAAGTGTAATCAATTTTATAGAAAAAAAACAAACACCACTTCCTAAAAATCACAAGTCGCGGTGCTTTCTTCTATAAGAAATGTTAGACACTACATTCAAGAATTATATAAGAAAAAAATTTCTGATTCATGGAATACAATCTGATTTTCATAAATAAGCTAAATAAGTTAGATGCAGCATTCTCAAGATCCACTATAATCTCAACAACATTCTCAACCAGGGATTTCTCTAAGAAAATCAAGAAGAAAGGTCACATTCTAGAGAAAATTATTGAATTTTAGAGAAGAAAAAATCCAATAGCCATCTGAATCACCGTATTTGAGGATATTGTAGATCAGGTATTGATTTTCTTTAATTGTTGAATTGGCCTCTTTATGTTGTTATTCAAGATAAAATAATGCATTTTGAGTTTATTGAAGATTTATCGGGAGTAGAATAAGTTGGAATTTTAGGTTCAGTGGAGAATTAAACTGCCAAAATTACTCTTAAAATGGTTTCACACCTCACTTGTTTCATGTTTATTAGTCAAATATATAGTCAAAATATGTTGATCCTTGAAGAATTTCTAGATCTCCGTTAGTTTCTACATAAAATGAAAAAAAATAAAGTCACAACCCCACTACAAGAATAAAGGGTGTGTTTGATAGTGCTTATTGAAAACTGCTTATATTTAAGTTCTTATGTATAGGTGTTCCCAGTATACCAACACTTTACTACCGCTTTATTTTGTAAAAACATTTTTTCATAATCAAAACAAACATCACTTATTTTTTCAAACTACTTATCATAAGTGATGAGTGCTATAATAAATTTTCAATAAGTGTTGTCGAATGGGTCCTAAGAAATTATAATTCCAAATTAAAAATGTGTTGTGCCTTGTCCTTTTAATCTTCATAAAGTTCCATACGCTCTATTTTTTCAGTCATAACCTATGAAAAATATAAAAAATTGATAATTAAGTAGGGGAAACTAATCTATGGATCATCCATCTGATAAGGATAAAACCTTTTTCTCTACTTCCTCCTAAAGATATCGATCACGTGGAATGTAAATTTCATTTTTTTCTCTTACAGCATAAAACTTTGGCTCAACATTAATAAGAAAGTTGCATGTAAGAATAACATGTACCATTTAAGCACCAGATCTGTAATGAAACTATTAATATCCTTGTTTAATCCGATCAATTTCGGTATACAAGTCCTTGATTAGTAAAGATTTTATCATCTTCTGGTTAACCTGAAACAAAACAAAAAACAAGAATTTTTGCAATATAATGAATGGAAATCCAAATTTAGCTCAAAAAACATGAAATTGATCAAACTTCTGACCTCTGGCTTGTTCTTGATATTTTAAGCACGGTGTGCATAATCAAGGGTGTTTAGGGTCTCTTCCAAACAATGAAATGATGGTGATATTGTGGAAATTATGCATGTCTTTGTTTTCCCACCCAAGTAATCCCTCGATAGCCTTGTTAGGTTGTTATCCCTATTTTTCAAAAACAATCATTTAAGCCTCCTTTGGTCCTAGAGAAGGTAAGCCAGGGGATGATATACATGGAAATAGTGACATTTAATATGTAATAATATTAATATATAGTAGCAAAAAAATATAATATAATTTTAAATATTTATGTTAATAAAATTTATTTTTCGATCAAGGCATGATAAATACACCCAAATGGGAAGGAATCCAACTTTCCTTAAATGATTAAATTAACACTCCCTTTGTCTCGTACCATATAGGATTTCTTAGGCCACTCTTCCATTGTATCAAACAGAGCCTTAAAGACACCCAATTAAAAAATAAAATATCATTTATATATGGACTAGTTTACCTATATGGAACATGGATAGAGTGCTCCACAACTGTATTAATGACACAACCGAGAGTGATAAATCTTTTATTGATCTCACCAGCTTCCCTTTACCTTCCCTAAAAAAATAGATTTTTTCAAAGATTCATCTATTTCAGTAAGACTAAACAAATATGGATACAACTCTTTGACTTGATATATAATAGGTCATGTTTGAAAAAACTAACTAAAAATGATTATTATCACTTGGGATAAATTCTCATGTATAAGTTAAAGTGTTTTTTCAAAAACAAAACTTATTTTTAAAACTGTAAATTATGAGTGAAAAGTGATATAATCAGTTTTTAGTAAGTGTGAAAAATGAGTACTGGTAAGAAAAATAAACTGAGGCACACCTCTCTTACACCAGAATATGAAATATTCTCAGAACCAGTGAGGTTAACAAGGTTTATATTCCCACAATTGATCATCTCCTCCCCCCATGGCATGCACTCCATGATGTGAATTGTAATAGAAAATATCGAATGAGATTGGATTCTTTGTTTTCTAAGGATTGTTTTTTCTATTCTCCTTTTAATAGAACATTTATCCAATATCTCGTAAATTTCATTATAAGTAAAAACAATATCTTCTTCTAAAACTCTCACAAAGACACATATGTTCCCATCTTTCATCAGCGTAATGTGTTTCTTTGACTTGTTGTATATGAATTTAGAGTACTCTTCTGGATCCAAAAGGTCTGTTATCTCCTTGTTGTACAACTCTAAAAACATTACCTTCATGCTGTATTCAAAACATTGAGCTTACATAATATAAAATATTTTTTTAACATCTCTCGGAATCACATCATCATCGGTTGGGAATTCTCCATTCTGGAAAAAATAAAAGGCAGCACAATTTTACCATGATATGAGTTGCAGATGAAAGATGATAAGTTGATTATTTTATTAAAACCAAACCTTTTTTCTTGGTCCCCCTTCCATTGTGTATGTTTTCCCTATTCCATTTTGTCCATAATCAAATATAGTGCAGTTATATCCCTTAAGGACTTCATGAAAAATAGAAGATATAGATTGATCAAACAACTTCTCTTGTTTAGATGTTAGACCAAAACCTACAAACAAACTAACATTTTTAGCTTCTATTTATAAATTTGGAACTAAATTAGTACTAATTACATCACCAATTCTATACTAACATAGAAACAGAACCTCAAGTTTTGATAAACTAAATGTAAAATCATACCTTATCAAAAGAAAAAGTCTTATCCATCTGTTTGTTAGTTATGGTCAGCATCGCTGAAACTTCCTTCTTACTTTCGTTACATGAAACCATGATTGCTGTGTTCACAATAAACTCATCATCATTTCAAGGTCTGGATTATTCAAAGTATAATCAATGTATAGAAAATCAAGAAAATAAAAATAAAATAAGTTACACTTCCAGGATAACGAAATTCACCTGTAACAGTGAATAACTTCCACATTCATGCCTTTATCTCTATCATGCCTATTACTTGACCCTGAATCTGATGATCTTGGAACTCTTACTACCTTATCACCTTGATGCGGGGTGTGTTATGGGGATAAAGTCACCAATACTCCTCGACATTGTGACTGTGAAGACTTCATATCTCAATTGATCTATCAATTCTAGAGTTCTTCCACTAAAATTGTTAGATCATTTTTATAGGCACTAAATATGAGTTGAAACTGCATTGAATATACAATCTAGGAGAATAAAACATTCATTTTATGAACCGAATTTGAGTGATAATTTGAATAATTATTATTTACACATCAATTAAGATTTTTTATTGATGTTTTTAATGCTTGAATAGGTCTAGAATTTCTTAATGAATTTATGAAGAATTCTAGAATTTGTTAAATAAGGTACCAATAACATTTCTCAATCAATTATTTTATTATTTTGAGAAACCACTTTCTAAACCTTACAGAAAAATTTAATTCCACATAAACAACAGAAAAACCAGATACAAAATTCAAAATTAAACTTTCAAAATTCAAAGTTAAAACTTCAAACTACAACAAAATGACCTCATCAAAAAAACACACAACATGAAGTGAATCACTAGGATAAACCAACCTTACTACTTTTACAACGTCACCGAGAACCAAACCAAGCCAAAACACAAGTAAAGTAGACACAAATTGTGGACAAGGGAGAAGATCCACCTTCCCATAGGTTTGTTGTCATCCATCATCAAAGGGAAGAGAATCTTGAAGGGAACAATGGTGAGTTGTGATTTCTAGGAAGACCAAACCATGATCCACCATAAGAGAAACATCCACCAGAGAAATGACAACAAAAATAAGAAAAACCAAACACGAATTCAAAAAACTAGCATAAGAATGATTCAGGATAGTTGTCGAACAGATGATCTCAGCAACCTATCACATCCCCATCCTCTTCCAGAGAAGACCCTGATCGAGGGATACATACCAATGACTCTTTGGGTTGGAAGGACCACCACAAAAACCTTAAGGGAGTATCGAGGATGCCGCCAGAGAAGACCCTGATTTGAAGCCACCACTGAGGGTTGCATCTGAACCAGGAACCAAATAGGAAGGACAAAGCTGTTTGATGCACGCTGAGACACACAGCCAATCAGGGAGGAGGAAGATTTAAAGAGGGAAAATAAAATTATAAAATTGAAAAGGACAAATATTAAAGAGGAATAGGAAGAGGAACATCAGTGAGAAGGCATGGAAAAACCCTGAATAAACATCGCAAAGAGGCATAAGAGGCACCGCCGAGTGTGAGCATAAGCACAAGTGGGAGGAAAGAAAAGTCTAGTAGAGGAAAACCTCTAGAGCACTAAGAGATAATATATTGATTAATTATTTATTTCAAATATATTATAATAAACTCTAATAGTTAGTGAAAAAATTCATCAAAATTGAGTTGTTGCACATGAAATTCTAAAAAAATAATTGAAATTAATTTCATAGAAAATTTTATTTTGACTGATTAGTTATTGAAATAAAGAGTAGTAATTGAATTTAAGAATGATATATAATATGTCTTTGTATTAATCGATAATATTTCATGAGAAGTGTACAATTACAAAATATTTTTTTTGTGAAAAAGAATATGAAAAATTTTCATGAAACAATTAATTATTTATCTATTCTATCATAAAATATTTATTATTTAAGTGTTTTTTCATATAATTCATGGAGAACATTGATATACCTAATCAAGAGATATTACACAAAGTTGGTGTTGAATTTAAATCATAAAAAAAAATTTGGATATAGAATCTAAAAAACGCAAGCACATAATATCACCAAAAAAACATATATATGACCATATAATATTTAAATGGAATTATTTTTGTAAAGTATTGACCAATATTAAATGATTAGAGTGAATATTTATTTAAATATTGGTCAAAATATTTTGGAAATTGATAATAAAATTAATTTTTTATTATTTGATTCAAAATTTGAATATATGTAAGATAGAATTTATTTTGTGAGATGTGTGTGGATTTAAATTCCCAAGGATTATAGAGTTATATTTGGAGATATTTTTAGAAATTTTATTATGAAATAAAAAATTTGAATTGGTCAATATCTATGGATTTAATTGATAAAATTGGTAAAAAAATTAGAGAAAAACATGGAAAAAACTATTTCTATTATTCAAGTTAAATAAATCAACAACATATATTATTTTTCATAAAATAAAATTATGAATTATTTTTTAGGAATATTTATCAATAATTCATGAAAATAAAAAGGAAGAAGTTATTGAGGAACTCGTCAGAAAGAGTGTGATCGTATGATGATCAACAAGTGAAGGCTAAAGAGAAAATATTTGATAAAAAATCATTGATCAAGTAAGATAATAATTTGTTGAATTAAAACATATGATCATGTAATATTTTCATGCAATTATTTTTGTGAAGTATTGACTAAAATTAAATAATGATAATGAATATTTGTTGAATTATTGGTCTAAATATTTTTGAAATAGATTATAATATTAATTTATGATTATTTCATTCAAAATTTGAATATACAATGGCTGGAATATATTTTTAGAGATGGGATGGAATCTAAATGCCCCAGAATTATGGAGTTATATTTGTATATATTTTTGGAGGTTTTATTATTTAATACTAAATTTTAATTGATCAAATAATTTTAATTATAATAATACTACTAAAATGTCTTAGACTGCTAAAAATATTTTTTTCTCAATAGAACATATATATATTTTTCACATAATATTTAGATATTAATGTGGTATATCATATAACATTTACAATTTTAGATTTCTCTAGTCATGTAATTCATTAAAAAAATTTATTTTCATGATCAAGAAATGTTACACATATTGGGTGTTGAATTTTTCCCACAAAACATTTTATGTGGCTCTATAATTTAGAAAAAGTCATGCAAAAAACATCAACTATAGAACATATAGACACGTAACATTTGTATAAAATTATTTTTTTGAATCATCAATCATCATTAAATTCTGATAATAAATATTTTTCAAATTATTAGTAAATAAATTTTGGAAATTATTTAATGAATTAATTGGTGATTAATAATTTTTATAAATCACCAACCAACATTAAATAATGAGATAAATACTTGTTAAATTATTAGTCAAGATATTTTGGAAATTATTTATAGAATTTATTAGTGATTATTTGATTAAAAATGTGGATCTATAAAGGATTCTACCTTGGGATTTATTTTTTGAGATGTGATAAATTTTAAATACCCAAGAATTATAAATATATTTTTGAGAAAAAACTTAGAAAATTTATTTCCTTAGTTTGAGTCAAATAAATCAATAGTATATCTTGTTTTTATAGAAATTAAGGTGTAAATTATTTGATAAAATATTCATTAGTAATTCAAGAAAATAAAAATGAATAAGTTTTAATGGAATTCAATAGAATGAGTGATTATATTCTAACCAACAATAATTAAATGCTTGAGATAATAAAAATATGTTGAGATAATTCATTTATCGAGGAAGATACAATTATTTTTATTTATTGTATAAATTGTCAACATAAAAGAGGAGTATATCAACCACTGATTCAAGATCATCTAGAGGAAATTGTAGAATTTTTTTCATTTTGAATTATTTATTATAAATAGAATGGATCTTGTGACTCTTAATTGTATTCCAATTTTAGTGGGTTGAGAATGAAACCTTTTAAGGATTTGGGCACAACCAAAGTGATTATATTCCATGACCATTCAAAAAAGAATCTATACTCAATTAAATTTCCCTAAATTCATTAATATGATTATCATATATAATTTATAATTAATTATTTAAATAAATTACTTGACTTGATTAATTTATTTCATATTTAAGTTTCTCCCTTTTTGACTTTTTCAAACTAAACATTGATCATATTTGTTTTTTCATTTCTTCTAGAATCTAAATGATAATTCCACTAATGATATCCTCATTTTGATCATTCAATCAGTTCCATGCCAACCATGATGAACCTAACACAAGCTACTTCACCATGAGTAAATACATCATGTTTTTCATCATGAATATATGTATATGAATCATGATACACATTGATAATGATATCATTTCTAAGTACTAATATACACACTTGAAAATATTAACATCTGACGACACTTTAATCATATGGTGTTCCTATTGGTGGTCCTATCCTCATGAACTCCCTTCTTGGAGATCACCAAGTGCGAACATCATAAGAATAAATATTAGTTATTATGATCCCCCAACACCTAATAGTCAAACACTATATCATGAACTAACCTAAGATACCTCTTATCATGATACCAAATATAGACCATAACATGGATCAATGTGTGTTCTTGGTCACCACAATCAAGAAACTAGTGTTTGGGCATTAAAATATGCACATACTAGAATGATTTAACTTGGTAAGGAAATAATCAAGAGAGGAATCCCACTTGGAATTCAGGAATAACCACTCTGTAAGACAAATATCTATACAAAATAAATAAGCAGATTCTTATTAATAAAAATAAAACAATGCATAAACTCATAGCATAACTCATAATCATGAATCAAAAAAAATATATTTGAAACCCTCTAACATCAAAGAAATTATATTTAATTACAACCACCAATATAAAGTAGAAAAGGTGCCAAAGTAGGAATTTTGATGTGGCATAATATATCAAATGAATGAAAAACCAAACTAAAAATAAACTAACTATGACTAATCATCTATATGTGTAATGTAAGATTATCCTCTTCTTGGAACCACCACCATCATACCCGAATCAGATTCCAAAGATCATCCATTACACTCGAACAGAACCTATACTAAACATATGATATGATAGGTATGAACAAAAATTCCTTGTAGGTATCCTCCCCATACCCCTTACATAACCTTTAAAAGTAAATTCATGTCAAACTAGTTTGAAAAACATTTATAAATGTATGATTTGTATTAATATTAAAACAAGTAACATGATACCCTCTATTAAAACTATTCTACTAAAAACATATAGTTTTCACTTTTCAATACAAAACAATTATTTAATCCTTTTTAAATAAAGAAATAATTTGATATAGAAGGAAACAATTCAAAAACTTAATTTGGAAATACCTATTTTCTATGGAAAAAATAAAGGAATAGTCCAAGACTTTATCATCCTTTCAACTTAATGGAAAGGCAACTATAATTTCCACAAACAATTTTTTTGTATTTTTTAAAAGCCACTAATTGGAAAATTGGAAAACATACATAGATAGACACCAATTCATGCATCACGTTCAAAATTCAAAAAAATAGAATTCAAATTTCAAAACCAAAATTCAAAATACCTCCATAATTCACTTAAAACCAAGAGCACCCACCTCCATCCACATCACGAGGAGACCTCGAACCCCACCTCACTACCATCATATCATTAATCTGATATCCCATCACCATCACCGCCATCACATCTTCACATAACCAGAGCCATCTTCCCCCTTAGATCTCAATGCTGACCTCTTCTCTGACATCAACCGCCTGCACCAAACACCATTGCCACTATCAAACAAGGCTCTCCACTGACTTCTTCCATCATCTCAAAATTCTAGAGATAACCAATCAGACCTCATCCCATCGCTGATTCAAACTAGCATCATAGACCACTGTAAGATAACTCCTTCAAACTTGCTGAAACACTTAATCACAACATCGGTGAAGACAACATCGAAGGCAGTCACCGTTACCAGTCACCAAACCAAAAAGACAAAAAAACAAGCAAAAAATAGTGGATTAACGTGGATAAACCCAAAGACGGAGAAGCCACCATAAGAGACACCACCTGAAGCACCAACGACCGATCAAACTCACATCCCAAAACAATGTAGAAACCACCATGAAAATCCAACTAGGATAGCACGGTGGAATCCTAGAGCAAGAGAAGATAAAGGATTAGACTTGATCATTGATAGGGAGCTTATCAACATGGCTACCCAACAGCGACATCCCCCATAATAAACCTTCATAACTGGCATCAGAGAAGAAAACCTAAAATAATATCTCGTAGATATAATCTAACGCTAACTCAGGTCATTCCATAACATCATAGACCGTCGAACCGCCTAACCCAAAACCCCTATGAAATCTCTGCACCAGATCTGACCTGAAGAGATGCATAGGATTGAGGTTTCAGAGTTGTGGTTTGAGTGTCCTAGGGATTTAATGACACACCCTTCATTATGATCCCCAAACTCCATCAATAAAGAACGTTGTTCAATGAAAAGGAAACAAGAACCGATGAGAAGGTGTCAAGAGATAAAGGGTAGAGGAGGGTCAGAGATGAGAGGAAAAGAAGAAGGGGGAGAGGGAATCACTGGATTACCCCCCCCCCCCACGTTGTCACTGAGGGAAACCCTAGGGCGAGAGGGACAGAGGATAGACGTCGCTCCATCTTGATGATGTATTTTCCATCCAACTATAATGTAATTATGATTTAAGGAGTAAATCACTATTGATAGTAAATTCCAAATAACATTCACAGTGAAAATAATATGAGATAAATATTAAATAACTATAAATCAACTATCATAGAAACAAAAGAACAAAAATTATCATAAAATAGTCTAACCTAACTATCCCAAGATAACCTTGGAGATCTAAAATAAATATAGGAAAACAGAAATATAGAATCTATATAATTGGATCCTGATGTAAGTCAATATCCTAACACTCAGTTTTACCCTACTTAGCTTGGGTGAGATGAAAAATCCCCAAAGCATTACTTGATCCTCGAATAGGGAAAAAATCCAAAGTAGTGATCATAATAAGTGAAGCACTTGAACCTAGATTTTGCACCTAGCTACCCATGGTTTATAATTACATATAAATGAAGTTGGGTAATCAATATATAATGAGAAACATATAAATATAATTGAAAAGAATAATATAACACACTATCCTCTAAACAACCTTCATAGAAACATCCCCTTTTATCACGAATAGTAATAAAATAAATGCATCCCCCAACCAGTACAATTTCCATCCACTTTATACAATATCATTATCACATTAACCATTACATAAATCACAAGATGGGGCTCACTTCACAGGTACATTTACATCAATAAAACCATTTATAAAGCATCATCTTATTATTTAGGGAATCATTAAAGAAACCAATTTATGGATTCATTTTTTACACCAAATCACATAAACATAACCAAGTAATATAAAATTATAAAGGAAAACATATAACAACTTTAAAAATAACCATGAATTACCTTAGTATGAAAGTAAATCCTTTAAATTAGTTTGAGAATAAAAAACACTTAAACCATGAAATTACTTTAAAAAGGACCATATAGGAATATAAGTAAAAACCAGTTGTGCATAGTTATATGAAAATAGATTTGATCATAAAATATAAGAAAAACATTTTATCCGAATGAAAACTAAAAGAGATACCAAATCACTTAGGTAATGAATAAGTATATACTCTTAGTATAGCATGTAAACCATTAAAAACATGGCATGGAAGTGAGTAAGAATTCATGGTTCTAAATTTAAATATCTATTAATGAATAAATCTAACTCAAATTATCACTTTCACTAACCAAGGTGTTAATCCACCACAAAAAGGAATGATGAACCTCTAAATGTCCCTAATAAACACTAAAATAATAAAACCCCTAAGTAAAAAATAGAGCAACATCAAAAACTTGGCCACCATAAGCATAATAGGTCTAGAAAATAAGATTAAAGTAATTAAGGTGGGGATAATGAAATTTTTAGATGATCTTACCTCAAAAACCATCATCAAAATAGAAGAGAACCCATGGAGGAATCAATAAGAAGAGAGGAGAAAAAAGAGAGATGATGTATGGTTTATTAGGAGTCAAATAGGGGGAAATAAAGTCCTTGAGGGGTTTTAATTTGATAGGGGTAAAGAGTGAATTTCACCAACTTAAAAACTTGAGCAACTTGCATGGTTTGGAAACATTTTTTACCAAACTGTGCATCAACCATGCAACTATAAATGGATAGAACTAGGAGTTTATTCATTGCTTGGATACATGGTTCTTCCAAACTATGCTCTGACCATGAATAAAGGGACCATATATAGGATACTTATCAAACAGTTACTCATAGATTCATAAGAAAATATACACAGTTCCCCATAACCATGTGTTTAATGTGTGGGTTCAGTTTGAATTTTAAATTACTCTACACAGATACTATTTCATACATAATAAAAATCACATGGTTTACCAAACTATATGCCCTTAATAAAACATAAGTTTTTATACATAAGTGTTATCATGTGGTTTCTACTAGTTTTGTGTTGACCATGTGATAACCATGAAACACCTTAGAATTTTGAAAAATTAGGAAAAATTAAAAACTAGACTCCTCCATGTCTATGAAAACAAATGAATAAATAAAATAATAATGAATAATGAGGTTGGGTTGTACAATTCAATCAACCATATTACTTTCTTCCCCTAAAATTTATTAGAATAAAGAGTTTATTAGAGAGGAGAATGATGTTTTATTTATTTATTAAAGGTATTACTTAGAAAATTAACAAACAGAACAATGCCCATCAAGGGAATTGATATAAAAACCCATTTTCATTCCCACAAATACAACTTATGGTTCCATGAAAAACCAAATTTCTCATCATCAATATAAAAGTATATGGTACATCATGTACCTAACTTTTTAATATATTGGTAACCATGAAAGGATCCTATCTAGATTACTGAATAAGACTCAAGGATAAAAATTATATAACCCATTATAGGGTAGGGTTGGGAAAACTAAATACCTCACTTGTTAGTCTTACATCACTACCTTCCATAAAACTAACTCGACATGTTAGCACTAATGATTCAAAAATTATATAATGTGATACCATACACAACCAATTTAAACATTTCACTAAAATTAGACACCTTGAAAATACATTATCAATAAGGATTAAAGGACAAATTAAATGAAATAGACATGGGAAGATGAAATATAACAAAATATACTTCAAGAAGACACTATATAAACATTAGATTTAGCATGTCAAACATAGGGATATTCCAAAGCAATTGATATGGATATACCAATCTTATGATCAAATACTTTACAAAACCTTTATATATTACCCAAATAGACACAATTATTATATTTCTTCAGTGCTTTAAGACATGAAGTCTTATTATAACCCATATTACTGCACTAATGGCATATCAAGTATTTACTACCTGAAGAAGTATATGAAAATAATAAGGATGGTCTCTTAATGCCACAACCAATCTAATCAAAGTTGGATCATTTACCCTTTTATAAACTGGAGTCTCTCACTCCACCTCCATGAATGGATGAAAACATAATTACCTTAGGAACTCCATAAATAACTACCATAACTCTAAAAATTTATTTCACTATCTATATATAAGAGGTTAGGCCAATCAAATACACTTTTAGCTAAATATTTTAATAAAAACATTTTCTAAAACACTAATATTTTTAAGATTAATCTATGGATAGATCATGTTTGTCACACCCAGGTATGTGGACCTAGGTATAGATCCCTATTTCATTCTTGCATTTTCATTTTTGGTGTTATTTTTAATTTGGGGATATTTTTTGGGTCATTGGTGGTAGTAAGAAGGACATCGGCCAGCCAGTGGAGGGCATAGGCTGGCCATTGTTGTTTGGAAGAACCACTACAGCCTTACAAGTTTCATCAGCTATCTGATGAGTATATACCAACTAGTCATTGTAATTCCAATAGGTTTGGTCATTTATCCTGAACCTACTAGCTAGCCGATGAGGCCTTGCAATTAGTCAGTGTGCTGCTGAGCATGTAGTTTAGTAAGGTAAAAATGGATATTTTAGCCCAAATTAAGTGTTTGACCTCCTTAATAATAACCTTGCATATTTAAATCATTTTTTCTCAATATATAGGAATAAAAGTAAAATTATTGGATCTTCTCCACTCTCTAATGTTGATTATCTATATCAGTTGAAGCTTGGGTATCCATTCATCATAATTTGGTAAGAGGGATCCTTATATTATGTTTTCTCCTCTCTTTATCAATGATTTCGATGTATCATGAGATTAGATCATTGGATATTGCATAGAAATAGATAATTGACCTTGTTTTCATTGGATCTAGGTTCTTGAAAATCTTATCTCTATATTTTCCATCACTGATCCTGAAGAGGGAACATCATTTCATCATTATCATGGTAGGTTTCTCTAAATTATGGTATAACCCTTATAATTCCTTATGTTCTTTAATTATTTCCTTTTTTTTTATTATGAAATTGATTTTGATAATGGATTTAACCTTTGAGGGATATTTTTTTGTTTCCAAAATGGGGGGTTTTGATGTAAATTATTTCAGACACATGTTGTATTTGATTAATTTCCTCAAATATGATTTTAAAAATTAAAATGGTTTTTCAAGTGACAAAGTGGTGTGGATAACTATAGAAAATGTTTTGTAAAAAAATGGGTTGAATTTTAAATGTATTATACCTTGGAAATTGTTTTATCAAACAATTTTTTGGTTTCATTAATGTGATGATGATGTAAATCACATTAGGGTGACCTTATAGTATGGGAAAACTTGACAAAGACTAGCCCTAATTGAGTTATCTTTCACTAGTGGAGGTTCTCTTGGTATCATGGTAACTAAAGGGTTTACTTTTCAAAGAAAAAAGGTTATTTAACTTTAGAAGTCACATAAGATAGATAGTTTTCCTTAGGGTGTCATGATGGTTTGTTTGTGTACACCCTTGTTTCCTGGATTACCCACTTGGTTGCATGAGATTACATTACATGCATTATATTTCAATAAGCTTATTTTCTAACTTGTTCTTATTATGTAAAATTTATTCTTGAAAAATGTTTACTTATCAGTTTATTCCTTTATAAATGTAATATGTAATATTGCTCTCTTTTATTGATTATGATATGATTTTGAAAGGAATGGTATGATTTTGAAAATAAAAATATAAGATGATTTACAAATAGAAAATTGTTTTATATGAAGTGTTTTTAAAATCTATTTAAAACTTGAACTAATAGATGAACATGGTTAGATATTGTATATATTCCTTAGTGGTATCCAACTGGGAATTTTTCCTCATATCCTACTTTTTACCTTTGGGTGTTTGTAGCCTTGTTTTTTTAGGGTATATGTAAAGGTAAGAGCATCATGTAGTGGATAACTTTCCTTACTCTTGTTTCCCACCTATGGGTTGGTTTGGATGTGACATACGGTCACATGGAGATAGACCAATGGGTTTTTTCAAGTTTCATGTTTTTATGGTATTCTTGTAATGTTTTGAGACCTTATTATATACATGTTGGATGTAAACTTTATGGTTTTTGTTTTTCACATATGATATATTGTGTTTATCTATTATTTTACTTAATTTTTTTATTTAATATCATATGTATATTAAGGGTGAAATTTTTCCCATATTCACTTGTATGAGACCAAGGTTTTTGTTTCCATCCCATCAAGACTGAGAATGTGCTTTGAGCCTTATGATGGGTTAATTTAGGTGAAGTTATAGGTTTACTCGTGTTGGTATATTACAAATTAGTATTAGAGCCACCAATTTGTGTTAAAGCTTATGATCATTCTTGTGTATCTCCCTCTTATGTCTGGGGGTTATTGATATACTAGAGATATTATTGTTGTAACTCGATAGGTGGTATGTGATTTTTCCTATAAAACTCACTTTCATGAAAATCCATGAGTTACCATGGAAAGTTTGTGGTTGTATAATGTTCATATCTAATCTTTTAAAAAAAATTATTTAGTTCCTTAAATTTTATTTATTTTAATGGAATTGATTTTTATTCTAAATTTTTCTATACTATTATTTTATAGTTTATGTCTCCTATAAGAAGAGTAATCAAGATTTATAGAGGGGAGTCTATAGATCAAGCCTCATAATTGATTCCTCCAGTTGACCCAGTTCTGGTGGAAACTATCATGCGTATGATACAATCTATAGGAAAGGCTACCAATGTTGAACCAAAATGTAAGGTGAACCATGCTTTAGAATTTACCAAGTGGTATCCACTCAAGTTTTATAGTTAAAAGGTTTCACGAGATACTAAGGATTGGGTTGAAAGGATTGAGATAATCTTTTAATTTTTTTAAAACTCCAAAAGACTCTAAGTTTGGATTCACTACTTACATTCTTGAAGGTCAAGAGAGGAATTTGTGGGAATATATCATGAAATCAAAGTTTTATGAAGATATTACTTGGAATACTTTTAATAAATCCTTCAATCAAAATTTATATCTTGAGAAACTAAGGGTGGAGAAGGTATAAGAGTTTGTTACTTTATAGTAGGGATATCATTCTATCATAAATAAAGTTATTAGGGTTGTAAAAGAAGTTGGTGGGATATGGATTTTAAAAAAACTCATCGTTAGGATGATAGGACTATCGTCTCTGACAATCGGAGCCCTGGTACGGTCTGAGGATCTCTCATAAATTAAACATAGCATATAAATAAAACAAATTTGTACCTTGTTTGATTGGGAAGTGCATTCAATTGCAGAAAGTCACCATCAATCATTCCATGAAGTATCCAAATCCAAACCCCTCTAGATTATTCACATGCTCTACAAGAATCTGTATGATCATCATTCGATGAAATATGGGTGATATCACAGAGATTCGATGAAACCTTTGACGATGCGAAAATAACCTTGATCACTTACCTTATATTTGATAAAGGAAAACTTGGATTAGATGTTTAGAGATAGACTTTATCTCTCTAGAAATCTGGAGGGGAGAGAAGAACTCATCTGTTGTAATGAATAGATCCATGAAGAGCTTCTCCTCTTCTATTTATATAGTGGGCCAAGAAAAATACCTCGAAGGGTTCCACAACCCCTAAAAATTAAAATTATCACTAAATAAGAAATAAATAATTATGAAGAACTAAATTGCATCATAAATATTATTTATATTTTATTACATACTTGTAATGTATGTTAAATATATTACATGATAAAACCAAGTCATTTAACTTGACTTGTCATTCCCGCTAATATTAAACTAACCTATAATATTAAAATAATATTCATTAATATAATATTATTCCTTGTATTTACTTAAACACTTGTAAATATTCTTGATAAATAAATTCAAAAAAATTATAATTTACTTTAATAATAATGAATTTATTTATTCATCAGTGATCATCAATACTTAGAAAACCCTCAGACCTCATAGTGTTCCCACCATGTCCTATATAATTATTCACTAGAATATAGAGGATTCTTGAATACACTATTTTGTGTGACCCTTTAGGCCCTTTTTAGTTATCACATGATTAATATCATGTTTCTATTAAGACACAACTTTAGTCGTTGGGTATGCCATGTGTCCACTACATGGAAATTATTCTAAGTGTGACCTCGCCTTTTTTATTAAAACTTATCAAGAGATTTTATCCCCAAGTATATACCTTTTTTCTGCTATAAAAACTTAATCTTGGATAGTACTAGTAATAGAATCATCATGATGATAAAACTTTACTTACTAGTTTCAATTCTAAGAACTAAAAAAAATTGCATTTAATAACTACTTCTTAGCTACCTCAAAAGCTGCAATTTACTCAGTATTTATAGGTATGGCTACCACTGGATTGTATGAGATTATCTCACTCATCACCTTATCTTAACAATGATATTATATCACATTGATCTAAGGAAGACTAGTTTTTCCATTAAAATGGTATCTCATATTCTCCACATACTAGGTACATATCCTTTGTACTTTCTCTAATACTATTGGATAGTTCTGATTGCTTCTCTTGAAATTGTCCTAGATATATCTGATATTTTCCTAATACAAATTATATTATGGAAATATCAATTCTTGCAGATATCATGGAATATGTGATTAATCCATTTTTGGAGCATATATAATTTCCACTCAGCATTTTTAATCTTTTCATATGCTCATGAATGTTAACTTGGAGATATTTATTCCATGTGACAATGGTAACAATTTTCTCTTGGATTGATTCAAATTTTATTTTTCAATATAATATCAATATATATTTGATTGACTAGGTCCAAGTAACCTTTAGATATACCTCATTAGACCATTTTCCATAGAAATTAGGTTGTTACTTTAAGTCAATCACTGGAGAATTACTTTTATCATACTCTTAAATAACTGTAATACCAATATTTGTTTTCCATATTTTACTAAACATATTTCACTTGTAAAACAATGGTTCTCCCACTAATCTATGATAGACACATGGTAATGATTAATTCCAAATGAATTCTCAAAGATCTTGTTGATTACTTTTAATCTATAACTGCATTTTAGTAACTTGAAGTGCTTATTAGCATTTTATGATGTCACCATCTCTTTACAGTTGTGTCATATAAAAACCTTCCATGATTAGTGGTCTTGAAATCCAATGCTAAATAATATGATATTAGAAATTATCTATGATAAGTAAATTTCTAATGGATTTAGGACTAATGAATTAGTATAACCAATCAAGCCTTATTAGTACTATATAAGTACCATCCATGTATTGTCTCACTAGAATACCCACTATAGTATTAAAAATAATAATCCTCATTGCACTTTGATACATGGAATCCATTATTGAATTTTAATTGACCTTTTTAGTCTTAGCTAATTAAAAAATACTACCTACTTTTAGGAATTATTATTCTCAATGAATAATGTATCATCGATTGCGGTGGATATAAAACCATCACTATGGTTTATCCTTACTACATAGTATGTGTCTCTAGAACATTCCTCTTCCAGGAGGTCTTGTGGAAATTATTCCTATGTCAAGTATTTGTGCTTCTAGCATTAACTAAACCCAAGCCAATTTGAATCCTACTATCTCAAATAGAGATATGTACCCTTATATAGAAATGTATTTTATCACTTGACTAAAAAATTTCTATCATAGGTATTTCTATAATATATTAAGAAACTTTATGATAATTACTATAGATACACTTTTTTATTTCTCTTGATGAAATTTTTTTTATTTCCTAACAAACACTTTGCATCGAAACGCATGTTTTGATGGAATGATTGATTTACATCATACTATAACTCATATTATATCCATTTTTCATTATAGTTGGCATATGGTTATGGTATATTTCTATTATTTTCGAAGCATGACATGAAATATAATGAAAGTTTCTGCAATATATATCAACATTGATAATCCTTATACTTACATGATGACTCTGATATGTAAAAGGAAATGTGCATTTAGAAATTTCTCCACACTAATTTTTTTTTATCAATGTGAAAATGTAAGACTTATCATTGATCCTTTTTATTAGAATCATATACCTAATGTGGATAAGGTAATGTGGACTTAGAAATTACTCCAAGCTATACTATATTGATTGATGAATGCTTGGTCAAGATATTCTTTAGCAGGACAGCTTGAAGCAACTTATATCTTTTTACCATTCTTATATCATACTTAAATTTCACATTCCTTTATTACTTAAAGTAATATTATTAAGTATATTTACCACTAGATTACCCTTGGAATAGTACATACACTCCTGCTGAACTAATTCTAAAGTATTTATGGAATAACTTTATTTTTAAAGTTTTATTTATCCAAACTAAACAAGTATATACATAAATAATACCTATGGTTTTTATCTATACTAATTCTAAATACCATATTGGGTATATCCTTGATGTCCACTTTTAGTTTTTACTTGAAAAAACTATCTTTTTATAATAGGGTATATAATTCTTACTTTTTATATTCATCATGTATTGCATGTGATTCATGTATCACTGAACTATTAGTTGAGTAAGAAAAACCACAAACAACATTCACTCCTGAACATGGAATAATGTCTCCCAGTTTCTAATATACACATGAGATAAATGTTTTGATAATACTCAATAAAATTTCTACTTGAATCTTTTACCTGGATATTAGAAGTTGTGTGTTTCTCATCGCTGACTTAGGAACAACCCTTTCTCATCCACTTGTAGAATACACCTTACTTATTGTAATGTTTATATACTTACTTGGTTACTGTATTCAAATACTTGTATGTTAATGGAACATTGTATTCAATACCCAAGAAGTATAATAGAAACATTAGTTTCAATTGATAAATATTCACTAAAGAATAAGTGGGCATTTTATTATTCAATTCATCTCATTGCATTTATATTCCATATTATTATTTCATGATATACGAATAAAATAACCTAATTTTTAATACCAATTTCTTTGAAGTATGTTACGAGGATTCCTAAGGAGTCACACTTTCTATTTGGACTTTTTTTCCTTGTATTTCAACTTGTTCACCATAAGAATTAAAGATTAATCTTTCTTTAATGTTATTATTTACTTTTTGAACCTTACCTAAAAGGTAATGAGGAATTTTTTCCATCCTATTTTTTTGTAATCTTAAATGAAACTAGAATAATTGGGAGAAAATATGTAAGAATCAGATTTATTGAAAGATTGTGGTTCTTCATTCATATTTACACATAACCAGTGTAATGTCATCCATTCATATCTCCTTTCACTTTATCCTTGAAAATTTCTCGGAGATGAGCTTACATGTGAAATCATTTATGTCTTGATGTTGTAGCCACAACTAAAATTGGATGTTGATCACAACATTATGAAATAAACATCATATGTTGTACACATGAGTCTCATGTAAGAATTTTTACACCCACACTTCCAAATATGGATTAGAAGGTATAGGGACACCATCACCTTGAATTTATGATATCATAGTATTGTGTGTAATCGCTTGTGATACACTTGGAAACTCATGCTGGATGGGACATTTACTTTGTCCAATAATTATAATAGTATTCCTTGTGGTATTACTTTCTATTTTCTATAAAAATAAAATCTAGTAGATTGTAATTTTATCTTGATTTCCAATTTATACATTATTTATTTATTAATTAACTCATTAAATGTCTCCAACTATTTTATCAAATTCTAGGAACCCTATGTACTAGAATAAGAATAATATGTCGCTTGAGTATTCTAGTGGAAAGGGTCCCTGATCATCCCCTCATAGTCTAAAAACTTTGTCAATTCCACTACTAAGAGAGTTAAAGGTAGGCATTTGACTATCCAACTACATTAACTCATGGTTCCTTGATATTTTGAGTGAAGTATCAGCTTCTAAAATCCTAAACTTTATTTACTCAATGTTTGCCTCTAAAGTATTAGTAAGATATATTTGGATACTTCTTTTTTTCCAACATCAGTTAAGTCAATCCATCACTCTTATAAAAACTCTCTATTACTAAGAGACACCCTCAAATTTGGATGATGAGAACCCCAAACACCTGGTTTTGTTCAAATTCAAATGATGGAAGGATTTTTAAAACTTAATATAACTTTAAGGGTTTTTATATTTTTATCGATTAATGTAATCCATTTCTATTAATATTGTTCATACTATGATTTCATGTTCACAACTGAACACTAACAGAAAAAAAACATCTCTTATTTATACATTTTTTATGTTAATTATTTTATGTGTTATATTGATATCATATGCATGCATAAAACAATAAAAAAATGCATAAAGGGAAAAAAAACGTGATTGGTCTTGAGCATCTAAAACTGGTTGATCCATTTAAACTCAATGGACCAATCACAACCTAGGGTATCATACCTAAGTAGCAGCATGACTCATGATGAAGATCACCCTCATCCAGTGTGCTCACTTATCATCTAGAGTACCACCTCATCTTGGTAGGGGCCACATCACATCTGGTGTACCGCCTCGTCTTGGCGGGGTCCACATCATATGTCATCTTTATCAAAACACAAATATAAATTGAAGTATTTGTGATGGGTCTTTTGCGATAGGTACCCGTCGCAAAAGGTTATTTGCGATGGGGTCCTATTGCAAATGTATCGTTGTCAGAAAATAGTCTTTTTTACAATGGCCTATTGTAAAAAAAGATTATTTATTATGGGTATGGTTCTCATCACAAAGTCTATCTCGTTTATTTAAAAAACCTTTTGGGATGCATTTATGTGCTCATCGCAAATAAGTATTTGCGAAGGGATAATCCACTCATCATAAATAACTTAAAAAAATAAAAAAATGATAATACAAATAAAATTTAATAAAATAATAAAAAATAATAAAATTAAAATATATATATAATAAAAGAATAAAATAATAAAAGACACAAAATTCACAAAAATATGCAAAAAAATAATTAAATTATAATAATAAACAAAATAATAATAATAAATAAATAAAATAATGTTAAAATAATTAAATAATAAAGAACACAATATTCACAAAAATATAAAAAATACACTATATAGAAATGGAAATATATGAACTAAAAAAATATTAAAAAAATATGTATATTCAAATGTTTATAAAAAATTACATAAATAAAAAAAGGGAGGGGTCATCTTGTAACAACCCAAAATTTTGAATAAAGATTGTTTCCTAATTTTGTGTGTAATTTTATTTTATTTTATTTTTATACTCAACAAAAATGTTTTATTTGATAAACATGATTATAATTAAAATGATACCTTTGGGTTTTGACTGATATATGACCATTGTTCAATATGACCACTAGAAACTAAATGTTTCGATTATTGTCTCTAAATACAAGTAATCTTGGTTAATTATTATAGAAAGAAGATTCGATGGCCTCACCTAGTAGTCTTGGACCGATCGAAGCTCATCTAACAGAGATTGGGAAGGAGGTAGCACCATTGGCCTTTGCTCTGGACCAAACCCAAGCCGAACTTCATCATGTGAAGCTAGAACGGAATCGCCTTCGCGAGAAGTTCAAACTGATAGAAATTACTACTCGGGCAATGTTGACCGAGCCGCCCCAAGATTCTATCACCCTAGCACACCTTACTCTTAGGTCCTATGCTGGTATTATAAGGGGCTATGTAACGAGACCGTAACTACCTTGTGTAATCCTTTTTTTAAAAAAAATTTGGATTTCTTTTTATGATGAAGTTTATGAATTTTCAAAAGACTGGATAAAAATTCTATGCATATTTTTGATGAATTTTAGAAAAAGGATATTTTAAAAATGGTTGTGTAAACCTTAAATAATTAAAAATGTGTAATGATGTTCGCAAAATGGTCTTCTACAATTATGTTCAGTACGAAATTTAGAGTCTAATAAGATCAACTTAATTTTTGATGAATAGTAAATTATGAATAGTGATTTTATGATTAGGATTAGTAATGTGTCCAAATGGATTAGTAATCTCACTTAAAGAAAGTATTAATATAAACTAGGCACCTTGATTAAGTAATGTGATTCAATAAAATGGTTAGATAATGGTTTCATAAATTATTATTCAAGTATTAGTTTTTTCTGGTGAATAGTGTTTTTTAATTAAAAATTTAATTAAAAATATTTAGATAATTATTTTTATAAAACGGATTTCATTTTCGAACTCAGAGCATCGATATTATGTTATGGTAATTTTTGGGGTTTTTTCTGGAAAAAATGAATTTTCGATGAATAGTGTTTTTATTTAAAAAATTAAATTAAAAATATTTAAAAAATTATTTTTATAAAATGGATTTCATTTTTGAAATCAGAGCATTGATATTTGGTTAAGGTGAAATTTTGGGATTATTCTGAGAAAGTTGAATTTTCGGTGAATAGTGAAAGTATAGTTTTTAAGTTACGGGTGTTTAATGACATCATTAAATGATGTATTAAGTATATATTCAATATGGTCGAATTATGAATAGTAAGATAAGGTGTGAGGTGTCCCAAGTGGCCAATACCATGGGCAAATACCATGGGCAAGCCCATGGTTTTGCCAAAACCACTAGTGAGGTGTCCCTTGGCCATTAATGCCTTGTCCCCTCACTTTCCCTATAAATACCAAGACCTCCTCTCATAAATTCGACTCCCCACTCCTCCCCAACGAAGTTCTGGTCTCATTACCTCCCAAGGATTCCTCCCAAGGTTTCCCCAAGCCCTCAAGGTCCCAACCTTTGAGGTTCAAGAGTTACATTTTAAGGTAAGGGATCCGACCTCTCTCTTTCATTTCAAGTAATCTCTTTTATGTCATTCCTTTTATGCTCCATGTTCTTATGTTTGAGGATGTTCTCTTATACTCCTACTACTGCCCTTTTCATGTTAATATAATGATATATCTCCTCTTACTCTCATTATTTTGTTTTATGAAGTTTTAAGTGGCGCCGTTAGGCTGCCGAAATTTTTGTAACAGATTCTTTCTCCCTTCTCATTTTTCAAGATCTATTTTCATGTAAAGTATTTCATGTTCTTTTTTTTATTATGTTGGGGTATGATATCTAAATTTATCAGACTGATCTTGTATGATCATATGATGAGAGACCCCATTTGATCACTTCAATTCAGTATTTTGAAGTTTTAAGTGGCGTCGTTAGGCTGCCGAAATTTTAAGTGGTTCTTCACCCTTCTCGTTTTGAAGTTCTACTTTCATGTCAATTCTTTCAAGTTACTTTCTATTATGTTGGGGTATGATCTCTATATCTATCATACTATACTCTTATGTTCATATGATGAGAGACCCTATTTGACCTTGTCAATTCAATTTTGTTGAAGTTTAAGTGGCGCCGTTAGGCTGCCGAATTTTTAAGTGGTTCTTCACCATTCTCGTTTTGAAGTTCTACTTTCACGTCAATTCTTTCAAGTTCCTTTCTATTATGTTGGGGTATGATCTCTATATCTATCATACTGTACTCTTATTTTCATATGATGAGAGACCCTATTTGACCTTGTCATTTCAAATTTTTGAAGTTTAAGTGGCGCCGTTAGGCTGCCGAATTCTCACAAGAGAAATCTTTTTTTTTTCTTCCTTTCATGTTCTTCATTTCATATGGTATATTTTCAAATTTCAGTACCATGTTATTAAATCCCTTATATTTTGTCCCTCTACTGTTTTATGGGTCATTTATGAATGTTTGACCCATGTCCCCCCTCTTCTCAATGTTTTCTAAAACCTTGTAACATAGTCGTTATGCTGCAGAATTTTTGTCTCAAAGTGCCTCTCTCTCTTTTCTAAAAATTATTTTATGTTATAAAGTGAATACTCAAAGCTCTTATTTCTACAGGGGTATTCACATATATATCAAAATGTTTTATTTTAATTCTGGGATTCACATACATGAAACCCTCTTTCCCTTTCCTTGGGTTTAAAGTGACGTAAATATCATGTCTTTAAAGCAGTTTTTAAAACGTTATGATTATGAAATTAAACCCATTTATTTCATACTATGTGGGTTATTTATGAAATGTTTGATGATGATATATGTGGCTCACATGATAATAAAGGCAAATTTAAGGGTGCGCCCTGATAGCGCTCCAATGCATTGGGTAATGATGTAACCACTAGAGATTACAATTTTCACGATACCTTGGTGAATAACCTTGGTAATTTTCAAATGACACCTTGGGGATGGACCTTGGTGATATGTTCATGATTGTCTATGTTAAATGATGTAGCCACATCTTCAAGTTATGAAAAATGTTTTTTTTATTATGATATGCCTCATGATTTCATTTTCATGCCTTAAAGTTCTTTTCATGACTTTATTGATGTATCCCAAGTTCATATGTAAAATGTTTCTCTTGTTTCCCTTACTGGGCCTTCTGCTCACCCTTTCCTTTGATGTATGTCCCCAGGTTATGAGATGCAGTAATGAACCTAGGATGAACATAAGGAGAATCCTTTCAAGTGTTTAAGAAGAATGTTTTTTTTGTTTATTGTTTTAATTTCCTGGTTTCCAAGACACTAAACCTTAAAGATCCTCGGTTTTGTAAAATGTAATGAAAGTTTATGTGATAAAAAGGTGGGATGCTATAGTTGGTATCAAAGGATGGTTTAGTTATTTGTGGAAATTAGGATATGAAAACTCTCGGAAGAACCCTATGAAAAAGTTTAAATATAGGAAATCTTCCTGGTATTTTGGTGAGTATTGAGTAATGGGTTTCCAAGCAAATACATCCCTGTCTGGATACGAGCAGGTAGAGGTGGCTCTGGCACAGATGTACATAGGGGTAAAACCCGAAAACACCGCTTTGAGCTAGACTCGAACGGGAACTGGTACACGACAACGGGCCTTGCTGCACTCTTGGTTACGACACTCCCGGGGGATATGCTTTGGTAAATTCATAAGCTTAGTATGAACCATTATTAAAGGAACAAGGATAAAACATAATAAAGATTCACATAAGAATATATGATCATGGATAACCTAGATTGGAACCTAGGGGATCACAAGTTAGGATATAATTTTATTCTACATGTTTATCCTTTTATGCTTAAAGTTTACTTTTCATGATTATTAGCTAAGTAAATAAGCCACTAATTATAGTTTCTTTTCTTAGTTAATGGCGGGAAATGGAAGAACATGTCCCAAAAACCAATGTGATAGGAAATGCGACGATTGTCGTGTTAATACGACAGAGGTAATTAGGGGATTAATAGATGATTATTATTTTGGAATACGTTCACTATTTTAGGGACCCTATATGATCGAGGTAAATAGATTACTACGGTATTTTCATTGAGGAGTAAGGTTGACTTATATTTTGAAGAATCGATGAATTTATGGTGGACTAATAGTAATTTAGGTTACTTATGGGAATGATGAACCTATCTTGGGTAAAATATGTTTAGTTTAGATAATTTTGTTATAAGATGTTAGGAGTGGTTGATGTGTTTTGGAGATGAACAATGAAGTTTATTTTGGAAGACTATGTTATCAAATCCTTCTTGTATTTAGGTTTCAATCTTAGTTTGGTTTATTTTGAGGAATTTTAAGGATCGTTATTTATGGGATGGTCTATGATGAACTTTGGGTATTACCATGGAACATTGAAGATTTAAAATTACTTTCCATTCCTATGGGATCCTTCTTTTTTGAAGACTTGTCTAACCTTACCCTTTCTGTTTTTGGGATAATGTTTAAAGATAGAAGAAATAGATAGTTAATCTTTTGTGGATTATATGATTCTCTATAAGATGATTATTGTGTTTTGATGAGACCAAGTAGTTTTGAATGCTCAACATTTGGGAGAAAAGATTAGATTTGGTAGAAACTTATTAAAAGGTGAAACTATACTTGAAGGTAGGTATATTTTCTTATGTTTTTGTTTTATGTAGTAAATGAATTCTTCAAAATTATTAAAAGAAACGTAAAACAAAAATGTTGTTGGTTTACGTTTCCTACTAGGTAATCAAAGCCCGTTTACACACAACATAAGTTTGGGATTTTCTCGTGGTCAACGTTCTCCTAATCATGTTTTCTATCACTCTCCCTCAGAACATGACCCTTTGTTTTCTCCTCCATGTCCATGTTTTCCTACATGGAATCCTAGTGTGGGCTAACTCGGGTGACCTTCGTACTTCCCTTTCATTCTTTTAAATTAATAGTTTTACTGACTCCTTTTCCTATGTGGGACTTTCAATGAAATTTAAAAACCTAATTTTAAAAAAATTGCGAGGACGCAATTTCTTAAGGGGGGAAGATTGTAACAACCCAAAATTTTGAATAAAGATTGTTTCCTAATTTTGTGTGTAATTTTATTTTATTTTATTTTTATACTCAACAAAAATGTTTTATTTGATAAACATGATTATAATTAAAATGAGACCTTTGGGTTTTGACTGATATATGACCATTGTTCAATATGACCACTAGAAACTAAATGTTTCGATTATTGTCTCTAAATACAAGTAATCTTGGTTAATTATTATAGAAAGAAGATTTGATGGCCTCACCTAGTAGTCTTGGACCGATCGAAGCTCATCTAACAGAGATTGGGAAGGAGGTAGCACCATTGGCCTTTGCTCTGGACCAAACCCAAGCCGAACTTCATCATGTGAAGCTAGAACGGAATCGCATTCGCGAGAAGTTCAAACTGATAGAAATTACTACTCGGGCAATGTTGACCGAGCCGCCCCAAGATTCTATCACCCTAGCACACCTTACTCTTAGGTCCTATGCTGGTATTATAAGGGGCTATGTAACGAGACCGTAACTACCTTGTGTAATCCTTGTTTTAAAAAAAATTTGGATTTCTTTTTATGATGAAGTTTATGAATTTTCAAAAGACTGGATAAAAATTCTATGCATATTTTTGATGAATTTTAGAAAAAGGATATTTTAAAAATGGTTGTGTAAACCTTAAATAATTAAAAATGTGTAATGATTTTCGCAAAATGGTCTTCTACAATTATGTTCAGTACGAAATTTAGAGTCTAATAAGATCAACTTAATTTTTGATGAATAGTAAATTATGAATAGTGATTTTATGATTAGGATTAGTAATGTGTCCAAATGGATTAGTAATCTCACTTAAAGAAAGTATTAATATAAACTAGGCACCTTGATTAAGTAATGTGATTCAATAAAATGGTTAGATAATGGTTTCATAAATTATTATTCAAGTATTAGTTTTTTCTGGTGAATAGTGTTTTTTAATTAAAAATTTAATTAAAAATATTTAGATAATTATTTTTATAAAACGGATTTCATTTTCGAACTCAGAGCATCGATATTATGTTATGGTAATTTTTGGGGTTTTTTCTGGAAAAAATGAATTTTCGATGAATAGTGTTTTTATTTAAAAAATTAAATTAAAAATATTTAAAAAATTATTTTTATAAAATGGATTTCATTTTTGAAATCAGAGCATTGATATTTGGTTAAGGTGAAATTTTGGGATTATTCTGAGAAAGTTGAATTTTCGGTGAATAGTGAAAGTATAGTTTTTAAGTTACGGGTGTTTAATGACATCATTAAATGATGTATTAAGTATATATTCAATATGGTCGAATTATGAATAGTAAGATAAGGTGTGAGGTGTCCCAAGTGGCCAATACCATGGGCAAATACCATGGGCAAGCCCATGGTTTTGCCAAAACCACTAGTGAGGTGTCCCTTGGCCATTAATGCCTTGTCCCCTCACTTTCCCTATAAATACCAAGACCTCCTCTCATCAATTCGACTCCCCACTCCTCCCCAACGAAGTTCTGGTCTCATTACCTCCCAAGGAGTCCTCCCAAGGTGTCCCCAAGCCCTCAAGGTCCCAACCTTTGAGGTTCAAGAGTTACATTTTAAGGTAAGGGATCCGACCTCTCTCTTTCATTTCAAGTAATCTCTTTTATGTCATTCCTTTTATGCTCCATGTTCTTATGTTTGAGGATGTTCTCTTATACTCCTACTACTGCCCTTTTCATGTTAATATAATGATATATCTCCTCTTACTCTCATTATTTCGTTTTATGAAGTTTTAAGTGGCGCCGTTAGGCTGCCGAAATTTTTGTAACAGATTCTTTCTCCCTTCTCATTTTTCAAGATCTATTTTCATGTAAAGTATTTCATGTTCTTTTTTTTATTATGTTGGGGTATGATCTCTAAATTTATCATATTGATCTTTTATGATCATATGATGAGAGACCCCATTTGATCACTTCAATTCAGTATTTTGAAGTTTTAAGTGGCGCTGTTAGGCTGCCGAAATTTTAAGTGGTTCTTCACCCTTCTCGTTTTGAAGTTCTACTTTCATGTCAATTCTTTCAAGTTACTTTCTATTATGTTGGGGTATGATCTCTATATCTATCATACTATACTCTTATGTTCATATGATGAGAGACCCTATTTGACCTTGTCAATTCAATTTTGTTGAAGTTTAAGTGGCGCCGTTAGGCTGCCGAATTTTTAAGTGGTTCTTCACCATTCTCGTTTTGAAGTTCTACTTTCACGTCAATTCTTTCAAGTTCCTTTCTATTATGTTGGGGTATGATCTCTATATCTATCATACTGTACTCTTATTTTCATATGATGAGAGACCCTATTTGACCTTGTCAATTCAAATTTTTGAAGTTTAAGTGGCGCCGTTAGGCTGCCGAATTCTCACAAGAGAAATCTTTTTTTTCTTCCTTTCATGTTCTTCATTTCATATGGTATATTTTCAAATTTCAGTACCATGTTCTTAAATCCCTTATATTTTGTCCCTCTACTGTTTTATGGGTCATTTATGAATGTTTGACCCATGTCCCCCCTCTTCTCAATGTTTTCTAAAACCTTGTAACATAGTCGTTATGCTGCAGAATTTTTGTCTCAAAGTGCCTCTCTCTCTTTTCTAAAAATTATTTTATGTTATAAAGTGAATACTCAAAGCTCTTATTTCTACAGGGGTATTCACATATATATCAAAATGTTCTATTTTAATTCTGGGATTCACATACATGAAACCCTCTTTCCCTTTCCTTGGGTTTAAAGTGACGTAAATATCATGTCTTTAAAGCAGTTTTTAAAACGTTATGATTATGAAATTAAACCCATTTATTTCATACTATGTGGGTTATTTATGAAATGTTTGATGATGATATATGTGGCTCACATGATAATAAAGGCAAATTTAAGGGTGCGCCCTGATAGCGCTCCAATGCATTGGGTAATGATGTAACCACTAGAGATTACAATTTTCACGATACCTTGGTGAATAAACTTGGTAATTTTCAAATAACACCTTGGGGATGGACCTTGGTGATATGTTCATGATTTTCTATGTTAAATGATGTATCCACATCTTCAAGTTATGAAAAATGTTTTTTTTTATTATGATATGCCTCATGATTTCATTTTCATGCCTTAAAGTTCTTTTCATGACTTTATTGATGTATCCCAAGTTCATATGTAAAATGTTTCTCTTGTTTCCCTTACTGGGCCTTATGCTCACCCTTTCCTTTGATGTATGTCCCCAGGTTATGAGATGCAGTAATGAACCTAGGATGAACATAAGGAGAAGCCTTTCAAGTGTTTAAGAAGAATGTTTTTTTTTGTTTATTGTTTTAATTTCCTGGTTTCCAAGACACTAAACCTTAAAGATCCTCGGTTTTGTAAAATGTAATGAAAGTTTATGTGATAAAAAGGTGGGATGCTATACATCTGGAAGAGGTAGAGAAGGTAAATACATCCCTAAACCATGATTCATACACAACATTTACTCCATCATTTTCTTATACTGCTGCTTCTTCCCTCGATGTATCTCCTCTTGTTGTTGTTGCTGCTATCGATAGAGAACCTCCTGCTCCTTATACATGGTCTATATAATCTCACCTTGAGCTCGCAGCTTCTCCTTATACTATACAGTAGATGATTATGACTCTCCATGAGCTCCACTCAAGCTGGACGGTAACATCGCAGTGTTACCATAATAACTCTTAGGCATCAATCGAGAGATGATGTCAACAACTCATCCTTTCTCAAATTCATACTAATTTACAAGAATCCATACTACATTATCAAATGTTGTTGCACTGGTGGTCAAATCATCGATCCCATCCCGACTCTCATCTTTTGTCTGAGAAGTCGTGGCCTCATATAACTCCTTCAATTACAATTTAAAATTTAAATAGTTAAAACTAACAGCAATGCTCATGCATACAGATCAAGCATTCCTCTTAGATAGAGACTCGTGTATTATCATTAATGGGATACCGTAAACCCTAAAAATAATTAATATTATCAAGTTATTAAGTAAATAAATTTCAAAATAATTATTATTTATTTACATATCGTCCAATACTAAAAAATATGTCACTAAACATCAATGGGAATCTGATCTCATGTCACCCATGCTCCAGAAAAATAATTTTGCAATATAACACTCCCATGTCCAACTGCTATATGAGAAAAATCTATGAAAAATAGAAAAAATAATCAAAAAATTACTATTCAAATAAATTAATTATAATTAATGAAATCTAACTAAAATACACAACTAAACATACCTCTTCATGCATGGATCTAAGTCAAGACAAGGACATTGCTCAGAGATATGGTTGGGAATCATCAATATCGCAAGACCATGACCCCTCCGAGTCTTCGTTGAACTTCCAGTATTCTGAGGGTCATAAGGTAAAACATCATGGTTATCACTAGGTATATCAACCTCCTCAAACTCACAAAATAGATATGAGTCCATCTGAAACATGAAATGACTATTTTTAGAAAATAGTTGAAAATAACTAGTATATATATGTATGTATTATATATGATTATAACCATCATTTAACTATGTCAATATTCATCTATATCCTCATCTTTATATTTGATGGTGTCAATATCTTCATATTCCTCATCAATGTCTTTAATTTCCATAGTATTTTCTGTTTCACCATATCTTGTCATTTCAAATTCATTTGTTACATCAATAACATCATTGTCACCATCGACCCTTAACTCTAGGGTGTCATCATTGATATTTGTGCCTCTTCATAGAAAAGATATATTTGGAGTAGTCTCTTTAAAATTTTCAATTCCTTTCATTTCAGTGGAACAACATTTACTTTAAATAAACTGGTTTTATCAAGATTTCATGTTTATTATGCTCCACCAATCACTTAACTCTCTTAAATTAGCACAATAATTTGCATAATAAATTTTATATACTTGATGATCCAATAAAAATGGTCCATTTTCTGTAATAATCCTTTTATATTTAATATCAATGATTTCATGTCACAGATGAACATGCAATCCTCTCTCAGTATCCTTACAATGACATTTAAATAATGTTATATAAGTTTTTTCTAAATAACACGGTTCAATTATTTGTTCCATAATTCCATAAAAGTCAACTTCACTTTATCTATGATGATATCCTATTAATAAAACACATTTATTAATTGTTTTTTTATTTTATATATTCACATGTATGAAATTTAAAACCATTCACTACATATGCATTATAATATTTAACCATTTTGGATGGTGGGTTACTCAATACACACAATCAATTATCAATTTTATCAGCATGTTGAGATACCTGAAAATTTGTAAAACAAATATCAATATAGAAAGTAATAAATTGATTTTATATGTTAAACCATAAACAATTTATTTTTCCAATTTTTAAAACCAGTAGGCAAAATTATTTTTTTGACGTTATTCAAGAGCAGCTGCTATAATTTGTGGAAATTTTTTATTGATATGATTATCATATAATCTATAAATAAAAAAATATTAATTTAATATTACAAATATTATAGAATAAGTGATAGAAGAACCCACAGTATAATTGGTGACATTTCTTCACAGTTGAGCCGAACATATGTGTGAGACCTGTGATGTTCATCATCTGAAATCCATCATTCATGAACTCCACAAAATCCAAGTTTAGGCTGATTAAAAAATGATAATTTATTTTTCATTTAATTATAATCATTTCCCTCATTACAACCCTTGAGGTTATTTTTTGAGTGATATTCATATTGAAAATAATGAGGGTAGAAAAAATAAATTTCCTTATGTAAATAAACTTCTGCAATTGATCCTTCAACCGATGCTTTGTTACATACATTTTTCTTCAATTTCTGCATGCATCTCTCAAATGGGTACATCCATCAGAACTATATCGGACCTCTTCATTTTTATTCATGTAGAAAATGTAATATCAAATGTTACATTTAATCAAACAAATTCATCAGGAATATTTTTTCCATTTTACATAAAATTAAAACAACATCTTCTTGTTGTTTACTTAGTGCATCATAGTTTGTTGTCACTGTAGAAATGTATCAGAAAAAATATGATATTTCTGTTAGCACATCACAAATAATATAATTAAATAAACCTATAAATACAATCGGTATCATTCTTTCCATTATAACATGACAGCCATGACTTTATAATTTGGTAATATAACAATTTCTAACACATCTAGCCCAAATTGGGAACATAACAATCTTGAAGCCTCAAATATACAATCAACTAAAAAAATAATAAACTATTTTCCTTGGAAACTATATAATCTACTTTTGAATTCATTAACATCTATGATCTGTCATTTTTAAATAGTTCAAGTTCTAGTCACTTTCAAATTTGGGCAAGATCTAATCATGTCTTTACATTATCTTTGGTCTTAACAGGTGTATCCAAAATTGTATGAAATATATTATCAAAATAGTTCTTCTCAATATGCTTGACATCCTACATGTGATAGACCAAAAAATAATACCAATATGGTAGATCCCAAAAAATGATCTATTTAATTCAATTGTGTTCTTTCCTAAATCCATCTATTTTTTATTGACTTATCATTGGTCCACAAGGTAATGAGAGGTAGTGAAAAGATAATTGATTTAACTCAATACCTGAGATCATTGTTGGAGGTCCATATCGTTCAATTGTAAATTTTTTGAAATGATATATGTTCCTCCTAAAAGGATTATTGGTATGGAGGAATATTCTATGACAGCTTAAGAAACAATATTTTCTTCCATTGAAAGCATAAACACTTTTCTGTCTCTCATATAGAACAAATATGCTTTTGGGACCATGTGTACTCTATGCAGATAACATTTCATATGCTGAGAATTCATTAATTGTCCACATCAATGTAGCTTTCATAGAATTTTTTTTCACAACAACATCATACATATTGACACCATTACTCCACAATAAATTTAAATCATCAATCAATTTCTTCAAATAAACATTGATATTATTTTTCGGATCTCCTGGAATTAATAAGGTCAAAAAGACATATAGCTCATTCATCAACATCTAAGGAGGTAAATTTTACAGAGTTATAAAGATGGTCCAAGAAGAATATTGACTACTGTAAGAACCAACTGGACAGAAACCGTCAAATAGGAAATACCCAATTGTACATTTTGTGCTTCTAAAGTAAAAGACATGTGTACTTGGTTCCAAAAGGTTTTCATGAATCAACATCATTAAGTTGGTTTAATCCTTTACCAGTTGAAATATTGGTTTTGTGCCATGACATCAATGATGTTGTGTTTTGAGACATAAATAAATATTTCGATCTGGGTGTAATCTGGAAATACCTCAATTTCTTTTACAAGAATCAATCCAGACTTCCCTAGTTAAGCATCTTTGTACCCTCGATTGTCCACATATAGGACAACTAACTAACGACTCAGTTTTATCATAATATAATATGTAATCATTTGAACATGCATGAATCTTCAAATAACCAAGATCAAAATTATGAACTATCCTATTGCTCTCATAAAAATTATAAGAAACACATTTCCTTCTGGTAATATTTCTTTATGAAATGATAATATCTGATCAAAATAATTATTTTACATTCTGTTATCTAATTTAATATGTAAGAACCCAGTTTTTGCTGTGAAAGACTTTGGAATATTCTTGATGATATTCCAGAGCAGCGCCTTCATACGGCGTGCGGTTCCGAGCCCCGGAGTGGCCGAAATTAAATTTTCAGTGTGTTCATACTGGGAACACCAAATAAATGGGATAACTCCTAAATGGTGATCTGGATCAGAGATCTGAGTGTACGGATGGGTCTGGAATGGGGTTTTTACCCTAGGAACGACATAAAACTTGTCGGCGCGGGACGTTTGGACCCCTCGCTTGCTTCTGGAACGTTAAACGGATTAAATAAATTAATTAATTCGTTTAATGATGAAACACTAGTATCTCTTAAACGGTGGCTCAGATTAGAAAACTAAGGGCACCGTTGAATTCGGAGCATGCCGTTTACCCTAGGAGGGTATAAGTTTTGCAGGCGCGGGTCGTTTGTGAAAAATGACCCCAGGGGCGTTTTTGTAATTTAGCGGCTTCGGACGTTAAATTTTATAACTTCTGAACGGGATCTCGGACTAAAATTCCGAGACCTCCTTTGTGCTCGGGAGGTGGTGTTTACCCTAAGGGAGGCTTAACCGCGACCCCGTCGGGAGTTCGGGTTCGGGCTAACGGGCGGTCGTTAAGCGTTTTCTATTTAAACGCTTAACACACCCACCTCCCTCTTCTCCTTCCCCCTTCCCCCTGGAAGCCCCTCCTCTCCCTATCCTCCTCCATATCCGGTGAGACAGTCCAGAAAGGTGACTCCGGCGAGGTGCAGTGGTGCCGACGGATCGACGCAAAGCTCCGAGCGAAGCCCCATGAGGTAGGATGTGTCGTTTCATTTTATTTTCCCGCACCTACTTCGAGCCTGGTTAATCTTGTCGATTTGCTGTTAAAACTTCGAACAAATCCCATGGACGCGTAGTACACAATTTTTTATTTCTGTCGCATCTTTCGGAATCGAATTCTGAGCTTGGGGGCGTCCGCAATAATCCGCCGAAGATCGCGGGTTTTCGGGGTTCCGGCGGGTTCGAGCGGCGGCGCGGCTCGGCGGAGGCGGCGCGCGGGTGGCTTCGACGGTCGGCGGTGCGGGGGGGGGAGGGGGTGGGGTTCAGCGTAGGACCGGGGCGAGCGTGGGTGCTGGGGGCAACGGTGTGCGTCCATGGACGAGCGGATCGCCGGGGTGCCGCGGAGGAGGTCGGCGCGCCGGTCGCGTCCGGCGGAGGAGGAAAGACCCGGTGCGCGGGTCTTCCTAGGGTCAACGAGGACCGGATTCGGACGGTCCCGTTTCAGAGGAGGCAAGGACCTGCATGAGGCGGGTCTTGCATTGAAAAAGGATACATGCCATTTGGTTGGTCGGAGGAGGAGGGCCAGACCCGATCGGGTCCGGCGGTTTGAGGCGGGCCGGCGGCTCGGACCGGGCCGGCCGGAGTGGACCGCCCGGATAGGCCCCCTTGCATTCGGGGGGCCGGTAACTCTTAAACGGCGCATCAATTGACACGCGTCTGTGGCGGTGAAACCGTATCAACGAGGTGTACTTTTTGAGATGGTTTTGGGAATTTTTAATTCCCAAAACGATAGGCATCGGTGGCGCGACACGTACATCGAGGGGTTTGACGTCTTTCCGGGAATCTTGTTTTGAGCGGCGCAGACGCATGTGATGTCTGCTTTGAGTGACATCAGTTGAGTTGGGACCCTGGCACAAGGGCGAAGGTTTCTAGTGCGGTTCCGGGCATTGAGACTGGATTTGAGGCATGGGCCCCACGGCCCGTCTTTCGAGCTGCGTGCAGCGTTTCACGCCTTTCTCACCAGGCGTATGTTTGGGATGTGCGAGTAGTAGATTCTGGATTTTTTTTCCGAGGGGATTGAAATGGTGCAATCCGCCCGCCCCAGTTCGGCACGATGGTGCGGGGCCCGCGAGGGCCGTTTTGGGCGTCGACGGTGATTTTCTATCTCTATCACCGGGCGACCGTTTTGGACAAGTGATTAGTCCATCTTATGTGCTTTTTCGAGAGTATCGCAACGGTGCGATCCGTTCATGGAGTTTTGGGACCGGGTTGTGGGTCCCACGAAGCACCGTTCATGTGCGGGTGCACCGAATGCATCTTTTTCTCCGGATATCCATTGCACTCATGTGAGTAGTGCTTTTGAGACGTTTTTCCCAAGGGGATCGCAATGGTACGATGCGCCCGACTGTTTTCGGGGCCGAGGCTCGGGATCACGGGACGTCGTTCGAGCGTGAGGCGATACTGGTGAATTTTCTGTCGGATATCCGTTGGAGGCGAGTAAGTAGTCTAACTCGCGTGTTTTTTCATGAGGATTACAACGGTGTGATCTCTTTGGCTGTGTGAATCCTCTTGCACGATCTTGTTAAATCTGGAAGCATGGAAGGTGCTCCAGTGGTGGTTCGCCCTACCTTGTTTGTAGTGGACCCTTGGCGTGTGATCGATCACTCTTGGGAGAGTGATGTAAATGGTTCACGAGATGTGGTTGGCCGTGTCTGGGCCTTTGAGGTGGAGTTGTTATGTCACGCCTTCGCGTTGACATTGGGTGTCGTGTGCACGATAGCCTTAGGGCTGGAGACGCGGTGTACTCTGGGAGTATACGAGAACGCTTGGAGGTACGTGTGGTTTGTACCTGAGACGTTCGTGCTCTTGGTTGGGGTTGACTTGGGGCCACACGTCGTGTGGGCCCCACGTGTGTGACGTGTTATACTTTGCATACATTGACCTCTCGCGACATAGAGGGTCTCTCTGTGCTCGTTTGTTTTGACCAGCAGGGGTGGAGTGGTCTCCCCCTAGTTTTGTTCTCGATGGATCGACTAGTAGCGGTGCTAGTGGCACCCCGTGATGGAACAGGCGCTGAACCTCTTTTGGGAGAGTTGTTCTGGAGTTGGTTGGTTGCGTGATACCCACTCCGTGTTCGGTTGCCAGTGTTACACCCTCCAGTAGAGATGGATAGAGAAGTTCTGAGTTTTACCCTCCAATGGGGCTGGGTAGTGGGTTACTCATCGACTTCTACGGGTTTACCCTCCAGTAGGGCTGGGCAGTGGGTTACTCATCAGCTTTTAGGGTCTACCCTCCAGCAGAGACTGGGCAGTGGGTCACCCGACGCTATTAGGGTCTACCCTCCAGTAGAGACTGGGTAGTGGGTCGCCCGACGCACTTATGGTTTACCCTCCAGCAGAGACTGGGCATTGGGTCACCCGACGACCTCTTAGGGTCTACCCTCCAGCAGGGTTGGGCAGTGGGTCGTCTGTCGTCTAGTTCCAGGTCTACCCTCCATCATGGCTGGGCAGTGGGTCACCTGTCGACTTATTTTATGGTCTACCCTCCAGTAGAGACTGGGCAGTGGGTCGCCCGACGCACTTATGGTTTACCCTCCAGCGGGGCTGGGTAGTGGGTCGCCTGACGATGTATTAGGGTTTACCCTCCAGCAGGGCTGGGTAGTGGGTTACCCGATATCTGGTTATGAATTACCCTCTAGCAGGGCTGGGAAGTGGGACACCTGTTGACATTCCAGGCTCAGTCCTTTCTACTAGGCTAGTCTGTGGATTTCCTCCATGTTTACCAGAGCGGGACCCTTGGTTATGTGGGTCAGTGTTGTGACGACTTGACTTTGAGGAGACCTCTCAACTGCAGGGCAGTGATGAGGTGTGGTTTGTTTTTTCTAGAACTCTCAAGTACGAGGGGTGCTTTCCCCACTGAGACACGTTCTTGTGATGCGATCTAAAACCGTGCGGGCGAGTCAGTGCCGCCCAAAGCGGATAGTGTCAAGGTGTGGTGATTGAGCCCCTTGGCTTGCGGTTCAGGGCAGACGTGCGGGATGCTGGGCGACGATGATGGTTATGTCTGAGACTCTTGGCTACCCTTTTCTTAGGCTGAGCTATGGGACGGAGATCCCCTTACGACGTTGTTCGGGATTCTTGATCGAGCATAAGGATATGTATATACCTAGTTCTAGTACCCACTTCCTGGGTTTGGTTACTCTCCTTCCAGGGGAGGCGAAGATGCGCGGGGTCTGCCAATTGATTTCCGTGTCTAGCTTCTCGTGGTTGGATGAGTCTACTCTCCTGCTATAGGTAGCGAAGACTCGACGATAAGTTCATCTTCTCACCGTTTCTAGCTCCTTGTGTTTGGACGAGTCTTCTACCTTTCTCTTGTTGGGTTGAGCTGGACTCTACTAGTATTCTACTGTACTCTCTGTTGTACCCCTTTACTTTCCCTATTCGCTCTACTGCTCACCCTTTGGTACCTTCTTTTTTTGCTCCCTCGAGCCTTCGGGGTATCCTACTGAGTATTTTCATACTCACCCCTGCTTGGGCTTTGCCCGCACTTGGTGTGCCCTTGCAGACGACGGACAGGTTGGTCGTGACCTCAGTGGAGCATAGGAGTTCGGGAGCTTGGACCGCGTGTGGTGGTCGTGGTTGGGATCCAGGTGGGAGACCCGTTAGCTGTTTCTTCTTGTTTACCTGTTGCCGAGTTGTGGCACTTTCTGGTTGGGCGCGTGTTTTGCCCTTTTCTTTTTAGTTTGTAACTTGTACTATTTATAGGTCGATGCACGTTTGTAGTATATTTATAGTAGTTTCCCTTTCCTTTTTTTTTCTTGTCTTTACTTTTACTCTGCACTATTGCATTGAGTGTGTTGCGTGTGTGTGTACAAGTTCTTAGGAAAAGGCCTCCCCGAGTTGTTGTGTCTTCGGCGCTGGTCACCAACCCCTGGCCTATAGAGGCGGGCTTTGGGTAGTTTCGGCTCGAGACCGGGTAGGGTCGGGTCGTTACAAAGTGGTATAAGAGGTGGTTCGTTCCTTGGGACGTTGTTCGGACGTCCCTAAAATAAAATAGGAATTGGTTGGGATTTAGGGAAAAAGTGTTAACGTGTCTCGAGAGCATCTCTCAGGCCAGGGAGTCCAGTGATGGTGCGGCGGCCGACGTATCCATTCACCAGGACCTTGTTAACCCGCTTGTCAACTCGGCATGCTGAGACACTTGTTGTAGGGAAAATTGGTTTATGCATCACATAGGACTGAGTCTTTGACTGTCCTTCTTGAGTCAGCTCCCCATCATTGTTGTTTTGGTATATACATATATGCTCATCTGACCGCGGCACTCCTTGATAATATTCAAGATGTATCCGTGAAGACAACCAGCTAGGATACCAGCTTTGGTTCGTGACGACGACCCTGTGAGCTACGAGGCCACAGTCCAGGACCCATCATGCGATCCCCTTTCTCCGAGTGGTCCAGCGGCAGAGACCGCTGAGGTTCAGTGGTGAGCCAGACCCTCAGGCAGCAGAGGTTTGGCTCAAGGCAGTGGATCCCCTTTTCAGGCTTGTGCAGACGCTGACAGATTAGAGAGTGGCTTTGGCAGACACCCTTTTTCGTGGAGCAGCTCGGCGTTGGTGGAGTCCGGTGACTCAGTTTATTGACAAGTCGTCACTTTAGTAGGACGACTTCCCGTTGTTGTTTCGTGAGGAGTTTTTCCCCTCCTACTTGCGCTCCGTTCGGATTTAGGAGCTCCTGCAGTTTTAGCAGGGAGGGATGACGGTGGCCGAGTACTCGGCTAGTTTTGCAGACCGTGCACGCTTTTTCCCAGACTTGGTCCATGACGACAACTTCCGAGCACGGAAGTTTGAGCAGGGTCTCCGCTGATAGATTCGTGCTATCATAGTACCCTTGGGCATTTCCACATATGTCGGGGTGCTAGAGCAGGCACTGGTGACAGAGGGCTTCCTGTCATGTTTTGCGGTTGGTAGTGGTAGTGGGTGCGATGGAGCCGGGACGTCTGTCGTAGTTAGCAGGCGCCAGAGGACAGGACCTCGATGCAGGTGGCCTTCCCACTGTTGGTTTCGGAGACGTGGTCTTATACCACAGTGGCGAAAAGGCGCAGGGCCTCAGCCGAGGATGCCCTTTCGTGAGTGGATCTCAGGCCGTGGTCGTACACCACAGTGGCGCTGGAGGGAACCAGGGAATCCCAGAGAGCATCGATGCTATGCTTGTGACGGGCGAGGTCACTTGGCACGAGACTGCCCGACCCGAGTTGCTGAGAGCTTCGGGCAGGCAGCAGGCGCACCACCACGGAAGAGGCAGCGCCGTGATCGGCGTAGTGGCCAGAGAGGTGGTTCTAGAAGAGGAGCGGGAGGAGCTGGAGGTGGGGAACGACGTTACGAGATCTCCCCATCACCACTAGGCAGTCCACGTCAGGCTCCAGGAGCTGACGGTTGGGACCGCGGGTAGCCGCGAGCTTTGGATGTCTACGATCCTGTAGATCATGGGATGGTGAGAGGTACCCCTTGAAACTCTACTACTTCTTACAGTAGAATTGTTAGGCTCTGCGTGTGAAAGGATTTTTTTCCCTGCTCCTCGTTTGAGGTGTTACCAGGGTGACGCAGGGCGTCGGGTGTAACCCTGTTTTGGTAAGGAAAAAGGCATGAGACCTTTCCCTTTAGTCGATGGTGTTGGTTCCTTCTCTTCCGAGCGTGTAAGAGAGTCTTGGTTGAGATACATCGACTGTGGAATCTTGTATGACCAGATATCCTTGGGTGTTTCACCATATGGATATTCTGAAGGAGGGAATCACCGGGCCTTGTTTCAGGTGTGGGCGGTGATTTCAGTCACGACGTGCGACGTAGAGGTTTGACCGGGGAGGTGAGCTACCCCCGAGGGCCTTCGGGTCGTGTGAGACCGTGAAAAGGGATGGTGAGGTACCCTACCACCTTGCCCTAACCCCAAAGTCTAGATTGGGTGCACGACATCAGCATGGGCCGACTTCGCATGGAAAGATCAATCCTTTGGTCTGTGTGCGGTGACGCAGAGCTGTGCGTGGGTTCTTCTGGGTATGGGAAAGCCAGGTGTGGGCTTAGTACCCTGTGTTGCTCCCTAGTTTTGCTTTTCGGGGACGAAAATCTTGAAGGAGGGAATGATGTAAGAACCCAGTTTTTTTTTGTGAAAGACTTTGGAATATTCTTGATGATATTCCAGAGCAGCGCCTTCATACGGCGTGCGGTTCCGAGCCCCGGAGTGGCCAGAATTAAATTTTCAGTGCGTTCACACTGGGAACGCCAAATAAATGGGATAAATCCTAAATGGTGATCTGGATCAGAGATCCGAGTGTACGGATGGGTCCGGAATGGGGTGTTTAACCTAGGAATGACATAAAACTTATCGGCGCGGGACGTTTGGACCCCTCGCTCGCTTCTGGAACGTTAAACGGATTGAATATATTAATTAATTCGTTTAATGGCGAAATGATAGTATCTCTTAAACAGTCCTCATATTAGAAAACTGAGGGCACCGTTGAGTTCGGAGCATTCCGTTTACCCTAGGAGGGGTATAAGTTTTTGCGGGCGCGGGTCGTTTGTGAAAAATGACCCCAGGGGAGTTTTCGTAATTTAGCGGCTCCGGATGTTAAATTTTACAACTTTTGAACGGGGTATCAGATTAAAATTCAGGGACCGCCATTGTTCTCAGGAGGTGGTGTTTACCCTAAGGGGGGCTTAATCACGACCCCGTCGGGAGTTCGAGTTCGGGCCAACGGGCGGGCGGTTAAGCGTTTTCTATTTAAACGATTAACACACCCACCTCCCTCTTCTCCTTCCCCTTCCCCCTGGAAGCCCCTCCTCTCCCTCTCCTCCTCCACCTCTGGCAAGAAAGTCTAGCGAGGCGACTCCGGCGAGGTGCGCTGGTGTCGGCGGATCGACGCAAAGCTCCGGGCGAAGCCCCACGAGGTAGGATGTGTCGTTTCATTTTTTTTCCTGCACCTACTTCGAACCTGGTTAATCCTGTCGATTTGCTGTTAAAACATCGAACAAATCCCATGGACGCGTAGTACACAATTTTTTCTTTCTGTCTCTTCTTTCAGAATCAAATTCCAATCTCGGGGTCGTCCGCAATCATCCGCCGAAGATCGCGGGTTTTCGGGTTTCGGTGGGTTTGAGCGGCGGCGCGGCTCGGCGGAGGCGGCGCGCGGGTGGCTTCGGCGGTCGGCGGTGCGGGGGGGGGGGGGGGGGGGGGGGTTCGGCGCAGGACCGGGCAAGCATGGGTTCTGGGGGAGAAGGTGTGCGGCCGTGGACGAGTGGATCGTCGGGGTGCCGCGGAGGAGGCCCGCGCGCCGGTCGCGTCCGGCGGAGGAGGAAAGACCAGCGCACGGGTCTTCCTGGGGTCATCGAGGACCGGCTTCGGCCAGTCCGTTTTAGAGGAGGCAAGGACCCGCATGAGGTGGGTCCTATGTTGCAAAAGGAGACAAGACATTTGGACGGTCGGATGAGGAGGGTCGGACCCGCTCGGGTCCGGCGGTTTGAGGCGGGCCGCGGCCAGCAGGCTGGCGGCTCGGACCGGGCCGGCCGGAGTGGACCGGCCCGGATAGGCCCCCTTGCATTCGGGGGGTCGTAACTCTAAAACGGCGCGTCCGATTGACGCGCTGTCTACGGCGGTAGAACCATATCGACGAGGTGGACTTTTTGAGATGGTTTTGGGAATTTTTAATTCCCGAAATGATAGGCCTCGGTGGCGCGACACGTACGTCGAGGGGTTTGACGTCTTTCCGGGAATCTTGTTTTGAGCGGCGCGGATTCATGTGACGTCTGCTTTGAGTGTCGTCAGTTGCGTTGGGACCCTGGGGCAAGGTTGAAGGTTTCCAGGGTGGTTTCGGGCGTTGAGACTGGATTTGAGGCGTGGGCCCCAAGACCCGTCTTTCGAGCTGCGTGCAGCGTTTCACGCCTTTCTCACCGGGCGTCCGTTCGGGACGTGCGAGTAGTCGATTCTGGATTTTTTTCCGAGGGGATTGTAATGGTGCAATCCGACCGCCCCAGTTCGGCACGATGGTGCGGGGCCCGTGAGGGCCGTTTGGGCATCGACGGTGATTTTCTATCTCTATCATCGGGCAACCGTTTTGGACAAGTGATTAGTCCATCTTGTGTGCTTTTTTGAGAGGATCGTAATGGTGCGATCGATTCATGGAGTTTCGGGACCGAGTTGTGGGTCCCACGAAGCACCGCTCGTGTGCGGTGCGCCGGAATGCATCTTTTTCTCTGGATATCCGTTGCACTCATGTGAGTAGTGCTTTTGATGTGTTTTCCCAAGGTGATCGCAATGGTGCGATGCGCCCAACTGTTTTCGTGGCCGAGGCTCGAGATCAAGGGACGTCGTTCAGGCGTGAGGCGGTACTGGCGACTTTTTCATCGGATATCCGTTGGAGGCGAGTAAGTAGTCTAACTCACGTGTTTTTCCGCGAGGATTACAACGATGTTATCTTCTTGGATGTGCAAATCCTCTTGCGTGATCTTGTTAAATGTGGAAGCATGGAAGGTGATCCAGTGGCGGTTCACCCTACCTTGTTTGTAGCGGACCCTTGGCGTGTGATCGATCACTCTTGGGAGAGTGATGTAAATGGTTCACGAGATGTGGTTGGTCGTGCCTGGGCCTTTGAGGTGAAGTTGTTATGTCACGCCTTCACGTTGACATTGGGTTCCATGTGCACGATAGCCATAGGTCTGGAGACGCGGTGTACTCTGGGAGTATACGAGAACACTTGGAGGTACGTGTGGTTTGTACCTGATACGTTCGTGCTCTTGGTTGGGGTTGACTTGGGGCCACATGTCGTGTGGGCCCCATGTGCGTGTCATGTTCTGCTTTGCATACTTTGACCTCTCGCAACATAGAGGGTCTCTCTGTGCTCGTTTGTTTGACCAACAGGGTGGAGTGGTCTCCCCCTGGTTTCGTTCTAGATGGATCGACCAGTAGCGGTACTAGTGGAACCCCGTGATGGAACAGGCGCTGAACCTCTTTTGGGAGAGTTGTTCTGGTGTTGGGTGGTTGCGTGATACCCACTCCGTGTTCGGTTGGCCAGTGTTACACCCTCCAGTAGAGATGGCCAGAGCAGTTCTGAGTTTTACCCTCCAGCGGGGCTGGGAAGTGGGTTACTCATCGACTTCTACGGGTTTACCCTCCACTAGGGCTAGGTAGTGGGTTACTCATCGGCTTTTAGGGTCTACCCTCCAGCAGAGACTGGGCAGTGGGTCACCCGACGTTATTAGGTTCTACCCTCCAGTAGAGACTGTTCATTGGGTCGCCTGACGCACTTATGGTTTACCCTCCAGCAATGACTGGGCAGTGGGTCACCCAACGACCTCTTAGGGTCTACCCTCCAGTAGGGCTGGGCAGTGGGTCGCCCGTCGTCTAGTTCCAGGTCTACCCTCCATCAAGTCTGGGCAGTGGGTCTCCTGTAGAATTATTTTAGGGTCTACCCTCTAGTAGAGACTGAGCAGTGGGTCTCCCGACGCACTTATGGTTTACCCTCCAGCGGGGCTGGGCAGTGGGTCACCTGACGATGTATTAGGGTTTACCCTCCAGCAGGGCTGGGCAGTGGGTCACCCGATATCTGGTTATGAATTACCCTCTAGCAGGGCTGCGCAGTGGGACACCTGTTGACATTCCAGGCTCAGTCCTTTCTACTAGGCTAGTCTGTGGCTTTCCTCCGTGTTTACCAGAGCGGGACCCTTGGTTATGCAGGTCAGTGTTGTGACGACTTGACTTTGAGGAGACCTCTCGACTGCAGGGCAGTGATGAGGTGTGGTTTGTTTTTCCTAGAACTCTCAAGTACGAGGGGCACTTTCCCTACCGAGATGTGTTCTTGTGACGCGATCTAAAACCGTGCGGGCGAGTCAGTGCCGCCCAAAGCGGACAGTGTCAAGGTGTGGTGATTGAGCCCCTTGTCTTGCAGTTCAGGGCAGACGTGCGGGATGCTGGGCGACGATGATGGTTATGTCTGAGACTCTTGGCTACCATTTTCTTGGGCTGAGCTACGAGATGGAGATCCCCTTACGACGTTGTTCGGGCTTCTTGATCGAGCATAAGGATATGTATATACCTAGTTCTAGTACCCACTTCTTGGGTTTGGTTACTCTCCTTTCAGGGGAGGTGAAGACGCGCGGGGTATGCCACGTTCCTTCCGTGTCTAGCTTCTCGTGGTTGGATGAGTCTACTCTCCTGCTATAGGTAGTGAAGACTCGACGAGAAGTTCATATTCTCACCGTTTCTAGCTCCTTGTGTTTAGACGAGTCTTATACCTTTCTCTTGTTGGGTTGAGCTGGAATCTACTAGTATTCTACTGTACTCTCTGTTGTACCCCTTTACTTTCCCTATTCACTCTACTGCTCACCCTTCGGTACCTTCTTTTGTTGCTCCCTCGAGCCTTTGGGGTATCCTACTGAGTATCTTCATACTCACCCCTGGTTGGGCTTTGCCCGCACTTGGTGTGCCCTTGCGAACGAGGGACAGGTTGGTCGTGACCTCAGTAGAGCATAGGAGTTCGGGAGCTTGGACCGCGTGCGGTGGTCGTGGCCGGGATCAAGGTGGGAGACCCGTTAGCTGTTTCTTCTTGTTTACCTGTTGCCGGGTTGTGGCACTTTCTGGTTGGGCATGTGTTTTGACCTTTTCTTTTTAGTTTGTACCTTGTACTATTTAGAGGTTGATGCATGTTTGTGGTATATTTATAGTAGTATCCCTTTCCTTTTCTTTGCTTGTCTTTACTTTTACTCTGCACTATTGCATTGAGTGTGCTGCGTGTGTGTGTACAGGTTCTTAGGCAAAGGCCTCCCCGAGTTGTTGTGCCTTCGGCGCTGGTCGCCAGCCCCTGGCCTATGGAGGCAGGCTTGGGGTAGTTGCGGCTCGATCCCGGGTAGGGTCGGGTCATGACATAATAACACGAAATTTTTCAACCACTTCAAATTTTCTTATCTTGAAACCAAGATATAAGGCATCCTCATCAGAATTCAAAAACTCATAAAATTGGCATGGTTCTATCTCTGGAGTTAAATCAAACCATCATGAGTTTTAATTTTTTGAAAAGATGGACCAGCCACATAATGTACTAAATTTTGAAACTGTGATGGATCTGGAACCAAATTATTAGTAACTTCTCTGGAACTATGTTCACCATATTGGTACCAAAAAACTTAATCATTTTAAAAACCAAATCACAATCGATGACCCCCAACATTTTCAAATGTGTCAAACCTCCTGAGATCACATTTCTTTTATGAACACTTAATTATCCCTTCAGAAACAACTTCTGTTTTGATGATGCAAATGATAAAAAACTTCAACACCCTCAATATATAAAGGATTTATACCACAATTATTTGGATTCCAGTGATGATTTATCTAATCACAATCATGTAATAATAACTATTGTCGGCTGCCTTACTCTATATTAATCTAAAAAATATAAAATAAAAACTATTTATGATCAATTTTATACAAGAAAAAGACAATCCAAAAGAGTAAAAATTAAAAAATCCTAATTTACTTTTAAATAGTGTCAATTTTATCTAATTCCACTGATTTTTACTAAAGACTGTTAATTTTTACAAATTATGGTGATTTAATGTTCATTTCTACTAATCATTACAAATTACCACTAATGTTTACTAATTTTTTCTAATTACTACTAATTTTTAATAATTAAAATGATTTATCGTTAATGTTTACAAATTTATCACTGATGTTTAATATTTTTTTCTATTTTTACAAATTAATATAAAATAATAAAATATTTTATAAATTATTCAAAAATGTGTAAATCATAAAATTTCTAATTTTCAGGCCATGAGTAATTACTAATTTGTGTCAACCATGTATGTACAAATTCGTTACTTCTCATGGGCTAAAAATTGATGACCTATTTCATTTTCCCTTCTTAATAATTTCTAATAATTTATATTAATAGTATTTTCTAATAATTTATATTAAAAATAATTTTTAATATTTTATATTACTATTTATTACTATTTATTACTATTTATTAATATTTATTACTATTTATTACAATTTGTTACAATTTATTACTAATTATTACTAATTATTACTAATTATTACTAATTATTACTAATTATTGCTAATTATTACCAATTATTACTAATTATTATTAATTATTGATATTTATTATTGTTTATTACTAATTATTACTGTTTATTACTATTTATTACTAATTATTACTAATTATTACTATTTATTAATATTTATTACTATTTAGTACTATTTACTACTATTTATTACTATTTATTACTATTTATTACTAATTATTACTATTTATTACTATTTAGTACTATTGATTACTATTCATTACTATTCAATACTATTTATTACTATTCATTACTATTCAGTACTATTTATTACTATTTACTACTATTTATTACTATTTAATACTATTTATTACTATTTATTACTAATTATTACTAATAATTAACATTTATTACTAATTATTACTATTTATTACTATTTCTTACTATTTATTACTATTTATTACTATTTATTACTATTTATTAATATTTATTACTATTTATTATTATTTATTACTATTTATTACTAATTATTACTAATTATTACTAATTATTATTCATTATTACTCATTATTACTAATTATTACTAATTATTACTAATTATTACTAATTATTATTATTTATTACAATTTATTATAATTTATTAAAATTATTACTATTATTACTAATTACACGTAATTATTACTAATTAATGATAATTGAACCAAATTTTTACAAATTAAAATTATTTACATTTAAATAAAAACATTAAATCTAATTGAAACAAAATATTTTTAAAAATAAATAATGCAAAATAAAACTATCTAATTCTAATTTAATTTAATTATCGCTAATTAATTATAATTATTACTAAAATAAAATAAAATTAATTAACTAAAAAAATAAAAGCAATAAATAAATATCTTAAAATTAAATCTTTTGCTAGATGTAAACCTTGAAAATTGTTTCGCTGTAAAATTTAAAACATCAAAAAAACTGAAGTGAAAAATATGAGTAGAGAAAGAGAGAGGAGTTCAGAGAAGAGTGAAATTGAAAAAATCGGATGGGGGTATATATAGTGTAGATAATTTGTGACAGGGTTCCCATCGTAAATAGTACTATTTATGATGGGACCCATCACAAATGCTAACCCCCCGTATTAATTAGGGTGGTGGTAAAAAGGGTATTTGCGACGGGTCCCATCGCAAATATTTTCCTGCCGACATACTATTTTCAATGGGTGTAAACTCCCATCGCAAATACTAAAAACCACGGGATACCATTTTGTGATGGGTGTAAACACCCTTCGCAAATAGGCTTCCCACGGTTTGGCGTGTGGTGCGCACCAAAGTCTTTTGCGATGAGATACTTATTCTCATCGCAAATAAGTTTTTACGACCAACTATTCGCAATGGGAATAGTGGTTTGTCGCAAATAGTGGCTCCTAACATACTATTTGCGATGGGTGCATAACATGTCGCAAATACCTGTTTCCTGTAATGAAAGTACAAGTGTACTCGTATGCAGGTGAGGAGAACTTGGGAGTGCAATGTACATGCAAATCATGATAGATATGCATGCCCTTATACATATTGAATCAAAGGACGATATGTAGACCTTCATAAAATAATTAATTATTTGCAATCATTTCATATAGTTAAATAATTAATTAAATAATTAAACCAGACAAACAAAGGTCATAAAATTGCTCAAGACCAGTCAGTGGGTAAAATAAATGCGCGATAAAAATTAAATTGCAATAAATTAAAGTACACGGATATTTAATTAAATTCAAATAATTTAATTATATTCAGTCCCTTAATTAATTTAATTTTAATTCAAAAATTTAAATTAATTAATTAATTCAATTTAATACCTAAATTAAATTCATTTTATCAGGATATTAAAAATATATATATTAAACTAAAATTAATTTTAATTAATTTAATTTATTACTGAAATTAAATTAAATAAATATGATTATTTAAATAATCTTATGGGCCCTGAGACCCCATGTCAGGCTTGTGTGGGTCAGACGAAACTTGGGTTGGCCAATTCCAGACCATGAAAAACTCGTGTAGGGCTAATCTGGCCCAAACCTATTTTGGATCGGGTGGAACCACCCAGAACCTTTGCAGGCAGATCCAACACACCAGAACTAAGGTACAGGTTACCTCAGATGTTGTAGGGATGGGGGGATGGTGACAGTCAAACTAGCAAGCATAGTGGGGGTTCTATAGTGTCGACATGGGGCTATCGGGAGCTGGTCAAACCGGTACGGGGGATGCGGGAATTGGCGGTGTCAATGTAGGCATGAAATGCCAATGGTGGGCTAGACAGATCTAGATAGTTCGGCCTCGATCGAGGTGGTGGTTGACTTCATGGCTAGTAGTGGTGGGCTCACAAAAAAATTATGGTCGGCTGGAACCGCGGTGAGAGGGAGGCAGGATAATGCAGCATCCCTAGTACGCGTTGGTCCGACATGGTTGGGGGTGGTGACCTCGAGGTCTTGACCGGTAAGCACAAAAGGTTGAGCAGCACACTAAGAGTGGGTTCCAACTACTAGGCATCGGAGGGAGGTAACCAAAGGGGGTTCTTTGGTATCCCGCTGGATCTGGTCATTTTTAGCAGCGGTCGCTTGAGGTGGGTAGATCACTGACTGGGACGCGAAGGAGTGAGGCGATGACCTCTGTTGCGATGAGTGAATGAGAGGAGGCACCGCCATTGGAGGAAGTGGGAGGTGAGGCCTCTACTTGGGAGGAGTGGTGCCGACTATGGTGTGGCTTCCTCCAGTCAGGTGAGGCGGCTACTGGGGGGTCGTCGGCTGCTGGATGGCTTCCTTGGGAAGCCAAGGTGGCCCCCTCAAGATATATTTTTTGTAAAACATTATTGACCTTCTAAGAAAAAAACACTCATTGTATTGAAGTTTTTGTTTTGTTTTTATCCTTATCTTTCTAATGCCTTTTATTTTAGGCGTGTTGACTTGATGCTTCTATTTTGACTGTTTTTCGGTGTAGAAAAATAGAATCAAGCCCATTATTTTGTTTTTATTATTTCAAGCCATGCCTCCAGAATAAAAACACAACCAGTGAACTGCCCCCTTTATAATTTCTATAAGTCTATTAGAATAGCCTTGAAATAAAAAAGTAATTCTCATTATAATAAAATTATTATTATTATTATCATAATAATGAATACATAACCAGTGGAATGAAATCTGGCTAAAAAAATAAGTGTTATGGTCACCTGAGTTCCTATCAGATAACATATTCCACCTAAAATTGTCATTGACAATACAACCCAGGTAGAGAATCATATATAGATTCAAGTTTTAATACCTGAAAACCACAAAAACTGTATTAAAATTTTCAGATGTCCATTATATGATCATACAAAATCGAATCTATGTGCAATTGGTTTTGTTGGGACTGAATTAAATCCCTCTATTGAATTTAATAAAATATAATTTTTCTTTGGATCAGAAAAGTCATGTGATCTCTTTGATGCCAATTGAAGGTATCGGAGCCACAGTGGAAACCGATGGGCTAGAAATTTTAAAAAAAATCATCACCAAGATGATGGGACTTGTCATCTCTGGCAGTTTGATCCCTGGTACAATCCAAGGCTCTCTCATGAATTAAATAGAGAAAACAAACGTATGCCTTATTCGATTGGGTGGCACGTTCTACTGCATCAAGTCACAAGTGATCATTGTATGAAGGATCCAAAGTTGGACCCACTCTAGATCATCCACATGTGCTCTAAGAATCCCCATTCTCTTGTTAGTCAAAATATAGGTGCTAGCGTAGAGATCTGATGAATCCTTTGACGATGTGACGATCATCTCGATTTCTTACCTTCGATCCAACGAAGGAGAACTTGCCTCAGACACTTAGATAGAGGATTTATCTCTCTATAAAGTGGTAGGAAATATAATATCTCATCTATTGGAATGAACATAACCAAGAAAAGCTTCTCCTCTACTGCTTATATAGCGGGTCAAGCAAAATATCTGAAAGGGTTCCCCGACCATTGGAAATTAAAATACCTACTAAATGAGAAATAAATAATTATGATGAACTAAACTGAATCAAAAATATTATTTATATTTTATCACATAGTTGTAATATATATTAAATATATTACATGATAAAACTAAGTCATTTAACTTTACTCATCATTCCCACTAATAATAAACAAACCTGGAATATTAAAATAATATTTGTTCATATAATATTCTCCCTCATATTTACTTAAAAAATTGTAAATACTCTTAATAAATAAATTCAACTTAATTATTATTTACTTGAATAATAATTTATTTATTTATTTATCAGTGATCATCAATACTTGGACAACCATCGGACCTTATGGTGGGTCCACCATGTCCTATATAACTATTCACCATAATAGGGATGATTCTTGAATATGCTATTATGAATGACCCTCTAAGACCTAATATCGATAGTATTGAATGATATTCACTAACCAAGAGTGGAGTTTATAATCCCATAAAGTCCCCTAAATAGATAAGGAGTAGTCATAGGAATAACATCCAACCTACAAACATGCACTGTGTAATATAATCACTTTGTCTTTAGATATCTCATAAAGTATGACACACACATGTGTCATCATCCTTTTCTTTCATTATTTTTTATTGATATAACTAGACAGATTTACCCTCTACTACCTTGTCCAAGGAATTATGAAGGTACTACCATCCGGATCAACCAGGCTTGAGATATATTACTTCCTCATCCCGTAAACGACAAATACTTTATTGACCATTCAACCAATGTCATACCACAAATGATACAAGCTACCTCACCATTATTTTATTATAATGGTTTTTACATTATATAAAAGTATGTAATCAAATGGAAAACATTGATATTGATCTCAATTAAGGAGACCAATACACATGTTCATAGATAGGAATGACTGATGACACCCAAAACATGTGTTGTTCCTATTGGTGGGTATGTCCTCGTGATCTCAACTACTAAAGATCACCAAGTGTGAAATTCATGAGAAGAAGTTTCAATGCTTATGAACCCCCAACACTTGATAGTCAAATATCAATTGTATCAATTCAGTATGACGTATCTAGACCATATGACATATATTTAAGATTAATGTTATGTATCTCAAGGTTCTCATTATAGCATAGGTTCTTCTATAACCTTTTTATGCGATGATTAATATATGAAAATTTCCATTTAAATAGTATATGAAAAAATTTAGACAATATAATGGTAAGAATATATCATGTATATCTGACTATATACATGATATGGTAATCAAAAGTACTATTCAAGTTGGGTCAGGGTAACCCACTATTACAAAAAGTATGCTACTTAGTTTTTCAAGTTGGTGCACATGTCTCTAGATCTTATTTCCAATGACTGTATTAGGGAATGGAATTTTGGAATGGGTTCGAGGGATTATATCTAGTTTATTCTAATTAGTATGTGCCTACCCACATATATTTAGGTTATAGATAAGGTTATTATGGCTGAGGTGAACAAATCAGAGAAGATAGGAATCTTTGGAGAATTGGTGGTAGTGAGAGGTAGCTAGAGTTCACTTCCTGGTTAGAAAAGAACGCGGTATTACCATTAATAAGGTGTAAGTAGAAGTGTAAAATAGTAATCAGGGTAGATTTAGGTGGTATATTACCAGTTTGGGTAAAAGGGACACCTCAAATCTAATTTTCAAGCTGCACCTAGGGTGTGTCACACTTGTAGGAAATCCGGTCATCTTTAGTGTTTATGTGAGAGATCATCCCAAGGTAGTAGATCTAGATATACCTTCACCAAGGGATCTCAATTCAGTCCTAACATAGAAAAAAGGGATGGTATCTCAACTTAGTTCTAAGGTAGATGCTCAAGTGGAAAAGAAAGGTAAAGATGAGGTTGGACATCTTTAGGTAGCAGATTGTGTACCAGAGACAACAAAGGCAGGACTCACTACTATGAGAGGTATGATGTTCATAGAATCTTCTATGATTATGTTTTTTTATGATACATGTTCAACTCATTATTTTATATTATAAAAATTTATTGATATTTTGGGATTTTTTATGGATCTCATGCCTTTCTTGATGACCCTTTCCACTCCTTTAGGAAAGAATATAAAGTAGGGATTTAAACGTCTGGAGTGTTAGGTGGTGATTTTCAATTGAAAAACTATTTGAGAACTTTTATTCCTTGAAATTGACGTATTTTACCTTATCATTATCATGGATTGGATGATTATATATAAATATCAGATCATTTTATATCAGCATCAGGTACAATTTTTCCCTCTCGATGGAGTCACTCATGTCTTCTAGGGTGATTGGGATACATGATTGGGAAGATAAAGTCTCATTGCTCCTAGAGATGAGTTGATCTCATAACAATTGTTAGAGTTGTTTCTTAATGTAATTGATCCATGTCTTAGAGACTCTCTTCCAGTGGTGGTGCGTAAGTATCCTTTCAATTTTTCAGATGATTTCTCTAGGTTATTTTCCCATATGGAAGTTGAGTTCTATATAGACTTTATTTTAGGGATAATACCCATTTATATAACTTTGTACCATATATGACCCACAAAATTTAAAGAATTAAAGGCTCATGTGGAGGATATTAATGCTAAAGGATTTATTCATCCCACTATTTCGCCTTGGGAATCACCAGTTCTCTTTTCAAAGATAGAATATAGGATTCCTTGGATTTACATTGATTATTAGAAACTCAATCAAGTGATAGTAATGAACAAATATCCCCATCCCATGATTGATAAATTTTTTGATTAGCTTAAGGTGGCTCAATGGTTTATGAAAATTTATCTGAGACTCGGGTACCATTAGCTAAGTTTTATGGATGAATATATTCTTAAAAATGTTTTTAGGAGTCAGTAGAGTAACTATGAGTGTTTAGTTATTAAATTTGGCCTTATTAAGACTCATGTGGTTTGTATGGAATTGATGAACTGAATATTTCATTGGTTCTTTGATTCCTTTATGGTTATATTTGGGGATGATATTCTTATTTGTTTCTAAATTAGAGAAGGATCATTTTAATCATCTAAATATCATCCTAAGAATCCCAAGATAACATTTTCTATATAAAAGCTATATAGATGTCAATTCTGGATTCAAGAAGTGAGATTTCTGGGCTATGTAATTTCTGATATGGGTTTCTCAATGGATCCTAAAAATATTGAAGTGGTGATATATTGGGAGCTTCCTAGGAACATGTTTGAGATCCAAAGTTTCTTTAGATTGGATAGTAATTATAGGCACTTTATTTGGGAATTCTCCAAGCTTTCATTCCTAATGACAGAGTTGACCTGTAAGGGTGTAAAGTTTTATTTGGAGTGATTAGTTCTAGAGTTATTTTGAGTAATTGAAAATGAGATTGACTTCAGTGCTAGTCTTGGTTCTTCCTAAGTATGGTGTTGGTTATGATTTATACTATAACGCCTTGGGTATGGGTTTGGGTTGTTTTCTAATGTAGAGGAGATAGGTAGTAGATTATGGATTTTATTAGTTATGACCTTATTTAAAGAACTATCTCACTCATGATATTGAATTAGTGGTGGTGATTCATGTACTTAAGACTTGGCACCACAACCTCTTCAGGGAGTGGTTTACTATGTATTCAATATATATGATTATGAAGTATATTTTCACCCAAAATAATCTCAACATGAGACAGAGACATTGGGTGGAGTTTCTTCAGACTTTTTATTTTGATATTTCTTATACCCCTAGTAAATGGAATATGGTTTCATATGATTTGAGTAGGAAATTTCCAACTCTGACAGTAAAGGAATCGGTGGAAGAGTAGTTCTTGATAAGCTTGTTCATTTAGATCTAGTTGGATGAAGTGAGAACTGAAGGATGGTTATTCCTAACTTGTACTCAAGTTGTATCACTTATGGATGATTAAATTTGAATTAGGAAGTCTGAGGATATAGATTGTCAGTGTTTCAATAGGAATATTTTTGGTGGAGGGACCTCAGGTGAGTGATCTCGGTCTCCTGATAGAGTTTTACTCTTCCAAGATAGGAGAGTTGTTTCATTAGAGTTGATGAAATATTTGATGGATAGTGGACACTGATCGAGTTGTACTATGCACCATGTAGTTACCAAGATGTACCATGATTTGAGATGTCATTATTGGTGGCTGGGAATGAGATAACCAATTACGGGTTGTGTATCTTGGTGCCCCATATGTTATAAAATTAGGGCGAAACATGAGATACCTAATAAGTTGTTACAACCATTACCAATTACAGTATAGAAATGGGAGATAGCCATGGAATTTGTGATTATTCTACCTCCTAATCTTAGTGATAAGGATATGATATGGTTTATTATTGACCGACTCATAAAATTTGGCCATTTTCTACCTATAAAAAAGTCTACAAAGGTAGAGGACCTTGGAAAATTGTATATGAGGGAGGTTTTTAGACTTTATGGAGTTCCATAGGCTATTATTTATGATAGATACCCTCACTTTACATCATGATTTTAGAGTTTATTCAAGAAAATGACGGGTATACAGTTGAAGTTGAGTACAATTTATCACTCATAGATGGATGTTCAGACTAAGAAAGCCATCCATATTCTTGGAGATATACTCTAGTCATGTGTTCTTGAATTTAGAAGATTTTAGGAGAAACATTTTCTCTTAGTGAAGTTTTATTATAACAAAATTTATCTTTCTTTGATCCAAATGAAACCATTTGAGGTATTGTATGGGAGACCTTGTGGGTCACCTCTCTTTTAGGAAGAGGTTAGAGAACAATCCTTGGTTGGAATGAGAATTATCAAAGAGATTACATATATCACTAAATTGATCATAAAGAGGTTTTCGATAGCTCATAGTTTCCAAAAATCCTATGTCAATTGACATTTTTTTCTATTGTACTTTAAGGTGGTTGATAGTTTTTTTTTCTTATAGTTTCACCTCAGTTGTGACATATATGCTTGGGGAAGAAGGTTAAGTTAGCAACTCATTATGTCAGCTCATTAGAGACTATGGTGAGACTCGACAAGGTGGATTCTAATTTGGACTTACCTATTTTTTTGACGTCTATCTACAATGTGTTTGGTGTTTCTTAGCTGAATAAGTATAAGTTAGACCTGTCCCACGTGATTGAGTGGGAGAATGTTGATATTGAACCTGACACCTTAGTGGTTGAAAGGAATGTTTAGATAGTATACTGATAGGATAATGTGTTACATAGAAAGATTATTTCACTATTTTGAGTGAGATGCAAGTGTAGTAGGGATAACCATGATACATGGGAGTGTAAGGCCTTGATGATGTAGTAATGGCCTTATATTTTCTTAGGTTTGTGATTAGGTTTCTTTTTGGGGATATAATGGTTTTATGGTGGGGAAAATTTTCACACCCATGTATTTATAACTAGGTACAGAGCTCTCTTTCAATATTATATTTTCAATTTTAGGGTTACTTTTATGCTAGGGATGGTTTTTGGGTCATTGGTAGAATCAGGAGGCCACTGGCTAATCGGTGGAGGGAACCGATTATTCGATGCTATTTTGAAGAACCACCACACCCTTGTAGGTTCCATCATACATTTGGTGGAATTCCTATAGGTGTAGATATTTTTCCTACACCTACTATGTAACGTACCTGACCTAGAATCCACTAAACTGGTGCTCCGATCTGGGTGGTTACATGACCTTAAGAACGCCTCACCATACGCCAAAGGTTGCCGACTAGCAGCGGGGGTCTATAAAGTAAAGTGGGGAGACTATACCCCCTTTTTATCAGAGTAAGCCACAGCTGAAATAAACCAGATAGCTGAAACAATAACCAGTAAACATGAAACAAGTATAACAATTATATCCATCAATAAATATGCCATTCCATACTACAAGTGCAAGAGTGAACAAAACCCAAAAAATGACAATGGCCAAAATCCCCAAAATGGCCCCGACTCCAAGTCGGGTTCCTCCACCAAGTGCTACCCATTTCCACTCAACTATCTAGCAAGGACCATTGCCCTTTTCTTTACCTGCAAATATGAAATCTGCTCAGGTACCCAACAGTGGCCCGAGCAGGGTGTGAGTACAACTCAGTAGGCCACCACCAACGGTGTCTACAAAATATCTAGTATAAACAGGTAGTGCATGCAACAAGGAAAATGAATGATAAATGAAAATTGATTAGTTAAGATTTCATTACCAATTCTGAGCCAAAGACATTACCACTTCCCTAACTATCCATTTGTTCCAATTATCACCATTTTCCATTCCATCCCATTTCCATGGGTTAATCACATACATTTTGTTACATGGGTCTAAGGCCAACAATCACATGCTAGAGGGTAATCACATCGTTATCCTATCTCACTAGGACTAACCCCTCATAGAAACCATAACCTCACCTTGAAGCCTCAGTCCGGGTGGATGCAACCATTAGGAGAATAGACCCTCAGTCCCCTTTCCTAACTCGTGCATTTAGGGTGGAGTTTAGAGCCTCAGTCTTCACTCGACTCGTGGGAGTAGATCCTCAAGTCATACCCCACTCTATCAAGCCATGTGCACATGCTTATATATAAGTAACTATTAACCTTCCAACCATTTCCCATCGGCAACCATCATTCACAACAACCCACATGGGAAACCACATCATGCCTTAACCCATTAACACCTTACCATTTCACATCATTTAACCATTCACAAAATTCCCATGTGTTATGTCTATCTCACTAAGCATTCCATCCTAGACCCATAATCTATCCCATTATGGTCTTTAATCATTTTTCACAATAACCCATTTAACCCGTTCATCATTTCTATGAATCAACCATTCATGCCAACATGTTTATCAAGGGTTCTACAATTCATTACAACAAGTTCACTCGTTTAATGACAATCCCTAAACCCGAGATAAGCCGGCACATCCCATGGATGGCCCCAATTAGGTCAAGTCCTTCCCATCACATCCCACAGGGATCGTGAGGGTTCCCATTAGCTATTTAAAACATCATTATTCTCAAACATGCCAAGGATATTCACAACATAACAAAGGGAAAGCTAGAACACAAATTGAAATGCACAAAAATACCCAAATAACCATAGACCACCTACCTCGAATCCGCAGTTGAACGCACCCTAAATCAAGCCCTTATACCTTGATTCGACCAAACCTTGGAGCTTCAACATAGAACTCACCCAAAAGATAGGTTTTTAGGGTTTTGGAACAAGAGGGAGAGAATACACAAACCCTAAGACAAGAAAAGAACCAAGGAGGAGATTAGCCTTACCCGGAGCTTCAATCTGCAACCAACGACACCAAAAACTCCTTAGAAATGAGGGAGATCAATATCTTGGATCTCTTGGGCGGATTAGTTCATTCCTAGGGTGAAGAGGGAGGAAATGGAGGAAAATCACGAGTTTGGGTTATAAATCTCGGAGTGGCAATTTTGTAAATTTTACAACTTTAAGTGGCTGCACGGTTTAGCCACACAGTTTGGAAAACTGTGCGTAAACCATGCGCACACCACTTCCTGGAGGAGGGGGAGTCGCACAATTTAGCCACACGGTTTGGAAAACCATGCGCAAACCGTGCACTCGCTTCTGTCCAGAGGAGGGAGGGTCGCACGACTTAGTCTGGGCAAGCCGCACAGTTTGGCTGACCGTGCGCAGGTCGTGCGCCTTGATCTGCTTTGCCCAGACTTCCCTTCTTCCATTCCCCAAGCCCCCGGAACACCCCCAAGGCCTCTCACACTTCCAAGAAACCTTTTAAATCATCAAAAGAAAAGGGTTCAACCCAAAACACAACAAAACATACCTTTCCAAAAACCGGGATCTTACAACCTCCCCACCTTATAACGGCTCGTCCTCGAGCCGAGCTTCCAAGCCTCATTGCTCCACCAAAGAGAAGTGTTTGGGCCACTTATCCCGCATATCTGATTCCCACTCCCAATTTTCTTCTTGAACCTTCCCATGCTGCCATATTAGTTTCACTAATGGCACAACCTTGCCTCTCAAGACCTGTTTCACTACGATCCACCACACGAACTGAATGCTCCTCAAAGGACGCATCAAACTCAAACTCCACATCATCAACATCAACAACATGAGATGGGTCAGGGTGATACCGTTGAAGATGTGACACATGAAACACATCATGAATCCCCCCATGCCGCTGTAGAAGAGCCAATCGGTAACCCACTGGTCTGATCCTCTCCACAATCTCAAAAGTTCCCGCATTCCTGGGCACTAACTTACCCTACTTCCGAATCTGACGGTGACCCAACCTTGGTGACACCTGAAGGAATACTTTATCACCCACCCAAAACTCAAGAGGTCTATGCATCCAATCTGCATATGACTTCTGCCTACTCTGAGTCATATCCATTCACTTCCTGATCAACTGAACTCTCTCTGAGGTATCCTGCATGAGACTCGGCCCCAACAACTCAGATTCACCAGCCTCTAGCCAACACAACGGAGATCTACATGGTCTCTCATAAAGCGCCTCAAATGGTGCCATCTGAATTGTAGCCTAAAAACTGTTGTTGTAGGAAAACTCAACCAATGATGGGTGCCTCTCCCAAGAACCACCAAAGTCCAAGACACAAGCTATCAACATGTCTTCCAACACTTGGATCGTACGCTCTGACTGCCCGTCTGTCTGCGGGTGGAAAGACGTACTCAAAAACACATGTGTACCAAGCGCCTTATAAAACCCTTTCTAGAAGCACGATTTGAAACGTGGATCTCAGTCCAAAACTATGGTCTGTGGTACCCCATGCAACTGCACTACTTCCTGAACATACAACTCACCCAACTGGTCGACTGTAAAGGTCTCTTGAATCGGTAAGAAATGAGCCAATTTTGTTAACTGATCCACAACCACCTAGATTGCATCGTTCTTCTATGGTGTCCTTGGAAGACCCATGACAAAATCCATCATTACATTGTCCCACTTCCATTCCGGAATGGTCAATGGATGCAACAAAACACCTGGGCGCTGATGCTCGGCCTTCACCTGCTGACAGGTAAGACACCGTGCCACAAAGCTCGCAACTTCCTTCTTCATTCTAGGCCACCAAAACTACCTTCAGAGATCATGATACATCTTGGTCAAACCAGGATACACTGCCCACTTCGATGCATGAAACTCGTGCATCAACTCTTCCCAAACACACTTTGGCACAACCACACAATCATGAACACGAACAACACCTTCCACGTTGATGGCCCAACTGGAAGGTAGCTCCCCACCTTTAAGCTTTTCCCTCATGGACAAACACTTAGGATCATCAAGATGAACTTCCTTAACTCGACCCAAAAGCGTCGAATCCATCATTAAGGAAGTAAGAGTGATCTAACCACTTTCCTCCTACTCCTCCAGGTGCATCTCTGCAAACAAATCCATCACCCTCCACTAGGTGCTGGACTCTTGAACTGCTTGATTCTGAATCTTCCTACTCAGAGCATCAGCAACATTGTTTCCCTTTCTCGGCATGTACACCAACTCAAAATCAAAAGACTGGAGATATTCAACCCATCTTCGCTGTCGAAGATTCAGATCCCGCTGTGAGAAGATGTACTTCAAACTCTTGTGGTCAGTAAACACTGTAAACTGTTCTCCCAACAGATAGTGCCTCCATCACTTCAAGGCGTACACCACTGCAGCCAACTCAAGATCATGAGTGGGATAGTTCCACTCATGGGGTCTCAACTGCCTTGACCCATAAGACACTACCCGCTCATCCTGCATCAACATAGCCCCAACTCCAATTCCGGACACATAAAAAAACACGATATATTTCTTACCCGGTTCAGGTTAGATCAGGATAGGTGAGATCTTCAACTGCTTCTTCAACTCTTGGAAGGCATCCTCACAATCCCCCGACCACTCGAACCTGATTCTCTTCTTGGTCAAGCCCGAGATTGGTGCTTCCAAGTAAGAGAATTCCTGAATGAACCTTCGGTAATACCCAGCCAGACCTAGAAAACTCTGAACATCAGAAACACTCTTGGGATGCTCCCAAGGAACAACTGCCTACACTTCCTCTAGATCCACTATCACACCTACCTCTGAGATGATGTGACCCAAAAAATGCACCTCACCTATCCAGAATTGACACTTGGATAGGTTGGCGTATAGCCGATGCTCTCTTAGCATACCCAAGATGATGTCAAGATGTTGGGCATGATCGTCCTGAGTTTTCGAGTACACTAGGATATCATCAAAAAAGATGACCACAAACTGATCTAGATAGGGATGAAAGATATGGTTCATCAAATCCATAAACATTGTCGGCGCATTGGTCAAGCCGAAAGGCATTACCACAAACTCAAACAACCCGTACCGACTTCGGAAAGTGGTCTGTGGTACGTCAGAAGACCTCACCCTCAACTGGTGATAACCTGACCTCAGATCAATCTTAAAAAACACTGATGCACCCCTCAACTGATCAAACAGGTCATCAATTCTAGGAAGAGGGTTCCAATTTTTCACTGTCATCTGATTCAACTTTCGATAGTCAACACACAGCCTCAACGACCCATCGACCTTCTTTGAAAAAAGCACAGGAGATCCCCAAGGAGACGGACTAGGGTAGATAAACCCCTTACACTCCAAATCCTCAAGCTGAACCTTTAGTTCTTGGAGTTCTACCGGTGCCATTCGGTATGGCGAAATAGAAACTGGCTCTGCTCCCGACAGTAACTCGATTGTGAACTCAAAATCCCTCTCAGGTGGAAACCACGAGAAATCCTCAGGAAACACATCCTAGAACTATTCCACCACTGGAGGAAAAAACATGTTGTTCCCCACTTTCATCATCATCGAGCATGAGAGATACCACTCGGGCCATGATCCCACTCATCTATTGACAAAATGGTCCTGGTCGCCCTGCTCGAACATCTCATTCGCCACAGTGAACGTAAGTGTCACCCTCAAGCGACCTGAATGATGCTCTGCGACGATAATAGTCTATGTGTGCTTGGTAAAACACCAACCAATCCATTACTAAGATTAGATCAAACCCAGACATCTCGAGGACAAACAATTCCCACAGAAAACTATACCCACCAACTTCCAAGGCACATCCCTTGCACTGCTTGATATCCTCAACCCACACCCCCAACGAAGTGTCAATTGACATAACTCCACACACCCCTTCCACAGGTAAACCTATCACTACCACAAGTTGAGCAGAGATAGAAGAGTTTGTGGCACCTGTGTCAAACAATGCACTAGAAAAAGTGGAAGCTACAAGAATTGTACCTCGAACGGTCGATGGTCTGGCTTCACCAATACCGGGCACAAACTGTACTGCCTGAAGCTGACCTGCCCCTCTACCCTAGGCTCCAGCCTGAATACTCTATGCCGCACTGCCCTGCCGGTGTGAGCGATCTTGCCCTGGAGTTCCACGTCCACCGCCCCTACCAGTACGGCTCGTGGAGCTCCAACTGCCTGCCTGATATGGGGTAACTAATCCCCTTCCCATATTTGGTACCTACTTCCCACTGTCATACTCGCCCACCTGCCGTGGGTTCCAACAGAACTTCGGCACATTCCCCATCCTTCCGCATGAACGACACTCAACTGGAGGTCGAGGACACTGACCACACACATGTCCTGGCCTACCACACTGATAGAAGAACACTTGATTCCCACTCTGAGAGGTTTACCCTCTCTTCCAGCCACTTTTCATGCTACCTCCATGTTGTGAGCTCTCATGGCGTCGCTTCCGACCCTCAGAAGATGCACCACTCGTCTGCCCCACCAGCACCACAAGCCCACTACCCGAAGCTCCCTTCAAGTTTCCTTCCGAGATTAATGCCTGATCCACTGCCTCTGCGAACCTATTCAAGCAGAAGATATTTACTTGAGACCTGGTCTCATATCTTAACCCATCCTGGAAGCGCCTTTCCATCACTGCCCCATCCCCTACTAACACTGGAACGAAGCGTCTCAAATATATGAAGCGACTAGCATAGTCCATCACCGACAGCGATCCCTGAGTCAGACTCATAAACTCTGCAGCCCGCTCCTGCCTCAAAGTCTCTGGGTAGAAATGCTCCAGAAACATTTCCTGAAAAACTTTCCATGAAATTCCCTCGGCCTGTTCGATTTGAGCCTGAATGTCCCACCAACACCTAGCCTGGCCCCGCAACATATAAGCAGCCCGCTTTACCTGCTTCTCAACAAGGGTCTCCAGATGATCCAGTATCGTCTGGACAGACTATAACCAGAACTCTGCTGACTTTGGCCCACCCTATCCAGTGAAATTTGGAGGGTGCTGTAGCTGGAATTCTCTGGTCAGCTGAAACATACTCGGTGCAACCTGCCCTAGGTCCCGATCCATCATCTACATAAGGTGAGCCAAGTTCTCTCAGAACTGGTCTTCTCTACCTTCATTGATTACCACATTTTTTCCCCTCTACTGGAGGAGTATTCTCAGCAATATCCTCCCATTGCCCAACTGGTAATCGACATCGTGGTGGAATCTCTCTACAATGTCAAGCACAAGATTTGGAACGCGTACCATAAAACTTCACAACTGCAGTAAAAACTCTTCACTAGCTACAACCGCCCCAACCATTCCTACCACGGCCATGGTCCATATGGGGAAAACAACCATGCACTACCACCAACTCACACATCATTTTACAAGACATTTTCCACTTCATTTCAAACCCTTAGATTTCATTAAACATCCCTTACCCACTTTTTTTCTTACATTTTTCTCATTATTTCTTGGTTTCGTGAAATTCATAATGCACCCTACTTTCTTGCCTCACACACCCACCCCGTGCGTGTGCCTCATACAATGCATGTCATCACCTATCTCCCTAGGTGCCTATAATGATGCATGAATGTCAATCCTCATGCCGTTAAGGCCACGAGCCAAATATCATAAAATAATCACATCAAACCACATGTGCATCACCCAACGGTGAAATATCATCAACTGTAACAACACACAACCAAGAACAACATTTCCCACCTAGGGTGACTTGGGTTTTCCCCCATACCTGGGTTAGATACTCCCAAGAATGAGCTCATTTTCAAGGCCCAACACATCCTAACCCTTAGCTATCAATCTCAAATAACAAGACCTCATAGAAGGATAAGAAAGACCTCCTTTGATACCACTTTGTAACATCCCCGACCCGGAAGCCACTAAACTGGTTCTCTGAGATGGGTGGTTAAATTACCTTAATCGTGCCTCCCCGTATGCCAAAGGCTACTGACTAGAATCGGGGGTCTATAAAGTCAAGTGGGGAGACTATACGCCCTTTTTATCAGAGTAAGACACAATAGAAATAAACCAGATAGCATAAATAATAACCAATAAACATGGAACAAGTATAACAATCATATCCAACAATAAATATGCCATGCCATACTACAAGTGCAAGAGTGAACAAAACCCAAAATAAGAAAAATGGCCAAAATCCCCAAAATGGTCCCGACTCCAAGTCTGGTTCCTCCACCAAGTGCTACCCATGTCCACTCAACTATCTAGAAAGGACCCTTGCCCTTTTCCTGACCTGCAAACATGAAATATGCTCGGGTACCCAACGAAGGCCCGAGCAGGGTGTGAGTACAACTCAGTAGGCCACCACCAACGGTGTCTATAAAATATCCAGTATAGACAGGTAGTGCATGCAATAAGGAAAATGAATGATAAATGAAAATTAATTAGTTAAGATTCCATTAACCAATTCTGATCCAAATACATTACCACTTCCCTAACTATCCATTTGTTCCAATTATCATCATTTACCATTCCATCCCATTTCCATGGGTTAATCACATACATTTTGTTACATGGGTCTAAGGCCAACAATCACATGCTAGAGGGTAAGCCCATCGTTATCCTATCTCACTAGGACTAACCCCTCATAGAAACCATAACCTCACCTCGAATCCTCAGTCTGAGTGGATGCAACCATTAGGAAAATAGACCCTCAGTCCCCTTTCCTAACCCATGATTTTAGGGTGGAGTTTAGAGCCTCAGTCTTCACTCGACCCGTGGGCGTAGATCCTCAAGTCATAACCCACTCTACCAATCCATGTGCACATGCTTATATATAAGTAACCATAAACCTTCCAACCATTTCCCATCAGCAACCATCATTCACAAAAACCCACATGGGAAACCACATCATGCCTTAACCCATTAACACCTTACCATTTCACATCATTTAACCATTCACCCAATTCCCATGTGTTATGCCTATCTCACTAAGCATTCCATCCTAGACCCATAATCTATCCCATTATGGTCTTTAATCATTTTTCACATTAACCCATTTAACCCGTTCATCATTTCCATGAATCAGCCATTCATGCCAACATGTTTACCAAGGGTTCTATAATTCATTACAACAAGGTCGCTCGTTTAATGATAATCCCTAAACTCGGGATAAGCCGACACATCCCATGGATGGCCCCAATTAGGTCAAGTCCTTCCCATCACATCCCACGGGGATCGTGAGGGTTCTCATTAGCCATTTAAAACATCATTATTCTCAAAAATTCCAAGTATATTTACAACATAACCAAGGGAAAGCTAGAACACAAATTGACATGCATAAAAATACCCAAATAACCATGGGATATAAATTGTAGACCACCTACCTTGAATCCGCAGTTGAACTCACCCTCAATCGAGTCCTTAGACCACTATTCGACCAACCCTGGGAGCTTCAACCTAGAACTCACCCAAAAGATAGGGTTTTAGGGTTTGGGAATAAGAGGGAGAGAAGACAGAAACCCTAAGACAAGAAAAGAACCAAGGAGGAGATTAGCCTTACCTAGAGCTTCAATCTGCAACCAACGACACCAAAAATGCCTTAAAAACAAGGGAGATCGATCTCTTGGAGCTCTTGGATGAATCGGTTCGCTCCTAGGGTAAAGAGGGAGGAAATGGAGGAAAATCCCGAGTAGGGGTTATAAAGCCTTGAGTGTCAATTTTGTAAATTTTCCGACTTTAAGTGGCCGCACGGTTTAGCTGCACGGTTTGGCAAAACGTGCACAAACCGTGCGCACGCCACTGCCCGGAGGAGGGGGAGTCGCATGATTTATCCACATGGTTTGGAAAACCATGTGCAAACTGTGTGCCCGCTTCTGTCCAGAGGAGGGAGGGTTGCACAGCTTAGTCTGGGTAGGCTGCACAGTTTGGCTGATCGTGCGCATGCTGTGCGCCTTGATCTGCTTTTCCCAGACTTCCCTTCTTCTGTTCCCCGAGCCCCCGGAACACCCCCAAGGCCTCTCACACTTCCAAGAAACCTTTTAAAGCCCCAAAAGCAAAGGTTTCAACCCAAAACACAAAAAAAACATACCTTTCCAAAAACCAGGATCTTACATACTAGCTAGCTAGTGAGGCTCAGCTGCTAGTCAGTGATGTCGCTAGTCATGCAGTTTAGTAAGGGAAAAATAGTAATTTTAGACCAAATTAAGTTTTTAGCCTCCCTAATTTGAAACTTACATATCTAACTCATTATTTCATGATATAGAGGATAAAAAGTTTCATTCATAGATCTCCTCCTCTCTCTAATGTTGATTCTCTAGTTTTTTTGAAGCTTAGGTTTTCATTATTCATAATCTGGTAAGAGGACTCCTTATAATCTGATATCTCCTCTATTTCTTCATGTTTTTTATTTCTCATGAGACTATATCATTTTATTCAGTATATAAATAGATAATTGACCATTTTTTATCATATCTAGGTTCTTAAGAATCTGATCACCTTGTTTCACATCACTGTTCTTGAAGAGGTAATGTCATTTCATCGTTATCATAGTGGGTGTATTTATTTTATAGTCTAACCCTTAGCATGCCTTATGTTCTTTGATGATTACTTTAGTTTTAATTATGAAATTTATTTTGGTAATGGATTTAATCTTTGAGGTATATTGTTAGGATTTTAAAAATGGGGTCTTTGATGTAAACTATTTAAGACACATTTTGTGATTAATCAATTGCCTCAAAGATGATTTTAAAAATGAAAATGGTTTTTTATATGATAAAGTGGTTTGGATTATAAAAAAAACGTTTTTAAAAAAACGTGGCTTGAATTTTAAATGTTTTAATCCTTGGAAAACAATTATGAGAAAAGGTTTTGCTTTCTGTAATATAATGGCGTTGTAAATAACATTAGGGATACCTTGGGATGTGGGTAAAAATAAACAATTACTAGACCTAGTTGAGTTATCTATCACTAGGGGAGGTTCCCTGGATGTCATAGAGACTAAGGGGTAGCCTTTTTGAGGGACTTAGCTTCCCAAACTTTAATATTCACATAAGATAGCCAGTGTTCCTTAGTTTGTCTTAGTGGTTTTGTTTTATACACCCTTGTGTCATGTATTTCCCTCTTAGTTTCTTAATATTAAATTACATGCATGATATTTTGATATGATTATTTTCTCACTTGCTCTTATTATGTAAAATTGATACATGTAAAATGTTTACTTATATTTTTTTTCATTTGGAAATTTAATATGTCATATTTCTCTATTTTAGTGATTACGGAATGATTTTTAAATAAATGGAATGATTTTTGAAAAGAAAACTAAAGGAATATTTATAAATAGAAAATGATTTATTCTGAATTGTTTTAAAAATCAGTTTAAAACTCAAACTAATGGATTCATGTGGTTAGTCATTGTATAGATTCCTTAGTGGTATTATACTTGGAATTTTTTCTCACATCCTAATTTTTCCTTTGGGTGTTTGTAGCCTTGATTTTAGGATATAGTTAAAGGGAAGAACATCATGTAAAGGATGACTCTCCTTGATTGTGTTTCCTACCAGTGGGTTGGGTCGGAGATGAATTATGGTCACATGGATATGAAACCATGGTTTGTTTTGGGTTCTATGTTTTTTATGGTATTTTTATTATTTTTTCAGACCTTTTTATCCATATATTGGATGTGACCTTTATGGTTGTTGTTTTTAAATATGATATATTTTGGTTATCATTAATTTTACCTTGTTTGTTTATTCTATATCATATGTCTGTTGAGGGTGAAATTTTTACCATCTTTTATTATATGATACCCAGGTGCTTGCCTACAGCCTTTGACAATCAGGAACACACTTTGGGCCTTATATATAGTCAAATCGGGTGAAGTTATGGGTTTACCTAGTTTGGTCTATTACAATGTAGATAGGGAACTAGATCAATGTAATGACAAGAATACTCTAATGCCATCCAATAACCCTACTCAAGGTAATAAAACACCATAGCCTTATAAACCTTCAGAGTCTCATAGAATTATTACTAAATAAATGATTCCTTAAATCCTTACCATGAATAACCTTTTCATATCTTAGTATAAATGATATACTTCCACCACTTACAACTCAGATCCTTGAGCATAAAACTAGTGAACATGAGCTTAGGAGACTCCAGAAGTTAAATAAAGTTGAAGATATTCTATATATTATTCATCCACTCTTCCACTTCCTTATAATCTTTCTACCCCTGGAAGAGAGGAGGAATCATGTTCTGAAACTCTAGAACATAATCTATAGATTAATAAATTGTAGGGTTCACATGCAGGGATTCACCTATATCTCCCTCTTGAGAATCCATCAAGACTTAGTGGTGGTGTACTCTAAAAGAGTGAGAAACATGTAACACAATCAAAAGAGGCATTAAAATTAAGTGTTTTATAAAACCAAGAATAAAACAAATAATCAATCTCAACATATTAAGATAAATTCATTTACACCACCATAGTACCCAATATTTACTTATTAAAATTCAAAACATAAGAAAACCATCAAATTATTCTTTTAAAAACATATTAATTACCCCACAACCAAAAGGTTTCATAGAAACTATTTTTCAAATAACATTCCATGGATATCTAAATTTTTTTTAAAGGAATCATTTAAATAATTTACAAACCAAAACCTTTAAAGATACTCAAAGGAGTTTTATAAGATTCCATAATAAATCACTTAAAAAATCTATACATCCCTTTTTCATTAAAAAATCCTTTATAAGTTCACACTTCACTATAAATCCAAAAAAGTTTATATAATGTCTTGAAATTTATAAAAAACAAATCAAATAAGATTAAAAACACCTATAAATATCGTTAATTCATCTCAAATCAACAAAATAAAAGAATAAGAATGATTCAGAATCAAAGAGAACCAAAATTTAAAATTTTGAAAAAAAAATGTGTATAATTTTGCATCACGGTTTGGAAAAACATGAGTTAACTATATTATGTCAAAATTAAGCTACCCAAATTAGTCTACACATGGTTATCTAGAACATTCGTAATAAACTGAGTGACCCTAGGATTATTCCCATTCCCACTCTAAAATATCGTTTCTCTCAAATTAACTCATAAATATTCAATGAAAAACAAAAAAACTCAAATAAAGACTAAAATCTTGAAAATAATCAAGAAAGATCACATATTAAAAACACGTTACACATACATTGAACACCCCCACTAACTCAAGGTTCAATATGAAAAGTGTGGACCATGAACTGACTCCCAACTACCCCTTAAGATCTATTTTTTCTCCTATCTAACATAACTCCTCAAACAACAATCATGCTCTGATACCATTTTTTAACAAACCAACATGAGCTACCCCTAATTTAGGTACTAACATCAGACAATAACATATACCAAAGTGATTTCCCAATCACTATGGGCTGGAAACTAGTTCCTGGGCATCAAAATATATTCATGTGGAAATTATTTCACCTAATAATGTAATAATAAAGAAATGATTCCCACCAGTAATTTTAGTATGACCACTCCATAATTTGGAAATACATACAAAATAAATAAGAAGATTCATATTAATAAAAATTAGACAAGTCATAAACACATTGAATAACTCAAAACCATTAATAAAAACAATTAAATATATATGAATCCATCCAATATCAAAAAAACTAGACTTAATTAGAACACACAACATAGAGTAGAAAAGGTACCATAGTAGGAATTTTGAGGTTTCATAATGCATCAAATGAACTAAAAACCAAAGTAAATAAACAAAGTAACCATGACTACTCATCTCTGTATTCTAAGAGAGATGCTTATTTTATTAGATCCACCACCACTATACTACGATTAGAAACAAATATCATCCATCACACCCAATAAGAAAATGAACTAAGCCTATAATATGATAGGCATGAGTAAAAATATGCAATAGGCATCCTACCCACACCCCAAGCATAACCATTAAAAATAAATCCATTGTATTCTAGATTGAAATAAAATTATAAATGTAATATTTGTATTTATATTGAAATAGGTAACAAACTAACCTCTTTTGAAACCATTCTATTCAAAATATTGATCTTACACTTTTCAATACAAAATAATACTTTAACCCTTTTTATGTTAAGAAATCATTTGATACAAATAAAATGTTTTAAAAAATTACTTTGGAAATTCCCATTTTATTTGGAAAAATAATGATTCCAACCTTTTATAAACCTTCCAACTTAATGTTAAAATAAGTGTCATGAAATTATTCTTTAAAGAGTAAAATATCAATGATGGTAAATAAAAACATAACATCCAAAATGATAGTAATGTGATATAAAAATGAAATAAATATAAATAAACAATCATAGAAACATGAGAACCATGATTATTACAAAATTGTCAAAATCAATCATTATGGGAATATATAATATCAATGGAGACAATCGAGGAAAACAAAAATATAGAATCCATCTAATTATCACCTGATGCGATTAAAATTACAAACAATTTCTTTTACATAACCATGCCTAACCAAGAAGAAAATACCCAAGATAGTACATGATCCAAAGTTGGGGCCATTATCCAGAGCAGTGATCATAAATAGTGTAGTAATCAAACCCAGATTTCTCACCTTGATACTCATGGTTTCCCATTAAATATAAATAGTGGTGAGAAATTATTATATAATGAGAATCATATATATATAATTGAAAAAAATTATATCAAACTCTCACCTCTGAACACCCTTCATTGATGAAAGACCTTTTATCAAGAATGCTAATATAATAAACATGTCCCCCATTTGGGACAATTTCAATCCAATTTAAACCATATCACTATCAATTTAACCTTTTAATAAATCAACAGATGGGGCTCACTTCATGAGTAAATTTACATCAAGAAAGCCCTTTATAAAGTGAAAAATAGGCATTTTGGACACCATTTAGGAAACCATGTCTGGAATTAATTTTTGAGAACCAAATTATATAAAGATCATTAAGGTATCTCCAATGATTAAGTAAAAATTAGAAAAACATTATAATGAACCACAAACAACCTTAGTTTGAAATTAAATCCATTAAATTTGTTTGGGAACAAAAACATCACTAATCCTACTTTTTATGAGGTTTCTCGACCCATGTTGAGGATTGAATCCTAGTGGGTTATAGATTTTTCAAAAGTTGAGAACCCAAAATCGGGTTTGGAAGATGTTGATGACCCATATAAAAATAAGAACTTGACCCCTAAGTTGTTTATATGGTGACTAAAAACTACATTGTGGAAGATTCACTAATTAAAACATTGATCCACCCTCCTCTATCAAGAGACCGACCAATTATAGTGATTAAGATTGAGTTGGAAGGCATTGAAAATCCCCAAGACATGAATATTGGTTTTCTTTATTCTTTTATTGAGACTAAAAATAATTATTAGGATATTAAAAACACCCGACATATAGATAAGTCATTATTATGAGTTTATGAAAAGGAGATTCATTCTTCTCAAGAGGGTGACATAAATGGACCTATTACTTCCTAAATAAACAAGGAATTAATACCTAAAGAATATTACCCATGTATTCATAGATTAATCAATACTCATTCCTCATCTAGAATGAGGGATTAGGGGGTGTGGTTTTTGGGGATGTGGGTGACTCTTAAACCTTGCATGAAGATAATCAGGATGACAAAGTTATAGATTTCTATGATGATTATTCTATGGAGTATATTAAAAACATCCTCATCCCCTTAACTCAGTCAATAACTTCATAAGATATGGAATAGAAGTATGTTTCCAGTATTAGGGATGAAAATATTATTATATTGGATAATGATGTTTTGAATAAAGTTTTTGATGTTATGAATGTTGTTTTGTGAATAGTTTTCATGAAATAAAAAACAGGCAGTTATTTTTATAAGAAGTATCTTAGACAATATAAAACCATGTTTCATTAAATAGATGACAAGTTCCATCACTACTTTGAATCCTATTATGATAATGAGGAGTAAGAAGATGATTATGGTCTACCTTGGTTTCTTATTTTTCACATTATGTTGCTTTTTATCTGGTTTTTCTTGTGTCTCTCCCATTTCCCAAATTTTTGCTAGATTGGATTTTTGTTATTGATGATTTCACAATCACAATACTAAATGTTTTTTAGGACCCCCTTGGTTGTGTCATCTCAGTGTGAAATGGGTGAGATGGGTGGTCGGAGGATTTTTTTTTTGCTTTATTTTTTGAGTTTCGGAGGTATTTTCACAACCTATTTTCATTGTCATGGGTATTTTTACTTTTTCATTCACATACATAATGAATTAATTTTATTCCAAAAAAACAACCACTTTATCAATTAAATCCCTTTTAAATAAACATATAGAAATTTATGAAAACATCATGTGTGAATATTTATATGAAAATATATTTTAACATTAAAATATAAAAAAAACCTTTTGTTCCAAATGAAAATCAAAAGAGAGAGCAAAACATTAGGGAATAAATTAGTAGATACTATTGGTATAACCTATAAAATATTTAAAATATGGAATAGATTTGATAAATCATTCATGGTTTTAAATTTAATTATATGTGCATGGAGTAACATACTTCAATTCATTACTTTCACTCACCATAGTTTTAATCCACCATAAAAAGGTAAGAGGAAAATTTAAAAAATAATGGGGAGTTATAAAACAAGAAAAACTCCAAGAAAAAATCATGAAATAGCATACCCTATGCCACCATGACCATTTTAAGGTTATAAAATAAGAGTAAAGTAAGGATAGGAGAGGTTTAGAATATGTTTAGATGAGATTTTACCAAAGTATCATCATCAAAAGTGGAATAAAACCCATAGGGGAACTAAGAGGAATAAGGGAGGAATGATATATATGATTAATAGGATGATGGGAGTAAATTGGAAGGAAATAAATTTCATAAATGGATTTAATTCAATATATTTAAAGATTAATCTCATCAAATTAAAAATATAGGTAGTTCTCATGGTTTGGTGACACAATTTACTAAACTATGCACCAACTGTACCACCACCTCTAGATAGACCTGTGATTATTTTCACAACTTAGCCAGATTTTTCTTCCAAACTATTCCCCAAACAAGTTAAAAGGGACTATTTATAAGATACTCATCGTACAGTTAATCCTATATGTGTAAGAAAATCTACATAGTTTTTCCTAATCATGTGCTAACTCTGCAGGGTCAATTTATACATAAAAGTACCATGCATGATTATTACTAGATACATAAGTAAACTATCATGGTTAACTAAATTGTTAACCTTTTACAAAACTTAAGGGTTCATACATAAGAGGCAACGCATTATTTATACTAAAAATGTGGTAACCATGTGATAACCATATAACCCCTAAAAATCCAAAACATAGGAAAAATTCAAACTCAGTCTCATATAACTCAATTAAAACAAAAAAATAAATAAAATAATAAGTAATAGTGAGTTTGGAGTGTGACACATCATCTGAGTCACATTAGACTGATGTATCTAGACCTTAATAAATTGTTTTAATAATTCCATCATGGAATTTCTAAGTTCTCATTATTGCAGATAACTTCTTTTTACCTATTAATATGAAGAATAATTTAAGAACACTATCAAAAAAATCATAAAAAAATTAAATTTAATATATGATAAGAATATAACTTCTAAAAATATAATACATGATCAAATAATAAGATATAGCTGATAAAGTTGGTTCTAGGGAACCAATACCAATAACCTTCCCATTGAATATATAATTTAATTTATTAAATAAGTTATAAAATATAGTCTATGGATGATACCATAAACAAAAAAGGATGTATTATTCCATGCATAAAGATGAACCATGTAAAACACATGTTTTATTTTTTTTCATTATTGCATTTCATACTATATGAGTGATTAATTTTTTTTTGAAGAAAACTCATGTTAAAGTGATCCTTGATCCACTTTTTTAGTTATGTTTTGATAATTATAAATACTTATTTATTTCATAATTATAATTTCTAATAGAATTTTTTTATTTATTATTAAATTATTCTATGTTTATTTTACCCTTACTAAAGTTCTTGATATACTTGTTTAGCTTTACTTGATCATGGATCTACCCTTATGCAGTTATCCTTTACCCTTATATAGAATGTGAAAAAGTGCATCTTACCATTACATAACTTACCCTTATGTGGGTTATGTGAAACATATTCTAAAATTTTCTAAGTTTCTTACCCTTACACAACAGCTTTATTTAACTTTATTTAGTAATAACATTATCCTTACATAGCTTATATAATTTTCTAATTGCCTGTATGCAACCTATAGAAAATTTTGATTAGATTTATGTAAGAATAATTATTTAATCTGAGGCTTATAGATGATAAAATACATGTAAAATGCATCACCTATATGAAAAAATGGATCAACCGTATGAGTAATAGATTAACCATATAACTATGGATCGACTACAAGATAGATAGTCCAATTTTTTCTAACTATTTAATCAACCATAAGGAATTAAATAAAACATGATGTATTCCCTAAATTGACCACAATAACCAAAGTCAACTAACCATAAGTTCTGTACCATAAGTCAAAATGTATTAACCATGAATCCAATAAAATCAACTGTGTGTTGAACCAATCGGCCATGACTGCAAATTTTTCTATGTCCTAGTTAAACAATATAACCATTTCAATTAATCTACCGTGATATTTTTTCTACCGAAAGGTTGGAACTATTATGAAACTTGATCAAATGTATTTTTAAACCTATCATAAGAACTTGACCTACTATAAAACTATTTACCATATCAAAAACATTTCTAGAATTAGCATGTTGGGCTTTTCATGATTTTCATATCTTTATTTACTATAAGTTTTTATTAATTATTTTCATTGATATAGTTAGTCATTAATTATTTTGATAATAAGGAATTTTATTTAAGATAATTTTATACAGGATTTAATGACTATAATATGGGCTAAATTTTATCATTCCTTTCTTTAAAATCATAAGTTATAAATTCAAATTATTTGGAATTTTAATAATTCCATTAACATGTTTTATGGGAGTGTTCCAAAGGACTTTAATGTTGTTTAATAAGGATTAATAGTTTTCTATTAATTATTATAAAGAGTTACACTATATAGACTATTTTAATTTTACTTCTTATTGAAGTGAACAATGTGGGAATATTTTTCTTATGTATTCAATGAAGAAATCACATACTGATTTGGGAAGTATGAAATACAATTTGCTTCATATTTTGAATATTTTTTACTTAAAGGAACTCTATATATTGAGTTTGATAAAGATAATTTTATATCATGGTTAAGGACATTCTTGAAATTTACTGTGTGACACACCTTTTCAATCAATTACTACTTTTGTCTTGAATTATCCATTGCTTCTAGAGAGAACATCATTTCCTCCACACTTAGATCCTTACTCATTCAACTGATTTTTGTGATTCTTACTTATTTATATTATTCTTTTTTGGTTATTGTATTGGGTTATACTAACCATAAAAGTTAGGATCTCGTTTTTATTACCATGTACATAAGGTATATTTGGGTTGTGTCTAACTAGTAAATGGTAAGAGTTTTGATTGTGGCTTGATCAAGATAAAGGAGGTTTGGTTTCTTCACCACCTTAAAATGAAGTTGGTGGGTTGTGACTCCCAATGAGAAAAATTCAGTCTCGATTTGTGCCTCTAGGGTTTAAAAAGTAAGTTTTAATGAGTTGTGACTCCCTTTAAAAGTGATATATTCTATAGTTATTTGGTTTTATTCCTCTCTATGTTTGTAGAGGGGTGAAGAGTAGAGTAGGATCATTTGGATTTGAACTACTATAAAAACCACCATGTTCATATTATTTATATTTCCACTAAATTAATATTCAACATTTATAATAATTCATAAAATTATTTAAAAGGGTCAATTCACCCCCTCACCCTCTTGAATTTTTGGTCAATATCACATCAGGAACTAATAATTGGTATCAAAGCCTGACCCTTGGATTTTTCATATAAATATATATATGTGTTAATCAATTTCTAACTTAACTATCAAGGTTAATTGATTAGTTTTGATATAGAAATAACAAATAAAAATGATGTCTAGACTCCTCAATGACCTATATTCTATGATGGTACTAACTATGGATATTGACAGTCACACTTGGAATCTTTTATTAAAAATTTAAGTATTAATACTAGGAAAATCATAGAGAAACCATAAAAATTACCTAAATTTCATACCGAATCATTAACTATTAATGAATCTATTATATATGTTTTGAATTATAAGGTGATGAAACTTTTAAATTATATAATTGGTATAATTTTCTATATCCATGTATCTACATAAAAAACAAAACATGAAATATGGATCATTCTATAAGTTACTCATTTAGGTTCAAATAATCTTATAAGAACTATGATTAGTATGTTAATAGATAAGTATAAAGAGTTTAAATTAAGAGAATAAGAAATATTTAATCAAATTTTTGATATATTTATGATTATTTTGAATGGTATAAGTAGTTTAGGATAAACATTAGATAATTTTATATTAGTTTAAAGAGTTTTAAAATCTTTACCAAATAAATGGCATGATAAAAAAGTAGTTATTTATAAAAGTAAAAACTTTAAAGAAAAATAAATTAGATGAGATTATTGAATCTGTATTAAAATATGAATTAGAATTGAAAAATATTCCTTGGGATGAAACTTTAAAAAATAAATAAATTTATTTTAAATTAAAATTTACTGCTTACTCTTCTAACTCTAAGCTACAGTCAAGTGAAATAGATGGTGTTGATCATATAGAAAAATGAGGATATATGAAGAATAAAGGTTACTCTTGAATATTTAAAAAGGATAATCATAAAAATGAGTATAAGGATAAGAGAAAGGTATTGATATTTATAATTATGATTACAATTTTATTTTTTATGAGTGATGAAAAATAGGGAACGTTAAAATTTATTACCAAAAACTAAATAATTAAAATAAAAAGTGAGAACAATAAAAAAAGGAAAGAAAAGAAATAGTCATTGGTTGGAGTTACTCTTTAAACTTGGATTCTAATGATGAAACTGGTGCTAAAAAGGAATAACTAAATCTATGTTTAATGGCATCATCACAAGAGGTAAGTTAATCATATTTTTATTCTTATTTTGAATTTTATCCCACAAAAAATAATTTGTAAGAAGATATTGATGGACTAAATCATAAAGTTAATAAGATTACCATTTTTTTAAGAATATTAAGAATAAAAACAGTGAAATTCTTGATGAAAATGAAAATTTAAGAAATACTCCTTTTAGATCCAATTATAAGTTATCAGTTGACTTGGAAAGTGTTCAACATGAAAATAATAAACTAAAGGATTATTACTATAAATGCGATGACGCTCAAAGAATATAATTTGATTCTGTGTTTTAATAAAATGAAAACTATATAAATGAATTCAAAAGGTTTAAATAAAATCTTTTAAGTTTTTTTTCATTGTGGATAAAGTTATGATAAAATGATTAGTTTTCATAAAATGGATAAAAATTAAATCGATGTTAGATATGATAATATTTTACCATAATTTAAAAAAACTTATTTTTAAAAGGTAAAAATGGTGATGTTTCAATTGTTAAATGATGCATACATCAAATGAATTTCCATTATGCAAATGAATATTCCTTGATATTTCCACATTCTCTTGGTCACACCAAGGATTTTATCTCTAAATCATTATCTTCCAGATTACCTATAGTATGGGTTATGAAAAAATCTCATACTAATCCTGTAGTGCCCAAATTCTCATGGGTTCCAAATTATTTTAAATCTATTTTTTGGGGGGAGAATTTCTTGGAAATATGAAAAACAAAAACATTTTATATGGACAGTAGAAGTTCATGACATATCATATCTATAAATTTATATATTTTGATAATTTTGATGTTGGCAGTGCTATGTTTGGTGATAAATAAAAGGGTAAAGTAAACGGTTTTGGAAAGGTTGTAATTTCAAACTCTATTATCATTTCAAATATTTAATCTATTTAAGGTTTATAGTAAAATCTAATAAGTATTTCATAACTTTTTGGTGATGATATAAAATTGAAATTTGAAACTGATAAATGTGTTAATTTTAAATATAAAATAGTTTTATGTTATAAAAATAGAAAAGTTGAAATTTATTAAATTAATTTTGATGAATTAATTGAGAAATTTTTCAAATTATTAAATGATTTATAATATGAAAAAATTTTATGTCACATAAGATTAGGACATGAAAATTTCAAGTTACATCATAAGTTCTCTGAAAACCAAAAAGTGATGGATCTACCCGAGTTAAATATGTGTAGTACCTATATATTTGATTCCTTCATGAAACGTAAGTAGAAAAAGGAATCATTAAAATCAGTTCATGAGTTAAAAACTTTTATATCACTTAAAATTTTACATTTGGATCTATTTGACCCCATGAAAATTTCTAATGTAGAAGGTAAAAGGTGTGTATTTATTATTGTATATTACTATAGCAGATTCACATGGAATTATTTTCTTGAACATAAATATGAAAACTTTTCTAAATTTATTATTAACTTTAAATTGGTTCAAAATTAAAAGGGGTGTCTAATTTTATCAATTATAAGTGATAGAAATGGTGAGTTTTCAAGTACACCTCAACAAAATGGTGTAGTTGAAAGAAAAAAATAGGACCATATGAGAAATAGATAAGACAGTGATAAATGAATATAATTTTCCAAAATAATTTTGGTTAGATGATGTAAACTCAGATTATCAATTTTTTAATATAATTATACTTTTAATAATATTAAATAAAACACCTTATGAAGTATGAAAGAGAAGGGAAAATATAATTTTCTATTTCAATGTATTTAGTTGAAATATTTTCGTTCTTAATACCATAGATTCACTGGAAAAAAATGATTTAAAATTTGATGAAGGTATTTTTATAGGATATTATAACTTTAGTAACTCATACTAATTTTATATAAAAATAATATTAATTGATGAAGAATCATTTATGTTAAATTTAATGAAAATAATTTATAAGAAAAAAATATGATTTAGATCAGGTTGAGGAAGATTTTAGAGATTTTAATTTTGGTGAACCTAAAATTTTAGATTTTCATTTATCAATTAAGGAGGGAGTTTCTCTCTTTAATAAAAATTAAAATTTCTTAATTATAATATATTTTATAATTTAATTTTTGATATAACTAATGGTGTTAAAACCATAAATTTATTAAGAAATTTTTATGCTTTTTAAGCATTTATTTATGATTTTATAACTAAAAATATGGATGAATATTTATATGATTAAAATTTTATTATGAATATTAATAAAGAATTAAATTAATTGGATAGGAATAAATTATAGAGCTTATTAAAATACTTAAGGATCAAAATATTAGTAACATCAGATGGATCTTTAGAAATAAAATATATGAATCTAGTCAAATAATTAGAACCAAATCCATATTAGTTGTAACATCCTAACTTGTTTTTGTTGTATGTGATGTTTATGTTTATAAAATTATCTTTTCATATTATGTTCCAAATATAATATAGGGGTGTTAGATGTTGGTTTTAAGTGTCTAAGTTTTTGAGTTTTTAAGGTCGAAGACTTGAGTAGGTACTTGGCCTTGGGTTGGCTGGAAAACAACCGTTAGTTGGATAGTGGAACCCACTAGACAATTGGTGGGGTTCCTATGAGTATATTGGTTACATATGACCCCACCAGCTAGCTGACGATGCCACTATCTCCCTCATCAGGCCCATCAAAATATCTAATGTGCCCGATCCAAGGGTGAAATTGATGTACCTTTTAGGATTTTAATCCCATGCATCTTTTACACCATTAATTATCCAATTTCAAACCTAATGGTCATAACTAGAATTTTAAACCTTCTCTCTTTAATCATGTAACCCCCATCCTTCTTCCCATAGATATCCTTCATTTCAACCATCGGATAATGCTTAATCAGTGAGTTTTCTTTAGATATACTCCAAATTCTTTATCCTTATTATGAGATGATCATGGATCTATGATGGTTCTATGTTTTCTATCATGATCAAATGATGAATTATTCCTTTATTCATATATCAGTGGTGGATCTAATGATTTTATTCTATTTCTTTATCAAATCAAGATCAACCATCAACAATAATCATTATATTGGTAAGTGTTCATGAATTACCTTCTTAAACCTCTTCTTAACGGTTTATTGATGATGGAACCTTAATCCATTGATAATTCCTTGGTAGGTTGGTGGAGGATTCAACACATCAATGAAAACCCCTCTTGACTGAAGATAGAACTCTCAAGAATGGTGGCATTTATGGGTAATAATTTTAAGAATGTTCATCAAAAGACATTATTATTCTTGAATATCATCTTGAATATATTTTCTATTGATAGATCATATGTCGTTCAATTTCCATTGGCAAGAACCAAGATGCACTTATAGAATTTGTTATGAATTCATGATTTATTCTTTGAATGAAAAAGGACCTAGTGAATTGTTGTTCCTTCCTTCAACATACGTTGTAATTTATTCTGTTGATGAACTTTGTAAGTTATATGACTCTATAATCACCTTCTTGACATAGAATATCCTTTATTCTTATTATAAACCCTTTTATTAAATTAGAGTCATAATAAATATCCTTGACGTTCGAGAAAGTTCTTTATGGATGCGTGATGTGGTTTGATCTTCAATACTTTGACAAACCTTGATGTACTTCATCAAAAACCTTGAGGTGGTAATTTTCCGACCTCATAGAGGTTGTTTATATGATTGGTATCATCATATGGTGTTGTGTGCTGATATTCTCTAGAAAATGTTGGGTTTTATCACATGTATGCATGTTCTGGATCATATTTCAGACTCATGATATGCTATGTGTTCCTTGTTATGTTATTCTCTATTGGGTTGTGTTTTTACTTTGTGTATATTATATTGTTACACTATGTATAGTACCAAGGTGGCATGTGGATCCATCATGGCTCGGTGGACCTAGAGAGGGAGTATGTTCAAACGCTGCATATGACACGATGATTGGACCGAGTTGGATGATGAGGAATGGTGGCCTAGTGTGGCCTAGTCTAGGGGAATGATGTTCCATGTGATATAAACCATGAGGCAACAAGGGTAATGATAGTCTATGTGATCTGACCCAAGAGATATTAATAGGTAATGATGGCCTATTGTTGCCTAACCTGGAGGCCTAGGTCCTATACAACTATTGACCAGCATCGAGGCTGGATCCTATGCTTATTATAACACCCCAACCCCATATGTCCAGATTCAGTGCATTATTTTATTACATAGGCATAATCACAAGAAATAAAATCCCTAAGGACCAATCAATTTAGTATCCTTAAAAAAACTAGATACAAACATAAGTTTTAAATTACATCTTGAAATAAAAAAACAACATAGTATCTCCTTTGAAAACATTAATATCCCTTCAACTATCCCTATAGGTCAGTCATAATATACTTCTTCACATCCCAGGGAAAAATGAATCATAAGAAAGGGGTGAGCTCAGATGCTCAGTATTGATAAAAAATATAGCATAATCTATCATAAATAAGCATAAAATTTTAATGCAAGGTATAAAACCAAAACAAAAGCCATTTAAACATAATCGTATATATAATATGGAAATAATAAATCAAATAATATAATTTAAATATTAACATAGATATTCTACTAGTTTAATAATCACATGTAATATCAATAACTAATCTCATAGTGAGGGAATTCATAATGCAAGAAACCATAACCATACCGTCAAGGCCTCATGCCAAGACCAGAGATAAATCAGTAAAAACCCAAACTAGTTTGTCTTATGAGACCTACCAATGCATTAAGGGGCTATAGAGGGCCCCTCCCATCACTTACTAAGTCCAATGCATTCCTCATATGAAAATAGTGAACATAACATAACATTTGTATTAAAACTAGAATATGAAATATTAATATTTTAACCATAAACCATGAATAGTATCAAAATAGAACATCCACAGTCAAACATATCATAAAAAATTCAATATAATATGGAAGACTGTATCATAATAAATCAACCTCAATTAAGCATAAAATCCAATAAATTATTTTGACATAGATGAAAATAATCTAATAAAATAATTAAAACACTTTGAGAAAAATATAACTTTTTTACTTTGAAATCATTTAAAAGTCACACAATTATAAATTAAATCATTTATTTTGAAAATAACCTTGCAATATTGTAAAGTAAGATTCAAAATGTTAAGGCTTCATAACGGAGGAAATTAGTCACTCGCGTCATACAAGTTTTAAAGAAACATTCTTTCCTTAATTTGATGAAAAGGTCATAAAGTACCTTGTTTGGAAAATGATGGAAATATTATATTCAAAATGGTTTATAAAAAGTAAAACATGGGTAAAAACGAATTTAAATAATTTTATATAATATTTTTAAATACATTTTAATAAACATATACATTGATGATAAAAATGTCCAGTAGATACTTATGTATAACAACCTCGGATAATAATGAGATTGTGAAATTAACCCTTACCTTGTATATTCCTTTAGTGTAGGGTGTGTTAACCTCCTATATAATTGTTAAATAATTTTATTAAATTATACCATAACCATATCCATATTTATGATATCATATATGATCCTATTATATTTTTTGTTAATAATATTTCAGTATTACCATTATTTTGGGTGTTAACTACTTCGTTTTCCCATTCCTATTTTGACATGTAAGTCAAGTTTATTATGAATAAGATATATTTTACTAATATACATAATTATATTAAGTTCATAAATATTATATTTACTCATATTATAAATTTTATAATCGTTTATGAATGGATAATGTGGAAAATTAATCTCACCGCCTCGTGGAAACGGTAGGTCGTATGTATGCACGAGCGACGATATCATTTCCTTGATGGTAAAATGGTATAGAATTGGTTGTTATATTAATTATAAATAAAAAATATCATGTTATATTCATTATTTATAAACATTATACATATCATTAAACACATCCAAATAAATTAGTGTTGAATAAAAAATTATACCATGGCGTGGAGATGGTAAGTCGTATGTACGCACACATAGTGATATTGTTATTCATAGGTTGGATAAAAAGAGGAATATGGTTGTAACATAATCATAATAAAATATTATCATGTATATTATTCTGTATTTATTACTTTAGTGTGGGAACAACATAGGAAGTGGAAGTAGAAGAAGAAAATAACTTTGAAAGAGTTGATAAACCAATTACCTCTTTTCTGGGTATCTCCTTTTGATTTGAAAAAAATGACTCCTTAGGATGGCTTTCTTCCTAAATTATATCCTCTTGGATAAAGTGGGGAAATTTTGGAGGATAATTGGGTAGGTTTTGTTTGATACAAATAGATTTAGTGGTGTGAATTAAAGAGAAGGATAGGTGCCCTTTTATAAGAGAGGTGAGGGGCACTTTAGGCTAATATTAAAATATTAAATTAATATAAATTAATTTTCTATTAAGAATGGATAAAAAGTGATTTTATTCAAGGATAAGATGATTATGGGTCTAAATACCCTCAACCAATTAATTTTAGACATGTTTAGGTTATATTATTAACCTTATCTTTTGGCTTTAATCCTTAGTTAAACAATTTAACTTTTACCGTGAAAACTTTTCTTTTTAGACTATAGAGTTAATATAGTTACTATAAAATTTCAAATGAACCCCAATTGGATAATTTATGAAATATTTAACTCTATCAAATTTATTTGTTCAAACCTTATTTTTTATGACTTTTATATCATTTAATAAAATGGTATTTATTTTAAAATATCATTTATGTCAATTTTGATACTATTAAATATTTTCATTTTTAAAAATTTTACACCGACATGATAACTTTAAAAAAAATACTTCAAATATTTCACTAACATGTCTATTTTATCTATAAATTTTTTTTATGTCATTAATTAAGTAAAATTATATTTATTTTTAATATTTTTAATATCATTTATTTGATATTTCTATTAATAAAATAATTTCTTCTTCACTTTTGTGTCATCATTAATGGTAATTATCTAATCTATAAAAATTATAAATAAATTAATATTATGTATATAATTATTTAATATTTCTATATACTATTTATAGTTGACCATTTCACTTATATAACCTCATTTTAAAAATGATATAGTTATTAAAATTTGAATATGACATTTTAACTCATCTTTAAATAAAATATAATAAATGTCCTAATATAACACAAGTAGATTAAAAAGGATAATATTTATAAATAAGGTTGATTTTGGTTGAAACATAATTATCCAATAAAATTAGGACAAGTGTTAGGGTAATTTTTATATTATTAGAATATTATTTTTACCTTTAATTACCCTATTTAATTTTTACTTTGGTAAATAAAATTCAAAAGTTACTATTTAGAAAAAAAAATTGATCCTATTAGACAACATTTTTAATATTTATTACAACAATTTATGTAAAAAAAATTAAATTCAATTTACATAACCTGTAAAATTACGTTTAATGCTAATTCATAGATGTAGTTAGAAGGCGGGTAAAAGTAACATTCGAAGTTCAATAATTTTTTTATATCTAATTCAATTATGAAAATGATGCCTATATGTATTATGTATCTATTATTACCATAAAATAAATTTAAAGTAAAATAACCTTTTAAATGAAAAATTCAGTTTTTAACAATAATGCGGTATTTTTTTACTATTCATCAAAAATTGAAGCTTTTTAGAAAATTAGAATAATTACACCCTAAGCTAATTTGGATATTACAAATCAAAAAATGAAGTCTATTTTAAAAATTAGAATTTATAAAATTTCATTATGTGGTCAATACTATTTATAACCACTTTCTAAACAGCTAGTTTGATAGGTTGTGGTGCGCTCGAACTCGGTGTTTCATGCAACACAAGCTATTGAATTATTTAAAAAGAAGCATACTATGGAAGATTACAGAGTTAAATTATTCCCCACTTCAAATAATTTCATTCTCAAAATTTCTAGAATATCACTTTATAAAAGAATCCACATGGTTCTTTATCATAAGTTCTTCAGGTTCCCACGTCACCTCTTCCATCTTATGGCTTCTCCAAAGAAATTTTACCAAACAAGTCATCTAATTTCTCAAAACTTTTTGTCTATTATCAAGAATCTTGATAGCCTCTTCATAATAAGACAAATTTCAGTTCCAATCCTATTTCTTCATAGGTGAGTACATGTGTTGGGTCTGGCATGTATTTTCATGATAAGTACCTTATTCTATGTGATTTAACATCATATAACTAGAATTAAGGTCATACAACTTGTCATAATATGACCACGACATGTGAACTCTCAAGAGAATTATAAAAATTATCATTACATACACCTTGAATTGGATAGGGGCACTTGAATATGGGATTTGTTTTTATATTTTTATAATCTTATGGTAATATAACCATATATTGGGGGCCCTTAACGTAAATTTTACTCACACTCAATAAAACCTTAAGTATACCTAGCACATATGTAATAAATGTGAGCCTTTATGACTCGACCATTCCTAAATAGTTACAGTTCCATCAAGGTGGACCATTTTTTCAATACATGATGCTTCCAACTACATCAAATGTGTAGGAAAACCCCTCTAAGACTATGTGATTCATTGTAATTTTGAGAAACAAGAGGTTTATGGGGAATAACCCATACTATGTAGGCCAGGGGTTCATGGTAAATAGAGAAACTTATCTTGGGGTTGAGAGTGGTTGAGGCTTGTTACGACTGATAGGTGACCTGATTGGTAACCAAGTTGAGTTGGGGGATTGTGAAATTTATATAGATGGAATTTATTTGGGTTTCATTATGAATCCCATGAGGGATCAAATCAATCCATATATATTCCTTTCAAATAAATACCTCTATGTTGATCAAGATCATATATATAGGGGTGGTGTTTTTTTTTAAAATTATGGATGAAACTAGGATATATAATATGGTTGTCACTATGTATCTTATTGGGATATAAATCAATCCACTTATAGTTATTGTTTTTCTTCCCACATAGTTGAGATTCGTATGAGGTAAGGGGGATTTTTTTCAATCCATGTAATATTTATAAGGCTTCATATATAGAGATCCTACTCACATACAATAAAAGAGAAATCAGCCCTACCTTAGTGTAGAGATATTATAAAAGTGAAGTATTACCGTAAAGGTTCAAACACTAAGGTAAGAGGGGACATATTGGTGATTTGTAGCTAGACCTGGGATAGGATATCTGAGTATAACTATGTATCATGTGTCGATAATAACTAATCTAAATACATATCTTAGGTAAAAGGTCATAAGAACCTGTCTAACTCATATGTATGGGAAAGGGTCATACCACCCCTCAAAAGAGACATTTTACACCATCATCTAGATGAAATTTCTCTATTTATTGGATATATATTGACAAAAAATTGTTCCCATATTGCAAGAGGCTTTCATTAACAAGGAAATATTCACAACCTTACATCCAAATAAGTGGAAATGCTCTTGATATATATTAGGCACTGAGGAAAGCTAAAATGGTGATGAACCTCTAAATTAGCCTAATATAACATACCCAAATGTGGCTATGTATCCTAAAAAATTATAAATCTTGTCATGCATATCTATTCTAAAAAAAATCACTATAAATATTGAGCTCATATATAAGGAAAAGAAAAAAGGGTCACCATTGTCTCATAAATTATGTTTTGATATAGGATATGAGATTTTGGAATCACTATATATCATTAATGGATATCTATCAATCTAGACATAGTTCTCAAAATAATTTCACTTCCCAGAGTTGGAACATATGTACAGAAAGGAAATTTTTCATTATGGTTGGCCTCATAATGTGATATCCAAGAATCTCTACATATCATGCATGGACTGTAATCATGCCACACATCATTCTTAAGAAGAGAATCCCCTATACATATTTGGATCATTTTTAGGAAAAGGTGAATTTTTTTCTTTGAGTATAGGTCACCGCGTAGGGGAATCCACATCAAAATCTCCCATTAAAATATGAACCATATGTAGTAGGTGGGCATGTTCACATTCTAATAATGAGAATAGTGGTTTCATTTAGGGTGTAGTGCTTGGACATCACTACATATCACATAGTGTTGGGAATCAGGATTTTATATAGTTCTTGAAGAATGATTCCATAAATAGGTATAGATCTTATATGAGTAACAAGGGTTATTAATGATCTAAGTCATAGGCCAAACATGTTTTGAAGAATTCTACTTGGAACTAGCTCTCATTTAGGGAAGAAAAAGTTCATAATGAATGGGCCACACTAAATAGTTTAATGTCATGTGAGATGGATATTTGTTAAAAGGGGAAAACATAACCCATTAAAAAAATTGTTTGGGATGAAATTAAATTATCTAGGCATCAATGTGTATCCCAAAATAATGGTAATTGTGGATGGTACAATAACTAGAATGTTGAGACCATCATGTTGTGCATATCTTTTTTGCACCCATTGTGGTTTCCTTAAAGTATTCTTTCAAAATTATATTGGTATTGGTGTGGCATATTAGGATGAATTATGGGTGATAATTCATCCAATCAATCATGCCACTTACCATAAGTGTACTTAATTATGAGTTTAATCGGACTCCTAACTTATCATCAAGGCCTTGAAAGAGAGAACTAGGAATCTTACATGGTGACTCCAACCCCAATAGATTGAATGTATCAATTAGGTAAAACACATAAATTTGACTATCTCACATTTCTACAAGGGATTAAATCAAGTGGAAGATGCACTTTCAAAGAGAGTGATCATAAATATGAGCATGATGTGGTCCCCTAGGACCCTGAATTTCCATGCACTGTTGGTGGATATATATATGATGGGTAAAATGCACTATTCTATTTTTAAATCTCCTTGAAATGATTGAAATTATACGATTTAATTTTATAAAATAAATTATATGGTTTAGGGACCCTAGATTCATTGGTAATATATGGGAATTATTTACTGGAAGAAGTTGTATTTAGGCCTGAGATAAGAGTTCAGTTGTCACTATGTATACCATGTGGAAGGGAATCAATATTTTTTATATTTTTGATATAAGGCCCCTGTATAGATCTAGCTCATGTGTAAAGGATGTTCTTGGTTATTTCCTGAGTGAAACTTAACATTAACAGTCAGTTAAGGGTTTCCTATGTAGACCAATATCTTGCACAAGGGAGTGGTATTTTTCTAACATATCATGTTATAGGGATGGAACATTCCACCCAATTGTAGGTTTATGCATAGCGGATATATACCACATATCCTTTCAAGGATCCAGATCTCATGCAGGTAGTGGGTTACATTGTATATCTCACTCTAAGAAGTTTTAGGTCTTGCAATATTGATCCAATGACATGAAGTTTATTTTCACGTGATAAGAATTATCAAGGGATGATGTTTACGGTCATGTATATTTGACTAAGACTTTATTGTGAGGATTTTTGAATTTCATAGGGGATTTATAACTTTTAATTGAATGATAAAAGTATATAATATTATAATATTTCTTTGATAATGGGTATGATGCATTGATGTGTCACATTGAGGGTATTTGAACCTACTAGATTAGTTGGTTTACGGGAAGTGTAATTCATAACCAAATAATATCTGATTCAATGTGGAGTGGAGACTAATGGGACTAAGTTGACCATTAAAAATGGATGTAACTAGAATCATTCACAATAGGGAACATAACTTACGATTATAAGGTGAACTTCTCTCTAAGGCCAAAGCATCCCCCAGTTTATAATCTTCAAGGCATTGTGTTATTCACCAATGAATCCTTGTGTCATCCCTTTAGACTAGAAAATCATTGTTTCTAATTCACTATAGGTGAAAACTAAGAGAATGTGTCAAGGTTCTTGATTTTCTAAATTATTGTGAAATCTAGGATTCGGTTAGTATTTAATCAGATATCAGATGTTTAAATTTGGTTAATGGATAATTAAATATTTACGAAGGGTTCGAGCATGCTAAATTTTCTTCCAACTTTTATTAAACACATTTTTAGTGAAAAGTAATAAAATAATAAATTATTGATTACATGATCATCAGAGGTGATAATATACACAATGTAAATTTATCATGATGTGTAGATTAATATCACACAACAAGGGTAGGGTTCCATGTCTTTGAATAGAATGCATCTCAATTATGCAATTCAAATTGGCATTCCCAACCCTCTAAAATCACATGAGTCTTTCTCATCTTGATAAATAAGTGTAAACTATGAGATAAATTATGAAATATAAGAGTTCCTCATAAAGAATATGTGGAGGAATTAAAATTTTAACGCATTCAGGAATCCAAATATATATTTGAATAATGTATAGTTAATTTATGTGGACGATGTGTCTTAGATTAATAAGGAAGTAAACATGTTGTTAATCATGTCTCGGTGCTGGGGTGGGGTGAGATATCTTTGTTTTTTTGTTGAATTATTGGAGAGAACTCAACATAGACTGGTAAACTAGTACATTAGAAACCTTTTATGTGAATCAAGATCATACATAAAAGGGGATGCAGGTCTCACAAGGTGACCACATGTCATGGAGTTTAACATTATGTGACTAGGATGTGTAAATTATAGTTTAACACCATGTCATAAGGATATTTTCATGTAGTTTAATTTTTTGTGTCTAATGCATAGTTTTTGTATGGTTTAAGGTTATATGATGAGGATCTATGAGTCCTTCAGTTTATGTACATGTGATAAGGACCTAATTTTCATGAAGTCTAAGGTCATACATTGAGGACTAGGGATGATATGTAATTTAAATTATTTCCACTAAGAATTATGTGCATGGTTGAAACTCTAAAAAGTAATTTTTTCAGAAACATTTCATTAGTGTGGGGAATGATGTGTTATCTATCCATCATGTATAAGAAGTAATATCCATTAGAATAAACCTTTTGTTTGATGTAAGGTCCCTCCCAATTGTGTTCCATATTTTAATTTTATCCCTTAGTATCATCAAAGTTTTGATAATCAATACAAATTCTTCTAGAAGGAACAAGTAGAGACAAACCTTCTTATTGAAGAATTACAAAATAAGGGTTTGATAGAGTTTTAGATTATCTAATGTATAAAAACTATTCTCATCAGGTTGTTATAAATCAATAATTCAATTTTTTTGATTGTTCATCTATAGATATTTGACCTTTGATAATGACCTTGAGTGAGGGAAACTAGACCTTGATGGGTAGCAGTGCATCTATTCCATAAACAAGTGTATATTGGGTCTTTTTTGTAGAAATTCAAGTTGTGGTGTGATATTCACACAAGGAAGGTAGGAGTTTATCTATCCTATAGTTATTTTCTTCTTTCACTATTTTCAGGAGTATATTTGATAGATCTGAATTAAAATACTCTATCTACCCATTTGTTACTACATGATAGTGAGATGAACAGTTGGACTCATGGTATAAACTCTTCAACTTAGAGGAATAAAAATTCATTTCATTTTCTATAAATATTTTATGAGGGATTAAAAATATAGTGATAATATTTAACTTCATAAATTTGATGGTGCTCTTTTTACAAACGTCCTTGGGAGGTATGGACTCAACCCATTTGGAGAATAATCTAGTATCAGTAAGTATGTACCTGAACTGCTTAGTCCTAACTAAGGTATATGGCCCCATGAGATTCATTCCACATATGATAAATGAATAGAAATACTTGGTAGTGTGTAACAATTCTGAGGGATGATGGATGAATTTTGTATATTTGTGAAAAGCATGTAACTTCTTGGTGAAATCAATCCAGTATTGTATCATCATCATCCAGAAATATCCAATAATTCAAATTTAGTGGGAGATACAGGTTCCTGACTGATGGTAACTGAAAGATCCTACATGGACTTCCTAAATTATAGAGAGTGTATCCCCATTCATGATGCATCTAAGGAAGACTTAATTGAAGCCCGGTTTATATATAACTTTCTATTATTTTTTCCCATCCTTGAGGGTGAATTTTTCTACTCAATGTAGGATTTTTTTCCCTTTTTGGATTGGTCCAATTAAGGTTTCTTGTTTTTTTGGTATTATATTATATGTTTTACCCATCCAATAATGGTTGTTGGATCATCGCATCCTGAGGAATTACTACTCTAATTGAATTTCTCCATCTCATAGATGATGACTAGGGTGACTACCCTTTAGTGCATGATGTGAAGGATAGTCTCATCCAAGTCAGAATCAGCCATGAATATGGTAGTTTTAACCAATACCTTAGTGTGAGTGTTTTGTAATTGAGAAACATGATGTAAAGTTGGTTTAAAAGGTAATTCTAACAACATTTCTCTCACATAGCCTATGATAGGTATAAATTATTCTCACTTGATATAACATTCATTTTTTACCAATTTGATCATTAAATCTAATTAAAATTGTACATTTAATAGGGATGTATATAGCTATAGGGATATGTTTGGGATTTCAATTAGGTCTTTGTATTCCACCTCATTATTGGTGCAACCTTAGAATAGTAAAAAGTAGTAGGGAAGGATTTCCTTGGATGGCAAAACAAAGAAAATGCCTAGGAAAACCCAGTTAAACTTTTGTCATTCCATTATCTTCCTAGATGGACTTCAAGATACCCCTTTAAAATATTTCTCCCATGATTTGGTAGTTTCATGAGTATAGAAAACCTCTTTGCCTAGGATATCATTACTTACTGGTGTGTACATTATAAAGGGATGTTCTATAATGAAATCGGCTAGTTATTTCCTCTTTATTTCCTTCTATGACATGAATCAATTTTATTACTATTTCATGATAACCTCCCATCGGTCTAAATTCCAAGTTAGTATAGGGTGGATGAGAATAAACTTGAGTGGCTTGATATGACAGCCCAAGTGGAATTTATGGTGCTATAAGTAATGCCTCATATTTTTCACTATGAGTATGAGTGCAAGGAAATTCTTCTTAATATTATAGTTCAACTGAGATAGTATAAACTACACTCATTTTCAACATATTTCTTTTGTGTGAAAAGGGTTCCAATAGATCGCTCAATGTTTCCATATATAGGATGAGTGGATTCCCTTATACTTGGGTCATTAAAACTGGTAGACACAACAGATATTACTTGAAGTTATAAAATTATTCTTAGTAGTATTCTTCCCATTGATAGGTGACCCTCTTATTCATTAACATAGTGAAGGGGAGAAATTTTATGGCCAAATTATATATGAAACTATAAATGAATTTGAGCCATCCCAAGAGTCCTTATAACTCTTTAAGGTTTTGTGGTGGATACATCATGAGGATTTTAGTAGTCTTATCAAGATTTACCTCAATTCCATGGTGGTGTATCAGAAATCCATGTAATTTACATAACATTTCTCCAAAATCACACTTCATAGGTTTATTAATTAAACTATGCTATTCAAAACTTATATAGATTGTTTGCTGATTAGAGAGGTGATCCCAGCGATACTGAGATTTAACCACCAAGAAATTGATGTAGAATTATATAATTCTTCTAAAAATGGATTGAACTTGTGATTCATGGTACACTGATATGTGGTTATTTCATTATTTAGAACAAAGGTAATGAACTATTAGTATAATATCCCTTGAGGTTCTCTAAACATAGTGGCTTCCTCATCTTCTGGCACCATTATGATCTGATTATACCCTAAGTACTCATCCAAAATGTAAAGGTCTTATAAGCATGTGAACACATTAATAAGAAGTTACATGATATGAATAGGGATATTTTATTTTGGATAATATAAATTCAGATCCCTAAAATTGATATAGGCCATAATCTATCAATTTTTTCACAAGAATGATGTCAGCAAGCCATTTCAGGTACTGTAGCTCTCAGATAAATTTAGATTTAATAAATTTTTCAAATTTTGATTCCACCAAAGTGGAATGAGGTAATTTTTTATATTTTTTATTTCCTTACTACTTTCACCGAGGGTAGGATAAGTATAAACATCCTAAGTATTAGGTAATTTCATGGAGGAATTCTTAATTTCAATTGATTGAGCAAGGAAATTTTATAACTCAACTGAAGCATTGTTTTGGGAATATTTCAGTGGGTTGATTTTAGTTGGAATGACCATTATCCCAAAGACATGGGATAGTAAAAATTTTGGTATTTAGTGGCCAATAAATCATAGATCATTTACCATGATTATAATTATAGGAAACAGATACTCATTACTAGGAAAGCTCTAGGGTCTTGCAGCAGTAATTCTCAAGCTATTGGGAGTGGAAAACCACTTATTACGCTCGGTCATTTTTTCTTTCCTTGCCCTTTTTTAGAAATATATATTTGTGTATTTGGATTCACAATATTCAAATGGGGTAGTATCACCACACAAAATGGTAAATATTCTATCAACGGTGTGCTTCAAACATTTATAAGATGTCGATGGGACATCTACATAGATATGAATCCAAGGTATCAAGAGTAAGACATTACATGTAATTACCAACTGGATAACCATGAATTAAACATTATAAATTAGTTCCATAAATTAGTACTTGATCTTGATCTTTCTTAGGGAATTTTACTCACTCTTATCATATCCTTGAATGGTCAACTCCATTAGAGAAAAATCATCCTCACAATACCCTAAATTTAAATGGTTTTATACTAAGATGTTATTAATCTATGAATGGTTTTCAACCAGAGCCAAAAAAAATGTCAACATTTTCAAGCTAAAATTAAATATATAGGGGTCTAATGTTTCCCTGAATAACTTATTCCTGATATTTCTCTATGAATGAGATAGTTTCATAGAAATATAATAAGGTTATTTTATCTGGATAAACCTCGTCCACTTTAAAAAAATTCTGAAACTTATTGGGGTTTTATAGGGCCTCAATGATCACTTATTTTTGATATTTTGAGAGTGAATAGAATCCAAAATTGGGATCCTCGTCGATATGTTTTTCATTTTTTTAAAGATGACATAATTTGGATGTTGAGGTCTATGCTACTCATGGTGGATTTTCTCTTTGGTATGTGGATTATAAGCTATTTATCTTGTGGTTAATGGGTCTGGAACTTAGATAGAAGTTGAGAATATATCTACTACCTATGGAGTATGCCAAGCTGGATTACCATCTTATTTGGACTGATCAAATAGTTTCACACCTTCCAGGTGGTCATTTAGAATAATTGGGTTCAAAGACACTTTGATGACTCTAAGGTATCTCCAGGTTCTTTTTGGTCTCACTAAAGTTATTTTCCATGGATTTTAGTTGCATATATGGATTCATTGGGGATAGTACCTGGATATGGGGCTCGAACACAACTTCATCTTCCCCTATTTCCTATACTTCTATGGCCTCCACCTCTAGCTCCACATTTAGGTATAGGGAACTCAGGTTCACACATATATTCATCATTGGATAAAGGGTATGATAAATTAATAAGATTAATAATTCCAAAGATAATATATTCATCTAATGAGGGATTCAATTGGTTGGGTGGTGCCCGTGATTTAGACTATGAGTCCATGAAATCTATAAGAGTTAGGTCCATCTTGGGGGTCAGATGAGACTCTTCTTATTATGACTTATTCTATTTATGATGATTATGTTTTCCTATGAAAGATGAGTGTGATGGTGCCCCATAGGTATAAAGGGAGGTTCTAAAATTGTGACTCATTGATGAAGTTTCACTCAAAGGATGGAATGATCCTAATAAACTATCTTTTGGGTCATCAATTTATTAAAATTTTGTTCATTCCTAGCAAAAACTTCTTACCGAATGCCTTTTTCATTTGATTGGGTGGTGACGCATGATACACCATCATTGGGTATTTTATTAGTATCACCAATCTAGAATCAACCATTACCTAGAATATTTCATTGAATAAAAAACATTATTGTATGATGTTATCCAAACTCATTTGAAAATGTAAATAGTCAGGATGATCACTAAGGTTAACCTCACCAAGATTCCATATCTCATGAATGAGGAGGATATTATCTTCCATGGCTACTAAGAACTTGTTCATTTCATGAGGAATATAATTTATTCTTCCATTCATAGAATCATGGTCCTAATCTCTTTTTTCCTCTAGTTGGGGGTGATTTTTATACTATTTCTACTCAGTAATATATTTTGGGTTAGGTGGAGATTTCCTGGGTACTCTAATGAGAATTAGAAATATCTTGAGTGTGATACCAATAGTTTCTAACTTACCTAGAATTTTCCAATATGTCATGGGTAAGCGTTGGGATTTGACCTTGGTTCTCCAAATGACATCCTCTAGATGGTGTTCTATGTCATAAAAATCCCATAACATATGTGGATATTTTGGAAGGATTAGTAGTTTCTATAGTTCATCACAAATAATTTCCACCCATAGCTCCAGTAATTGATCTACTGAGATAATAATGTTGAGTGGATATTTCAATCTCTTTTATCTAGTGATAAAATAGTTGACCTTTCCATTCTCACATTTTTTATGTTTATGAATTTGATAATCAACATTTTCCTTATCACAGAACTAAATTGGTATAGGAATTAATGTTGAAGGTCTTACCAAACTTTTATGGTCCATGTTGGGAGACTACTATACTAGATGAAATCTAGACCAACCAGAGTCTACACAAAGAACCTCAATTTTTATTCTTCTTAAAGTTCTTATGAGACCATCATGGGGCCACATTAGGATAAGAAGTGTGAGAGGTGTTGATCTTAATCTCACATGCCATAAAAGTTTCAAAAAAATGGTTCCCAAAATTATAATGAGGTGGATCGGAGTCTACTCATTCAAGATACAATATAATTTTAGGCTACACAAGGGTGATCCTCCCTTCCAAAAATTCTATTAAAGTATAAATATACTTGTTAGTGTTCTGAAGTTCTATGTGTTTTACCATTTGAATGGCCTCATGATCATGGGAAGCAGGAAAAGATTTATGTGGTATCCCTAAATTATTCAGTTGAAAATTTTCAATCCAATTTTGGTACTATGTAATTGTCTCAATATAGGGGTGGTTTCTTCTATAATGGAATAAAATCTTAGTCTTCCTCAATTCCCATTTTTAGATAAATCAACTATGTAGATTCAAATCTATATTGATTATTAGATTCTTCCCTTGTGGGTAGGTTAACTTCCTCCCAATGGGTGTGAGGAGAGACATTTGTTTCATCTAAGAGGTGATACTTGGTGGGAGTATTTACTTTGGGTAACTCATCATTTATTCTTCTGAGATTGTATATCTCACCCTTGTATTATGACATTCACTCTTCCACAAAAGAAATTTTAGCCTTCCTTAGTGGAGAGTGTGATGCTTCCACATATTTCCCTTTATCCCCAGTATAATAGCATTAAGTCGGTTTCATCTCATCATTTAGAGATGCTATGTTTTAGCTACTCCATTGATTATAGTAGTTTGTAGCATCGGTTTGTACATCGATGAAACCTTACTCTCAAGTTACTATTTCCAAATTTCTTCCCTTAGGATCCACTTATTAAACCATATCATCTACTAGGTTGATAATTATGATGTTACTTAAGTCATATTGGGTGGTAGGAATAATCCCATCATCTCTAAGCAATAGTGTAGTTCTGTAGCGTCGGTTTGTACATCGATGAAACCTTACTCTCAAGTTACTATTTCCAAATTGCTTCCCTTAGGATCCACTTCTTGAACCATATCATCTACTAGATTGATAATGATGATGTTCCTTAAGGCATTTTGGGTGGAAGTAATAATCCCATCATCTCTAAGAAATAGGGTAGTTCTTTACCACCTACTTCCCATTAGAAGTTACATTGAATTCTATTTTCTACCCCTTTCTTTCACTAATTTGTTTTTATTTTAACCCCTTGAGGGGTTTGGTTTTATTTATAATATTTTCCCTTGGTTTTTTCAATAAATAGTTACCATGATGGACCTTACATACATTCTTTTAGGCATATATCTAAATTATAGGGGTGTCCCACATGTAGGGGAATGGATAAGATAACTAACATTGGTATCCACTTCCTAGTTTGGAGAAGTATGATCTCCTTTGAGGGGATGGTAATAATGACCCCATTTCTAAGGGATAGGTTTGAAACATGGATTTCACCAGTACTTTATAAACTTATTGAAGATTTTATTACTTCTATGACAGAGTAATTTTTAAAAATTCACCCCTTCCTATGGGCTGGGGTTTATTTGGATCTTCCACTAACTTCTTCTAGATCCTCTTAGGATTTAATGACACTACGGGCAGAGGTGGTGGTAAATATTCCCCCATAACTATGGGATGGGTTTCTTCTAGACATATTCAATGTCATATTCCATCAATATATTATTTATTTTACATATTTTTAGTCATTCTTGGGCCAAGTGTAGTGCATGCTCAGGATGGGAGATTCACTCTATAGGGAGTTGTCAAGCTACCTAAGATTTTGGATTTCTCATCTGAGGAGCCCTATTTTCTCATTATTAGGTTTGAATTAAAAGACAATTCCCCCCCTCCATTATCTCATGTTGATTTTGTGCCTTCAAAATGGGGTAATTCAATTGTATTGGCCAATTGGAATGCATGCTTCTTGGACCTGTGATCTCTTGTACAACTATGACATTGCAGGAGTTCATGCCCAAAGGGACCTCCTATCCTATGGATGGGGGAATTGAAATGCTCCATTATCACCCCATACTTGTATATGCACATCAAATGAGGTTCAGTTATTATTTTTCAAAGGGTATCTAGTATTTCTAGGAAAGTGTGATTTGGCCTCTCACAGTGCTTTTATGGACTTGGTTCTCAGGCCATGGAGAAGGTGGTGAGGTCTATCTAGAAATAGATCATGATTATGACCTTATGATGATCTTTATATCCCTATTAAGGTATTGGAATATCCTTTATCCACTGAACGTTTTCCCATAAGTTCCAGATTATGTGAGGTATGCATTCCTCCTTTAAGTCATGGGGGATATCATAACTATATGTGGTGATGGGCCAGAACATCGTCGGGATGTTTTTCTTAACCAACTCTTTACATATGTTCCATATAGTTTATTCATCATCGGAGGAGTATTTCTCTACCTAGTCAAGCCTTAGTGGTAACTTCTATATATACAATGACTCAAGGCTTATAGAAGGAAGGGATGGTGGACTCCACTTTAGGTCCCCTACTGACCAAGGTGTGGTGTTTCTGATGGTTAATAGGGTACTATATATGGTTCACACTAGTGTTTTGAGAATATCTCCATATATAAAGGTTCCCTAAAAAGGGAAGGATTTATTTTCTTGGGTGATATATCAGTACAATGAGGTTTTACTTGATAGATGGAAGGGTTAATATCCTCATAATCCATCTCTATGCTTCTGTGAGATAGACTTTCATGGTAGATATGGACTTCTAATTCAGATGAAGATTTAAAGGATCCTTGAGATTCTTCAAATATTCACTTAATGGCCTCAAGGACAATGGAATTGAGTATGGTAGGAATATTATATTTCTCTTTTTGTGGTTGGAATATGTTAGCCTAATATCTGAGATTATATAGGAGTATTGTCTTGCTACATGGCAGTCTCTGAAAAATTACAATGATCATATACTAACGTAATAATATAGGCCAAGTGTTGAGAATCTGCTAGAGTATTCCAATGAGCTTCTGTATTGTTATTGGGAATATGATCATGCCTTTGGGTAAGTTTCACAATATGCTAGTTTACTTTGATTAAAGCAGGAATATGAGCCTGATTAAGTTGTTCATTCCTCACCATAATATACTGATGGACTTTGAAATGGGATAAGTAATATGGTCCCCCACTTATATGGACTCTAAAGAATACTAGTACAGTATTTCAATGGGTGGAGTAGGAATATGTGCATGTCTCCTATAATATGCAAGAATTTTTTTAGTATCTTTTCTAGCAGGGATATGATCCTTCTTTGAGGTTCCTTTTGGAATATTCCAAGGAACCTCAATTGGATATAAATATGGTTTCAATCTTGGTTGGCCTTTGGAATATTTCATTGGAATTCAATGATAGAAATATGCACCTATCTTAAGGTTATTTTAAAATTAATTTTATGAACAAAAATCCAAAAGGGGATAAGATCCTAGTCTCATGAATTCTCCAATACCAATATATTCTAACAATCCTCCTATATGGGATCAATAATACTTTCTTCTCTAGAGTAGCTATTTGGTTATGTTGGACATTCTGATATGCTTCTGTAGCAAATAAAACATGAATGTATTCATATCTCTACATTATCACTAAAATATCTAGGGAAATCTCTTACATTAGTGCTACAGTGTATTATCACTTTAGAATTCCATGTCAAAGAATATAATACTAAATGTTCTTGATTTCCAGACCATGATACAAAACCACTTCAATATAAGTGGAGATATGTATCAACTTATTTCTTCTATTTTCCACTAGAATATGTCGATGGACTTATTGTATGGTTGATGGAATATGATCATTCCCCCTATTTATCGACAAAATAAGTGAGAATACTTAGTATGAATGGGTATGAATATGAGCATGCTCAGTAGGTTCCATCATATTATATTGACGGTCTTGATATGGGTGATCTTGGATATGATCCTGCTCAATGGTTATGACCAAAATATTTCAATGGGATTCATTAATAGAAATAGGAATATGGTCCGCCTCCCAGTGATTTGTAGTTTTTTCTCAATTATATCTCATTAATTCTTGCATTTGGGTGTCTTTGGAGGTGGCCCACTAGACAGCACCCTCTGTAGGGGAATAAGGGGCAGTTATCACATGGAACTGATAGAAGTTGATAGGATCCCTCCTTGGTGACTCCTAAACTAGGATATAGTTATGGTTTACTCTTTGATATGCCTTACTAGTTTAAATAAGGTACTTATTATCCCACTTCATGGATATACTCTTAAAGTGGTTAGTAATGGAGATAGATGTCATCAGGTTTATCATAACCTTCCTTGAATGAGGTGGGCCTATGAGATTTAATAATTCAAGACCCTAATGTGTATCCTCAATGGGTAGGATTGTACAATGTTTTGGGTACACCCTGATAATTTTGTTTTCTACCTAATGTTGAAGGATTTGGGTTGGTGACATTTTTCTGCAGCATGCAGTGGTTGTTGTTATAGTTGATGTACTAGACCACTTGTTTGAAGATACCATTACCTTGTTATGGGGTGAAATTAGTGATAAATCTATCTACATTCATAAATAAAATAATAAAAATCAACATCAATTAGTGTATCATCGCAAGTAATATACATGGTTAAATAGATATAAAAAGGAAACATGATTGATTATTCTTATTATCAGTTCAATCCATTTTCTTCTACAGACAAAGAAAAAATGGTCTAGAATGTGGTCAACCTACATTCACTTTTTTTTATTTAAATATTCACATTGGGTTTACGATTTTTTTTTAATTTGAAATATTATTATCTTGGTGTGAGAAAATAAGTGTCTAAAACCTATTGTAAATTTATTATTTGGTTATCACATAGTTTCACATCAGGTTGGTCATTTCTTTTTTCAACCTAAAATGTTGGATGGGGTATGATTCTTGATTGGGGGTGTCCAATATAGTTTTCTAATCAATTAATTTCATGTTCACCATCATTTATTTCATTTAATTTACAATGATTTTTGTTAATGGAACTATAAACACTAAATGGTTCTCTCATCTCTATTGAATTAAAAAAACTATATTTCAAATGTAGGTGGTCATTGATATTTCTTACCAATGACACTTAAGAACTCACATTGATTGAGAGGATGGGAGTTCGGGATCATGAAACCCAATTAGGGTGAATAATTTAGTACTCTATGACTATCTTATAGATTTATGATATGTTTTTGAATCATTCCCAAATCCCAATACAGGGATAGTTACCCTAAAAACACTAGTTTTTGACCATAGATGAGAGCATTTGTCCATCTCAGAGTTATTCTATTATTGTGACTATCTTTATGTATCACAGGTTCTCCATCTTATCACTTTTTATTAATTAGTGATCCTGGTTATGGTATTACTATGTTTCCAAATCCATGAGGCTTGGAACTATAGATTTTTCACCATCTAAGAGGCTGGTAATTTTTTAAGGTACCTAGATTGAGAAGATAAAGGATATACCTATATATCTATGTGAACTGAAGAAAAACCCACATAGTTTGGAATATTTCATTCCTTTAGGGTCATGTGATAATTATTGATCTATGTTTTTTAATATAATTTGGTAAAAAAACTTAAAAAAATGTGTATAGAAATGTTTGGTGTGGGACTTATGTATGATTGGCACTTTCTAGTTGACCTCAAAGGAGATATAGCCCATCATAGAAAAAATGATATCACAAGCATTATGGAATCACGGTGATAATACCCACTATGAATATGGACCAATGTGGTTTCATTATTTTCATAAAGAATATAGACTCATGAAGATGATCCCCTCCAAGGATATAGAGCAATGAGGATGCATTGGTGTTACAAGGAATTAGGCCTCCTAAAGATGATCCCCCACTATGAATATATATCAATGAGGATAAATTTTTTTCATAAGGGACGTTCCTAGGTGAAGATAATCCCTATCGGTGATATGGACTGATGAGGATGTATTCATGTGACCTAGAAGAAATATAAACCTTCGGGTGGGGCATGGTTCTATCAAGAATATGGACTGAGAGAAAAAGGTTCATTGGAAATATGAACCTAATAAAAAAGACATCCACACCCATAGGAATATTTATATTAAAGGGAAGGAAATAAAAAATCTCATGAGTGGTATGGACTGATGAGAATAATCATGAAGGGTTGATGATGTTGGGATTTAACCTCAAGGAGGTGTCATACATATCACACCGAGTCAATAATCAAATTCCATGTAGATTAAATTTCCATTTGAAGGAAAAAAATATCGGTGAGGATTACACCTAAGGAGGATCCCCATGTGGGGATTTTTTATTATGCTAATGGAATTGTCATTACAAGTTTCTAAGCCCTGTGAGTAATGCTCGGTGTGAGAAAAAAGAGCTAACATAAGATCATACACACTGCATATGGGTGTGGGGATGACATGTTGAGGACACCCTTAAAGGAATATGATTATAAGTCATGTGAAGGATATGAACACATACTACCCAGAGGTTCTAGAAACAAGAGAAAAAATTAATACTATCCATAGGTTTTCTACCCTATGTATCCGAGTATAATTTAGTTCATATAAGTGAGTTAACCCATATTCGTACTTACCTATATGACCTTTAACCTAGAATATGATATATCAATTCGCCCGTTACTGAGGAAGAATAAAGGGTCAAGAAAACTGTGAAATGTCTGACCATGACCTCAACATGTCTAACCTGTTGAAACTAATCATTATCTGATTCTCATGCCCATAACAGTGGTCAAGGATACCATGACCACCCATATGAAAAAGGGTGTTATTTAGAAGCTAAGAGTCCTAATAGGGACAAATACACCTGAGCGACACCAAACATCAGTGACTAACAACATTTTGAAATACATTTTGTCTCTAATGGTGGTACCTATCACGACTAGCCCCTTATGAAGCACAGTCATTGGCCCTATCACAAGGTCATTCCAAATAGAATTCACCAGGCTCAAAAGCCTATTATTTAATTCAGTACTAATAAGTATAAGGCCTATGGAAAATTATCACATTTCTATTCCAAGGAAACTAAAAAATACTTTTTAAACAATGACACCACTTAGAGGTTCCATTTTTAAGGTCATTACACCTATTCACATCCATCCTTTAATCATTTAAAAGATTCAAATAGAAACTCAACAACCAATTTAAACACAAGCACTTGGTACCTGATTTAACTAATGCTCCAATTCATAATAGTAAAGTAATATAAAACATCCTATTAAACACTAAGAATTTATTAACATATAGACATAATTAGGCAATTTATCACAAAAAAATCTTTTTAACAGATAAGGGAACCTATGATAGTCCCTTCAATCCAACCTGGGTTCATTAGAAATGAAAACCTATATAATTTTCTTTATTTCTCAAGGTTATAAACACCCATAATAGGTCATCTCAAAAGAAACATGCCCCAACTAACCTACCTGGGCCAGTTGTTCATTTTTTAATCCAATCACATGCCTCAAAACAAACATATAAGCATAAAGATAGCATCACCTGTGGAAGATGAATGTAATAAAACTCACTATAAAAGGCATACTACCCCAAATACCCAATTATAATGCTAGGTATCAGTAATTTATTAGTTATAAGTTTCAGGGGTTTCAATAGATGAAGGGTCAATAGTACCTTCCCTCATCATTTATTGGAATCCATTTTGTTTCATGTAGCATTTAATTACTAGGTTCACTCTTTTACCTTTCATAAGCATGACAAGGAAGGATAAGGATGTGAAACCATTCCACTTTTATATTTTGTAATTTATTATAACTTGTATCAAAGTCCTTAAAAATGAGTTGTCTTTCCCATTGAATCAGGGCCCATACTCCTTATCACTGAGATTAACACCCACTTGAATTTATAATTAAAGACATGATTTGATAAATTACTAATTCTAAACCATGAGGTCCCATAACACCTCATGAATTGAAACAAGTAACCAATCAATCATATCCTATATCAACAAAATCAATATATAAACAAGGAAAGGCTCACACATCAATCACAGGCATAACAAGCAATGTAAGGCATTAAAATTCACCTATATGTCTTAGAAATTATGCATGACATGTGAATTGTAAGTGCCTACTATGAAGCATGTAACAATGATTCTTTCCCTCATATCATCAGTCTAAGGATAAAATATAATATCAATAATATCAATAATCAAGAACACCACACAACATGTGTTTCACCCAATAGTGAAATTATGTCAACTTTAATAGGAAAAAACCACAATTGTATTTCCAAAAACTCAGATTTTACGTTGAAAATGGGTTTATAATGACCAAGCATGGCTTATGACCAAGTTCCAAGTGTTCCTAATCTCCTGAATATTTTCTACAATTAGTAAATCAAAAAAGGAAACTGATATTATAAAACTTTGTGATTTCTCAGACTCGGATACCACATAATAGGTGCTCTGATCTCAGTGGTCCACATGGCCTCAAGATCATCTCCCCAAATGCTAGAGGATGCCAACTAGCAGCGAGGGCCTAGGGTGTGTTCATGGGAAGATTATGCTTTAATTACCAGATCATAGAACAATGGATAATTATAAACATAGGTAAATATCTTTAGAAGTATAAATAAATAGATAGAACAACAAAAAGACACAAATCAATAATAACTAAATTAACTTGAATAACATACAATAGCTAATGATAATGAATGTCATGTCACTAAAAAGATGGAAAACATGGATACAAAGTAGAATTAATGCATGAAAAAACCAATTTATAAAAGGAAATATATAAATTATCCAATGAATCATGAGATACAGCTCAGTCATCTTCTATGAGCTCAATCCTAGAACATCAAGCAACAAGTGCCTGAAGTAGTACACTTCCCTCTATCAAAACTTGCATACTTGTAATCTTCCTTGGGTACTAGATGGTGTCTAGAGAGGGTGTGAGATAAATATCAGTGGGCCACCACCAATAGTGTCTATAACATTCGGATCGTGTAATGTAAATGTAACAGTGTGCATGCGTGAATATATAAAGTAAAGCAGTACAATGTAACTAAATGCCAAGTACCCGATTCAAAAATCATCTAGTGTATGAACAACTAACCAGTTCATTAATTGATTAATTATGAATATATATTAATAGTTCATGTGACTCATATCTAGCACTGACATCACCTTGTGATAGTATGAATATTTAAGGTTCCAAGATATAACAAGGCAACCATAATTGATAATTAATATGAATTGGTCTATGGTATTCACCAAGGAAACCTAGACCTTAAGGGTTTCCAACTCAGTAGTAAATATAGCTTGGAAAAGGAGTAATAGAGTAATCTAAGGATCATTATCCAAATAATTTCAGAATAATATGCCTATCGATTCTAAGGAGTTATTCTAAGGTAAAATGGGACTAAGAAATGACTGGGCCCAATTGGTTGTAACCATGGAACCTAATTTTCAATGTTGGATACAAGGAGTGTATCTAAGGCATCTTGCAATAATAATTAAGGTATCCTACGGTTTTATACTAATCATCTATAGGTATATAAGGATCAGGTTCCCAGGTAGGTCTCACCCAAGGCAACCAATATCCTTGAGTTAGAATGAATTCCTTGAGTACCCAAGGAATTACATTGGGAATCTAAGAGCTCACACGAGTCAATAATTCTAATAAAGATGTCAAGGTACATGTGCATAAATGGTAACCTTACATTTAATTCATTATAATTGATTTGGTTATATGATAAATATTCCATTAACAAGTTCACATGGTTCAAGTCATGCCATTCATTAGATTGAAAGGCCCAAGTAGCATGCAACCTTTTAATTAAAACAATGTAAATCAAGTTCAATTAATTTGGTTCACTCCACTACCTTCCATAAACATAGGAAGTTGTTCTCAGACATGAAACCAAACATTCATTTACATTTTTTAATCCAATTTATATACTTAAGTATTCTATCCATAATATCATTTAAATCAATCACTTATATTTAATCACTTACCTTAAGCAGATCATTTTTAAGTGAAAAGAAACATGCTATTTACATTTTTAGGATTCAATAGGAAATTAATGTATAGAGGCTTACCATTAGTGTGTTCAAGCTCAAGCACACCCGAACGATGGATCAAATGTGTTAAAACACTAAAAAAATCAATTTTGGCATATCACCCTACATGGGGTATTAGGATTTTTGGACGTAACAACTAAAAACCAATAACATTTATGGAAATAGGATAATCATATGGTTATACTAAATATAATCCTGACATATAAATTCAATAAATGACAGTCGATGAAATCGGCAAGACCCACACAATAATTACAAAATCAAAGAACTTGAGGGATGAGTTATAGACCACCCACATTAGGCTTGTATGACTCTTATCATCTAGTATTAGCCTCTAATTATTATTGGAATGGAGTATATCTTAGAAAATAGTAAAAACACTCACACCTCGATAACTAGGTCAAGAGTAATAGAGAAAAATAATGGATCAAACTGACTCAAGTTCTTACTGTTGCACATACAACATGATGAATAGAATCTTGAATGGATCTCAGATGAAGAAGATCTCTTGATCCCTAGGTTAGGACTTCAAAAAGATCCAAAATGGGAGAAATGGAGGTTCATATTACTAGAAATTAGATTAAGGGAAGAAAGCAGACTTAATTAGATCATTTGAGGTAAAAATATAACATTACCCAAAACAATAATCCTATGTACAGTTTGGCCACATGGGTTACCAAACCGTTCACCAACCATGCATGTGAATCTAAATATAGTGGTGTATTGCATGGTTAGGTAGCACAGTTAGATAAATAGTGGGCCAATCATACGAGACGGCACTGCCCAAAAATTTATACCATCCACATGGTTAGATCTAACTATGCAACCTAGTCACATAGTTTTCTCTAACTATGAGAAAGTCTTATTGTCTATAAAAGGATGGGTTTCAAGCTTCGAACAAACCCCATACACCCCTGGGACCTTCTCTAACTCCTTAGGCATCCATATTTGGTCCAAAATAAAGAATTAGACTTAAATTTAAAGGATCCATACCTGAGTGAAAAACTGGGTTCTTACACATATATATACTGTAAATTTATCATTAAATTTGTAGTGCTAAAATACCCTCATTACATGCATCATAATAGTTAACTCATGGTCATTTCTTGGGAAATTCCTATAATGAGTGAAAAAAATTTGATATCCATAAGATATTAGATTTCCATTCCATATCAAAAGTCATAGAACCACGATTTTGAAGGCAATAAAGTACACCATGTAAACCTATATGATCTTAGAAAGAATCAGGAAAGTATAAGATTTCAACCACTACTTTATCTTATAAAAGGACCTCTCATATTCATTATTCTCTTTAAATTTCAATTTATTTAATGATAATGCAACCAAAAGAGATTTCATCTTAAGATAAATACATTATTAATTTCTATTAATATTATGATAAACTAATGAAATTTTTTATTTTAACCATGTTCTTGAGATTTTCCCAAAACATCACCACTTGAATCATCTAAGGGTCTATAAAAATAACTTTTGTATATATAAAAAATATAATAAATTAGATAAACTAAATAAATAACTTTAATTTGGATAATTCGGTATATTAGATATGATCTATAAATATTTTTAGGGAAATATCATGGAGATCCTCCTCTATCTTGAAATAAAGGGTAATATCATACTCAAATACAACAAAATATTTATTTTAGTACCTTTGGAAAATATGATTCATGAGGACCTTGAATATTGAAGGAAAATTAGAATACCCAAAGGGAATCACCATATATTTATTATACCCATATATAATTTTAATTTTTTTTATAAATATACATGTATTACACTCTAAGAAGATGGTATGTTCACATGAGATCAATTTAACAAAACCATATTTCTGACCTAAGATGATTAAAGAGATCGTTAATGTCCGGAAATGGGTACTTATTTTTGGTTGTCACGTGGTTGAGATTCCTCTAATCAATAGATATCCAAATAAAACTATCATCCATCATTGAAAATTATATTATTTCTTCACATGGTGATACACTCAAGATTATAAAACCATTTATATTTTGATATTTTAGTTAAACATTCAACTTCATCATCTAATTCATGACCACTTAATTGGATAGTAAAAGATATGGGGATCATGCCTCGACAAGATAAATGGATAATTTAACCTACCTATCTTGTGTAAGACTATAATAATAAAATTAAAATACCTCTTGATATATTTATAAGACCATATAAAGTAAATAACTATAATTTATTTTTATGGAATTCATAAATGGACTCGATAAATAACAAGGGATGATCATAATATCTATAATAATATGTCTAGAATTTCATATCACCTTATCCCTCTCACCCTAAAAAATGACTATTTCTATTAGGAGAATGAAAGGATACCTCATGATGATATTTAATGGTATAGGTTTTAGGGATGATCATCCAAACCATACTAAATATGAGGTTGAATATGCCCAAATCATGGATAAAAAATTACTATATGACTTCATCATCAATGATCAAAAAATGAAATGAAATTAATTTGAATTAATGCCCCTTATTATACCCTAAAATAGAAGTGATCACTAATTCCAAATGTATAAGTCTCACATAGAAACTCAATTGATCAATGAATTTAGATTATATAAATGAATGAAAGGAATATATTTTAAATAAATCTATAACCATAGAAGAAGTAATATTAATTGTACATCTAATAGTCATTATTGTAACTTTATATTATATAGATGAATACTCTATAAAATATATATGACAATATTTAGTCTTATCTTAAGACTTTATACCAATATTATATTCCCCTATAATTTCAATTTATTCATCAAGACCCTATAAATAATTATATTCACCTGTAGACACATCATACTACACCTAAGACCCTCTGATATGTGATAAAACAGCTCTACTAAAACTGGGTGGAAGACACTTATAATAATAAGGCTAGTGACCCAACCTTCCACACAACTGGAAAATTTTTAGTGTCTACTAAAAACATGTCTTACAATGGCAACACATCCCATATTTAAATCATGTCAAAGTTCTATGCACTAATGAATTTGATCATGTGTGATTGGAGCATCATCAAAAATTACTACTACTTCCCTATAGAGATTCCTTATATTCATCTTTTGACTAGATGAATAATTATGCATATCACCCAATACAGATGAAACAAATTTTATTATCCAAGTTGTATTAGTTTCACCCATCATCACCTTGTTAAAAATAGGTATATTTTGGTTGGTAGAAAATAATACATTTTGGTTGAGTATTGGACCTCTAGCCTATCTCAAATCAAAATGTTTTGAAAGATTAATTTGAGAGGAGATAGATATAAAACTAAACTAATTAAATGAAATTTTTGGTCCTTTCCATCGTAAAATTTTTTTCCTTTATCTTGAGTCAAAAACACCTTATTCATTTCCATCATTATGATTTTGTTATATAATTACTAATTAGACATATCATTGAAACCTTTTTAGGAGATTATTCATGAAACATGTCTTATACAACCAACACCCACCATTTATATCATTCCCTTTCCTATATGTAAGTAGAAAATTTTACATTTTTTCCCTCAAGTTTACATTGAATATCTAATATGAATTCAATTTTATCACTAATAGAATTTGGATCTACAACAATATTCTTTTTGAAAAAACAAACAAACAATGTGGTGGCCTTCAATGGATATTGTTTTTTCAGACTATTACAATAGATTTAGTGTAATAATATTATAAATTTTAAAAATATAAGAAACATAATAACTACATACATGGTTTTTAAAATTGTGTTTTATTATGAAATTTCCATTATTTTTAATAGTTTTTATAGCACACATGTTTTTTATTTTTATAATCATTTATAAAAATTATAATCATTTGGCCAATAATTCAATGATATTAAATAACAAAAAATTGGTATTTAGAATTCAATAATATATATTTCATAATAATTTTGTAATTATAATTAATAAATAATTCATACTTATTAATTTATAATATAAAAAACTATATAAATAAAAGGAGGTTTCAATATATATATAATGACTAAATATATAATAATTGTTATGGAATTAAAGTATATAATAAAGGTCTTACATTTTAAACCCATGGTTTTTTTATGATGTACCCATGAACAAATTTTTATAAATCAATGAAATATCTTGTTATTACCATGGTTTTAGTAAACCATGGATAAAGGGTAATACATTGAAAAAAACTGATCCATGGTGAGGAAAACCATGGCGATAGAAAAAATTAGACAATTTATATATATTTCATGAATACATCCATGGTTCTAATTTGTTAAAATTTCCTTCTTTTATAAATTTGTCTCCTATAAGTCCTTAGGTTCCTAAGACCGATGATCACCCCATAAGGAAGGTGTATTTTTCTGAGTAATTTCCTTTTCATAATCCACCATTTTAGTTTAATCTATTTCTCCCTACCTATTCATTGGATGAATAGTATAAATATATGGATCAATATGTTTTTAATATATTTTTTGGTTTTATATATTGATATTTGATAGTATTACTATCTATATAGTTTTTTAGTGTCTTTATAGTTGTAATTATTTATAGTAATATGAATTATAAAACTAGATGAAAACATTACTCAAAATCCAAATTTAAAATAAATATAAATATAATTTGATAAAATAACATCAACAAATAATAAAAATACATTTAAGATATTTTAAAAAAGTAACAAATACCAATAAATTTATTTTAAAATGATTTAGAAATCAAAATATCCTAATGCATATTATTTTACTCAAATTCTTAGTTTGTATTCTTGGTTTCACAAATAGTGAACCACCAATTCCAAACCTTAATTGAACAATCAGGAGAAAAATGTTTTTTTGTGAATAGTTCACCAAAATACTCACAATAGGAATATATTCCCAAAATCCTTTATACATATGATGAATTTTTCATATAATTAGAGATGATATGGGTATAAAAAAATGGAATAAGATATCATGCATGTTTCCTATGAAAAGAAACATTCTAGTAATAATATTATATAATTAATTTGAAAATATTATGATATCTTGATACAACTGGATGTTAAATATTAATGTGTCTAATATCATTAATTGTGGATTTCATTCATAATGTAAGGGGTAACTGTGATGAATTTATATGATGAATTTATATTATTAATGTGTAAAAAAATACAACCAATGGGTGACAAGCCGTTTGCTCTTATGTTATACCGCATGAGTAAATAAATTCAATAGAATAGGAGTCTTCATGATCCATATATATATATATATATTAAGTAACCATTTAATAGGATATGGATAATCATGTATTCACTATAATGATTCTCTCAATCTTACTGATATCTCCAACTTCTTCATCATTTTCTATAGGAGGCTCCGGCATGTAATGATTATGTAATAGATTCTACCAAAACATTGGGTGATTTAGATCAATATCAACAATACACCATGGCATAGGGATGTCATTAGGATACTGTTTAAGTGAACTTAATCAACCTCATTAATTAAGAACATGTTATCATTTCAATCTATAGTGAAAAGTACTTGAGTTATTGATTTTAATGTTTATAAATGAGTTCAATTTCTTTCATGATGATCATTATTTACCAATTTATTTTTCATTTACACTACATTAACTAATGGTAAATAATTATGAAAAACCCATAAGTGGTATAGAAGAAATTCCATTTCATTTGAATATATAAAAAGTCTATAAAATGAAGATTCAAATATATACTATAAGATATATAGAACTGAATCATAATCTATGATTCAATGCATGTCACTAAAAACAATAGGTTCTGGTGAAATTATTTTATGAGGAAACGTAATCTTCATTAGGGTAGCATCATATGATATGTGATATCATGGGGAACTACAAATTTATTCTTAAACACACTGGCTAGATTAATCACATGTAGGAAACTCACTCTCCTTATGTAGATCCCCAAATGAAAAATTAATATTACCCCAAGTCATGCATTCTTGATTTCCTTACACAAGTGCTACATTAATCTCACATGAAATCTAGATTCAAATTGTGTGTGATAACTTCTCCATTTGATATCATGGGATTTATTCCTATGTAGGGGATCATGCGCTAAATTAAAATTACATAATACCAAGAAAATCTAATATATATCCATGACATTTTGGGATTACTTCTATGTAGTTTCACATAATTTTTTTGTGATAATCGAATTCCATAAAGTTAATCCCATGATGTTGTTGAGTTAATATTATGCAATAATAATATTAATTTTATAAAAAAAATTATCATATGATAAGAGATCCATTTATATGTTAAATTTTAGTTTATTCTTATGCTAGGTATTGGGAATTTTTCCAATTTAAGGCACCAATGATGATTCTTACATAGGGGATAGCGGATTCATATATCGTTAAAAAAGATATACCTAAGAAAAAATATGCCTTCAATTTCTATTATGATTTAACTAATTTATAAATAGTTTATAAATTTTAAAAAATGTAATATTGGGGTATTTATTAATTTATAATGGTGTTTAGAAATTAGTTTATATATAATTATTTATAAATAATTAATTAATCTTTTTGGAAAATATTAATTGATAAATATAAAAAAATTAAAATTTAATAATAAATACTTTATCTAAAATTACCTGGGATGAATTAAAATTTAGATATAAATTTTTTATATTGAAATTATTAGTTAAATTTATAAAATATTTACAAATTAAAAAATAATTCTTATTGTAAAATAGATTATAATAATTATGAATTGATCATAATTTTTTTAATTTGAATTTTTCAAATTAAAATTATTTATTTAATAAATAATTTAAACACATCAAAATTAGTTTTTATTATTGATCTATTAAAGGTTTAAATAATAAATAAATTTGTAATATTTAGATTATATAAATTTTTTAAATAATAGATTTGACATATAAAATCTTTATATTTCATTTAATATGATATATTTAAAGTAATTTCCATGTAATGATTAGTATGATAGAGTTCATATTAGGAATTAATATAATGTGTTCATATTTAAAATTATAGAATTTATATAAGGAATATATAAAATTATAAAATATTCATAATTAGGTTTTATATATTAATTATTCATATATAGTGTATATCATGTTTAAATACTTGAATTTTTTATTTATTTAATTTATTCCATTATATATAATTCATATATATAAATTATTTATATTATAATATGTAATGTATGCTTTAGTTCAATTTAGTTATACAACTTATAGATATTGTTATACATGCATGTAAGGAGTTGCATGCTACTTATGATAATTCATTTAGTTTACTTCTTACATAACCTTAGATTTTATTGAGTTATGAGGTTCAATTATGTAGTTAATTGTGATTTATTACTAATTTATTAGGTACTCAAGAGTAATAATTTGGTTTGTATTATGCATAAACCATCAATATCTAGACACTTTTGAGGTAATGGGGGTGTCATTTTAGGTCGAGAATTGTGTTTTTGAGTTGTCTTGGGATTGAGTATTGAATTGAACATCAAACAGAAACTCGCACCTAGAGTTAGTAGATCCTAAAATTACAAGGATCAAATTAGACATCATGAAATATCTAAGGGTTATTATAGTGTAAAGATTGTGATAAAGGCGTGATATGATTTTTTTATATGAATTGTTATTAATTGAAAGTTTGGAGGTGTTTTTAGAAGTCTGGGATAAATTCTAGAAATGTTTGGATAAATTAGTAATGTCCCCATATATATTGGTATACATATATTAGGGTAAATTATTCATGTGTAATTATATATTTCTCATTGAGAAAAAATTAGAAATACCTCGTATATAAGGGTACACAACTCTCATGTAATTCTAAAAAGCCTATACGTAAGTGTTTATTTGATATTCTAGATAATATGTAAAGTTATCCACAATGATACATAAGGGATGCCATAATTGAGTTAAAAATGTTAAATTATTTGATATATAATTGTAAACATAATTTTATTTATGATATTTTAGGGTTTCTCTGATATATAAGAGTCAGAAAAGGTAAAGTATGTGATATGTAAGGGAAATAAAAATTGTAGTCTTATATGTAAGGGTTTACCTAAATATTTTCAAGTGCATATATTATGATACATAAGGGATGATATGAAGATATGATGATATGCAAGGTTTTATATAATGATAGATATGGGTTGGTCAATACATTTCCAAAAAATGAGTGTGATATTCTTAAGGGTGAATCGTATCATGAGCAAAGGGTCACACCGTGATGTTCCTATTATCTAGTTATTTTTTATTTATAATTTATTTAATAAATTAAATATTTAAATACTGCTTTCTATTCCTATTAATAGTATAGTGGTTACAACCTAAATCTCCTCTATATCTTGTTCTTTCTTATTCTTGGGATATTTTCATTGATTGTTCTTTGTTATTCATGTTGATTATTATAGATATTAGATGTAGGTAAATACATCTAAACTTGGTTGTTTATTGTTTTTTTTTATTTCTATTTATTTATTTTCTATTGATTGTCCCCCAAATCAATGATTTTTCTAGATTACATGAATTATTCATATTAGAGCTGGATCGATCATAGTTTCTTATTGGGTGGACTCCTACTATATTTTGGTAGGTGGTTCCTAGATATTTCTTTTATACATATGTATCTGTAATGTGATAAATATTAAAGTATTGGGTCATGTGAGTGACCTAGAATTAATCCAATTATTTTATCCATTGTTTGTAATAGATTCCAAGGGGTTGTGTTAAGTAGAAAAAGTTTATTTTTTCCATGTAGGGATTTTGTTTCTTTGTTATGTGTTTTGAAATATTGATTATTGTTATGCATGTGTTACAAATAATGTTTATTATGATGTGTTGATTGATGTGTTTTTAGGGGAAATATAATTACTCTTTTATAAATGGATTGACTTCTTAAAGGTACATTACATCAATGTTTTATTATGTTGTGATTGTTTTTTTTTGTTCCTTCAAATTTATTATTATATATTTTTCTATATATATTGTTATCGTAGATTTTAAATTTTATGGAATAATATTCCCATTATCAACCCTTAGACCCTCAATACTGATTTATAACATCGGGAATATGGGGAGGCATTCCAAATTCCATGTGGTACTCATATCTGGTTACAATGGAGTGAGAAATGTTGGGATGTTACAAAGTGTTATCAGAGAAGGTTGTGATAAATTGATACCAATTGGGACATGTTTTTTTCTTTTTTCCTTTACTATATGTAGGTATATGGAAGTTTTATAACATATTATGGATGTCATTTTTTCCTAGTTATCAAATTATAAACTGAAGTCAAAGATATTATGGAAACTGGGATTCTTTTTTTGGTTTAGGTGGTTATGATTGATTTATTTTATTTGTATATATAGGAATTTAATGTAATTTTCCTCTATTTTGAACTATTATCCCCAATAGGAAATAAGTGGTACTCATAAATCATGTTATTCATGTAGGTCTCCCATGAGCTGTGTGTTTGTTGTTGTGATTAACATTTTTTTAATAGATATGGTTTTGACTAGTTAATGCATCAAAAATAACCTATATATTTTTTCCCATATAACTTCTTGGTTAAATTATGATCAATTAGACCCTATATGTGATTCTAGGAGTAATTGGATATATATTTCTTATGTGTGTATCATGTGTGTGATTCCCCAATATTAAATTATATAATTTTTTCCATTAATTAAACACTATGTTGGTAGTCTGTTCTACATGAAACAAAAAAACTAAAAAATTACAAGAAATATTAGATAAGAAAACTATAATAAGTATAAAACATAGGGTAAATAAAAATATTGGATTCAATTATAAATGCATAAAAAATAGGATCAAGAATACTCAATGTGTTAAAAGGGAATTTTCCACAAAATTTGTTTTTCTTAATATATATTATTTTCATTTAAATTATATATTTATAAATTTTTGAATTTTATTTTTTTATAATTAACTTTATTATGGAATTTATAATGAAAAACATTTCTTAGTGTGTCTTATATATTTTTCTAAAATAATTGATATTTAGGTGAATACTGAAAAAAAACCGATTTTGCTAAAACAATCAATTTTATAACATTGTCATAATATAAGAATGCATAAAATGTTTTTAAAAACTTATATATATATATATATATATATATATATTTAAATAAATTATTTAAAAATATATTTTTAATTTATTAAACCCACGTGAAATGTTTTTGAAACCTAAGTAATATCTTACTCTAAAAATTATTTATATTCACTTTTATTGAAAATTAGTATTAATCACATGTAGAAATTAATTCTATAAAAATCCATTTGATATTTTAGTTCTGCATGTTCATGTTATGTAATAAGGTTAATTTCATTTTTTGGCATAGAATTATGATTATTAAGATTAAATTTAATAACCATGATAATTATAAAACTATTATTTTCAATGGATTTTTTTTAATATTGTATAATTATTATTAATCAAGTGAATTAATACCTTATAAAAAATAAATTTTATAGTGTTTAAAACTACATATAAATATATTTTGATTCATTCAAATTTTATTCAATAATAACTAAGATTAATAACACTTAATGGTAAAAGCATAATTTTATATAAAATAATATATATATTTATATAATATTTTGATTTAAAAATTAATTTTTTATTCTTCATAATATGAATTAGATTAAATTTATATTAAATTTATTCTTATAACACCTAGATTTGGTAATAGGTGTTATTTTATATTTTTATTAAAACATTATTTACTTGGGTAAAAACTAGTTACCCTGGAAAAAACAAAAAAAAAGTTTAAAGTAAATATATAAGAGGAAATGACTTAAAAAATGTTTAAAACATGTGTCGATATACTTTTATAAGTATTTATCAACCAAAAATAACCCCAAAATCCATTTTTTATAAATTTTAGAGTCATTAAACCTTATATATTGAAATGATATCATTAAATAGTAAAGGGTATTCAGAAAGTTTTTGTTTTCTTCACTTATTATAGGGGGTCACTACCACAATTTAAATTATCCACCTTACATTCGAGATATCCTTGAATATATGATAAAATTTTATATCCTAGAAGTATCTTTCTTTTCCCAAATCCCCTGGTCACTATAGGTTATCCTAAGTCCTTTAATTATGAGGAATTCATTGAGAGGAAGTTCAAGGACTCGATGTAAGTATTGTTTATTCCATACCTTATATTATTAATATTTATCATCCAAAACTACCATAACTAAAGTAATATAATGACCTTAGTTTCATTAATATAATTAATTTATATTATATTAATGTAATAACCCTTATTTAATCCTCCTTGTCCACTTAGAAAAACAAAATAATATCAATCGTGTGTTGTATGCACTACCGCCTCCATGAACCGACATCTTCCACTTTCCACCACCAACTCTCATTGTTGGTTATAAGGATGGAATTAAAGAATAAATTTGAAATATATATTATAATTATGATCCTTAAGAGAAAAAAATATAATACACCTTCATTCTCTCTCATTATTTTTGAAATGAAAATGTTAACCGTGCATTATGTAGACTACGACCTACCCGAAGTAATGTTTTTTTCATATTGATTGTAATTATTTTTCAAAACCCACTAAAACCAAATTAAAATCCTTAAAAATTATAAATAATATATTTATTCTTCATTTATAACTATATTATGTCAAAATAAATAATTTATTTACCCTACCAACCCATCGAATTATGGTATGTTCTTGTTTGGGTCAGCCTAACCACCTACTAGAACAATGTTATAACACTTTATGATGGATGACTATGGGAACTTAAATAATAATATTATTATAATTTAATAATAAAATCATGAATCTTTTATGCTCCTAAAAAAAACATATTAATTATTTAACATGTTATTAAAATACCATAATCAATCTCTAAATTCACCGAAATAAGCTGACACTGATTCAATGTTCACATAAAATAACAAACATAAGAAAAAATTATAAAATAAATAAATAATATAATATAATAAATAATCCTTATTAAATTAAATATAGTTTAATAGGGTATCTAATAATTTATATAATAAACTTAATTTTATTATTCAAGAATTTGGGTGCATGCACTGATTGAATGTTAACCATAGTAAGGGTTTTATGTCCCAAATTCTCATCCATTGAGACATATTTCTTATTACACCCCATTTTTTAGGAATTTTTTATCTACTAACCATTTAATTTTTTTATCATGATTATATTATATTTAATAATATTCAATTTTATATTCTAATTTCTTTCACTCTTGGTTATTTGAATCAAAAAATTCAAAAGCTGTAAGGATTTATACTAAGTCAATTTTCTTCCATTGAGTTATAATTTTATTGTTGAAATCTATTATTAATAGTTTTATTTATTATACCTAATGATTATTTTCAATTTTATTTCATTCTTATTTTCTGAGGATCTACAAATATTCATTATGAAATCATTACCAAATTATTATTACCTCAAATATTATGTTACATGAAAGGTTTTCTTAGTATCAATTCTTATTTCTTTAGATATAATTCTTATTATTCAAAAATTTAATTTTACATGGTGTATATACTTCCTATTTATTATATTATATCATGAATAATATTTTATTTCAATTTCAAACTCTTACTCATTCAAGGGGTTTTTATTTAAATGTTACTCAAGTAATAACATATTTACCGACTAATTTTATTTCTCTTTGAGTCATATATTCTCTACTTTGTCATAATTTTCTAAGAACCTTTTTATCCTTACATTTTTTTCCAATTATAAATTGTATTTTCCTATAGGTAAGTTACTTAATTTCTTAAGTATCATATTATTTGATGAGATACCTTCTCAAATAAAATTTTCACATTGGTAAGAATAGCTCTCATTTTTTCAAAAGATATTTCTTTTCTATACCCATATTTTTATTATAGACACTGTTTTACACTATTTTTATAAACTCAAATATGGATTAATTCATATGACCCTCTTAAATATCATCCAAACTATTCAAATGGAAATAATGTTACCCTATTTACAAGGTGGGATCTCAATAAATATTTTTTCATGATATTAAAATGTTTTATGTATCATAGATATCTTCTATATCTTCCAACCCATGTTTCATCTATAAAACCTTTGTGTATTTTTAAATAATAAATTATTGGATATTTCTAAAATTAAAATGTTTTAATGTTTCCCAAAATATTTATTTCAAAACTTTTTGAAAATGAATTTTCAAAAGAAACTATTGAATTTATCACTTAAATATTTTTTATAAAAACAAGAAAATAAATTTCATTTAAAATGTTTTAAGAGAACTGATTTCTTATCATTTTGAACCTTTCTTCCCATACTTCATGGGTTTTAAAATTAAATCAATTTTACTTTATTCTATGAGTTTTATTAAAAATGAGTTATCATATAAGAATGGTAATACTCATCATGTTTCTCAAAGTAAAATTCTACTATTATTTTAAATTTATTCTTTATCCTCCCATTGACTCTTTACCTATGTTTCCCAAAATGAGGAATATTGAATCTCTATAAGATAAATTATCCATAAATTAACTTATCTTTTCTAATCATCTTCAGTTTATAACCATAATTTTTTTCTATTTCCTTTCTAATGTGAATACCCTATTTTTTCCATTGATTGAAGTCCGATCACATAGATTCCATTAATCAATTTATTGTGGTCGAAAATGACTAAATTGTATACCCTTTATCTATATGGTGAAAATTTCATATGATTTTTTATATTTATTGAAGTTTATTTACCTAAAATGTTACTGAATATCATTGGATACCAATTTATATTATATGTGTTTATCATGTTATTATTATTGATGTAATTATGATTTATTTAATTAAGTAACTCAAAATGAAAATGATATGAGATCTATTTTATTTCCATGGGTCTTTATGGTATGGTGAGTGAAACCCATTTTCATTCCATGGTTTCTTTATGTTATGATGAAAGATTGATTTCAAATGGAACATTTAAGTATGGATAAATGATGCAAGGGTATTATATCTCCTTCCAATACATTGGTCAGAATTTTATATCTCATGAGATGTATACGCATGCCTAATTAAGTTTTCTTTCAATCATGGGTGTAGGTGTGTGAGTCACAGTGGTTATGTTTCACTATGCCAATATCTATGACACATTTCTATGGTATCTTGATGTCATTCTTTGATGGATATTGTTTATTGACAAATAATTTCATACTGTTTAATTCATGACCTTTGCCTTATTTAATGATTTATGATCTAATATCTTTTGGGTGTAAATGTATTATATATCCTTATTATACCAATATTATCATCTTATCCCCACTTATGATATCTTATTTTATTTTTAAACCCCAAAAAATTAGATTAAAATAATACTATGATCAATAGCATGCTTAAAATGGAACACATAACTTTAAGCGAACTCTGATAAAATATAAAAATATTATTATTTAAATGTGATTGTTATAACCTATCTGTTAAATTTGTGGTATGAATTGGAATAAAAAATTAGGAAATATATGTATAAAGTTATTATATAAGGAAAATTTACTGATTAATTAATAATAAATAATTACTCAATTTTTAGTAAAGTCATTCTATTCTTTAGAAATATGGTTTCATTAAAAATGGTTTTTATTTAATTTTGTACAAAGAAATTAAAATTAAGTTATACCATTTTGATAAAATTTATTTCAGTAAATTAATATTAATTTTAAAATCATAATGTAAATATTACCTTAGTGTAAGTTTTTTGTATTTTTCAAAATAGATTTATTTTTAAGTAAATAGTGAAAAATACTGAATTTTGAAAAACTATCATTTATTTTAATTAAATCAACTAATTTAAAAGTTCCATTGTGTTTTTTAATTTGATATTAATGTAAAATAATTAAATATTAACTATAAACAATATAATTAATTATATAAAAATCATAATTATAGTTGGTTTTTGTATAAGTTTATTTTTGGGATTAGAAACATATTTTTCTAATGAAAAAAATTCATTGTGCCTTATACATTTATATTAAAACTGATTTATCCCAATTATTGAAATTTAATTTAGAAAAATGGATTCCATATTTGTATTCAAAATTTAAATTTTGGTAAATAGTTTCCTTTTTTCATTATGAATAGTAACCATAGTAAATATTTGTCACCTAAGTGAGGGTAAAACTAGTAAAACTGGGTTAAAATTTTGAGAACCCATGCTTGACTCTTATCAACATAAATTATATTTTATCCAAATAAAAAATTATTTTTGAGTCCTTTAATTTAATGGTATGGTTGGAACGTAAAATTCCATTTTGTATTGATAAAAAAATCATAAAACCTTCATTTTTATTATTTAAGAAAAAAAATCATGTAAATCATATTATTTATTGCTTTCAAGGTGAATTTATTGTTATGATTAAATCAAGTATTTTCCTAAAAAATGTTTTCTTTAATTTTAAGTAATTATATTAAATATAATTTCTACCATATATATATTTTAATAGGATATGAAGGATTAAAAAATTTGGAATCATCATGTTTAATTTTTTTATAATTTAAATTTTATTTTTGGTCATATAATTAACATATCATCATAAAAAGGCTAAGTTGTCATAGTTACGGTGAAATTGGTTTTAAAATGGTTTAACTAGAATATAGGGGTAATTTTTATCCAATACTAGTCTAAATATGATTGGGTTACTTTTTTATACCCCATGACATCTTATAGGAAAATTTAGGGTGATTTGGTGCCACTTGATATGATTGTGGTATATATTATATTTAAATATTTTAAGAAATTACAAGTGTGGCCTTTCCCTCACTTATAAAAGGGAACTTTATCTTCTCCATTATTTACAATGTATGATCACTTTATATTAGACAAGAACTACACTACTACCTTCCAATCCTTCCCCATATCCTAGATCTTTTTTTCTTCCCATAATACCATCATATGAAGGATTAAGGTGTAAGCCAAAGGTGATCTCTCAAAAAAGAGGTAATCATATTACCCGAATATTTCAATGTTTATTTATTTTTCTAATTACTATATATTAGTTGTATATATACTAAAATTATTAATACAGTATCATGAATATATAGAGATTTTATATTTATTATGTGAAAACTATTTTTTACATGTATCCATAAAATGATAAATGAATTTATCACTCATGCGTACATGTGGACTACCACCTCCACATATTGATATGATTAATTTTCCATCACCATATTTCATAGAAAGTAATTATCATTGATTTAATATGTATATATTATATTTATGAAAACATTATACTTGTATAATTTTGAGATCTTATCTACCTTATTATGTTCCTATTTGTTGGAAAATAAAAATGTTTCCCATGTGTATGGGTGAACTATAACCTCCACGAAGCGATGTGATCCATTTTTCATTTATGATTTACATGAATAGTAATAAGTATATATTTAATGAATCTATATGATATTTACTATATAATAATTATTATATAATGTTTAATTATTATTTAACTTTCTTTTTTCCATCCATTGAAAAGTGGAAACATCACTCGTCTGTACATACAGATTGTTGTCTCCATAAAGTGATGTATTTAATTTTTCAAAACCTATTTAAATGAATTGATATTAAATTTTATATAATGATTAAATATTCTACTTATGAAATTATTAACATTTTTTATATGAATTAACCATTATTAAAGTATAAGGATCATAATTTTAAAATTGGAACATGGATAAAAAATGAAACAATTATCACCCAGAATAGTGATTATAATGAATAATTGTTAAAACATGGTTAATAATATGTTATAATTAAATAATATATAGTATTATATGTATAATATTATTCTATAATATATTTATATTAAATATATATTTATTTTATAGTATTTTTGAACCCGTATGAAGTAGGACAAGACATGAGGTAAGAGTTTCTCATCTCATTTTTGTTTCTGTTAGACACGTTCCATATTCACCAGTTGTTTATTTCATGTGTTTAATATACTTACCATTTTATATTTTATATAATAAGTATATTTATATTCATATTTTTTAAAGATCCGTTTAAAGTTATTTCTTTTATGGGGTTATTATTCAATAGTAACCAAAATGTTAATGGATTTATGTTATAATATCATTTATTTTTGGGATAGTCTATGTTAAATTTATAGTGATATAAATTATATAGATATTATCCTTAAACCCCTCATATTTTTTCCTTTGGTTATTCCTATAATTTTTAGGTAATAGTACCATTTTCCTCTCTTTGATTCTTAAAATGAATGGGAAAATTATTTTAAGAAAAACAGGCCTTATTTCCTCTTTGGTTGATGAATATTTTCTTCCATGTCCATATTCTTTAAAATGTTTTCAAGAATGTTATTTTATATGATAAAATTATTTTTTATAGTTATTTTCAACCATATTTGAACTTATTCTCAAGGTTTCAAAAGTAATTTTTACAATGCTTTTAGAACTGGTTATTCATGAATTTTCAAAAAATGTATGAAAGAAATATTTGTTTTAACATTTAACACACGAATGAAATTTAACTCTATAATAGCTATTATTTAATTTGGATATTTCATTAGATGATTATATGGTTATTTATAAATAAAATAATTTTTTTAATATTCTATAAATTTTTATTTAAAATTTTATGAAAATAAAGGTATTTTTTCTCAAATATTTAAAAGAATAATTTTAATGATTTTATAAAAGATATTTTTTATCTATATAAACATCCTTCAAGTATTTTTATGCTTTACTTGGGATATGATCTAAAGATACCATCCTAATTATTTCTCTACATGGTTTATTTTTATAATGATGAAATATTGCTAAAAACCTATTTCTTTTTCATAGGTTAAGTTATGATGAAATGATTAATTTTTCTATGATATTTTGGCATATATATGAATAGATTATTATCCTGTGATGGTTGGGTCTGTTATAGTCTTGAAAATAATAGGGTAAATATAGATAAATCATGAGATGACTATGTTATTTTTGAACCTAAATTCATGTTCACAACATTATAATAAGACCTAGTTTCATGTCTATAATTTTATGCGAGGACATAGTTTCATATACTTAACTTAAAGAGTTATCCTGTTACAGTTTATACATGTTCAAAATTTTATAAGTTTATATGAGGACCATATTTTATGTACTTAACTTAATGATCGAACCTGATACTTTTTATACATATTCACAATTTTATAATCTTTGGTTTCTCCCCATTCCCATGTTTATTATATGTTGTCATAGATCATGATTGATTATTGATGATTATAAACTCTTATGAATTTTTATTTTATTGTGATAAATATTTATTCCATGACTCAAGATCAATAATATTTAATTGATAGAGAATTAATTTTTTATGTTATGATTATATTCTCATACCCATATATTTACTTGTTATTATTGATTTATATCTTCTAGGTTTACCCATACCAAACATTTTATCTCACTATTTATTATGTTTCCATTTTCCTCAGGTTATGAAGAAATATTTTAAGTAGGTTATGTCTAAGAATATTACTATGATAGATGAACATTATGGGATCTATTGAATAGATTTTATGAAATAATATTTTTATCTATCTAGTATCCAAAGATAGTAAACCTTTATAGTTCTAAGGCATGTAAAATTGGGTTATGTATTGAGTATTCATCTAAAATTTTAAAATATTTATGTATGTGATGCTTTAGTCACTTAATTCAACACCTATATTTACCCCAATAGTGCATCTAAGTTCATAATTTTCTTATTTTTTCTTTATCCAGGTTATGAAAATGAGTGTGGCATGTGGGAATTATAGATGGGAGTATGATATAGTTTGAATATAGATAATTGTTCAAAAATATTATAAAATAATTTTCCTATATAAATTATATTCAAGGACACAAAACCGAAAGGTTATTTTAGCTTTGTGATATTATCATGCATTGTAATAGTAATATTAAATTTTTACAAGTTTAGGTTGGATCATCTAACTTGGTATCAAAGTTAATTTTTAAAAGTATGTGTTTTTAGCAACAGGCTCGGGAGTGAGAGTGTATAAAAGGTTGGTTGGTATCAAATGAGTTTTTAGTTATCATTGGGTATTAGTTTAATTACATTTCATTGGCATAATATAACTTTAGTAAAAACATTATGGGTGAGTATAAGGGATAATTCTAAGTGTAGGATAACATCCTGAAATTTTAGTGATGTTTTGAGTATGTATTTTTCCTTGAAATGGCATACTCATCTAGATATTATAAGTGTATATGATCTTAGACATAGATTTACCAAGGGGTAAAACCCAAAAAAGGGTGGATTGGGTATTAACTCGATCATTACTGGTTTGACACTCCATGGAGATATACTGTGGTTAATTAACATTCCCTAAAATAAACCATTATGAAGTATTTTAGTATGATGGTAAATAATTTAATTATAGAACCTAAAATTAAAGTAACCATGGATAAAAAATGAATAAAAAAAGATAAGCATATGTATAAATGAATGTATTATTTGATAAAAAACAATGTCATAGGTTAAGACATATTCAAATTGTTTTTTTCATATTAAAATTTTTGATACTATCGTAACCTTTTATTATTATTTTTTTGGAATGAAACCACAAAAATGAAGTTGAGAAAGTTATGTATCTAGAAATCATTGTCATATAACCGAGTAAGGAAGCATATGTAAATGGTTGAGATTCTATGTATATGTCTATTGTGATGTAAAATGTGTGTATCCTAGTCTTACCAAAGTTAGTGAGTTTGATATCTTAATAGAAATTAATTCTTGACACTCTAATCTATTTTCATTAGTGAGTGATATTTATCGATGAGGATTTTGTTAAGAATATGAGGATTATTATTTAATATTTTTCCATTAAATCCATGGAAATATATATTAAATAGGATCAATAACCTTGAAAATTAAATTTATGATATGGTTATATTTTTTAGGATAACTATTGAAGATAACATGATTTGGGTATGTATAACTCCTAGGATTAATATATTCTGAATGTTGATGTAATAAAGGGTTGATTTATATTAGTAAAATTTAGTTAAAATGTATTTATTTCCTTTTATTTGATTATTGAATTAATGAAAATGTAATCCATAGTTTTTTTGGTGAATTTTATAGCATTTTTAAGATTATAATATAAACTAACTATTGCATGACTTTATGAAGTAGTCTTTAATACATTTGAGGGTTAAAGATAGAGTAAATTATTGAAGGAATATATGATTTCTTGGTGGTTTAATGCCTTATATATTCAAATAGTTTTGGGAGAGGTATATTTTGGATAATTTATGATTAGTGTATATATATACTTGAATATGTGATTGTGTAAAAAACTAATATTGTTTTAGAAAAGATATGTAACATGATATATCCTAATAGAGTTATATAGATATACTATTATAAATTATATCCCAAATGATAAATATGTAAGAATACCCTCACCTAATTTCATCGGTGATTAATAATTAAAATTGTGATGATGTAATTTATTTTAGGTGGTAGAATGTAATGACCCAAGATTTTATTATATAAATTTTCCCCTTTACATAAACACTATCATGATAGATTTTTTCACAAAAAACACAGAACTAAGATAATCCAAGAGATATTAGAAAATAAAATTATAAGAAGAATAAATTGTATGGTAGATAAAAGGATTGAAATCATTTATAAATTCAGACAAAATATGATTAAGAATACTCAATGTTTTAAAAGGGTGTTTTTCAATAAAAGTATATTTTCCTTGAGTATTGTATTTTCATTTAAAATATTAATTTTTAAATTATTAAATTTTAAAGTTTGAAAATGATATTCATTTTTTAATTCAATATAAAAATAGTTTAGGGTGATTTTTGGATATTTTTCAAAAAAATAATTTTTTGGTAAATAGGGAAAGTGCCAATTTTACTAAAAAATGTCACTTTTATGACATTATCATAATAAAATAACAAAATAAAATTTTCTAAAACCTAATATATATATATAATTATATATTTATAATTTAAAATAAATCATTTAAAAATACTGTGTTGAATCTATTAAACATGTGTATGACTTTTTGCAAACTTAGATAATATTTTACTCTAAAACAATTCATATTATCTTTTATTAAAAATAAGTTTTCATCATTTTTATAAATTAAATATATAAAAAGGGACTTCATATTATTAATCAAAATTATAAAATTAATTAATAACTCAAATTTCATTTTTTAGCATAAATTTAAGATTACTAAGATTAAAGTTAATGATAATAATCATGGTAAAACCATTATTTTTAATGAATTGTTTAATCAATATTAATTAAATTTTATCTAGTAAATTAAATTAATACCTTATTAAAAATGAATTTGATATAATTTTTAAATATATATATATATATATTATTAATCATTCAATTTAAAATAAATACTAAATAATATTAAGAACACTTAATGGTAAAAAACAACATTTTCTACCAAATAGTTTTTCTAAAGATAAAATATTTTAATTTAAAAGTAAAATTTATATTATTTAAAATTAGAACTATATTAAATGGACGTTAAATTTATTTTTACTACACCAAAATTTTGTAATAAAATTTATTTTATATTTTTAGTAAAATATAAGTTACTTAGGTAAAAAATATTTACCCCATTAAATATAAAAAGGGTAAAAGTATAAATATAAGATTAAATAACTTAAAACATATTTAAAATGATTTTTTAAATAATGGGTTGTGGATTTATCAACACATTATCTCCCTATAATCCATTATTTAGATCTTTTGGATTCATTTACCCTTGAATAGTGTAATGATATCGTTGAAAAGTAAAGGGTATTCACAAAAGTTCCCTTTTCTTTCATTATAAAAGGGGACCAATTCCTCCACTTCCATGCTCCAATTTCCATTTAAAATGTCCTTGAAACCTATCCCAATATCCCTTTCCTATAAGTCTATTAAATATCCTAAATCCCCTAGATACTACAATTTATTATAATTCCTTCAATTCTGAGTTCATCAATAGGAAGTTGAAGATCTCAACACAACTATTAGTTACTACTTACCTTATATTCATAATCATTCTCTTCCAAACCTACCTTAAAATAATAATATAATGGACTTGGTATCATTATTATACTAAGGTGTTATTATATTAATTTAAATCACTTTTTTATTCTTTCCAATTCATATAGAAAAACAAGAGAATGTTGATCATGTGTTGTGCATACTACCACCTCCACAAAGCATTGTCTTCCATTTTTCATCATTACCTATATTTGATGGTTATAAGGATGGAATTGAAGAATAAATTTGATATATATATATATATATATATTATAATTATTATTTTTAATATAAAAATTCTAATCCACCTTCATTACTTCTCAATATATGGTTAATCAAAATGTTAACTCTGTGTTGTGTGGATTACCACCTCCCTAAAGTAATATTTTTTTGTTTTTAAAATTGTTTTTACCAATTTATCCTAACCCCTTAAAATAATATTCAAACCAATAAAAATATAAATAATATCATTATGCTTATATTATAATTTTTTTATGTATAAATAAAGAATTTTCTAAACATGCACACCCATCAAATTATGTTAAGTTTAGGTTTTGGTCGATCAAACCACCTACTTGAAAAATTCTATAAAATTATTTCACAGATAACTATGGGAACTTAAATAATAATATTATTATGGGTTAATAATCAAATATTTATTGGTTTATGGTTATATAAAGGTAATACTAATTTCTAAACATATTATTAAAGTAACATCTCCCATCACTAAAATTATTGAAATAAGAAAACATTGATTCAATTTTCTTGTAAAATAACAAACATAAGAAAAAATATATAATAAATAAATAGAATACTGTAATAAATTTTTCTTATTAAATTAAATATAGGTATATATGGTTTCTAATGTTATCTAAAAAAGTTAATTTTATTATTCTGGAAGTTAGGCACATACACAGGTTAAATCAGGACCACGATAAGAGTTTCTTAGTTCAAAATTTCACCCCTGAGGCATATTTATTATTATAAATAATTTTTTTATTGGTTTATGTACTTCCCATTTAATATTTTTTATAATTTTTATATTATATTTCATGATATTCAATATTCTATTCCATGTTCTTTCTCTCATGGTGTTTTGTCTCAAAAATGAAAAAAGCAATAAAGGTTTATGCTTACTCAATTTTCAGCCAATGAATTTTAAAACTTCTTATTCAACTCTATTTTTTAAAGTTTGAATTATTCTAAATAATTATTTTTTTATATTATATTTCTTCCTTATTCTCTAATTATCTATAAATATTCCTTATAACCATATTATAAAATGATTCTTACATTAAATATTATATTAATTTAAAGGGTTTATTGGTCCTAATTACTACTTATTGAAACAAAATTATTATAATGAATGAATTTAAATTTATATTATGTATATATTTTCAATTTTTAATTATATTTTGATTTTTTTAATTCAATATTTATCTGATTCAATGGGATTCAATTTAAATTCTTTCTCCATGAGGCATTAATTCTCTTCTAGGTTTTGATCTTATAAGCACATTTTTATCCTTTTATTTCATTTTTTCAATAGAATTTCTATTTTTATCTATAAATGTAACTTCATTTTATCAATATTGACTCCCTTTATTAAATTCCATCTAAAATAAAAAATTTATGTTAGTAGGAATAACTCCCATTCTTTCCAATGGATCTTTACCATTAATATCTATATTTTCCTTCCCACCAATTTTTTTTCTATGTTTGGGAACTCAAATATGGATCAATTATTGTGATCCTATTAATTCTCATCACCACTATTCAAATGAATATTTTATTTCAATATTTAAAATTTAGGTTTTAAAAAAATCAAAATATAAAAAAGGCTTCACGCATCATGGATATCTTCCTTATCTACCACTCTAAATTTTCTCTATAAAAAGTTTATATATTTTCAAAGACATCATTATTTGAGATTTATAAAAAATTAATGTTTTTATATATCTCAAAAGTTTTATTTATAGCCTTTTTGAAAATTAATTTTCAAAATAAACTACTAAAACTATCTCTTGAACTTTATAAAAAAATAATATCAATCTATTTTTATATTTTTTTCATAATAATGGTTTTCCCATCATTTTAAAACGTTTTCCCTTTATTCTGGGTTTAAAAAGGAAAATTTCTTTTCTTTAATTCCATGCATTTTATTTTAAAATGGGGTTTACAAAAAAAGGGGCATTTAAATAATTATTTTATAAGTGATATTTTATTAATCTTCTATATTAATTCTTCATCTACCTATTCATTATTTACTTATGTGTTCAAAAATGATAAATTTTGAATCTCATAAGAGAAATTATTGAATCATTATTTTTTATTAAAATAAAATAAAATATGGATGTGGCCACCGGCACACAAAAAGAATCACAGAGGGCCCTTAAGGGGGTGGAAGTGCTGAAATCTGAGGTTATCCCCTTGGGTAAAAAACATATAAACCATGGAAAGTTACCCCAAATTATCAAAAATGAAAAACGGATCCTCTGGTATCCCCAAGCATGTGAGCGCATCAGTAGAAAAATTGGCTTCCCTCCAAATGTGATGGACAAACTGACCTTGTACTATCTCCAAAGAATATATTCTGACTAAGTAACTCAAATTACAAGGAACCTCACATGTACCCTTGATCATCTTAACCAAATCCTCAGAATTAGATTCAATTTCATCCACCTCCAAGATCAACCTCCTACAAACTGTGAGACCCATGAGTAGAGACCTCATTTCTACCCTAAGTTAATTGTCTAACCTGAATAAGGAACTGAAACCCACCAGGACCGAGCCACAAGAATCATAAAGAAGACCCCTGCCTTGCATAATCTCATTCCTACATGAACTGTCCACATTAATTTTCAACCCATGCATGGGGGAATCCCATGAGGCATGTATTTTTTGTCACAATTAAGTTTTCTCACAATCATGGGTGTAAGTGTGTGGTTCATGAATGTGATTCTTCCCTATATTAATTTTTGGACACATTTCTATGTTATCTTGGTGATATGCTCCCATGAATCATGTTTATTGTCTAATTTTTTCACACTCTCTTGATTCTTGAATTTTTTTATGCCATGATTTATGACTTATATTTTATTGGGTATTAATTTCTAATGTATCATGATTATACCCATATGCTCATATTATGCTCACATATGATATTTTATTGTTATTTCCTGTGTTTACCCTTACCGAGTGTTTGAGTTCACCCCTTATATTTTCTTTCCCCGTGTTATGAAAATAAATATAACATTTAGGAAATCTATAATGGAGTCTATTATGGTTTTATTATGGATAATTTTTCACACATTTTATAAATTAAGTTTCCAATGTAATAGGTGCTCAAAGTCTCTAAACCAAAAGTTTATCTGTGTCATGTGAGAATATTGTTAGATGTAATTCTAATGAAATTTTTTTGAATGTTTATCTTGAATTATCTCACTTAGTATCAATGTTAATTTCTAAATGTATGTTTTTTACCATTAGAACTAGGATTATGGTTATGAGGCACCTAATTATATGTGGTACTTACCCTTAACATGGGTATGAGGGGTTTTGAGGGTGAATGGTATGGGAATTGGGTGTGGGCATCATATGTAAGGTTTGGTGAGTTATATAGTCATTTGTATTACTCATCATTTGTTATATATTGAAAATTATATCCATAATAATCATAGTATTTGTATATTAATAGGATTACATATAGATATATTTGTTGGAGTGTTGGGATGGAAAATATATAGTTCCACTATGAGATGCATAGGATAAGTCCCCTGAGGGTGGAGGTGAGAATGAGCCATAAAAATTGGTTTTGAGGTAACCAAGTTATCCAAAATATCTAAAAGATCTAGTTCTATGTTTTGATGAGAATATTAGGGTAAGTTTAGTATGATTTATGTAGACTATCGATCTGGGATATCTAGGAAATCTGTTAGGGAATAATTAGATGAGAAGATTAGGGTGAAATTTGGGAAAGTTATTCATAGAATTGATTAGGGATATTCAAGAGTTGAGTCATCCAAATAATGACTAACAATGGAGTTACAAATATTGAATCCACCATTATTCAATAAATATGATATACCCTAGGAATTAGAGTATAATATGTATCTAGTATAGATAATCTTTGATTGGATCGAGATTCCACTAGCTCATATAGTTAAGATTATTGTATATTTTCTTAGGGGACCAATGAAATTTTATTGGGTGTATATAGGTATAGATAGTTAGACATAATTGGATGACATGGAAGGACATTGAGGTGAAGTTAATTAAGCATTTATTCATCGAGTAATTCATTGAGGATGGAGACTAGGTGTTCATGCACTTATTATAAAGAGAGACATCGGCCATGGACTATGTAATGAGTTTTAAAAATTTATTTATGTTTTCAATAACACTGGTGAAAGATGATATCTATAAAGTGTGTTGTTTTGAGAATTCATCATGTAATTCCATTAGGGTATAGGTGAAAATTTCAAGAAAAATATAATTTTTAATAGCAAGGAACTGGGAACTAAAAGTAGAGTGAAACCTAGTAAATGTGAGTGTAACGATATGGACAGTAGTATAAGAAGTGATATATGGTGGTGCTCTAGGTAAGAAAATTTGTGGAAATAATAATATCATATAAGGAAATAAGATATGATGTCAGCTCATGTTGTCATAGGGTGGGTCTTATTCAAGGTGTTTCCAGTGTGGTAAGATAGGGAATGTCTAGTCCTAGTGTGATTGGACATCAAAGGAGTTTTTTTTATATGGATGTATGGGATATTTGGAATAATACTTTCTAATAGCCTCATAATAAACTAGGATTCATGGGTTGAGTCAGAATCATGTATTAGAGGTAGGACCATGAGAAGTACTGGGAGTTGTTAGCTATGATTTGACTAAACATGTGGATGAAGGTAGTAGAAAGGATACCATGTAGTGGAGGTAGTAGAGAGGATTCCTAGAAGGGATGAAATATATCAGATAGTCGAGTATCAAATTAGAGACATTTAATTGACCCAAAATTTTTGGATCAGGTTAGGGATGTTGATAGTTAGTGGTAAACCATGAGTTTGTTAGATTTTGTTTTTCGTGATTAGTAAAGGTGGTTGATGTGTGTATATGATAAGTGGAATGAATAGATGTTGGTTAAGATATGGGAATCAAAAACAATTTGTTATAATTGTGGGATTTGTTGGTGTTTCTATCTAAAACATGTTCATATGAGTTTGGGATACAAAGTACCTCACACCTATGCTAACTTCATTATTTGGTTAGAACATAGTTTCATGCCAGGTTCACCATTTTTTATTTCTATAGAAAATATTAGATCAGGATCAATACTTTATTATTGGGGGGCTCAATATAGTTGCATGATCCATTCATGTCAGGTATAAAATCTTTAAATTTAGATGATTTACAATAGGTTTTATTCATGATTCCAGAAACACCCAATGGTTCTCACATCTATATTGGGTTACAGACATACTTTCCCAAGGTAGGTGGTCCTTAGTGATTCATACCAATGAAACTTAGGAACTCACATTGGGAAAGAGGATGGGTGGTCAGGCTCATCACACCATGTTGGGGGGATTATTTCCTAATTTGAGACTCACTTACTGACTTTAGATATATTCACAAATCTTTCATTAATCCCAATATGGGATTGGTTACCCTAAAAAACACCATTTTTTTACCACTAATGCAAGAATATTTAAATATAAGAGATATTCTATTGGTGTGATCATTTATATGTATTATAGGTTCTCCATCTTGTTACCCATTATTACTTAACAAATATAGTTCATGGATTTCTATTTTTTCAAAGCCACACTTCGTAGGAAGGTAGGTGTTTATGATATCAAGATTGGTCCTATAAAGGTAATTTATATATATTCTTGTGAAATTAATAAAAACTCACGTAGTTTGGTGCATTTCATTCCTTTTGGGTCATGAAAAAAGGGAAAATCCATGTAATTTAACATCATGAGGTAAATATACCTTGGAAAAAGGTGCTTGGAAATGGTTAGTATGGGACTTACACATGAGAAGATCTTGCTAGTTAACCTCATAGGGGATATAAATTTATAGAAATGAACTGATATCATATGGATTATGAACTTTCAAAGATGATCCCCATTGGTAATATAGATCTATAAATATTTCTTAATGTTACAAGGAATGTGGCCTCGTGAATATGATCCCTGATAGGTATATAACCTAATGAGGATGTGTTGGTGTCACAAGGAATATGGACTCATAAAGATGATCCCTCATCAAGGATATGTCCCAATAAGGATGTGTTGGTTTCACAATTAATTTTTCCTCGAGAAGATAATCCCTACTGAGGATATGTCCAAATGATGATGTGTTCTTGGGACCCGAAAGTAATATGACCCTCATTGTGGGTCATGGTGCTATAGATAATATAGCCTAAAAAATATCCTATATAGGATATAAACTTGATAGAAAATATGTCTAGACCTATAGGAATATTCCTATGAGAGGTAATGACATAACTGATATCACAATGGGTGTGTCAGTAGGAGACTGATGATGAATGGTGTTGTGTTAGATCCTCAATAATGTGTCCTACATATATCATTGATTCAGGAATCAAATCCCACATAGTCCAAGTTTCCATTTGAAGTAAAATAAGATATGTTCCAAGGTTAACATATAAAAAGGATACCCATGTGAGGGATATTTATTCTACTAACTGTATGGTCATAAAAATTCTCTAAGACTTTGTGATTTATTCTCGGTGTGAGAAACAAGTGGCGGTATAAGATCAGATACATTAAATATGGGTTTGGGGATTACACACTAAGTCTGAACTAAAGGAATATGATAATAATACCCATGAAGGATATGTATCCTTAGGGAAATTTATAATATTAAACAATAAATATTGAAAATTTGGATGCTATATTGGGTATCATGGTATTTAAAAGTAATATACCTGCATATAAGGACTGATCATAAATATATTTATTGGATATGGGGTCTCAATTCATATGAATAAGTCCTACATATCCTATTTATAATAGAAATAAAATTCCTCATATTCCATATGATATAGTTTAAGATTATTATACATAACCATACCATGAATTTAAATTCATGAGATAATGATGTATATGGGGTCGTTCGTGTATTGGATATGGGGGATCAATCCTTGGAGAGGCATCCTACATATCCTGGTGAGTTAAATATTCAAATTCAATTTAGTTAGGATGGTATGGTAATTTTGTTCATATAAGGTGAAACAATAGAGTTATGGGAAGTTATTATGCATATAAGGCTACCCTGAGCTCCTTCATCAGGATTATATCCCTTCAATGGAAAGTGAGAAGATGTAGTTCAGACGTACAGAAAAAAGGAGGCCCATATTCGAGTAATTTTCATCATTTTTTAGAATAATAATCATTGATATCTAAGCCTATGTGATTCAGCATCGGTTTGAGAAACAAGAGATAACATAATATTTGACATGTTTCATGGGAGCATAGGATTGAATTTGTATAGGGCTTACACACAATGTATTCCCTAAGAGAAGTATGATTGTGAGCCTCATAGTGATTATAACTGTACATGAGAATAATTATGAGCCTCCATAGGTGGTTTCAGGATATGGAGGATACATATATGGGATTTTTATAGTATGGAGTTCAGGCCTTATAAAGGAACCATATATATCCTGATTATGATAGGAATCAAAGTCCTCATGGATCATAATTCCCATTTGACCGCTGATAGGAAAGAGGGGTTCCAGAATAAAATCCTAAGGGTTATGGTCCCATGAGTTTGGGATCATTGGATAATGTTAAGGGGTATAACATTATGGTAGAATAAGGACTTATGATAATTTCAGTTTCACCCCTATGGACTAGGAAGTTGCATTAATTATATGGCTTAATGCATTCTATGTAAAGAAGGTGAGGTCTTGTGCTCTATGTGAAAGTTGTGAAGTCACCCAAATGCACAAGGATATGAGGGACATGTGATCAAGTAATTGATATGTGGATAAGATATTTCATAGCCAAATCTTATGACTAAGAGTTTATCTCATGATTATATGGTCATCTCATAATTTCATGATGTAGAAGTCATCATGTGAACTCATAACAACAACTTGATATATGATTAGCTTATGCATAAATATCACTTGTTCTTCTTTAATTTTATCCCTTGTTACTCCCTGTGTTTTATTAAGTGTAATACATTGAGATCTCATGATTCATCTACTCTGTAAAGTTTCTTATCATTCTTCTCTCATGCATCTCTCGATCTCTACTTCATGTGTGTGTGTGTGTTTAGTGCCATTGAGAGGTGGGTTTCTTGGAACCCCTATATCTACACTAATTCATGAGGTGGAGAAACCACATACCTTATTTTATGTTAGTGGAGGGACTATCCATATAATTTGGCAGTATCTTGTGCATTATGAGAGAATGAGTATGTGAAACATTGGTGATGTCTCCTGGTAGATCACATCAAGAATAAAGACTACGTGAATGGTCAATTATGGATAGCCTAAAATTATATTTATTTACATAATATTATTTTCATGGGGTTGTTTCCTAACTCTATGGGGTGTGTCACATGAATAATAGAGACCATGAAAAGGCCTCATCATGGAAAACCTTTCTTAGTTAAGTCTGATAGTTGGTTCATCATTAGGTTGATCACATTAATCCATGGGAATCGTGTAAGAAAAAGTGAAAGTATGAAGGCCCTATCATATATAGCTTTGTTTTCCTAAGGCCTCTAGAATGAAGTCACCACATATCTCTAGAAAATTTCATGTGAAAGCATGGGTCACACAATCATGTGTGAACCCTATCATGGATAAATTATTCTCATGTATTTGATGTGTCACATGAATCAATGAGGGGTTGTGTGATCACATATCCCTTTATGGGTTGTGTGATTTTATAAACCAACCACATGACCCTCTAGTGGTCATGATCTTTCTCCTTTTTCTTTTCACCAAAATGGTACTTGTATTTTTTCTATTTTTCCAACTATAATTTTTACAATGTTCATTTTAGAGGGTGTCAACAAATGAAACTCCTCATAAGATATGTCTCAAAGGAGAGAGGACCCCATTTTGAAGAAGTAAATAACCGCTTGAATCTATTAGGCATCCACCTTTTGGTCTCCTAGGTGACTTTTGGTCTTCTAAGTGACCTTTAGTATTCCATGAAAATGTTTTATAAATAAAAGATAAAGTGGAAGGCTATTTCACTAAATCCAGGTTTCTAGGGCTCTTCGAATTTTTTCTCCCACATGATAAATTTGAAAGAACCAACTGCATGATTACTCCATCTGATCAGATTTCATGATCCTATCATATAAACAAAATTCACATAATCTAGACTACTCGGAAAAAGTGCTTAAGTCCTAAAGGTGTTGGATTTCATGAATCACCTTCCTAAAATAAGTTAAAGTGATTTCATGCCTCTTATGAAATTATTCCATTAATTAGCCTATGTGGGTCACTTAACCCTTGAGTAGTTATATGATTAAATGATCCCTTTTTGGTCACATGATCATGTGACCCCATCAAAAATACATGATCACATGACTTAAGTTAAATCAAACAATCCAGTTACCTTTTTAAATTTTTATTTCACTTTATATGTGATTTTCTTACTTTGACCTTAATGGATTTAAGGTCACAAAATTCTTCAATTTTACCCAGTTGGAGAGATATTATTTCTAGTAATCATAATGTTGATCCCTGGTACCAGGTTTTATCTGATAATGAGATTTTAAAAAGTATTCTTCCATATGATCTTTCAAACTATCCTCTATCACACATTCTTCATTTATAAAACTTTGGTCATTTAAATGAAAACACAATTACATCACCAAGACATAATCTTATATCTTTTTGGGTCTCATCTTATAATAGTTGCATTCAGGTGATCATCTCTGAGAATGGATAATTGATCCTGGTGTTGTTCTAGGGATTATCCCATACATTAAAAAATTCCACTCTAAGCCAATATGGTTGTGATATTACTCATTAGATTAATTACTAGAGTTACACAAATATACTTTTTTTCACAAGATAATATAAATTATAGCTAGAGTTCAAAGTGGATCCGCACCCTGGTGGTAATTTCTATGTAAAATGGGTGTGTCCATTCTGGATTAACGATAGCTGGGTAGAATTTTCTAGTCAACTTAATTCCATAAATATCAATAAGTCATTGGATATCACATATTTCCATTTACAATCTATTATAACTTCATTGAGAATTGATCATTCATTGGTTTCTTGGCACAAACTCCTTGAACCTTCCTAATGGAAAGGTGGGGATTAGCCTATAATACATCCACCATATTGGGGTAATGCCTCATATTGATGAGAATAATAATTATTAACACCCTACTAAGAACATTTACGATGACCCTGAACAAATTCCCTCCTTGTCTTGTGATATTGGGTTAAATTGAATAATGATATGGGTATATTCTTAATCATTTACTTCAATGTTAACATAACATTTTCCTTCACTAAAGTGGGTCTCGTCCACCTACATTTTGACCTCATCATTGTCCCTCCCAATAGGTTTAGGATAGTGAGGGATATTATTTTTCTTTGGTATATGACATGGAGTACACCTCATGGGAATAAAAGGTGAAGTCCGGTGTGCCCCCAATTCAATAATTTCTAGGATTCTTGGCCCTGTTTCTTAATGGATGGATCTTCTGAGTTGAGTATACACATTTGGGTACCCAGGTTGAAACACTAGTAATGGTAGCCTAATTAGTAGAAGGGATACCAAATAACCTATTTTTACCAAACATTTATTATCTCTATCAAGACTTTGTCTATATCATGTTTTGATGCTGCATTTTACAAGATGAATGGACTAAATTAGACATTGAGGTATGATGTCCTAGTGTGGCCTAATGTTGGGGCACTATGTTCTATGTGATATGAACCATGAGGCAACTGACGTAATGATATTGTATGTGACCTGACCCGAGATATGACAATTGATAATGATGGCCTATCATGTTCTGAACTAGAAGCCTAGGGTCTGTATAGCTATTAAACAGCATCAAGTCTGGCTCCTACACTTTTTAGGTTTCCATGAACGCTTAGTTGTTTTCTAGAGAGGATCCAAAGAAGGTACGGTTAGGGTTTGTGGTAGCTTTATTAGCGCACAAATTCTTAGTATCATTTTTTTATTTTGTGATATTTTATTTATTATCATGTTTATACTCTTATGCATGTGAATTTTTATCAAGAATGCATTAGTGGTGTCTTACTAGGTTTATTACTCACATAATATATGGGAATTTTGATGCATGTTCAGACTTCGTGTATAGGGATCTAGTTAAGGGAAAGGGGCCCATGGTAGAAGGTTGATTTGAGGAGTATGGAGCATGAGGAGAGACTAAGATAGACTATGAGGGATTCCATAGAGTTTTTATTTATCTTCCATACTTGTACTTATAATTTTTTTTGGCTTTCCATGCTAAGATCCCATTTATTATATGTATGAATTTTGTTCCATGTGCAGTTACATTATGATTATTTAGTTTTCCACATGTTACTATGATTATTTTATTATATTATTATTCTTGGAGCAAGGAATATATTTTTAAGAATAATTTGTTATGATTTCTTTATTACAATCTATAAGAATTATTTTATCATATTCATCTCATTGTGGAATTAAAATTTTCCAAATTGATGTAAAAAGTGAAATTCTATGTGGGTATATTTCTGAAAATGTTTTTTTAAAATAGCCACTAGGTTTTGAGAATGAATCTAAACTTACCCATGTTTTGAAATTTTAAAAATAATTGTATGTTTTAATACAAGATCCTCAAGCTTATTATGAAATATTATAATTAATACTTTTGAATGGTGGTTTTGAAAATGGAAAAATTGATCCAACTTTGTTTACTAAAAGCAATTTTAAAGATAGTTTAATTTCTCAAATATATGTTGATGATATTATATTTGTATCTTCAAGTGATATACTTTGTAATGATTTCTAAAATTTAATGTCTTCAGAGTTTTACATGAGTCATATGGGTGAACTTAAATTCTTTTTGAAATTGAAAATAGTTTAAAGGATTGATGGTATATTTTTTAATCAAATAAAATATTCTAATGAATTATTTAAAAGTTTTGGTATTTATGGTTGTAAAATCTCAAATATTTCAATGAGTACTTCTTGTAAGATATATTATGATGAATATTGAAAACCTATTTATAATAATATATTTAGAGATATGATTGGTATTTTTAATTATTTAACTATATATTGACCATATTTTATATTTTTAGTGTGTGTATGTTCTATATTTAAATATAATAATTAATAAAGTCATTTAAATTTAGTTAAAAGAATAGTTTAGTGTGGTAAATTTCATTTGAATCTTGGATTGTTTTATCCTGCACATAACTCATTTTAACTAACCAAATTTTTAGATTCTGATTTTTGGGGTTGAAAATTAGATAGAAAATTTAAAATAGGTGTGTGTAACTTTCTTGTTAAATATTTAGTTTCATTGAGTTTTAATAAAAAAAAAATTAATAGCTTTATCAACTAATGAGAGTGAGTATGTTACTGCTACATCTTGTTTTTCATAGTATTTAAGGATTAAACAAACTCTTTATAATTTTGGTTTTATTTTTGAAAAGATCCTGATTTTTTGTAATAATACTTTTTCAATTTATATCTCTAAAAATAATTTGCATCATTATGGGACTAAATGCTTTGATGGAAGATAACACTTTCTTAGAGATCATGATCAAAAACTAAATATAAATCTAGAATCAGTTTCTACATAGAATTAGTCATTCGACATTTTTACTAAACCCTTATATTTATCTAAGTTTTATAAAATCAATTTATAACATGGTATGATAGAAATTTTTAATTATTTTAGGGGGAGTTAAATTTTATTTCTAAAATAAATCTTTAATTCTATTTACTACCTTACTATTGTGCATATTAAACCGTTATATTGTTCACTAGCATGTGAATTATCAGTTGGTTACTACTAAATTCATTGAAACTAATTATATATAATTCCTTGAATATATTTAAATGTTTTCATAGCTCTGTAAGGATTTTATAATGTTTAAAAAAGGATATTGGGCTACTGTATATGAGTACAAATGCATGAATATAGGGGGAACTTAAATTTTTAAATTTAATTTTTATAAGGCTTGGTTTCTTTCCCAAAAATCATTAGAGGGGACCATGTTTTCTCTTAAATTATTAGTCAATAAATGGGGGATAAATTTGTTTAATATTTTTTATCAATTTAAAAAAGGGGAGAAATTTTGGGATTTACATTTCCTTTTTAATTAAAAAAATGGGGAGAATGTTTAAGTAGCTCCTTGATTCACTTTGTTTAGTTACATTTTGATAATTGTGGATATTTATTTATTTCATAATTATAATTTCGCATAGCATTTTTGTAACATTCCCCAATCCAGAACTCTCTCACGTTGAAAAATCAGGTTGGTCACTAGAACTTATACATGCCTCCCCATACAACAGAGGCTACCAACTAGTAGTATGGGTGTAAAGGATATATTTGGGAGAGTATAACCTTGGTACCAAGTCACAATATAGTGTAAATAAACAAAAATAAAAAATATTAGATTAAAATAAAGAGTGTAAACTGTACAACATACAACTGGAAAATAAAATGAGGAACCAATAAATTGAATGATAATAAACCATGTAATGTCAAGCTAAAATGTAACTAAATGAAATGCTAGAATTAATACAGATAAAATAATCATCTTACACAAATAAAATCAAAATTATTCTATCCCAAACCCCATGTTGGTCCCATATCCAAACTCTATCCCATCAAGCAATAAAAAAATCAGAAATAAGGTCCCTTTCCCTTGTCTAAACCTGCATCCATGTAATCTACTCAGGTATCAAACAACAGCCTGAATAGGGTGTAAGTAAAACCTAGTAGGTTGACACCTCCATGTATATACAAAAACAATATGATAATAATTGTATGAAATAAAGAGATAATAGGTGTATTAATTAATCAACATAATATAATATAGCAATCAACCTGCTTCGGCACCATGTCAGAATATATCTGAGAATGTAGCACAACCATGCCAACCATAACCAAAAACCGTCGAATATTAACATAACTAGGAAAAGGAATTTGTATAATCATTTTATAATTCAATCTGATACCTCTATATGAACATTTTATAATACCTATAATATCCCTCTGTATAATCATTTTATCATGAAACTTGGATAATCCCACTATATAAGCATTACAACAAGAAACTGGGCCAAGCCTTCTATATATGCTTTACAGCATGAAACTAGTCCAGGACAGATATATAAGCATTACTGTAATAAACTGTCCCAAGACCACTATATAATCATTATAGCATGAAACACCACACAATTCATAACAACAAGGATATCACAATATCATATCATAAGCCTCAATGGTTAATTCTACAAATTACCATTTGTCTATCAACTGCACATTCATTTTTATATCAAATTATTGCCAGTAATTTATATATACAGTAATACATTACCAAAGTTATTATATATAAATAAATTACATAAGTTCTCATATCATGTTATACTCACTTAAATCCATTAACCAATTCATTATTATTCAAGGGTTATCTCACCCAACAGGTAGCCACAAGCTTGGTCACAACACCATTTAATCCAAACAAAACCATAGAATAATAAAATTCATGATTTAACATCATTCATCATTAAATTAATTAATGTGCATTTTTTATTGGTTAAATACCAATATATCACATACATGAAAATTAAAAAGACCGTAGGATTAGGTTTTAGACCACCTACCTTTACCCGATGATCAATGGAAAAGTTCCAACATGTAACTCCAACAATAAAAAAGGCGTAGAAGATCACAAGAAAGAACCTAGATTAAACAAGATCAAGATAAATACCCAAAAAACCCATGTTCAAGAGATTCCACATATACAACTGGAGAAAAATGGAAGAGAATTTAAAAACCTAGTAAAAACAACTCATCGGAGATTGATTGCTTGAATGGGACATCTGGAAGGGAATAGAAGACTCCAGAATCTCCTTGAAGTCACCTAAGGATTGAGAGAGGAAGGTTTCATATGGATGAATGAATAAAATATATGAATCATAGATTTAAAACCACCCAACCTGTTAAATATAGGGTGTGTAAATGTATTACCTTGTGTGTAATTCTCGATTTATGAGGTACGCTAAAATTCACATTGCCTTGGGAAAATTTAACCTTGATTGGACATTTTACATCATGTAATAGCTTCACAACATGTATTTATTCTACATAATGAATATGGTTAATGGATTATTCCTAGATACAATTACACATTATATAATTCATTTATATGACATGTGAATTTCTTGTAGATAGCTTTAAGCCCAGTTTCTATAAAGGAGAACATACCACCTCTGAAGCCTTACAAACTCACAGGGAACCCTCGTAATCCCCTTTGAGATATGTAAAAATCATCATATTATCAGTCATACATATTATTTTTAAAAATAAATGAGTTATTTTTATCATAATAATTTATCAATAATTTTTAGATATGATGTAGTTGCTTAAAATTCTTAAGAAACGCCAACGAAATGATTATTTAGATAATAATTAACTAAAATAAATGATACTATAAATATTAAAAGTGAAGTCTATTGATTGAATTGTTATATTTAATTATTTTTTTAGATGGATATATCATGTTACATAGCTTTATAATTAATATATTTTAATTCAAATATTTTTTTGATATTTTCAAATTAAAATTAAACAAATAATGTCAAAATCCACATTATTGTCATTTTACAATAAATGATATTTTATTAAATGATTAAAAATTAATAAAAATATTGTATTCTACCAAGTGATTTTTAAGTTTTAATAAATATTAAATGTGTTATATTAATGTACCAATTGGTATTTCATAATAAATATATTGACCCATATATTGTAAAAACATTGTTAACATGGTCCGGGTTTAAGCAGTGTTTTAGCGCGTCACATGCGCTTGTTTTAAAATTAATTTCCAAAAAACATGGGATTTTAATATTATAAATTACATGTAATATTAATAATTCATTGTCTCTATATTTCCTAATAAATATCACTTTAATTTATTCTTAATATTTATATTACTTAGGTTGAAATTCTAGATGCTTTAATAAAAACCAAAATGAAAAAATTGGGGAATCTTAGATGTTAAGGAACCAAATTATTAAAATGAATATATTTTTGTGTGGTGTAGGTTTTAATTGACCATTATTTCCCTTTAATCTATTATTTTTTCATTTTTTAGGCACTTTATTTAAGTTATATCTCCCATTAATGAATACCTTTTGGTATTTACAAGAGTGTCACTCCCCATCCACTATAAAAAAGGCAAGCACTCTACCCCTTCCTCACACATCTCAATCCACTTTGAATCATAAAAAATCTTCCAAAATAATCTCCCAATATCCCTACCCTCATAATATAAGACTCCTATTTGGCAGGAATAAATCCAAGTAGGTATTTTGGTACAAACCAAAAGGAGTTACCCGATTAAGAGGTAACAAACTTCCTCAAGATTTTTAGTTTTGTTTCCATTCTCCACTCACTATACTCTTTTTATTCCATGATTATATAACAAAACTAGTATCCTCAATATACTAGGATATTTTTATTTAATTTTTTTGACCTACACTTACACAAACCCCATCTAATGGGTAAAAAACATACTATTTATGTGAACGGTGAACTACCGCCTCACGAAATGATGATTGTTCGCTCTTCCTTTACCATCTATCATGGTGATCATTATGATAGACACAATATTTATATATGATATGTATTATATTTATAATATATTTATTCTTATTTAATTATTTTATAACACATAACTCTATACATTCCATTTTGTATAAATATGATAACATCGCTTGTGGAAGTGTGGACTATCGCTCCCTCGATGCGATGTGATTCGTTCACGTTATACATGAAACTTATAAAGGATGGTTTTAATAAACCTATGTAAAATATATGACATAGATATTATAATATAATTATAATATACATATGTATCAATTACTTTTCATTATTTTAATATGAGAATGAAATGAAAGTAGTGTTCATGCGTATATACAGCCTACTGTCTCCATGAATGGTACATTTCATTTCTTATCTCCAAACTTTATAGATTATTATAGATACATATATACTAAATATACATGATAATTAAGTCATGGTTTAAATTATTTAGATGATTAATTCATGATCTAATTAATAGGAACAGTAATTGACAAGTCAAAAACATACTAGAGAAAACTAGGCAATTAACACCTGAAATAATGAAAATGATGAAATATTGTTAACAAATGGGTAATAAGATGTTATAAGAAGATGATATATGATATTATAAATATGAGTATGGTAATGGTATTAGTTAGTAACATATTTTAAACCACAATAACTAAGGATAAATGCCACAAAACAAAAATTAAGGTTAAGGTAAGGGAATTTCGTCTCAATTTACATTCCATTGAGACTTATTTGTTATTATGAACCAAGTCACTTTTATTTAGTGTATATACTAATTTTTTAATTTTATATCATGAATACCATTATTATTATGATATTATAAGTTTCATTTAATGTATTTACTTTCTGTATATTATGATTCGAATGCTTCAAAGTGGTATGGGACACTTTGAAATGTTTAAAGATTATTCTTCTCAAAAATATTATTAATGGTTATATTTGCAATCTCGCTTCCTCTTGTGATTATTAAATTTATATTAAAACAATAAATTTATTGTAATAATTTTTCATTGTAAATTTAATTTAATATCTACATTCTCAAACAATGGATATTAGTATTGCCTAAACCATATATCCTTTGTACATATGGTGTTCATTATGACAGTTATTTGATTAACTGGGGAATTATTGATAAAACTCTATTCTTTATTCAATAAAGATATTTGATAAGGAATATTATTTATTTTATTATTTTATATAATTAATTTTTTATACCGGTAATGACTGTTGGGTCCCAGACTTTATATATCCCCTCGATACATCGATAGGTTCTCATGAGACAAATAAGTTGGCCAAATCAAACGGGTTTCTATTTGTAGTTTTAAACCACCTTGTGAGAGGACTTGATGGTATGGGTTTTCATGTTCCTTATACATTACATACATTAAGAAATCATTTCCCTCATTTAGTTTTAATTATTATTTATCCATGAGATTTTCTATCAACATATATATGGATGTAATTCATTCTCAGTTTATTAATTTATGGCATGTGTTTCAATTTATTAACTTTACATATTAATTATACCTTATCTAGTTGTATAAATAGAATTTTTTCTCAGTTATTTACCTTTACATATATATTTATTCATTATTAATTCAATTTTATTTACCCTTACTGGGCATTTGAGCTCGCCATTATTATGTTTCTTTCCTTAGGTTATGAAGAAGAGAACTTTGAATAAGATTTCAAGGATGTGGTTTATTTTGGTTTATTATGTAGCATGTTTTATTTTGTTTTCCCAATGTATTATGGGTATCATGTATGTAATATAGTTTTCCAAAACTATTAAACTAATCAGTCCTTCGGTATTTGATTCCTTGTAATCATGTCAATGTAATAAAATAATTCACCAACTCAGGGTTTTTGGGGTTGGTACATTACAAGAATCCTCTTATATCTTATAACATCCTAACCGAACATTGAATTTGTAATGAAATTTTATGAAATATTTCAATTTGATCCTAAGGAATCATGCATGAAGGCTTCCATAATAATTCTTATATACATCAAAGGTATACTTAATCTTGAGTTTCTCTATGGAAGAGAATATGAGAATGATCTATTTGGTTATAATAATATTAATTAGTAATAAAATATTGATAATGGAAAGTATAATCTTGGAATAAAATCCTTACATGGAAGAAAATATTTGTGTTGGTATTGAAAAAACCAAATTCAGAGACACTTGACACTATACAGTTTGACTATCTGGCTACCACACATGCTTATAGGCAAATTATTTAGATAAATGAACAACTTGATGGTATAAAGGTGAAATTTAATTTTCCATTGATAATAGGTTGTAATAACCAAATTAAACTAAATTTTTCTAAGAACCATATGAAATACTCAAGATCAAAACACATTGATATTAATTATAATTTTATTAAATAAAGGTTATTTTTTGTATAGTTAGAATTTATTATATGTCTACCTAAGAAAAAATTTCAAATATTTTAACCGAGGAATTACAAAAATAAAAAATTTAATAATTGAGGATAATGATGAATTTTTATCTTCACTCACTCAATAATTAAAGTTTGCTGATAGTTCACCCCTTCCTTTTATATATTTCTTTGAATATTTTTGTCAAAGAGGGAGAAAATACTCAAATAATATTCAAATCTATATGATCAAAAAATGAAAGAAACATGGGGTTTAAATTAAATATCCAATGGGTTATAGAAAATAGGGGTGAATCTTTTCAATTGAGAAAAATTAATAAAATATTTGGAAGTATTAAAGATTTTGTAAATTGAAAAAATATATCTAAGGGGGTATTGAAGAACCCATGGATTTATTATATTGTATTTTTCAAATACATCAATTGATGACTACATGAAAATACAGTTAAATAACAATTTCAACATGATGTGAGGAAAAAAGGTTATGTGAAAGTACTACATAGAATAAATTATATATCTCATAGAACATTTTATTTTTCTACCATGTATCTGAATAAAAACTAATATATAGAGTTTATGGAAGATAATTAAATAATAATATAAGTTTGGGGTATATTTAGAGGAAAACAATACCAATTTATCCCTATGAAAAAAAGGCATAGAATATATGTTTTGTCATAATTTTAATAAAATAGAACATTATCTATAATGTCATCTTAAATTTAAAATATCATTCATTTTATGATGTTCATTATATTACATTATGGTTTTCATGATGTGTGTTGAAGGTTTTTTGAAGATCATAAAACTTCATTTTAAACACTTAAGTTGAGTTGATCATGGTAAATAGGAACATAACATTTGTTACTTCACCACTTTAGATCCATATAATTAGATTGAGTGAGATACATATCTGGAGTTGGACATTTCTTGAAGTTATGCTATGGTGATGGAGATTTGATTAATTTGGTGCATGAAGTTATGATGCACAGAACATATACTTTTCAACATAAACAATCTCACTACATCGAACATTTATTAAATTTTATGGCTTTCTAAGTGTGGTTTATTAGGTTATAAAATATCATTTATAGGGATTTAATGTTGATCCAGTGAAGTTTTTTGAAGTTCACTTTTAACTTCTTGAAGTGAGGATGATATAGAGGTATATAAATATACACAGAACATATCTTTCTCAAGAATGAAAAAAAATTCTTTGTGGTTTTAATTTGGATGATTTTCTATAGAAAAATTAATGATGCATGTTATATTATATATTCCTGGTGTTTCTTGAATAAATTATTTGGATTTAAAGGTTATAGATCACTTTTATAATCACTAAACATGAGTTTCAACTACATTGAATATACAATACAGAAACACAAAAAAAATTATGAACTAGATTTGAGTGATAATTTGAATAATTATTCTTTACACATCAATTATAAAGTTTTATTGATGTTTTTGAATACTTGAATAGGTTTAGGAGTTCTTAATGAATTTATAAAGAAGTATAGAATTTGTTAAATAAGGTACACAATAAATTTATCCTAGAACATTAATATGCACACAAAAATTAAGTTTTTTAGCTAAATTGTTGAGTTATGTGCTTAAAAATTATTAAAAATTTATTTCAAATTTATTCTAATAAATTCCAATAGTTAGTGAAAATTTTCATGAAAATTGAGTTTTTGTGCATAAAATTATTAAAGAAAAAATCTATGAACTTCATTGCATAGAAAATTTGAGTTTAACTAATTAATTATTGAAGGACTAAACAGGGATAGAATTAGAGAATGATATAGAACATATCTTGGTATTATTCAAGGATATATCATGAGAAGTAGACAATTAAAAAATATTTTATTATGTGAAAAAACATATGAATAATTTTCATGAAACAATTAGTTGTTTATCCATTTTATAATAAAAAAATTATTATTTGAGTTTTCTTTCATCTAATTCATGGAGAAGATTTATATACATGATCAAGAGATATTACAAAAATTTGGTGTTGAATTTGGATCCTAAAAAATTGTGGCTCTATAATTTGGAAAATGAAATCACATAACATCACCCACAAAACATATGACCATGGAATATTTATGTGGAATTATTTTTATAAATTATTGACCAAAATAAAAATATGAAAATGAAGATTTGTTGAATTATTGGTCAAAATATTTTGAATATTGATTATAAAATTAATTATTGATTATTTGATTCAAAATTTGAATATATATAAGATGAAATTTATTTTGGGAGATGTGTGGGATTTAAATTCCCAAGGATTATAGAGTTATCTTTGGAAATGTTTTTAGAAATTTTATTAAATTTTAATTGTTAGATATCTATGGGTTTAATTGATTAAATTGGTAAATTGTTTTTTAGAGAAAAATATGGAAAAAAATATTTTCATAATTCAAGTTAAAGAAATCAATAATAGATATTTTTCAAAAAATAAAATTATGAATTATTTTTTATGAGTATTTATTAATAATTCATGAAAATCAAAAGGAAGAAGTTATTGAGGAACTCATGATAAAGAGTGTGACCGTATATTGATCAAAAATTTAAGGCTCAAGAGAAAAACATTGCTAAAAATCATTTATCAAGTAAGATAATGATTCATTAAATTATAACATACAACCATATAATGTTTTCATGGAATCATTTTTGTGAAGTATCAACTAACATTAAATAATGATAATTAATATTTGTTTATTTATTGGTATAAATATTTTTCAAATATATTATTAAATTAATTTATGATTATTTCATTCAAAATTTAAATATACAAAGGCTGGAATATATTTTTGGAGATGTACTGGAATCTAAATGCCCAAGGATTATGGAGTTATTATAAGAACTCGGTTTTCACTTAGGTATATATCCTTTTAAATTTAGTCTAATTCATTATTTTTTACCTAATATGGATTCCTAATGAGGTTATAAAGGTTATAGGGGTGTTTAAGGCTTCTACAAAGCTCAGAACCCCATCCGGTGGAGAAAAACATTGGGCTACATAGTTAGTAAAAATTGTGTGACCCAACCCGCATGGTCTCTACTAATCATATGGGGTTGGATAGTGGGGTGAAGTAGGGTGCATGGTTTTTCCTAACCATGTGAAAGGGTCCACATTCCCATGTGAGAAGTCTACAGTTTTCAGCGGAGGTGATTTTCACAGTTGGTCAAACCCAAGTTTTGGGGTGAAATGACCATTTTCCCTTAATGATATGTTTTAACTCTTCCTCTCCCTCTCATTTCTCTCCATCGGACAAAAAGGGATCCCCTCTTCCCTTATTAGCTTCTTTGAAGCCTCTTTGATAGTTTTTTATCCTATATCATCGTCCAAACTCTGATTTGATCCTTATCTGTCACATTGGATGCACATCGGTAAGATCTTGATTCCTTTTTAGTCATTCTTCATTTATCATTCTATCAATGGAGTTATTGAGGTGCAGTCTCATATGCCCTATTTTTAAGGTGTTGATTATCTCTTTATATCTCTTATAATCCAAACTAAACTAAAGGCTGATACCGGATGAGGAGAGTCATACGATCCTAAGGTAGGTGGTCTATAACTTATCCCTTAAGATTCTTCATTTTATAAATTGTCGTGTGTGTACATCGATTTCATCAGGTGTTGCCTATTTAATTCATGTTCTTTTCTTATAGTCATTATAACCATATTATAAGACTCTTGTTAAATAATTTATCTAATTTCATAGGTTAAATATTCAATCTGTCACCCAAAGTAGGGTGTTTCCCTTAATTATGCCTTTTGGGGTTTGTTAAGTGCATATGTGCCACCGTTCGGGTGTGCTTTGGCTTGAACTTTCTAATGGTAATTCCTCCTTTAATTAAATGACTATTGAATTGGTTTTTAATTATCCCCTGAATATGTTAGTGTCACTTGACCCTTTAAGGTAATTTTTCTAATTAAATAATGAATGTTGAAATTGTTAAATTGGAAAGTATATTATATATATGATTTGGCCTAATTGAATGTAATTAAATGACTTGGTTTCATGTTCATGACACACCTTTCCATGATTTATGGAATTTAGTGGAGTGAACCTAATTAATTGAATATGATATATACAAATTAATAAATGGTTTCATGTCTTTTAACCTTGTCACACTAATGAAGGGTATGGAATCAACCCTTTGAATTATTAAATGGCATGAATATTACATGGTCTTAATTAATTTAATGAATAAATTATAAGGTTACTAATTTTAAATGGACCTTGACTTTATTATAGGTTTGGTTAGACTCAAGGTGGCCTTAGATTCTTGAGGGAATGCCTTGAGCACTCGTGGATTCCATTCTGATTCAAGGATGTCAGTTGCCAAGGGTGAGACCCACCTAGGAACTTAATACTTTTCTATTAGTGCATTCCTAGTATGAAACTATTGGATCCATCCATTATCACTATAGGATTCCTTATATCTATCATGATGTCTATAGACATGAGGTACCATGGTTAAATCCATCTGTCCTAGTCATTGCTTACCTGTTTTACCTTGGATGAGGTCCTTGGACTCAAATAGAATTATTATTGTGGAATGCCTTGGGAGATACCCCTTGGATTACACTCTTACCCCTTAGACATGGTACAGGTTACTACTGAGTTGGATTGACCCCTAAGGTCATGGATTTCTTAGCTATTTCCTTAGATCCCTTTCATTATTAATATCATTATAGAATTCCTTGTTTTATCTTGGATCCTTCATCATTATTATTATTATCATTTTAGGATGTCAGTGTTGGTTATACCTCATGTGACTTACATATATAAACTGGAACTTAAATAATTAATGAAATTATTATATTTTTAGACACCAGATGAGGATGAAGTGGGTACTTGGTATTTTATGTTACTGTACTGCATTACTTTTATATATGCATGCTTGTACACTGTTTTAGTTTATATTACATGGAATGGATGTTATAGACATCATTAGTGGTGGCCTACAGAGATTTATCTCACACCCTATCCATCCTTCCATTGGTAACCGAGAATATTACATGTATGTAGGTGTTGACAAAGGGAAGCATCCCACCTTAGACACCTGATAATGGTTACTTGCATTAGGATGGATCTTGGTAGTAGATGACCAGGACAGGGATTGGGATGATGGATATTTTTTAGTTTCTTTTTTCTAACTTTGTATAGAATGTATTGTATAATACTTTGTATCCATATTTTCTAGTTTTCTAAACACATGACATATATCATCAATTTATTGAGTATTGTTACCAGTTGTTCAGTTATTCAGTATTCATGTTTGCTTCTGTTGTGCCATCTATTAACTTATATTACTTCTACTATTTACTTGTTATTTCATTTATCTATTATGATACACTCTGATAATAAGGGAATAGGCTTACCTTGGACACACGCTAGTCCATCGTTGCAATTCGGTAGCCTCTGGTGTTAGGGGATATGTGCTTGAGGCCATATGGCCAACTGAGCCCGGGGGCACCTTTGAGTGGCACCCAGGTTCTGGACATCACAACGTGGTATCAAAGTAGGTTCCTTTCTTTCTTTACTATTTATAGACAATATACTGGGTATTAGGAATGTTTGTAACTTGGTTATAAGTCATGATTGGGCATATCTAACCCATGTTCGAGGTAATGTCGAGTTTCCTAGAATTATAATTGTTATTCTGATTTTTCCTATTAATGTTGATATCATTTCACCATTGGGTGATTCACATGTTGTGTTATGGTTATTGTTTTTATTTTCATTATGGATTTCATTTCATCCTTGGCCCGATGATATGAGGGCAAGGATCATTATTACATGCATCATCATGGGAACCTAGAATTCACATTCCATGCTTAGTGACATGCCATATAGGTGCATTTCACTACTTGAATTTCCTATTTTTCTTGTGATTGTTGAGTGATAATTATATATATATATATATATATTCTTGTGCTACATTTTGGTTGTGATTTAGTGATTACTAGTTTCAATTCCTGAGGTGTATGTGCCCTTGTGGGTTAGAAAGGGTAATTTACCAAGTCGAGCCATTAGAATAGAATTAAATAGGGGTTGATTTTAGTAATAAGGTGTATGGGCCATGATTCACTAGGAATGGAGATCCATTTTAAATGAACCTTGACATATGAAAATAAGAAAATGTAAACTATAAAGGTGAAACTTGACTTATAAAATGAAATGGTTTCCAGTAAATGAATAGGCAAAGTATTATTGACCTTTCACCAACCAGAACCCCTGTAAGTTAAACAATAAAACTTATTAATTCTTAGACTTCTAAGTGGGTAGTTGGGGTAGTATACCATAGGTAGTGATCCCTTTAATTTCATTCAGATTTCTCTATTGCTATATATCTATTTAAATCTTGTTCTGAGGTGTGTGATTGGCATTTTTAGACCAATGCCACCATAATGCCCTTATGTCATGCGCCAAGAGGGTGGAAACAACCATACTTCAGAAATGGTGGGACCTAAACTGCCATTCTTACTGCCAGGTGTGCCACTTGAGGCACTTCTTGTTATACTTGATCTGGGCACTGACACTCAAATTTGTGAGAGTTTTCTACATCTGATGCATTCCATGCAAGGTGCTCCATGACCTACACCTATGATGGCTGATCTAACCCATGACTTCTAGCAGTATCATCCTCCCACCTTCTAGGGGGGTGCCAGTCCACAGGCTATTGAGTCTTGGATATAGGAAACCCTCTCCATATTTGATCATCTGGATAAACCTCCAGAGTGAAGGGTTAATCTTGTTGTGTATATGTTGTGTGATTCATCCAAGCACTGGTGGGATGTGATTACCTAGGGTGGTCTCCATCAGGGCATGATTTGGGATAAATTTAAAACTAATTTCTATGATCAATTATTTCCTAAGATGTTGAGAGCTGACCAATCCAAATATTTCATGCTTCTGTAGCAGGGTATTATGTCAGTTATAGATTATTTATCATGTTTCACTGAGTTACAATGCTTTTCACTGCTTCTAGTTAGTAATGAGATTTTGTGTTCTAGACGCTTCAAGGATAGTCTCTAGTATACCATCCGTACTTAGGTGAATGTATTTCTCTTACCTAACTTCTCTGAAATAGTCAATTAGGCTCTTATCACCAAGCGCAACCAGAGAGAAGGTGACAGTACCGACATAGAGGATCAATTCTTAGGAAGACCAATAATTCTTCCAGTAGTAGAAAGCGGTCCCTCGACGTTTCTCATCGGGGTAGTGGAATCTAGAGTAACCATACAGGTATCTTTGTGGTGTTCCATTAGTGCGGGTGATAGAGGAATCTGAAGCCTCAGTGTGATAGAGACCCTATGGATTATTAGGCTTGCGGCCATGGTATCTAGACTTCATATTATCAGTGGCTCCAGTAGAGCGGTCATGATTGGGGTAGTCCAATTATAGCACGGGGTCGTGGATCAGGTCATTTTCATGTATTACAGCTGATACCCAAGGATCAGAGTGCAGAACCATCTACAGTATGAGGTATTATTCTAGTAGCCACCACTATAGTATCTACTTTATTTGATACAAGTGCTTCATACTCCTTCATCTTTGTATCTATCGTGGAAAGTATCATGGTATAAATACAGTATTACTATGGTTTAATGAACATGGATACATAGTTGGGAGTACGGTCAGAGGTCATACACCAATGTAGGGGTTGTCCCCTTGAGATAGGTAGTTACCCTTTCTTGTGGGACCTCTTTATTTTCAAAATTATAGGCTTCGATGTCATTCTCAGGATGTATTGGTTGGCTATGTATCACACCTTTGTAGATTGTTATCACCGTAGGGTATTTTTTACATAAATAGAGGGAATTAATTATCTACAAAAGGGTAAGTGGGGTGTCCAGGTCGATAGATCTAGACTAGGTCATCATGGGCCATGTGGAGTGACCGACTAGACATTTAATCTCTTTGTAAAGGATCAAGTACATCATGTTTTGTCACAAACTAAATCTAGTTGCCATCAAAACTAGCACCAAACCTATACTGTGACAAGTCCCAAAGGGTGTTCACTATCCCCATGGGCTGGCACAAGTTCTCAGGTATCATTTATTTTGGTTTGGGAACAATTTACCTGAATATGGAAGCATAAAACATCAAATCCAATCGATAAACCGAAACTAAAAAATTCATGCCAAACGAGATTTATACAAAATCTAGAACTAAATAAATATGTTTAAACATATAATAAGAGGTCCAAAGATGCATAAAAACAGTATAAAATAGTCCCAAGGACTCCACACGACAAGGGGTCATCACCCACAAGTTGTCTCCACAACGTCGCACCATGTATGGGAACTAACACCCCGAACCACTATCACCCAAAGCCTTTCCTTTACCTATGTCAAACATAATCAAGTCTAGTTATACCCAAGGGATGTAAGTATGGTGTGATCCTAATACCAGTATTATACCACCCAAATATTCCAAAGATTATGAAATACAAGGTGAAAATCATGCAGTTTTAATATGTGGGGAAAACGGCGATAAATTCCAAGAGGTGCAACTTTCAATTGTAAACAGTTTTCAAAGTAAAACTTTCAGAATGTTAACAAATTTAAATAAGACATGTTATCTACTGTAATTTATATAGAAACACACCCTAAGAAAAGGGTAAATACCAAAAATCCAATGAGCACCAAAACTAGGAACACCCCTAGGCACTAGATAGTCTCAGGCCCTATGTACCTCGTACCTCGGTGTAAAATATCTGTGTCACAATCCTTTCCTGTACACGAGCCACTAATAGGGAACATAACCATAACCAATTGGTCCCCAAATATCATCCATATAGTTTATTTAGAGTTTTTTTATACAAAATACTAAGTGAAACAGGGAAAAAACTCATCTGGATCACTATCATACTAGTACATATCCACCCTCTTAGGAACTCGGGTTTCCCCCTTTGTGCTAAAACCACTTTAACGTGATACCAAAATCCATTATCACATAAACACTTAAGTTATGATCATAAAAACCTCAAAACAGTATCTACACATATTTTTCACCACTTACACCACTCAATAAAACCTTTAGAATTTCAATAAAACAACTTCAGAAAATTTAACAATGCTTTACACACAAAATCCCTTTAAAATCTCACTTTGAACACCATAGGAATACCCATATTCACCAAAAAAAGAATTTTAAGCACCCAAAAAAATTATATAAACCCATTACATGAGTTATAAAACAACCCCATTTGGCATAACATAAAATAGACATGTAAAAACACCCAATTTAACACCAAATTGGTACCTAAAAATCATTTGCTCAATAAACGTCACCAAAACCAGATTTATTAGCAAGTATAATGGATGATAAGTGTTCTAAAAATAGAAATTCAGAAAATATAACTCATCTAGAATTTATTACCCATGGAATAACCTACCAAACATGTCAAAAAACTCAAATATTTGTGCGAAAGTTCAACTGCACCACCTCTGCACCACAAAGGAGTTAAAACAGACCTAAAACCAGAATTTCATACCATGAAACACAAGATCAAACCCTAGTTTCGAAAACCTAATTGTTGGACATTAGGAACTTCAATAATAAGGGAAGAAACCCTAATAAAATGGGATCAAGAAGGAATGAAACCCACTAACTTGAGGGATCTTGAAGAAATCTCACACAATACACCAGTAGTTGAATTTCCAAACAGCCAAAAATAAAAGTGAGGTTCGAACAAGGATGAGGAGGTCATATAGGAACAGGAATGGGGGAAAAGAGTTGTAAATTAAGGATTTATGAAGTAAGAAAATTACCTCTTCAAATCTAGACGATTTGAGAAAGCTTTAGAATATTTTCCCTAATCTGCAATGGAAATGAGCTCCAAATAGGGAGAAGAGAAGCTGGGGGATTCCGGGATGGCCCAATTCCTTAAATAAAAACTCAAATACACCATTATTATGGATTAATAAAGGGTTAAAATTAATATTTTTGTGTTAATAGGTTAGGGGAGGACATTTTGGAAGTGTAATGGGTGCAAAATATTGAAAAATGAAAGATTTATACAAGAACGAAAATTGGTTTTTAAATCTTGAAATGGTCTCACGGTTTGGCCCAAATCATGAAAACTCATCCATTCCTCCAAAAAATGCATGGTAAACCCACAAAAAAAGAAATAATGGAAATTAAATGAAAAATACTTTAAAATAATTCATGTATTTGACAATTCTCCCCACCATGAAAGACTTTTTGTCCCGAAAAGTCAACCTGAAGCTTGATCGGAAGACAAGAATGGGTACTCTTTCTTAACCCTTGAATTATGTTCCCATGTCTCATGTGTATCATTATCATGCTTCCAAAGAACCTAGACTGGTGGAATAGACTTTCCCCAAAGCACCTTTTCTTGTAAGTCCACTATTCTCACCGGCTACTCAAAAACAGATAAATTGGGATCTATATCCAACTCCTCCCAATTCAGTACGTGGAATGGATCCAGGTTGTATTTATTAAAATAGGAAACATAGAAGACATCATTTATGGATGTCAAGTGATAAGGTGAGGCCAACCTTTATTCCACCTTTACAATATGCTCGGTGATCTCAAAAGGTCTGACATACCGCGGTGTCAGCTTCCCTTGCTTTCCCAGTCGATGATGGACCAGATGAGGGGCCACTTTCAAGAATACCCTATAACCCATAGAAAACTCTAGTTATCAATGCCTATGGTCATTATATGATTTATGGAGACTTTGAGCTGTCAATAAGTGCTTTCTGGTCAACTTGAACTTCTCAAATGTCTCCTACACCATACTCGGCCCCAGCAATGAGGTCTCACCTACCACATCCCAACATAGGGATTACCGACAAGGAATACCATAGAGTGCCTCCAAAGTATCCATTATAATTGAGTATTGGTAAGTGTTATTATAAGAAAACTCAACCAATCCCAAATGGCTATCCCAGGAACCTCTAAAGTCCAAAACACATGCACGGAGCATGTCCTCCAAAATATGGTTCTCCAGTTCTGTCTAACCATCCATTTGAGGATGGTACACCGTGATCATATTGATATAGGACCCAAAGGCCTTATTAAGTCCTTCCCAATACCAATAAGTGAAACTAGGGTCTCTATTCAATACAAATACTGATGTCACACCATGGAGTCTTACCACCTCTTGAAGATACAAACGGCCCAACTCATCCACTTTAGTTGTATATCTGATCGAAATGAAGTTGGCTGATTTGGTCTGACGATCAATCACCACCCAAATGGAATTATTACCCCAATTTGTACAAGGCAAGCCAATAATAAATTCCATGATGACCTCGTCCCACTTTTAGGTAGGAATGGGTAACGGCTGGAGAAAACTGGAGGGCCTTTGATGCTCTGCTTTCACCTGCTGGCATGTGTAACATCTCGACATGAAGTATGTGATATATCATCTCATACCAGGACACTGAGGCTGTCGATGGAAATCATAAAAAATCTTGGTGGCACCCAAATGGATAGCCCACTGATACTGGTATCTATCCTTCATCACCACCTTTTGCAGAGATAATGGCACTACTAAATGGACCTTGAAGCACAAGATGCCCTTGGGAGTCTACGACCAATCAGAGGACGTCTCCCCGCCATGAAGAAACTGCTTCGACCACTGAAAAATCTCATCACTAGGTTTTTTCCACTAAATCAACTCTAAGAGAGAAGGAGTCAACTAAACACTCACCAAGAACGCACCCCCATTTTTCTATCTGGTCTCCACATGCATCTAAGCAAAGAGCCCCATCAAAGTCCATTCATCACTGGACTTCCTCAAGGCCTACACTAGAACTCATATACTCAAGTAATTGGACACCACATTACCCTTTCCTGGGGTATAAACAATTTCAAAGTCAAACCCCTAGAAGTACTTGATCCAATGATGATGCCTCAAGTTGTGGTCCTTCTACGATAAGATATAGGCCAAGATTTTGTGATAAAAGTAGACCACAAACTTCTCCCCAAAGAGGTAGTGACGCCAAGTCTTCAAAGCGTGCATCACAAATTCTAACTCCAAGTCATGGTTCGGGTAATTCTTTTCATGTGGCTGGAGTTGGAGAGATCCATACGCCACTATGTGATCATCTTGTATAAGCACGCACCCAAGACCCATACCTGAAGCATCGCAATACACCACATACCCCTTTCTAGTCCCAAGAAAAATCAGAATGGGAGTAGTAGTCAATATCCTCTTCATCTCCTCAAATGACTCCTAACATTTTGGTCTTTATACAAACTTCACCCCTTTCTAGGTGAGCATGTTCATCGGTGAAGCAAGCCAAGAGAAATATCGAACGAATCACCTGTAATAACCAGCTAGGCCAAGGAAACTTCTGATCTCAAACACGTTCTTTGGTTGCTCCCATGGCATGACCGCAATGATCTTCTCGGGGTCCACTGAACCCCCCTGCTCTGAGAAGGTTCATTTGGACAACTTTTCATAAAGGCAATGTTCTCGCAAGGTGCCCAAAATGATCCTCAAGTGATGTTTGTGTTCCTCCTTAGAGCCAGAGTATACTATAATTTCATCCATGAACACCGTGACAAAAGAATCGAGATATTGATGCAACAACCTATTCATGAATTCCATAAAGACCACTGGATCATTGGTCAATCCGAAGGGAATAACCAATTACTTGAAGTGGCCATACTTGCTTCGGAAGGATGTCTTTGGGATATCTACCTCTCTCACCCTAAGTTGATGATATCCTGAACGCAAGTCAATTTTTGAGAACCACTTTTCCCCCTTCAACTGATTTAAAAAATCATCTATTCTGGGAAAAAGGTATTTTTCTTAATTGTTACATTATTCAGCTTTCGATAGTCAATGCACAACTGGAGGGATCTGTCATCCTTTTTCATGAACAACATAGGAGTAGCCCAAGGAGAGAAGCTCAGGAGAATTAATCCTTTGGATTCTAAGTTTTCCAGTTGTATCTTTAATTCCCTCAGCTCGGTGGGCGCCATGCTATATGAGGGAAGAGATATTGGCTATATTATAGGTGTCAGATCAATCGAGAACTCCACATCCTGCTTTGGGGGAAAACTTGAAAAATCATCTGGAAATACCTCTAAAAACTCATCAACTACAGGATGTAGTCCATTGTTAGGAGCATGACCATCATCCTCTATCATTAATGATGATAACTAAAAAACAAGGTCTCCCAACTTTGGGAGTGGAGGTCCCGCACAACTTGACCGAGGATCCCATTCCCCACGAAAAACATGATGACTCCCATCAAGTGTCGTGAAACTCACTCATCGCCTATAGCAATCAATGTGCACCTAGAAGTGTACTATCCAATCCATGACAAGTATTATGTCAAATAGATCCATATATAATACCAATAGGTCCCACTCTATCTCAACCCCTAACACAGAAAGCGCGCACAACTGGCACCTAAGACCCTTCTCCTTTCCCAGCAGCGTCACCAACTCCATCACAAAAAGACAACAAATCAGTTGGAAAATTCAGTGTGTCCACAAAACGGGTAGAAATGAATGAAACAGAGGCACCAGTATCAAAAAGAGCAGCATCTATAGAATATGAAATCAAAATGGTACCTCTAAATGTTGACGATCTTGCCTTTGATCCTACTGGTTCCTGGTCCAACGCATGGAGATGTCTGGTCTTTGCCAGAGGATGAAAGTTAGTCTGTCATTGTGCCTTGAACTAGATCTTCCCAGAAGATGTCCCAGCCCTACCACAACAGCCACCAAAATGAGATCCCCCTGTACTTGATATCTTAGATTGAGCTGGAACTCCTCCTGAAGCCACTGACCCTGCCCCACTTGGAAGTGGACGTGCCACCCCGTAAAATCATTTCAAGTGACCCATACCTCCACATTGGTAACAGGGATTCGGTGAAAGTGGTCATGTTGGTTGGATTTTCTCCGACCTCCCACACTAGTGGCACATGACCGATTTTTCATCAGAAGCCACGGATGAAAACTACCTGGACGAGTGGCCTAAACTACCACTTCCTTCACATATTCCTACCACTTACTTATCTTCTTTAAAGAGATATCATTTCCCACTATTGATACTGATCTAGAGAAAGCATCCCTAACTTTATAGTAAAACTACACCACGCACTCCTGATCAACCACCTTAGCATAGGTTCTCAGATTAAACAAGAAAACCTAGGAGTATATCACTGGTCGCAAGCCTTTCTCAATCCTCTGGGCCTTCAGTTGTTCATTCGAGACGATTTCAGGAGCATAATGAACCAACTTAGTGAAATAGTTGGTGTAATCCATCACATAATGATTCCCCTAAACAAGGTCTATGAACTCTCAGGACCTGGCATATGCCAATACCTCGGGATAGTACTGTTCATTAGAGATGGCCTTGAAATCTCCCCAGCGCATCTGGTCATTCTTCCCAGTTTGAAGTACTGATTCCCACCACCTACAGATGGGACCCTCCAACAAAAAAGAGTCACATTTCACCCTAAGCTCCTTGGGTGTATCTAGGAACTCAAACATGTTCTCGATCTTCTCGATCCATTCCTTTGCTTCCTGGGGTTCTATGCTGCCTTGAAAAGTATGAAGCTTGTTTTTTAGAAAATCATGAGCTTTATCTTTTCTAAGACTTATCTCTTCTTCCCTAAAAGGAATGAGAACATGAGATAGTCCCTGTCCTAGAGCTTGGATATCCTAGACCATAGCCTCGACTAGCCTCTGATCAATCGGTGTGGGAGAACTCTCTTCGGCTTCCTCTCATGGGCGCATGGGAGGTTTCCAGGGAGGCATGTTGCTACAAAATGAAACAGTCACAAAAACAATAGTTAATACCATAATTTTGAAAATTTTAATCAAATACATCAAATATAAATAATCTAAACACATTATAGTGGTAAAATAAACAACTACTCCACCCCTGCCTGATGTCCACGTGCGGTCTATAGCCGACACGTTTCGCCTGGAAGTGAATTCAATCTAACAATTCCAACGTCCCCTAGTGACTTAAGGTTTGTCATGAGAGGTGTGGGCCAGGCACCCTAATCACTACCAAAACCCTGATCCCTGATAGTCTTATCTCCTATCTATCCTAACTCATAGCAAAATAGTAACATAACCCAAAAACATTGGCCTCCTCTGATGCCATTTTGTCACAAATCGAATATGGTAACCATCAAAACCGGCACCAAACCTAGATCATAACAAGAACCAAAGGGAGTTACATATCCCCATGGCCTATCACAAGTTCCCGGGTATCATTTATTTTTGTTTTGGGAATGATTTACCTGAATATGGAATCATAAAACATCAAAACCAATCGATAAACCGAAACTAAAAAATTCATACCAAACGAGGTTTATACAAAATCTAGAACTAAATACATATGTTTAAACATAGAATAAGAGTTGAAATAGGGAGAAGATAATATGGGTCCATGCCTAGGGATTTTTGATTCAAGTGGTAGGTGTAATCACTGAAAAAGAGTAAAAAATGAATAATTTATTAAATAAACAAAATGTGTTTTTAAAACTGGAAATGGGCTTCCAGGCAAGCCCAATTCCTTAAATAAAAATACAAATCCACCATTATTATGGATTCCTAAAGGGTGAAAATTAATATGGCTATGTTAATAGGTCATGGTAGGTCATTTTCTAAGTGGAATGGGTGAAAAATATTGAAAAATTAAAGAGTTATAAAAAGAAACAAAATTGGTTTTTAAATCTGGAAATGGGCTCACAGTTTGGCCCAAATCATGAAAACTCACTCATTCCTTCAAAAATGCATGGAAACCCCCCAAAACAAAGCAAGAATGAAAATTAAATTAAAAATAACTTTAAAATAAGTCATTCATATGACATGTTGAATTTACTCTAATAATATATTGTTTCAGGGATATCTTTCCCAATGATTTTTATGGGTTGCCTCCTGAGATAGAGGTAGATTTTACAATTGATCTCATTCCAAGAACGGCTCCAGTGTCTATTCCTCCATATAGTGTGGTACTTACTGAGCTCTAGGAGCTCAAGAGACAGTTGGAGTATTTAGAGGTCAATGGTTTTATATAGCCTAGCACTTCCTCTTGGGGTTCGCTCATGCTTTTCTCTAGGAAGGTGGATGGGAATCTTCATCTATGTGTAGATTATAGATGGTTGAACAAGCTTACAGTCAAGAACCAATATCCACTTCCTCGAATAGTTGATCTCTTTTACTAGCTCTGAGGAGCTAGGGTGTTTTCTAATATCAACCTAAGAACAGGTTATCATCAATTGTGAATCAAGACATCAGATATACCTCATATATATTTTCGTAGTATGTATGGTATGTACGAGTATCTTTTTATGTTGATTGGTCTTACAAACACACTCTTCGTTTTCATGGATTTGATGAATAGGGTGTTCCACCCCTATCTGGATTCTATTATCATAGTATTTTTGGATGATATCTTGGTGTATTCTCACACTCATAGTGACCATTATAAGCACCTTGAGATCATTATAAGTATACTGAGAGAGAATTAGCTTTATACTAAGCTAGATAAGTGCCACTTCTAGATCAAAAAATTTCACACCATGGGTTATATTATCTCAAAGTTAGAATTATCTGTTGACCTAGAGAAGGTGAGTTTTGTGGTCTCCTAGAAGTATCCCAAGAACATGTTTGATATAAGGAATTTATTAGGGATGGATGGATATTTTAGGAATTTCATACAAATCTTATCATGCCTTGATGCACCTCTTATTGGTCTTATAATAAAGGGTGTTAAGTTATTATGGTCAAAAGAGTGTAAGAAAGCCTTTCAGGAGATGAAAGAGAGAGTTGTCTTGACACATATTCCGATTATGCCAGAGCCTAGAAGAGGTTATACAATGTTCTGTGATGCATCAGGCATCATACTTGGAGCAATGATGATATAGGAGGATAGATTCATTGTGTATTGTAGAGACCCTAATCTTGACGTATATGGATATTACATTACTTTTGCGGAATACTTAGTACATAACAAAAACACACACACAAGGATCGTAATAGTTTAGTGTCTTTGTAAACTCAGAATATAATCTTCTAATAGTGGTGAAAGATCTTCAACATCTCCCATAAATATCTTCCTTTTTTTACCTAAAACCTTTCTTTATATCCTGGGGAAAATAAAACATAAAAGGGTGAGATCAAATTCTCAGTAAGGGTAAACAAAAGAAATATCAATCACATCATATACATAAGAACATAACTTTTGCAAATCTTATCCTGCAAAAGAGATCATAATATCATAACATGGGATAAATAATAGAAGTGAAATGTAATCCCAATAATCATAACTTAAAACATTAAACTTTGTGGCATACACACATAATCATAGAGAATCATTTCTTATTAGTCAAGACTCATTGCCAAGACTATATTAGTGGACAAAGTCCAGTTCTGAACTGAGTCACCCTCGTTTCAGTCCTGTTTCACTGAACCGGTATAACCTACCATTCTAGCCATGTCTATCTCATGAGATATAAAATCTTTACCCAATGTATTGGAGGGAGATATAGGTCCCACCCATCTCATAATGATACCATTCTTATGTGTTCCACAAAATCATAAATCATACATCATAGCATAACCCATGTAATAAAAATGGGATTCTTAAACAACATGGCATCATAAAACAATTCATATAAGATAAAGGAATTCATAAAAATATTTCCATCACAACATAATCAAATCCATGTAATAATAGGGATAGAAACAGAACCCAATATTATCTTAGATGGAAAATAATTTTGATAAAACACTTGAACTCCATTCTTGAGGAAAATATCCTTTCTACTTCAAAAACACTTTTCATTTCAAAACATGTCATAAAATTATAACTAAAAGAAGTTGATTAAAAATAAACTTGAAAACTTTTAAAGTAATCTTCTTGGAAATAATGTTTTAAAAATCCATTCATGCCGTATAAGTTAAAAAAAACATTCTTCGTACTTTTGTCGGAAAAGTCAAAAAAGTACCTCGTACGAAAAACGACAAAAGATTCCTTTCATATCTTTTACTAAAAAACACCGAAGGGTAAAATAATATTTAAACAATTTTAGGTGAATAGAAATAATATTACATATTGAGGAAACATGGATGTGGATGATAAAATACACCCTAGTAAATTCCAAAGTATAAACAATCTCGGATAAAAATGAGATTGTGATATTTCCCTTACCTTAGGTCCAATATGCTTTGTACGTGTCCAAACCTCCTGTATAATGATTTAAATAATGTTATTGACTTATTCTATAATCATAATTATTTTTATGATATCATATATGGTCATATTCTTAGCTTCTTAGTAGTAATATTTCATTGCTACTTGTTATTCGGGTGTTTATAACTTTTTGTTCTTATGCGTGTTTTATCGAATAAATTCTTATTATTCTCTTTAGGTTATAGATACCTCATTTCCAGAATGGTATTAGTGTAATATATATCATATTCATTCATTCAATTTATTTATATAATCATTATGAAATAAAGATCATGCAGAACGAGTCGCATCACATCGTAGAGACGGTATTCCGTACGTACGCACGAGTGATGATATCGTTCCTATGATCGTGGAATTGTATTGGAGTGTATGTATACTATTTTAGAATCTATATCACTTTATAATAGTCATATATAGTCATTATTTAAACCATTATACCAATCCAAGTAAGGTGGTGGTGGAAAATAGATTTCACCACGGCGTGGAGACGGTATTCCGTACGTACGCACGCGCGGTGATTTCGTTTTCCGTAGGATGGATAGATGGTGAAATAGGATTGTTTCATACTTATAATAAAATATAAGTATATGATTGATACTGATGTTATTACTTCATAATGAAACAACCTATAAGAAGAAGTGGAAGAATAAATAAAGATAAAAGAATCGGTAATGGACATTACCTCTTCTTTGAAGCGCCTCTTTGAGATCTCCCTTTAGGGAACTAAAATTGGTCTTTGAGGAAGAACAGAACCTCTAGGATATTTCTAGGGAAGTGGAGAAGAGAATTTGTCAGGTGTTGGCCGAGCTTGAAGGCTCAAAGTTGTGTGTGAGGAAGAGAGGGAGGAGGTGCCCTTTTATAAGGGAGGAGAGGGGTACCTTTGGAATAACTAAAACTATTATTTTATTATAAGGTAAAATTCGGTTTTAAATAGCTCGAAATTGATTTATTTCGAATCTAAGGTGGGGATGGGTCGAACTCCTATCATCCAATAGAATTTAGACAAGTTTAGGTTCCTATATTAACCTTATCTTTTAGTTTTAACTCTTAGTTAATTAGATTGGCATTTACCATGTCACTTTGTATTTTTATATTATATAGTAAATAAACTTACCATATACATCCAAGAGACCCCCAATTTGTGTTTTATTAATATATATAACCTTATCTAAGTAATTCGGCTGAACCTTATATTTTTAGGAATAAAATAACAATTAATAATATAATATTTGTTTTAAAAACTATTTTATGTCAATCTTGACACTATTCAATAGTTGATTTTTTTGAAACTCATAACAGAATGATTACTTCGAAAAAAGTTAATTAAATCAATCCTAACATGTCATATTAACCTATAAAATTATTTTAATTCATAAAAAGTCTCAAATTATACTTATTTAGGTATTTATAATATCAATTATTCTAATTTTTCACTATTATGGTAATTAATGCATCATCATCGTGTCATAAATAAATTAAATTATTTAAAGTCTAAAAATTACAAATAAAATACCATTATGTAGGAAATCTTTTTAGACTTCTAATTAATATTTATAGTCGAATTTATCTTATGTATAACCCCATATTAAAAATGATTTACTTATTAAACTTTGATTTTAACTATTTTAACCCTTCTTTAAATAAATTAATAATAAATGTCCTAATCTAATCCAAGTGGGCCTAAATGGTCATATTTTATTCCTAAGGTTGTTTTTGGTCGAATTACACTTGTAAAATAGTATTAGGACATGTGTTAGGGTAATAATAATATCATTTTTACCCTTAATTACCCTATTTACTTTTAACCATGGTAAAAAAAAAGTAAAAATTTACTATTCACCAAAAATTATTTTCATCTCATTGAACCACATTTTAGTCCTTGATATTAACCATGTCTCTCGGATTTTCGAAATTCCACTCACAGAAGCGGTAAAATTAAGTTTTATGAAAAATTCAGTTTTTTTTAACTACCACTTAGTGGTTTCACTATTCATCAAAAATTGAAATTTTTCAGAAAAATACCAAAATTTCACCCTAGGCTAATTTCGATATTATGAATCCAAAAATGAAGACCATTTTGAAAAATAAAATTTACAAAATTTTAAAAAGTGGTTATTACTATTCATAACGGCTAGTTTTAATAATATTTTAATAGCATATTGTTGTTTAGTAAAACTCGTTACTATGTACTACACACGCTATCGAGGAAGTTCGTGATTGCGTGTAATGCAAGGAAAGTCAAGGATGTGTGTTGTGCAAGCTCCTTTTGGTGTAGCGTACAACACAAGACATTAATGAAATTAAAAAGAATATTTTTCATAAAATCTCAGGGTGTTACATTCTACCCCCCTTAAAATGAATTTCGCCCTCGAAATTCGTCAGGGTTATAAATCATTTACTATTCATAGAAACCCACATCGTAAAAAGGAATACTGAAACTTAATTTTAAAAACTAAAGTATGAAACGTAATGATTACCCAATATAACTCATCACTGGGTTTCCACGTAGGAGAATATAGGTGAAAATACGGATATGGAAGAAAAATCTAACCATCAAGTTACGATGGAGAGTGGTAGAGAACATGGCTATGAAAAAGCCATCGATCACAAATCCATATATTTGTGATGATCTAAGGTACCATCTAATTTATCGGATATAAGGGCACTAGGACAACATTTTTAGTTTTCAAGATCATTTCCCTACATTTGATGAAATTAGAATTAGAAGAAATACTTTCGTGATTTTGGTATAGTCTCACCATTGGTCGTTCTTTGGAAAATTTCCACTTCATCTCTTAAAGAAATGAAGTTGAATTTGTCATTAGTGATGTGTTAGAAGATCATGTGATAGAATGATGGGTCATTTCATCTGTCTCAAACAAAAGGTTACAAAAGTTATCAAAAAATACATAAGTCCATCTATATTGAGATTAATCATATATGGTTCCTAAAATGGAGTTATACTTCATATATCATACTCCTTAATATAATAAAACTAGTTTCTACTAAACAGGGACTTCCTGTAGGCCAGTGGTAGGCGATAAAGGCCAGTCGCACTTCGGTTGTGGGTTCGATTCCCATGGCCTTGTCCGACGTAATGGGTTGTCGCCCGTCCTGCATGTTGTCCTTTTTCTAAAACTATATTACTATAACATCCCATCAATAATATAGAAAAACTTATATCCTTAAACAATACTAACTTATGTCCAACATAATCCATTCTAATCTTTAGGTGTATCCATAATACTGCAGTCCACTCTCATAATATAGTGAAAACAATTACCAGAGATTTAATACCATCGTTGATCCCCATATATCATAAGATATGTCTTGTCGGTCACATTCCAAACATTCAAAGGCCTTAATCATGTATTCTCTTGAATACCCATTGAACCTTAGTGAAAACATGAATGCAGTTAAAAGTTAACACTTTCCACATACCAAAATCCTCAAAATTCTATATCCTCAAACCATGATATCACTTAGTCCTTATATCAATCATGAGCTCATAAATACTGTCAAACATTTCATTTTTTCCTTATACCTTCATTATGCGCATATCATCTTTTTTCCAAAAATATCTCAATTACTTTCCATGGTTACCGGTACCATAAAATTATTGAAAACCACAATAGACCAATACATAAATATTCCAATATTCCACGATACTATATACAACATTATTTTGTAATCCCATTACATAAACACTTAATCATTCCACCACATTGTTATCATATTCAACATCGCCAATGGTGATCGCATGTGACTTCCCTTTGTCCTTTGCCTTAAGTGGTTGCTCATGTCAATCATCACTAACCCTTGGATTAGGGCATTTATTAGCATAGTTCCCCATTTCCTTGCACTTGAAGCATTGAAGTGTTGTTGGTTCATTCTGTGTATCCCTTCCTTTGTTTGCATCAGTAGACATCTTCTTCCCATAATTGCGGCATTCAAATGCTCGATGACCTTCCTTTCCACATTTGAAACATTTACTTTTTCCTTTAAGACAATCTCCACCATTCTTCTTTCCACACTTTGAGCATAAGGAAACATTCATCTTCTTTTCACCATTATTCTGAGATTTCTCCTTGAACTCCATCTTTCGTTTCTTGTCGAAAATATGAGATGGATAAGTAACACCAACTTCCATTTCTACCTTGATAGCACAACGCACAATTTCTTCATAGCTACTGAAGTCTCTTATAGCTAATGCCCTTCGAAGATTTGTTTTTAAGCCACTGAAGAATTGATCAACTTTACTTTCAGGTTGGATGATAAATCCAGATGCATACCTTGCAAGCCTTGTAAAATTCGCTTCGTATATACCAACAGATTCATCATCCTTTTTCTTTAGTTCAAGAAACTCCTTCTCCATCTTTGTTCGAAGAATACGAGGGAATTACTTATTGAAAAATAAGTTCTTGAACTCGTCCCATTCCATGGACTCAATTTCATCTCTTTGCCTCGTATTCTTGATAAGATTCCACCATTGATCAGATTCACCTTCCAAAAGATATACTGGTAAGATGAATTTATCATGTTCAGAACATTGAAGAACTGAAAATATCTTTTCAGTAGTACTGATCCATTGTTCAACAACAAGTGGATCAGAAGACCCACTAAAAGAAGGTAGATATTGCCTCATGAAGTACTCAATAGAATTTTGTTCCCTTCTCTTCTCATTTGGAAGTCCAGAATGATTCATAGCTTGTGTAAGTATAGCAATAAGATTTTGCACTCCATCTCCCATAACATTTGTTTGTTCAGGAGGACAATCATTTCATTGTCCATTGCATTGATCAACACGGTTCCTTCGGGTTCCAGCCATCATCTAAAACCCAAAAAGAATAGTGTGAGAGGAAAAAATCATAATAATGGGGGGGTAACTTCAATATCTAACATCTTTGGTTTAATCTAATATCGTTACCATAGTTCTAGGACTATATCCTATATGTATACTTATCCTTAGGTACATCCCTAGACATAGCTTAGAAATATCTCTAGGGATCTCACTAACATTTTTGCATCCTATTTTCCAAAGGTTGACTAAACCTTTCCTCTGATACCAACTGTAGAGACCCGAATCTTGACGTATATGGACATTACATTACTTTTGCGGAATACTTAGTACATAACAAAAACACACACACAAGGATCGTAATAGTTTAGTGTCTTTGGAAACTCGGAATATAATCTTCTAATCGTGGTGAAAGATCTTCAACATCTCCCATAAAGATCTTCCTTTTTTTTACCTAAAACCTTTCTTTATATCCTGTGGAAAAGAAAACATAAAAGGGTGAGCTAAAATGCTCAGTAAGGGTAAACAAAAGAAATATCAATCACATCATATACATAAGAACATAACTTTTGGAAATCTTATCCTGCAAAAGAGATCATAATATCATAACATGGGATAAATCATAGAAGTGAAATATAATCCCAATAATCATAACTTAAAACATGAAACTTTGTGGCATACACACATAATCATAGATAATCATTTCTTATTAGTCAAGACTCATTTCCAAGACTATCTTAGTGGACAAAGTCCATTTCTGAACCGAGTCACCCTCGTTTCAGTCCTGTTTCACTGAACCGGTATAACCTACCATTCCAGACATGTCTATATCATGAGATATAAAATCTTTACTCAATGCATTGGAGGGAGATATAGGTCCCACCCATCTCATAATGATACCATTCTTATGTGTGCCACAAAATCATAAATCATACATCATAGCATAACCCATGTAATAAAAATGGGATTCTTAAACAACATGACATCATAAAACAATTCATATAAGATAAAGTAATTCATAAAAATATTTCCATCACAACATAATCAAATCCATGTAATAATAGGGATAGAAACAGAACCCAATATTATCTTAGATGGAAAATAATTTTGATAAAACACTTGAACTCCATTCTTGAGGAAAATATCCTTTCTACTTCAAAAACACTTTTCATTTCTTAACATGTCATAAAATTATAACTAAAAGAAGTTTATTAAAAATAAAATTGAAAACTTGTAAAGGAAGCTTCTTGGAAATAATGTTTTAAAAATCCATTCATTCCGTATAAGTTAAAAAAACATTCTTCGTACTTTTGTCGGAAAAGTCAAAAAAGTACCTCGTACGAAAAACGACAAAAGATTCATTTCATGTCTTTTACTAAAAAACACCGAAGGGTAAAATAGGATTTAAACAATTGTAGGTGAATAGAAATAATATTACATATTGAGGAAACATGGATGTGGATGATAAAATACACCCTAGTAAATTCCAAAGTATAAACAATCTCGGATAAAAATGAGATTGTGATATTTCCCTTACCTTAGGTCCGATATGCTTTGTACATGTCCAAACCTCCTGTATAATGATTTAAATAATGTTATTGACTTATTCTAGAATCATACTTATTTTTATGATATCATATATGGTCATATTCTTAGCTTCTTAGTAGTAATATTTCATTGCTACTTGTTAATCGGGTGTTTATAACTTTTTGTTCTTATGCGTGTTTTGTCGAATAAATTCTTATTATTCTCTTTAGGTTATAGATACCTCATTTTAATAATGGTATTAGTGTAATATATATCATATTAATTCATTCAATTTATTTATATAATCATTATGAAATGAAGATCATGCAGAACGAGTCACATCACATCGTGGAGACGGTATTCCGTACGTACGCACGAGTGATGATATCGTTCCTATGATCGTGGAATTGTATTGGAGTGTATGTATACTATTTCAGAATAAATACCACTTTATAATAGTCATATATAGCCATTATTTACTTCATTATACCCATCCAAGTAAAGTGGTGGTGGAAAATAGATTTCACCATGGTGTGGAGACGGTATTCCGTACGTACGCACGCGCGGTGATTTCGTTTTCCGTAGGATGGATAGATGGTGAAATAGGGTTGTTTCATACTTATAATAAAATATAAGTATATGAGTGATACTTATGTTATTACTTCATAATGAAAAAACCTAGAAGAAGAAGTGGAAGAAGAAATAAAGATAAAAGAATCGGTAATGGACATTACCTCTTCTTTGAAGCGCCTCTTTGAGATATCCCTTTATGGCACTAAAATTGGTCTTTGAGGAAGACCAGAACCTCTAGTATATTTCTAGGGAAGTGTAGAAGAGAATTTGTCAGGGGTTGGCCGAGATTGAAGGCTCAAAGTTGTGTGTGAGGAAGAGAGGGAGGAGGTGCCCTTTTATAAGGGAGGAGAGGGGTACCTTTGGAATAACTAAAACTATTATTTTATTATAAGGTCAAATTCGGTTTTAAATAGATCCAAATTGATTTATTTAGAATATAAGGTGTGGATGGGTCAAAATACTCTCATATAATATAATTTAGACAAGTTTAGGTTCCTATATTAACCTTATCTTTTAGTTTTAACTCTTAATTAATTAGATTGACATTTACCATGTCACTTTGTATTTTTATATTATATAGTTAATAAACTTACCATATACATCCAAGAGACCCCCAAGTTTTGTTTCATTAATATATATAACCTTATATAAGTCATTTGTCCGAACCTTAGATATTTAGGAATAAAATAACAATTAATAATATAATATTTGTTTTAAAAACTATTTTATGTCAATTTTGACACTATTCAATAGTTGGTTTTTTTGAAACTCATAACAGAATGATTACTTCGACCAAAGTTAATTAAATCAATCCTAACATGTTATATTAACCTATAATACTATTTTAATTAATAAAAAGTCTCAAATTATACTTATTTAGGTATTTATAATATCAATTATTCTAATTTTTCACTATTATGGTAATTACTGCATCATCATCGTGTCATAAATAAATTAAATTATTTAAAGTCTAAAAATTACAAATAAAATACCATTATGTAGGAAATATTTTTAGCTTTCTAATTAATATTTATAGTCGAATTTATCTTATGTATAACCCCATATTAAAAATTATTTACTTATTAAACTTTGATTTTAACTATTTTAACCCTTCTTTAAATAAATTATTAATAAATGTCCTAATCTAATCCAAGTGGGCCTAAATGGTCATATTTTATTCCTAAGGTTGTTTTTGGTCGAATTAAACTTGTCCAATAGTATTAAGACATGTTTTAGAGTAATAATAATATCATTTTTACCCTTAATTACCCTATTTACTTTTAACCGTGGTAAAAAAAAGTAAAAAGTTACTATTCACCAAAAATGATTTTCATCTCATTGAACCATATTTTAGTCCTTGATATTAACCATGTCTCTCGGATTTTCGAAATTCCACTCACAGAAGTGGTAAAATTATGTTTTATGAAAAATTCAGTTTTTTTTAACTACCACTTAGTGGTTTCACTATTCATCAAAAATTGAAAGTTTTCAGAAAAATACTAAAATTTCACCCTAGGCTAATTTTGATATTACGAATCCAAAAATGAAGACCATTTTGAAAAATAAAATTTACAAAATTTCAAAAAGTGGTTATTACTATTCATAACGGCTAGTTTTAATAATATTTTAATAGCATATTGTTGTTTAGAAAAACTCATTACTACGTACTACACACGCTATCGAGGAAGGTCGTGATTGCGTGTAATGCAAGGAAAGTCGAGGATGCGTGTCGTGCAAGCTCCTTTTGGTGTAGCGTACAACACAAGACATTAATGAAATTAAAAAGAATATTTTTCATAAAATCTAGGGGTGTTACATGTATGGATCTCGGAAGTTGATTCCTCATAAGAGAAACTATGTGATACATGACCTTAATCTAGCAGTAGTTGTCCATGCCTTACAATTTTTGAGACACTATCTATTGGGTGAGCACTTTGTGGTGTATACGGAACACAATAACCCCAATTATATCATTACATAGTGTGAATTGAATCTTAGATAGCATATATGGGTTAAATATCTTTAGTCTTTCAATTTTGAGTTTGCCTACGTGCCTGGAAAAGTCAATGCGGCACTAGATGTGCTAAGTCGGAAAACTCAAGTATTGGTCGAACGGGAAGCCAGTGATGAATGGAAATTAATAGCCCTATTATCTAAGCTATATATAGAGTTTCATGATAGTCACAAGTAGTCTTACCTATCAGCATTGACAGTTACCACTTCTCTCCTTGAGAAGGTGAAGAGCAAGTAATTTTGAGATCCTGGAGGCTTGGTTCACTATGGGAAATCTGTGTTATTGCGATGGGTCATTTGCGACGGGAATATATCCCATCGCAAATGGTCCGACTGAAGACACATTTGCGACGGGAATAAATTCTCGTCGCAATTATTTTGGCACGGCTTTCATGCCAAAACATGGGAGGGATATTTGCGACGGGACGTATCCTCCCCGTCACAAATAGTAGGCGGCGGTAAATCATATTCGCGACGGGATTGCTACCCGTCGCAAAAAAGTTCAGGCGGCAGGGTTATTTGCGACGGGGCCCGTCGCAAATAACCTTTTACAGTGCGAGTAGTTGCGACGGGTACCATCACAAATAACCCTTTTAACTGCAGGCTGTAATTAATGCGCCGACGGTATTTGCAACGGTATGTATCCTCACCGTCGCAAATAGAAGGCGGCGGTAAATAGTATTTGCGACGAGCTCATTTCCCATCGCAAAAAGTTCTGGAGATAGGGGTATTTGCGATGGGACCCGTCACAAATATCCTTTTAACTGCAGGCTGTAATTAATGCGCTGAAGGTATTTGCGACAGGTCTCATCGCAAATACTTCTAATTGCGACGGTACACTCGTCGCAAATGAGACCGTCACAAATAATCTAACCTATATATACCTCCATCCGTTTTTTTAGAACATCCAATTCTTCTCTACTTTCTCTCTACAGTCTTCAGTTTTAATAGTTTTAATTTTTGTTTTCGAGTGGAATTTGAAGGGGTCAAAAAGTTCAGCCTAAATTTTAAGATATTTTTCTTTTATTTATTTTTATATTCCTTTAATTTTTTTATATTCATTTTAATTTTTGTTATTTAGTGGTAATTTAGATAAATTTAATTTAATTTTTTATTCATATTTATTTTTATTAATAAAATGATTTTGTTAGTGATAATTAGGTATAATTAGTAGATAAATAATATAATTTGGTATAATTAGATTCTTTATCAATCAAGTAATCATTGTCTGGATACGAACAAGTAGAGGTGGCTCTGGCACAGTTGTACCTAGGGGTGAAAGTCCCGACAAGGAATCTCGGGCCTGACCCGTGATATCCTGGTACACAACAACGGACCTTGCTGCACTCTGGGTTCGACACTCTCGGATGATATTTGTTTGGTAATAATCTAATTTAATTAGAAATTAACTAATAATTAAAATAATTAATAAATAATTTCAATAATGAGCTAGTAATTACCAGATAATTACAAAAATTACCAGATAATTAGAAAAATTACCAGATAATTAGAAAAATTAACAGATAATTAGAAAAATTACCAGATAATTAGAAAAACTTCCAGATAATTAGAAAAAGTAACAGATAATTAGAAAAACTACTAGATAATTATAAAAACTACAAGATAATTAGAAAAACTACCAGATAATTAGAAAAACTACCAGATAATTAGAAAAACTACCAGATAATTAGAAAAACTACCAGATAATTAGAATAACTACCAGATAATTAGAATAACTACCAGATAATTAGAATAACTACCAGATAATTAGAATAACTACTAGATTATTATAATAACTACTAGATAATTATAATAACTACCAGATAATTAGAAAAACTACCAGATAATTAGAAAAACTACCAGATAATTAGAAAAACTACCAGATAATTAGAAAAACTACCAGATAATTAGAAAAACTAACAGATAATTAGAAATAATTTCACATTCTGTCTCCACATGTAATATTTGCATTTATTTTCAAAATTATCAACCTCCTCACCAATAGAGAGGTGAAAGTGAATGTAAATATTACATGTGGAGATAGAATGTCAAGTTTCAACACAGAAAAGATAATTGTAACATAATATAAAAAAATATATTATTTTAATATTAATAATAAAATAAGAATAACAATTAGCGAATAAGCATATCAATTAGCGAACAATTAGAACAATTAGAACAATTAGCGAATGTGATAGATGAACGCGTTTGTTTTGGTTAACCAGTCTCTATGTATATCTTCTCATTACTAATTAGTAACATAATTAATAATATAATTAGTAATGTAATATAAAAAAAATTAATTTTATGATTAATATTTATGAAGAAATAATATTAATATTATTAAAATAATAAATAAATTATAAATTATTAAAATTATCAATATTCGCAACAAGCTATTATTAACATGTTCAAATGTTAAACGATCGTCAATTTTTAGATCATGCTCAATAAGAAGTTTGCGTAATACATGTTCGATGTAAACTCTATAATTGTCCTTGCTTAGTTCACCACCTTACAAGTAGGGTTTCAATGAGAGGATCCAAGTCATGTCTTTCTCAGCTATAAGAATTATATCACATGAACCTTTACATAGACCATTCTTCCTTAAAAATTTAAGGGATTAAATTTTTAAGGAATAATGGTCTATGTAAAGGGTTATGTGATATAATTCTTATAGCTCAGAAAGACATGACTTGGATCGTCTCATTGGAACGTTACTTGCAAGGTGGTCAACCAAGCAAGAACAATTATAGAGTTTACATCGAACATGACTTACGCAAACTTCTTATTGATCATGATTTAAAAATTAACGACCGTTTAAGATTTGAACATGTTAAGAATAGGTTGTTGAGAATATTGATAATTTTAATAATTTATTGGGCATGATTTAAAAATTATGTTACTAATTAGTAATAATTTCATTGAAAATTGTGTCGCTCGTAAGTAGTGGTAATTATTATCATTTTTTCTTTTAGATATTGTTTTTCTTCTATAAAATTATTCAAAACCATTAATTCTTTTATATTTTATCGAAAAATATGGAACAACAAAGTCAACAACAGTAATTATTAGATGACAATGTATGGATAAATCAACATATAAATCCAAATAGTTCTGGTTTAAATCCATTATATATTGAGGGTGTGGAGACTTTCTTAGCATTTGCGGCATCAAATTCAGAATTTGTTTTGAGAAGGCACAATAAAATTTCCTTGTAAAAAATGTGCACTGAGAATGTTTGACACGTTTGAAAAAGTTTGGGGACATCTTTTGCGTTTTGGTTTTCAATCAGATTGTGTTTTTTGGTATCAACATGGTGAACGCAGTTCCAGAGAAGGTGATACTAACTTGATTCTGGATCTATCTCAGTTTCAAAATTTAGTACATGATGTTGCAGGTCCATCTATTCAACATATAGAAACTCAGGATGATATTGATTCAACTCCTGAGTTTGCACTGTCTAAATTTTATAAGTTGTTGAGGTCTGCTAAGGATGCATTATATACTAGTTGCAAGATATTCAAATTAGAATCAGTTGCTAAATTTATGGCTATCAAATCAGATAATGGAATGTCAAACACTTGTTTTGATCAGATATTTACTTTGATTAAAGCACTGTTACCCAAAGGAAATGTTTTGCCTGCAAATTACTATGAGAGTAAGAGGCTGGTTCGGAATTTGGGACTTAGTTATCATAAGATTCATGCATGTTCAAATGATTTCATTTTATATTCTGGGGAAAATGAGTCATTTGATATTTGTCCCACATGTGGGTAACCAAGGTACAAATAAGCACAGCATGGAAAGTCTGGCTTGATTCCTATAAAACAGTTGAGATATTTTCCGCTTACATCTAGACTTCAGCATTTATTCATGTCTAAGAATACCTCAACAATGATGTCATGGAACAAAACAAATATTTCAACTGATAAAAGCTTGAATCATCCAGCCGATGGTGATTCATGGAAACATTTTGATATAGTACATCCATCATTTTCTTTAGAAGCCCGAAATGTGCGACTGGGTCTTTCCAATGATGGTTTCTGTCCATTCGGATCTTATGGTAGTCAGTACTCATGTTGGCCTATTTTTTTAACTCCATACAATTTACCTCCATGGATGTTGATGAAAGAACCTTATATATTTTTGACCTTACTAATCCCAGGACATCCAAAAAAGAATATTGATGTTTATTTGAAACCATTGATTGATGAATTAAATTTATTGTGGAGTACCGGTGTCAGTACATATGATGTTGCTGTGAAACAGAATTTCATACTAAGAGTAGCATTGATGTGGACAATTAGTGACTTCTCGGCTTATGGCATGTTATCTAGATGGAGTACACATGGTCCAAAATCATGTTTTTACTGTATGGGAGAGAACAAAGCATTTATGATCATCCATGGAAAAAAACCTTGCTATTTTGACTATCATCACAGATTTCTTCCAGCTGATCATCCTTTTCGCAGAAACATATCTCATTTTAGAAAAGGCACAATTGAAAGGGATGGAACTCCAAAAATGCTATCAGGTACGGAGTTAAAATCAGTTTTATTTTCATTACCTCCCATTACATTTAGACCCACAATAAACCAACAGAAAATTTCTGGTTTTGGGAAAGAGCACAATTGGATAAAACGTAGCATATTTTGGGATTTTCCATATTGGTCTAATTTTCTGGTTCGCCACATGTTTGATGTCATGCATATTGAGAAGAATTGTTTTTATAATTTGTTTCATATAGTTTTGGATACTCCAGGAAAGAGCAAAGACAATGTAAATGCATGATTAGATCTTGCCCAAATTTACAGGCGTCCAGAACTCGAATTGTTTGAGAATGTTAGAACAGAAAGGTTAATGAAACCCAAAGTAGTTTATACATTTTCCAAAGAAAGTCGCTTATTATTTTTTCAGTGGATTACATATTTGAGACTTCCAGATGGTTGTGCTTCCAATTTGGGTAGATGTGTAAAGAATGGTCATATTACCGGATTAAAAAGTCATGATTGTCATATTTTAATGGAAAGACTTATGCCCATTGGATTAAGAGGTCTGTTGAATTCTGTGATTTGGGATTCCATAATAGACATATCATATTTTTTTCAGGACATTTGTGCAGCGACAACAGATTATGATGTTCTAAACAAACTTGAAGAAGTTGTTGTTGTAATTATATGTAAACTGGAAAAAATATTTCTGCCATCTTTCTTTGACTCAATGGAACATTTGATATTACATTTTCCATATGAAGCAAAATGTGGAGGTCCGGTACAGTTTCGATGGATGTATCCATTCGAAAGATGCATGCATAAATTGAAAAAGAAAGTACATAACAAAGCATCTATTGAAGGATCTATTGCTGAAGCTTATTTTCAAGAAGAAATATCTTTTTTCATCTCCCACTATTTTGAATCGGAGTATCCCTCAAAACACAACCGCATGGGATAGAACGAGATGAATTTTGTTGAAAGCGACAATCAATTATCCATTTTTAACCATCCATAGCTTGGTTTCGGTGGAGTTCATGAACAATGACTTTCGGATGATGAACATCACAGAGCACATATGTATGTTCTGCTCAACTGTGAAGAGATGACATCATTTGTACTGTAAGTGTTTCTATCACTTATTCTATCATTTATGTTACAATAAATAACTTTGTTTTTCATAGGTTATATGATAATCATATCAAGAAACAACTTCCTCAAATTACAGCAGCTGCACTCGAAGAACTCCGACAGAAAAAAATTTCTCAGTGGTTTCAAAAACTGGTAACATAAATTTTTAATGTTTTAACATCTCATTCAATTTATAGTTTAGTATATTGATAATTATTTCACAATTTTTTAGGTGTCTTGATATGTTGATAAAATTGACAAACAGTTGTGTATATTGAGTAACCCACCATCCAAAATGGTTAAATCTTATAATGCATATGTGGTGAAAAGTTTTTGATTTCATACACACGCATATGGGGAATCAAAAAAGACAATGAACAGTGGAGTTTTCTTGAGAGGATCTCATCATAGAGAAAATGAAGTTGACTTTTATGGAATTCTTGATGAAATTATTGAACTCTGTTATCTAGGACAACATTACATAATGATGTTCAAATGTCGGTGGTTGGATACTGAGAGAGGCGTGCGTGTTCATCCGACTCATGGAATCATCGATATTAAATATAAGTGTTCTTGCAGTAAATGAACCATTCTTACTGGCTCAACAGGTACATCAAGTTTATTACACAAAGTACTGTGCTACGTCAAGAGACTTAACTGATTGATAGAGCATAATAAAAATTAAAATTCAAGACAATCAATTTAGGAAGAGTGAATGTGCTATCACTAAAGTACAAGTAATTGAAGTTTTTCAAGAGAGTACTCTAAATCAATATTTTTTACAAAGAGAAAAGAGTATCGATGATGACACCCTACAATTAAGAGTCGGTGATGTCGATGATGTTAATGATGTCACAAATGAATGTGAAATGGTAAGAGATGAAGAAAATGGAAGTCAAATGGATATCGATGATATTAAGGAGGAATCTGAAGATGACATCGTCAGATATGAAGATGATTATGAAGGTGAACATTGATACAATTCAATGATAGTTATATATAATCATAAATAATATATATGTATATATAATAATAATTTTCAATTATTTGCTAACAATATTTATTTTCTGTTTCAGATGGATTCAGACATAATTCATCAGTTGTTGGAGGTTGATCTAGATTTTGATGGGGGAAATTTGGTGGCATCTGACACTCAGCCTACAGGGGCTTTAGGAGGTACGCGGAGGGGGCGCGGTCTTTCCCAACTGATGATTCCCGACCCCATCCCTGAGCGACGTCCACGTCTTGGGTTTGATGCACGCACACAGAGGTATGATAGCCTGTGCATTTTACTATGATTTCATTAATATATTTACATAATAAATGTTTTATTGTTTTTACAGTTTTACGCATATAGCAATCGGACAGGGCAACGCTATCTTGCGCAACTATTTTTCTCATCCATGGAACACATGGGAGCAGATTCCTGTTGATGTGCAGCAGACCATGTTCGACCATTGGTTGGTACGTATGTAAATAAATAATTTTTATTTTGAAAGTTGTTTCATTTATAACTTGATATTTTGAATTATTTGTAGGGTTTATGGTATCCGATCGAGGATACCATGCATGACCCCATCCACGAGGCATGGAAGGTGGCCATGCGTGATCGCTTTCGTCAGTTTTTGCACAACTTAAGAAGGGGTTCCATGAAGAAAGTAGAAGTGTCAGTGTTTGATGACTCCTGTAGAGCGCACTGACCAGAGTACATTTCATCCCACGTATGGGATGGATTATGTTCACATTGCTTGAGTGGTGACTTTCAGAGGAGATTATCAATGGGGAGACAGAATTGAGGGAGACAGGAGGTGACTCATCGAGTTGGGAGTCGTACATTCAGTACTCATAGATAGCATCTGGTATGTACATTTTTTATAAATATTTTATATAACTTTAAATATTAACAATTTATTTTATATTCTTATAGGCTGTTGAGCAGCCTGATATTATGGAGTACGACGTATATCGGAAGATGTATACTGATCTAGCTACTGGTGAGATTTGAGGTGATCGCCAGCGGCAGATTGTGGTCAGTATTATTTTCTTTCAATTTGAAAATTAACTGCATATAATATATTCATAATTTTAATTTTAAATTGTAATTACAGGAGTCATATGAGGCCGCATCGTCACAGACTCAGCCTGAGAGTCAGGCCGAGATAGCTGATCAGGCTAGTGGCCATCAGTTTGATAAGGAGGCCTGGATGCAGGCGACCTAGTATGGATTTGAGAAGGGCCGAGTAGTTGGTATCGGCAGTCGACGGACTCTCGGAGATTATTATGGCACTGCTGCGATGTCGGCATCCAGCTCGAGTGGATCTCGTGCATCATCTTCCGCTTCACAGTATGAGGATCAGTTGTGATCTCAAACTGAGTTGATAGAGAGTCTCCATAAGGAGTAGGAGGAGATGCTTCTACAGTAGCAGCAGTATGAGGAGGAGTGTCGACGACAGTAGCAGGTGCACGAGGAGCAGATGAGTCTGTGGCAGCAGCAGCAGCATGAGCAGATGGAGTACATGCGCAGACTTACTCATGCATTAGGGATGGAGTTTCCTCCACCAGCTCCTACAGATCCTCCCCCTTCCCCTCCCCCTCCCCCTTCAGATCAGTGATTTTTCTTGATGTTATAAAGTTTGTGAATTCAAAATATATAATTTTTTCTATTCAGAGTTTCTGTCTCTCTTATATATTGCATAATTTAATTTCTATTTATTTTTTGTATTTTATTATTTATTTTATTAATAATAATATTATACTTAGTATTTTGATTATTTTTTTATATTTTTTTTGCAAATTTTATAATTTTCATATTTTTATTTTCTAATTATTTTAATAATATTATATTCAATATTTTTAATACATAAAAAGTTTCAAATATTTTAAGTAAAATTTTAATTTTTTAATTATTTATAATAATATGAATTCTTTATATTATTATTATTATATAATATTATAATATTAATATGATTAATAATATTATTCATATTTTATAATAGTTAATATTTTTATATATATTAAAATTTTCAAATATTTTAATTTAATTATAATATTTTTAATATGAATAATATTATTATTATTATTATTATAATATTAATATTAATATTTTATTTATTTTTTATAATTTGTTAATTATTTATAATAATATGAATTATTTATATTATTATTATTATTATATAATATTATAATATTAATATGATTAATAATATTATTCATATTTTAGAATAATTATTATTTTTCTATATATTAAAATTTTCAAATATTTTAATTTAATTATAATATTTTTTAATATGAATTATAATATTATTAATATTTTTTTATACTTATTTGCGACGGGTCGTCAGCCCATCGCAAAAGGTTCCCATCACAAATACTTCTTAATATTTTTTTGAATATTTTTTTTATACTTATTTGCGACGGTACGAGTAACCCGACGCAAATACCATTTGCGACGGGACCGTCGCAAATGTTTATTTTTTGTACTTAGTTGCGACGGGATGAGAAACCCGTCGCAAATATCATTTGCGACGGTCCCATCGCAAATAATTATTTAAAGATTTTATTAAACACATCGACTAGTATTAGCGACGGGAAGAATTCCCGTCGCTAATAATATTATTAGCGACGATCTCGTCGCAAATATATTTAGTTACGACGCCGTTTTCAGCAACGGGCCATTTGCGACGGACCCTCGTCGCAAATGGACCATCGCAAAATATCCTATTTCCAGTAGTGGTTATCCAAGAGAGTATTTCAGGAGATGACCTGCCTTCGGATTGGTTTATAGATAAAGACAACATCCTATGTGTTAATAGTTGTGTCTGAGTTCCTACAGATATTAGAGAGTAATTAATGCAATGGTCCCATACTTCTCAGTGGGAAATTCATTCAAGAATATCCAAAATGTATCGAGAAATGTGATGTTGGTATTGGTGGACTATGATGAAATGTTAGATATTAGGTTTTATCATAAGGTTTTCCACCTATCAGCAGGTGAAGATGGATCACCAGAGACCTGAAATCTTGTTACAGATACTTCCAGTCCCAAAATTAAAATGGGAATGTGTTTCTATAGACTTTTTAGTTGGCTTATTGAGGTCACCTAGAGGTAGTGACATTGTATGGGTTTCCATTGACAGACTGATGAAAGTAGACCACTTACTTCCTATTTGGGATACATTCTCAATTGAGGATCTAGGAAGAATGTATGTCTATGATATCATATGACTACATGGGTTCCCTTGTACTATCATTTCATATAGGGATGCTCTCTCCATGTTATGGTTTTGGTAGGGGCTACAGAGAGCTATGGGTACATAAGTGCTTCTGATCACAGCCTTCCACCCTCGGAATGATGGGAAGTCAGAACAGATGATACAAGTTCTGAAGGGCATGCTTCAAGCATGAATCCATGATTTTTGTGGTTCTTGGGAGAATCATATCCCTCTTGTTGATTTCTCCTACAATAATAGATTTCATGCGATGACTTAGATGGCTCCTTTTGAGACCTTGTATGGGAGGTCGTGTTGTTCACTCCTACACTGGTTAGAGGCAGGTGAGGCAGTGTTACTAATTCATCATCTCGTGAAGGAGACTTTGGAGTTGTTCAGCTAATCAGGAAATGTATGTCTACTGCTCAGTCTAGACATAAATCTTATGTTTGTTGTCATCAATGACCTCTAGAATTTGAGGCCAGAGATCATGTTTTCTTGTGGGTATCGCCTAGGCTTGGGCATAGACAGATACAAAGTAAAGGGAAGTTGTCACCTCATTATGTAGAGTCGTTTGAGATTCTTGATAGTGTTAGGTTAGTAGCCTATCGGTTGTTAATACCTCATAGATATTGTGTCATGCACGACGTCTTCCATGTTTCATAGCTTCACCAATATCATGTTGACCTCTCTCATACTTTTGATCCTGAGGAAGTTTAGTTACATATCGATGCTTCTTTTGAGGAGTATCATATATGCATCATTGACTAGAGCATAAAATCCCTCTGAGGTTGGTTTGTTCCTTTAGTATAGGTGTTATACCAGCGCGGTCGTGTACAATATGAGACTTGGGAGCGAGAGGTTGACGTACATGATCAGTGGGAAGAGATGTTCTCAGAAAGTGTTTCATTGTCCTTGGAAGGTGAACTTGGGGATGAGTTCCTTTAAGGGAGGAAGACTGTAAGAACCTGATTTTTCACTCAGGTATGTATCCTTTTAAATTTGGTCTAATTTCTTATTCTAGACCTAGTATGGATGTCTAATGAGGCTATAAAGGTTATGGGGGTGTTTGGGGCTTGTTCATAACCTGAAACCCTGGCCAGTGGAGAAAAACACTAGGCTGTATAGTTAGTATAAACCGTGCAACTCATCCCACATGGTCTCTACTAATCGTGTGAGGCAAGATAGTGGGGTGAAGCAGGGTGAACAATTTTCCCTAACTGTGTGCCAGGGGCCGCATGCCCATGATAAAAGTCTACAGTTTTATCAGAGGTGATTATCATGATTGGCGCACGGTTTCCCTAACTGTGTGGCCTAACTGTACGGGTGCCCCCTTAGCACAGTAGATGGTGCATGATTGGTGCACGGGTTGGCCAACCGTGCGGCCAAACCATGTGACCCATATTTTTGGTTGAAATGACCATTTTTTCCTAATGATATGTTTTAACTCATAATCTCCCTCTCATTTCTCCCTAGAAGATAGCAAGGGAACCCCTCTTCCCTTTTTAGCTCCTTTTAAGCCTCTTTGATAGTTTTTGATCCCATGTCACCGTTCGAACTCCGATTTAATCCATTTTCATCACGTTGGATGTGCATCATTAAGATCTCAATTTCTTTTTAGTCATTCTTCATTTATCTTTCTATCAATGGAGTTATTGAGGTGCAGGTTCATATGCCTTATTTTTAGGGCATTGATTTGTTCTTTAGATATCTTCTAATCCATGCCAAACTAAAGGCTGATACTGGACAAGGAGAGTCGTACAAGCCTAAGTTAGGTGGCCTATAACTCATCCCTCAAGATTCTTTGTTTTATAAATTGTTGTGTGTGCGTGCTGATTTTATCGGTTGTTGCCTAATTAATTCATGTGTCTTGAATATAGTCATTAGAACCATATTTTAAGACTCTTTTTAAATATTTTATTCAAAATCAGAGGTTATTTCCTCAACATCGACCACCCAAAATAGGGTGTTTCCCTTAATTATGACTTTTGAGGTTTGTTAAGTTCATTTGCTCCACCGTTTGGGTGTGATTTGGATTCACCCTACTAATGTTAAGCCCTTCCTTAATTAAATGACTATTGGATTCGTTTTTTATTATCCCTTGAATATGAAAGTGTAACTTGACCCTTCTAAGGTAAGTGTTATACTTAAATAATAAATTTTGAAATGGTTAAATTGGCAAGTATACTGCATATATAACTTGGCCTAATTAAATGTAATTGAATGACTTGATTGCACATCTCTAGCACACCTTAACATTATTGATGGAAGATATTAGAGTGAACCTAATGAATTGAATATGATATATACAAATTAATAAATGGTTTCATGTCCTTTAACCATGTCTCACTAATGAATGGTATGAAATGAACCCTTTGACTTGTTAAATGGAATGACTATTACATGGCCTTAATTAATTTAATGGATCAATTATAAGGTGCCTAATTGTAAACAAACCTTGACTTTATTATAGGATTTTTCATACTCGATCTAGCCTTGGATTCCTAAGGGAATACCTGGAGCAATCGTGGATGTCATTTTAATTCAAGGATAGTGATTTCCAAGGGTGAGACCCACCTTGGAACCTGATCCTTGTCTACTAGTGGATAACCAGTATGAAACACCCTAGGATCCCTCCATTATCACTATAGGATGCCTTGAATGCACTTATTAGATTCGTTTTGACGTCTACGAACATGAGGTGCCATGGTTACATCCATTGGGCCTAGTTATTTCTTACCTGTTTTACCTTGGATGAGATCCTTAAACTCGTATAGAATTATTATTGTGGAATGTCTTGGGTAATTCCCCTTGGATTACACTCTTACCCCTTAGACATGCTACAGGTTAATACTGAGTTGGCTTGACCCCTGAGGTCATGGATTCCTTAGCTATTACCTTGGATCCCTTTCATTATTAATATCATTACAGGATGCCTTGTTATATCTTGGATCCTTCATCATTATTATTATTATCATGTCAGGATGTCAGCGCTGGTTATACCTCACATGACTTACATATATTAACTAGAACTTAAATAATTAATGAAATGGTTATATGTTCAGAAACCAGCTAAGGTTGAAGCAAGTAATTGGGTATTTGTGTTACTGTACTGTTTTACGTTTATATATGCATGCTTGCATACTGTTTTAGTTTATATTACACAGACTGGATGTTATAGACGTCATTGGTAGTGTCCTACTGATATTTATCTCACACCCTATTTGGGTTTCCATTAATACTCTAGAAGATTACGTGTTTGCAAGTGTTGACAAAGGGAAGTGTCCAACCTTAGACACTTGATATTGCTTGCTTGAATTAGGATGGAGCTTTGTAGCAGTCGGGAAAGGGCTTGGGATGTTGAATAGTTTTTGGGTTTTTTTCCTACTTTTGTATAGCATGTATTGTCTGTTTCTTTGTATCCATGTTTTTCAGTTTTCTAGAAACATCACATATATCATCAGTTTCTTGAGTATTGTTACCATTTGTTCGATTATTCATCATTCATGTCTGCTTTTGTTATGTCATCTATTTACTTATATTTCTTCTGTTATTTACCTGATATTTCATTTATCTGTCATGTTACACTCTGGTAATGATGGCATAGTCTTCCCATAGACACACCATAGGCCCTTGCTGCTAATCGTCAGCCTCTAGAGTTCGGGAATATGCGCTTGAGGTCATGTGACCAACTAGGCTTGGGTCACCTTTGAGTGGCACCTGGGTTCGGAATGTCATAGTTATATTTGGGGACATTTTTGGATATTTTATTATGAAAGGCTAAATTTGAATTGGTCAATATCTATAGATTAGTCGATTAAATTGATCGATTGTTTTTTAGAGAAAAATATGGAGAACCTATTTTCATAATTCAAGTCAATGAAATCAACAACAAATTATACTTTTAAAGAAATTTAATTATGAATTATTTGATGAATATTTATCAATAATTCATGACAATAAAAAGGAATAAGTTTTTGAGTAATTCATGAGTGAGTGTGATTGTATACTGATCAACAATAACTAAAGGCTGAAGATAAAAACAGTGCTAAAACATTAGTGATCAAGTAAGATAAAAATTCATTTAATTATTGTTTGAAATCATTTAGAAATTGATTATAAAATTAATTGGTGATTATTTGATTCAAAATTTGAATATATGAAGGATGAAATTTATTTTGGGAGATATGCGGGAATTTAAATGCCCAAGTATTATAAGGTTATCTTTGGAGATATTTTTAGAAATTTTATTATGAGAGACTAAATTTCAATATATCAATATTTGTAGATTTAATTGATTAAATTGGTCAATTATTTTTTAGAGAAAAATTTTGAAGAAACAATTTTCATAATTCAAGTTAATAAAATCAACAAAAAATCTTATTTTTCAGAAAATCTAATTATTAATTATTTTTTATGAATATTTATCAATAATTCAAGAAAATTAAAAGGAAAAAAGTTGTTAAGGAACTCGTAAAAAAGAGTGTTATTGTATGTTAATCAACAACTGAAGGCTCAAGAGAAAAAATTGGCTGGAAAAAATCATTGATACGTTAAAAATTCATTGAATTAAAATATATGGCCACATAATATTTGCATGGAATTAATTTGTTGAATATTTGGTCTAGATATTTTGAATATACGAAGGCGGAAATATATTTTTAGAGATGCGTTGCAATTTAAATGCCTAAGGATTATGGAGTATCTCTAGAGATATTTTTAGAGATTTTATTATGAAAGACTAAATTTGAATTGGTCAATATCTATGTTTTTAATTGTTTAAATTGCTCAAATATTTTTTAGAGAAAAACGTGGAGAATTTATTTTCATAATTCAAGCCAAAGAAATAAACAACAAATCCCACTTTTAAAGAAATTTAATTATGAATTATTTGATGAATATTTATCAATAATTCACGACAATAAAAAAGAAGAAAATGTTGAGGAATTCACGAGTGAGTGTGATTGTATACTAATCAACAATAACTGAAGGCTCAAGAGAAAAACTATGCTAAAAATCATTGATCAAGTAAGATAAAAATTAATTGAATTAAAACATTTTACCATAAAATATTAGAGTGGATTTATTTGTGACATTAAAGGATGAGAATGAAGATTTGTTGAATTATTGGTCCAAATATTTTGGAAATTAATTAGAAAATTAATTGGCGACTATTTGATTCAAAATTTGAATATATCAAGACTAGAATTTATTTTTGGAGATGTGGTGGAATTTAAATGCCCAAGGATTATGGTGTTATCTTTAGAGATATTTTTAGAGATTTTAATATGAAGATCTAAATTTAAATTTTTTGATATCACCGGATTAAATTGATTAAATTAGACAAGCATTTTTTTAGAGAAAAATATAGAAAATCTATTTTCATAATTCAAGTCGGTGAAATTAAGAACATATCTTATTTTTTAGGAAATAAAATTATGAATTATTTAATGAGTATTTATTGATAATTTACAAAAATCCAAAGGAATAATTTGTTAAGGAATTCATGAGAAAGAGTGTGATTTATGTTGATCAACAACAACCGAAAATATTGAGAAAACATGTGCTAAAAATATTCATTGATAAAGGATGGTAAAATTATTTTGAGTTGCTACTGTAATTCTCAAACACAAAATATAATAACAACAACCTTTGATGAGATGTCAATATTGTAAAGAGGGTGGATCATGTAGTCTATGGTGGGATGTAAATTCTAATGGGTTAAGGATGATTTCTTTATACTGAATTTGTAATTTGATTTATTATGAACAATAGGGATGTAGTCTTCATATAAAGATAAATAAAATTTGTAAAAACATCATGTGTTTGTCGTAATTACTTTCTTTCATTACACAACGTGCAATTGATTAAAACATGTTGAAAAAAATCATTCATTTTATCTAGTGCAAGGCTAATCTTGTTTAAAAAGTGAAAGATAGAAATGTTCTTTATGCATGCATGTGTGAATGAATAAATTTCGTATTTTATACAATCCTTCACTAAAATGATACTCCTACTAAGACAGAAAGTTTTTTAATTAGGAATTTAATCCTGAATATGCTTTGAAAGTTCATAATAAAAACATCATGTGTTTGTCGTAATTACTTTCTTTCATTACACAAAGTAATTAAAACATGTTGAAAAAAAATCATTCATTTTATCTAGTGCAAGGATAATCTTATTTTAAAAGTGAAAATTGAAATGTTCTTTATGTATGCATGTGTGAATGAATAAATTTCATGTTTTATACAATCCTTCGCTAAAATGATTCTCCTACTAAGATGAAAAAAATTAATTAGGAATCTCATCCTGAATATTCTTTGCAAGTTCATCTGACCAAAGTGAAAAAGGTATGAGGTTAAAACCAAACCTTGATGACGTCCTATTCAGACAAAAAAGTATAGTATGATTTTTTTTAAAAAAATGTTGGGTACAACCGCATTGCGGAACACAAAGCTACAACGAATAATGTAAAGAAATTGTTGGCCCGAAGACTCGACCTTGCGACCACACCACAAACCCTTACCCACCCACATAACCCAATGGCCTGGGGACTCAACCCTACGACCACACCCCAAACCCCTACCCACCCACACCACCCCATCCGGATGCATGGAGCAATTAGTCTTGTATAATTTCATTAATTTCATCTCTAGTAATACTTGTATCATCTAAATCTATACTTCATATTTTATGAAATGAACTTGGATTAAATCTCTAGATTTTGGATTTCTACCTTTAGAGTAAACATGCACCATAAATATCATAAATAACACTTATAGTGGAATACCTTCCACTTGAAACTTAATGACTTTAATTTAATATATAAATATAAATTTAATATTAAATATGAATCTCCATCCCACAAATGTTTTCTTTGAACTAAGCAGAATTTATGTTGTGTATGCCTTAGAAATTGACTACCGTGAGAGGAACTCTCAAAAAGCAGTTCAAATTTCTTTGATGACCGTCGTGCTCGCCTGCATCAGAGACCTCTCACTTAACAACTTCAACTGTTCCTCAGAAGAAAGAGTTTGAAGTTCTTCGATGGTCTTCCTTCTCACCTACATCAAAGACCTCTCCCTGAACAACTTCAACAGTTGCTCAAAAGTAGGAGTTCGAAGTTCTTCGATGGTCATCGTGCTCGGTAGATTGAACCACCTCTTCCGTGGAGTCGAGCGCGGTAGTTTATCCACCAGCAACATAAATCCAAGTAAACCTTTAACTTATTCTCTCCTGCATGCCCTAAATTAAAACTTCTTACCAAGTATCTATTGATAAGACATTTTCCAGCGTGCTCTCTAATCTGCACGAGCGGGTGGTGGTGCCCGCTTTTCAATTTCCTCAGATCCCAAAGTTAAGGAGTGACCACAGAATTGAGATTCATGCACGCCTCATGATCATGTTACAGAGAATCTACAAATTTGAAATAATCAGGAGTTTCTTCTATAAAGTTGAGACGAATAAGATACGATGAAGATGAAATTCAATGCTTACGATCAACAGAGGAAGCGATGTTCTTGTTTCCGATGTCAACCACCTCCAGAGCAGAGGACACAGTAGAATAATATCTCGAATAGAGTGTTTTATTCGTTTCAAATACTTCCTTGACAATGGAGCTTATAGAGGTCGTGTTCCTTCTCGTCAAGGATTCTTCTACATTTCTCCACTACAGCGCATCTATCCTCACCTTCTTCATACTACATATTGAAGATTTATGTGAAGATTTACAGTTTGATAACATAAATATTGAAGGTGATTTTTACCACTTCTGAAGAAGTGCATCTAGGTCAAATCTTCCACTTTCGACAGAAGTGGCATCCGTCAGGTACCGTTTTTTAGTTTTATCCAAGTAAGTGGTCCACTCTGAATTAATGCTTGAAGTTGAGTCTTGTATTGTTGATACTTCATTTTGAAGTCTGATAGTTTTACTAGCTGCACTCTCACGAAGGTCATGTATCTCCCCTTGAACCTCTATATATTCAATAAAAATCATTCATGATGATGATCCTAGAAATGAAATAATAGAGTACCATTTTTTTCTTCCAGGCATTCGAAGTTGCAAGAAGCTCTGCCACTTTCTCTAACAGTTGTTTTTCTTCATTGGTAGCACAGTCCTCAAATTTCTTCTCTAGTTCAGATAATTTCTGGTCATTCATTGTCTGAGCATCTTCAGCAATTTGTGTCAATTTATATGTTTTCATGTCTAGAGTATTGATGAAGTTTACTATCATTTTAGAAATTGTCCTAGTGGCCTCAACACATCAGGAATATAGATGAAGTTGATTCAAAATGAAATTGTTAGTCACTGAAAAAGAATCCACAGAAATCATTAAGCAGTTAAGCTGCAAATCACGAACCTCTTGTTGTTGTTCTGCAAATTAAATTATCTTTTCCTCCTGACTGTGAAGACTGATCTGAAGGTCATTAAACAACTGATCTGCCTCCGAAGAAAATCCCTTAAATAGATGTTCGTGTACAAAAATGAATATGAGCGTAAAACACAAAGAACATAAAAGGTAAATGGAGTAGACATTAAAGGGTACACTTACATCCTTCATGGTAGATGAGTGCTTAGAAACTTCAGAATTTATTTTTTTGAATGTAGACTGAGAATCATTGTCAACCCCTCTCCGTCTGACACAAGACCTTCACTCGAACCTCCCCTGACTAGTGACCCCACTGTCCAACCCCTCTCCGGCCAACACAAGACCTTTGACGCCTTCCTCTCCTGCGCGCGTAGCCTCTCCAGCGAACCCCCTTTTCATCGATTGGTTGCATTAATTTTTGTCTCTGTCGATCTCTCTTTTGTAGGGTCTTTTTCTTCAAATTGTGTGTTCAATTTTTTTGTGCAGGCTGATTTTGGCTTCCTGAGTGTGTGGTTGGGGTGAATATGAGATTTCTCACCGGTTTTGAGAAGTCCATCGATTTTTGAGGTTGAATTTTTTTGTGTTTCCCTTTGAATTTATAACTACATTATTTTCTTGCTTTTTTACGCGTTTCTTATTGATTAAATAGTTACCATGACATTGTTTAAGAACTTTAGTATGCTTTTTTTGCTTCTTGTTTATGTGCTATGGGTTGTATATGAGGTGCGAGTTGTGTTTTTGAAATGGGCGGAGGTGTCCACGTGTTGAGAAAATGTTTTTTAGATGAGTTGGATTTTATGTATACCACATTTGTTATGCCCCTTGTATGTATTTTATAAATTTTGTATGTGATTTTATAAAATGTGAGAATGGTGTAAAATGTGTTTCCAATTAATTTTTGTCATGCATTGGATCTAAAATGTGATTTGAATGGGGTATTGGGTGTGTAAGTCATGGGTTACTCTTTGGAAATTGTTTTATAAATTTTAAAGTGGTTTAGTAAATAATGTAGATGGTGTGATTTGTGTTTTGAAAACATGTCGAGGTGGTGTTTGAATTATTTGTTCATTTGGATTGTTTTAAGTCTGTGTTTATGTGTTTTTAATTGTGCGGTTGTTGTAGTTTGTTGACGAGGAAAACTCACGATACTGCGATCATTAGATTCTGCGTGCTTGTGCGTTTGTGCGAGGCGTGACCCATCTTGTGTTTCGAGCTGCGATTCGAGGTAGGTCCCCCACTGCACTCACCTTTAAATTTAGAATTTATTAATTGCTTGATATTTCATTGATTTTCAATAAATGATAAATAGTATTAGATAATTATTTTTGGAATGATTGCTTGATGTAAATGAAGTTGTTTATTTTATATACTGCACTTGAATTATTTTCTTGATGAATTAACGCACAATGGTGAATGAATAATCGTTTGGACTTTGAACATAATTCACGAATTTTCAAGTGTGGTTCTGGTTTGCTGGTAAATGTTATTTTCTGGCGCATGAGCAAATGTTTTGATTTCTCTTGAGAAATGGTGTTTCTTTTAAAACTCACATAAGGACCGTTTGACACTTTGATAAAATAAATTATTTTGAAAAACTTTCATTGGGGTGACTCACGGGTGATCTTGTTGTGTACATCAATTGTATGAGTTGTGTGTGATGTTTGTGCATCGTGACGGGTTACTTGATTGACATTGCTGACTCACCCTTTTTTTATTACATGTGTTGACATGAGAACCTGACATAGTAAGTGAATCTTCTGAGAACTAGTTTAGAATATGCACTGGCCAGTGAACCTTAATAGGACTTTGCTCTGCTAGGGGATTGGGCCCCTCAGTTAGGCTTGGTAGGGCAACACCGAGCGTTTGGGCGTTATGATGTCATCGAGAGTAGGCATGTCTTCAGGATGATTCACACGTATAGTACGTTATGGATTGTTCACAAGCTCCTAGGTTTGACCCATGTTTTCTTTTGTGCTTATTTGTATGCGGCGGATGATTGAGGGGTCTAGTTTAGTTGATGGTCCTTGTTTGATACTTTCCCATTGCCCTTATTGTGTGTTGTGCATTATTTTCCTTTTGACTAACAACTAAAATTTGAATTTATAGTTTTTTCATGAAAATGTTTTAAAATGTAATGAACATTTTCCCTTCAAACATTAAACATGTTTCTAAATTAAAAAGGGAAATTAACTGTTACTTGTTTTAGAAATAAAAGTGCTTGTGAAAACCTATATTTTATATAATTTAGTTCAAACCTAAAATTGGTAAATTCTTTATTCAAAGGTAGTGATTTGGGAATAGATTGTTGGACATGTATAATGGGTTTTAATAATTACTCCTATAGTGTTTTCCTATTTTTAGTTTCTGTTGTAGGTTCGGCTCGAGCTTGCTCATTGTGGGAGAGAGTTGGGTGTGGATTGGTGAGCGACTCTTGAGGTCGCGAGGAGTTTTGGTCATGGCCAGATTAGTATGTGTTGTTGGCCTTTCTTTCTCTTCATGTTGTTTATCTATTATGCCTTATTCTATTTTCTTTATGCTGCCTAATTTATTTTACTGGGTGAAATCGCTCCCATTTTCTCTCTGTTGATGCCCTGACACTTTTCTCCAACTCGATAGGATCAGAAACGCCTCTCGGGCCTTGATGTAGATCGGCTCGGGTGACTGGTTCAAGGTCGACCCGGGTTGGTTCGTGACAAAATGGTATCAGAGGAGGTCGACTCTTGAGGAGACCTTGTTTTTCAGAGCGCCCATCGTTATTTGGGGTTTTCATGGTAAAAGGAGCAGTATTGTCAGGGTTTGAGGTGTAGGAACAAGAAGGACATCATGAACCCTTTCTCATTCTAAACCTCGAGTTACCATGGGATGTTTGGGTTTGTTGTTGTCCATTTATTCTTATGGTTTGTTTGGTATTGAGAAATGAAATGGGAGTTGGGAAAGTGACCTTCGTGAGCTCGCATGGTTTGGTAATCCATGTGGAGGTGGGAAGATTACCCTAGAGCACTCCTTGTGATGGTGGCATGACTGGTGTATGGCTGCCATCCATATTTCACAGTCACCCATCAACACTAGGTTCCCCTGGTTAATTGTTTTGGTATTCTTTAATTATAAAAACTATTTGTAAATTTTTATTTTGGAAATTGTGAAAAGTTGAATTTGAAATGCCAATGACCATGTTTTGATTAAGTTCTTTGTTTCCTTATTTCTTAGTGGTGTCCCCCATGAAGGTTTGATGAATACCCAAGGTGCAACTTCAGGTGGTGCACCCTTAGTAAATCCTCCAGTTGATCAAACTATAGACCATGTTCTGGAATTCCAGAAGTTGAACCCTCCCCTATTTTATAGTCAATCATATCCTCTTGAGGTGGAGGAGTGATTGCAGAAGATTGAGAGGGACTTCAGTTTCATTGGGTCGCCTCAATCATTGAAGGTGAAGTTGGCTACCTTTGTGCTTGAAGGTCCAACCTGGAAATGGTGGAAGTCTGTGTCTCGAAGTAAGCCTCGAGAAGATCTTACAAGGGAGTTATTCAAGTCTTTGTTTATCCAACAATATTTCTTTGAGTTGATGAAGTTGAGGAAGAAGATGGAGTTGTGTTGTGTTCAGCAGGGCATTGAATCAGTACTAGAATTCTATCGACGCTTCTTAGACCTAGTTCCATGTGACCAATGGTTTGTTGAAAATGATCTCGGGAAGGCTTGACAATTTGAGTCTGGACTCTGACTAGATTTGCAGTCGAAAGTGTTAGAGCTCAACCTAACCACCTATTTGAATGTTGTAGGGAAAGCCTTTCTGGCCGAAGCTGAGTTATCAGGAGGACATGAGGGGGGTGAATCCTTCCCCAGCTTTGGGAAGCAATGTAGAGGATGATGATAACAAGAATGAGAAGTGACCTAATTCTAGTGTCTCTAACAGAGGAATCAAGAGGCCTTTAGACCTTCAGTCATCTTCCTCACAATGCAAATACTTGATCTGTCACTAGTGTGGTAAGAAGGGACATAAGAGGCCGATGTGCCCGAGTGCTCCAAGACCCTGCTACACCTATGGACGTCTGGGTAATTTGCAGTGTCGAGGTGTTTCCAAGAAGCACGTTGAACCCAAACCTGGCTCGTCGAAAGTCATCTCAGCCCGTTAGTAGGATTAGGGTGATACTGGGGGGTCAGTTTGAGGTTTTCTCTTTGTAGTGTTCATTGGATGTAGTAGTCATCTCTGGTAGTGTTTTGCGGTATTTCTTTTCCTTCAGTTGTAAGATTGGTTATTGTTAAACCTCTTTGAAACCTTTATTTTAATGGAAGTGTGTTTGGTAAAATTCTGGTTTGTGTGTTATGTTTGGGAATTTTTGAAGTCTGACTACAAGGCAGGAGATGCTTCAATCATCAGCGCTCCATCCATAGGTCCCAGAGTGAAGCTGGCGCGTAGTCAGGAGAACTCCAACGGTGAAAAAGGCTATTGGTTTAATCTTTTTCTTTAGTGCAGAATCTTATGTGTTATTCTGAGGATGTGAAGCTGTTGGTATAGCGATGGCGGTAGTTTTGGGTGCTCTATTAGTTTAGCCCTTCCCTTCTCCCCCTTTGTGGTGGGGTTTTTTGGTTCATGTGGGACATTTTCAAGTTCGATAAATCTCGTCAGTTCTTATGGTGGGGAGATCCACACTGGGTCTCACAGTGTTACACCTGAAGTAATTTAGTTTTAGCCCAATCCTTATGGTGAAGAGTCCATTTAGTCCTCCCCTTGTCAATATCATATTTTCTTTTCATGTATCGTTTGGTGGCTGGTGGTTTCGTGCGAAATCACCTAATCCTAAGTTCTCTCTCTTGAGTAAACATTGGGATTGGAGTACACCCAATGGTTCTGTTGGACTAAGATTATGGGGATAAGTGTCAGAGGTGATTTAAGTTCATTCGTTCCTTGGTTGAAATGCATGATCTGGGTTCTGTTTTGAAGTGGTTAAGGTGATCGTGTTTTAAGGATGATTTGTGTGTCAGAGGATTTTAGTGTCTATTTGGATCGATCAACTGGAGGCACTTAAACTTTTGGTTGGGGGTGACACGTAAGAAGTTTTATCTTTGGGTTTAGATCTCATCGGGACTTTCCAGGTTCATAAAGCGTTATGGTGGGGATATTTTTTACACCTAACTTTTTCAAATAATTTTATTCCTATTATTTACCTGAGTGTCAGGTGTTTTTGCTGAACTTCTGGTGAGTCCCAGTTCAAAATTTTAAACTTTGGAAAAGTTTGTGGGTTTTAGTCTGTTGAGAAAACACTGTGCATCTTAGTGGAAGTCGTGTAGACAGTTTGGATACTCGTGCGGTCACTACTAGAGTGAGCAAAGGCCACCGCACGGCCTGCGCAAGGTCGACTGAGCCATACGAGACAACCGCACAATTTCCCACCTTTAAGAGTAATTAAATAAATTGTCTAAGCGATAATGTAATAAAACCAATAAATGAGATAATGTGGATATATATATGTATGTATGTATATATATATTATCAATTAATGTGTTATTTTTATTATTACTAAATATTTTTTTTATTATTATTATTATCTTATCATTATATCATTATTATAATTATTATGTTTGTTAAAACCATTACTATTTTTATCATCATATTACTATTATAATTATTACGGGTAAACATTATAATGACTATGAATGTTAATAATTATTTTTATCAAAAGTGTTGCTAGTTATTTTTATTGTTATCATTGTTATATTATTATTACTATTATTATTGTTTTAACTATTATTAATATAAGGTTTTAGTATTTTTTTTGCTTCATTTTAATTTATTTATATTTTTTAGGTTTTCCCCTCTTCTCTCTCTCCCTTTATCTCCTCTCACGTGGGCTCTCTCCATCCCCTTATTGATTCGGTGGATCCCTCCTCTAGTAACTCTGCAGCGCGCCTCCACCCAGCCCCGGTTCTGCTGCTCTCTTCTTCCCCGAGCCAGCACATCCCCCTACTCTATGGCTATTTCTAGCTCCCCCTCCTTCACTCTTATCTTACCCCCAGCACGCAGCCCCTCGGTGCAAACTCCTTGTTGTGCGACCCTTCTCCCCAACCAGTTCCCTCTCAGGAGACCTCCCAGCCAACTGCGACCCACACCGTCGGGCCGCTGCACACTCTCCCAGCTGCGCCCCTCACTGCCCAGTCAGGTCGTGCCCTCGCCGATGCTTATCCGGCCGCCAAAACCTTTGGATGGACCTCCTCCAACCAGTGCCGCCATTGGCTAACCCCTCTCCTCCTGACGTAAGACCTCTAATGCCTTCCTCTCATGCACGCACAACCTCTCTGGCGAACCCCCTTCTGTCGGTTGTGTTGGACTCACCTGTTTTGATAATCCCAAATCATGTTTCATTTATGTGATAATCATGTTTTTGTTCTATGATAATCATGTTTAATTAATATTCCAAGTTTTTATCAAGTAATAACCATGTACTATTAATCTTACCGCTTTCTTGTTTAAGCTCACAGTGAAAAATTTCTCTAAGTAATAAAGGTCACCGATGCAAATGTCACCAGTAGAAAGTTCACCAATAGAAAGGTTACCGATAGAAAGGTCACCGATGAAGGTCACCGATGAAAGGTTACTGATGAAAGCTCACCGATGAAAGGTCACTGATGAAAGTCACCGATAAAAGGTCACCTATGCAAGGTCTTTGTTGAAGGCTATTACTGAAGGTTCCTGATGCAAGGCTACCGTTGAGAAGGTTATCGATGTAAGGCTACTGTTGAGAAGGTTACTGCTGAAGGTTACCGCTGAAGGCTACTGTTGTGAAGGATACCGTTACCAGTCTACCGATGCTTACCTTTCCATACTTTTTCAAATTCCTAAGATTATTATAATGATCATATTTGGAAAATTTAATGCTTCGGACATTAATTAATGATGATTGTAGACATATCAAGAGACTGTATCTGGGGATAGTATGAGGTATGAGGACCACACGTGGTTTACTTGTTCCTATTGTCATACCTCAAATATAAAATAGAAAATAGAGAAAGAGAAGAAAAAATCACAAACTGTTCAAATGTGAAGTGTGTAAAGATGGAGGAATGTATGAGAAAGAGCTTACTCACTAGATCAAAGAGAACAAGGAAGAACCATTTGAGCACTTACACTATGAACCCAAGAGTCTCAAGAAGATCATTTCAAGAGAACAAATTCAAGTTTACCTTCTATGCTTCATCAACTCTCGATCAACACAAGAAGTGAAACACTCAGTTCCTGAAAGATAAAACTTGGAGTTGCGACACTTTGTTTTGAGGAAAACTTCTAGTGACAGACTCAAACAAAAATTACTTCACTCCACCATCACAATAATTGAACTGCAAACACATAGATCTTTCTAAACTCAATCTTTTAATATTAGATCTACTGTGTTCTTTTATTTTACATTTTTGAGAAGTGTGTGGGTATGTCTGTCACGCACACTATCTCTTATGCTTGAACTAAAGGATACTGAAAATCTCACATCAAACTTAACTTACACTTTGTTTCCCACATATAATTATGAAAGAGACCGTGTGTGGTCTGTATTATTATTTTTTCCCCATGAAGAAGTGTGGTAGAGGGTGTGAACCCTAGATAGTTTGTAAAAACTATTGTAAAGACAAATACAGGCTATGTATCAAGTTTATCATTCATATAAACTACTTGGTGGTAGATGATCACCAAGTGGAGAGGATTAAGTCTCGGCTTGAGACTTAACCTCTTATTTAACTCTACTATGTACTATACTATGTAATACTCCATTTTATCTATTTTATACTGCTTATAATTTATAAACAAGAAAACTATTTTGCATTGACTTTGATAGTTAGTTTTGGTTAGTGTGTGTATGTGTTTAATTCAGTAAACTTATTTCAAAAATTAAAGAAGTGTTTTAAACTGATTCAACTGAGGACTAATCGCCCTTCAAGAAACTTTTTGACCAACTAAAGATTTATATCTCTATTGCCTTAATTAACTGGGCCATTTCAAAATTAGGGGATCTTTATCACAAAGTTTTTAACAGAAATTTTAAATAGGAACTCAATTCAACCCCTCTTGAAATTCCACTCCGACCAACATTTGGTATCAAAGGGGTTGAATTTTTATTGATACTATCTGAACTATTGTACAAGTTTTTCAAATTCTTTTCAATTGTGATTTTAGTTGTATCTTAAAGATCTTAAAATTTCTATCATATCTAAATTTTCAGTTATTTAAATTATAATTAACAATGGATAACAAAGTTGAGGGTGCTGCTACTAACATGTCACCTTTCTTTAATTGTAATAACTATTCTTAGAGGAAATTAAAAATGAAAATGTATCTAGAGATCATGAGTCCTAAAATCTGGGACAAAATTGAAGAACAACATGCTTTGCCTGTTACTGCTAGAAACACATGGTCTCAGTTGACTAAAGCTACATATAAAAATAATTGTAAAGAAATGAATGCATTTTACTATTATCTAGGTGATGAATAATTCAATAGAATATCTTCCTATAAAATTGCATATGAAATTTGGGATACTTTGGATGTTTCTCATGAGAGAACAACCAATGTTAAAGAAATGAGATTAAATACTTATACCATTAAATATGATAATTTTAAAATGAAGCCTGATGAGATTATATCTAAAATGTATCTTAGGTTCAATGAAATAGTGAATACCATGAGTCTACTTGGGAAACGAGTGGATAGTAAGGATCAGATTATGAGATTGCTTCGATGCCTACCCAACAGATGGGGAGGAACTTCTGTTTCTATTCAATAATCCTATGACATAGGCAAGCTACCAGTGAAGGAACTAATTGGAAAACTTATGATGTTCGAAGAAGAGCTTAAGGTAAATCAAGAAGCAGATGAAGAACCAAGAAAATATCTGTAGCATTCAAGACTGCTACCTCAAAGAGCAAAGATAAAGAAAAAGTTCAAGATCCTGTAGACACTTCCACTAGTGAGGACTCAACTTCTGACAGTGATGATGAGATGGCTCATCTTGCTAGGAGATTCAAGAATTTTTACTGTAAGAAGAAGTTATTTATAAAATCCAACTATAAAGGAAAGTATGATAGTAAAGGACAGTGGAAAAAGGACAGAAAATGGAATGACAACACAAATGAGATAGTCTGCTATGAGTGTAAACGAAAAGGCCATGTGAAAGTTGATTTCTCGAAGCTCAAATTTAAGGAGAAATATGAAGACAAGGGCAAGGGATATAAAAAGTATATGAAAGTGACTTGGATTGCTTCAGAAGATAGCTTCAATGGATCTGACACTTTTGATATTGAAAAGGAAAAACATGCAAACCTGTGTTTCATGACATAAACATATGAGGTAATACCCAATTCTCTTATAATTAATGCTTATTATTCTGGGAATTAAAGTGATTCAAATAATGATGAGAATATGACTAAGGATGAACTATTTGAATACTATGGAATGCTTGAGGATACCTTTAATGAACTCAAGGATAAATATAAATTATTGAAAAGACAACATGCTTTAAATGCTAATTATAAGTCTGATCTCTATATTGAGAAAGAAAAATGTGCACAACTGTTAAAAGAAAATACTAAACTTAAATTATCAAATGAGTAATTAAAAGGGGATCTGGAGAAGTTTACTTTTTGTAGAAATACCTTGACTCGGTTTCTAGGGAAAAAAATTACTCCAAAATACATAACTAGTCTAGGATATCAACTAGGACAGAGAAGGATTATTAAAAATAAATTTTTTCTAAAATCTAGACAATTCACTACTAGTTCTAGTTCTCGACCATCTTTTGAAAAAAAAATTATAAAGGACCTAAAAAAGTGTTCATGTATCAAAATATATCTGTTGATTATAGGAAACCTGTGAGACAAGTATGGGTTCCCAAAGTTTTACTTGCTAACCTCTTTGGACCCAAGAAAATCTGGGTACCAAAGTTACCCTACACTTAATCTGTTTGACAGGAAAATTGTCTGAAGAGATCCTATAAAAGTATATGGTACTTGGAAAGTGTATTTTCAAGACATATAATAGGAGACTATTCATGCTTCAAGAGACTAATTAATGTGGATGGTGGACATGTCACATTCGTTGATAATTCTAAAGGGAAGATCAGCGGCTTAGGCCAAATTGGTAACACTAATACTATATTAATTTCAAAAGTACTTTTTGTTGATGAGTTAAAATACAATCTACTAAGTATATATCAGTTGTGTGATGATGGTTTCAATGTTAATTTTGAAAATGATGCATGCAATTTTTTTAATTATAAAAATTATTTAATATTTACTGCTCGTAGAAATGAAAATGTATATGTTGTTGATTTAAGTTCTTTATCCAAGAAAAATGTTTCTTGTTTAAATTCTTTTCATAAGGAATCATAGTTATGACATAGAAGATTAAGACACTACAATGTGCACTCACTTAGGAAACTAACTAGGAAAGGTTTAGTTAGAGACTTACCTAAATTGGAATTCCCACTTAACAATGTTTTTAATCCTTGTCAAAAGGGAAAACAACACAAAGTTTCTTTCAAACCAAAGATTGAAGTTTCTACTTCTCAACTGCTTGAGTTGGTTCACATGGATTTGTTTGGACTATTTTGAGTTTCAAGTTTAAATGGGAATCACTGTGTTTATGGTCTTGTAGATGGTTTTTCTAGATATAATTGGGTATAATGTCTATCTCATAAAAGTTAATCATGTTCTTACTTCATTAAATATTCCAAGTTTGTAGAAAATATTAGTGGACTTAGAATTAATACCTTGATAAGTGATCATGGTTGTGAGTTTGAAAATCAGAAGTTTGTGAATCTTTTTACTCAAAAAATGGAGTCATAGAAAGAAGAAATATGACACTTCAAGAGATTTCACGAACTATGCTAAATGAGTAAAATCTACCTATCTATTTTTGGGATGCAGCTGTTAATACAGCTTGTTACATTATCAATAGAGTCTTAATTAGACATGTTCTTAAGAAAACCCCTTATGAGCTCTGGAATAATAGGAACATTACTGAAAATTTATGCTATAGCCACGGTTTCAAATCATGGCTATAAGACCCAAACTGTGGCTATAGGTTATAGCCATGGTTCAACAGACCATGTCTGGTATTGGCATGGCTATAGGGAAAGACCTATAGCCACAAATTCAAACCCTGGATAAAGGTCCATAGCCATGGTTCAAACTGTGGCTAAAGGGCTATATCTAGGGTTTAAAACCGTGGCTAAAGGACTATAGACACAGTTTGAAACTGTGGAAGAATAGTAAGCCATATAGGTCCTATTTCCACGGTTCAGAACCATGTCTATCTGGTTTTATCCACGGTTTAAAATTGTGGTAATAGACCTAGAGCCACGGTTTCAAACCGTAGTTGTAGGCCTTCCCATTTCATAAAAAAACAACAACCCCCCCCCCCCTTGAACCCCCCCTGCACCCCCATGCCCTTCCTGGACAGGCCCCCTGCACCCCCTTGAACATCCCCCCTGCACCCCCATGCACTGCCTGGAAATCCACCCTGCACCCCCTTGGACATCCCCCCCGCACCCCATGCCACCCCTAGACAACCCCCTTGCACCCCTGGACAGCCCCTTACACCCCCCACTAGACCCCCATGCCCCCTAGACAACCCCCTTGAACACCCCCCTGGACAGCCCCCTTGACAGCCCTCTTGCACCCCCTTGCACCCCCCTAGATAGCCCCCTTGAACACCCCCCCCCCCTGCACCCCCATTCCCCCTGGACCCTCATTCCCCCCTGCACCCCACTAGACAGCCCCCATGCCCCCTGGACAGCCCCCTTACACCCCCACTGGACACCCCCTCCCCCCTAGGTACCCCCCCTGGACACCCCCTCCCCCCTAGACACCCCCCATGGACCCACCCCTCACCCCCCCCACCCCTGAACAGACCCTGGACAAGTATATCCCCCTTGCACCCCCCTGGATAGCCCCCTTGCACCCCCACTGGACCCCCATGCCCCCCTGGACAGCCCCCTTGAACAGCCCCTGGACAGCCCCCTTGACAACCCTCTTGCACCCCCTTGGACAACCCCCTTGAACACCCCCCTGCACCCCCATTCCCCCCTGTACCTCCATGCCCCCCTGGACCCCCATTCCCCCCTGCACCACACTAGACATCCCCCATGCCCCCCCTGGACAGCCCGCTAGCACCCCCACTGGACACCCCCTCCCCCCTAGACACCCCCTGGACACCCCTCCCTCCCCCCTAGACACACCCATGGACCCCCCCCCCCCCCCCCCGAACAGACCCTGGACAAGTAGACCCCCTGCACCCCCCCAAGTGCATCAAAGATTTCTGGAAATATAGAAACAGATGGCTTGGTTGATATAGCAGGGGGATTTCTCCAGACTGTTCAACAACTGTTTACAACTTGGGTGTGGAAAAACTACCCAGTTACCCGTCTCTTTTGGACCGGGAAAGGAGCTATTGAATTGGTATTAGACATCCAAGGGGTGTATTGAAGAGTCTCTGCAAAGGTCCATGGAACTGAGAGTAGTCCTTGCTGTTGAAAAAGAACTAAGCAGAATCCTAGGGTATTTCCAAAGGGCTAGATAATGGTTTCACTCATACACATGTTCTGATCATGTATGATAACACTAGTGTAATTAGTTTATATCTAAGAATTTTACACATCACTTGACAGATGGAAATTGATGTAATACATCATTCCCCCCCATGGATACCCCCCTTCCAGGTCCCCCCACCCCTCCTGGATACCCCCTTGCACACTCCCCACTGCCCTGCAGACCCCCCCCCCCCACCAGTATCCACCCCTAAAGGTTCTTCCAAATTTTATTAAACACATTTTTAGTGAAAAGGAATAAATAATAAATTATTTAGTACATGATCATTAGAGGGGAGAATCTACACAATGTAAAGGTATCATGTTGTGTAGATTAATATCACACAACAAGGGTAGGGTTCCATGTCTTAAAATAGAATAAATCTCAATCATGCAATTCAAATTGACATTACCAACCCTATAAACTCACATGAGTCTTTCTCAGCTTAATAAACAAGTGTAAACTATGAGATAAATTATGAAATATAAGATTTCATGATAAAGAATATGTGGAGGAATTCAAATTTTAATGCATTGAGGAATCCAAATAGATATTTGAATAATGTATAGTTAATTTTTGTGGAAGAGGTGTCTTAGATTAATAAGAAAGTAAACATGTTGTTGATCATGTCTCAGTGTTTGAGTGGGGTGAGATATCTTTGTTCCATTGTTGAATTATTGGAGAGAACTCAACATGGACCGGTAAACTAGTACATTGGAAACCTTTTATGTGAATCAGGATCATACATAAAAGGGGATGCGGGTCTCACAAGGTGACCACATTTCATTTAGTTTAACATCATGTGACTAAGATGTGTACATTATAGTTTAACACCATGTCTTAAGGATATTTTCATGTAGTTTAATTTCTTGTGACTAATGCATAGTTTTAGTATGGTTTAAGGTCATATGATGAGGATATATGAGTCCTTCAGTTTATAGACATGAAATAAGAACCTAAGTTTCATGGATTCTAGGGTCATACATTGAGGACCTAGGATGATATGTAGTTTAAATTCTTTCCACTAATAATTCTGTGCATGGTTGAAACTGTGAAAATTAATTTTTTGAGAAACCTTGCATCAGTGTGGGGAATGATGTGTTCTATATCCATCATGTATAAGAAGTAATATCCATTATAATAAACCTTGTGTGTGATGTAAGGTCCCTCCAAATTGTGTTCTATATTTTGATTTTATCCCTTAGTATCATCAAAGTTATGAGAATCAACACAAATTATTCTAGAAGGAACAATTAGAGACAAACCTTCTTGTTGAAGGATTACAAAATAAGGGTTTGATAGAGTTTTAGATTTTCTAATGTATGAAAACTATTCTCATCAGGTTTTTATAAATCAATAATTCAATTTTGTGATTGTTCATCTATATATATTTGACCTTTGATAATGAACCTGAGTGAGGGAAACTAGACCTTGATGGGTATCAGTGCGTCTATTCCATAAACAAGTGTATATTGGGTCTTTTGTGTGGAAATGCAAGTTGTGGTGTGATATTCCCACAAGGAATGTATGATTTTATCTATCCTATAGTTATTTTATTCTTTCACCATTTTCAAGATTATATTTGATAGATCTGAATTAAAATACTCTATCTACCCACTTGTTACTACGTGATAGTGAGATGAACATTTGGACTCACGGTATAAACTCTTAAACTTAGAGGAACAAAAATAATTTCATTTTCTATCAATATTTTATGAGGGATTAAAAATATAGTGATAATATTTTACTTCATAAAGTTAATGGTGATATTTTTCTAAACGTCCTTGAGAGGTATGGACTCAACTCATTTGGAGAAGAATATAGTATTAGTAAGTATGTACCTGAACTGTTTAGTCCTAACTAAGGGATATGGCCCCATGAGATCCATTCGCCATATGAGAAATGGATAAGAATACTTGGTAGTGTGTAACAATTCTGAGGGATGATGGATGAATTTTATATATATGTGAAAAGCATGTAACTTCTTGGTGAACACTATCCAGTATTGTATCATCATCATCCATAAATATCCAATAATACAAATTTAGTGGGAGATCCAGGTTCCTGACTGATGGGAACTTAAAGATCCTACATGGACTTCCTAAATTATAGAGAGTGTATCCACATTCATGATTCATCTAAGGGGGACTTAATTGAATCCCGTTTTATAGAGAAATTTCTATAATTTTTCCCACCCTTGAGGGTGAATTTTTATAATCAGTGTAGGATTTTTTTCCTTTTTGGATTGGTCCAATTAAGTTTTCTTGTTTTTTTTTGGTATTATATTATATGGTTTACCCATCCAATAATGGTTGTTGGATCATCGCATCCTGAGGCATTAATACTCTTATTGAATTCCTCTATCTCACAGATGATGACTGGGGTGACTATCCTTTAGTTCATGATGTGGAGGATTGTCTCATCCAAGTTAGGATCATCCATGACTATGGTATTTTTAACCAATACCTTAGTGTGAGTGTTTTTTTATTGAGAAATATGATGAAAAGTTGGTTTAAAAGGGAATTCTAACAAAATTTCTCTCATATAGCCTATGATAGGCATCAATTATTCCCACTTGATATAACATTCATTATTGACCAATTTGATAACTAAATCTAAGTAAAATTGTACATTTAATAGGTATGTCTATAGTTGTAGGGATATGTTTGGGCTTTCAATGAGGGATTGGTATTCCACCTCATTATTGGTGAAACCTTAGAATTGTAAAAAGAAGTATAGAAGGATTTACTTGGCCAGTGTAATAAAGAAAATTCCTAGGACAACCCAGTTAAACTTTGGTCGTTCCATTATCTTCCTAGATATACTTCAAGATAACTCTTTAAAATACATATCTCGTGATTTGGGAGTTTCATGAGTATAGAAAACCTCTTTGTTTGGGATCTCATTACTTACTGGTGTATTCTTTGTAAAGAGATGTTCTATAATGAAATCAGCTAGTTTTTTCCTCTTTATTTCCTTCTATGAAATGAATCAATTGTATTACTATTTCATGATAACCTCCCATTGGTCTAAATTCCAAGTTAGTATAGGGTGGATGAGAATAAACTTGAGTGGATTGATATGAGAGCCCAAGTGGAATTTATGGTGCTATAAGTAATACCTCGTCTTTTTCACTATGAATATGAGTGCAAGGAAATTATTCTTAATATTATAGTTCAGCTGAGATAGTATAAACTACACTCATTTTCTACATCATTCTTTTTGTGAAAAAAGGGTGCCAAGAGACCGCTCAATGACACCACATATAGGATGAGTGGATTCCCTTATACTTGGGTCATTAAAACTGGTAGACACAACAGATATTGCTTGAAGTTCTAAAATGATTCTTAGTAGTATTCTTCCCATTGATAGGTAACCCTCTTATTTGTTAACATAGTGAAGGGGAGAAATTTTATGTCCAAGTTATATATTAAACTCCAAATGAATGTGAGCCATCCCAAGAGTCCTTATAACTCTTTAAGGTTTTGTGGTGGATACATCATGAGTATTTTAGTAGTGTTCTCAATATTGACCTCAATTCCATGGTGGTGTATTGGAAATCCATGTAATTTACATTACATTACCCCAAAATCACACTTCATAGGTTTCTTAATTAAATTATGATTCTCAAATGTTCTATAGACTATTTGCTGATAAGAGAAGTGATCCTAACGCTACTAAGATTTAACCACAAGGAAATTGATATAGAATTCTATAATTCTTTCTAAAAATGGATTGAACATTTGATTCGTGGTACACTGATAGGTGTTTATTGCATTATTTAGAACAAAGGGAATGACCTAGTGGTATAATATCCCTTAAGGTTCTCTAAACACAGTAGCTTCCTCATCTTCTAACACCATTATGATCTGATTGTACCCTAATTACCCATCCATAATGTAAAGGTGTTATAAGAATTTGTATACATTAATAAGAAGTTACATGATATGAATAGTTGTATTTTATTTTGGATAATATCAATTGAGATCCCTAAAATCGATATAGACCATGATATATCAATTTTTTCACAGTAATGATGTTAGAAATCCATTTCAGGTACTGTAGCTCTCAGATAAATTTGGATTTAATCAATTTTTCAAATTTTGATTCCACCAAGGTGCCATGAGGTATTTTTTTATATTTTTGATTTCCTTTGTACTTTAATCAAGGGTAGGAGAATTATAAACATCCTAATTATTAGGTAATTTCATGGATGAATTCTTAATTTCAATTGATAGATCAAAGAAATTTTATAACTCAACTGGATCATTGTTATGGAAATATTTCAGTGGGTTGATTTTAGTTGGAATGACCATTATCACATGAACATGGGATAGTAAATTTTTTGTTTTTTAGTGTCCAATCAATAATAGATCATTCACCGTGATTAGAATTATAGGAAACAGATACTTATTACTAGGAAAGCTCTAGGGGATTACAGGAGTAGTTCCCAAGCTATTGGGAGTGGAAAACCACTTATCACGCTCTATCATTTGTTCTTTCCCTACCCTATTGTAGAAACATATCTTTGTGTATTTGGATTAACAATACTCAAATGGGGTAGTATCACCACAATAAATGGTAAATATTCCATCAATGGTATACTTCAAATATTTATGGGATGTCGATAGGACATATACATAGATATGAATCCAAGGTATCAAGAGTAGGACATTGTATGTAATTACCAATTGGATAACCATGAATTAAACATTATAAACTAGTTCCATAAATTAGGAATTGATATTGATCTTTCTAAGGGTCTTTTACTCACTCTTATCATATCCTTTAATGGTCAACTCCATTGGAGAAAAATCATCCTCACAATACCCTAAATTTCAAAGGTTTTAGACTAATATGTTATTAATCTATGAATGGTTGTCAACCAGAGCCCAAAAAATATCAACATTGTCAAGCTGAAATTAAATATATAGGGGTATAATGTGTCCTTAAATAACGTATTCCTGATATTTCTCTATGAATGAGATAGTTTCATAGAAATATACTAAGGTTATTTCAGCTGGATAAACCTAATCCACTTTAAAAAAATTCTCAAACTTCTTGGGGTTTTATAGGGCCTCAATGACCACTTCTTTTTTTTATTTTGAGAGTGAAGAGAATCCAAAATTGGGAGCCTGGTCGATATGGTTGTCAGTTTTTTGAAGAGGACATAATTTGGATGTTGAGGTATCTGCTACTTATGGTGGAGTTTCTCTTTAGTATGTGAATTATGAGATATTTCTCTTGTGGTTAATGGGTCTGGAACTTGGATAGAAGTTGAGAATATATCTACTACTGATGGAGTGGTCCAAGCTGGCTTACCATCTTGTTTGGACTGATCAAATAGTTTTACACATTCCAGGTGGTCATTTTGAATAATTGGGTTCAAAGACACTTTGATGACTCCAAGGTATCTCCATGTTCTTTTTGGGCTCACTAAAGTTCTTTTCCATGGATTTTAGCTACATATATGGATTCATTGGGGATATGACCTAGATATGGGGCTCGAACACAGCTTCATATTCCCCTATTTCCTATACTTATATGGACTCCACCTTTGGCTTCACATTTAGGTACAGGGAACTCAGGTTCACACATATATTCATCATCAGATAATGGGTATGATAAATGAATAAGATTAATAATTCCAAATATAATCTCTTCATCTAATGAAGGATTCAATTGGTTGGGTGGTTCCCGTGCTTTAGACGATGAGGTCATGAAATCTATAAGAGTTAGTTCCATCTTGGGAGTCATCTGAGACTCTTCTTATTATGCCTTATTCTACTTATGATGATTATGTTTTCCTATTCTAGATGAGTGTGATGGTTCCCCATAGGTATAAATGGAGGCTATAAAATTGTGACTCATTGATAAAGTTTCACTCAAAGGATGGAATGATCTTGATAAACTATCTTCTAGGTTATCGATTTATTAGAATTTTGTTCAAACCTAGCTGAAACTTCTTACTAAATGTCTTTTTCATTTGATTGGGTGGTGAAACATGATACACCATCACTGGGTATTTTATTGGTATCACCAATCTAGAATCAACCATTCCCTATAATATTTACTTGAAGAAAAAACATTATTGTATGATGTGACCCAAACTTATTTGAAAATGGAAATAGTTAGGATGATCACTAAGGTTAACCTCACCAAGATTCCACATCTCAGGCATGGGGAGGATATTATCTTCCATGGCTACTAGGAACTTGTTTATTTAATTAAGAATATAATTTATTCTTCCATTCATCAAATCATGGGTCACCATAATCTCTTTTTGCCTCTAGTTAGGGGTGATTTTTCAACTATTTCTACTCAGTAATATATTTTGGGCGAGTTGAATATTTCTTGGGTACTCGGATGAGCATTGGAACTATCTTGAGTGTGATACCAGTAGTTTCTACCTTACCTAGAATTTCCTATTATGTCGTGGGTAAGGGTTGGGATTTGGCCTTGGTTCTCCAAATGAAATCCTCTATATAGTGTTTTATGTCATAAAAATCCCATAAAATATGTGGATATTTCAGAAGGATTAGTAGTGTCTATAGTTCATCACAAATAATTTCCACCCATAGATCCAATAATTGATCTAGTGAGAGAATAATGTTGAGTGAATATTTCAATCTCGTTTATCTAGTGATAAAACAGATGACCTTTCAATTATCACATTTTTTTATGTTTGTGAAGTTGATAATCATCATTTTCCTTAGCACAAAACTAAATTGGTATAGAAATTAATGTTTAAGGTCTTACCAAACTACGATGGTCCATGTTGGGAGACTACTGTACTAGATGAAATCTGGACTAACCAGAGTCTACAAAAATAACCTCAATTTTTATTCTTCTTACAGGTCTTATGAGACCATCATGGATCCACATAAGGATAGTAAGTGTGATAGGTGTTGATCTAAATCTCACATTCCATAAAAGTTTCAAAAAATGGTTCCCAAAATTATACTGAGGTGGATTGGAGTCTACTCATTCATGATAAAATATAATTTTAGGTTACACAGGGGTGAACCTCCCTTCCAAAAATTCTATTCAAGTAGAAATATACTTTATGGTGTTATAAAGTTCTATGTTTTTTACCATTTGAACGACCTCATGATCATGTGGAAAATGAAAAGATTTATGTGGTATCCCTACATTCATCAGTTGAAAATTTTCAATCCAATTTAGGTACTATGTGATTGTATCAATATTGGGGTGGTTTCCTCTACAATGGAATAAAATCTTAGTCTTCCTCAATTCCCATTTTTAGATAAATCAAATGTATAGATTCAAATCTAGACCGATGATTAGATTCTTCCCTTATGGGAAGGTTAACTTCCTCCCAATGGGTGTGTGGAGAGACATTTGTTTCATCTAAGAGGTGATACTTGGTGGGAGTATTTACTTTGGGTAACTCATCATTGATTCTTCTGAGATTGTATATCTCATCCTTGTATTATGCCATTCACTCTTCCAAAAAAGGTATTTTAGACTTCCTTAGTGGAGAGTGTGATGTTTCCACATATTTCCCTTTATCCCCAGTAGAATAGCATTAAGTCGGTTTTATCTCATAATTTTGAGGTGATATGTTTTAGTTACTCCATTGATTATAGTATTTTGTAGCGTAGATTTGTACATCGATGAAACCTTCCTCTCGAGTTACTATTTCCAAATTACTTCTCTTAGGATCCAAGTCTTGAACCATATCATCTACTAGATTGATAATGATGATGTTCCCTAAGGCATATTGTGTGGCAGGAATAATCCAATCATCTCTGAGAAATAGGGTAGTTCTGTACCACCTATTTCCCATTAGGAGTTACATCGAATTCTTTTGTCTACCCCTTTCTTTCACTAGGTTGTTTTTATTTTAACCCCTTGAGGGGTTTGGTTTTATTTATTATATATTATCTTGGTTTTTTTCAATAACCAGTGACCATGATGGACCTTACATACATTATTTTAGGCACATATCTAAATGATAGGGTTATCCCACATGTAGGAGAATGGTTAAGATGACTAACATTGGTATCCACTTCCTAGTTTGGAGAAGTTTGATCTCCTTTGAGGGGATAGTAATAATGACCCCATCCCTAAGGTATGGGGTTGAAACATGTATTTCACCGGTACTTTATAAACTTATTGAGGATTTTATGACTCCTGTGATAGTGGAATTTGTAAAAATTCATCACTTCCTATGGGCTAGGATTTATTTGGAGCTTCCACTAACTTATTCTAGATCCTATTAGGATTTAATGACACTACAGGCAGAGGTGGTGGTAAAAATCCCACCATAAATATGGGATGGGTTGCTTCTAGACATATTCCATGTCATATTCCATCAATATATTCTTTATTTTACATATTTCTAGTCATTCTTGGGCCAAGTTTAGTGCATGCTCAGGATGGGAGCTTCACTCTAGAAGGAGCTATCAAGATACCTAAGATTTTGTATTTCTCATCTAAGGATCCATATTTTCTCATTATTGGTTTTGAATTAAAAGACAATTTTGGCCTCCTACCTTCTCTCATAGTGATTTTGTGCCTTCAAAATGGGGTAATTTAATTATATTTTCCAATTGGAATGCATGATGCTTGGACCTATGATCTCCCGTACAACTATGACATTGCAGGAGTTCATGGCCAAAGGGACCTCTTATCCTATAGATGGGGGAATTGAAATGCTCCATTATCACCCCATACATGGATATGCATATCAAATGAGGTTCAATTGTTATTTTTCAAAGGGTATCTAGGATGTCTAGGAAAGAATAATTTGGGATTTCACAATGCTTTTATGGACTTGGTTCTCAGGCCATGGAGAATGTGGTGAGATCTATCTAGAAACACATCATGATTACGACCTTATGATGACCTTTATACCCCTATTGAGGGATTGGATTATCCTTTATCCACTAAATGTTTTCCCATAAGTTCCAGATTATGTGAGGTATGCATTCCTCCTTTAATTCATGAGGAATCATAACTATATGTGGTGATGGGACAGAACATCATTGGTACATTTTTCTTAACCAACTATTTCTATATGTTCAATACAGTTTCTTCCTCATTGGAGGAGTATTCCTCTACCTAGTCAAGCCTTATATGTCACTTCTATATATACAATGACTCAAGGATTATAGAAGGAAGGGATGGTGGACTTTACTTTGGGTCCCCTACTGACTAATGTGTGGTGTTTCTGATGTTTATTAGGGTACTATATATGGTTTAAACTAGTGATTTGAGAACCTCTCCATATAAAGGTTCCCTAAAAAGGTAATTATTTCCTTTCTTGGGTGATATATCATGATAGTGAGGTTTTACTTAATAAATGTAAGGGATAATATCCTCATAAACCATCTTTATACTTTTGTGAGATAGACTGTCATGGTAGATATGGATTTCTAATTCAGATGAAGATTTGTAGGATCCTTGAGATTCTTCAAATATTCACTTAATGGCCTTAAGGACAATGGCATTGTGTATGGTAGGAATATGATCTTCCTCCTTTTTGTGGTTGGAACATGCTAGCCTAATATATGAGATTATATAGGAGTATTATCTTGCTACATGATAGTATCTTAAAAATTACAATGACCATATACTACCACAAGAATATGGGCCAACTGTTGAGAAGCTACTAGAGTATTCCAATGATATTATGTATTGTTAGTGGGAATATGAGAATGCCTTTGGGTAAGTTTCATAATATTCTGGTTAACTTTGATTAAAGAAAGAATATGAGACTGATTAAGTTGTCCATTCCTCACCATAATATGCTTATGGGCCTTTAAAATGGGATAAGTAATATGGTCCCCCACTTATATGGACTCTAAATAATGCTGGTACAGTATTTCAATTGACGAAGTAGGAATATGTGCATGTATCCTGTAATATGTAAGAATATTTTTGTATCTTTTCTAGCAAGGATATGATCCTTCTCTGAGGAGCCTTTTTGAATATTCTAAGGAACCTCAATTGGATATAAATATGGTCTTAATATTGGTTGGCCTTTGAAATATTTCATTGCACTTCAATGATAGAAATATGCACCTATCTTAAGGTAATTTTCAAATTAATTTTGTGAACAAAAATACAAAAGGGGATAAGATCCTAGTCTCATGACTTCTCCCATACCGATATATGCTATCAATCCCCCTATATGGGATCAAGAATACTTTCTACTCTAGAGTAGCTATCTGGTCATGTTGGACATTCTGATATGCTCCTATAGCAGACAGAACATGAATATATTCATATCTCTACATTATCACTAGAATATCTAGGAAAATATCTTACATCAATGCTAGAGTGTATTGTCACATTAGAATTCCATGTTAAAGAATATAAGACTACATGTTCTTGATTTCCAGACCATTCTACAAAACCACTTTAATAGAAGTGGAGATATGTATCAACTTATGTCATCTATTTTCAACCAGAATATGTCGATGTACTTCTTGTATGGTTGAGGGAATATGATCATTACCCCTATTTATTTCCAAAATAAGTGGGAAGAGTTAATATGAATGGGTATGAATATGATCATGCTCAATAGGTTCCATCATATTATATTGACGGTCTTGATATGGGTGATCTTGGATATGATTCATCTCAATGGTTACGACTAGAATATGTCGGTGATATTCATTAATAAAAATAGGAATATGGTCCTACACCCAATGATTTTTAGTTTTTTTTCACTCAATTAGATCTCATTAATGCTTGCATTTGGGTGTCTTTGGAGGTGGCCCACTAGACATCACCCTCTGTAGTGGAATGAGGGGCAGTTATCATGTGGAACTGATAGAAGTTGATAAGCTCCCTCCTTGGTGACTCCTAAACTAGGATACAATTATGGTTTACTCTTTTATATGCCTTCCCAAGTTAAATAAGGTACTTATTATTCCACTTCATGGATATACTCATAAAGTGGTTATAAATGGAGATAGATGTCAACGGGTTTATCATAACCTTCCTTGAATGAGGTGGGCCTGTAAGATTTAATAATTCAAGACCCTAATGTGTATCCTCAATGGGTAGGATTGTACAATGTTTTGGGTACACCCTAATAATTGTGTTTTCTAACTGATGTTGGAGGATTTGGGTTGGTGACATTTTTCTACATCATGCATTGGTTGTTGCTATAGTTGATGTACCAGAACACTTGTTTGAAGATACCATTACCTTGTTATGGGGTGAAATTTGTGATAAATCTATCTAAATTCATAAATAAAATAATATAAATGGACATCAATTAGTGTATTGTCGCAAGTAAGATACATGGTTAAATAGATTTAAAAAGTAAACATGATTGTTTATTATTGTTATCAGTTCCAGCCATTTTCTTCTACAGACAGAGAAAAAATGGTCTGGAATGTGGTCAACCTACTTTCACTTTTTTTGTTATTTAAAGATTCACATTGGGTTCACGCTTTTTTTTTATTTGAAATTTTATTTTCCTAGTGTGAGAAACAAAGTGTCTAACACCTATTGCAAATTTATTATTTGGTTATTACATAGTTTCACATCAGGTTGTCCATTTCTTGTTTCAACCTAAAATGTTGGATAGGGAATGATTCTTGATTGGGGGGTGTCCAATATAGTTTCCTAATCCATTCATTTCATGTTCACCATCATTTATTTCTTTAAATTTACAATGATTTTTGTTAATGGAACTAGAAACATTGAATGGTTCCTGAATCTCTATAAATTTGCAAAACTATATTTCAAATGTAGGTGGTCATTGAGATTTTTTACCAATTACCCTTAAGAACTCACATTGATTGAGAGGATGGGAGTTCGGGCTCATGAAACCCAATTGGGGGGAATAATTTACTACTCTATGACTATCTTATAGATTTATGATATGTTTGTGAATCATTCCTAAATCCTAATACAGGGATAATTACCCTAATAAAACACTATTTTTTGACCACTGATGCAAGAATTTGTCCATCTCAGAGTTATTCTATTATTGTGACTATCTTTATATATCAGAGGTTCTCCATATTATCACTTTTTATTAATTAGTGATCTCGGTTATGGTATTACTATGTTTCCAAATCCATGAGTCTTGTAACTATAGATTTTTTCACCATCTAGGCGGCTGGTAAGTTTTTATGGTACCTAGATTGGGAAGATAAAGGGGATGCCTACATGTCCATGTGAACTGAATAAAAACCCACATAGTTTGGAATATTTCGTTCTTTTAGGGTCATGTGATAATGATTGATCTATGTTTTTTAACATCATTTGGTAAAAACACTTAAGAAAAGGGTGTATAGAAATGGTTGGTGTGGAACTTATGTATGATTGGCACTGTCTGGTTGACCTCAAAGGAGATATATCCCATCATAGAAAAAATGATGTCACAAGCATTATGGAATCACAATGATAATACCCACTATGAATATGGACCAATGAGATTTCATTATTTTCATAAGGAATATGGACTCATGAAGATGACCCATGCCAAGGATATATAGCAATGAGGATGCATTGGGGTTACAAGGAATTAGGCCTCATAAATATGACCCCCACTATGAATATATATCAATGAGGATGAATTTGTTTCATAAGGGACTTTTCTAGGTGAAGATAATCACTATCGGTGATATGGAATGATGAGGATGTGTTCATGTGACCCAAAAGGAATATAAACCTCTGGGTGGGGTATGGTTCTATCAAGAATATGGACTGAGAGAAAAAGGTTCATTAGCAATATGAACCTAATAAAAAAGACACCCACACCCATAGGAATATTTATATTAAAGGGAAGGACATAAAAAATCTCATGAGTGGTATGTCCTGATGAGACTAATCATGAAGGGTTGATGATGTTGGGATTTAACCTTAAGAAGGTGTCCTACATATCACACTGAGTCGATAATCAAATCCCATGTAGTTTAAATTTCCATTTGAACGAAAAAAACATCAGTGAGGATTACACCTAAGGAGGATCCCCATGTGGGGAATTTTTATTATGCTAATGGATTTATCATTACAAGTCTCTAAGCCCATGTGAATAATACTCACTGTGAGAAACAAGAGCTAGCATAAGATTAAACACATTGCATATGGGTGTGGGGATGACACGTTGAGGACACCCCTAAAGGAATATGATTATAAGTCATGTGAAGGATATGGACACATACTACCCCGAGGTTCCAGAAACAAGAGAACACCTCAATACTATCCATAGGTTTTATACCCTATGTATATGAGTATAATTTGGTTCATACAAGAGATTTAACCCAGAATCACACTTCCCCATACGGCCTTTATCCTAGAAGATGATATATCAAGTCTCCCATTACTGAGGAATAATAAAGGGTCAAGAAAACTGTGAAATGCCCAACCATGACCTCGACATGTCTAACCAGTTGAAACTAATCATTATCCGATTCTCATGACCATAACAAGGGTCAAGGATACCATGACCACCCATCTGAACAAGGGTGTTATTTATAGGCTAAGAGTCCTACTAGGGAAAATTCCACCTAAACAACACCAAACATCAGTGACTGACAAAATTTTTCAATACATTTTAGCTCTAATGGTGGTACCTATCACGAATAGACCCTTATGAAGCACAGTCATTGACCCTATCACTAGGTCATTCCAAACAAAATTCACTAGGCTCAAAAGCCTATTATTTAAGTCATTACTAATAAGTATAAGGCCTATGTAAAACTATCACATTTTTATTCCAAGGAAACTAAAAAATACATTTTAAAAAATGACACCACTTAGAGGTTCCATTTTTTAGGTCATTACACTTATTCACATCCATCCTTTAATCATTTAAAAGATTCAAATAGAAACTCAACAACCAATTTAAACACAAGCACTTGGTACCTGATTTAACTAATGCTCCAAGTCATAATAGGCAAGTCATATAAAACATCCTATTAAACACTAAGAATTTATTAACATATAGACATAATTAGGCAATTTATCACAAAAAATATTTTTAATAGATAAGGGAACCTATGATAGTCTCATAAATCCAACTTGGGTTCATCATAAATGAAACCCTATAGCATTTTCTTTATTTATCAAGGTTATAAACACCCATAACAGGTCATCTCAAAAGAAACATGCCCCAACTGACCTACCTAGGCCAGTTGTTCATTTTTTAATCCAATCACATGCCTCTAAAAAAATGTATAATCATAAATATAGCATCACTTGTGGAAGATGAATGTAATAAAACTCACTATCAAAGGAATACTATCCCAAATATCCAATTAGAAGGCTAGGTATTGATAAGTTCTTACTTATAAGTTTTAGGGGTTCCAATAGATGAAGGGTCAATAGTACCTTGCCTCACCATTTATTGGAATCTGTTTTGTTTCATGTAACATTTAATTACTAGGTTCACTATTTTACCTTTCATAAGCATGGAAAGGAAGGATAAGGGTGTGCAACCATTCAACTTTTATATTTGTAATTTCTTATAACTTGTATCAAATTCCTTCAAAATTAGTTGTATTTCCCAATGAATCAGGGCCCATACTCCTTATCACTGAGATTAAGACCCGCTTGAATTTATAATTAAAGACATGATTTGATAAATTACTCATTATAACCCATGAGTTCCCATAATGCCTCCTGAATTGAAACAATTAACCACTCAATCATATCCTATAGCAACAAAATCAATATATAAACAATGAAAGGCTCACTCATCAATAATAGGCATAACAAGAAATGTAAATCATTAAAATTCACCTATATTTCATGGAAATTATGCATGACATGTGAATTGTAGGTGCCTACTATGAAGCATGTAATAATGCTTCTTTCCCTCATATCATTAGTATAAGGATAAAATAGAATATCAATAATATGAATAATCAATAACACCACACAACATGTGTTTCACCCAATAGTGAAATTATATCAACTGTAATAGGAAAAAAACCACAATTGTATTTCTGGAAACTCAGATTTTACCCTGAACATGGGTTTATGATGCCCAAGCATGTCTTATGACCAAGTTCCATGTGTTCCTAATCTCCTGACTATTGTCTATAATTAGTAAATCAAAAAAGTAAACTGATATTATACAACTTTGTGATATCCTAGACCTGGATACCACATAATAGGTGCCCTGATCTCGGTGGGCCACATGGCCTCGAGAGTATCTCCCCAAACACCAGAGGCTACCAACTAGCAGCGAGGTCCTAGGGTGTGTTCCTGGGGAGATTATGATTTAATTACCAGATCATAGAATAATATATAATTATAAACATAGGTAAGTAGTGGTATTAGTATAAATAAATAGACGGAACAACAAAAAGACACAAATCAATAATAACTAAATTAACTTGAATAACATACAATAACTGATGATAATGAATTCCATGTCACTAAAAAGATAGAAAACATGGATAAAAAGTAGCAATAATACATGAAAAACGCAATGTATAAAAAGGAAATATATAGTATTCAATGAATCCTGAGCTACAACTTAGTCATCTTCTATGAGCTCAATCCTAGCACATCAAGCAATCAAGTGTCTGAAGTAGTACACTTACCTCTATTAAAACTTTCATACATGAAATCTACCTTGGGTACTAGATGGTGGCTGGAGAGGGTGTGAGATAAATCACAGTGGGCCACCACCAATAATGTCTATAACATTCATCTCGTGTAATGGAAATGTAATAGTGTGCATGCATGCATATATAAAGTAAAGCAATACGATGTAACTAAATGCCAAGAACCCGATTCAAAAATCAGCTAGTGTCTGAACATCTAACCAGTTCATTAATTAATTAATTACGAATTTATATTAATATTTTATGTGAGGCATATATAGCACTGACATGACCTTGTGATAGTATAAATATTTAAGGTTCCAAGATATAATAAGGCAACCATAATTGTTAATTAATATAAAGTGGTCTATGGTATTCATCAAGGTAACCTAGACCTCAAGGGTTACCAACTTGGTAGTAAATATAGCTTGGAAAAGGGGTAATAGAGTAATATGAGGATCATTATCCAAATAATTTCACAATAAGATGCCTACCGATTCTAAGGAGTTATTCTAAGGTAAAATGGGACTAAGAAATGACTGGGCCCGATGGGCTGTAACCATGGCACCTAATTGTCAATGTTGGATATAAGGTGTAACACCCCAGGTAAATAAAGAATATGATATCTTTATATTTATCCATATTTGTGAATCAAATATTAATATTACTTTAAAGGGGATGCTATGCTCGATGGCGTACCCAATATGCAACAACGAGTTTCTTGGGAATCTTACGTTGCACTCTAATAATAAAATAATATTATTTTAAATGGTAGTTAACGCCTAACCGTTGTAATGGAGGGAATGAACAGAAATAACTACCAAATGATTATATATGTTTGTCAAATATTTTTTACTCTTTACAATAAATGATAGAGGATTAAAAATTTGAATGAATCAAATTTTAAGCGTAGACAGTCTAATATTCTTTAAAGGGTCGATTAACCGCCTTTTGATGGCGAACCTCTTTTAAACCCACTTTTTGACAATTTTATGTGTTATATTTGACAAAATAAAATTATTCTTTAGAATCGAGACATCAAAATTTACTTTGTGTAAATTTTTGGTATTTTTCCGAAAAAGTTCAATTTTTAATGAATAGTGAAAATGTTGTATTTTAATTTAAAACCTCTTTTTAATCTAATTTATTTATATAATTATATTATCTTTTGAATTGTTTTTAAAGTGAAATTAGAATATATTTTTACCATTTAATCCAATAGTGGTCGATGGAATTAATTTCACTTTGAAATCGGACTTAAACTAATGTCAATCTTTTGATACATTTTGTTTCATAAAAACACGCTATTTGTTTTGACCGCGGGAATTAATTATTAAATTAATTAATGCAACTTATATGTTTTGAATTTTGTAAAATATACATCATTTTTGAATTCAGAATATCAAATATAGATTAGGGTTAATTTTTGGTAATTTTCTAAAAAACTTCAATTTTTGATGAATAGTGAAACCACTAAGTGGTACTTATAAAAACAGATTTTCCATTTAAATGAAATTTTTACACCTTTGTGTTTTGAATTTCAAAAATCCGGCATACATGGTTGTCATTAATAAGTAAAATGTGGTTCAATGGGATTAAAATAATTTTTTGGTGAATAGTAACTTATTAAGTTTTTAATCGCGATTAGAGGTAATTAGTGTAGTTTAAGGTAAGAATAATGTTTTAATAAAATTAAATGACCTAGACACATGTCCTAACCTAATTGTATGAGTCATGGTCGACCAAGACAATCCATGGTTCAACTTGGGGACCCCATGGAGCCACTTTGGTTGGGAAATGACATAAATAACTTTTTATTTAATGTTAATGTAAAAATGACACAAACATGAGATGTTTTACTAAAATAATTTTTACATGGGGTTATACAAGTCAGATTTTTGACTATAAATAGTAATTAGAAAGATAAAAATATTTCCTACATAATAGTATTTTTTCTATAATTTTTAGACATTAAATAAATTAAATTATTTATGACATCATGATGAAGCAGTGATGACATCATTATTTAACGATTTAAATAAAATGGAAAGATAATGTAATATCTAAGACCTACACATGTCCAAAACCTATTGGATGGGTGGATTTAGAACCCTTATCACCTTATCCACGAATTATATCAATGTGGGACCTTTTCAATCTGAAACTCATTTTCAAATAAAGTAACATTTGCTTACTTTCTAAGAGTGCCCCTCCTCTCCACTTATAAAAGGCCCCCACCTCGACCTACTTACCCACACTTCCAAAGCCTTTGGCTCGTCCAAACCCTACCCATTTTGTCTCTCCACATCCCTATATAACTCCTTGAAGCCTCACTTTGGGAATAATCCTTTCCAAGGAAGCCTTTGATCTCAAATCAAATAAAGTTACCCGATTTTAAGGTAATGTCTTCGCTTGAGTCCTTTTGATTTATTTTGCTTCTCCAACCCCCTAAACTCTTTTTATTAATTTATTTTGTAACAAATACAGTATATTAAATATACTAGGATGTTTTTATAAGAAGTTTTCGAGCTACACTTACACACACCTACATCTAATGGTTAAAGAACATACTGTTTCCGTGGATGGCAAATTTCTGCCTCCCGAAACAATGATTGTTCAACATTATTCTAACACCTTAAAATGTGGCCATTAAGATGACACTATATTTATATATGATATCTAATATGTTTATGTTTTACTTAAGCTTCTGTATTTTTCATTTATGGCATACCTTTATGTTTTCCATTATGGGTAAATGTGATATCTTCATTTAAGGAAGTGCGGACTACCGCCCCCTCAAAGTGATTTGATTCGTTAATACCATATGTGGTACGTATAAAGGATATATTTAATGATATTATATATGATACCATACTGGAATTAAAATACTATTATGCATCATTATGTTTTAATTCCATTAAATATGAAATATAAATGGAAGTAGCATTCATGCGTACGTACGGCTTACCGTCTCCATGAACGGTGCATTTCATTTCTTATCCCCAAATGTAATGTATTATTATGAGTACATATATATAATGGATATATATGATTTATGTTACATATAAATGATTAATATAATTCTGGAATTAAAATATACATACCTCTCATATAGTTTTAATTCCATTAATATGACATAGAAATGAAAGTAGCGTTCATGCGTACGTACGGCTTACCGTCTCCATGAACGGTGCATTTCATTTCTTTCCTCTAAATGATTATGTGATATTATAAATACATGTATATGCTGGATATATATGATATATATGATATCCAAATCAGGAATGTCATTATGGATATAAAGAACCTTTTACCACACAAACAACATGTAATTGTAAGAAGTCCACTTTCGACTTAAGAACCAAGTATCGACAAAACAAACATTATGAACTTAAATGATTACATAATGTCTATGAAATGGTAATAGGTGATATAAAAGGAATAATGAACTTGAAAAAGTTTCTTAAGGAAGTATAAATTAACTCAAGCTTATTATTCATGAGATTAAATAACGATCGAGTCAAGTCGGACCCGAGGTAAGGGATCTTACTCCTCTCTTTCTTTTTAAGTACACTCTTTTATGTCATTCCTTCTAAATCTCATCTTTCTTGTTATTGGGATGTTATTTTATATTACTATTACTTTAATTTTTATTTTCATATGATGAGACACCCTATTCTCTCTCATCAATCCATTTTGGAAGTTCTTAGTGGTGCTGTTAGGCTGCCGAATTTTCGTAAGACATCTAACCTCTCTCTTTCTTTTAAAGTACTCTCCTTTATGTCACTTCTTTTAAGCTCCTATTTGTTATGTTGGGGGATGTTATTTTATATTCCTCTTTCTGTAAACTTTATTTTAATATGATGAGAGACCCTATTTGATCTCATCAATCCATTTTTGTAAGTTTTATGTGGCGTCGTTAGGCTGCCGAGTTTTCGTAAGGGATTTTTCATCTCACTTTTATTCCTGTGAGATTTATGCTACATTTGCCACAATTTCCTTTGAGTGGTGTATGTACTGCCCATTATTTTACTCATTGTGTAATATACTTTCATTTATTAGTATTTACATCAATTTTTTATTTTCCTTCTTTCACGGGGTGCATGTCTCGAAAGATACCCATGTCGGTAAGGGAACCTTTCACCCTCCTCTTTTTGTAAAAGACTTATTTTGTTATGTCTTTTAATTCACATAATATTATGTTTGGATATGTTCTTCTATATCCTTATTGATTTAAATTTTATGTCCAAGTGATGAGATACCCCTTTTTATCTCTCATCAACTCATTTTCTGAATTTTGTAGTGACGCCGTTAGGCCGTCAAATTTTTTCAAGGGAACTTCTTAACCCAAATTTGATTTATTGGGATAATCTTGTACTCCTTGAATATGTAATTATATGAATATGTGTGAATAACCTCTGATTGTTTTACACTTAATATTCACTTATATTGGGTGTATTCGTTTGTCACACATAATTATGTAATTGATTTATCCTTAAACCAAGGATACCGTCTTTGTAAGGGACTTCGTATCAATCTCCTTTCATTGAGGCACATTTTTATTTTATACACCACTTTCTTTAATACGGTGTATAAATCCCTTTGACTTTTACGTTTATTCAAAAGGAATATTTTTATACGAAGCGTTTTACTAAACAAAAAAAGGGAATGTTTTTGTCGTACATATGCGGCGACAATGACTTCTCCGCCGCCGTGAGTATTATTTGGTCTTTGGCTTCCTCAACAAGCTGTAATGTTTTTTAAAATAAAATAAATACCATATACTTTTTTTGTATTTTGGTATTGAAAATGGTTTTGATAAAGGATTCTATAATGTCAATTTATTTAAATGATATATTGTGATTGAAATGTGGAAATGTTATCATTCCTTTATGTTGGTTTTATGTGTTAGAATTTTATAATGGTACTTGGACATTTTACGGGTGGTTACGTGATAAACCATATGACAGGTGGTGCCGTGAATACCTGGACGGGTGGTTACGTTATAACCTCCAATGCATTGGATATGGAAGTCAGCCGTATGGATATTCCATTAAGTATGTATGGAAGTTGGCCGAATGGATATTCCATTAAGTGATATGTGTGGAAGTCGACCTTATGGTTATTCCACTTAAGTATGTTTTTGTCCCAAGTTACCTTTATATGTTATGTGATCTTTATATAGGTTTTATGGTATTCTTTTGGTTACAGAAGGGTAAGTAATGAACTTTTATTCAGTGAAGAGTTTTTACTACTTCGAAAAGGTGAAAAGTATTACTTTGATAAAGTATACATGGTTTACTTGTTGTTTTGAAAAATTAACAGTTTTCATTCTTTTTGTATCCCTTACTGAGCTTTTTATGCTCATCCCAAGTTTTTGAAATGTTTTTCACAGGACTTAACGTGGAATAGGGTCAAGGATGGGAACGAGGGAAAGTCATGCTACCTAAAACATGGAACTAGACATGTTTCTTTTTAAGAGTTTTTATTTTATGGAAACTTAGTAGAAGTTTCTACTTTGTAATCTTTTGAGATGTAATAGTTATGTCCTAATTCTCTAAAACTCTAAACCTGAAAAGATCCTCAATGTGAATTATTCATTTAATTCAATATTAAGTAAGGTTTAAGGTCAGGGCCTTATATAAGGAGTGTATCCAAGTCATCTTGAAATAATAATTAAGGGATCCTACGGTGTCATAATGAGCATCTATAGGTATACAAGGATCAGGTTCCCAGGTAGGTCTCACCCAAGGCAACTTACATCCTTGAGTCAGAATGAATTCCTTGAGTACCCAAGGAATTACCTTGGGAATCTAAGAGCTCACACGAGTCAAGAATTATAATAAATATTTCAAGGTACATGTGCACAAATTGGAACATTAAATTTAATTCATTATAATTGATTTGGTTATATGACAACTATTCCATTAACAAGTTCACATGGTTCAAGTCGTTCCATTCATTAGATTGAAAGGCCCAAGTAGCATGAAACCTATTAATCAAAACAATGTAAATCAAGTTCAATTAATTTGGTTCACTCCGCTACCTTCCATAAACATAGGAAGTTGTTCTCAGATATGAAACCAAACATTCATTTACATTTTTAATCCAATTCATATACTTAAATATTCTAGCCATAATATCATTTAAATCAATCACTTACCTTAAGCAGATCATGTTTAATTGAAAATGAACATGCTATTTAAACTTTTATGATTCAATAGGAAATTAATTTATAGAGGCTTACCATTAGTGTGTTCAAGCTCAAGCACACCCGAATGATGGATCAAATGTGTTAAAACACTAAAAAACTCAACTTTGTCATATCACCCTACATGGGGTATTAGGATTTTTGGATGTAAAAACTAACAACCAATAACATTTATGGAAAGAGGATAATCATACAGTTCTACTAAATATAATACTAACATATAAATTCAATAAATGACACTCGATGAAATCAGCGGGACCCACATAATAATTCCAAAATAAAAAGAACTTGAGGGATGAGTTATAGACCACCCACCTTAGGCTTTTACAACTCTTCTCATCCATTATTAGCCTCTAATTCTTATTGGAATGGAGTAGATCTGAGAAAAGTGTAAAAATAATCACACCTCGATAAGTGGGTCAAGAGTAAGAGAGAAAATTAATGGATCAAACCGGCTCAAGTTCTTATCGTTTCACATACAACATGATGAAAAAAAAGCTTGAATGGATCTTAGATTAAGAAGATCTCTTGATCCCTAGGTCAGGACATCAAAAAGATCCAAAATGGTATAAATAGAGGTTCATCTTACTAGAAATTAGATTAAGGGAAGAATGAAGAGTTAATTAGATCATTTGGGGTAAAAATGTAACATTAACCAAAAAATTAGCCTATGCATGGTTTGGCCACATGGGTTACCAAACCGTGCACCAACCATGCATGAGAATATAAATAAAGGGGTGTATCACATGGTTAGGTAGCACAGTTAGAGAAATAGTGTGCTAATCATATGAGATGGCTCTGCCAGAAAATTCATACCATCCACACAGTTAGATCTAACCATGCAGCCTAGTCGCACAGTTTCTATAACTATGAGAAAGGCCCATTTTACATAAAAGGGCGGGTTTCAAGATTTGAACAATCCCCATACACCCCTGGGACCTTATCTAACTCATTAGGAATCCATATTTGGTTCAAAATAAAGAATTAGACTGAAATTTAAAGGATCCATACCTGAGTGAAAAAATTGGGTTCTTACACCTATATATATTGTAAATTTATCATTAAAGTTATAGTGCTAAAATGCCCTCATTACATGCATCATAATAGTTAAATCATGGTCATGTGTTGGGAAATTCCTATAATGAGTGAAAAAATGGTGATATCCATAAGATATTAGATGTTCATTCCATATCAAAAGGCACAAAACCCCCATTTCGAAGGCAACAAAGTACACCATGTAAACCTATATGATCTTAGGAAGAATCATGAAAGTATAAGATTTCAACCACTACTTTATCTTATAAAAGGACCTCTAACATTCATTATACTCTTTAAATTTCAATTTATTTAATGATAAGGCAACCAAAAGAGATTTCATCTTAAGATAAATCCATTATTAATTTCTTTTAATATCATGATAAACTAATGAAATTTTTTATTTCAAACATGTTCTTGAGATTTTCCCAAAACATCGCCACTTAAATCTTCTAAGGGTCCATAAAAATAACTTTTTTATATATAAAAAATCTAATAAATTAGATAAACTAAATATATAACTTTCATTTAGATAATTTAGTATACTGGATATGATCCATAAATATTTGTAGGGAAATATCATAGAGATCCTCCTCTATCTTGAAATAAATTGGAATATCATCCTCAAATACAAAAAAAATATTTATTTAGGTTCCTTTGGAAAATATGATACATGAGAACCATGAATATTGAAGGAAAATTATAATACCCAAAGGGAATCACCATATATTCATTATACACATATCTACTTTTTTTATAAATATCCATGTATTACACTCTAAGAAGATGGTATGTTCACCTGAGATCAATTTAAAAAAACCATATTTCTCATTTAAGATGATTCAATAGATCATTAATGTTAGGAAATGAGTACTTATTTTTAGTTGTCACATGGTTGAGATTCCTCTAATAAATATATATCCAAATAAAACTATCATCCATCATTTAAAATTATATTTTTTCTTCACATGGTGATACACTCAAGATTATAAAACCATTTCTATTGTGATATTTTAGTTAAACATTAAAATTACTCATCTCATTCATGAACACTTGATTGGATAGTAAAAGAGATGGGGATCATGCCTCTATAAGATCAATGGAGAATTTAACCTCCCTATCAAGTGTAAGACTATAATAATAAAATGAAAATACCTCTTGATATATTTATAAGACCATATAAAGTAAATAACTATAATTTATTTTGATGGAATTCATAAATGTACTTGATAAATAACAAGGGATGATCAGAATATATATAAGAATATGTCTAGAACTTCATATCATCTTATCCCTCTCACCCTAAAAAATGACTATTTCCATTAGAAGAATGAAAGGATACCTCATGATGATAGTTAATGGTATAGGTTTTAGGGATTATCATCCAATCCATACTAAAGATGAGGTTGAATATGTCCAAATCATGGATAAAAAATTACTATATGAATTCATCATCAATGATCAAAAAGTGAAATGAAATTAATTTGAATCGATGACCCTTCTTATTCCCTAATATAGAAGTGATCACTAATTCCAAAAGTATAAGTTTCACATATAAACTCAATTGATAAATGAATTTAGTTTATATAAATGCATGAAAGGAACCTCTTTTAAATAAATCTAGGAACCATGAAGAATTAATATGCATTTTACATCTAGTAGTCATTATTGTAACTTTATATTATATAGATGAATACTCTATAAAATATATATGCCAAGATTTAGTCTTATCTTGAGCCTTTCTACCAATATGATATTCACCTATAATTTTAATTTAATCATCAAGACCTTATAGATAAGTCTATTCACCCTTAGACACATCATACTTCACGTGAGACCCTCTGATATGTGATAAACCATCTCTACTAACACTGGGTGGAAGATGCTTATAATAATACGACTAGTGACCCAGCCTTCCACACAGCTGGAAAATATTTAGTGTCCACTAAAAAAATGTCTTACAATGGCAACACATCCCATATTTAAATCATGTAAAATTTCTATGCACCAATGAATTGGAGCGTGTGTGATTGGAGCATCATCAGAAATTATTAATACTTCCCTATCGAGATTCATTACATTCATCTTTTGACTAGATGAATGATTATGGATATCACCCAATACAGATGAAATTAATTTTATTATCCAAATTTTATTAGAGTTACCCATCATCACCTTGTTAAAAATAGGTATATTTTGATTGGTATAAAATAATAAATTTTGGTTGAATATCGGACCTCTAGCCTATCTCAAATCAAAATGTTTTGAAAGATTAATTTGAGAGGAGACAGATATGAAACTAAACTAATTAAATGAAATGGGTGGTTCTTTCCATCATATTTTTCTTCCTTTATCACGAGTCAAAAACACTTTATTCATTTCCATCATTATGATTTTATTATAGAATTACTGATTAGACATATCAGTGAAACCTTTTTAGGTGAGTATTCATGAAACATGTCTTATAAAACCAACACCCACCATTTATATCATTCCCTTTCCTATATGTAAGTGGAAAATTTTACATTGTTTCCCTCAAGTATACATTGAATATCAAATATGAATTCAATTTTATCACTACTAGAATTTGGATCTACAACAATATTCTTTTTCAAAAAAAAATCAAACAATGTGGAGGCCTTCAATGGATATTGTTTTTTCAGACTATTACAATATATTTAGTGTAATACTATTATAAATTTTAAAAATATAAGAAACATAATAACTACATCCATGGTTTTTAAAATTGTGTTTTAGTATGATATTTCCATTGTTTTTTAATAGTTGTTATAGCACCCATGTTTTTTGTTTTTATAATCATTTATAAAAATTATAAGCATTTGGTCAATAATTCAATGTTATTAAATAAAAAAAAATTATAATTTAGAATTCAATAATATATATTTAGTAATAATTTTGTAATTATAATTAATAAATAATTCATACTTATTAATTTATAATATAAAAACACTATGTAAATAAAAGTTGGTTTCAATATATATATAGAATACTTGTTATGGAATTCAAGTATATAATAAAGGTCCTATATTTTAAACTTATGGTTTAATTTTTTTTGATGTACCTATGACCAAAGTTTTATAAATCAATGAAATATCTTGTTACGAACATGGTTTTAGTAAACCATGGATAAAGGGATATATGTTGAAAAAAACTAATCCATGGTGAGGAAAACCATGGCGATAGAAAAAATTAGACAATTTCCATGGATTTCACAAATACATCCATGGTTCTAATTCTTTAAAATTACCTTGTTTTATAACTCTGTCTCCTGTAAGTTCTTAGGTTCCTGAGACCGATGATCACCCCATAAGGAAGGTTTATTTTTTGAATAATTTCCTTTTCATAATCCACCATTTTAGTTTAATTTATTTCTCCCTACCTATTCATTGGATGAATAGTCTAGATAAATGGATCAATATGTTTTTAATATATATTTGGGTTTTCTCTATTTAATATTGATAGTATTACTATCTTTATAGTTTTTTAGTGTCTTTATAGTTGTAATTATTTAGAGTAAGATGAATTATAAAACTATATGAAAACATTACTCAAAATCAAAATTTAAAAGAAATCCAAATATAATTTGATAAAATAACATCAACACATAATAACAATACCTTTAAGATATTTTAAACAAGTAATAAATACCGATACATTTATTTTAAAATAATTTAGAATCAAAATATCCCAATGCATATGATTTTACCCAAATTCCTAGTTTGTATTCTTAGTTTCACAAATATTGAACCACCAATTCCAAACCTTAATTGAACAATCAGGAGAAAAATGTATATTTGGTGAATAGTTCACCAAAATAATCACAAGAGAAATATATTCCCAAAATTATTTATACATATGATGAATTTTTCTATATAATTATAGATGATATGGGTATAACAAAATGGAATAAGATATCATGCATGTTTCCTATGAAAATAATATTATAAAACATTCTAGGAATAATATTCTATAATTTATTTGGAAATATTATGATATCTTGATAAAAGTGAATGTTAAATGTTAATGTGTCTAATATCATTCATGGTGTCTTTAATTCATAATGTAAGGGGGTAACTATGATAAATTTATATGATGAATTTATATTATGAATGTGTAAAAAAATACAACCAATGGGTGACAAGTTGTTTTCTCTTATGTTATACAAAATGAGTAAATAAATGAAATAGATCAAGAGTCTTCATGATCCATATATATATATATATATATTAAGTAACCATTTAATGGGAGATGGATAATCATGTATTCACCATAATTATTCTCTCAATATTACTGATCTCTCCTACTTCTTCATCATTTTATATAGGAGGCACCGTCATGTAATGATTATGTAAGAGATTCTACCTAAACATTGAGTGATTTAGATCAATATCGACAATACAACATAGCCTAGGGATATCATTAGGATACCACTTAAGTGAACTTCATCAACCTCATTAATTAAGAACATGTTATAATTTCAATCTATAGTGAAAAGTACTCAAATTATTGATTTTAATGTTTATACATGAGTTAAATTTATTGCATGATGATCATTATTTTCCAATTTCTTTTTCATTTACACTAAATTAACTAATGGTAAATCGTTCTGACAATCCCATAAGTGGTATAAAATAATTTCCATTTCATTTGAATATATAAATAGTCTATAAAATCAGGATTCAAATATATACTATAAGATATAGAGAACTGAATCATAATCTATGATTCAGTGCATGTCACTAAAAACTATAGGTTTTGGTGAAATTATTTTATGAGGAAATGTAATATTCATTAGGGTAGAAACATATGATATGTGATATCATAGGGAACTAACAATTTATTCTAAAGAACACTGGATAGATTAATCACATGTAGGAAACTCACTCTCCTTATATAGATCCCCAAATGAAAGATTAATATTACCCCAAGTCATGAATTCTTGATTTCCTTAAATAAGTGCTACATTAATCTCACATGAAATCTAGATTTAAATTATGTGTGATAACTTCTCCATTTGATATCGTGATATTTATTCATGTACAGGGGATCATACACTGAATTAAAATGACATAACACCAATAAAATATAATATATATCCATGACATTTGGGATTACTTCTATGGAGTTTCACATAATTTTTTGTGATAATATAATTCCATAAAGTTAATCCCATGACATTGTTGCGTTAATATTATACAATAATCATATTAATTTTTTAAAAAAAAAATTATCATATGATACGAGATCCATTCATATGTTAAATTCTAGTTTATTCTTACGCTATATATTGGGACTTTTTCCAATTTAAGGCACCAATGATGATTCTTACATAGGGGATAATAAATTAAAATATCCTTAAAAAGTTTTACTTAAGAAAAAAATATTTCTTCAATTTCTATTATGATTTAAATAATTTATAAATTGTTTATAAATTTTAAAAAATTTAATATTGGGGTATTTATTAATTTATAAAGGTTTTTAGAAATTAATTTAGATAAAATTATTTATAAATAATTAATTAATATTTTGGAAAATATTAATTGATAAATATAAAAAAATTAAAATTTAATAATAAATACCTTCTCCAAAATTATCTGGGATAAATTAAAATTTAGATATAAATTTTTATATTGAAATTATTAGTGAAATTTATAAAATATTTAAAAATTAAAAAATAATTACAATTGTAAAAGATATTATAATAATTATGAATTGATCGTAATTTTTTTACTTTGATTTTTTCAAATTAAAATTATTTATTTAAGAAATAACTTAAACACATAAAAATTAGTTTTTATTATTGATCTGGTCAAGGTTTAGATAATAAATAAATAATTGATATTTAGATTATATAAATTGTTTAAATAATATATTTGACATATAAAATGTTTATATTTCATTTAATATGATATATTTAATGTAATTTCCTTGTAATGATTATTATGATAGAGTTTATATTAGGAATTGATATAATGTGTTCATATTTAAAATTATGGAATTTATATAAGGAATATATAAAATTATATAGTATTCATAATTAGGTTTTATATATTAATTATTCATATATAGTGTATATCGTGTTTAAATACTTGAATTTTTTATTTATTTAATTTATTCCATTATATATAATTCATATATATAAATTATTTATATTACAATATGTAATGTATGATTTAGTTTAATTTAGTTATACTACTTATAGATATTATCATACATGCATGTAAGGAGTTGCATGCTACTTATGATAATTCATTTAGTTTACTTCTTACATAACTTTAGATTGTATTGAGTTCTGAGCTTCAATTATGTAGTTAATTATGATTTATTACTAATTTATCAGGTACTCAGGAGTAATAATTTGGTTTGTATTATGCATAAACCATCAATATCTGGACACTTTTTAGGTAATGGGGGTGTCATTGTAGGTCTAGAATCGTGTTTTTGAGTTGTCTTGGGATCAATTATTGAATTGAACATCAAAAAGAAACTCACACCTAGACTTAGTAGATCCTGAAATTACAAGGATCAAATTAGCCATCATGAAATATCTAAGGGTTATCATAGTGTAAAGATTGTGATAAAGGTGAGATATTATTTTTTACATGAATTGTTATTAATTGCAAGTTTGGAGGTGTTTATAGAAGTCTGGGATGAAGTCTAAAAATTTTTGGATAAATTAGTAATGTCCCCATAAATATGGGTAAACATATATTATGGTAAATTATTCATGTGTAATTCTATATTCCTCATTCATAAAAATTGGGAAATACCTCATATATAAGGGTACACAACTCCCATGTAATTCTAAAAAACCCTACACGTAAGTGTTTATTTGATATTATCGATGATATGTAAAGTTATCCACAATGATACATAAGGGATACCCTAATCGAGTTAAAAATGGTAAAATTATTTGATATATAATGGTAACCATAATTTTATTTATGATATTTTAGGGTTACTATGATATATAAGAGTCATAAAAGGTAAAGTATGTGATCTATAAGGGAAATAAAAATTGTAGTCTTATACATAAGGTTTTACCTAAATATTTTTAAGTGCTTATATGATGATACATAAGGGTTGATCTGAAGATCTGATGATATGTAAGGGTTCATATAATGATAGATATGGGTTGTTCAATATATTTCCAAAAAATGAGTGTGATATTCTTGAGGGGTAATCACATCATTAGCCAAGGGTCACAGCATGATGTTTCTATTATCTAGTCATTTTAAATTTATAATTTATATAATAAATTAAATATTTAAATATTGTTTTCCATTCCCATTAATAGTATAGTGGTTACACCCTAAATCTCCTCTATATATTGTTCTTTCTTCTTCTTGGGATATTTTCATTGATTGTTCTATGTTATTCATGTTGATTATTATAGAGATTATATATAAGTAAAGACATCTAAACTTGGTTTTTTATTGTTGTTTTGTCTTTTTATTTCTTCATTTTCTATTGACTTTCCCCCAAATCAATGATTTTTCTAGATTACCTGAATTATTCATATTAGAGCTGGATCGATCATAGTTTCTTATCGGGTAGACTCCTGATATATTTTGGTAGGTGGTTCCTAGCTATTTCTTCTATACATTTGTATCTGTAATGTGATAAATATTAAATTATTGGGTCATGTTAGTGACCTAGAATGAATCCAATTATTTTTTCCATTGTTTGTAATAGATTCCAAGGGGTGGTGTTAAGTAGAAAAGGTTTATTTTTTCCATCTAGGGATTGTGTTTATTTTTTATGTGGTTTGAAATATTGATTATTGTTATGCATGTGTTATAAATAATTTTTATTATGATGTGTTGATTGATGTGTTTCCAAGGAAAATCTAATTACTCTTTTATAAATGGAGTGACTTCTTAAAGATACATTACATCAATGTTTTATTATGTTGCTATTTTTTTTGTTCCTTCATATTTCTTATTATATATTTTTCTACATCTATTGTTATCATAGATTTTAAATTTTATGGAATAATATCCCCATTATCAACCCTTAGACCCTCACTAATGATTTATAACATTACGAATATAGGGAGGAATTCCAAAGTCCATGCGACACTCATATTTGGTTACAATAGAGTGAGAAAGGTTGGGATGTTACAAAGTGTTATCAGATAAGGTTGTGATAAATAGATACCAATTGGGACATGTTTTTTTATTTGTAATTTAGTATATGGAGGTATATAGAAGTGTTAGAACATAGTATGGATGTCATTTTTTCCTAATTATCAAATTATTGACTGAAGTCAAAGATATTAGGGAATCTGGGATTATTTTTTTAGTTTATGAGGTTATGGTTGATTTATTTTATTTCTATATATGGTAATTTAATGTAATTGGCCTGTATTTTGAACTATTATACCCAATAAAAAATAAGTGGTACTCATAAATAATTTTATTCATGCAGGTCTCACATGAACTGTGTGTTTGTTGTTGGGATTACCATTTTTTTAATAGATATGGTTTTGACTAGTTAATGCATCAACAATAACCTATATATTTTTTCCCATATAACTTCTTGGTAAAATTATGCTCAATTAGACCTAGTATGAGATTCTATTAGTAATTGGATATATAGTTCTTATGTGTGTATCAGGTGTGTGATGCCCCAATATTAAATTATATAATTTTTCTCATTAATTAAACACTATGTTGATAGTATATTCCACAATAAACAAAAAACTAAAAAAATACAAGAAATATTATATAATAAAACTATAATAAGTATAAAACGTAGGGTAGATAAAAATATTGGATTCAATTATAAATGCATAAAAAATAGGACCAAGAATACTCAAGGTGTTAAAAGGGAATTTTCCACAATTTTTTTCTTTATATATAGTATTTTCATTTAAATTATATGTTGTTGTTGGGGTTTGGCTTAGTGGTAATAACCCCTTAATTCTACATGAAAAATGGGGGTTCAAAACCCATTGGGCGCAGGTACTACAGTAGCTGGCACTGTAGCAGTGGCAGAGTATTGTAGCAGTGGCGGGACTGTGTAGGACTGTAACAGCGCGGGTACTATAGCAGTACTATTCACAGAATGGTATTTGGGCCAAAAAATGGGACTACAGGCCATGTAATGGGCTAAATGTCCACTGGGCCTTCGGGCTATGTAATGGGTCTCCCTCTACCCAGTTAAAAGAGGTCTTTGCTTTTCTTTAATAATAAATGAGGCTTCAGCCCCAACCTTTAAAATAATTAAATTATATGTTTATAAATTTTATAATTTTAATTTTTTATAATGAATGTTATTATTGAATTTACAATGAAAAAAAATTCTTAGGGTGTCTTAAATATTTTTCTAAAATAATTAATATTTAGGTGAATACTGAAAAAAACTGATTTTGCTAAAACTGTTAATTTTATGACATTTTCATAATATAAGAATGCCTAAAAAGTTTTTAAAAAATTATATATATATATATATATATTAAAATAAATCATTTAAAAAAAACTTTTAATTTATTAAACCCATGTGCAAGGTTTTTTAAACCTAAGTAATATCTTACTCTAAAAATTATCTATATTAACTTATATTAAAAATTAGTAGTAATCACTTGCAAAAATTAATTCTATAAAAATCAATTTGATATTTTAGTTATGCATGGTCATATTATGTAATAAGGTTAATTTCATTTTTGGGCATAGAAGTATGATTATTAAGATTAAATTTAATAACCATGATAATTGTAAAACTATTATTTTCAATGGATTTTTTTAATATTGAATAATTATTATTAATCAAGTGAATTAATCCCTTATAAAAAATGTATTTTATATAGTGTTTAAAACTAAATATAAATATATTTTGATTCATTCAAATGGTATTCAATAATAACTAATATTAATAACACTTAATGGAAAAAATGTAATTTTATATAAAACAATATATATATATTTATATAATATTTTGATTTAAAAATTATTTTTTTATTCTTTATAATTTGAATTAGATTAAATTTATATTAAATTTATTCTTATAACACCCATATTTGGTAAGAGGTTTTATTTTAAATTTTTATTAAAACATTATTTACTTGAGTAAAAACTAATTACCCTCATAAAAACAAAAAAAGTTTAAAGTAAATATATAAGAGGAAATGACTTAAAAAATATTTAAAACATGTGTGGATATACTTTTATAAGTATTTATCAACCAAAAATAACCCCAAAATCCATTTTTTATAAATTTTAGAGTCATTTAACCTTATATATTGAAATGATATCATTGAACAGTAAAGGGTATTCACAAAGGTTCTGTTTTCTTCACTTATTATAGGGGTTTACTACCACACTTTAAATTATCAACCTTACATTCAAGATATCCTTGAATATATGATAAAATTTTCTATCTTAGAAGTATCTTTAATTTCCTAAATCCCCTGTTCACTATAGGTTAGCCTAAGTCCTTTAATTATGAATAATTCATCGAGAGGAAGTTCAAGGACTCGATGTAAGTATTTCTTATTCCATACCTTATATTATTAATATTCATCTTCCAAAACTACCATAACTGAAGTAATATAATGACCTTATTTGAATTAATATAATTAACTTATATTATATTAACAAAATAATCCTTATTTACTCCTCTTTTTCCACTTCGAAAAACAAAAGAATGACAATCGTGTGTTGTGTGCACTACCGTCTCCATGAACCGACATCTTCCAATTTCCACCACCAACTCTCATTGTTGGTTATAAGGATGGAATTGAAGAATAAATTTGAAATATATATTATAATTATGATCCTTAAGACAAAAAATATAATACACCTTCATTCTCTCTCATTACTTTTGAAATGAAAATGTAAACTGTGCATTATGTATACTACGACCTACCCAAAGTAATGTTTTTTCATATTGATTGTAATTATTTTTCCAAACCCACTAAAACTAAATTAAAAACCTTAAAAATTATAAATAATATATTGATTTGTCATTTATAATGATATTATTTAAATAAATAATTTATTTACCCTACCAACCCATCGAATTATGGTATGTTCTTGTTTGGGTCAGCCTAAACACCTACTGGAACGGTGTTATAACACTCTATGATGGATGACTGTGGAAATTTAAATAATAATATTATTATAATTTAATAAGAAAATCAGGAATATTTTATGGTCCTATAAAGAACATATTAATTATTTAACATATTACTAAAATACCATAATCAATCTCTAAATTCACCATAATAAGCCGACACTGATTCAATGTTCACATAAAATAACAAAAATAAGAAAAAACTATAAAATAAATAAATAAAATACTATAATAAATAATACTTATTAAATTAAATATAGTTTAATAGGTTATATAATAATTTATATAATAAACTTAATTTTATTATTCAAGAAGTTAGGTGCATGCGCCGATCGAATGTGAACCACAGTAAGGGTTTTATGTCCCAAATTCTCATCCCTTGGGAAATATTTCTTATTACACCCCATTTTTTGTTAGGAATTTTTTATCTACTAACCATTTAATTTTTGATCATGATTATATTATATTTAATAATATTCAATTTTATATTCCAATTTCTTTCACTCTTGGGTATTTTATCCAAAAAAATCAAAAGCTATAAGGATTTATACTAAGTCAATTTTCTTCCATTAAGTTATAATTTTCTTGTTGAACTCTATTATTAATGGTTTTATTTATTATACCTAATTATTATTTTAAATTTTATATCATTATTATTTTTTGGGGATCTATAAATATTAATTATGACATCATTACCAAATTATTATTACCTCAAATATTATGTTACATGAAAGGGTTTCTTGGTATCAATTCTTATTTCTTGAGATATAATTCTTATTATTCAAAAATTTAATTTTACATGGTGTATATACTTGCTATTTGTTATATTATATCATGAATAATCTTTTATTTAAAATTTCAAACTCTTACTCATTCAAGGGGTGTTTATTTAAATGTTACTCAAGTCGTAACATATTTCCTGACTAAAATTATTTCTATTTGAGTCATATATTCTCTACTTTGTCATAATTTTCTAAGAAACTTTTTATCCTTACATTTTTTCCCAATTATAAATTGTATTTTCCTATAGGGAAGTTACTTAATTTCTTAAGTATCATCTTCTTTGATGAGATACCTTCTCAAATAAAATTTTCACATTGGTAATTATAGCTCTCAATTTTTCCAAAAGATATTTCTTTTCTATACCCATATTTTTCTTATAGACAGTGTTTTACACTATTTTTATGAACTCAAATATGGATTAATTCATATGACCCTCTTAAATATCATCAACATTATTCAAATGGAAATAATTTTACCTTATTTACAAAGTGGGATCTCAATAAATATTTTTTCATAATATGAAAAGGTTTTATGTATCATAGATATCTTCCTTATCTTCCAACTCATGTTTTATCTATAAAACCTTTGTGTATTTTTAAATAATCCATTGTTGGATATTTCTAAAATTAAAATGTTTTAATGTTTCCCAAAATATTTATTTCAAAACTTTTTGAAAATGAATTTTCAAAAGAAACTATTGAATTTATCACTTAAAATATTTTTTATAAAAACAAGAAAATAAATTTAATTTAAAATGTTTTTAGGAGAACTATTTTCCTATCATTTTGAACCTTTATTCCCATACTTCATAGGTTTTAAAAGTAAATAAAATTTCCATTATTCTATGAGTTTTATTAAAAAATGAGTTATCATGTAAGAATGGTAATTTTCATCATGTTTCTCAAAGTAAAATTCTACTATTATTTTAAATTTATTCTTTATCCTCCCATTGAATCTTTACATATGTTTCCCAAAATGAGGAATGTTGAATCTCTATAAAATAAATTATCCATAAATTCACTTATCTTTTCTAATCATCTTCAGTGTATAACCATAATTTTTTTCTATTTCCTTTCCAATGTGAATACCCTATTTTTTCCATTGATTGAAGGTTTATCAAAAAAATTCCATTCATCAATTTATTATGGTTGATAATGACTAAATTGTATACCCTTTATCTATATGGTACAAATTTCATATGATTTATTATATTTATTGAAGTTTATTTACCTAAAATGTTACTAAATATCATTGGATACCCATTTATATTATGTGTTTATCACGTTATGATTATTGATGTAATTATGTGTGATTTAATTAAGTGATTAAATATCAAAATTATATGAGATCCATTTTATTTCCATGGGTCTTTATGATATGGTGAGTGAAACCCATTTTCATTCCATGGTTTCTTTATGTTATTATGAAAGATTGATTTCAAATGGAATATGTAAGTATGGATGAATGATGAAAGGGTCCTATATCTCCTTCCAATACATTGGTCCAAATTTTATATCTCATGATACATGTATACGCATTCCTAATTAAGTTGTCTCTCAATCATTGGTGCAGGTGTGTGACTCACAGTGGTTATATTTCACTATTCCAATGTATGTGCCACATTTATATGGTATCTTGATGTCATTCTTTGATATATTTTGTTTATTGACAAATGCTTCCATACTGTTTAATTCGTGACCTTTGCCTTATTTAATGATTTATGATCTAATCTTTTTTGGTTATAAATGCATTATATATCATGATTATACCAATATTATCATCTTATCCCAACTTATGATATCTTATTTTATTTTTACACCCCCAAAAAAATAGATTAAAATAATACCATGATCAATAGAATTCTTAACATGAAACACATAACTTTAAGTGAACTCTGATAAAATATAAAAATATTATTATTTAAATGTGATCGTTATAACCTATCTCTTAAATTCGAGGTATTAATTGGAATAAAAAAATTATGAAATATATGTATAAAGTTATTATATAAGGAAAATTTACTAATTAATTAATAATAAATAATTACTCAATTTTTAGTAAAGTCATTCTAGGCTTCAGAAATATGGTTTCATTAAAAATGGTTTTTATTTCATTTTGTACAAAGAAATTAAAATTAATTTATACCATTTTGATAAACTTTATTTCAGAAAATGAATATTAATTTTTAAATCAGAATTTAAATATTACCTTAGCGTAAGTTTTTTGTATTTTTCAAAATAGATTTATTTGTAAGTAAACAGTGGAAAATATTGACTTTTGAAAAACTATCATTTATTTTAATTAAATCAACTAATTTAAAATTTCCATTGTGTTTTTTAATTTGATATTAAAGTAAAATAATTCAATATTAACTATAAATAATCTAATTAATTATATAGGAATCATAATTATACTTGATTTCTGTATAAGTTTATTTTTGGGATTAGAAACATATTTTTCTTATGAAAAAAAATTCATTGCGCTTTATACATTTATATTAAAACTGATTTATCCCAATGATTTAAATTTAATTCAGAAAAATGGATTCCATATTTGGATTCAAAATTTGAATTTTGGTAAATATTTACCTTTTTTTGTCATTATGAATTGTAACCATAGAAAATATTTGTTACCTCAATGAGGGTAAAACTAGTAAAACTGGGTTAAAATTATGGGAACCCATTCTTGACTCTTATGAACATAAATTATATTTTATCCAAATGAAAAAACTATTTTTGGGTCTTTGAATTTAATGGTATGGTTGGAAGCTGTAACGGCTCAGTCCAGCCCATGATCATGATATTGTCCGCTTTGGGCCTAGCCCGCACGGTTTTGTTTTCCTTGGGTTCTGGCCCTCAGACACCCCTAGGAAAAGGCCTCATGATGGGAGAGGTATCCACACCACCTTATAAAGGGGTGCTTCGTGCTCCTCCTCCTTCGATGTGGGATTTCCATAACCCACCCCCTAGAAGGGACCAGTGTCCTCACTGGCACATCAAATGGACACTGGCTCTGATACCATTTTTAATAGCCTAGTCCATCCCACGATCATGATATTGACCGCTTTGGGTCTAGCCCACACGGTTTTGTTTTCCCTGGGTTCTAGCCCTCAGACACCCCCAGGAAAAGGCCTCATGATGGAAGAGGTATCCACACCACCTTATAAATGGGTGCTTTGTGCTAATCCCAGGCATAACTTATTACCAAGTACCAATTCCTTCCTATCTCTAGCTAAAGGCTCCAAACAGTAAGTCAAGTGAAAAGAATGCCCTTTGATACCACATTGTAATGTCCCGGTTCCGGAAGCCACTCAGAGTCGCCCCATACCCAGTTGGTCACATGGCCTCAAGCGCATTTCCTCGAATGCTAGAGACTACTGACTAGCAGCGAGGTCCTTGGGTGTGATAGTGGGGAAACTATGTCGTCATTGGTAGAGTATACAGCGGGAGTAAATGAATATAAAATAGCAGAAACAGTGATATCCAACAATAGTAAATAGTGTAAGACTAAAATGATAAACAACTGGAGCAAATATATATAAATGATGCATGTTACATATATGTCTAGGAAAGTATCCAAACAAGTAACAATGCTGAATACAGTACTAAACCAAAGTATAAAAGGAAAAAAGATAAGTAACTCCTCAGCATCGCAAGCCTCGGCCTAGTCTCATGCTCTCCATCTCCAATGCAATCAAGTACCTGAAGTTGAAGGTTTCTTACCCTTGTCTATACTTGCAGTAATATAATCTATTTGGGCCCAAAAGAATGTCCCAAATAGGGTGTGAGAATAAATCACAGTAGGAAACCACCTGAAGATTTGTGCCTAAAAGTCAGTGAATATATGGCAGGTAAAAGTACAGAAAGCAGTAAACAGGAAAGTAATTAGCAGTAGACAATCTGCAGTCCAATTATCAAGCAACAACTAATCAAATCAGATAACACAAACAGGTAACCCTCTGAAAAGTACTCGTAGCCTATCCCCTCTGGTCTTACCTAGCAGATACAAGAAACCCTCTGGGAAGAACACACAGTCTCACCCCTCTGGTTCAGCTAAAGTATAAACTCTCTAAGGAAGAACTCACTATCAATTCCCCCTATAGTCTCGTATCGTACTAAAGGCGCTCTGGGGAATCACTCAACTTCAATTACCCCTGTATCCCACGTCGATGAACTATAGACACTCTGGGGAAGCACTCAATGTTAATTCCCCCTATGGTCTTGCATTGTATAATTATAAAGACACTCTGGAGAAGCCCTCAACGTCAATTCTACCTATGGTCTATACACCATGTTCTCATGGCCCTGTGTAATTAAATCAAGAGTAGCATCACGTAACAACCAAGGTAAACCTCATGGACTACTTGGTTAGCAATCTACAGCATAACAGCATATCAGAACAAAAGTCACACCATCCTACCATACTAGGCATGGGAAAGTAAACAACAACCTAACAGGAAAACTAGACCCAAAGTTCAATACAAGAAAAACATGCATGGTAAAAACATCCAAAGCATAGAAAAATACCCTATTTTCAATAAATAACCTCTACTCAAACATAAAATCAAAGTAGTCAAACAACAGGGGAAAAACAGTAAACACGCAATACCCCGTTCAAGGGTATTGGTGGAGTTTTCACATAATATTCAAATAATTTCTACAGAAAGGCACAAACCACCTACCTTGGCATTGGGTGATCAATATACTTGAACCACAAGGCTCTAATCGCCTTAGAACATCATAGATATAATAAAATGCACAAAATGTTCAACCCATGATAACTTGGAAAAGAGGAGGAATTGGAAAACAATGCTCTAGGAGAAGGAAGAACTCACCAATGCGATTCTAACACAACTGACAATGTTTGATTCGAAGGACGGATGGAGGATCAAGGGTTCGTCAAAGATCCTCGATCGTACAAGTTCTCTTGGATGAATGGAACCTAAAAGAAGATGGTTTTGTCTTTCATACGTGACCCCGGTGCATTTAATGAAAAAAAATAAAATACACGGCATGTACTTTTAAAGTACATGGTGTGTACTTGCCTTTTCCACACTCCTCTTTAGGCAGCCTCAACACCACCCCACATGACTATGTGTGTGGCCATGACACGGTCAGCACACGGCCTCCTGCAGCAACGAAGTACACGGCATGTACTCATAAAGTACACAGCGTGTATGACAAAAAATTCCAGAAACCCATCTTTTCTCAAAAACTCTAAAAAAGGAAAAACATACCAGAAAAGAAGATCCAAGTTCTTATAGAAGGTAACATTCAATTTTGTATTGATAAAAAAATCATAAAAAAATTTTTTTTATTAAACAAAAAAATCATGTAAATCGTATTATTTATTGATTTCAAGGTGAATTTACTTTTATGATTAAATCAGGTATTTTCCTAAAAAAATGTTTTCTTTCATTTTAAGTAATTACATTAAATATAATTTCTACCATATATATTTTTTAATATAATATGAAGTATTAAAAAATTTGGAATCATCATGTTTAATTTTTTTATAATTTAAATTTTATTTTTGGTCATATAATTAACATATCACCATAAAAATGCTAAGTTATCATGGTTAAGGTTAAATTGGGTTTAAAATGGTTTAACTAGAATATAGGGGTAATTTTTATCCAATATTAGTCTAAATATGATTAGGTTACTTTTTTATACCCTATGACATCTTATAGAAAAAATTAGGATGATTTGGTGCCACGTGATATGATTATGGTATATATTATATTTAAATATTTTAAGAAATTACAAGTGTGTCCTTTACCTCACTTATAAAAGGGAACTTTATCTTCTCCATGATTTAAAATGTCTGATCAATTTAGATTAGACAGGAACTAAACTAATACCTTCCAATCCTTCCCCATATCCTAGATCTTATTTTCTTCCCCTAATACCATCATATGAAGGATTAAGGTTTAATCTAAAGGTGATCTATCAAAAAAGAGGTAATCATATTACCCGAATATTTCAATATTTATTTATTTTTATCCTTCCTGTATTTTAGTTTTATATATACTAAAATGATTAATACAGTATCATGAATACATAAAGATTTTATATTGATTATGTGAAAACTATTTTTCACATTTATCCATAAAATGATAAATGAATTTATCACTCATGCGTACGTGTGAACTACCACCTCCACATATTGATATGATTAATTTTCCATCACCATATTTCATAGATAGTAATTATCATGGATTTAATATGTATATATTATATTTATGAAAAAATTATACTTGTATAATTTTGAGATCTTATCTACCTTATTATGTTCCCATTTGTTAGAAAACAATAATGTTGTCCATGTGTATGGGTGGACTACAGCCTCCACGAAGTGATGTGATTTGTTTTTAATTTATGCTTTACATGAATGGTAATAAGGATATATTTAATGAATCTATATGATATTTACTATATAATAATTATTATATAATTTTTAATTATTATTTAACTTTCTTTTTTCCATCCATTGAAAAGTGGAAACATCACTCGTCTGTACATACAGATTGTTGTCTCCATAAAGTGATGTATTTAATTTTTCAAAAACTATTTAAATGAATTGATATTAAATTTTATATAATGATTAAATATTCTACTTATGACATTATTAACATTTTGTATATGAATTAACCATGATGAAAGTATAAGACTCATAATTTTAAAATTAGAACATGGATAAAAAAGAAACAATTATCACCAGGAATAGTGATTATAATGAAGAATTGTCAAAACATGGTTAATAATATGTTATAATTAAATAATATATAGTATTATATATATAATATGGTTCTATAATATATATATATATATATTAAATATATATTTATTATGTAGTATTTTTTAACCTGTATGAAGAAGGAAAAGACATGAGGTAAGAGTATCTCATCTCATTTTTATTTCTGTTAGACACACGCCATATTCACCAGTTGTTTATTTAATGTGTTTAATATAATTCCCATTTTATATGTTATATCATAAATGTATTTATATTCATAGTTTTTAAACATCCATTTAAATTTATTTCTATTAAGGGGTTATGATTCAATAATAACCAAAATGTTAATGGATTTATGTTATAATCTCATTTCTTTTTGGGATAGTCTATGATAAATTTATAGTGATAGAAATTATATAGATATTATACTTAAACCCATCATATTTTTTCCTTTGTTTATTCCTATAATTTTTAGGTAATAGTACCATTTTCCTCTCTTTGATACTTAAAATGAATGGGAAAATTATTTTAAGAAAAACAGGCCTTATTTCCTCTTTGGTTAATGAACATTTTCTTCCATATCCATATTCTTTCAAATGTTTTCAAGAATATTATTTTATATGATACAATTATTTTTTAAAGTCATTTTCAACCATATTTTAACTTATTCTCAAGGTTTTAAAAGTAATTTTTACAATTCTTTTAGAACTGGTTATTCATGAATTTTTGCAAAATGTATGAATGAAATATTTGTTTTAAGATTTACCACATGGATGACATTTTCTCTATCATAGATATTATTTAATTTGGATATTTCATTATATTATTATATGTTTATCTCCAAATAAAATAATATTTTTTAATATTCTATAAATTTTATTTAAAATATTATGAAAAGAAAAGGATGTTTTCTCAAATATTTAAAATAATAATTTTAATGATTTTATAAAAGATATTTTTCATCTATGTCAACAGCCTTCAAGGATTTTTATGCTTTACTTGGGATATGATCCAATGATACCATCCTAATTATTTCTCTACACGGTTTATGATTATAATGATGAAATATTGATAAAACCTTGTTTCTTTTCTATAGGTTAAGTTATGATGAAATGATAAATTTTTCTATGATCTTGTGGTATATATATGAATAGATTATTATCATGTGATGGGTGGGTCTGTTATAGTCTTGAAAATCATAGGGTAAATATAGATAAATCATGAGATAACTATGTTATGTTTGAACTTAACTTCATATTCAAAACATTATAAGAAGACCTAGTTTCATGTCTATAATTTTATGCGAGGACCTAGTTTCATATACTTAACTTAAAGAGTTGTCTTGTTATAGTTTATACATGTTCAAAATTTTATAAGTTTATATGAGGACCATATTTCATGTACTTAACTTAATGATTGAACCAGATACTTTTTATACAAGTTCACAATTTTATAATCTTTGGATTATCCCTATTCCCATGTTTATTATATAATGTCATGGATCATGATTGATTATTGATGATTCTACACTCTTATGATTTTTTATTTTATTGTGATAAATATTTATTCCATGACTCAAGATCAATAATATTTAATTGATCGAGAATGGCTTTCTTATGTTATGATTATGTTCTCATACCCATATATTTACTTGTTATGATTGATTTATATCTTCTATGTTTACCCATATCGATCATTTTACCTCACCATTTATTATGTTTCCATTTTCCTCAGGTTATGAAGAAATATTTTAAGTAGGGTATGTCTAAGAAGATTAATATAATAGATGAACATTATGGGATCTATTGAATAGATTTTATGAAATAATATTTTTATCTATATAATATCCAAAGATAGTAAACCTTTACAGTTCTGAGGCATGTAAAATTGGGTTATGTATTGAGTATTCATCTAAAATTGTAAAATATTTATGTATGTGATGATTTAGTCACTTAATTCAACACCTATATTTACCACAATAGTGCATCAAAGTTCATACTTTTCTTATTTTTTCTTTATCCAGGTTCTGAAAATGAGTGTGACGTGTGGGAATTATAGAAGGGAGTATGATATAGTTTGATTATAGATAATTGTTCAAAAATATTATAAAATAATTTTCCTATATAAGTTATATTCAAGGACACAAAACCAAAAGGTTATTTGAGTTTTGTGATATTATTGTGCATTGTAATAGTAATATAAAATTTTTACAAGTTTAGGTTGGATCATATAACTTGGTATCAAAGTTAACTTTTAAAAGTATGTATTTTTAGCAACAGCCTCAGGAGTGAGAGTATATAAAATTTTGGTTGGTATCAAAGCAGTGTTTAGTTATCATTGGTTATTAGTTTAATTACATTTCATTGGGATAATATAACTTTAGTAAAAACATTAGGGGTGAGTATAAGGGATAATTCTAAGTGTAGGATAACATCTTGAAATTTTAATGATGTTTTGAGTATGTAGTTTTCCTATAAATGGAATACTCGTCTAGATATTATAAGTGGATATCAGCTTAAACATAGATTTACCATAGGGTAAAACCCAAAAAGGGTGGATTGTGTATTAACTTGATCATTACCTGGTCCATGAAAAATATTCCTAATTGTACACCTGGTTTAACACTCCTTGAGGATATACTATGGTTAATTAACATTCCCTAAAATAAACCATTATGAAGTATTTTAGTATGAAGTTAACTAATTTGATTATAGAACCTAAAAGTAAAGTAACCAGGGATAAAAAATGAATAAACAAAGAAAATCATATATATAAATGAATGTATTATTTGCTAAAAAAATGCCATAAGGTAAGACATCTTCAAATTGTTTTTTTCATATTAAAATTGTGGATACTATCATAACCTTTTATTATTATTTTGTTGGAATGAGACCACAAAAATGAAGCTAAGAAATCTATGTATCTAGAAATCATTTTCATATAACTAAATAAGGAAGCATATGTAAATGGTTTAGATTATAAGTATATGGCTATTATGATGGAAAATGTGTGTATCCTTGTCTTACCAAAGTTAGTGAGTTTGATATCTTAATAGAAATTAATTCTTGACACTCTAAGATATTTTCATTAGTGAGTGATATTTATCAATGAGTATTTTGTTAAGAATATTAGGATTATTATTTAATAGTTTTCCATTAAATCCATTGAAATATATATTAAATGGGATCAATAACCTTGAAAATTAAATTTATGATATAGCTATATTTTTTAGGATAACAATTGAAGATAACATGAATTAGGTATGTTTAACTCTTAGGATTAATATATTTTGAATGTTGATGTAATAAAGGGTTGATTTATATTGGGAAAAGTTTTTTATAAAGTATTGATTTCCTTTTAGTTGATTATTGATTTAATGAAAATGTAACCCATGGGTTTTTTGGTGAATTTTATCTCATTTTTAAGATTATAATATAAACTAACTAGTGCACGAATTTACGAACTAGTGTTTAATACATTTTATGGTTAAAGATAGAGTAAATTTTTGAAGGAATATATGATTTCTTGGTGGTTTAATTCCATATATATTTAAATGGTTTTGGGAGAGGTATATTTTGGGGAATGTATGATTAGGGTATATATATACTTGAATATATAATTGTGTAAAAAACTAATATTGTTTGAGGAAATATATGTAACATGATATATCCTAAGAGAGTTATATAGATATAATATTTGAAATTATATCCCAAATGATAAATATGTAAGAATACCCTCACCTAATTTCATCGGTGATTAATAATTAAAATTGTGATGATGCAATTTATTTTAGGTGGTAGAATGTAATGACCCAAGATTTTATTATATAAATTCTCCCCTTTACATAAACACCATCATGACGGGTTTTTTCACAAAAAAAACAAAACTAACATAATCCAAGAGATGTTAGAAAATAAAATTATAAGAAGAATAAAAAGTATGGTAGATAAAAGGATTGAAATCATTTATAAATATAGACAAAATATTATTAAGAATACTCAATGTTTTTAAAGGGTGTTTTTCAAAAAAAGTATATTTTCATTGAGTATTGTATTTTCATTTGAAATCTTAATTTTTAAATTTTTAAATTTTAAATTTAGAAAATGAGATTCATTTTTTAATTCAATATAAAACTAGTTTAGGGTTTTTTTTTGATATTTTTCAAAAAAATAATTTTTTGTTGAATAGTGAAAGTGCCACTTTTATTAAAAAAATGTCACTTTTATGACATTATCATAATAAAATAACAAAATAAAATTTTCTAAAAACTAATATATATAAAATTATATATTTATAATGTAAAATAAATCATTTAAAAATACCGTGTTGAATCTATTAAACACATGTATAACTTTTTGGAAACTTAACTAATATTTTACTCTAAAACTATTCATATTCTCTTTTATTAAAAATTAGTTTTCATCATTTTTAGAAATTAAATATATACAAAGGGACTTCATATTATTAATCAAAATTATCAAATTAATTAATAACTCAAATTTCATTTTTCAGCATAAATTTATGTTTACCAAGATTAAAGTTAATGACAATAATCATGGTAAAACTCTTATTTTCAATGAATTGTTTAATCAATATTACTTAAATTTTATCTTATAAATTAAATTAATACCTTATTAAAAATGAATTTGATATAATTTTTAAATATATATATAAATATATTATTAATCATTCAATTTGAAACCAATACCAAATAATATTAAGAACACTTAATGGTAAAAACAACATTTTCTACAAAACAGTTTTTCTAAAGATAAAATAATTTAATTTTAAAGTTAAATTTATATTATTTATAATTATAACTATATTAAATAGAAGTTAAATTAATTTTTACAACACCAAATTTTTTTAATAAAATTTATTTTATATTTTTAGTAAAATATAAGTTACGTAGGTAAAAACTAGTTACCCCATTAAATATAAAAAGGGTAAAAGTATAAATATAAGAGTAATTTAAAATGATTTTTTAAAAAATTATTTGAGGATTTATCAAGACATTATATCCCTATAATCCATTATTTATATCTTTTGGAGTCATTTACCCTTGAATAGTGTAATGATATCGTTGAAAAGTAGAGGGTATTCACAAAAGTTCCATTTTCTTTCCTTATAAAAGGGGATAAATTCTTCCACTTCCATGCTCCACTTTCCATTTAAAATATCCTTGAAACCTGGACCAAAATCCCTTTCCTAGAAGTCTATTAAATATCCTAAATCCCCTGGATACTAAAATTTATTATAATTCCTTCAATTATGAGTTCATCAAGAGGAATTTGAAGATCTCAACACAACTATTAGTTACTCCTTACCTTATATTTTTAATCATTCTCTTCCAAACCTACCCTAACAATATTAATATAATGGAATTGGTATCATTATTATACTAAGGGGTTATTATATTAATTTAAATCTCTTGTATATTCTTTCCCATCCATATAGAAAAATAAGAGAATGTTGATCGTGTGTTGTGCATACTACCACCTCCACAAAGCATGTCTTCCATTTTTCATCATTACCTCTCTTTGATGGTTATAATGATGGAGTTGAAGAATAAATTTGATATATATATATATATATATATTATAATTATTATTTTTAATATAAAAATTATAATCTACCTTCATTACTTATCAATATATGGTTAATCAAAATGTTAACTGTGTGTTGTGTGGATTACCACCTCCCTGAAGTAATGTTTTTTTGTTTTTCAAATTGATTTTACCAATTTATCCATACCCCTTAAAATAATATTCAAACCCATAAAAATATAAATAATAACATTATTCTTATATTATAATGTTATTATGTAAAAATAAACAATTTTCTAAACATACACACCCATCAAATTATGGAAAGTTTAGGTTTTGGTCGATCAAACCACCTACTTGAAAAATTCTATAAAATTATTTCACAAATGACTATGGGAACTTAAATAATAATATTATTATGGGTTAATAATCAAATATTGGTTGGTTTATGTTTATATAAATTTAATATTAAGTTCTAAACATATTATTAAAGTAACATCTTCCATCACTAAAATTGCTGAAATAAGTCAACACCGATTCAATTTTCATGCAAAATAACAAACATAAGAAAAAAAATTATAATAAATAAATAGAATATTATAATAAATTTCATTATTAAATTAAATATAGATATATTTGGTTTCTAATTTTATCTAAAAAAGTTAATTTTATTATTTTGGAAGTTAGGCACATGCATAGATTAAATCAGGACTACGATAAGAGTTTCTTAGTTCAAAATTTCACCCCTTAAGGAATATTTATTATTATAAAGAATTTTTTATTTTTAATGGTCTATGTGCTTCCCATTTAATATTTTTTATCATGGTTATATTATATTTCAGGATAATCAATATTCTATTTCATGTTCTTTCTCTCATGATGTTTTCTCTCAAAAATAGAAAAAGCGATAAGGGTTTATTCTTACTCAATTTTCATCCAATGAATTTCAAAACTTCTTATTCAAATATATTTTTTAAAGTTTGAATTACTCTAACTAATTAATTATTTGTATTATATTTCTTACTTAGTCTCTAATTATCTTTAATTATTCCTTATAACCATATTATAAAATGATTCTTACATTAAATATTATATTAATTTAAAGGGTTTATTGGTCCTAATTACTAATTCTTGAAAAAAAATTATTATAATGAATGAATTTACATTTATATTATGTATATATTTTCAATTTTTTTATTATTTTTTTATTTTTTTTAAATTTCAATATTTCTCTTATTCAATGGGATTCAATTTAAATTCTTTCTCCATGAGGTATAAATTCTCTTCTAGGTTTTGATCTTATAAGCACATTTTTATCCTTTTATTTAATTTTTCCAATGGGATTTCTATTTTTATCTAGAAACATAAGTTAATTTTATCAATATCAAATTCCTTGATTAAATTCCATCTCAAATAAAATTTCGATGTTGGTAGGAAGAACTCTCATTCTTTCCAATATATATTTCCCATTAATATCCATATTCTTCTTCCCACCAATTTTTTTTCTATCTTTGGGAACTCAAATATGGATTAATTCTTTTGATCCTATTACTTCTCATTACCACTATTCAAATGGATATTTTATTTCAAAATTTACAATGTAGGTTTTGAAAAAAAATTCAAAATATAAAAAAAGTCTTCACGCATCATGGATATCTTCCTTATATACCACTCTAAATTTTCTCTATAAAAAATTTATGTATTTTCTAAGACATAATTATTTGAGATTTATAAAAAATTAATTTTTTTATATATCTCGAAAGTTTTCTTTCCAATATTTTTGAAAATGAATTTTCAAAATAAACCACTAAAACTATCTCTTAAACTTTATAAAAAAAGAATATCAATTTATTTTTATATTTTTTTCATAAGAATGGTTTTCCCATAATTTTAAAACCTTTTTCTATTATTCTAGGTTTAAAAGGGAAAATTTATTTTCTTTAATTCCATGTGTTTTATTTTAAAAATGGGTTTACAAAAAAATGGATATTTAAATAATTCTTTTATAAGTAATATTTTATTATTATTCTATATTAATTCTTTATCTAGCTATTCATTATTTACTTATGTATTCAAAAATGAGAAATTTTTAATCTCATAAGAGAAATTACTAAATCATTATTTTTTATTAAAATAAAATAAAGGATGGATGTGGCCACCGGCACACAAAAAGGAGCATAGAGGGCCCTTAAAGAGGGCGGAGTGGTGCAAGCCGAGGGAATCCCCTTGGGTAAAAATCATAAAAACTATGGGAAGCAACCCCAAACTGTCATAAACAACAAGCGGTTCCTTCGATATCCCCAAGCATGTGAGCGCATCAGCAGCAAAATTGGCTTCCCTCCAAAGAAAACCCTTTCATGTCTCCAAAGAAAACTTTCTAACTAAGTAACTCAAATTCCAAGGAACCTCACATGTACCCTTGATCATCTTAACCAAATCCTCAGAATTAGATTCAATTTCATCCACCTACAAGCCCAACCTCTTTAAAATAGTGATACCCATGATTAGAGACCGTGTTTCTACCCCAAGTGAATTTCACGACTTGAAGAAGGCACTGAACCCCACCAGGACCGAGCCACACGAATCACGAAGGAGACCCCCACCTCGTATGATCTCATTACTGCATGAACCGTCCACATTAATTTTTAACCCATGAATGGGGGAATCCTATGAGGCATGTATTCTTGGTCACAGTTAAGTTGTCTCACAAGAATGGGTGTAAGTGTGTGGTTCATGAATGTGATTCTTCCCTATCTTAATGTTTGGACACATTTCTATGTTATCCTGGTGATATGCTCCCAGGAATCATGTTTATTGTCTAATTTTTTCACTCTTTTGATTCATGAATTTTTTTATGCCATGATTTATAACTTATATTTTATTGGGTATTAATTTTTGATGCATCATTATTATACCCATATTCTCATCTTATGATCACATATGATATTTTATTATTATTTCCTGTGTTTACCCTTACCGAGTGTTTGAGCTCACCCCTTATATTTTCTTTCCCCGTGTTATGAAAATAAATATAACATTTGGAAATTCTATAATGGATTCTATTATGGTTTTATTATGGAGAATTATTCACACATTTTATAAATTAAGTTTCCGATGTAATAGGTTCCCAAAGTCTCTAAACCAAAAGTTTTTCTGTGTTGTGTGAGAATACTGTGAGATGTAATTCTAATAATTTTTTTAATGTTTATCATGAATTATCTCACTTAGTATCAATGTTAATTTCAAAATGTATGTGTTTTTACTATTATAATTAGTATTACAGTTATGAGGCACCTCATTATATGTGGTACCTACCCTTAACATGGGTATGAGGGGTTTTGAGGGTGAATGGTATGGGAATTGGTTGTGGGCATTATATGTAAGGTCTGGTGAGTTATATAGCCATTTGTATTACTCATAATTTGTGATATCTTGAAAATTATATCCATAATAATCATATTATTTGGTAATTAATAGGATTCCACATAGATAGTTTTTCTGTAGTGTCGGGATAGAAAATATATAGTTCCACTATGAGATGTATAGGATAAGTCCCCTGAGGTTGGAGTTGAGAATGAGCCATAAAAATTGGTTTTGAGGTAACCAAGTTAGCCAACATATCTATAAGATCTAGGTCTATAGTTTGATGAGAATATTTGGGTAAGTTTAGTATGAGTTATGTAGACTATCGATCTGGGAGATCTAGGAAATCTGTTAGGGAATAATTAGATGAGAAGATTAGGGTGAAATTTGGGAAATTTATTCAGAGAATTGATCAGGGATATTCAAGAGTTGAGTCATCCAAATAATGACTAACATAGGAGTTCCAAATATTGAATCCATCATTGTTCAATCAAGATGATATACACTAGGAAGTAGAGTATAGTATGGATTTAGTATAGATAATCTTTGATTGGATCGAGATTACACTAGCTCATATGGTGAAGATTATTGTATATTTTCTTAGGGGACCAATGAAATTTTATTGGGTGAATATAGGTATAGATATTTATACATAATGTGATGACATGGAAGTACATTGAGGTGAAGTTAATTAAGAATTTATTCATTGAGTAATTCATTGAGTATGGATCCTAGGTGTTCATGCACTTATTATAAAGTGTGATATTGTTCATAGACTATGCAATGAGTTTTAAAATTTTAGTTTGGTTTTCACTAACACTGGTAAAATATGGGATCTATAAAGTGTGGTGGTTTGAGAATTCATTATGTAATTCCATTAGGGTATAGGTGAAAATTTCAAGGAAAATATAATTTTTAATAGTAGGGAATTGGGAACTAAAATTAGAGTGAAACATGGTATATGTGAGTATAATGAGATAGAAAGTAGTATCATAAGTGATAGATGGTGGAGCTCTAAGTAAGAAAATATGTGGAAATAAGAATATGATATAGTGAAATAATATATGATGTCAGATCATGTTGTCATAGGGTGGGTATTATTCAAGGTTTTTTCAGTGTGGTAAGATTGGGAATGTATGGTCCTAGTGTGATTGTACATCAAAGGAGTTTTGTTTATGTGGATATATGAGATATCTAGAATAATACTTTCAGATAGCCTCATAATAAACTAGGATTCATGGGTTGAGTTAGAATCATGTATCAGAGGTAGGACCAGGAGAAGTACTGGGAGTTTTTAGCTATGATTTGACTAAACATGTGGATGAAGGTAGTGGAAAGGATACCATGTAGTGGAGGTAGTGGAGAGGATACCTTGTAGGGATGAAATATATTAGATAGTCGAGTATCAAATCAGAGACATGTAATTGACCCAATATTTTTGGATCAGGTTGGGGATGTTGATAGTTAGTGGTAAACCATGAGTTTGTTGGATTTTGTTTTTCATGATGAGTATAGGTTCTTGATATGTGTATATGATAAGTGGAATGAATAGATGTTGGTTAAGATGTGGGAATCAGAAACAATTTGTGACAATTGTTTGATTTCTTGGTGTTTCTATCTGAAACATGGTCATATGAGTTTGGGATACAAAGTGCCTCACACCTATGTTAACTTCATTATTTGGTTAGAATATAGTTTCATGCCAGGTTCACCATTTTTTATTTCTACATAAAATATTGGATTGGGATCAATACTTTATTATTGGGGGCTCAATATAGTTTCATGATCCGTTCATGTCAGGTATACAATCTTTAAATTTATATGATTTACAATAGGATTTATTCATGATTCCAGAAATACCCAATGGTTCTCACATCTATATCAGGTTATAGACATACTTTCCCAAGGTAGGTGTTCATTGGTGATTCTTACCAATGACACTTAGGAACTCACATTGGTCAAGAGGATGGGTGGTCATGCTCATTACACCATGTTGGGGGGAATTATTTCCTACTTTGAGACTCTCTTACCGATTTTAGATATATTCACAAATTTTTCATTGATCCCGATATGGGATTGGTTACCCTAACAAAACACCAATTATTGACCACTAATGCAAGAATATTTTAATCTCAATGATATTATATTGGTGTGATCATCTATATGTATTATAGGTTCTCTATCTTGTTACCCGTTATTACTTAACAAATATAGTTCGGGGATTTCTATTTTTTCAAAGCCACTCTTAGTAGGTGGGTCGGTGTTTATAATATCAGGATTGATCCTATAAAAGTAATTTCTATGTATCCTTGTAAAAGTAATCAAAACTCATGTAGTTTGGTGCATGTCATGCCTTTTAAGTCATGAAAAAAGGGAAAATCCATGTACTTTAACATCGTGAGGTAAATATACCTTGGAAAAAGGTGCTTGGAAATGGTTAGTGTGGGACTTACACACAAGAATATCTTACCGGTTGACCTCATAGGGTATATAGCCCGATGGAAATGAACTGATATCATATGGATTATGAACTTTTAAATATGATTCCCATTGGTAATATAGATCTATGAAGATTACTTAATGTTACAAGGAATGTGTCCTCGTAAAGATGATCCCCGCTAAGTATATAGCCTAATGAGGATGTGTTGGTGTCACAATGAATATGGACTCATAAAGATGATCCATCATCAAGGATAAGTCCCAATAAGGATGTGTTGGTGTCATAAGTAATTTTTCCTCAAGAAGATAATCCCTACTGAGGATATGTCTAAATGATGATGTGTTCTTGGGACCCGGAAGTAATATGACCCTCCTAGTGGGTCATGGTGCTATAAAGAATATGGCCTAAAATAAAATAGTCTATATGGGATATGACCTTGATAGAAAATATGTCCATACCTATAGGAATATTCCCATGAGAGGTAATGACATAACCGATATCAGAATGGGTATGTCTGGAGGAAACTGATGATGAATGAGGTTGGGTTAGATCCTCAATAATGTGTCCTACATATATCATCAATTCAAGAATAAAATCCCACATAGTTAAAATTTTCATTTGAAGTAAAATAATATATGTTCCAAGGTTAACATATAAAAAGGATACCCATGTGAGGGATATTTATTCTACTAACTGTATGATCATCAAAAGTCTCTAAGCCTATGTGATTTATTTTCGGTGTGAGAAACAAGTGGCGGTATAGGATTAGACACATTAAATATGGGATTGGGGATGATGCACTGTGTCTGAACTAAAGTAATATGATAATAAGACCCATGAAGGATATGGATCCTTAAGGAAATGTGTAATATTAAACAATAAATATTGAAAATTTGGATGCTATATTGGGTATCATGGTCTTTACAAGTAATATACCTGCATAAAAGGACTGATAATAAATATATTAATTGGATATGGGGGCTTTATTCATATGAATATTTCCTATATATCCTATTTATAATAGAAATCAAAGTCCTCATATTCTATATGATATAGTTTAAGGTTATTATACAGAACCGTACCATGAATTTAAATTCATCAGGTAATGATGTATATGGGGTTGTTAGTGTATTGGATATGGGGGATCAATCCTTGGAGAGGCATCCTACATATCCTGGTGAGGTCAATATTCAAATTCAATATAGTTAGGATGGTATGGTAATTTTTTTCATATAAGGAGAAACTATAGAGTTTTGGGAAGTTATTATGCATATAAGGCTTCCCTGAGCTACTTCATCAGGATTATATCCCTTCTATGGAAAGTAAGAAGATGTAGTTCATACGTATATATGAAAGGAGGCCCATATTAAAGTAATTTTCATCATTTTTTGGAATAATAATCATTGATATCTAAGACTATGTGATTCATCATCGGTTTGAGAAACAATATATAACATAATATTTTACAAGTTTCATGGGATAATATGATTGAATTTGTATAGGTCTTACACACAATGGATTCCCTAAGATAAGTATGATTGTGAGACTCATAGAGGTTATAACTGTACATGAGAATAATTATGAGCCTCCATAGGAGGTTTTAGGATATGGAGGATACATATATGGGGTTGTTATAGTATGGGATTAAGGCCTTATAAAGGAATCATATATATCCTGATTATGATAGGAATCAGAGTCCCCATGGATCATAATTCCCCTTTGACCGCTGATGGTAAAGAGGGGTTCCAGAATAAAATCCTAAGGGTTATGGTCCCATGAGTTTTGGATCATTGGATAATGTTAAGGGATGTGAAATTATGGTAGAATAAGAACTTAGGAGAGTTTCGTTTTCACCCCTATGGTCTAGGAAGTTGCATTAATTCTATGGCTTAATGCATTCTATTTAAAGAAGGTGAGGTCTTGTGCTCTATGTGAAAGTTGTGAAGTCACCCCAATGTACAAGTATATGAGGTACATGTGATCAATTAATTGATGTGTGTATAAGATATTTCATAGCCTAATCGTCTGACCAAGATTTGATCTCATGATTATATGGCCATCTCACAGTTTCATGATGAATAAGTCATCATGTGAACTTGTAACAATGACTCGTTATATGATTATCTTATGCATAAAGATAACTTGTTCTTCTTTAATTTTCTCCCTTATTACTCCCTAAGTTATATTAAGTATAATTCCTTGAGATATCATGATTCATCTACTCGGGAAGGTTCTTTATCATTCTTCTCTCCTGAATCTCTTGATCTCTAATTCATGTGTGTGTGTGTGTGTTTAGTTCCATTGATATGTGGGTTTCTTGGAACCCCTATATCTACACTAATTCATGAGGTGGACAAGCCACATACCTTGTTTTATGTCAGTGGAGGGACTATCCATATAATTTGGTAGTATCTCATGCATTATGAGAGAATGATTACATGCATCATTGATGATGTCTCCCAGTAGATCACATCAAGAATGAAGACTATGTGAATGGTCAATTATGTATAGCCTGAAATTATAGTTATTTACATAATCTTCCTTTCATGGGGTTTTTCCTAACTCTAGGGGGTGTGTCACATAAATAATAGAGACCATACAAAGGCCTCATCGTGGAAAACTTTTCTTGGTTAAGTATGATAGTTGGTTCATCATCAGGTCAATCACATGAATCCATGGGAATCATGTAAGAAAAACTGAAAGTATGAAGGCCATGTCATGTACATATTTTTTTTACTAAGGCCTTTATAATGAAGTCACCGCATATCTCTAGGAAATTTCATGAGAAATCATGGGTCACAAAATCATGTGTGAACCCTGTCATGGATAAGTTATTCTCATGTATTTGATGTGTTTCATGAATCAATGAGGGGTTGTGTGATCACATAACCCTTTATGGGTTGTGTGATCACATAACCCTTTATTGGTTGTGTGATTGTATAACCCAACCACATGACCCTCAAGTGGTCATGATCTTTATCCTTTTGATTTTCACCAAATTCTAACCGTAATTTTTACAATGTTCATTTTAGAGGGTGTCAACAAATGAAACTCCTCATAATATGTCTCAAATTAGCGAGGTCCCCATTTTGAGGAAGTAAATAACCACTTGAGTCTATTAGGAATCCACCTTTTGGTCTCCTGGGTGAATTTTGGTCTTCTAGGTGACCTTTAGTATTCCATGAAATTTTTTTATAAATAAAAGAGAAAGTGGAAGGCTATTTCACTCAATCCATGTTTCTAGGGATCTTAGATTTTTTTCTACCACATGATAAATTTGAAAGAACCAACTACATGATTACTCCATCTGATCATATTGAATTATCCTATCATATAAACAAAATTGACATAATCCAAATGGCTCAAAAAAAGCGCTTAAGTCCTAAAGGTGTTGGATTTCATGAATCGCCTTCCTAAAATGAAGTAAGGTGATTTCATGCATCTTATGAAATTATTCCATTAATTATCCTATGTGGGTCACCTAACCCTTGAGTAGTTATATGATTAAATGATCCCTTTTTGGTCACATGATCATGTGACCCCATCAAAAATACATGATCACATGAATTAAGTTAAATCACACAATCATGTGACCTTTTAAAATTTTTATTTCCCAATATATGTGATTTTACTACTTTTACCTTAATGGATTTAAGCTCACAAAATTCATCATTTGTACCCAGTAGGAGAGATATTATTTATAGTAATCACAATGTTGATCCTTGGTACTAGGTTTTGTCTGATAATGAGATTTTAAAAGGTATTCTTCCAATTGATCTTTCAAACTATCCTCTATCGCACATGATTCATTTATAAAACTTTGGTCATATAAATGAAAACACAATTACTTCACCAAGACATAATCTTATATCTTTCAGGGTCTCATCTTCTAATAGATACATTCAGGTGATCATCTCTAAGAATAGACAATTGGTGCTGGTGTTGTTCTAGGGGTTATCCCATACATTGAAAAATTACACTCTAAGCCTATATGGTTGTGATCTTACTCATTAGCTTAATTACTAGAGTTACACATATATACTTGTTTCTTAATAAGATAATATAAATTATAGCTATATTTCAAAGTGTATTTTCACCCTAGTGGTAATTTCTATATAAAATGGGTGTGACCATTCTGGATTAATGATAGATGGGTAGAATCTTCTAGTCAAAATCATTCCATAAATATCAATAAGTCATTTAATCCCACTTCTCACCATTTACAATATATTGTATCTTCATTGAGAATAGATCATTCATTGGTTTCTTGGCACAAAATCCTTGAACCTTCCTAATGGAAAGGTAGGGATTAGCCTATAATACATCCACCAACTTGGGGTAATACCTCATATTTATGAGAATAATAATGATTTCCACCCTACTAAGAACATTTGGGATGACCCTGAACAAACTCCCTCCTTGTCTTGTGATATTGGGTTAAATTGAATAATAAGATTGGTATATTCTTAATCATTTACTTTAATGTTAACATAAAATTTTCCTTGGCTAAAGTGGGTCTCGTCCACCTACATTGGGACCTCATTATTGTCCCTCCTAATAGGTTCAGGATAGTGAGGGATATTATTTTTCCTTGGTAGATTCCATGGAGTACACCTCATGGGAATACAAGGTGAAGTCCAGTGTGCCTTAATTCACTAATTTCTAGGATTATTGGCCATGTTTCTTAATGGATGGTTCTTCCTGGTTGGGTATGCACATTTGGGTAACCAGGTTGAAACACTAGTAATGGAATCCTAATTAGTAGAAGGGATACCACATAACCTATTTGTACCAAACCTTTCTTATCACTATCAACACTTTGTCTATATCATGTTCTGATGCTGCATTTGACATGATGACTATACTGAGTTATACATCGGGGTATGATGGCTTAGTGTGGCCTAATGTTGGGTCACTATGTTATTTGTGATATGAACCATGAGGCAACAGGCATAATGATATTGTATGTGACCTGACCCGAGAGATGACAACTGAGAATGATGGCCTATCATGTTCTGAACTAGAAGCCTAGGGTCTATATAGCTATTAAACAGCATCAAGTCTGGCTCCTACACTTATTATGTTTCCATGAACACTTAGTTGTTTTCTAGAGAGGATCCAAAGAAGGTACGGTTAGGGTTCGTGGTAGCTTAGTTAGTACACAAATTCTTAGTATCATTGTTTTATTTTGTGGTATTTTATTTATTATCATGTTATATACTCTTATTCATGTGAAATTATATCAAGAATGCATTAGTGGTTCCCTACTAGGTTTATTACTCACATACTATATGGTAATTTTGATGCACGTTCAGACTTCATGTATAGGGATCCAGTTAAGGGAAAGGGGTCCATGGTGAAAGGTTTATTCGAGGAGTATAGAGCATGAGGAGAGACTAAGATAGACTTTGATGGATTCCATGGAGTTTTTATTTATCTTCCATACTTGTAATTATAATTTGGTTTGGTTTTCCATGTTGGGAGCCCATTTATTATATGTATTAATTTTGTTCCATGTGCAGTTACATTATGATTATTTAGTTTTCCACATGTTACTGTGATTATTTTATTATATTAGTATTCTTGGTGCAAGGAATATATTTTGAAGAATAAATTGTTATGATTTCTTTATTACAATCTATAAGAATTATTTTAGCATATTCATCTCATTATGGAATTAAAATTTTCCAAATTGATGTAAAAAGTGAATTTCTATGTGGATATATTTCTGGATTTTTTTTTATAAAATAGCCATGAGTTTTTTAGAATGAATCTAAACCTACCCATGTTTTGAAATTTTCAAAATAATTGTATGGTTTAATATAAGCTCCTCAAGCTTGGTATGAAATATTATCATTGATTCTTTTGAATGGTGGTTTTGAAAATGGAAAACTTCATCCATCTTTGTTTACTAAAAGATATTTTAAAGATAGTTTAATTTCTAAAATATATGTTGATGATATTATATTTGGATCTTCAAGTGATATACTTTGTAATGATTTCTCAAATTTAATGTCTTCATAGTTTTACATGAGTCATATGGGTGAACTTAAATTATTTTTAATATTGAAAATAGTTCAAAGGATTAATGGTATATTTTTTAATCAAATAAAATATTCTAAATAATTATTTAAAAGGTTTTGTATTTATGGTTGTAAATCTCAAATATTTCAATGATTACTTCTTTTAAGCTAGATTTTCATGAATATTGAAAACCTATTTATAATATGATATTTAGAGATATGATTGGTATTTTTATTTATTTAACTGTATCTTGACCATATTTGATGTTTTTAGTGTGTGTTTGTTCTATATTTCAATATAATAATTAATAAAGTCATTTAAATCTAGTTAAAATAATAATTAAGTGTGGTAAAGGTCCTTTGAATCTCGGATTGTTTTATCCTATACATACTTCCTTTGAACTAACCAAATGTTTAGATTCTGATTTTAGGGGTTGAAAAATAGATAGAAAAATTAAAATAGGTGTGTGTAACTTTATTGTTAAATGTTGATTTTCATTCAATTATAATGAAAAAAATTAATATCTTTATCAACTAATGAGAGTGAGTATGTTACTGCTACATCTTTTTTTCACAGTATTTATGGATTAAACAAACTCTTTATAGTTTTGGTTTTATTTTTGAATATATCTGGATTTATTATAATACTAATTTTTCACTTTATATCTCTAAAAATAATTTTCATTATTATGGGACTAAACACTTTGATGGAAGATAACACTTTCTTAGAGATCATGTTCAAAAAGTGAATATAAATCTAGAACCAGTTTCTACAAAGGATTAGTCATCTGACATTTTTACTAAACCCTTATATTTATCTAAGTTTGATAAAATCAAATTAGAACATGGTATGATGGAAATTTTGAATCAGTTTAGGGGGAGTTAAATTTTATTTATAAACTAAATCTTTAATTCTATTTACTACCTTGATATTGTGCATGTTGAACCATTATATTGTTCACTAGCATGTGAATTATCAGTTTGTTACTACTAAATTCATTGAAACTAATTATATATAATTCCTTGAATATATTTAAATGTTTTTATGGATCCAAAAGGATTTTATAATGTTTAAAAAAGGATCTTGGGCTACTTTATATGAGTATGAATGCATAAATTTAGGGGCGCTTAAATTTTTCAATTTAATTTTTGGAAGGGTTGGTTTCTTTCAAAAAAATCGTTATAGGGTGGCCATGTTTTCACTTAAATTATTAGTCAATAAATGGGGGATAAATTTGTTTAAGATTTTTTATCAATTTAAAAAAGGGGAGAAATTTTGGGATTTACATTTCTTTTTTAATTACTAAAAAGGGGAGAATGTTTAAGTAGCTCCTTGATCCACTTTTTTTTGTTACATTTTTATAATTACAGATATTTATTTATTTCATAATTATAATTTCTCAAAGCATTTTTGTAACATTCCTCAATCCAGAACTCTCTCATGTTGAAAAATCAGGTTGGTTACTAGACCTTATACATGCCTCCCCATACACCCGAGGCTACCAAATAGTAGTGAGGGTGTAAAGGATATAGTGGGGAGACTATAACCCTGGTACCAAGTCACAATATAGTTGAAATAAACAATAATAACAAATATCAGAGTAAAGGAAATAGTGGAAACCGTACAACATACAGCTAGGAAATAAAATGAGGAACCAATAAACTGAATGATAATAAACCATGTAATGTCAAGATGAAATGTAACTAAATGACATGCTATACGTAATATAGATAAAATAATCATCTTACACAAATAAAATCAAAATTCCTCGGTCCCAAACCCCATGTCGGTCCCATATCCAAAATTTATCCCATCGAGCAATAAAAAATCAGCAATAAGGTCCCTTACCCTTGTCCAAACTTGTATCCATGTAATCTGCTCAGGTACCAAACAAGAGCCTGAATATGGTGTAAGTAAAACTTAGTAGGTTGACACCACCATGTCTATACAAAACGAATATGATAATAATTGCATGAAATAAAGATATAATAGGTGTATTAATTAATCAACTTAATATAATACAACAATCAACCTACTTCGGCACCATGTCATAATATATCTGAGAATGTAGCACAACTATGCCAACCATAACCAAAAATTGTTGAATAATAACATAACTAGTAAAAGGCCTTTGTATAATCATTTCATAATTCGATCCAATCCCTCTATATAAAAATTTTAGAATCCCTAGAATATCCCTCTGTATAATCATTTTATCATGAAACTTAGCTAATCCCACTATATAAGCATTACAACATAAAACTAGGTCAGGCCTTATATATATGATTTACAACATGAAACTAGTACAGGACAAATATATAAGAATTGAAATAATAAACTAGCCTAAAACCACTATATAATCATTACAGCATGAAACACCACACAATTCATAACAACAAGGATATCACAATATCATATCATAAGCCTCAATGGTTAATTCTGAAAATTACCATTTGTCTATCAATTTCACATTCATTTTTATATAAAATTATTACTAGTAATTTATATATACAATAATACATTACCAAAGTTATTCTATATCAATAAATCACATAAGTTCTCATATCATTCTATACTCACTTAAATCCATTAACCAATTCATTATTATTCAAGGGTTCTCTCACACAACGGGTAGCCACAAGCTTGGTCACAACACCATTGAATCCAAACAAAACTATAGAATAATAAAATTCATGATTTAACATCATACATCATTCAATTAATTAATGTTCATGTTTTATTGGTGAAATCACAATATATCACATACATGACAATTAAAAATACCACAGTATTAGGTTTTAGACCACTTACCTTTACCCGATGATCAATGGAAAACTTCCAACATGTAACTCCAATAATAACAAAGGCTTAGAAGATCACAAGAAAGAACCTAGATTAAACAAGATCAAGATAAATTCCCAAAGCAACCATTGTCAAGATATTCCACATCCACAACTGGAGAAAAATGGAATAGATATTAAAAACCTAGGAAAAACAACTCATCGGAGATTGATTGCTTGAATGGGACATCTGGAAGGGAATAGAAGACTCTAGAATCTCCTTGAAGTCACCTAGGGATTGAGAGAGGAAGGTTTCGTATGGATGGAGGAATAAAATATATGCATCATAGATTTAAAACCACCCATCCTGTTAAATATAGGGTGTGTAAATGTATTACCCTGGGTGTAATTCTCGATTTATGAGGTACTTTAAAATTCACATTGCCTTGGTAAAATTTAACCTTGATTGAACATTTCACATCATGTAATAGATTAATAACATGTATTTATTTCACATCATGAATCTGGTTAATAGATTATTCTTAAAGACAATTACACATCATATAATTAATTTATATGACATGTAAATGTCTTGTAGACATCTTTAATCCTAGCTTTTATAAAAGAGCACAGACCACCTCTGACACCTTCCAAACTCACAGGGAACCCTCGTAATACCCTTTCAGATATTTAAAAAACATCATATTATGAGTCATACATATCCTTTTGGAAGAAAAATTAGTTATTGTCATCATAATAATTTATCAATAATTTTTATATATGATTTAGTTGCTTAAAATTCTTAATAAATTCCAACGTAATGATTATTTAGATAATAATTAACTAAAATAAATGATACTATAAATATTTAAAGTGAAGTTTATTGATTGAATTATTGTATTTAATTATTTTTTTAGATGAATATATCATGTTACATGGATTTATAATTAATATATTTTAATTAAAATATTTTTTTGATATTTTCAAATTAAAATTAAACAAATAATGTCAAAATTGGCATTACTTTCATTTTACAATAAATGATATTTTATTAAATGATTTAAAATTAATAAAAATATTATATTCTAAAAAGTGATTTTTTAAGTGTAAATAAATATTAAATATGGTCTATTAATGGACCAATTGATCTTTTATAATAAATATATTGAATCATATATTGTAAAAACATTGTTAACATGGTCTGGGTTTAAAGAGTGTTTTAGAGTGTCACATGCGCTTGTTTTAAAATTAATTTCCAAAAAATGTGGGATTTTTATATTATAAATTAGATGTAATATTAATAATTCAGTGTATTTATATTTCCTAATAAATATCACTTTAATTTAGTCTTAATGGTTATATTACTTAGGTTAAAATACTAGATTTTTTAATAAAAACTAAAATGATAAAATTTGGGAATCTTAGATGTTAAGGAACAAAATTATTAAAATGAATATATTTTTGTGTGGTTGAGGTTTGAATTGAGAATTATTTATATTTAATACATTGTTTTTTCATTTTTTAGGCACTTTATTTAAGGTATATCTCCCATTAATGAATACCTTTTGGTATTTACAAGAGTGTCACTCCCCGTCCACTATAAAAAGGCAAGCACTCTACCCCTTCCTCACACCTCTCAATCCAATTTGGATCATAAAAAATCTGACCAAATAATCTTCCAACATCCCTAAACTTGTACTAGAAGACTCCCCTTGGGCAGGAATCAATCCAAGGAGTTCTTTTGGTATAAACCAAAAGGAGTTACCTGATTAAGAGGTAACAAACTTCCTCGAGATTTTTAGTTTTCTTTCCATTATCCATTCACTATACTCTTTTTATTCCATGATTATATAACAACACTAGTATACTAAATATAATATGATATTTTTATTTAATGGTTTTGACCAACACTTACACAAACCCCCATCTAATGGGTAACAAACATACTATTTATGAACTACCACCTCACAAAATGATGATTGTTCGCTCTTCCTTTACCGCCTATCATGATGGTAATTATAATAGAAAATAGATTTATATATGATATGTATTGTATTTATAATATCTTTATTCTTCTTTAATTATTTTATAACACATAACTTTATACATTCCATTTTGTATAAATATGATAACATCGCCTGTGGAAGTGTGGACTACCGCTCCCTCGATGCGATGTGATTCGTTCATGTTATATATGAAACTTATAAAGGATGGTTTAAATAAATATATGTAAAATATATGACATAGATATGATAATTTAATTATAATATAAATATGTATCAATTATTTTTCAGTCTTTTAATTTGAGAATGAAATGAAAGTAGTGTCCATGCGTATGTACGGCCTACTGTCTCCATGAATGGTACATTTCATTTCCTATCTCTAAAATTTATAGATTATTATAGGTACATATATAATAAATATATATGATAATTAATTCATGGTTTAAATTATATATATGATTAATTCATGATATAATTAATAGGAACAATAATTTACAAGTCAAAAAAATACTTGACAAAACTAGGCAATTAACACCTGAAATAAGAAAAATGATGAAATATTGTTAACAAACGGGTAATAAGATATTATAAGAATATGATATATGATATTATAAATATGAGTATGGTTATGGTATTAGTTATTAACATATTATAAACCACTATACCTAAGTATAAATTCCACACAACAAAAATTAAGGTTAAGGTAAGGTAATTTTGTCTCAATTTACATTCCATTGAGACTAATTTATTATTATGAACCAAGTCACTTTTATTTGGTGTATATAATAATTTTTTAATGTTATATCAGGAATACCCTTATTCTCATGATATTATAAGTTTCATTTAATGTTTTAACATTCTGGAGATTATGATTCAAATGTTTCAAAGTGGTATGGGACACTTTTGAATGTTTAAAGATTATTCTCCTCAAAAATATTCTTAATGATTATATTTGAAATATCACTTCCTCTTGTGATTGTTAAATTTCTATTGAAATAATAAATTTATTGTAATAATTTTTCATTGGAAATTTAATTTAATATCTATATTCTCATACAATAGATATTATTATTGCATAAACCATATATCCTTTGTACATACAGTGTTCATTATGATAGTTATTTGATTAACTGGGGAATTATTAATAAAACTGTATTCTTTATTCAATACAGATATTTGATAATGAATATTATTTATTTTATTATTTGATATAGGGAATTATTTATAACGGTAATGACTGGTGGATTCTAGAATTTATATAGTCCCTTGATACATCGATAGGTTCTCATGAGACAAATAAGTTGTCCAAATTAAACAGGTTTCTATCTGTAGTTTTAAACCACCTTGTGAAAGGAATCGATGGTATAGTTTTTCATGTGTCTTATACATGACATCCATTAAAAATAATTTCCCTCATTTAGTTTTAATTATTATTTATCCATGAGATTTTCTGTTGACATATCTATGGATGTAATTCATTCTCAGTTTATTAATTTATGGAATGTGTTTCCATTTCTTAACTTTCCATATTAATTATACCTTATCTAGTTGTATAAATAGAATTTTTTTCTTAGTTATTTACCTTTATATATAGATTTATTAATTATTACTTCACTTTTATTTACCCTTACTGAGCATTTGATCTCACTATTATTATGTTTCTTTACCTAGGTTATGAAGAAGATAACTTTGAATAATATTTCAAGGATGCAGTTTATTTTAGTTTATTATGTAGAGTGTTTTATTTTGTTTTCCCAATGTATTATGGGTATCATATATGTAATCTGGATTTCCAAAACTGCTAAACTAATTAGTCCTTCAGGATTTTATTCCTTGTAATCATTCCAATGTAATAAAATAATGCACTGACTCTGGGCTTTTGGGGTCAGGACGTTACAAGAATCCTCTTATATCTTACAACATCCAAACCGAACATTGCATTTGTAATGAAATTTTATGAAATATTTCAATTTGATCCTAAGGAATCATGCATGAAAGCTTCCATAATAATTTTTATATAAATCAAAGGTATACTTAATCATGAGTTTCTCTATGGAAGATAATATGAGAATGATCTATTTGATTATAATAATATTAATTGGTAATAAAATATTGATGATGGAAAGTCTACTCTAGGAATAAAATCCTTACATGGAAGAAAATATTTGTGTTAGTATTGAAAAAACCAAATTCAGAGACACTTGAAACTATAAAGGTTGACTATCTGGATGACACACATACTTATAGGCAAATTCTTTAGATAAAGGAACAAATTTATGGTCTAGAGGTGAAATTTAATTTTCCATTGATAATTGTTTGTAATAACCAAATTACATTAAATTTTTTTAAGAACTATATGAAATACTCAAGATCAAAACACATTGATATTAATTATCATTTTATAAAGGAAAAGTTATTTGTGGTATAGTGATAATTGATTATATGTCTACCTAAGAAAAAAATTCAAATATTTTAACCGAGGAATTACAAAATTAAAAAATTTAATAATTGAGGACAATGATGAATTTTTATCTTCACTCACTCAATAATTAAAGTTTGGTGATAGTTCACCCCTTACCTTTATATATTAATTTTAATATTTTTTTAAAAGGGGGAGAAAATACTCAAATCATATTCAAATCTATATGATCAGAAAATGAAAGAAACATGGGGTTTAAATTAAAAATCCAATGGGTTATAGAAAATAGGGGTGAAACTTTTCAATTGAGAAAAATTAATAAAATATTTGGAAGTATTAAATATTTATTAAATTGAAAAAAAAAATATAATAGGGGTATTGAATAACCCATGTATTTATTATATTTTATTTTTTAAATGCATCAATTGATAACTACATTAAAATATAGCTAAAGAACAATTTCAACATGATATGAGGAAAAAATGTTATATGGAGCTACTACATAGAATAAATTCTACATCTCATAGAACATTTTAGTTTTCTACCATGTATCTAAATGAAAACTAATATATAGAGTTTATGGAAGATAATTAAATAATAATATAAGGTTTGGGGTATATTTAGAGGCACAAAATACCAATTTAGTCCTATAAAAAAGGTATAGAATATATATTTTGCATAATTTTAATAAAATAGAACATTAGCTATAATATCATATTGAATTGTAAATATCATTAATTTTATGATGTTCATTATTTTACATTATGGTTTTCATGATGTGTGTTGAAGATTTTTTGAAGATCGTAAAACTTTATTTTAAACACTTAAGTTGAGTTGATCATGGTAAATAGGCACATAAAATTTGTTACTTCACCACTTTAGATCCATATAAATAGATTGAGTGAGATACATATCTGGAGTTGGACATTTCTTGAAGTTATGCTATGGTGATGGAAATTTTATTAATTTGGTTCATGAAGTTATGATGCACAAAACATGCACTTTCCAACATAAACAATCTCACTACATAGAACATTTGTAAAATTTGATGGCTTTATAAGTGTGGCTTGTTGGGTTATAAAAGATCCTTTATAGGGATTTAATGTTGATCCAGGGAAGTTTGTTGAACTTCACTTTTAAATTATTCAAGTGAGGATAAGATAGAGGTATATAAATATTCATAGAACATATCTTTCTCAAGCATGAAAAAAATATTTGTGGCTTGAATTTGGATGAGTTTCTATAGAAAAATTGATGATACATGTTATATGATGCATTCCTTGTGTTTCTTGAATAAATTATTTGGAGTTAAAGGTTATAGATCACTTTTATAAGCATTAAACATGAGTTTCAACTACATTGAATATACAATACAGAAACACAAAACATTTATTTTATGAACTGAATTTGAGTGAAAATTTGAATAATTCTTCTTTACATGTCAATTATGAAGTTTTCTTGATGTTTTTGAATGCTTTAATAGGTTTATAATTTCTTAATGAATTTGTAAATAACTTTAGAATTTTTTAAATAAGGTACACATGAAATTTATCCTATAACATTAATATACACACAAAAATTAAATTTTTTAGTTAAATTGTTGAGGTATGAGCTTAAAAATGATTAAAAATTAATTTCAAATTTATTCTAATAAATTAAAATAGTTAGTGAAAATTTTCATGAAAATTGAGTTTTTGCAATTAAAATTATTAAATAAAAAATATTTTAACTTCATTGCATAGAAAATTTGAGTTTTAATGATTAATTATTGAAGTACTGAGTAGGGATATAATTAGAGAATGATATATAACATGTCTTGGTATTATTCAAGGATATTTCATAAGAAGTAGACAATTGAAAAATATTTTATTGTGTGAAAAACATATAAATAATTTTCATGAAACAATTAGTTATTTATCCATTCTATAATAAAAGATTTATTATTTGAGTGTTATTTCATCTAATTGATGGAGAAGATTTATATACATGATCAAGAGATATTACACAAATTGGGTGTTGAATTTGGATCATAAAAAAAGTGCGGCTCTATAATTTGGAAAATGAAATCACATAACTTCATGCACAAAACACATGACCATGGAATATTTATGTGGAATTATTTTTATGAATTATTGACCAACATTAAAATATTATAATTAAGATTTATTTAATTATTGGTCAAAATCTTTTGAAAATTGATTATAAAATTAATTATTGATTATTTGATTCAAAATTTGAATATATGTAAGATGAAATTTATTTTGGGAGATGTGTGGGGATTTAAATGCCCAAGGATTATAGATTTATCTTTGGAGATGGTTTTAGAAATTTTATTATGAATGGATAAATTTTAATTGGTCAATATCTATGGATTTAATTGATTAAATTGGTAAAAAAAATTATAGAAAAATATGGGAAAAATATTTTCATAATTCAAGTTAAAGAAATCAACAATAGACCTTTTTTCAGAAAATAAAATTATGAATTATTTTTTATGAGTGTTTATCAATAATTCATGAAAATAAAAAGGAATAAGTTATTGAGGAACTCATGAGAAAGAGTGTGATCATATGTTGATCAACAATTGAAGGCTCAAGAGAAAAACATTGTTAAATAATCATTGATCAAGTAAGATAATGATTCATTAAATTAAAACATATGATCATGTAATATTTTCATGGAATTATTTTTGTGAAGTATCAACTAACATTAAATAATGAGAATGAATATTTGTTGAGTTATTGGTATAAATATTTTTTAAATGTATTATAAAATTAATTTATGATTATTTCATTCAAAATTTGAATATATAAAGGCTGGAATATATTTTTAGAGATGTACTGGAATCTAAATTCCCAAGTATTATAGAGTTATTATAAGAAATTGGGTTTTCACTTAGGTATGGATCCTTTTAAATTTGGTCTAAATCATTATTTTTTTACCTAATATAGATTCCTAAAGAGTTTATAAAGGTCATAAGGGTGTCTGAGGCTTCTACAAACCTCGGAACCCCATCTGGTGGAGAAAAACATTGGGCTACACAGTTAGTAAAAATTATGTGACCCAACCTGCATGGTCTCTGCTAATCATATGGGGTTGGATAGTGGGGTGAAGTAGGGCGCATGGTTTTTCTTAACCATGTGTGAGGGGTCGCATTCCCATGCAATAATTCTACAGTTTTTAATGGAGGTGATTTGCATAGTTGGCCAAACCCAAGTTTTAGGGTGAAATGACCATTTTCCATTAATGGTATGTTTTAACTCATCCTCTCCCTCTCATTTCTCTCCATTGGACAAAAAGGGCTCCCCTCTTCCCCTTTTAGCTCCTTTGAAGCCTCTCTGATAGTTTTTTATCCTAGATCATCATCCAAACTCTGATTTTATCCCCATTTGTCACATTGTATGTACATCGGTAAGATCTTGATTCCTTTTTAGTCATTATTCATTTATCTTTCTCTCAATGGAGTTATTGAGGTGCAGTCTCGTATGCCCTATTTTTAGGGAGTTGATCAATTCTTTAGATCTCTTCCAATCCAAACTAAATTAAAGGTTTATACTGGATGAGGAGAGTCATACGATACTAAGGTAGGTGGTCTATAACTTATCCCTCAAGATTCATCATTTTATAAATTGTCGTGTGTGTACATCGATTTCATCGAGCATTTCCTATTTAATTCATGTGCCTTTATTATAGTCATTATAACCATATTATAAGACTCTTGTTAAATACGTTATCTAATTTCATAGGTTAAATCTTCAACCAGCCACCCAAAGTAGGGTGTTTCCCTTAATTATAACTTTTGGGGTTTGTTAAGTGCGTATGCGCCACTCTTCGGGTGTGATTTTTCTTGACCTTGCTAATGGTAAGTTCTCCTTTAATTAAATTACTATTGAATTAGTTTTTAATTATCCCTTGAATATGTTAGTGTCACTTGACCCTATAAGGTAAGTGTTCTACTTAAATAATGAATGTTGAAATTGTAAAATTGGAAAGTATACTACGTATATGATTTGGCCTAATTGAATGTAATTTAATGACTTGGTTTCATGTTCATGCCACACCTTTCCATGATTGATGGCAGGAATCAGAGTGAACCTAAATGATTGAATATGATATATACAAATTAATAAATGGTTGCATGTCCTTTAACCTTGTCACGCTAATGAAAGGTATGGAATAAACCCTTTGAATTATTAAATGAAATGAATATTACATGGTTTTAATTAATTTAATGAATCAATTATAACATTCCTAATTTTAAATGGACCTTGACTTTATTATAGGAGTGGTCAGACTCGATCTAGCCTTAGATTCTCAAGGGAATACCTTGAGCACTCGTGGATGCCATTCTGATTCGAGGATATCAGTTTCAAAGGGTGAGACCCACCTAGGAACTCGATACTTGTCTACTAGTGGATGTCTAGTATGACACTATTGGATCCATCCATTATCACTATAGAATTACTTAAATCTATCATGATGTATATAGACATGAGGTACCATGGTTACATCCATCGGTCCTAGTCATTGCTTACATGTTTTACCTTGGATGAGATCCTTGGACTTGGATAGAATTATTATTGTGGAATGCCTTGGGAGATACCCCTTGGATTAAACTATTACCCCTTAGATAGGGTACAGGTTACTATTGAGTTGGATTGACCCCTAAGGTCATGGATGTCTTGGCTATTTCCTTGGATCCCTTTAATTGTTAATATCATTACAGAATTCCTTATTATATCTTGGATCCTTCATCATTATTATTATCATTTTAGGATGTCAGTGTTGGTTATAACTCACGTGACTTGAATATATAAACTAAAGCTTAAATAATTAATGAAATTATTATATTTTTAGACACCCACTAAGGCTGAAGCGGGTACTTGGGTATTTAGGTTACTGTATTGAATTACTTTCATATATGCATGCTTGTACATTGTTTCAGTTTATATTACATGGAATGGATGTTATAGACATCATTGGCGGTGGCCTACTAAGAGTTATCTCACACCCTATCCATCCTACCATTGGTACCTGATAAGATTACATGTATGTAGGTGTTGAAAAAGGGAATCATCCCACCTTGGACACCTAATAATGCTTACTTGCATTATGATGGATCTTGGTAGCAGATGACCAGGACAGGTCTTGGGATGATGAATATTTTTTAGTTTCTTTTTTATAACTTTTTATAGCATGTATTTTATACTAATTTGTATAATTTTTTTCCAGTTTTCTAAACACATGAGATATATCATCAGTTTCTTGAGTATTGTTACCAGTTGTTCAGTTATTCAGTATTTGTGTTTGCTTCTATTGTTCCATATGTTAACTTATATTACTTCTACTATTTACTTTCCATTTCATCTATCTATTGTGCTACACTCTGATAATAAGGTAATAGGATTTCCTTGGAAACACCCTAGGACCTTGTTTCAATTCAGTAGCCTCTGGTGTTAAGGGAGATGCGCTTGAGTCCATATGGCCAACCGAGCTCAGGGGCACCTTTGAGTGACACCCAAGTTCTGGACATCAAAAAGTGGTATCAAAGTAGGTCTCTTTATTTACTATTTAGAGACAATATACTGAGGATTATTAATGTTTGGAACTTTGTTGTAATTCGTGATTGGGCATATCTTACCCATGTGCGAGGTAATGTCGAGTTTCCTAGAATTATAATTGTTGTTCTGCTTTTGCCTATTAATGTTGATATCATTTCACCATTGGGTGATGCACATGTTGTGTTGTGGTTATTGTTTTTATTTTCATTATGGGTTTCATTTCATCCTTGGCCCGATGATATGAGGGCAAGGATCATTATTATATGCATCATCATAGGAACCTAGAATTCACATTCCATGCATAGTGACATTCCATATAGGTGCATTTCACTACTTGAATTGCTTATTTTTCTTGTGATTGTTGAGTGAGCCTTGTTTATATATATATATATATATGTTTGTGATACATTTTTGTTGTGATTGAGTGATTACTAGTTTCAATTCATGAGGTGTATGGACCCTTTTGGGTTAGAAAGGGTAATTTAGCAAGTCGATCCATTAGAATAGAATTAAATGGGGGTCAATTTTAGTGATAAGGTGTATGGTCCATGATTCACTAGGAATGGAGATCCATTTTAAATGAACCTTGACATACTAAAATAAGAAAATGTAAAATATAAAGGTGAAACTTGACTTATAAAATGAAATGGTTTCCAGTAAATGAATAGGCAAAGTATTATTGACATTTCACTAACTAGAACCCCTGTAAGTTAAACAAGAAAAATTATCAGTTCCTAGCCTTATAAGCAGGTAGTTGGGGTAGTATACCATGGGTAGTGATCCCTTTCCTTTCATTCATCTTTCTCTATTATTATCTATCTATTTAAATCTTTTTCTGAGGTGTGTGATTGGCATTTTTAGACCAATTCCACCATGACGCCATCATGTTGTGCGCCAAGAGGGTGGCAATGACCATACTTCAGACATGGTGGGGCCAAAACCGCCAGCCTTACTGCCAGGTGTTCCACTTGAGTCACTTCCTTTTATACTTGATCTGGGCACTGACACTCAAATTTGTGAGAGTTTTCTAAGTTTGATGTAGTCCATGCATGGTGCTCCATGACCTACACCTATGACGGCTGATCTAACCCATGAGTTCCAGCAACAGCATCCTCCCAAATTCTAGGGGGATTGCAGTTCATAAGCTATTGAGTCTTGTCTAGAGAAAACCCTATCAATATTTGATCATCTAGAGACACCTCCATAGCTAAGGGTTAATCTTGTTGTGTATATGTTGCATGATTCATCCAAGCACTGGTTGGATGTGATTAACTAGGGTGGTCTCTATCAGGGCATGATTTGGGATAAATTTTAGACTAATTTCTATGATCAATTATTTCCTCAGATGTTGAGAGCTTACTGATCCAAATATTCCATGCATCTGGAGTAGGGTGTTATGTCAGTTATAGAGTATTTAGTGCGTTTCACTGAGTTACAATGCTTTGCACCGCTTCTAGTTGGTGATGAGATTTTGTGTACTAGACACTTCAATGATGGTCTCCAGTATACCATCCATACTTAGGTGAATGTCTTTATTCTACCTACATTCTTTGAAATAGTCAATCAGGCTCTTATCACCGAGCACAACCAGAGGGAAGGTGATAATTCCGAGCATAGAGGATCAATTATTAGGAAGACCAATAATTCTTCCAGTAGCAGAAATCGATCCCTCAACATTTCTCATCAGGGCAGTGGAATCTAGAGTACCCGCATAGGTATCTTTGTGGTGTGCCATCAGTGTAGGCGACATGATAATCTGAAGCCTTAGTGTGATAGAGACCCTATAGATTATCAGACTTGCATCCATGGTATCCAGACTTCATATTATCAGTGGCACCGATAGAGCAATCCTGGTTGGGGTAGTCTAGTTGTAGCATGGGGTCACGGATCAGGTCAGTTTCATGCATTACAACCGATACCCAAGGATCAGAGTGCATGACTATTTACAGTACGAGGTATTATTCTAGTATCAACCACTATAGTATCTGCTTTATTTGATACATGTGCTTCACACTCCTTCATCTCTGTATCTATCATAAAAAGTATCGGGGTAGAAATATAGTATTACTTTGGTTTAATGCCCATGGATACACTTTTGGGAGTACAGTTAGAGGGAATACACCAATGTAGGGGTTTTCCCCTTGATATAGGTAGATACCCTTTCTTGTGAGACCTCTTTATTCTCAAAATGATAGGCTTTGATGTCGTTCTCAAGATGGATTAGTTGGTTTTGTATCACACCTTTGTAGAATGATATCATCGTAGGGTATTGTTTACATCACTAGAGAGAATTAGTTATCTACACAAGGGTAAGTGGATTTTCCAGGTTAGTAGAGCTGGACTAGGGCATCATGGGCTAGGTTTAGTGACCGATCAGACATTTAATCTCTTCTTAGAGGATCAAGTACATCATGTTGTGTCACGAACCGAATCTGGTCTCCATCAAAACTGGCACCAAACCTGGCCCGTGACAAGGTCCGAAGGGAGTTACCTATCCCCATGGGATGGCACAAATTCTAGGGTATCATTTATTTTGGTTTGGTAATGATTATCCCGAATATGGAAGCATAAAACATCAAAGCCAATCGATAAATCGAAACTAAAAAAATCATACCAAGCAAGGTTTATAAAAAATACAGAACTGAATACATATGTTTAAACATTGAATAAGTGGTAAAAATATGAAAAAAATAGTATAAAAATAGTCCCAATTACTCCACACGACAAGGGTTCATCACCCACAAGCCATCTCCACAACGTCGCACCATGGATGGGAACTAACACCCCGAACCGTTATCACCCAAAGCCTTTCCTTTACCTGTGTCAAACATAATCAAGTCTAGTTACACCCAAGGGGTGTAATTAGGGTGTGATCCTAATAACAGTAGTATAATACCCAAATATTCCAAATATTATTCAATATAAGGTGAAAAGCATGCAGTTTTAATATGTAAGGAAAAACAGTGATAAATTCCAAGAGGTGCAACTTTCAATTATAAACAGTTTTCAAAGTAAAACTTTCATAATGTTAACACATTTAAATAAGAAATGTTATATACTATAATGTACATCCAAAAACACCCTAATACAAGGGAAAATGCCACAAATACAATGAGCACCAAAATTAGGAACACCACTAGGCACTAGATAGTCTCGGGCCCTATGTACCTCGTACCTCAGTGTAAAATATCCATGTCACAATACTTTCCCATACACGAGCCACTACTATAGAACATACGCATAACCCATTGGTCCCAAAATATCATCTATATAGTTTAGTTGGAGTTTTATTTATCCAAAATGCTAAGTGAAACAGGGACAAAACCCATCCGGATCACTAGCGCACTAATACATATCTGCCCTCCTAGGTACCCGGGTTTCCCCCTTTGTGCTCAAACCACTTTCACATGATACCAAAATTAATTATTACATAAACATATCAGTTATGGTAATAACCAAATCAAAACAGTATCTACACATTTTTTTCACCACTTACACCACTCAATAAAACCTTTAGAATTTCAATAAAACAACTTCACAAAATTTAACAATGCTTTACACACAAAATCCCTTTAAAATCCCACTTTGAACACAATGGGCATACCTATATTCACCAAAAAAGAATTTTCAGGTCCCAAAAAATTTCTATAAACCCATTACATGAGTTATAAAACAACCCCATTTGACATAACATAAAATAGACATGTAAAAACACCCAATTTAACACAAAATTGGTGCCTAAAAATAATTTGCTCAACAAACATCACCAAAACCAGATTTCTCAGCACATATAATGGATTATAAGTGTGTTAAAAATAGAAATTCATCAAATATAACTCATCTAGCATTGATTACCCATGTAATCACCTACCAAAAGTGTCAAAAACCTCAAATCTATGTGCGAAAGTTCAACCGCACCACCTCCGCACCACAAAGAAGTTAAAATAGACCTAAAACCAGAATTTCATACCATGAAACACAAGATAAAACCCTAGTTTAGAAACCCTAATTTCTGGATATTAGGAACTTCAATAATAGGAGAAGAAACCCTAAGCAAATGGGAGCAAGAAGGAAACCCACTTACTTGGGGGATCTTGAAGAAATCTCACACAATACACCAGTAGATGAATTTCCAAATATCCAAAAATGAAATTGAGGTTCTAAAAAGGATGAGGAGGTAATTTAGGAACTATAATGGGGGAAAATAGTGATAAATTAAGGAGTTGTGAAGGAAACAAATTACCTCTTCAAATCTGGACGATTTGAGAAAGCTTGAGAAGATTTTCCCTAATCTGTGATGGAAATGAGATCCAAAGAGGGATAAGAGAAGTTGGGGTAATTACTAGGGATGTTTTATTATATTGGGAGGTATAATCACCAAAAAAGAGTAAAAAATGAATAATTTATTAAATAAAGGAAATTTGTTTTTAAAAATAGAAATGGGCTTATGGGGTGGCCCAATTCCTTAAATAAAAACCCAAATCCACCATGATTATAGATTCATAAAGGTTACAAATTAATATGGTGGTGTTAATAGGTTACAAGAGGACATTTTGGAAGTGGAATAGGTTCAAAATATTGAAAAATTAAAGAGTTATAAAAGAAAAAAAATTGGTTTTTAAATCTTGAAATGGGCTCACGGTTTGGCCCAAATCATGAAAACTCACTCGTTCATCCAAAAATGCATGGTAAACCCACAAAACAAAGAAATAATAGAAATTAAATGAAAAATATTTTAAAATAAGTCATGTATGTGACAATTCTCCCCACCATGAAAGACTTTCCATCCTGGAAAGTCAACCTGAAGCTTAATCAGAAAACAAGAACGGGTACTCTTTCTCAACCCATGACTTCTATTCACATGTCTCATTTGTATCATTACCATGCTTACTAATAACCTGAAGCACCTTTTCTTGTAAGTCCACTATTCTCACTAGCCGCTCAAAAATAGATAAATTAGTCTCTATATCCAACTCCTACCAATTCAGTACATTGGATGGATCCGGGTTGTATTTATTCAACTGGGAGACATGGAAGATGTCATGGATGGATGCCAACTAAGAAGGTAATGCCAACCTTTATTCCACCTTTCTAATATGCTCAGTGATCTCAAAAGTTCTGATATACCATGGAGTCATCTTACCTTGCTTTCCCAATCGATGATAGCCCAGACGAGGGGAAACTTTCAAGAATACCCTATCACCCACAGAAAACTCTAGGTCTCAACGCCTCTGGTAAGCATATGATTTATGATGACTCTGAGATTTCAATAAGTGATTCCTGATCAACTTGACCTTCTCAGATGTCTCTTGCACTAGAATCATCCCCAGTAGTGAGGTCTCACCTACCACATCCCAACATAGGGGGGACCGACAAGGCTGGCCATAGAGCGCCTCAAAAGGAGCCATTAGAATCGAGGATTGGTAAATGTTATTATAAGAAAACTCAACCAATACCGAATGGATATCCCAGTAACCTCCAAAGTCCAGAACACATGCACGGAGCATGTCCTCCAAAATATGGTTTGTCCGTTCTGTGTAACCATCCATTTAAGGATGGTACGCTGTGATCATCTTGATCTAAGACCCCAAGGCCTTCTGAAGGCCTTCCCAATACCGAGAATTGAAACGGGGGTCTCTATCTGAGACAACTGTTGATGTCACACCATATATCCTTACCACCTTCTAAAGATACAAACGGACCAACTCATCCACTTTAGCTATATATCTAATCGGAATGAAGTGGGATGATTTGTTCAGATGATCAATCACCACCCAAATGGAATTCTTACCCCGAGGTGTACGAGGAAAGCCAATAATGAATTACATGGCGACCCCATCCCACTTCCTGGTGGTAATGGGTAACGGCTGGAGAGAAAACTTAAAGGCCTTTGATGCTCTGTTTTCACCTGCTAGCATGTGTAGCATCTCGAAATGACGTCTACGATGTCTCATCTCATACCAGGCCACCAGAACTGTTGACAGACATCATAATACATCTTGGTGGAACCCATATGGACATCCCACTAAGATTGGTGGTTATCCTACATCACCACCTTTTGTAGAGATAATGACACTACTGAATGGCCCTTGAAGCACAAAATGCCCTCAGGAGTCGACGACCAATCAGAGGACGTCTCCCCACCATGAAGAAACCACTTAGACCGCTGACAAAGCTCATCACTAGGCTGTTCCCACTAAATCAACTCCAAGAGAGAAGGATTCAACTGAACACTCTCTAAGAACACACCCCCATTTTTCTATCTGGTCTCCACATGCATCTGAGCAAAGAGCCCCATCAAAGTCCACTCGTCATTGGAATTCCTCAAAGCCTGCATTGGAACTCTTCTGCTCAAGGCGTCGGCCACCATGATACCCTTTCCTAGGGTATAGAAAATGTCAAAGTCTAACCCCTGGAAGTACTCGATCCAATGATGATACCTCAAGTTGAGGCCTTCTACGATAAGATATAGTCCAAGATTTTGTGATCAGAGTAGACCAAAAACTTCTCCCCAAAGAGGTAGTGACACCAAGTCTTCAAAGCGTGCATCATAACTGTTAACTCCAAGTCATGGGTCGGGTAATTCTTTTCATGTGGTTGGATTTAGAGAGATCCATACACCACCATGTGATCATTCTGCATAAGCACACACCCAAGACCCATACCTGATGCATCACAATACACCACAAACCCCTTTCCAACCTCTGGAAAAAACAAAATGGGGGAAGTAGTCAATCACCTATTCATCTCATCAAATGAATCCTGACATTATAGTCCCCATACAAACTTTACCACTTTCTGGGTGAGCGTGTTCATCGGTGAAGCAAGCCTAGAGAAATCCCAAACGAATTGCCTATAATAACCAGCCAGGCCAAGGAAACTCCTAATCTTGAACACATTCTTCAGTTGGTCCCATGACATGACCGCACTGATCTTCTCGAGGTCCACTAAAACCCCCTGTTCTGAGATCACATGCCCTAGAAATTTCACTTCCATGATCCAGACGGTGCATTTGGGCAACTTTACATAAAGGCAATGCTCTCGCAAGGTTCCCAAAACAATCCTCAAGTGATGTTCATGTTCCACCTTAGAGCCAGAGTATACTAGAATGCCATCCATGAACACCATGAAAAAAGAATCAAGATATTGATGGAACAACATGTTCATGAGTTCCATAAAGATCATTGGATCATTGGTCAATCCTAAGGGCATGACCAAGTACTTGAAGTGGTCGTACCTAATTCGGAAGGATGTCTTTGGGATATCTGCCTCTCTCACCCTAAGTTGATGATAGCCTGAATGAAAGTCAATTTTTGAGAACCGCTTTTCCCCATTCAATTGATCGAACAAATCATCTATTCTATTAAAATGGTATTTGTTCTTAATTGTTACCTTATTCAGCTTCCGGTAGTCAATGCACAACCGAAGGGATCCGTCATCCTTTTTCGTGAACAACATAGGTGCGGCCCAAGGAGAGACGCTCAGTCAAATGAATCATTTGGATTATAATTCATCCAGTTGTATATTTAATTCCATCATCTTGGTGGGGGACATGCTATATGAGGGAAGAGATATCGGTTGTGTTCTCGGTGCCAGATCAATCGAGAACTCCACATCCTGCTTCGGGGGAAAACTTGAAAAATCATTCAAAAATACCTCTAAAAAATCATCAACTGTAGGAGGTAGTTTTCCATTAGGATCATGACTATCATCCTCTATCATGAGCGATGATAATTGAAAAAAAATGTATCCCAACTCTGAGAGTGGAGGTCCCGCACAACTCGACCAAGGATCTCATTCCCCATGAATAACCTGACGACTCCCATCTGGTGTTGTGAAACTAAATAGTCACCTATAGAAATCGATGTGCACCTGGAAGTGTACTAACCAATCCATGCCAAGTGTTATGTCAAATAGATCTATATCTAATACCAATAGGTCCCACTCCATCTCAACCCTTGACACGGAAAGTGAAAATGACGAGCACCTGAGACCATGCTCCTTTTTTTCCCAGCGGCGTCACCAACTCCATCACAAAAGACAACAACTCGTTTGTAAAATTTAGTGTGTCCAAAAAATGGGTAGAAATGAATGAAATAGAGGCACCAGTATCAAAAATAGCAGGATATATATAAGATTCAATCAAAATGGTACCTCGATCTATCGACGGTCCCGCCTTTGATCCTACTAGTGCATGATCTACCATATGGAGATGTCTGGTCTCTGCCTGAGGATGACCGCTAGTCTTTCATTGTGCCCTGAACTGGATCTACCTAGAAGATGACCCAAACCTACCACAGCGACCACCAAAATGAGATCCCCCTATCCTTAATGGGTCAGACTGATCTGGAACTCCTCTTAAAGCCACTGACCCTGCCCCCCTCAGAAGTGGACATGCCACCCCACAAAAGTGATGCAAGTGACCCATACCTTCACATTGGTAGCAGGGATTTAGAGGAAGTTGGAATGCTGGTTAGATGTGCCCAGGACTCCCACACTGGTGGCACATGACTGATATTGCATCAGAATCCACGGATGAAAACTACCTAGAAGAGTGGCCTGAACTACCACCTTTCTTCTTCACATATTCCTCCTGATTCCTTTTTTTCTTTAAAGAGTTGCCACTACCCACTACTAATACTGATATAGAGAAACCATCCCTTCCTTTATGGTCAATATACACCATGCACTCCTGATCAACCACCTGATCATAGGTCCTCATCTTAAACACGAAAACCTCAGAGTATATCTTTGGTCACAAGCCTTTCTCAATCCTCTGGGCCTTTGCTTGTTCATTCGAGACAATTTCAGGAGCATACCAAACCAAATCAGTGAAACGGTTGGCATACTCCATCACATAAAGATTCCCCTAAACAAGGTCCATGAACTCTTGGGACCTGGCATATTCCAAGACTTCGGGACAATACTGTTCATTGAATATGGCCTTGAAATCTCCCCAGCACATCTTCTCTGTAAGAACCCGGTTCTTATTTTTGAGGTATGGGTTTCTCCTTTTTTTACTTTTCCTTAAGTGTTTTTGAGAAAATATGGAAAATGGAAAACAATGCTAAATTTTGAAAACTACACGCCATGTACTTTGTCCACACACCGTGTACTTTTGGCCGTGTTGGGATGAGTACACGGGGCGTGTAGCCTTGTCAGTGACGAGGGGTGTAGGAACCGACTACACACCGTGTAGTGGTACCTTACACGCCGTGTAGTCAGTCGGCAGGCTTGAATAGTACGGCGGTGGAGTCGCTGCCAGCTGGGTGATAGTACACGCTGTGTACTCAGGTCGACAGGTGAACAGTGTGGCGGTGCCGCCAAGTGAACAGTTAAATGAAAGAAGTACACATCGTGTACTCAGAAGTACATGTCGTGTACTTTGTTTTTTCATCTTAAAACAGGCAGTAGCCTCCTCTTTTGGAAGAGGAGGCGTTTGAGCCATTTTGGAGCCAAGGAGGATGGTCGGACCTTTGAAGATCTGCCGGGGTTTCGTCTGGAATCTGATTCGACTTCGGACAATCTCGTTGGAACCGCACGGGTAAGCCCTTTCTCTTCCTTAAGTTGTTCTTACCAATTATTCCCCTAATGTAAGTTATTTGTGTTTAAGTGGGTTTTGTTCTTCGTCAGATCTACGCTGTTCTTGGGCGTTTCTGAAGTCGGCGTTCAGGTATAACATTCGTTGGTGAATAAGGTAGGTGGCTTTGTGTTTATTTTCCAACTATCGTGCGTTTTTGTGTGTTTTTGTGCCACGAACCCATGTTGGGGTGTCGTGTGGCTGAGTCCATTGCTATATTTTATGCCTAGAATTGCATAGGTGATTAAATTATGATAATAAAATGTTGGTTGGGATCATTTCTTGGATCTGAAACCACCTCGGGGGTGTGTTTCTCTGTTTAGCCATTTGGCCAGGATACCCAAGGGTATGCCTTAAATGTATTAATTATAGAATTTTCTTGAGAGTAATTGTTTGTTTACTGCATCTTGATATATTGGGCATGGCCCGATTACCTGTTTATCCTGAGGGCGTTGTTGTGATTAGCCTGTGGGCACTGCACTTCTTAGCTTGAGGGAAGTAGTTATTTCAGCCTGAGGGAAACTTCTTCCGTGTCTGTGGGCAGCTGACTCTGTGCCTGTGGGCGACACTACCTAGGCCTGAGGGAAAAACTCTGTTATGCTTGAGGGCAGATTCTTGTGTTGGATACTCGTTACCTGAGGGTAGGAGTTTACGTGTCTGAGGACACTAGTTGTTTACTTAGAAATGCACTGTGGTGATTTATTATATAAAATGGATTAACTGAATAATTAAATGGAAATTTAACTGTTAAGTTAGTTACTTTGTAGAACTGCTTACTTTATTTCATTTTACCACTGCACACTATTGTTGAATGCTTACACGCAGTTGGGCACGGGCCTTTGGTGGGTTCCTACTGAGATATATTTCTCACACCCTGTTTGGGTCACACTTTTAGGCCCAAACAGATTACATTGTTGCAGGCATGGATAGGGGAAAGAGTCCCTATACAGGTACTTGACTATTGTTGTGGAGTAGGAGGGCATGGAACCGATCCTAGGCTCGCGATGCCGCTGCCAGTTGTTTTGATTTATTTTGCTGTATTCTGCTATTTGTTGTACTGTACTAATGTATAACATATTTTGGCTGCTTTCTTAGAACTTGAAACATGTAGCATCATCATTTATATATGACTGATGTATTTTATTTTAGTTGTGTATGCTTTCTGCTTCTGCTGTTGTTTTATGTCTTATTTTGTATTCCGTTGCGCTACACTTTGACAAATGAGGGCATAGTTTCCCCACTATCAGACCTGGGCCCTCGATGCTAGTCGGCAGCCTCTAGAATTTGGGGAAATTCCCTTGAGGTCGCGTGGCGAACTGGGTTCGGGGCACCCGTTGCGTGGCACCCGGATCCGGGACGTTACAAAGTGGTATCAAAAGGTGTTTCTTTTCTTTGACTTACTATTTGGAGCCATAGTCAGGGATAGGATAGAACGGTAGTTGGTAATAAGTTGTGCCCAGGCGTAGCTTACCCGTGTACAGGGAAAAGCCAGTCTACCTCGTATTTTGCATTCTTTTGATTTTTCAATTTTACGGTTGATATGTTTTCACCGTTGGGTGACGCACTTGGATTGTTCTGGTTATATTTTATCTGTGGGTTATATTTAATTGCAACCCGGTGAGATGAGGTTATGCCGTCTCATGCATCATATAGGCACATGCTAGGTATCACATTCCATGCATAGTTTCCATGCCATGTAGGTGCATTAGAATTTGCATGTTGTTGTGATAGTAGTTGTGCTAGAAAATCATGTTGTTGTGATAGCTGCTTGATAAATACCTGCCTTGTGATATGGTGTTTTTGTTAGAGCATGTTTATAGAATGGATTCCAAACTTTGGTTTTTGGGGAGTATGGGCCCCCATGGACCAGAATTTGGTGGATCATTGACTGTTTGTTGGTTATAACACATATAAGATGTCAAACTTTGATTCGTGGGGAGTATGGGCCCCCACGGGTCGGAATTTGACACTTAGGTGTTGTTTTCAGTATTTTCTGGGTTCTGGGGAAGTTTCTGAGGCATACTGTCTGGAAACCCAGTATACACGCCGTGTAGTACTTTATACATGTCGTGTATGTTCTTCTGTTCGGGAATAAAAATGAACTTTTTTAGTACACGTTGTGTACCCGGAGTACACGCCATGTAGTCTCTTCCCGTATCATAAACCGTGTGGGCGGCGACACGGGGTAGGGAAGGGCTTGGGTAAAACACACCGTGTAGTTTTGTGCATGTCTTGTCGTATTGACCCAGAGTTCGACCGTGTAACTAACAACACGGGCCGGTGAACTCCTTCACAGAACACGTCGTGTCAATGATAAACATGCCGTGTAGTGTGACCTGGGGACTCGGCCGTGCAACTAACAACACGGGACGGTGTCACCTCCCTTTAAACATGTTGTGTACCTGTGGGACACACTGTGTAGTTTGGTCTGAGGACAGACCGTGTGGAGTTAAGTCGAGTAGTCGGCCATGTCACAGATGACATGGGCAGTTGGAAAATAACACCATACACGCCGTGTAGATTAAATACACACCGTGTTGTTTTGTTTAACGGGAGTCGTGTGGCATAGCCATGTCGAAGGACCCGAACAGGGGAAGGGAAGTCAAGTACACGCTGTGTAGTCAGTGTACACACCGTGTAGTCTTTTTTTTACAATTTTGAATGTCTTATTCCTCTTTTTTTCCTTGTGGTTCCTTCGCTTTTTTGTCATAATAATTTTGAATATGAGGCTTGCTTTTGACCTTGTAGTGTCATGCCGCCTAGACGACCATGAGTTGTTCTCCAGGAGAGCAACGACAATTATACTCCGAAGATGGTGGGCCATGGGCTACCAATTGATCCTATGGTAGAGCCAGATGCGGCACCAGCTGTTATACTGGACACAGGTGCGGAGGTGCAGTTTCGTGAAGGTTTTATGCGGTTTATACAGACCTTTCAGGGAGCATCGCAGGCTGCTACATCTATGGCTGAGTTGACTCATATCTTCTAGTAGCAGCATCCACCTATGTTTTCAGGGGATGGCAGACTGCAGGCTGCGGAGTCTTGGCTAGGATCGATGTGGACTATTTTTGAGCATCTTGAGACGCCTCCAGGGCGGAGGGTCAAGCTCGCGACTTACATGCTGCGTGATTCCGCCAAGAGGTGATGGGATGTTACCACCCAGTCAGAGCATCACAAGGACATGGTGTGGGAAGACTTCCAGACAGTCTTTTATGACTTTTTCTTTCTTGAGACGCTGATGGAAGATAGAGCTAGAGATTTCATGAATCTGCAGCAGGGCGCTATGTCAGTAATGGATTATTCTACTCGTTTTACAGAGCTTCAGCACTTTTCACCCATGATGGTGGGTGATGAGACATTGAGAGCCAGACGCTTTGAGGATGGTCTTCAGTATGATATCCGAGCACTGGTGAATGTTTTCAGGTTGCCTACTGTACACGTTATTGTAAACCAGGCGTTGATTACAGAGAGGAACCTGCGGGAATCAAATGGTGTGGTCCAGGGCAGTTCAGCACTAGTTACTGGTGTTATTTCTGCTGGAAAGAGGAAGTGACAGATGGACTTCTCTCAGGGCAGCATTACCAGTCAGAATAATGCTTCAGGTGGCCAGGTTATGTGCTACCAGTGTGGTAGGGAGGGGCACAAGAGACTGCAGTGTCCACGAGACCCAGTGAAGTGTCGAGCCTGTAGTAAGATGGGTCATCTGCAACGCTTTTGCAGGGCGTTTCCACCAGTGGCTAGGGAGAGGGGTTCTGTGCAGACTCCACGTGCGGGAGCAGGACCAGTGGCTTCTTACTAGTTTGGGAACTGGAATACGTCAGGGAGTGCAGGCAGAGATGGTGGTCATGGCCGTGGTAGCCAGACACCAGGATCGCAGAGGCAGCAGGGCGGGACAGCGCAGGGTAGCCAGGCTATGTCGCAGGGCCGCGGCACTGGGCAGGCATATGCAGTGCAACAGACCCAGCAGGAGCAGGATCCCGGACCTTTTACAGTCATAGGTACTATTCTAGTAGCTTCTGTCTTGTCTTTAGTACTTTTTTATACGGTTGCTACGCATAGTTTCATATTTGTACCCATTGTGGAGAGCCTTGGTCTCGGTGTTTCTTCTTCTTCTGATATCGTGACACTAGACACTCCATTGGGGACTATAACGGCTAGTGTGCGTCAGTGCAAAGAGTGTCCCCTTGAGGTTGGTGGGTGTCACTTCCTTTGGGACCTCTATGTCTTGGAGATGACGAGTTATGACTTCATTCTCGGGATGGACAGGTTGGTTCCCTTTTGAGCCTTTGTAGACTGCTATCGTCACAGGGTGTGTTTCATGTCACCAGAGGACAGAGAGTTTCTATACAAGGGCGAGTGGGATGTTCAGGCGAGTCGAGCTGGACCAGAGCATCATGGGCGAGGTGGAATCACAGCCCAGATTTTGAGCTTATATCTAGATGACCAGGGGACTTGTCAGACGGATTTCCCTCCAGTTGTCGATCATTTCAGGGATGTCTTCCCGGACTACTTTTCAGGTCTACCTCTAGAGCATGAGGTGGATTTCTCTATTGAGCTTGTGCCAGGATCAGCACCGGTGTCCATTCCTTCTTATAGGATGGCCACACCTGAGTTGCAGGAGCTCAAGAGGCAGTTAGAGGAGCTGCAGGCGAAGGGTTTTATCTGACCCAGTACTTCTCCTTGGGGTTCTCCAGTCCTTTTTGAGAAGAATGCGGATGGTACCCTTAGGCTTTGCATGGATTATCGAAAGCTAAACTAGTTGACGGTTAAGAACCGATATCCCCTACCGAGGATAGATGATCTGTTTGATTAGCTTCGTGGAGCACGAGTGTTCTTGAAGATTGACTTGAGATTCGGATATCATCAGCTGTGCGTTAGACCATATGATATACCTCTCATAGCTTTCAGAAGCAGGTATGGTCTATATGAGTATACGGTTATGTCGTTCGGACTGACGAACGCGCCAGTAGTTTTCATGGATCTGATGAATCGTGTGTTCTATCCTTATCTTGATTCTTTTGTGGTAGTATTCATGGACGACATCTTGGTGTACTCTCACACTCGACACGACCATGCCACCCATCTTGAGATCATGTTGAGTACACTGATGGAGCATCGGCTATATGCTAAGCTCTCAAAGTGCCACTTTTGGATGGACCGGATTCACTTTCTGGGTCACATCATCTCAAAGGCAGGAGTTGCAGTAGACCCAGAGAAGGTGAGAGCAGTAGAGACCTAGGAGCGTCCTAAGAACGTGTTTGAGATATAGAGTTTCTTAGGGTTGGCTGGTTACTCAGACATTTTATACAAGACTTCTCCCGCTTAGCAGCGCCGTTGACGGGTTTGACTAAGAAGGGTGTGAAGTTCTTATGGTTGGAAGCTTGCGAGATAGCTTTTCAGGACCTGAAGGGAAGGTTGAAAAAAGCACCGATCTTGATACTCCTAGAGTAGGGGAAGAGCTATACAGTTTACTGTGATGCATCAGGTATTGATCTGGGAGCAGTTTTGATGCAGGGTGATCGAGTTGTTGCGTATGGGTCTCGGCAGTTGAGGCCACATGAGAGGAATTACCCGACACATGATCTTTGGTTGGATGCAGTTGTTCATGTGTTGCACTGTTGGAGACACTATCAGTTGGGGGGCATTTTTTGGTTTTCACTGACCACAAAATCCTAAAATATATCTTTACTCAGAATGACCTGAATCTGAGGAAAAGAAGGTGGGTTGAGTACCTACAGTCCTTCAATTTTGAGCTTGCCTATACACCTGGTAAAGGTAATGCAGTAGCTGATTCACTGAGTAGGAAGACTCAGATACAGGCAGTGTAGGAGGCCAGTGGTGAGTGGAAGCTTATGGCTTTGTTCTCTGAGATGCATCTGGAGGTGCATGATAATCAGGGGAAGACTTATCTTTCCTCGTTAGCTTTGACTTCTACCCTCTTGGATAGAGTGAGGATGAGGCAGCTATCTGATTCAGAAGGCCTAGTTCTACGGGAGTCGATGGAAAGTGAGGACCCTCCTCCTAGTTGGACGATAGGCGACGATGGGGTATTGCATTTCCATGGGTGAGTATGGGTTCCATGGGATATACGCGAGGAGCTGATGTGGGAGTTTCATGCTTCAGCTTGGGAAGTTCATCCCGGGGTTACCAAGATGTACTGAAACTTGAGACGTCAGTACTGGTGGCTGGGTATGAAGAGAGAGATAGATGGGTTTGTTATGAGATGTTCCACCTATCAGCAGGTGAAGGCAGAGCATCAGAGACCAGCTGGACTGTTACAGCAGTTACCCATTCCAGAGTGGAAATGGGATGATGTCGCGATGGATTTCGTGATGGGTTTTTCGATTTCACCTCGTGGCAATGACGTTGTGTGGGTTGTTGTGGACAGACTCACGAAGGTAGCTCACTTGTTGCCGATCTAGGAGACCTTCGGTGTGGACGAGATCGGAAGGATTTATATTTGAGAGATCATACATCTACATGGGGTCCCTCATTCTATTGTTTCAGATAGGGACTCCCTCTTTACGTTTCATTTCTGGAATAGTTTTCAGAGGGCACTAGGTACTCGGGTGCTTCTGAGCACAGCATACCACCCTCAGACAGATGGTCAGTCAGAGCGGACGATACAGGTGCTTGAGGACATGTTGCGTGCATGCGTCTTAGACTTTGGGGGCTCTTTGGAGAAGCATATACTCTTAGTCGAGTTTTCCTATAACAATAGTTTTCAGGAAACTATTGATATGGCACTATATGAGGCTTTATATGGTAGGCCATTCCGATCACCTTTGTGCTGGTTAGAGGCAGGTGAGGCAGCCTTACTAGGGCCACAGCTCGTGCAGGAGACATCTGAGTAGGTCCAGTTGATTTGGAAGCGGATGGCTACTGCATAGTCTCATCAGAAGTATTATGCTGATTGCCGCAGACGACCTTTGGAGTTCATGGTCGGGGATCAAGTTTTTATATGTGTTTCGTCGAGGCTAGGACACAAGCGGATCAGGAGACAGGGTAAACTTTCACCGAGGTATGTGGGTCCATTCAAGATTCTGGAGAGAGTCGGGATGGTTGCCTATCGGTTGTAGTTACCGCAGTGGTACTGAGCCATGCACGACGTCTTCCACGTGTCTTAGTTGCGTCGCTACCATTCAGACCCATATCACACCTTTCAGCCTGAGGAGGTTGAGCTTCAGCATGATGCATCCTTTGAGGAGCATCCGATCTGTATCATTGACAGGAGCACGAAGGTTCTCCGAGGCCGATCAGTTCCTCTCGTACGGGTGCTATGGCAGCATGGCCGAGTGCAAGATGAGACCTGGGAGCGGGAGGCTGACGTACGTGCTCAGTGGTCAGAGCTGTTCTGAGCTTTATCTTCGCCACCCTTGGAAGGGAAATTTGGGGATGAATTTCTATAAGGGGGGGAGTTTGTAAGAACATGGTTCTTATTTTTGAGGTACGGGTTTCTCCTTTTTCCTTTTCCTTAAGTGTTTTTGAGAAAATATGGAAAATGGAAAACAATGCTAAATTTCGAAAACTACATGTCATGTACTTTGTCCACACGCTGTGTACTTTTGGCCGTGTTGGGATGAGTACACGGGGCGTGTATCCTTGTCGGCGACGAGGGCTGTAGGAACCGACTACATACCGTGTAGTGGTACCTTACACGCCGTGTAGTCAGTCGGCAGGCTTGAATAGTACGGTGGTGGAGTCGCCGCCAGCTGGGCGACAGTACACACTGTGTACTCAGGAGTACATGTCGTGTACTCAGGTCGACGGGTGAACAGTGTGGTGGTGCCGCCAAGTGAACAGTTAAATGAAATAAGTACATGCCGTGTACTCAGAATTACATGTCGTGTACTTTGTTTTTTCGGCTTAAAATAGGCAGTAGACTCCTCTTTTGGCAGAGGAGGCATTTGAGCCATTTTGGAGCCAAGGAGGACGGCTGGACCTTTGAAGATCTGCTGGGGGTTCATCTGGAATCTTATTTGACTTCGTACGATCTCGTTGGAACCGCACGGGTAAGCCCTTTCTCCTCCTTAAGTCGTTCTTACCAATTCTTCCCCTAATGGAAGTTATTTTCATTTAAGTGGGTTTTTTTCTTTGTCATATCTACGCTGTTCTTAGGCATTTCTGAAGTCGACGTTTGGGTATAACGTTCGTTGGTGAATAAGGTAGGTGGCTTTGTGTTTATTTTCCAACTGTCGTGTGTTTTTGTGCGTTTTTGTGCCACGAACCCATGTTTGGGTGTTGTGTGGATGAGTTCGTTGCTATATTTGATTCCTATAATTATAAAGGTGATTAAATTGTGATAATAAAATGCTGGTTGGGATCGTTGCTTGGATTTGAAACCACCCCGGGGGTGTGTTTCTCTGTTTAGCCGTTTGGCCAGGATACCCGAGGGTATGCCTTAAATGTATTAATTGTAGAATTGCCTTGAGAGTAATTGTTTGTTTACTACATCTTGATATGTTGGGAATGGCCCGATTACCTGTTTATCCTGAGGGCGTTGTTGTGATTAGCCTGTGGGCACTGCACTTCTTAGCCTGAGGGCAGTAGTTATTTCGGCCTGAGGGCAACTTCTTCCTTGCCTGTGGGCAGCTGACTCTGTGCCTGTGGGCGACACTACCTACGCCTGAGGGAAAAACTCTGTTATGCCTGAGGGCAGATTCTTGTTTTGGATACTCATTACCCGAGGGTAGGAGTTTACGTGTCTGAGGACACTAGTTGTTTACTTAGAAATACACTATGGTGATTTCTTATATAAAATGGATTAACTGAATAATTAAATGGCAATTTAACTATTAAGTTAGTTACTTTGTAGAACTGCTTACTTTATTGCATTTTACCACTGCACACTATTGTTGCATGCTTACACGCAGTTGGGCACGAGCCTTTGGTGGGTGCCTACTGAGATATATTTCTCACACCCTGTTTGGGTCATGCTTTTTGGCCCAAATATATTACGTTGCTATAGTTGTGGATAGGGGCAAGAGTCCCTATACAGGTACTTGACTATTGTTGTGGAGTAGGAGGGCATGGGACCGAGCCTAGGCTCGCGATGCCGCTGCCAGTTGTTTTGCTTTATTTTGTTGTACTCTGCTATTTGTTGTACTGTACTGATGAATAACATGTTTTGGCTGCTTTCTTAGAACTTGAAACATGTAGCATCATCATTTATATATTGTTGTTTATATTCACTTCTGTAGTTTATTTTAGTTGTGTATGCTTTCTACTTCCGTTGTTGTTGTATGTCTTATTTTGTATTCCGTTGCGCTACACTTTGACAAATGAGGCCATAGTTTCCCCACTATCAGACCTAGGCCCTCGCTGCTAGTCGGCAGCCTCTAGTGTTTGGGGAAATGCGCTTGAGGTCACATGGTGAACCGGGTTCGGGGCACCCGTTGCGTGGCACCCGGATCCGGGACGTTACATTCTCATTCTTCCCAGTTTGAAGTACTAATTCCCACCACCTACAGCTAGGACCCTCAACAAAAAGTAGGCACATTTCACCTTGATCTGCTTGGGTGTATGCAAGAACTCGAACATGTGCTCAATCTTCTCGATCTATTCCTCTGCTTCTTAGGGCTCTATGCTGCCTCGAAAAGTAAGTGGCTTGTTTTTCAGAAAATTTTGAGCTTTATCTTTTCTAGGACATGTCTCTTCTTCCCTAACAAGAATGGGAACATGATACATTTCCTGTCCTAGATCTTGGACAGTCCAGACCACAGCCTCAACTAGCCTCTGATCAATCGGTGTGGGAGAACTCTCTCTGAATTCCTCTCATGGGCGCATGTGAGCTTTTCGGGGAGGCATGTTGTTACAAAATGCATAAATCACAAAAACACTAGTCAATAACAAAATTCTGAAAATTTTAATCAAATACATAAAATATAAATAATATAAACACATTACATTAATAAAAGTGACAATTACTCCACCCCCGCCCAATGTCCACGTGTGGTCTGTAGCCGACACGTCTCAGCTGGAAGTGAAGTCAGTCTGACAATTCCAATGTCCCCTGATGACTCAAGGTCTTCCATGAGAGGTGCAGGCCAGGTACCCTACTCGCTACCAAAACCCCAAGCCCTGACAGTCCTAGATCATGTCTATCCCCACTCATCCCAAAATAGTAACATAACCTAAAAACATTGGCCTCCTCTGATACCATTTTTTCACGAACCGAATGTGGCCACCATCAAAATTGGCGCCAAACCTAGCCTATGACAAGAACCGAAGGGCGTTACCTATCCCCACGGGCTAGCACAAGTGATCGGGTATCATTTATTTTTGTTTTGGGAATGATTTACCCAGATATGGAAGAATAAAACATCAAAACCAATCGATAAACCAAAACTGAAAAATTCATACCAAACGAGGTTTATACAAAATCCAGAACTGAATACATATGTTTAAACATAGAATAAGAGGTCCAAAGAGGGAGAAGATAAGTTGGGGTCATGCCTAGGGATTTTGTCTTCGAGTGGGAGGTAGAATCACCGAAAAATAGTAAAAATTAATATGTTTTTAAATAAACAAAATTTGTTTTTAAAACTAGAAATGGTCTTTAGGGTTGGCCCAATTCCTTATATAAAAACTCAAATTCACCAGGATTATGGAGTCCTAAAGGGTCCAAATTAATATGGTGGTGTTAATGGGTTAGGGTAGGCCATTTTTGAAGTGGAATGGGTGAAAAATATTGAAAAATGATAGAGTTATAAAAGAAACAAAATTGGTTTTTAAATCTGGAAATGGGCTCACGGTTTGGCCCAAATCATGAAAACTCACCCATTCCTCCAAAAATGCATGATAACCCCCAAAAACAAAGCAATAATGGAAATTAAATGAAAAACCCATTAAAATAATTCATGTATATGACATGTTGAATTTCCTCTGATAATATATTGTTTCAGGGATGTCTTTCCTAATGATTTTTATGGATTACCTCCTAAGATAGAGGTAGAGTTTATAATTGATCTCATTCTAAGAATAGATCTAGTTTCCATTCCTCCATATAGGATGGTACTTACTAAGATCCAAGGGCTTAAGAGACAGTTGGAGTATTTAGAGGTCAATGTTTTTATATACCCTAGCACTTCCTCTTGGGGTTCACTCGTGCTTTTCTCTAAGAACGTGGATGGGACTCTTCGTCTATGTGTGGATTATAGGCAGTTGAACCAGCTTAAAGTCAAGAACTATTATCCACTTCCTCGAATAGATGGTCTCTTTGACTAGTTATGAGGAGATAGGGTGTTTTCTAATATCAACCTAAGAACAGGTTATCATCAATTGTGAATCAAGCCATTAGACATACCTCGTATAGATTTTCACAGCAGGTATGGTATGTACGAGTATCTTTTTATGTTGATTGGTCTTATGAACACGATCGTCATTTTCATGGCTTTGATTAATAGGGAATTCCACCCTAGGGTTTTTTCTAATATCAACCTGAGAACAGGTTATCATCAGTTGTGAATCAAGCCATAAAACATACCTCATATAGATTTTCGTAGAAGGTATGGTATGTATGAGTATATTTTTATGTTGATTGGTCTTACGAACATACCCGTTGTTTTCATGGATTTTATGAATAGGGTGTTTCACCCCTATCTGGATTCTATTGTTGTAGTATTTTTGGATGATATCTTGGTGTATTTTCACACTCATAGTGACCATTCTAAGCACCTTGAGATCATTATAAGTATACTAAGAGAGCATCATATTTATGCTGAGCTAGCTAAGTTCCACTTCTAGATCAAAAAATTTCACTTCATGGGTTATATTACCTCAGAGTCAGGAGTATTTATTAACCCATAGAAGGTGAGTTTTGTGGTCTCCTAGGAGTATCCCAAGAACGTATTTGATATAAGGAATTTCTTGGGGCTGTATGGGTATTATAAAAATTTAATAAAAATATTATCATACTTTAATTCACCTCTTATTGGTCTTATAATGAAGGGTGTTAAGTTCTTGTGGTCAAAAGAGTGTAAGATATCCTTTTAGGAAATGAAAGAGAGAGTTGACTCGACACATATTCTGATTATTCCAGAGCCTAGAAGATGCTATACAATGTTTTTTGATGCATCAGGCATCAGACTAGGAGCATTGATGATATAGGAGGATAGAGTCATTGTGTACGGATCTCGGTAGTTGAGTCCTCATGAGATAAACTATGTGATACATGACCTCAATCTAGCAGTAGTTGTCCATGCCTTACATTTTTGGAGACACTATCTATTGGGTGAGCACTTTGTGGTGTATACGGAATACAATAACCTCAAGTATATCTTAACAGAGCATGAATTGAATCTTAGATAGTAGATATGGGTTGAATATCTTTAGTCTTTCAATTTTGAGTTTTCCTACATGCCTGGAAAAGTCAATGCGGCAGCAGATGTGCTGAGTCGGAAAACTCAAGTACAGCTCGAATGGGAAGCCAGTGATGAATGGAAATTAGTATCCCTCTTCTATGGGATATATCTAGAGTTTCATGGTAGTCACAAGTAGTCTTACCTATTATCCTTGACAGTTACCTCTTCTCTCCTTGAGAAGGTTAAGAGCAAGTAATTTTCAAATCTTGGAGGCTTGGTTATCTGTGAGAGTATTTCAGGAGATGACCTGCCTTCAGATTGGTTTGTAGACAAAGACAACATCCTATGTGTTCATGGGAATGTCCGAGTTCCTAAATATATGATATAGGAACTGATTCAGTGGTCCCATACTTCTTAGTGGGCAATTAATTCAAGAATATCCAAAAGGTATCGAGAAATGCAACGCTGGTATTGGTGGCCTAGGATGAAATGTCAGATATTAGGTTTTATCATAAGGTTTCCCACCTATCAGCATGTGAATATGGAGCACCAGAGACCTACAAGATTGTTATAGATACTTCCAGTCCCAAAATGAAAATGGGAATATGTTTCTATAGACTTTGTAGTTGGCTTATCGAGGTCTCCTAGAGGTAGTGATGTTGTATGGGTTGTCATCGACAGACTGATGAAAGTAGACCACTTCCTTTCTATCTAGGATACGTTCTCAATTGAGGAGCTTGTAAGAATGTATGTTCGTGATATCATATGACTACATGGGGTCCCTCGTAGTATCATTTCATATAGGGATGCTCTCTCCATGTCATGGTTTTGGAAAGGGCTACAGAGATTTATGGGTAGACAGGTGCTTCTGATCATAGCCTTCCACCCTCAGACTGATGGACGGTCAGAATGAATGATACAAGTTCTAGAGGGCATGCTTCGAGCAAGAATACTTAACTTTGGAGGTTCTTGGGAGAATCATATCCCTCTTGTTGATTTCTCCTACAATAATAGATTTCAAGTGATGACTTAGATGGCTCATTTTGAGGCTTTGTATGGTAGGTCATGTTGTTCACTCCTGTGTTGGTTAGAGGCAGGTGAGGCAGTGCTTCTAAGTCCTCATATCGTGCAAGAGACTTTGGAGTTGTTCATCTAATCAGGAAACATATTTTTACTACTCAGTCTAGATAGAAATCTTATGTCTGTCGGCATCGATGACCTCTAGAGTTTGAGTTCATAGATTGTGTTTTCTTGTGGGTATCGCCCAGGCTTGGGCATAGACTGATACAAAGGAAAGGGAAGTTTTCACCTCATTATGTAGAGATGTTTGAGATTCTAGAGAGTGTTAGGTTGGTAACCTATGAGTTGTTACTACCTCATAGGTATTGTGTTATTCACGATGTCTTCCATGTTTCACAGCTTCACCAATATCATGTTGAACTCTCTCATACTTTTGATCTTGAGGAATTTGAGTTAGATATTGATGCTTCTTTTGAGGAGTATCATATACGCATCATTGACTAGAGTATGAAAGACCTCTGAGGCCGGTTTTTTCCTTTAGTACAGGTGTTATTCCAGCATGGCCGTGTACAAGATGAGACTTGTGAGTGAGAGGATGACGTACGTGCTCAGTGGGAAGAGTTGTTCTCAGAAAGTGTTTTATCGCCCTTGGAAGGTGAACTCGGAGATGAGCTCCTTTAAGGGAGGAAGACTGTAAGAACACGGTTTTTCTGGATCCTTTTGAATTTGGTCTAATTCATTATTTTAGACCTAGTATGGATGTCTAATGAGGCTATAAAGGTTATGGGGGTGTTTGGGTCTTGTTCGGAGATCGGAACCATGGCTGTGGAGAAAAACACTAGGCTTTATAGTTAGTAGAAACGGTGCGACCCAGCCCACATGGTCTCTACTAATCGTGTGGGGCTAGATAGTGGGGTGAAGCAGGGTGCACAATTTTCCCTAAAGGTGTGCCATGGGCCGCATGCCCATGAGAAAACTCTGCAGTTTTATCAGAGGTGATTCTCATGATTGGTGCACGGGTTGGCCAACTGTGTGGCCTAATTGTGCGGCTGCCCCCTTAGCATAGTAGATGGTGCATGATTGGTGCACGGGTTGGCCAACTATGTGACCAAACCGTGCGACCCAAATTCTTGGTTGAAATGAAAATTTTTTCCCTAATTATATGTTTTAACTCATCATATCCCTCTCATTTCTCTCCAGTAGACAGCAAGGGCACCCCTCTTCCCTTTCTAGCTCCTTTGAAGCCTCTTTGATAGTTTTTGATCCCAGCTCACTGTTCGAACTCTTATTTAATCCATGTTCATCACGTTGGATGTGAATTGGTAAGATATCAATTTATTTTTAGTCATTCTTAATTTATCTTTATCTCAATGGATTTATCGAGGTGCAGGCTCATATGCCTTATTTTTAGGGCATTGATTTGTTCTTCAGATATCTTCCAATCCATGCCAAACTAAAGGCTGATATTGGACAAGGATGAAAACTCTTCAACTGCAGGAGGTAGTCCTCCATTAGGATCATGACCATCATCCTCTATCATGAGCGATGATAACTGAAAAAATTTTATCCCAACTCTGGGAGTGGAGGTCCCACACAACTCGACTGAGAATCCCATTCCCCACGAATAACCTGACGACTCCCATCAAGTGCTATGAAGCTCACTCGTCGCCTATAGAAATCAATGTGCACCTGGAAGTGTACTAGCCAATCCATGCCAAGTATTATGTCAAATAGATCCATGTCTAATACTAATAGGTCACACTCCATCTCAACCCCTGACACGGAAAGCGCACATGACGAGCACCTGAGACCCTGCTCCTTCTTTCCCAGCAGCGTCACCAACTCCATCACAAAAGACAAAAACTCGGTTGGAAAATTTAGTGTATCCAAAAAATGGGTAGAAATGAATGAAATAAAGGAACCAGTATCAAAAAGATTAGGAGTTATAGAAGATTCAATCAAAATGGTACCTCAAACTATCAACGGTCCCACCTCTGATCCTACTGGTGCCTGATCCACCGCATGGAGATGTCTGGTCTCTTCCTGAGGATGACCACTAGTCTTTTGTTGTGCCCTGAACTGGATCTGCCTAGAAGATGACCCATCCCTACTACCACGACCACCAAAACAAGATCCCACTATCCTTGATGGCTCAGACTGAGATGGAACTCCTCTTAAAGCCACTCAACCTACCCCAGCTGGAAGTGGACATGCCGCCCCAAAAAAGCGATGAAAGTGACCCATACCTCCACATTAGTAATAGGGCTTCAGAGGAATTTGGAATGCTGGTCAGATTTTCCCCGGCCTCCCACACTGGTGGCACATGACTGATATCGCATCAGAAGCCATGGATGAAAATTACCTGGAAGAGCGGCCTGAACACCACCTTACTTCTTCACTTGTTCCTCCTGCATCCTTTTCTTCTTTAAAGAGTTGACACTGCCCACTACTGATACTGGTCTAGAGAAACCATCCCTTCCTTTATGCTCAATCCACACCATGCATGCCCAATCAACCATCTCAGTATAGGTCATCATCTTAAATAAGAAAACCTCAGAGTATATCTCTAGTCACAAGCCTTTCTCAATCCTATGGGCCTTCGATTATTCATTAAAGATGATTTTAGGAGCATACCAAACCAACTCAGTGAAACGGTTGGCATAATCCATTATATAAAGATTCCCCTAAACAAGTTCCATGAACTCTCAGGACCTGGCATATGCCAAGACCTTGGGACAGTACTGTTCATTGAAGATGGCCTTGAAATCTCCCCAGCACATCTGCTCATTCTTCCCAGTTTGAAGTACTGATTCCTACCACCTGCGGATGGGACCCTCCAACAAAAAGGAGGCACATTTCACCCTGAGCTACTTGGGTGTATCCAAGAACTCGAACATGCACTCGATCTTCTCGATCTATTCCTCTGATTCTTAGGGTTATATGCTTCCTCTAAAAGTAAGTGGCTTGTTTTTTAGAAAATCTTAAGCTTTATCTTTTATAGGACATGTCTCTTCTTCCCTAACAAGAATGATAACATGATACAGTCCCTGTCCTAGAGCTTGGATAGTCCATACCACAGCCTCAACTAGCCTCTGATCAATCGGTGTGGGAGAACTCTCTCTGACTTCCTCACATGGGCGCATGGGAGCTTTTCAGGGAGGCATGTTGTTACAAAATGCATCAATCACAAAAACACTAGTCAATAACAAAATCCTGAAAATTTTAATCAAATACACAAAATATAAATAATCTAAACACATTACATTAATAAAAGATACAACTACTCCACCCCCGCCCAATGTCCACGTGTGGTCTGTAGCCGACACATCTCACCTGGAAGTGAAGTCAGTTAGACAATTCCAATATCCCCTGATGACTCAAGGTCTACCACGAGAGGTGTGGGACAAGTACCCTACTTTATACCAAAACCCCAAGCCCCGACAGTCCTAGCTCCTATATATCCCGACTCATCCCAAAAATAGTAACATAACCTAAAAACATTAGCCTCCTCTGATACCATTTTGTCACAAACCGAATGTGGTCACTATCAAAATCCGTGCCAAACCTAGCTCGTGACAAGAACCGAAGGGCGTTCCCTATCCCTACGGGCTATCACAAGTGCTCGGGTATCATTATTTTTGTTTTGGGAATGATTTACCTGGATATGGAGGCATAAAACATCAAAACCAATCAATAAACCAAAACTGAAAAATTCATACCAAACGAGGTTTATACAAAATCCAGAACTGAATACATATGTTTAAACATAGAATAAGAGGTCCAAAGAGGGAGAAGAGAAGTTGGGGTCACACCTAGGGATGTTGTCTTAGAGTGGGAGGTAGAATCACCAAAAAAAGGTAAAAATAAATATGTTGTTAAATAAACAAAATTTGTTATTAAAACTGGAAATGGTCTTCCAGGCTGGCCCAATTTCTTATATAAAAACCCAAATCCACCATGATTATGGATTTATAAAGGGTCCAAATTAATATGGTGGTGTTAATAGGTCGGTGTAGGCCATTTTTGAAGTAGAATGGGTGAAAAATATTGAAAAATGATAGAGTTATAAAAGAAACAAAATTGGTTTTTAAATCTGGAAATGGGCTCACGGTTTGGCCCAAATCATAAAAACTCACTCATTCCTCCAAAAATACATGGGAACCCCCCAAAACAAAGAAATAATGGAAATTAAATAAAAAATACCTTTAAAATAAGTCATGTATATGACATGTTGAATTTCCTATGATAATATATTGTTTTAGGGATGTCTTTCCCAATGATTTTTATGGATTACCTCCTAAGATATAGGTAGAGTTTATAATTGATCTCATTCCAAGAACAGGTCCAGTGTACATTCCTCCATATAGGATGGTACTTAATGAGCTCCAAGATCTCAAGATTCATTTGTAGTATTTAGAGGTCAATGGTTTTATATAGCCTAGCACTTACTCTTGGGGTTCACTCGTGATTTTCTCTAAGAAGGTGGATGGGACTCTTTGTATATGTGTGGATTACAGGTGGTTGAACCAGATTACAGTCAAGAACTTATATCCACTTCATCGAATAGATGATATCTTTGACCAGTTCTGAGGAGCTAGGGTGTTTTCTAATATCAACCTAAGAACAGGTTATCATCAGTTGTGAATCAAGCCATCAGACATACCTTGTATAGATTTTAGTAGCAAGTATGGTATGTACGAGTTTCTTTTTACATTGATTGGTCTTATGAACATGCCCGCCATTTTCATGGATTTGATTAATAGGGCATTCCACCCTAGGGTGTTTTCTAATATCAACCTGAGAACAGGTTATCGTCAGTTGTGAATCAATCCATCAGACATACCTCATATATATTTTCGTAGCAGGTATGGTATATACGAGTATCTTTTTATGTTGATTGGTCTTACAAACATGCCCATCATTTTCGTGGATTTGATGAATAGGTCGTTCCACCCCTATCTGGATTCTATTGTTGTAGTATTTTTGGATGATATCTTGGTGTATTATCACACTCATAGTGACCATTCTATGCACCTTGAGATCATTATAAGTATACTGAGAGAGCATAAGCTTTATGATAATCTAGATAAGTTCCACTTCTAGATCAAAAAAGTTCACTTCATGGGTTATATTACCTTAGAGTCAGGAGTATCTATTGACCCAGAGAAGGTGAGTTTTGTGGTCTCCTAGGAGTATCCCAAGAACGTGTTTGATATAAGGAATTTCTTAGGGATGGATAGATATTATAGGAATTTAATACAAATCTTATCATGCCTTGATTCACCTCTTATTGGTCTTATAATAAAGGGTGTTAAGTTCATGTGGTCAAAAGTGTGTAAGACAAACATTTAGGAGATGAAAGAGAGAGTTGTGTCGACATATATTCTGATTCTTCCAGAGCCTAGAAGATGTTATACAATGTTCTGTGATGCATCAGGCATCAGACTAGGAGCAATGATGATGTAGGATGATAGAGTCATTGTGTATGGATCTTGGTAGTTGAGTCCTCATGAGAGAAACTATGTGATACATGACCTTAATCTAGCAGTAGTTGTCCATGCCTTACATTTTTGGAGACACTATCTATTGGGTGACCACTTTGTGGTGTATACAGAACACAATAACCTCAAGTATATCTTTACAGAGCATGAATTGAATCTTAGATAGCAAATATGGGTCGAATATCTTTAGTCTTTCAATTTTGAGTTTGCCTACATGCCTGGAAAAGTCAATGCGATGGTAGATGCGCTGAGTCAGAAAACTCAAGTACAGGTCGAACGGGAAGCAAGTGATGAATGGAAATTAATAGCCCTCTTCTCTGAGCTATATCTAGAGTTTCATGATAGTCACAAGTAGTCTTACCTATCAGCCCTGATAGTTACATCTTCTCTCCTTGAGAAGGTGAAGATCAAGTAATTTTGAGATCCTGGAGGCTTGGTTATCCGTGAGAGTATTTCAGGAGATGACCTACCTTCAGATTGGTTTGTAGACAATGACAACATCCTATGTGTTCATGGGTGTGTCTGAGTTACTATAGATATGATAGAGGAACTGATGCAATGGTCCCATACTTCTCAGTGGGAAATTCATTTAAGAATCTCCAAAAGGTATCAAGAAATGCGACACTGGTATTGGTGGCCTAGGATGAAATGTCAGATATTAGGTTTTATCACAAGGTTTCCCACCTATCAGTAGGTGAATATGGAGCACCAGAGACCTGTAATATTGTTACAGATACTTCCAGACCCAAAATTAAAATGGGAATATGTTTCTATAGACTTTTTCATTGTCTTATCGAGGTCGCCTAGAGGTAGTGATGTTGTATGGGTTGTCATTGACAGACTGATGAAAGTAGACCACTTCCTTTCTATCTGGGATACGTTATCAATTGAGGAGCTAGTAAGAATGTATATTTGTGATATCATATGAATACATGGGGTCCCTCGTACTATCATTTCATATAGGGATGCTTGATCCATGTCATGGTTTTGGAAAGGGCTACAGAGAGATATGGGTACACAGGTGCTTCTGATCATATCCTTCCACCCTCAGACTGATGGGTGGTCAGAACGAATGATACAAGTTATGGAGGGCATGCTTCGAGCATGAATCCTTAACTTTGGAGGTTCTTGGAAGAATCATATCCCTCTTGTTGATTTCTCCTACAATAATAGATTTCATGAGATGACTTAGATGGCTCCTTTTGAGGCCTTGTATGGTAGGTCATGTTGTTCACTCCTGTGATGGTTAGAGGTAGGTGAGGCAATGCTATTAAGTCCTCATCTTGAGCAGGATACTTTGGAGTTGTTCAGCTAATCAGGAAATGTATGTCTACTGCTCAGTCTAGACAGAAATCTTATGTCTGTTGTCATCGATGACCTCTAGAGTTTGAGGTCAGAGATCATGTTTTCTTACGGGTATCGCCCAGGCATGGGCATAGAGGGATACAAAGGCAAGGGAATTTGTCACCTCATTATGTAGTGACATTTGAAATTATAGAGAGTGTTAGGTTGGTATCCTATCAGTTGTTACTACCTCATAGGTATTGTGTCATGCACGACGTCTTCCATGTTTCACAGCTTCACCAATATCATGTTGAAATCTCTCATAATTTTGATCCTGAGGAAGTTGAGTTAGATATCGATGCTTATTTTGAGGAGTATCATATACGCATCATTGACTAGAGCATGAAATCCCTCTGAGGCTGGTTTGTTCCTTTAGTACAGGTGTTATGCCAGCACGGTCATGTACAAGATGAGACTTGGGAGTGAGAGGCTGATGTACGTGCTTAGTGGGAAGAGTTATTCTCAGAAAGTGTTTTATCGCTCTTGGAAGGTGAACTCGGAGATGAATTTATTTAAGGGAGGAAGACTGTAAGAACCCGGTTTTTCACTCATGTATGATCCTTTTAAATTTGGTCTAATTCCTTCTTCTGGACCTAGTATGGATGTCTAATGAGGCTATAAAGGTTATGGGGGGTGTTTGGAGCTTCTTCGGAGCTCGAAACCCTGGCCAGTGGAGAAAACCCCTATGTTGTATAGTTAGTAGAAACGGTGTGACCCAGCCCACATGGTCTCTACTAATCATGTGGGGCTAGATAGTGGGGTGAAGCAGGGTGCAAAATTTTCCCTAAAGGTGCACCAGGGGCCGCATGCCCATGAGAAAATTCTACAGTTTTATCAGAGGTGATTCTCATAATTGGCGTACAGTTTCCCTAACTATGTGGCCTAACTGTGTGGGTGCCTCCTTAGCACAGTAGATGGTGCATGATTGGTGCACGGGTTGTCCAACCGTGTGACCAAACCATGCAACCCAAATTTTTGGTTAAAATGACCATTTTTCCCTAATTATATGTTTTAACTCGTCCTCTCCCTCTCATTTCTCTCCAGCAGACAGCAAGGGCACCCCTCTTCCCTTTTTAGCTTCTTTGAAGCCTATTTGATAGTTTTTTATCCCAGCTCACCATTCGAACTCCGATTTAATCCATGTTCATCACATTGGATGTGCATCGGTAAGATCTCAATTTCTTTTTAGTCGTTCTTCATTTATCTTTCTCTCAATGGATTTATCGAGGTGCAGGCTCATATGCCTTATTTTTAGGGCGTTGATTTTTTCTTCAGATCTCTTCCAATCCATGCCAAACTAAAGGCTGATACTGGACAAGGAGAGTCGTACAATCCTAAGGTGGGTGGCCTATAACTCATCCCTCAAGATTCTTCATTTTATAAATTGTTGTGTGTGCATGCTGATTTAATTGGTTGTTGCCTACTTAATTTGTGCGTCTTGAATATAATCATTAGAACCATATTCTAATACTCTTGTTAAATATTTTATCCAACATTGGAGGTTATGTCCTCAACATCAACCACCCCAAGTAGGGTGTTTCCCTTAATTATGCCTCTTCAGGTTTGTTAAGTTCGTATGCGCCACTGTTTGGGTGTGATTTGGCTTCACCCTACTAATGTTAAGCCCTTGCTTAATTAAATGACTATTGGATTCGTTTTTTATTAGCCCTTGAATATGAAAGTGCCACTTGACCCCTGTAAGGTAATTGTTATACTTAAATAATGAATGTTGAAATGGTTAAATTGGAAAGTATACTAGATATATGACTTGGCCTAATTAAATGTAATTGAATGACTTGATTGCACATATTTAGCACACCTTATCAGGATTGATGGAAGGAAGTTGAGTGAATCTAATTAATTGAATATGATATATACAAATTAATAATTGGTTGCATGTCCTTTAACCTTGTCATTCTAATCAAAGGTATGAAACGAACCCTTGGACTTGTTAAATGGAATGACTATTACATGGCCTTAATTAATTTAATGGATCAATTATAAGGTGCCTAATTGTAAACAAACCTTGACTTTATTATATGATTTTTCATACTCGATCTAGACTTGGATTCCTAAGGGAATACCTGAGCACTCGTGGATGTCATTCTAATTCAAGGATAGTGATTTCTAAGGGTGACCTTGGAACCCAATCCTTGTCTACTAGTGGATGACCAGTATGACACACCCTAGGATCCCTCCTTTATCACTATAAGATGCCTTGGATACACTTCTTAGATCTAGCATGATGTCTATAGACATGAGGCGCCATGGTTACATCCATCGGGCCTAGTCATTGCTTACCTATTTTACCTTGGATGAGATCCTTAAACTCTGATAGAATTATTATTGTGGAATGTCTTGGGTAATGCCCATTGGATTACACTCTTACCCCTTAAACATGCTACAAGTTACTACTGAGTTGGCTTGACCCCTGAGGTCATGGATTCCTTAGCTATTACCTTGGATCCCTTTCATTATTAATATCATTACAGGATGCCTTGTTATATCTTGGATCCTTCATCATTATTATTATCATGTCAGGGTGTCAGTGCTGGTTATACCTCACGTGACTTACATATATTAACTAGAACATAAATAATTAATGAAATGGTTATATGTTCAGAAACCAGCTAAGGCTGAAGCAAGTACTTGGGTATTTACGTTATTGTATTGTTTTACGTTTATATATGCATGCTTGCATACTGTTTTAGTTTATATTACACAGACTGTATGTTATAGACGTGGTTGGTAGTGACCTACTGAGATTTATCTCACACCCTATCTGGGCTACCATTAATACTTGAGAAGATTGCGTGTATGCAAGTGTTGATAAAGGGAAGCGTCCAGCCTTTGACACTTGATATTGCTTGCTTGCATTAGGATAGAGCTTTCTAGCAGTCAGGCGAGGGCTTGGAATGTTGGATGGTTTTTGGAATTTTTTCCTACTTTTATATAGCATGTATTGTCTATAGCTTTGTATCCATGTTTTTCAGTTTTCTAGACACATGACATATATCATCAATTTCTTGAGTATTGTTACCAGCTGTTCGGTTATTCATTATTCATTTCTGCTTTTGTTACGTCATCTATTTACTTATATTTCTTCTATTATTTACCTGCTATTTCATTTATTTGTTGTGTTACACTCTGGTAATGGCGACATAGTCTTCCCACCGACGCACCATAGGTCCTCGCTGCTAATCCTGAGCCTCTGGCGTTCGGGAAGATGCGCTTAAGGTCATGTGGCCAACCGGGCTTGGGGCACCTTTGAGTGGCACCTAGGTTCGGAACGTCATAGTTATATTTGGAGATATTTTTGGAGATTTTATTGTGATAGACTAAATTTGAATTGGTCAATATCTATAGATTTAATCGATTAAATTGATCATGTATTTTTTAGAGAAAAATATAGAGAATCTATTTTCATAATTCAAGTCAAAGAAATCAACAACAAATCTTACTTTTCAAGAAATTGAATTATGAATTATTTGATGAATATTTATCAATAATTCATGACAATCAAAAGGAATAAGTTGTTGAGGAATTCATGAGTGGGTGTGATTGTATACTGATCAACAATAACTGAAGGTTGAAGATAAAAACAATGCTAAAAAAATTAATGATCAAGTAAGATAAAAATTCATTGAATTATTGGTTGAAATCATTTGGAAATTGATTATAAAATAAATTGGTGATTATTTGATTCAAAATTTGAATATATGAAGGATGAAATTTATTTTGGGAGATGTGCGGGAATTTAAATGCCCAGGGATTATAGGGTTATCTTTGGAGATATTTTTAGAAATTTTATTATGAAAGACTGAATTTGAATTGATCAATATTTGTGGATTTAATTGATTAAATTGGTCAATTATTTTTTACAGAAAAAATTTGAAAAAAATAATTTTCATAATTCAAGTTAAAGAAATCAACAAAAAAACTTATTTTTCAGAAAATCTAATTATGAATTATTTTTTATGAATATTTGTTGATACATCAAGAAAATTAAAAGGAAAAAAGTTGTTAAGGAACTGATAAGAAAGAGTGTGATCGTATGTTAATCAACAACTGGAGGCTCAAGAGAAAAACTTTGCTGGAAAAAATCATTGATAAGTTAAAAATTCATTGAATTAAAACATATGACCACGTAATATTTGCATGGAATTAATTTGTTGAATTATTGGTCTAGATATTTTGAATATACGAAGGTAGGAATATATTTTTAGAGATGCGTTGGAATTTAAATGCCTAAGGATTATGGAGTATCTCTAGAGATATTTTTGGAGATTTTATTATGAAAGACTAAATTTGAATTGGTCAATATCTATGGTTTTAATCATTTAAATTTCTCAAATATTTTTTAGATAAAAACATGGAGAATCTATTTTCATAATTCAAGCCAAAGAAATCAACAACAGAGCCTACTTTTCAAGAAATTGAATTATGAATTATTTGATGAATATTTATCAATAATTCACGACAATCAAAAGGAAGAAAACGTTGAGGAATCCATGAGTGAGTGTGATTGTATACTAATCAACAATAACTGAAGGCTCGAGAGAAAAACTATGCTAAAAAATCATTGATCAAGTAAGATAAAAATTCATTGAATCAAAACATTTGACCATAAAATATTAGAGTGGATTTATTTGTGTGAAGTATCGACCAACATTAAATGATGAGAATGGAGATTTGTTGAATTATTGGTCCAAATCTTTTGGAAATTGATTAGAAAATTAATTGGTGACTATTTGATTCAAAATTTGAATATATCAAGGCTAGAATTTATTTTTGGAGATGTGTTGGAATTTAAATGCCCAAGGATTATGGAGTTATCTTTGTAGATATTTTTAGAGATTTTAATTTGAAGATCTAAATTTAAATTTGTTGATATCACTAGATTAAATTGATTAAATTAGTCAAGCATTTTTTTAGAGAAAAATATAGAAAATCTATTTTCACAATTCAAGTCAATGAAATTAAGAACATATCCTATTTTTCAGGAAATCAAATTATGAATTATTTAATGAATATTTATTGATTCACAAAAATCAAAAGGAAGAATTTGTTGAGGAATTCATGAGAAAGAGTGTGATTGTATGTTGATCAACAACAACCGAAAATATCGAGAAAACATGTGCTGAAAATATTCATTGATCAAGGATGGTAAAATTATTTTGAGTTGCTACTGGAATTCTCAAACACAAAATAGAAGAAGATCAAACATTTGATGAGATGTCAATATTGTAAATAGGGTGGATCATGTAGTCTTTGGTGGGATGTAAATTCTAATGGGTTAAGGATGATTTCTTTCTACTGAATTTGTAATTTGCTTTATTATGAACAACAGGGATGTAGCCTTCATATACAGAGAAATGAACTTTGTAAAAACATTATGTTTGTCGTAATTACTTTCTTCCATTACACAACGTGCAATTGATTAAAACATGTTGAAAAAAATCATTCGCTTTATCTAGTGCAAGGATAATCTTGTTTTAAAAGTGAAAGATTGAAATGTTCTTTATGCATGCATGTGTGAATGAATAAATTTCATATTTTATACAATCCTTCGCTAAAATGATACTTCTACTAAGATGGAAAGTTTTTTAATTAGGCATTTCATCCTGAATATGATTTGCAGGTCCATAATAAAAACATCATGTGTTTGTCGCAATCACTTTCTTTCATTACACAATGCGAAGTGATTAAAACGTGTTGAAAAAAAATCATTCATTTTATCTAGTGCAAGGATAATATTCTTTTAAGTGAAAATTGAAATGTTCTTTATGCATGCATGAATGAATAAATTTGGTGTCTTATACAATCCTTCGCTAAAATGATACTCTTACTAAGATGGAAAATTTTTAATTAGGCATCTCATCCTGAATATGCTTCACAAGTTCATCTGACCAAAGTGAAAAAGGTATGAGGTTAAAACCAAACATTGATTACACCCTGTTCGACAAAGAAGTCTGGTATGCTTTTTTTAAAAAAAATGTTGGGTACAGCCGCATTGCGAAACACGACGCTACAACGAAGAATGCAAAGAAATCACTGGTCTGAAGACTCGACCCTGCGACCACACCACAAACCCTTACTCACCCACACAACCCGATGGCCCGGGGACTCAACCCCACGATCACGCCCCAAACCCCTACCCACACACACAACCCGATGGCCCGAGAACTCAACACCACAACCACGCCCCAAACCCCTACCCACCCACACCACCCCAACCAGCTATAGGGAGCAATTAGCCTAATATACTTTTATTAATTTCATCTCTAGTGATACTTATATCATCTAAATCTAATTCACACATCCTACTTCAGCTTTTATGCAATGGACTTGGTTTAAATCTCTAGATTTTGAATTCTACCTTTAAAGTAAGCATGCACCATAAATATCATGAATAACACTTTCACGGACGACCTTCCACTTGAAACTTAATGTCTTTGATTTCCTATAAAAATATAAATTTAATATTAAATATGAGTCTCCATCCCACAAATGTTTTCTTTGAACTGAGCAGAATTTATGTTGTGTCCGCCTTAGAAATCGACTGCCGTGAGAGGAACTCTGGAGTCCCTAAGGAATCATACACCCCAATATTATGCTTTGATTCACCAATCGCCTGCATCAGAGACCTTCTCTCACTGAAGGTCTTCAACAGTTCCTCAAAGGCAGTTCGAAGTTCTTTGATGGTCATCGTGCTCGCCTGCATCAGAGACCTTCTCTCGCTGAACAACTTCAATAGTTCCTCAGAAGAAAGAGTTTGAAGTTCTTCAATGGTCTTCGTGCTCGCCTGCATCAAAGACCTTCTCTCCCTGAACAACTTCAACAGTTGCTCAAAAGTAGGAGTTCGAAGTTCTTCGATGGTCGTCGTGCTCGGTAGATTGAACCACCTCTTCCTTAGCGTCGAGCACAGGGGTTTATCCACCTGCAACATAAATCCAAGTAAACCTTTAACTTCTCTCCCGCGTGCCCTAAATTAAAACTTCTCACCAAGTATCTGTCGGTAAGACATTTGCCAGCGTGCTCTCTAATCGGCACGAGCGGGTGGTGGTGCCCGCTTTTCAACTGCCTCAGATCCCAGAGGTAAGGAGTGACCACAGAATTGAGATTCACGCACGCCTCATGATCAAGCTGCAGAGAATCTGCAAATTCCAAATAATCAGGAGTTTCTTCTATAAAGGCGAGACGAAGAAGATACGATGAAGATGAAATTCAATGCTTACGATCAACGGAGGAAGCGATGTTCTTGTTCCCGACGTGAACATCAACCGCCTCCAGAGCAGAGGACACAGCAGAAGAATATCTCGAACAGGGTGTTTTATTCGTTTCGAATCCTTCCTTAACAATGGAGTTTACAGAGGTCACGTTCCTTTTCTCTAAACTCGTCAAGGATTCTTCTGCATTTCTCCACTGCAGCTCACCGATCTTCGCCTTCTTCATACTACAGATTGAAGATTGATGTGAAGATTTACAGTTTGATAACATAAATATTGAAGGTGGTTTTTACCACTTCTGAAGAAGTGCATCTAGGTCAACTCTTCCACTTTCGACTGAAGTGGCATCCATCAGGTACCGTTTTTCAGTTTTATCCAAGTAAGCGGTCCACTCTGAATTAATGCTTGAAGATGAGTCTTGGATTGTTGATACTTCATTTTGAAGTCTGATAGTTTTACTAGCTGCACTCTCACGGAGGTCATGTATCGCCCCTTGAACCTGTATATATTCAATAAAAATCATTCATGATGATGATCCTAGAAATGAAATAATCGAGTACCATTTTTTTCTTCCAGGCATTCGAAGTTGCAAGAAGCTCCGCCACTTTCTCTAACAGTTGTTTTTCTTCATTGGCAGCACAGTCCTCAAATTTCTTCTCTAGTTCAGATAATTTCTGGTCATTCATTGTCTGAGCATCTTCAGCAATTTGTGCCAATTTAGATGTTTTCATGTCTAGAGTATTGAAGAAGTTTACTGTCATTTTAGAAATTGTCCTAGTGGCCTCAACACCTCTGGAATATAGCTGAAGTTGATTCAAAATGAAAGCGTTAGTCACTGAAAAAGCCACAGAAATCATTAAGCAGTTAAGCAGCAAATCAAGAACCTCTTGCTGTTGTTCTGCAAATGAAATTAGCTTTTCCTCCTGACTGTGAAGACTGCTCTGAAGGTCATTAAACAACTGATCCGCCTCCGAAGAAAATCCCTTAAAGAGCTGTTCGTGTACAAACAATGAAGATGAGCGTAAAACACAAAGAACAGAAAAGGTAAATGGAGTAGCTATTAAAGGGTACACTTGCATCCTTCATGGCAGATGAGTGCTTAGAAACTTCGGAATTTATGTTTCTGAATGTAGACTGAGAATCGTTGTCAAGCTCCCCAGCTATGTCATCTAAAGCCTTAATACCATCAGCACACATGGTTTTTAACTTGCCAAACCGTCCTCGAAGTTCTTCTGTAGCCTTAATTATGGGAAAACAAAACTATATGTTAATGAATTGAGTCTGAATTTAGTTTGGAATCTGTTAAAATGAAAAATCATTTAAATTTTCAGAATTTGAACCTTACCTCAGACTTGGTAGTTACAAAGGACGGCATATCCTCCTCCATATCACTAAGTTGCAGTTCTTGTTGCATCAATGATGATGCAGCGGTCTTATGTAAGGATTCTAGCTGTTGAGCCAACTGCAACTGAAATTTCTGAACCAGTGTTTTGTTTCCTTCTTCTATCTTGTCCTTCCGCTCTGAAAACAATGTTATAGCAATTAACACCAACTCCGTTTAACAGCACTTACTGAAAACTGCTTATAACATTCTGAAAACAATGTTATGGCAATTGACACCAACAACAGTTGGCCTTTGTATATCACTTATGACAAGTGCTTCTGATTGCTTTCAGATTGCTTAGCGAAAAAGTGATTCTCGGCCAATTTAAGTGGTCCTCTTCAAGAATTCAGGTGTAAGCAGTTTTTTCAGAAACAAAACAAACACCACTTATTTTTTCAAACTACTTATCATATGTGATAGTGTTTTCAGCAAGTGGTGTCAAACACTTTATTAGTGCTTCTATACAAATGCTTCCAAACTGCTTATGTATGTAAGTGTAATCAATTTTGCAGGAAAAAAAAAAACACCACTTCCTCAAAATCACAAGTCACAGTGCTTTCTTTTGTAAGACATGTTAGACGCAACCTTCAAGCATAATAAAAGAAAAACATTTCTGATTCATGGAATACAAACTGATTTTCGTAAATAGGCTAAATAAGTCAGATGCAGCATTCTCAAGCTCCACTCTAAGCTCAAAAACATGCTCAACCAGGGCTTTCTCTAAGAAAATCAAGAACAAAAGTCACTTTCTATAGAAAATTGTTGAATTTTAAAGAAGAACAAATCCAATAGCCATATGACTCACCGGATTTGAGGAGATTGGATATCAGGTATTCTTTTTTTTTAATTGTTGAATTGGCCTCCTTATGTCGATCTTCAAGATCAAATAATGCATTTTGAGTTTGTTGAAGATTTATCTGGAGTAAAATCAGTTAGAAATTCAGGATCATTGTTGAATTAAACAGCTAAAATTACTCTTAAAAGTGGTTTCACACCTCACTTGCTTCAAGTTTATCAGTCAATTCTGCAGTCAAAATCTGCTGATCCTTGTAGAGTTCCTGGATCTCCATCAGTTGCTGCTTACAAGGAAAACAATAAATCAAGTCACAACCCCGCTACAAGAAGAAAGGACGTGTTTGACAACGCTTATTGAAAACTGCTTATATTTAAGTGCTTCTGTACAGGTGTTTCCAGCATACCATCACTTTTCTGCCGCTTTATTTTGTGCAAACATTTTTTTAGAATCAGAACAAACATCACTTATTTTTTCAAACTACTTATCATAAGTGACGAGTGCTATAATGAGTTTTCAATAAGTGTTATCGAACGGGTCCTAAGAAATTATAATGCCAAATTAAAAGTGTTTTGTGCCTTGTCCTTTGCATCTGCATCAAGTTCCATACGCTCTATTTTTTCAGTCATAACCTGTGCAAAATAAAAAAAAATGATAATCAAGAAGGGAAAAATAATCTATGGATCATCCATCTGATAAGGATAAAACCTTTTTCTCTGCTTCCTCGTAAAGATATCGATCACGTGGTATGTAAATTCCATTTTTTTCTCTTGCAGCATAAACCTCTGGTTCAGCATTAATAAGAAAGTCACATGTAAGAATAACTTGTATCGTTTAAGCACCAGATATGTGATGAAACTGTCAATAACCTTGTTTAAGCCGATCAATTTCCGTATACAAGTCCTTGATTAGTGCAGATTTCATCATCTTCCGATTAACCTGAAACAAAACAACAAACAAGAATTGTTGCCATATAAGGAATGGAAATCCAACTTCAGCTCAAAAAACATGAAATTGATGAAACTGCTCACCTCTGGCTTGTTCTTGATATTCTTAGCACGGTATGCAAAATCGAGGGTGCAAAGTGTCTCTTCCAAACAATGAAGAGATGGTGAGATTGTGGCAATTACGCATGTCTTTGTTTTCCCACCCAATGAATCCCTCAATAGCCTTGTTAGTTTGTTATCCCTATTTTTCCAAAAAAAAAAATCGCTTAGGCCTCCTTTGGTCAAAGAGAAGAGAACCGAGAGAATGATATACATGAAAATGGTGACATTGAATATGTAATAATATAAATATATAGCAGCACAAAAATATAATATAATTTTAAATATTTATGTTAATAAAATCTATTTTTCGAGAAAGGCATGAGAAATCCACCCAAATGGGAAGGAATCCAACTTTCCTTAAACAATGAAATTAACACTCCATCTGTCTCATACCAAACATGATTTTTTATGTCACTGTTCCATTGTATCAAATGGAGGCTTAAAGACATCCGCTTAAAAAAATGAAATATCGTTTATATACGGGCAGTTTACCTGTATGGAACATGGTCAGAGTGCTCCACAAGTGCATTAATGACGCGACCGAGGGCGAGCAAGCTTTTATTGATCTCATCAGTTTCCCTTGCCCTTCCCTGAAAAAAATAGATTTTGCATAAGTTTGATCTATTTCAGTAAGACTACACAAATATGGCTACAACTGTTTGACTTGCTGTATAATAGGGCTTGTTTGACAACACTAACTAAAAAATGCTTATTATCACTTGGGATAAATTCTCATGTATAAGTGCAAGTGTTTTTTCAGAAACAAAACTTACTTTCTAAAACTGCACATTATGAGTGAAAAGTGATATAATCAGTTTTCAGTAAGTGCGCAAAACGAGTACTGGCAAGAAAAATAAACTGGGGCACACCTCTCTTGCACCAGAACGTGAAATATTCTCAGAACCAGCGAGGTCCACAAGGTTTAGCTTCCCACACTTGATCATCTCCTCCCCCTCCGGCGTGCACTCCTTGATGTGAATTGTAATAGAAAATATCGAATGAGACCGGTTGCTTTGTTTGTTAAGGAGAGTTTCTGTTGTTCGCCTTTTAGCAGAACCTTTCTCCAAGATCTTGTAAATTTCATTAGCAGTACAAACAATCTCTTCTTCTAAACCTCTCACAAAGACACCTCCTTTCCCATCTTCCATCAACGTAATGGGGTTCTTTGACTTGTCATCTATGAATTTAGAGCGCTCTTCTGGAGCCAACAGGTCTGTTATCTCCTTGTTGTACAGCTCTAAAAATGTTACCTTCATGCTGTATTCAGCACTTTGAGCTTCCAGAATATCAAAGATTTGCTTAACAGCTCTCGGAATCACACCAGCATCGGTTGGGAATTCTCCATTCTGGAAAAAAGAAAAGGCAGCAAAGTTTTACCATGATATGAGCTGCAGACGAAAGATGGGAGGTTGATTATTTTATTGAAACCAAACCTTTTTTCTTGCTCCTCCTTTCATTGTGTACGTTTTCCCTGTTCCAGTTTGTCCATAAGCGAAGATAGTGCAGTTATATCCCTCAAGGACTTCATGAACAATAGGAGATACAGCTTGATCAAACAACTCCTCCTGTTTAGATGTTGGACCAAAAACCTACAAACAAACGAACAATTTTAGCTTCCATTTATAAAGTCAGAACTAAATCCGTAATAATTCCACCACCAATTCTACACTAAGACAGAAACGGAACCTCAAGTTTTGATAAACTAAATGTAAAAGCATACCTTATCAAAAGCAAAAGTCATGTCCATCTGTTTGTTAGCTATGGTCCGCATCGCTGAAACTTCCTTGCTGTTTTCATTACATGAAACCACAATCGGCGTGTTCACCTTCAACTCATCACCATTCAAAGGCCTGGATTATTCAAAGCATCATCAGTGTATGCAAAAGCAAAAAAAGAAAAACAAAACAACTGACACTTCCAGGATAACGAAATTCACCTACAACGCAGAAGAACCTGCACATTCACGCCTTCATCTCTATCATGCCTATTACTCGACCCTGAATCCGCTGATCTTGGATCTCTGACTACCATATCACCTTGACGCGGGGTGTGTGACGGGGAGAAAGGCACCAATCCTCCTCGACGCTGTGAAGACGCCATAGCTCAATTGATCTATCGATGCTAGAGTTCTTCCACTGAAACTGTTAGATCAATTTTGTAAACACTAAACATGAGTTGCAACTACATTGAATATACAGCCCAGAAGCATAAAACAATCATTTTATGAACTGAATTTGAGTGATAATTTGAACAATTCTTATTTAGACATCAATTATGAAGTTTTCTTGATGTTTTTGAAGAGGCTTATAAGTTCTTAATGAATTTATGGAGAATTCTAGAATTTGTTAAATAAGGTAGACATAACAATTCTCAATCCATTTTTTTATTATTTTGAGAAACCACTTTCTGGCTAAGTGGCAACCTTAGAGAACCATTCAATGCCACACATACACCACAAAAACCAGATACAAAAATCAAAATTCAACTTTCAAACTGCAAACTGCAAACTGCAAACTGCAACAACATGACCTCCTGGAACCACATCCCACCACATGTCGCGTACCTTGACACAAAACAAACCCATCGCAATACCAGAAAACCGTCGGAATCTCCATCATCAAGCGAATCACCAGCATAAACCAACCTTGCTACTTTCACAAAGTCACCGAGAACCGAACCAAGCCAAAACACCAGTAAAGCAGACACAAATCATGGACAAGGGAGAAGAACCACCTTCCCGGAGGCATCATCAAAGGGAAGAGCAGCTTGAAAACGGCGAGTTGCGCTTTCAAGGAAGACCGAACCATGAGCCACCGTAGGAGAAACATCCACCAGCGAAACGAAAACCAAAATCAGGACAACCAAAATCAGGACAGCTGCCGAACGGATGATCCCCGCAAGCTCTCGCATCCCCATCCACTGCCGGAGAAATGTGCTAGCCGAACACGTCGAGGGAGACAGACCACCGAGGACGCCGCCGGAGATCTGAAGCCGCCACTGAGCGTTGCATCCGAACCAGGAACCAGATGGGAAGGATGAAGCCACGCCGAGACACACGGCCAAGCAGGGAGGAGGAGCAAGATTTGAAGAGGGACGAGACGAAAGGGCAAAGAGAATCATCAAATCGAAAAGGACAGAGCTTAAAGAGGAACGGGAAGAGGAACGGGAAGAGGAACGGGAAGAGGAACGGGAAGAGGAACGTCAGCGAGAAGACGAGGCAAAACCCTGAACAAACATCACGAAAGCAAGAGGCGCCGCCGAGCGCGAGCGCGAGCGGGGGGGAACAAAACCTAGCAGAGGAGCACTCCAGAGCGCCGGGAGAGAAAAATATGGAAAAACGTATGAATAAATTTCAATAATATTTCATGAGAAGTGGACAATTCCAAAAAAAAAAAAATTGTGAAAAACATATGAAAACAATTTGTTATTTATCTATTCTATCATAAAATATTTATTATTTGAGTGTTTTTTTCATATAATTCATGGAGAAGATTGATATACCGGATCGAGACATATTACCCAAAATTGGTGTCAAATTTGAATCACAAAAAAGTTGTTGTGGCTTTAGAATCTCGAAAACACAAGCACATAACATCACTCACAAAACATATATGTGACCATAGAATATTTATATGGAATTATTTTAGTGCAAATATTGACCAACATTAAATGATGGGAGTAAAGATTTCTTGAAATATTTATCAAAATCTCTTGGATGGAATTATTTATCATATGATTTGTTAAATTAAAACATATGATCTTGTAATATCTGCATGGAATTATTTTTGTGAAATATTGACTATAATTAAATGATGAGAATGGATATTTGTTAAGTCTAAATCTTTTGGAGGTAGATTATAAAATTAATTACTGATTATTTCATTCAAAAATTGAATATACAAAGGCTGGAATATATTTTTCGATATGGCCTGGAATCTAAATGCCCCTGGATTATGGAGTTATATTTAAAGATATTTTTGGAGATTTTATTATGAAAGACTAAATTTGAATTGATCAATATCTATAGATTTAATCAATTAAATTGATCAACTATTTTTTAGAGAATGTCACACCCGACTTTTTCAAATAATTTTACTCTTGTTATTTACCTAGGCATCAGGTGTTTTTGCTGAAGTTCCGGTGAGTCCCGGTTCAAATTTTTGAACTTTAGAAAGTTTGCGGGTTTTAAGTTGTTGCGCGAACACTATGCATCTTAGCGGAAGTTGTGCGGACAATTTAGATACTCGTGCGGTCACTGCTGGAGTGAGTAGGGGCCACCGCACGGTCCGCGCACGGTCGACTGAGCCGTGCGGGGCGACCGCGCAGTTGCCAACCTTTAAGAGTAATTAAATAAATTGGTTAAGCGGTGATGTAATAAAACCAATAAACGAGATAATGCATATATATATATATACATATATATATATGTATGCATGTATGTATGTATGTATGTATGTATGTATTATCAATGAATGTGCTATTTTTATTATTACTAAAGATTGGTTGTTGTTGTTGTTGTTGTTATCTTATCATTGTATCATTATTATAATTATTATGTTTGTTAAAATCATTACTATTTTTATCATCATATTACTATTATAATTATTACGGGTAAACGTTATAACGGCTATGACTGTTAATAATTATTTTTATCAAGAGTGTTGCTAGTTATTTTTATTGTTATCGTTGTTATATTATTATTATTATTACTATTATTATTATTATTATTATTATTATTGTTGTTGTTGTTATAACTATTATTAATATGAGGTTTTAGTATTTTTTTATTTCATTTTGATTTATTTATCTTTTTTTAGGGTTTCCCCTCTTCTCACTCTCCCTTTCTCTCCTCTCAAGCGGGTTCTCCCCCTCCCATTGTGGATTCGGCGGCTCCCTCCTCCAGGAACTCTGCAGCGCGCCTCCACCCATCCTCAGTTCCGCCGCTCCCTTCTTCCTCGAGCCAGCGCGTCCCCCTGCTCTCTGGTTGTTTCCGGCACCCCTCCCCCCCCCCTTTCTCCCCCCTTCTCTTACCCCCAGCGCGTCGCCCCTCGATGCGACCTCCTTGTTGTGCAGCCCTTCTCCCCGGCCAGCTCCCCCTCAGGCAACCTCCCAGCCAACCGTGCCCCTCGTCGTTGGGCCGCTGCGCCCTCTCCCAACCGCGCCCCTCGCGGCCCAGTCAGGTCGCGCCCTCGTCGGCGTTTGTCCGGCCACCGCGACCTTCACTCGGACCTCCTCCGACCAGTGACCCCACTGGCCAGCCCCGCTCCGGCCGACACAAGACCTCCGACGCCTTCCTCTCCAACGCGCGCAACCTCTCCGGCGAACCCCCTTTCCATCGGTTGGTTGCATTAAGTTTTGTTTTCGTCGATCTCTCTTTTGTAGGGTCTTTTTCTTCAAATTGTGTGTTCAATTTTTTTTGTGCAGACTGGTTTTGGCTTCCCGAGTGTGTAGTTGGGGTGCGGATGAGATTTCGCACCGGTTTCGAGAAGTCCATCGATGTTTGAGGTTGAATTTTTTTGTGTTGCCCTTTGAATTTAGAACTACATTATTTTCTTGTTTTTTTGTGCGTTTCTTGTTGATTAAATAGTTGACCATGACATTGTTTAAGAACTTTAGTATGCCCACTTTGCTTCTTGTTTATGTGATACGGGTTGTATATGAGGTGCGAGTTGTGTTTTTGAAAGGGGCGGAGGTGTGCACGTGTTGAGGAAATGTTTTTTTAGATAATTTAGATTTTACGTATACCTCTTTTGTTATGCCCCTTGTATGTATTTTATAAATTGTGTATGTGACTTTATAAAATGTGGGAATGGTGTAAAAGGTGTTTCCAATTAATTTTTGTCGTGCATTGGATTTAAAATTGGATTTGAATGGGGTATTGGGTGTGTAAGTCGTGAGTTACTCATTGGAAATTGTTTTATAAATTTTAAAGTGGTTTAGTAAATAATGTAGATGGTGCGAGTTGTGTTTTGAAAACACATCGAGGTGGTGTTTGCGTTGTTTGTTCGTTTGGATTGTTTTAAGTCTGTGTTTATGCGTTTTTAGTTGCGTGGTTGTTGCAGTGTGTCGATGAGGAAAACCCACAATACTGCGGTCGTCGGCTTGTGCGTGCTTGTGCGTCTGTGCGAGGCGTGATGCACCATTGTGTTTCGAGCTGTGAGTTGAGGTAGGTCCCCCACTGCACTCACCTTTAAATTTAGAATTTATTAATTACTTGATATTTCATTGATTTTCAATAAATGAGAAATAGTATTAGATAATTAATTTTGGAATGATTGCTTGATGTAAACGAAGTTGTTTATTTTATACACTGCACCTGAATTATTTTCTTGATGAATTGACGCACAATGGTGAATGAATGCCCGTTTGGCCTTTGAACATAATTCGCGGGATTTTCAAGTGTGGTTCTGGTTTGTTGGTAAATGTTCTTTTCTGACGCGTGAGCAAATGTTTTGATTTCTCTTAAGAAATGGCGTTTCTTTTAAAAGTCACATTAGGCCCGCTTGACACTTTGATAAAATAAATTATTTTGAAAAACTTTCTTTGGGGTGACTCACAGGTGATCTTATTGTGTACATCGATTGTGTGAGTTGTGTGTGATGTTTGTGCATCGTGACTGGTTACTTGATTGACATTGTTGACTCACCCTTTTTTTATTACATGTGTTGACACGAGAACCTGACATAGTAAGTGAATCTTTTGAGAACAATTGCTGCATTAGTTTAGAATATGCACTGGCTAGTGACCCTTAGTACGGACTTTGCTTTGTCAGGGGATTGGGCCCCTCGGTTAGGCCAGGTAGGGCAACACCGAGCGTTTGGGCATTATGACGTCATCAAGAGTAGGCGTGTCTTCAGGATGAGTCACACGCATAGTACGTTCTGGATTGTTCACGAGCGCCTAGGTTCGACCCATGTTTTCTTTAGTGATTATTTGTATAAAGCAGATGATTGAGGGGCCTAGTTTGGTTGATGGTCCCTGTTTGATACTTTCTCATTGCCCTTATTGTGTGTTGTGTGTGGTTTTCCTTTTGACTAACAACTAAAATTTGAATTTCTAGATTTTTCATGAAAATGTTTTAAAATGTAATGCACTTTTTCCCTTCAAACATTAAACCTGTTTCTAAATTAAAAGGGCAATGAACTGTTACTTGTTTCCGAAATGAAAGTGCGTGTGAAACCCATATTTTATATAATTTAGTTCAAACCTAAATTTGGTAATTTATTTATTCAAAGGTAGTGCTTTGGGAATAGATTGTTGGACATGTCTAATGGGTTTTAATACTTACGCCTATAGTGTTTTTCTGTTTTTAGTTTCTGTTGCAGGTTCGGCTCGAGCTTACTCACTGTGAGCGAGAGTTGGGTGTGGATTGGTGAGTGACTCTCGAGGTCGCGAGGAGTTTTGGTTGTGGTGAGGTTAGTACGTGTTGTTGGACTTTCTTTCTCTTCGTGTCGTTTATCTGTTATGCATTATTCTATTTTCTTTATGCTGCCTTATTTATTTTATTGGGTGAAATCGTTCTCAATTGCTCTCTGTTGATGCCCTGGCGCTTGTCGCCAACCCGAGAGGATCGGGAACACCTCTTGGGCCTTGCTGTGGATCAACGCGAGTGACCAGTTCAGGGTCGACCCGGGTTGGTTCGTGACAAAATGACATCAGAGGAGGTCGACTCTTGAGAAGACCTTGTTTTTCAGAGCGCCCATCATTATTTGGGGTTGTCATGGTAAAAGGAGTAGGATTGTCGGGGTTTGAGGTGTAGGAACGAGAAGGACGCCATGAACCCTTGCTCGTTCCGAACCTCGAGTTACCATGGGATGTTTGGGTTTGTCGATGTCCTTTGATTCTTATGGTTTGTTTGGTATTGGGAAATGAAATGGAAGCCGGGCAAGTGACCTTCGTGATCTCGCATGGTCTGGCAAGCCACATGGAGCTGGGGACATTACCCTAGAGCGCTCCTTGTGATGGTGGTGTGACTGGCGTATGGTCGCCGACCATATGTCTCAGTCACCCATCGACACTAGTTTCCCCTGGTTAATTGTTTTGGTCTTCTTTAATTATAAAAACTATTTGTAAAGTTTTATTTTGGAAATTGTGAAAAGTTGAATTTGAAATGCCAATGACCATGTTTTGATTAAGTTCTTTGTTTCCTTATTCCTTAGTGTTGTCCCCCATGACGGTTTGATGAATGCCCAAGGTGCAACTTCAGGTGGTGTGCCCTTAGCAAATCCTCTAGTTGATCAACCTATAGACCAAGTTCTGGAATTCCGAAAGTTGAACCCTCCCCTGTTTTATAGTCAATCAGATCCTCTTGAGGCAGAGGAGTGGTTGCAGAAGATTGAGAGGGACTTTAGTTTCATTAGGTCGCCTTAATCATTGAAGGTGAAGTTGGCTACATTTATGCTTGAAGGTCCAACCTGAAAATGGTGGAAGTCTGTGTCTCGAAGCAAGCCTCGAGAAGATCTTACATGGGAGTTCTTCAAGTCTTCGTTTATCCAACAATATTTCTTTGAGTTGATGAAGCTGAGGAAGAGGATGGAGTTGTGTTGTGTTCATTAGGACATTGAATTAGTACTAGAATTTTATCGGCGCTTCTTAGACCTAGTTCCGTACAACCAATGGTTTGTTGCAAATGATCCCAGGAAGGCTCGACAATTTGAGTCTGGACTCCGACCAGATCTGCAGTTGAAAGTGGCAGAGCTCAACCTAACCACCTTTTCGGATGTTGTAGGGAAATCCTTTCTGGCCGAAGCTGAGTTAGCAGGAGGACATGAGGGGGCGAATCCTTCCCCAACCTTGGGAAGCAATGCAGAGGATGACTATAAGAAGAATGAGAAGCGACCTGATGCTGGTGTCTCTAATAGAGGAATCAAGAGGCCTTCAGACCTTCAGTCATCCTCCTCACAACGCAATGACTTGATCTATCACCAGTGTGGTAAGAAGGGACATAAGAGGCTGATGTGCCTGAGTTCTCCAAGACCCTACTACACCTATGGACGTCTGGGTCATTTGCAGTGTCGAGGTGTTTCCAAGAAGCATGTTGAACCCAAACCTGGCTTGTCGAAAGTCACCTCAGCCCGTCAGCAGGAGTAGGGTGATGTTTGGGGGCCAGTTTGAGGTTTTCTCTTTGTAGTGTTCCTTGGATGTAGTAGTCGTCTCTTGTAGCATTTTGCGGTGTTTCTTTTCCTTCAGTTGTAAGTTTGGTTATTGTTAAACCTCTTTGAAACCTTTATTTTAATGGAAGTGTGTTTGGTAAAATTCCGGTTTGTGTGTTAAGTTTGGGAATTTTTGAAGCCTGATTGTGAGGCAGGAGATGCTTCAATCATCAGTGCTCCATCCATAGGTCCCAGAGTGAAGCTGGTGCATAGTCAGGAGAACTCCAACGGTTAAAAAGGGTCTTGGTTTAATCTCTGTCTTTAGTGCAGAATGGTATGTGTTCTTCTGAGGATGTGAAGTTGTTGGCATAGCGATGGCGGTAGTTTTGGGTGCTCTATTAGTTCGGCCCTTCCCTTCTCCCCCCTCGTGGTGGTTTTTTTTTTGGTTCATGTGGGAAGTTTTCAAGTTCGAAAAATCTCGTCAGTTCTTATGGTGGGGAGATCCACACTAGGTCTCACAGTGTTACACCCGAAGTAATTTAGTGTTAGCCCAATCCTTATGGTGGAGAGTTTGTTCAATCCTCCCCGTGTCAGTATTAGAGTTTCTTTTTATGCACCGTTTGGTGACCAGTGGTCTCGTGTGAAATCACCTAATCCTAAGTTCTTCCTCTTGAGTAAACATTGGGATTGGACTACACCCAATGGTTCCGTTGGACTAAGATTATAGGGATAAGTGTTAGAGGTGATTTAAGTTCATTCGTTCCTTGGTTGAAATGCATGATCTGGGTTTTGTTTGTAAGTGGTTAAGGTGATCATGTTTTAAGGACGAGTTGCGTGTCAGGGGATTTCAGTGTCTGTTTGGATCGATCAACTAGAGGCACTTAAACTTTTGGTGGGGGGGGGTGACACATAAGAAATTTTATCTTTGGGTCTAGATCTCATCGTGACTTTCCAGGCTTGTAAAGCATTATGGTGGGGAGATTTTTCACACCTGATTTTTTCAAATAATTTTATTCCTATTATTTACCTGGGTGTCAGGTGTTTTTGCTAAAAATCTAGTGAGTCCCGGCTCAAATTTTTGAACTTTGGAAAATTTTGCGGGTTTTAGGCCGTTGAGCGAACACTGTGCGTCTTAGCAGAAGTCGTGCGGACAGTTTGGATACTTGTGCGGTCACTATTGGAGTGAGCAGGGGCCACCGCACAGCCTGCGCACAGTCGACTGAGCCATGCGAGATGACCGCACCGTCGCCCACCTTTAAGAGTAATTAAATAAATTAGTTAAGTAGTGATGTAATAAAACCAATAAATGAGATAATGTGGATATATATATATATGTATGTATATATATATATTATTAATGAATGTGTTGTTTTTATTATTACTAAAGATTTATTGTTATTATTATTATTATTATCTTATCATTATATCATTATTATAATTATTATGTTTGTTAAAACCATTACTATTTTTATCATCATATTACTATTATAATTATTACGGGTAAACATTATAACGACCATGAATGTTAATAATTATTTTTATCAAGAGTGTTTCTAGTTATTTTTATTGTTATCATTGTTATATTATTATTACTATTATTATTGTTTTAACTATTATTAATATTAGGTTTTAGTATTTTTTTATTTCATTTTAATTTATTTATCTTTTTTTAGGGTTTTCCCTCTTCTCTCTCTCCCTTTCTCTCCTCTCATGCGGGCTCTCCCCATCCCCTTGTTGATTCGACGGCTCCCTCCTCTAGAAACTCTGTAGCGCACCTCCACCCAGCCCCGGTTCTACTGCCCCCTTCTTCCCCAAGCCAGCGCGTCCCCCTTCTCTCTGCCTATTTCTGGTGCCCCCCTTCTTCCCCCTTCTCTTACCCCCAGCGCGCAGCCCCTCGACATGACCTCCTTGCTGTGCGACCCTTTTCCCCAGCCAGCTCCCTCTCAGGCGACCTCCCAGCTAGCTGCGCCCCATGCCGTCGGGCCGCTGCACACTCTCCCAGCCGCGCCCCTCACTACCCAGCCAGGACGCGCCCTTGCCGATGCTTATCTGGCCGCCGCGACCTTCGGCCAGACCTCCTCCAACCAGTGACGCCACTGGACAACCCCTCTCCGGCAGACACAAGACCTCCAATGCCTTCCTCTCATGTGTGCACAACCTCTCTGGCGAACCCCCTTCTGTTGGTTGTGTTGGAATCACCTGTTTTGATAATCCCAAATCATGTTTCATTTATGTGATAATCATGTTTTTGTTCTATGATAATCGTGTTTCATTAATATTCCAAGTTTTTATCAAGTAATAACCATGTACTTTTAATCTTACTGCTTTATTGTTTAAGCTCACAGTGAAAAATTTCTCTAAGTAAGAAAGGTCACTGATGCAAAGGTCACCAGTATAAAGGTCACCAATAGATTGGTTACCGATAGAAAGGTCACCAATGAAGGTCATCGATGAAAGGTTACCAATGAAATGTTACCAATTAAAGGTTATCGATGAAAGGTCACCGATGAAAGGTCACCACTGAAGGTCACTGATAAAAGGTCAAGTTAGTACGTGTTGTTGGCCTTTCTTTCTCTTCGTGTCATTTATCTGTTATGCATTATTCTATTTTCTTTATGCTACCTTTTTTATTTTTTTGGGTGAAATCATTCTCACTTTCTCTCTGTTGATGCCCTGGCGCTTGTCACAAACCTGAGAGGATCAGAAATGCCCCTCGGGCCTTGTTGCGGATCGTCTCGGGTGACCGGTTCAGGGTCGACCCGGGTTGGTTCGTGACAAAATGGTATCAGAGGAGGTCGACTCTGGAGGAGACCTTGTTTTTCAGAGCGCCCATCGTTATTTGGGGTTGTCATGGTAAAAGGAGTAGGATTGTCAGGGTTTGAGGTGTAGGAACGAGAAGGACGTCATGAACCCTTGCTTGTTCCGAACCTCGAGTTACCATGGGATGTTTGGGTTTGTCGATGTTCTTTGATTCTTATGGTTTGTATGGTATTGGGAAATGAAATGGGAGCCGGGCAAGTGACCTTCGTGAGATCGCATGGTCTGGCAAGCCACATAGAGTTGGGGAAATTACCCTAGAGTGCTCCTTGTGACGGTGGCGTGACTGGCGTATGAACACCATCCATATGTCACAGTCACCCATCAACATTAGGTTCCCCTGGTTAATTGTTTTGGTCTTCTTTAATTATAAAAACTATTTGTAAAGTTTTATTTTTGAAATTGTGAAAAGCTGAATTTGAAATGCCAATGACCATGTTTTGATTAAGTTCTTTGTTTCCTTATTCCTTAGTGGTGTCCCCCATGACGGTTTGATGAATGCCCAAGGTGCAACTTCAGGTGGTGCGCCCTTAGAAAATACTCCAGTTGATCAACCTATAGACCATGTTCTGGAATTCCGGAAGTTGAACCCTCCCCTGTTTTATAGTCAACTAGATCCTCTTGAGGAGGAGGAGTGATTGCGGAAGATTGAGAGGGACTTCAGTTTCATTGGGTTGCCTCAATCATTGAAGGTGAAGTTGGCTACCTTTATGCTTGAAGGTCCAACCTAGAAATGGTGGAAGTCTGTGTCTCGAAGTAAGCCTCGAGAAGATCTTACATGGGAGTTCTTCAAGTCTTTGTTTATCCAACAATATTTCTTTGAGTTGATGAAGCTGAGGAAGAGGATGAAGTTGTGTTGTGTTCAGCAGGGCATTGAATCAGTACTAGAATTCTACCGATGCTTCTTAGACCTAGTTCCGTATGACCAATGGTTTGTTGCAAATGATCCCGGGAAGGCTCGATAATTTGAGTCTGGACTCCAACCAGATTTGTAGTTGAAAGTGGAAGAGCTCAACCTAACCACCTTTTTGGATGTTGTAGGGAAAGCCTTTCTGCCTGAAGCATAGTTAGCAGGAGGACATGAGGGGGGAGAATCCTTCCACAGCTTTAGGAAGCAATGCAGAGGATGGCAATAAGAAGAATGAGAAGCGACCTGATGCTGGTGTCTCTAACAGAGGAATCAAGAGTCCTTCAGACCTTCAGTTATCTTCCTCACAATGCAATGACTTGATCTGTCACCAGTGTGGTAAGAAGGGACATAAGTGGCTGATGTGCCCGAGTGCTCCAAGACCCTGCTACACCTATGGACGTCTGGGTCATTTGCAGTGTCGAGGTGTTTCCAAGAAGCACGTTGAACCCAAACCTAGCTTGTCGAAAGTCACCTCAGTCCATCAGCAGGAGTAGGGTGATATTTGGGGATCAGTTTGAGGTTTTCTCTTTGTTGTGTTCATTGGATGTAGTAGTCATCTCTTGTAGTGTTTTTCAGTGTTTCTTTTCCTTCAGTTATAAGATTGGTTATTGTTAAACCTCTTTGAAACCTTTATTTTAATGGAAGTGTGTTTGGTAAAATTTTGGTTTGCATGTTATGTTTGGGAATTTTTGAAGTCTGACTACGAGGCAGGAGATGCTTCAATCATCGGTGCTCCATCCATAGGTCCTGGAGTGAAGTTGGCGCATAGTCAGGAGAACTCCAACGGTGAAAAAGGGCATTGGTTTAATCTTAGTCTTTAGTACAGAATGGTATGCGTTATTATGAGGATGTGAAGCTGTTGGTATAATGATGGTGGTAGTTTTGGGTGCTCTATTAGTTCAGCCCTTCCCTTCTCCCCCCTCGTGGTGGGGTTTTTTTGGTTCATGTGGGAAGTTTTCAAGTTCAATAAATCTCGTTAGTTCTTATGGTGGGGAGATCCACACTAGGTCTCACAATGTTACACCTGAAGTAATTTAGTGTTAGCCCAATCCTTATGGTGAAGAGTCTGTTTAGTCCTCCCCATGTCAATATCAGAGTTTCTTTTCATGTATCGTTTGGTGGCCGGTGGTTTCGTACGAAATCACCTAATCCTAAGTTCTCTCTCTTGAGTAAACGTTGGGATTAGAGTACTCCCAACCATTTCGTTGGACTAAGATTATGGGGATAAGTGTTAGAGGTGATTTAAGTTCATTCGTTCCTTGGTTGAAATGCATGATCCGGGTTCTGTTTGGAAGTGGTTAAGGTGATCATGTTTTAAGGATGAGTTGCGTGTCAGGGGATTTCAGTGTCTGTTTGGATCGATCAACTAGAGGTGCTTAAACTTTTGGTGGGGGGTGACATGTAAGAAGTTTTATCTTTGGGTTTAGATCTTGTCAGGACTTTCCAGGTGCATAAAGAGTTATGGTGGGGAGATTTTTCACACCCGACTTTTTCAAATAATTTTATTCCTATTATTTACCTGAGTGTCAGGTGTTTTTGCTGAAGTTCTGGTGAGTCCCAGTTCAAAATTTTGAACTTTGGAAAAGTTTGTGGGTTTTAGGCCGTTGAGAGAACACTGTGCATCTTAGTGGAAGTCATGCAAACAGTTTGGATACTCATGCGGTCACTACTAGAGTGAGCAGAGGCCACCGCACGACCTGCGCACGGTCGACTGAGCCATGTGAGATGACCGCACAGTCACCCACCTTTAAGAGTAATTAAATAAATTGGTTAAGCGATGATGTAATAAAACCAATAAATGAGATAATGTGGATATATATATGTATGTATATATATATATATTATCAATGAATGTGTTATTTTTATTATTACTAAATATTTTTTGTTATTATTATTATTATTATTATCTTATCATTATATCATTATTATAATTATTATGTTTGTTAAAACCATTACTATTTTTATCATCATATTACTATTATAATTATTACGGGTAAACATTATAACGACTATGAATGTTAATAATTATTTTTATAAAAAGTGTTGCTAGTTATTTTTATTGTTATCATTGTTATATTATTATTACTATTATTATTGTTTTAACTATTATCAATATAAGGTTTTAGTATTTTTTTATTTCATTTTAATTAATTTATCTTTTTTTAGGGTTTTCCCTCTTCTCTCTCTCCCTTTATCTCCTCTCACGCGGGCTCTCCCCATCCCCTTGTTGATTCGGTGGATCCCTCCTCCAGTAACTCTGCAGCGCGCCTCTACCCAGCCCTGGTTCTACCACTCCCTTCTTCCCCAAGCCAGTGCGTCCCCCTGCTCTCTGGCTATTTATGGCACCCCCTTCTTCCCCCTTCTCTTACCCCCAGCGCGCAGCCCCTCGGTGCGACCTCCTTGCTGTGCAAACCTTCTCCCCAACCAGTTCCCTCTCAGGCGACCTCCCAGCCAACTGCGACCCACACCGTCGGGCCGCTGCACACTCTCCCAGTCGTGCCCCTCACTGCCCAGCTAGGCCGTGCCCTCGCCGATGCTTATCCGGCCACCGCAACCTTCGGACGGACCTCCTCCAACTGGTGACACCACTGGCCAGCCCCTATCCGGCCGACGTAAAACCTCCCATGCCCTCCTCTCATGCGCACACAACCTCTCTGGTGAACCCACTTCTATTGGTTGTGTTGGAATCACCTGTTTTGATAATCCCAAATCATGTTTCATTTATGTGATAATCATGTTTCTATTCTATGATAATCCTGTTTCATTAATATTCCAAGTTTTTATCAAGTAATAACCATGTACTTTTAATCTTACCGCTTTCTTGTTTAAGCTCACAGTGCAAAATTTCTCTAAGTAATAAAGGTCACCGATGAAAAGGTCACTAGTAGAAAGTTCACCAATAGAAAGGTTACTGATAGAATGGTCACAGATGAAGGTCACCGATGAAAGGTTACCGATGAAAGGTCACCGATGAAAGGTCACCGATGAAAGGTCACCGATGAAAGTCACCGATAAAAGGTCACCTATGCAAGGTCATTGCTGAAGGCTACTGCTGAAGGTTACTAATGCAAGGCTACCGTTGAGAAGGTTACCGATGCAAGGCTACTGTTGAGAAGGTTACCACTAAAGGTTACCACTGAAGGCTACCGCTGAAGGCTACCAATGAAGGCTACTGTTATGAAGGCTACCGTTACCAGTCTACTGATGCTTACCCTTCCATACTTTTTCAAATTCTTAAGATTATTCTAACGGTCATATTTGGAAAATTTAATGCTTCTAACATTAATTAATGGTGATTGTAGACATATCAAGAGGCCGTATCTGGGGATAGTACGAGGTATGAGGACCACACATGGTTTACTTGTTCCTATTGTCAGACCTCAAATATAAAAGAGAAAATCGAGAAAGAGAAGAAAAAATCACAAAGCGTGCGAGTGTGAAGTGTGTAAAGATGGAGGAATGCATGAGAAAGAGCTTACTCGCTAGATCAAAGAGAACAAGGAAGAACCATTCGAGCACTTACACTATGAACCCAAGAGTCTCAAGAAGATCATTTCAGGAGAACAAATTCAAGGTTGCCTTCCATGTTTCATCAACTCTCGATCAACACAAGAATCAGAACACTCAGTTCCTGAAAGCTAAAACCTGGAGTTGCGACACTCTGTTTTGAGGACAACTTCTAGAGACAGACTCAAACAACAATTTCTTCACTCCACCGTGACAAGAGTTGAACTGCAAACACATAGAGCTTTCTAAACTCAATCTTATAATCTTAGCTCTACTTTTTTCTTTTATTTTACATTTCTGAGAAGTGTGTGGGTATGTCTGTCACACACACTATCTTCTATGCTTGAACTAAAGGATACTGAAAATCTCACATCAAAATTCACTTACACTTTGTTTCTTATGTATAATTATGGAAGAGACCGTGTGTGGTCTGTATTGTTTGTTTTTCCCATGAATAATTGTGGTAGAGGGTGTGAACCCTGGATAGTTTGTAAAAACTATTGTAAAGCCTGATACAGACTGTGTATCAAGTTTATCATTCATATAAACTACTTGGTGGTAGATGATCACCAAGTGGAGAGGATTAAGTCTCGGATTGAGACTTAACCTCTTATTTAACTCTACTGTGTACTATACTTTGTAATACTCCATTTTATCTATTTTTCGCTGCTTATAATTTCTAAACCAGAAAACTATTTTGCATTGACTTTGATAGTTAGTTCTGGTTAGTGTGTGTATGTGTTTAATTCAGTAAACTTATTTAAAAAATTAAAGAAGTGTTTTAAACTGATTCAACTGAGGACTAATCACCCTTCAAGAAACTTGTTGAACAACTAAACATTTATATCTCTATTGCCTTAATTAACTGGGCCATTTCAAAATTAGGGGATCTTTATCACAAATTTTTTAACAGAAATTTTAAATAGGAACTCAATTCAACCCCTCTTGAGATTCCACTCCGACCAACATTTGGTATCAAAGGGGTTGAATTTTTATTGATACTATCTGAACTATTGTACAAGTTTTTCAAATTCTTTTCAATTGTGATTTTAGTTGTATCTTAAAGATCTTAAAATTTCTATCATATCTAAATTTTCAGTTATTTAAATTATAATTAACAATGGATAACAAAGTTGAGGGTGCTGCTACTAACATGTCACCTTTCTTTAATTGTAATAACTATTCTTAGAGGAAATTAAAAATGAAAATGTATCTAGAGATCATGAGTCCTAAAATCTAGGACAAAATTGAAGAACAACATGCTTTGCCTGTTACTGCTAGAAACACATGGTCTCAGTTGACTAAAGCTACATATAAAAATAATTGTAAAGAAATTAATGCATTTTACTATTATCTAGGTGATGAAGAATTCAATAGAATATCTTCCTATAAAATTGCATATGAAATTTGGGATACTTTGGATGTTTCTCATGAGAGAACAACCAATGTTAAAGAAATGAGATTAAATACTTATACCATTAAAATGATAATTTTAAAATGAAGACTGATGAGATTATATCTAAAATGTATCTCAGGTTCAATGAAATAGTGAATACCATGAGTCTACTTGGGAAACGAGTGGATAATAAGGATCAGATTATGAGATTGCTTCGATGCCTACCCAACAGATGGGGAGGAACTTCTGTTTCTATTCAATAATCCTATGACATAGGCAAGCTACCAGTGAAGGAACTAATTGGAAAACTTATGATGTTTGAAGAAGAGCTTAAGGTAAATCAAGAAGCAGATGAAGAACCAAGAAAATATCTGTAGCATTCAAGACTGCTACCTCAAAGAGCAAAGATAAAGAAAAAGTTCAAGATCCTGTAGACACTTCCACTAGTGAGGACTCAACTTCTGACAGTGATGATGAGATGGCTCATCTTGCTAGGAGATTCAAGAATTTCTACTGTAAGAAGAAGTTATTTAGAAAATCCAACTATAAAGGAAAGTATGATAGTAAAGGACAGTGGAAAAAGGACAGAAAATGGAATGACAACACAAATGAGATAGTCTGCTATGAGTGTAAATGAAAAGGCCATGTGAAAGCTAATTGCCCCAAGCTCAAATTTAAGAATAAATATGAAGACAAGGGAAAGGGATATAAAAAGTATATGAAAGCGACTTGGATTGCTTCAGAAGATAGCTCCAATGGATCTTACACTTCTAATATTGAAAAGGAAAAACATGCAAACCCGTGTTTCATGACATAAACATATGAGGTAATACTCAATTCTCTTATACTTAATGCTTATTCTTCTGGGAATTAAAGTGAATCAAATAATGATGAGAATATGACTAAGGATGAACTATTTTAATACTATGTAATGCTTGAGGATACCTTTAATGAACTCAAGGATAAATATAAATTATTGAAAAGACAACATGCTTTAAATGCTAATTATAAGTCTGATCTGTATATTGAGAAAGAAAAATGTGCACAACTGTTAAAAGAAAATACTGAACTTAAATTATCAAATGAGTAATTAAAAGGGGATCTGGAAAAGTTTACTTTTGGTAGAAATACCTTAACTCAGTTTCTAGGGAAACAAATTGCTCCAAAATACATAACTGGTCTAGGATATCAACCTGGACAGAGAAGGATTATTAAAAATAAATTTGTTCCAAAATATAGACAATTAACTACTAGTTCTAGTTCTGGACCATCTTTTGAAAAACAATTTTCTAAAGGACTTAACAAAGTGTTCATGTCTCAAAACATATCTGTTGATTATAGGAAACCTGTGAGACAATTATGGGTTCCCAAAGTTTTACTTGCTAACCTCTTTGGACCCAAGAAAATATGGGTACCAAAGTTACCCTACACTTAATCTATTTGGAAGGAAAATTGTCTGAAGAGATCCTATAAAAGTCTATGGTACTTGGACAGTGGATGTTCAAGACATATGATAGGAGACTATTCATGCTTCAAGTGACTAATTAAAGTGGATGGCGGACATGTCACATTCAGTGATAATTCTAAAGGGAAGATCATCGACTTAGGCCAAATTGGTAACACTAATACTATATTAATTTCAAAATTACTTTTTGTTGATGGGTTAAAATACAATCTACTAAGTATATATCAGTTGTGTGATGATGGTTTCAATTTTAAGTTTGAAAATGATGCATGTAATGTTTTTAATTATAAAAATGATTTAATATTTACTGCTCGTAGAAATGAAAATATTTATGCTGTTGATTTAAATTCTTTAGCCAAGAAAAATGTTTCTTGTTTAAATGCTTTTCATAAGGAATCATGGTTATGACATAGAAGATTAAGACACTACAATGTGCACTCACTTAGGAAACTAACTAGGAAAGGTTTAGTTAGAGACTTACCTAAATTGGAATTCCCACTTAACAAAGTTTGTAATCCTTGTCAAAATGGGAAACAACACAAAGTTTCTTTCAAACCAAAGATTGAAGTTTCTACTTCTCAACTGCTTGAGTTGGTTCACATGGATTTGTTTAGACCATTTTTAGTTTCAAGTTTAAATGCGAATCACTGTGTTTATAGTCTTGTAGATGGTTTTTCTAGATATAATTGGGTATAATGTCTAGCTCATAAAAGTTAATCATGTTCTTACTTCATTAAATATTCCAAGTCTGTAGAAAATCTTAGTGGACTTAGAATTAATACCTTGAGAAGTGATAATGGTTGTGAGTTTGAAAATCAGAAGTTTGTGAATCTTTTTACTCAAAAAATGGCTATAATCACAATTTTTATGCTCCTAGAATGCCTCAAAAAAATGGAGTCATAGAAAGAAAAAATATGACACTTCAAGATATTTCCCGAACTATGATAAATGAGTACAATCTACCTATCTATTTTTGGGATGAAGCTGTTAATACAGCTTGTTACATTATCAATAGAGTCTTAATTAGACCTGTTCTTAAGAAAACCCCTTATGAGCTCTGGAATAATAGGAACACCACTGAAAATTTAGGCTATAGACACGGTTTCAAACCGTGGCTATAAGCCCAAAAACTGTGGCTATAGGTTATAGCCACGATTCAATGGACCGTGTCTGGTATTGGCGTGGCTATAGGGAAAGAGCTATAGCCATGGTTTCAAACCCTGGCTAAAGGCCTATATCCATGGTTCAAACCGTGGTTAAAGGGCTAGAGCCACGGTTTAAAACCGTGGCTAAAGGACTATATCCATAGTTTGAAACTGTGGAAGAACATTAAGCCATATAGGTCATATTGCCACGGTTTAGAATCGTGGCTATATGGTTTTAGCCACGGTTTAAAACCGTGGCAATAGAACTAAAGCCATAGTTTCAAATCGTGGCTATAGGCCTTCCCATTTAATAAACCCCCCCCTTGAACACCCCCTACACCCCCATGCCCCGCCTAGACAGCCCCCCTGGACCCCCTTGAACATCCCCCCGCACCCTCATGCACCGCCTGGACAGCCCCCCTGCACCCCCTTGAACATCCCCCCCGCACCCCCATTCCACCCCTAGACATCCCCCTTGCACCCCCTGGACATCCCCCTTGCACCCCCACTGGACCCCCATGCCCCCTGGACAACCCCCTTGAACACCCCCTGGACAACCCCCTTGACAGCCCTCTTGCACCCCCTTGCACCCCCTGGACAGCCCCCTTGAACACCCCCCTGCACCCCCATGCCCCCCTGAACCCTCATGCCCCCCTACACCCCACTAGACAGCCCCCATGCCCCCCTGGACAACCCCCTTGCACCCCACTGGACACCCCCTCCCCCTAGACACCCCCCTGGACACCCCCTCCCCCCTAGACACCCCCATGGACCCCCCCAGACAGACCCTGGACAAGCAGATCCCCCTTGCACCCCCTAGACAGCCCCCTTGCACCCCCACTGGACCCCCATGCCCCCTGGATATCCCCCTTGAACACCCCCCTAGACAGCCCCCTTGACAACCCTCTTACACCCCCTTGGACAGCCCCCTTGAACACCCCCTGCACCCCATGCCCCCCCTATACCTCCATGCCCCCTGGACCCCCATGCCCCTCTGAACCCCCATGCCCCCCCTGCACCCCACTAGACAGCCCCATGCCCCCCCAGGACAGCCCCCTTGCACCCCCACTGGACACCCCCTACCCCCAAACACCCCCCTGGACACCCCTCCCTCCCCCTAGACACCCCCATGGACCCCCCAGATAGACCCTGGACAAGCATACCCCCTACACCCCCCAAGTGCATCAAAGATTTCTGGAAATATAGAAACATATGGCTTGGTTGATGTAGCAGGGGGATTTCTCCAGACTGTTCAACAACTGTTTACAACTTGGGTGTGGAAAAACTACCCAGTTACCCGTCTCTTTTAGACTGGGAAAGGAGCTGTTGAATTGGTATTGGACATCCAAGGGGTGTATTTAAGAGTCTTTGCAAAGGGCCATGGAACTGAGAGCAGTCCTTGCTGTTGAAAAAGAACTCAGCAGAATCCTAGGGTATTTCCAAAGGGCTAGATAATGGTTTCACTCATACACATGTTCTGATCATGTATGATAACACTAGTGTAATTAGTGTATATCTAAGAATTTGACACATCACTCGACAGATGTACATTGATGTAAGACATCATTCCCCCGCATGGAGACCCCCCCTGCCAGGTCCCCCCTGCCAGGTCCCCCCTCCTGGACACCCCCCTTGCACCACACCTGCACCCTCCCCCTACCCTGTAGACCCCCCTGCACCCCACCCCCCCCACCTGGACACCCCCCTTACACCGCACCTGCACCCTCCCCCTACCCTGCAGCCCCCCTGTACAACCCTCCTAGACACTCCACCTACACCCCCACCAGTATCCCCCCTGCCAAATAATTGTTTTCCATCCTCCTCATTCAAGTAAGGATATAGCTTATATGGTCATATATATTCATTGGTGTTGCACCATGAATTAAAGTAATAAAATGATCTCTAACTCAGGTGGTAACTCTCTTGGTTCATAAAATATGTAATGAAATTCAAAAATAAAGTATTCCATTTTCTACTGGTTTTCTTCCCAAGGATGGTTTTTCTTGGTAACAAAACATTTAAAGTTAATTTTCCAAAACTAAAACTCTAAAAGAATAATCCATGGGCAGAATGTTTGTTTTAGTTCCAGTGGTATTTATATCTACTTGTCTCCCCATGTAATCTCACCACTAAGCCATCCCACATGAACTCCATTGATTTATGTTTCTAATTTTTGAAAAATATAAACAAAATTATTTCCCAAGTCATTCAAAGAATCAAATATGGTCCACTTGTGTTAAACACGTGATCCTTATTAGTGAAAAACATTCTTCATAGTCACCTAAAAACCCTTAAAAATCCCTAAGAGTACTGTCAATTCCCGTCTCCCAGCCCAATTATGAACAACTTGGTTAGCCTGGCGACTACATTGGAAACTGTGGAAAGATTTTTAGAAATAAATTTGTCACTTGATCCACTATCTAAATGAACCACCACCGAAATATATAACACATTCCCTGAGAATTTCATAGAATAAACACCTGATTCCCACATACTCCTAAATTCTAAAGCTTCTCTGGCCTCTACTATTTCATCATAGCTGAGAGATATTGAACTAGAATAAAAGGAAGGATTGTTGCCAGAGCAATTGAGTAAGCACACGGAGGACGTTCACGACTGGGAGAACATTTTTCCGTGGTTAACGTCCGATGCTGGCGCTATAGACGGATGAAAAAGAGAGAAAAAAAACCGTGGAAAGCATCCATGGCGCTGTAAATGGATGTGAATTAAAAACAAAAGACAAAATAATTCTGTTGTGCTGTTCACATCCATACAAAATGGCTGACAAGAGTTGTGCTGCCAGATTTTATGGGAGATGATCCGTATGGTGGGATCATCAAAGCAGAAAGGTATTTCAATTATTTTCGGATGACAGAGGACATAAAATTACACTGGGTGCAACTTTTCATGGTTGGTGCCACACTATAATGGTTTTTGTCCTAGTACAGTGCAATGCCGAACTTGTCATGAAAAATGTTTAAACCTTCTCTAATAGACAAGTATGGGCAGCCGACGGAGAAAGAACTGTTTCAGAAACCTAGTGCATTGGAGGAGCAGTTTTTTTCGACTCTGGAATAGTAGGGAAAGGTAACTGTTAACCTGAGTATTAAAGTGGAAAGGTGGGAAAATAATATTGAGTGGTAGCAATGTCCACAATTACTAAGAGGTGGTATGGAGAAGCAATTTGAACCAGAATTGCATTAATTACGTGTGAAATAACAAGTATTTAGTGCTACAAAGATTACAGTGGAGCTCAGGAAAGAGGAGGTTGTGCAACAATAACCCGTTCAAATCAATACACAACCATTGAAATTAGTACACCAAACCGCTACAATGTTGGTGTCAAAAATTCCTATGTTAGTAGAGATCGGTCCTACAAATCTAGGTTGCAAGGACTGGAATTGGTTTGGTCCAGAGTTTGAAGAATGTATTGAAGAGGAAGTGGATCCAATTGGGGTGGAAGAAGCAGCGAACTTGAGTATAACTCAAGCTTCACAAGATCGTCAAGTTTGTGAAGATTGTATTTTGGGAGAAGGAAAAAAATTGGAGGCAGTAAGTTTGTAATTGTGACGGATTGGTTAGGGAAAGATTGATTTAGTGCGGAATGACTACATATTTTTTCTACTAGAAGAACAGATGTGATAAACTGTGAAAAAAACATCGCTCAAGTTATGTGATTTGTAAGAGCACACAATAAAGAGAATTAAAGGTCTAGAGCTGCAGGTGGAACACAGTTCAGAAACTGGAGGACAAAGAGAGGCACCCATAGATTATCTGAGTAAATATGGGAGTAGGAAAGCAGAGGAAGGTTGCGGTTAAGGTGGACACAAAATGCTAGTGGTTTCAGTTTGTACAGAATTTGTGACGAGAATGTTGAAAAGAGTTCAAACAAGTGCTAAGGGAGAATGTTTGGGGATATGAACAACTCAAAAGGTTTCAAAATTAGGATACAAAAGGTTGCTTAAAGAGGGAAGGAATATGGGATCATGAAACCTCACACCGAAAGGAGACTCATTGTGTTTTGAATACTGAAGAAGTGGAGGAAGTGAGGGAGTTGGCAACAGGTTGGTGGCATGATGGTGCAATGCCACAACTGACATTACTATGTGGATTCCCTTGCACAACTACTGAACTTCTAATGGAGTTATTCCTAATGTTTATTTTTCAATGGAGCTTGGTCAAGGCCTTTCCAGGTACTTACTGGTTGCTAAAACTTTTTCGCAGTCATGGTATACTAGCAACGATGGACATGAACACTCCTGAGACTATTGTGGACTCAGGACATGAGGGATGGAAAGTCTTCTTCCTCACTGGAAGCAAGTTAATTTCCAGTTGGAATTTTCTGAAAGATAGGTTTCATTTTATTCAATTAGGCAGGATAGATCTTGGATATATTGATACTAAGGCTAGTATATGTGGGAAAGTTTACTATGTTTTTTTGTCATGGGGGAGCTGTATTATTTTTCTAAGGATGACTTTGTAAAACAGGAGCTGTAAATGGTACTGGAATAGTCTCCTTGGGGGAGTGATGGTTTCTGTCACGCTGTGTTTGAAGGCCGATGGTTTAGCAGGGGAGGAAGTTTCAGATGCATAGATGACAACCTTATTTGTTGTTGCTCAGCTTGATCCAATTTGCCTGAATAAACTGCCCATTCTTGCACCTAGAGTGGTTTTACAAATTGGACCATTATTATTGATAGATAGAGCAGGTATTAAAAGGACACTTTTTATCATCAACAAGCATCGGACAAAGAGAGTGGCAGGCTTCTATAAAGAAAATAATGAAGTTTCAGTGTTAGTATATCTTGGGCAAGGAAAGGACTAAAACCAGTCCCAACGATGTTAGTGTTATGCATACTGTTGCTGGCCTCTTGACAACAAAGGGTGGCATAATTTCTTGGAATAATGTTCAGGAGGTGATTTCAGAAACAAAGCTGCTCCTGATTTTGGCCAATATAGATGCAGCTGAAGATGCATCTTTAGCAAGAAGTAATGTTGCTCAACTTTTTGGTGGGTATGAATGATCTTTTGAAGTTTCCAACATTAGTAGGACGACGATATGGACTGGATATGATTTTTGGTGAAGTGATCCAACACCGAGTTCTAAGAGAAGGGTTTAACAACACATTTCGAAGAGTGATGCAACCATATATGATATGTTTTCTCTATAATTATGCTTACTCCTACAGAAATAAAAGATGTTGATTTGTTGTTCATTTACTTCTACTTAGTTCTAGTGTGAGACTACTTGTTAGGCTAGAGTCCTAACGACTTATGATAAACAGTTTGAAAAAATTCATGGCATTCTGTTTCTGAAAAACATTTACACTTCCAATTCCAGAAGAAAACCACTCAAATAAGTGCCAGAATAAAAATTTTCAATAAGCAATCTGGAACCACTTATATAGAAGCACTTATCTTAAGTGATATGTGATGTAAGCAGTAACAGATCCTAAATGAGCTTTATGAGCTTAAATTTAAGCCTTTGATTGAGGATGGTTAACCAAGCTTATCTAAATCCTAGGCTCTATTTGGCATGATGATAGAATTTTTGATGGTAGCATAAAAAGAATGGGAGGGAATAGGAAAGGGATTGGGGATTCAATTGTTGCGGAATCATCGGGAGGCACAACGATAGAAATGATATATGAAAGAAGAATGCAGAAAGAAAAAAATAGGCATGGTACATACAAATTTATGTGGTTCGGGAATAACCCTATGACCATGGACAAACCTTGGACAACCCTTGGACACCCCACCTTGCACCCTCCCCCTGACCTGCAGACCCCCTCCCCAACACCCCAGACAGCCCTTAGACACCCCACCTGCACCCTGCCCTGTAGACCCCCCCGGATAGCCCTTATACACCCCCTAGATAGCCCCTCCTTGACACCCCACCTGCACCCCCTGCCCTACAGACCCCCCGGCACCCCCCCCAGACAGCCCTTGGACACCCCACTTGGACAACCCTTCCTAGAAAATTCTATAGCCATTAGTACCTTCAGTTCATTATGAAAGATTGCTAAATGAAAAATGTCTTGAAACTTTTCTAAGAATAGTCTTTGTCTGGCTTAGTCTGAATAATAGACTTCCACCACTTATAACTCAGACCCTCTAGTAGGATGGTTACAAAAATAACCTTAAGAGACTCATAAATCTAAAGCTGGATAAAAATATCCTCAACCTTCAGTACCAAAACCAATTCATCCTAAGAATCCTGTTACCTAGGAATTATTGTGGGGCTACCATCTTGATTATGGGGGGATGTTGTGGGCTGGAATGCTGGTGGCAGTGAGCTGAAATGAAGGTGGAAGGGGGCTGGTGTGAGGTGGATGTGGTTGGAGCAGGGCCAAATCATGGCATTACCGTGGCATGACCGCAGCATGTTGGCTCGGTCAAGCAACATCTGTGGGGCAGCATCTTCGGGCTAGGAGAGAAGGGAGCAGGAGGAGGCTGGAATGTTGGTAGAAGGGGGCTGGTTGTAGGTGATGGGGGGATGGTGCGGGCTGATTCGAAGGTGGAAGGGGGGGGGGGGGGGGCTATTGCGGGCTGGAATGCTGGTGGCAGCGGGCTGAAATGAAGGTGTAAGGGGACTGGTGTGGGCTGGATGTGGCTGGAGCAGGGCCAAATCACTTCATTAATGTGGCGTGACCAAGGTGTGACCGCGGCATGACCGCAGCGTGACCGCGGCGTGACCGCAGCGTGTTGGCCCGGTCTAGCGACATCTGCAGGGCAGCATCTTCTGGCCAGGAGCAAAGGGAGCGAGAGGAGGTTGAAATGCTGGTAGAAGGGGGCTAGTTGCAGGTGTTGGGGGGATGGTGTGGGCTGATTCGAAGGTGGAAAGGGGGCTGTTGTGGGTTGGAATGCTGGTGGCAGTGGGTTGAAATAAAGGTGGAAGGGGGATGGTGTGGGCTGGATGTGGTTGGAGTAGGGCCAAATCACGGTATTACCATGGTGTGACCATGGCGTGATAGCGGCGTGACCGTGGTGTGACCGCAGCGTGACCGCGGAGTGACCGCAACATGACCGCGGAGTGACCGCGGTGTGTTGGCCCGGTCCAGTGACATCCGTGGGGCAGCATCTTCTGGCCAGGAGCGAAGGGAGCGGGAGGAGGCTGGAATGCTGGTGGAAGGGGGCTGGTTGCAGGTGTTGGGGGAATGGTGCGTGCTGATTCGAAGGTGGCAGGGGGGGCTATTGCGGGCTGAAATGCTGGTGGCAGTGGGCTGAAATGAAGGTGGAAGGGGGCTGGTGTGGGCTGGATGTGGCTGGAGCAGGGCCAAATCACGACATTACCGCGGCGTGACCACGACATGTTGGCCCGGTCTAGTGACATCTGCGGGGTAACATCTTCCATCCAGGAGCGAAGGGAGCGGGAGGAGGTTGGAATGCTGGTGGAAGGGGGCTGGTTGCAGGTGCTGGGGGGACGATGTGGGCTAATTCGATGGTGGAAGGCGGGGCTGTTGTGGGCTGGAATTCTGGTGGCAGGGGGCTGAAATGAAGGTAGAAAGGGGCTGGTGTGGGATGGATGTGGCTGGAGTAGGGCCAAATCACGGCATTACCGCGGCGTGACCATGACATGTTGGCCCGGTCCAGCGACATCCACAAGGCAGCATCTTCCAGCCAGGAGTGAAGGGAGAGGGAGGAGGCTGGAATGCTGATGGAAGGGGGCAGGTTACAGGTGCTGAGGGGATGGTGCGAGCTGATTCGAAGGTGGCAGGGGGGCTGTTGCGGGCTGGGATGCTGGTGGCAGTAGGCTGAAATGAAGGTGGAAGGGGGCTGGTGTGGGCTGGATGTGGCTGGAGCAGGGCCAAATCACGGCATTACCGTGGCGTGACCGCGACATGTTGGCCCAGTCCAGTGACATTCGTGGGGTAGCATCTTCCGGCCAGGAGTGAAGAGAGCAGGAGGAGGCGGGGCAACATTCTGGCCGTCGCCCCACCGGCAGATGATAAAACAGACCAACTATTTAATATGTTATAACAAGGGATCACCAGAGAAGGTTGTAGCGAGCGACATAATGATGCAATGTCTAAAGGCAAACAAAACGATGGAAAATAACCATACACCCTACACAAACCATTTATAAATTCATTCACTTTGCCTAAACATGTAAATTTTATTTATAATATCCAAAGCGTGAAAAGGAAAGTGTCATGGTCAAGGAATATGCCTACTCGGGCAATGTCATTTGAGTTAAACAAGTATGATAAGCCAATTTATATTATTCAAAGAAAACAAAAACTAACTAGCCACAAAAGAAACACCAACAAGAGGCATATGAAATACTCAAACCAAATCTAAACATGATACAAATAACCATCACTACTCTTTGGTTTAGAAGAAAACTCACCTCCATTGGGGGGGGGGGGGTTATTATAAAATCATGGCATTGCTTTATCACACAATTCATTTAATTATATTTTACATATATTCTAAAACTCATTCAGCACAAATCAAATGCAATAATTTAAGCAACTAGATCAACAAAACTATCACTGTGAGTTTTCGCAGATAGCGCACCTCCGTTGGAGGGGTTTTATTATAAAAATGACTTTATTTATCAAATGAAACAATTATATTAAATAACACTTATTCAAGATATGAAATTCAATATAATTAAGCAGAATTAAGAAAGCTAAATTCAATTTAAAGCATTATTGAATTAAAGAGGCTAGAAGAGGGATCCTACCTCAAGGTGGAACCAAACCATCCACTTCAGCTCTTGGAGATTTCTAACTAAAAGTTATTGCTCCTGCACTGGGTATACGCACCATCACACACATTCAAGGACACCTAGCCCCTATGCACACACCCACATGGCCATGAGCATGTGCAAGGGGATCCTTGCACATATGCTTATATACATATACCAATCTCCACTCACCTGTTTATGCATTTATATATATATATACATGGGCACACATAGCCACATACATGCATAATCACTGCGATGGTTGACTATACATGTAACGGGGGAACCCACATACATATACTTTATTAACTATGCACACGCAGGCGAGTCACCCTTAACTTGGCTACTCGAAACCATCGAGCAGGGATCAACGCACTACACAAAGGATATTAAGAACATTAAAACACATAAAGGATGCTGCATAACAAGTGAGAAACCAACCAATGACATTAAAGTCTTACCTTGATTGGGAGAACCAAATCCACCCGAACCAACACGAAATGATCCAATGCCCTACTAAAAACATAATATGGATTCAAAAACATTGAAATCCCCAAATACATGAGGTGCGAGACAAGTAGTAACCATATAATCTTACCTCGGATCAAAGTTGGTGGACTGAATCAATCTGAACCCCATTTTCCCCCCTTCATAGAATATAATTACCCTTTTTCCACATAAAGAAGTAAAAGACCTAAGTGGCCAATGCGATAAATAAAATAAAATAAAAACTAAACTAAAACATACCTGTCTCCTATGAATATACACATCACCGCCCAACATATAAGAACCAAAATTCCCCATGTGTCAAATCATGTTCCTGCAAGCAAGGGGGAAATCGATCCATGTTTCAAAATGATATTATCAAATAGTACATTCCTATTAATTAAAAATTATTCTTCCTGTTAATGGTATATAATTATTTTGGCTCAAGTTTCAGCTTAATTTGGTTTTGTTTGATACAAGTTTTTATCCCACCCGATAATAAAAGTTTACTAGAGGACACAATTTCTAATCAAATAGAATATATCATAACAAAAAATGGATCCACACCTATCAAGAAGGTTGAACATGATAAGAAAGAATGTTTGATCATATAGTCTGATGAGTTATAAAAGGATAAACTAAAAAAATGAAAAACATTGAGAGTTTTCTAATTGCTATAGTGAATATGCAATTTTCAAACAATAATAAACACATGAAAGAAGAGAAAACCATGTTTCCTCAACATAAATGTTTAGAATGTGAGAAATAAGAAAGTACAAAGAAAATAAAACACTTTTGAGCTACAAATAAAAGTGCTCCAGTGTTGAGAAAAAATCCTAATAACTTAGGGAACATTTCTACCCTCTCGTCTATTTCTACGAAGCAACAGTAAGATAGATTTTTGAAGAAAGTAGAAAGTTTCGGTGATGGTGAATGGAAACACAAAGTGAGTACATGGCGTGATTCACCGAGGTAGATATCATAGGAGACAGGAACACCTAGAGGAGTTGAGGGGAACCGGGTGATGGGGGGAGATGTCGACCAGGGTAGGTGGGAACTCTAGCTTGACAGGAGGTGATAATCGAGCGGGAGGAGAAACCGAGGGAAATAGATACTTAGTGTTGATGTGAACAAATTATGGAGCTAGAAAAGGAAGGCGATGTCACAATCAATAGAGAAAATTAGGGTGGATTGATGCGAAGGATGTTATTGGAGTACGATGGTGGCAATAGTGCGCGAGAATCAGAGGAGTGGATGGGAATCGAGATTAAGAGGAAGACGACGACTGGGGTCTGTGGGGACCATAGGTCGACTGGAGAAAAAGTGCGAGCGTGGGGAGAAATTGAGGGAAACCGTGTGAAGAAGAGGGAGTGAGGCAAAAGAAACAGTATGATGCAAAGGAAGACAATGAAACCTAGGTCGATAATAGATAAACCCCAAGATGGAGGAGAATCTGAAGTAAACCACGTGCCGAAGAGGGAGGGAGGGAGAGGAAGGGATTGGCGTGAAGAAGGTGCATGGAAGTCAAGCAGAGAAGAAACATGGTTTTCTAAATGTTGGACACATAGAATGGAGAGGAACCTAGGATTAGTATAGTTAGTAGATACCATGTCTCCACTATGTTTTCTTTCAATAATATTTATGAAAGTAGTAAATTGAACATGTTGAAGAACCTCAATTCACTCTGACATGTTTAGAGGTTTAGTTTCAGAATTATGAAATTAATTATTATTTTTAGAAAAAAATATACTATTCTTGATAACTATAGGTAAAGAGGAAGATGTAACATTTAAAATTTTCCTAGTGGGAAGAATATCATTGGGCCCATGTCATCACATAGTAGCTTTAATGATGGTAACTTCATTATCACTGTTGAGAATTTTAAATCTAATAATGATGAACCACCAAAGAATAATAAGTGGTTAAATATTTGATTTTATCACTATAGGATAGATCCGTAAATTCCATGATCTCACCTTTAGCTTGAGGATGATTCTAGAACATCTATATTTTTAAATATAACACCAAAATCTGATCATGATATATCTTGGTCATGTTTTCTCATACCTGAATCCAAGAAATATTAGAATAGTATTAACATATAATCTATAAGAAACATTGTTGTGTGAATATTTATGCAGGTAATCAACCATGATAAATAATAATCATGCTAGTAAACATATACTATATCAATTGGTATGTTTTTTGGGTAAAGATATCAAAATATAAGAAAGAATAATATCACATGAAATCTTGGTTAAAGATGAGAATGTGGAAGTTTAATGTCATTACACCACATTCTATGAGAGAATGGTGACAATGTAATGATTTCATCAAGGATAACTTTAATAAATAAGAAATAATTGGAGTATCTAACATAATGAGAAAAAGAAAACAATGTTTCCATGTGTCACAATATTTCTAACACATCAATGGATAAATAAATCTTGGAAACATCACATTCTCATGTGCCACAATAAGTCTTGGTGAAATCTGACACAAACCATACCCTAAAAAAACTAAATATTAAAATATATAAATACGAAAGAATAATGGAGGTAGAAGAGGGATATTTACCTCTATCCATTTAAAGTAGAAGAACCCCATAAGGCATTTTTAGAGGTGGAATCCAGAATAACTATTTTTGTTATCCTTAAAAAACAACACTCATCCCTACTGGGTAACCAATCCACCTCCACTGTGTACCTGATGGCCCTTATAAAAGGTCTTCTACACTTTCCAGCCCATTGAGTACCTGGTACCCCTCCATAGGGTACCTTATAAAGGCTGTAGTTTTTTACAAACCCATTAAGAGGCACCTAGTGACTCCCAATTGAATACCCAATAACTACTGCAGTTTTTTTCAGTTATCCACTACCCTAAGATTTGGAAACCAAACCTATAAATAACCATTATCCTAAAATGAAAACACATCCTAGAGATGTATTAACTCTTGAAATTCCAATTCATATCCCAGTTCTCAAAAATCTCCCTTCTTCAGGCAAAAAAAATCAAATTTCCTCTAAAATTACCAACCCTATAATTGTGTGGGTCATTAAAAACTCCCAACCATAAGAATTTAAATCCTTGAGAAGCATCTAAGATGATCACCTGATTCCCAATTTAACCATCAAAATTTGATACCATCACTTTTTATCGATTCCAATTGTCCACAACTCCACCATGCATATCCCCAATCTAGACTAATTGGTTCTTCATTAAAAACCACTTGTCCCTCACTCCACACATATCAATTATAATTAGAATAATGTATCTAATTCAAAAACCTCTTTACCATAATCAAACATGTGAAACTATTCCAGTTTACTTCTCCACACTGATAAAAAAATAATGAACACATAATTGTTCATAATAAGGAGGAGAATGATCACCTGGATGGGGTTGGCCACATCGGAGGCACGCTAGAGAAGGTGGGGAGGCCACCTAGGAGTAGCGTCGGTGGGGGAGGTGAGGTGTACTACGTTCTGTGGCAGCGACTCACAGTGGGGTTTCCTTGTTCGGTGTCAGTGATGGGCACCGTTGCAAGGGGCACCATCGGTGGAGGAGGATCCGGGATAGGAGAGGTCGCAATGGGTCGGGGAAGGAGGGTTGCGCTCAATGTGTATCGGGGAGGAGGGTGCTGTCATGAGAGACGTCAAGGGTTCAGAGGGTCGCGATGGGCACCGTCAATGGAGGAGGATCGAGGAGAGGAGAGGTCGTGATGGGTCGGGGAAGGAGGGTCACACGCAATGAGAGACGTCCAGGGTTTGGAGGGTCGCCGCCGTGAGAGACAAAGTTTGGAGGGTTGCGATCGTGGGAGGATGGAGGAGGAGCCCGACACGATTTGAAAAAAAAGCGATCGGGGGAGAATAAAGGAGGAGCCCGACGAGATTTGAAAAAAAAAGACAGCGCAAATTTTTAGCCACGATAGTATATACTAAATCGTGGCTATAAATAAGCTATAGCCATGGGTCTATAAAACCATGGCTATAGATCCGTGGCTACAGCTTAAATTTATAGTAGTGGAATCCTAAGTATAATTACTTTAGAGTTTTTGGTTGCAAAGTCTTTATCCTTCACACTAAGGATAACCTTGAAAAATTTTCTTCCAAGAGTGATGAAGGAATTTTCCTAGGTTACTCAATCTCTAGTAAATCTTATAGAGTATTCAATAAGAGAACCAAATGTGTGGAAGAATTAATTTATGTCAAATTTGATGAGACTATTTGACATGAACCCAAAACCTCCATTGAACATCTTGAGGAAGATATGTCAATTCTGGACCTTAATGATAAATACAGTGAACCCTTAGTGAAAACAATCAGTTTTGTAAATTTTCCAAAATCTGAGCATGGTGAATCTGAACCTATAGACAACCATGAGGAGTTTAGTTCAACTGTTTCTAGAGGTATTAGAACTCTAAAGAATCATCCTTTAGATGTTTTATTAGGTGGTCTAAATAGAGGAACACAAACTAGAGCTTATCCAAGGAACCAGGTTGAACATCAAGATTTTATTTCACAGCTTGAACCCAAAAATATTAATGATGCTATCAATGATGAATTTTGCGTGATATCTATGCAAGAATAATTAAACCATTTTGAAAGAAACAAGGTATGAGAATTAGTAGAAAGACCTAAAGACACTTTGACCATAGACACTAAATGGGTATTTAGAAATAAAGTTGATGAATCTGGAAACATTGTTAGAAAGAAGGCTAGACTAGTTGCACATGGATATAGTCAAGAAGAATAAATAGACTATGAGGAAACCTTTTCACCTGTAGCTAGACTAGAATCCATTAGGATACTACTTGCTTATGCAGCTCATCTAAATTTCAAACTCTATCAAATGGATATCAAAAGTGAATTTCTAAATGGGTAAATAGTTGAGGATGTATTTGTTGAACAACCCCCTAGTTTTACAAATCCCCATTTTTAAAACCACATCTTTAAAATTTATAAATCTCTATATGGTCTAAAACAAGCTTCAAGAGCTTGGTATGATAGACTTAGTTTTTTTCTTATTTCAAAAGGTTTTACTAAAGGAATAACTGATCCTACTCTTTTTATTAAAAGGATTTCCAAAGATGTTTTAATAGTACAGATTTATGTATATGACATTATTTTTGGATCCTCTAAAAATTATTTATGTACTAATTTTTAAAAAATGATGCAAGATGAATTTGAAATGAGTTTAATGGGGGAACTTAAATTTTTCCTTGGATTTCAAATTTTTCAAAATAAAAATGGTATTATTTTAAATTAGAGTAAATATAATAAAGATATTTTGAAACGTTTTGGATTGGATAGTAATAAATGTAGTGATACACCTATGAGTACCACTTGTTTGTTGGATGCTATTGAAACTGGTAAATCAGTAGATCAAACCAATTATAGAGGTATGATTGGGAGTCTGCTCTATCTTACTACCATGAAACTTGATATTATGTTCAGTGTATCCATGTGTGCTCATTTTCAAGCCAATCCCAAAGAGTATCATTTAAATGTTGTTAAAAGGGTTTTTAAATAACTCAAGTATACTACAAACTTAAGACTATTTTATCCAAGAGTACAATCATTTGATTTAATAAGTTATTCAGATGCTGACTTTGCTGGTTGCAAGTTAGATAGAAAGAGCACCTCTGAAACATGTCACATTTTGGGCAAGTCACTAGTATCATGATACAGTAAGAAACAAAATTTTGTTGCATTATTTACTGCCGAAGCTAAATATATAGCTGCTAGTAGTTGTTGCGCTCAAATTATGTGGATGAAACAGACTTTACTAGACTATGGATATCAATTCAAACATGTCTCTATAAACTGTGACAATACAAGTGATATTAACATATCTAAAAATCCAATATCTCATGCAAGGACAAAGCGCATTGATGTGAGACATCACTTCTTGAGAGATCATTATCAAAGAGGTGATATCACTCTTGAATTCATTGGCACTAAACACCAATTGGCTAATATATTCAAAATGACTTTGAGTTCTGAGAGGTTAAATTACATCAAACATGAGTTAGGTATGATAAACTGTTAAGTTAGGAACCTCACTGTTAAGAACCTCACCGTTAGGAACCTCACCATTAAGAACCTCACCGTTAGGAACCTCACCGTTAGGAACCTCACCATTGGAACCTCACCGTTAGGAACCTCACCGTTGGAACCTCGCTATTAGGAACCTCACTGTCGGACCTCACCATTAGGAACCTCACAGTTGGACCTCACTATTAGGAACCTCACCGTTGTACCTCACCATTGGACCTCACTGTTAGGAACCTCACCGTTGGACCTCACCATTGGCCCCTTACTGATAGTCAACTTTTCAAGGACTTCACGTTTTTCTTCCAAAATATGAAACATTTTTAGTATTAATTATTTCTTTTACTTGATTTGTTTTTCAATCCCTAAATGATAAAATTAAAGTACAAACCACATTTCAATCCACTTATACTCTCTCCTAAACCTCTTACTCCCTAACCTTAGAACCTCACCTTCTGCCGAAACCCTCGAACCACTCCAGATTGAAATGGAAAGATTAAAAAGACTGATGGTCAATGATGATGGAGATGCGTCAAATCCTAAGAGACCTCGAGCTGGGTCTAGTAGTGGAAGCCATGTAGTGGCAAAGCTAATCAACCCACATTTGTCTAAGAGGGAAATCATGGTTGAGAAGGAACTGAGCTCAGAATGGATGATGTCGAACATGTCTTTAGTGTTGAAGGCACTTGAAGCTCAAGATTGTGTTGAATGCTTTACAAATAACAATGGACCTTATTACCTGAAGTTAGTGAAGGAATTTTATGAATTTCTAAAATTTGAGCAGTCTGAGGATGAGAATCGAATGTCATCTAAGGTAAATGAAGTAAGCGTGAGATTCTTCTCTGTTGAATGGGTTGACTGTTTAAGAGTTCCACATGAAGGAATTTTTTATCACTACTCAAGAGTGGTGCCTTCCACTAGTGAGTTATTCTGTTATAAAGAAGCTCTAGATGAACTGACAGAGAATGGGATCCCTAAGAAAGTGATTGTTTCTGAAACGGAAAGAGAAGATAGGTTGTTGTTTAAGTTTGTTCAGCATGTTTTGAGTCCTAGGAGAGGGAACTTTTCTACCTTGAAATATGGATATGTATTTCTTTTGTATCTATTGAAGCATGTACAGAAGATAAACTTGTGTAGATTGCTGATGATTCAATTGGAGGATATGAAAAAGCCCAATTCTAAGTCCAATGCTTTGTTTCATACCATATTGATATCCTTAATGTTGAAAGTGAAAGGGGTTGCTAGAAATAAAGAGAAAACATTTGTTGTAAGGGAAAATTTCTGCATCACCAAGATGATTTGTAAGTTTGTGAAGATCAGCTGGAACCCTTGGTAAAGAATATGGGTAAATGATGAGGCTAAGATATATGAGGAATTCAACCCAATTACTCATCCTACTAGGCCTAAGGATAAGAGAGACCCTGGCCTAAATCCTAATGAAGTGGATCCTACATACTCAGATGAAGAAGAAGAGGATGTTGTTATGGAAGTCAGAGAGGATTCTCCTATAGATGATAGGAGTGATCCTGACCTTCCTCATGACAATATTTCATATTTTGGTGAGCCTATCCTACTAAAAAGGTTTCCTAGAAGAGATACTTTCCTAAGGGACAATGATGATGAGGAAACCAGTGAAGAATAAGGAGATCAAAATGTCTTAAGAGACATTAGAGAGACCTCAGAGGAGGAATGTGAAACTGAATCTAGTCATGATGATTTTGAGACAGCTACTGATAAAATTGAATAAGAATTTCTAAGTCTCAGTCCTCTGATAGGAAATACACAAATGGTAGAAAGTGTGGATGAAGAGGTTGCTGATTCAGTTGAAGTTGGAATTGCAATGGTAGTGGTTGAAGATTCTGTAGATGAAGTGGCAGTGGACTCTCCTGTTGATGTAGTAGATCAATAAGGTATAACTGAGATGGATGTAGTTGATCAGGAGAATGCTCCAAGTGAGGGGGAGGAACCTATTACTACAGGTTCAGTTGTTGTTTCTCATGGGATAAAATATTGGTCAGAAGACCCTAGATTTTTGGTCTTGGTCTTAGATTATGAAGACTCTAATGATGAATAACCTATATGAAGTCCTCCAATTCCCTCTGTTATAGAGACTACTATTGTACAACAAGTAGTGCTTTTTCTATGAGACTATGTGAAGAAGGATGACTTAGAATCTTTGAAGTCAGACTTGAAGAGACATTTTTATGAGAAATCTATTGAGATAGAGAGAACTGTGGCCCTAAATCAAGAAGTTGTAGCATCTCCCTTAGAAAGAGTAATTTCTACCTCTCACTCAAATTTGCTACATGAAGTGAAGGATTGTCAGAATCAGATCAGAACCTTGGCAGAATCTATGGAATCTGTGAAACAATCTATTTCCATTTTAAACTCTTTTATGGATTCAAGGGTGAAAGTGGACAGAGATCTTAGATATGTTAAAAGTGTTTTTCAGTAGATGGTTACTGTGTTTGAGGACTTTAAGAAGTCTATGGAGACACATGTGAGTGGTCAGGATGATGATGTGAAAAGGTTGATTAGTGGGTTGACCAAATCTTTTAAGGAGACAATGGCTTTCACTATGTCACCTCTCTGTGCATCTGCTTCCTCTTTAGTCTCTCCTCCATTTGATCTAGAAACTTTCAGATCAGTTGTTAGAGAAGAAGTGGAGAAGTTCTCTGGTGCTAGTACCTGAGACCCTCAGTCTCTGACTCAGGTCATTTCCACTACCAGGGAAATTCATAATCTTGTGGGAGATTATTTAAGGTAAGCTTCTCAATATTAGAAGTAAATTAAAGAGAAATTTGATTTCTACTACAAGAGGGTGTATACTAAGAATTAGATGGATGGTCACTTTAAGGTATTGTTGGAAAACTTGAGGATCCCACCTGTCACTCTGGCGTTTAAGGATCAAGTTAGCAGGCTTAGAGAGTTGACTCCTACCTTAGAGAAATTCATGGAGAATAAGGATGATTTTATCTCAGCTATGGAAAGAGGAGGAAGCATTATTATGGATTTCATAAATTTGCCTTTACCATTCCTCCATGTGGACTACACTCCCATCATTGTTCCTCCAACATTGCCTTCTTCATCGGTTGCTTCAGGATCTACCAGTGCCGCACCAATGATGACTCCTGAACAGGCTGTCAGAAGCTTGGAACCTATGATTCCTCATAGATCCCCTCACTATAGGTATACATATGCCTCTATATAAACTCCTCCTACACTCCTCACTACCATCCCTAGTCCCATCCCTCCATCTTCTGGACCTACCTCCTCAGCCTCCAAAGACAAATCTCCCTTGTAAATCTCTGATGTGGATTGAATGTGGGGTGTGTTAGTTGATAGGGATATTTTTTACTCTTTTTGTATCTTGTACTATTGCTTCATTAATAATAAAATCCTCTTTTGTCAGATTTTGTCTTCCTGTCTTTTTGTTAATCACAAAGGGGGAGAAGTTTTAAGTTTTAATTTTAAGTTGCCTAAAGGGGGGATAAGTTTTTAAGTTAACTGGAATCTTTGAATATATATTATCTACAATAAACATGGTTCAATTTTACTTATACACACCTCTGAAGATATTAGAAAATGTGATTAACCCTAATTCAATAATACATAAATCTAAATTTTCACTAACATAATTTGTGATTATCAAAAAGGGAAAGATTGTTGGACTCACCTGTTTTGATAATCCCAAATCATGTTTCATTTATGTGATAATCATGTTTTTGTTCTATGATAATCATGTTTCATTAATATTCCTAGTTTTTATCACGTAATAACCATGTACTTTTAATCTTACTGCTTTCTTGTTTAAGCTCACAGTGTAAAATTTCTCTAAGTAAGAAAGGTCACCGATGCAAAGGTCACCAGTAGGGTCACCAATGAAGGTCACTGATGAAGGTAATCGATGAAAGGTTACCGATTAAAGGTGACCAATGAAAGGTTACTGATGAAAGGTCACCGATGAAAGGTCATCGATGAAGGTCACCGATAAAAGTTCACCGATGCAAGGTCACTACTGAAGGCTACCACTGAAGGTTACCGATGCAAGGATACCATTGAGAAGGTTACCGATGTAAGGTTACTGATGAGAAGGTTACCACTGAAGGCTACCGATGAAGGATACCAATGAAGGCTACCGTTGTGAAGGCTACCGTTATCAGTCCACCGATGCTTACCCTTTCATAATTTGTAAAATTCTTAAGATTATTCTAACGGTCAAATTTGGAAAATTTAATGCTTTTGACATTAATTAATAATGATTTTAGACATATCAAGAGACCGTATCTGGGGAAAATATGAGGTATGAGGAGGACTACATGTGGTTTACTTGTTCCTATTATTGGACCTCAAATATAAAAGAGAAGACCGAGAAAGAGAATAAAAAAGCACAAATCGTGCGAGTGTGAAGTGTGTAAAGACAGAGGAATGCATGAGAAAGAGCTTACACGCTAGATCAAAGAGAACAAGGAAGAACCATTCGATCACTTACACTATGAACCCAAGAGTCTCAAAAAGATCATTTCAGGAGAAAAAATTCAAGGCTGCCTTCCGTGCTTCATCAACTCTCGATGAACACAAGAAGCAGAACAATCAGTTCCTGAAAGCTAGAACCTGAAGTTGCAGCACTCTGTTTTGAGGACAACTTATAGAGATAGACTCGAACTGCAATTTCTTCACTCCACCGAGACAAGAGTTGAACTGTAAACACATAGAGATTTCTAAACTCAATATTATAATCTTATATCTACTGTGTTCTTTTATTTTACATTTCTGAGAAGTGTTTGGGTGTTTTTGTTACACACACTATCTCATGTGCTTGAACTGGAGGATACTGAAAATCCTCACATCAAACTTCACTTACACTTTTTTCCCACGTATAACTGTGGAAGAGACCATGTGTGGTCTGTATTGTTTGTTTTTCCCACGAAGAACTGTTGTAGAGGGTGTGAACCCTGGACAGTTTGTAAAAACTATTATAAAGCCTGATATAGGTTGTGTATCAAGTTTATCATTCATATAAACTACTCGACGGTAGGTGATCACCAAGTGGAGAGGATTAAGTCTCAGCTTGAGACTGAACCCCTTGTTTAACTCTACTGTGTACTATACTTTTTAATACTCTGTTTTATCTATTTTCCACTACTTATAATTTCTAAAACAGAAAACTATTTTGCATTGAATTTGATAGTTAGTTCTCGTTAGTGTGTGTATGTGTTTAATTCAGTAAACTTGTTTCAAAATTTGAAGAAGTGTTTTACACTGATTCAACAGAGGACTAATCACCCTTTAAGAAACCTGTTAACGAACTAAACATTTATATCTCTACTGCCTTAATTAACTGGGCCGATTCAAAATTGGGGGATCTTTATCACAAAGTTTTTAACAAAAATATTTAATAGGAACTCAATTCACCTCCTCTTGAGATTCCACTCCAACCAACAGGTTGGTTGCATTAAGTTTTGTCTCCATCAATCTCTCTTTTTTAGGATCTTTTTCTTCAAATTGCATGTTCAATTTTGTTGCACATGCTGTTTTTGGCTTCTTGAGTGTGCGGTTGGGGTGAGAAAAAGATTTCACACTGGTTCTAGGAATTCCATCAACATTTTAGGTTGGATTTCTTTACGTTTCCCTTTGAATTTATAACTACATTGTTTTCTTGCTTTTTATGTGTTTCTTATTGATTAAATAGTTGACCATGACATTGTTTAACAACTTTTGTATGCTTATTTTGCTTCTTGTTTACATGCTATGGGTTGTATATGAGGTGCGAGTTGTGTTTTTGAAAGGGGCGGAGGTGTGCACATGTTGAGAAAATGTTTTTTTGGAGATGAGTTAGATTTTATGTATACACCTTTTGTTATGCCCCTTGAATGTATTTTATAAATTGTGAATGTGATTTTATAAAATGTGGGAATGGTGTAAAAGGTGTTTCCAATTATTTTTTGTCATGCATTGGATTTAAAATGGGATTTGAAGGGGATATTGGGTGTGTAAGACATGGGTTACTCTTTGGAAATTGTTTTATAAATTTTAAAGCGGTTTACTAAATAATGTAGATGGTGTGAGTTGTGTTTTAAAAAAATTTAGAGGTGGTTTTTGCACTATTTTTTCATTTAGATTGTTTTAAGTCTATGTTTATGTGTTTTTAGTTGTGCGGTTATTGTAGTGTGTCGACGAGGAAAACCCGCGATACTGCGGTCATCGGCTTGCGTGTGCTTGTACGTCTGTGCGAGGTATGACACACCATTGTGTTTCGAGCTACGAGTCGAGGTAGGTCCCCCACTACACTCGCCTTTAAATTTCTAATTTATTAATTTCTTGATATTTCATTGATTTTAAATAAATAAGAAATAGTATTAGATAATTAATTTTGGAATAATTTCTTGATGTAAATGAAGCTATTTATTTTATACACTGCACTTGAATTATTTTCTTGATGAATTGACGCACAATGGTAAATGAATGACCGTTTGGAATTTGAACATAATTCATGGATTTTCAAGTGTGGTTCTGGTTTGTTGGTAAATGTTCTCTTCTGACGTGTGAGAAAATGTTTTGGTTTCTCTTGATAAATAGTGTTTCTTTTAAAAGTCGCATAAGGCCCATTTGGCACTTTGATAAAATAAATTATTTTGAAAAAAATTATTTGGGGTGACTCAGGGGTGATCTTATTGTATACATCGATTGTGTGAGTTGTGTGCAATGTTTGTGTATTGTGACTGTCGTGACTGGTTACTTGATTGACATTGCTGACTCACCTTTTTTTTATTACATGTGTTAACATGGGAACCTCGCATAGTAAGTGAATCTTCTGAGAATGATTACTGCACTAGTTTAGAATATGCACTGGCTAGTGGCCCTTAGTATGGACTTTGCTCTGCTAGGGTATTGGGCCCCTTGGTTAGGTCAGGTAGGGAAACACTGAGTGTTTGGGTGTTATGACGTCATCGAGAGTAGGCGTGACTTCAAGATGAGTCACACGTATAGTACGTTTTGGATTGTTCACGATCTCCTAGGTTCGACCCATGTTTTCTTTAGTGCTTATTTGTATGTGGCGGATAATTAAGGAGCCTAGTTTGGTTGTTGGTTCCTGTTTTCTACTTTCCCATTGCCCTTATTATGTGTTTTGTGTGGTTTCCTCTTGACTAACAACAAAAATTTTAATTTCTAGATTTTTCGTGAAAATGTTTTAAAATGTAATGCACCTTTTCCCTTCAACCATTAAACCTGTTTCTAAATTAAAAAGGGAAATGTACTGTTACTTGTTTTAGAAATGAATGTGTGTGTGGAAACCCATATTTTATATAATTTAGTTCAAACCTGAAATTGGTAAATTATTTATTTAAAGGTAGTGCTTTGGTAATAGATTTTTGGGCATGTTTAGTGAGTTTTAATACTCACGCCTATAGTGTTTTCCTGTTTTTAGTTTCTGTTGTAGTTTCAGCTCGAGCTTGCTCACTGTGGGCGAGAGTTGAGTGTGGATTGGTGGGAAAATCTTAGGGTTGCGAGGAGTTTTGGTCGTGGTCAGGTTAGTATGTGGAGTTGGCCTTTCTTTCTCTTCGTGTCATTTATCTGTTATACATTGTTCTATTTTCATTCTACTGACTTATTTATTTTATTGGGCAAAATCATTCCCACTTTCTCTCTGTTGATTCCCTAACACTTGTCACTAGCCTAGGAGGATCGAGAATGCCTATCAAGCCTTACCAAAGATCGTCTCGGATGACCGGTTCAGGGTCAACCCAGGTTGGTTCGTGACAAAATGGTATTAAAGGAGGTTGGATCTTGAGCAGACCTTGTTTTTCAGAGCGCCCATCGTTATTTGGGTTTGTTATGGTAAAAGGAGTAGGATTTTCGGGGCTTGAGGTGTAGTAACGGGAAGGAAGCCATGAACCCTTGCTCATTATGAACCTCGAGTTACCGTGAGATTTTTGGTTTTGTCTATGTCCTTTGATTCTTATGGTTTGTTTAGCATTGGGAAATGAAATGGGAGCCAGGCAAGTGACCTTCATGAGATCCCATGGTCTGACAGGCCATGTGGATCCAGAGACATTACCCTAGAGTGCTCCTTGTGACAGTGGTGTGACTGGCGTATGGCCACTAACCATATGTCCGAGTCACCCATCAACACTAGTTTCTCTGGGTGAATTTTTTTGGTCTTCTTTAATTATAAAAATTGTTTGTAAATTTTTATTTTGGAAATTGTGAAAAGTTGAATTTTAAATGGAAATAACCATGTTTTGATTAAGTTCTTTGTTTCCTTGTTCCTTAGTGTTCTCCCCCACTACAGTTTGATGAATGCCTAAGGTTTATCTTTAGGTGGTGTACCCTTAGCAAATACTCTAGTTGATCAACCTATAGACTATTTTCTGAATTCCAGTAGTTGAACCCTCCCCTGTTTTATGGTCAACCAGATCCTCTTGAGGTGGAGGAGTGGTTACGGAAGATTGAGAGAAAATTTAGTTTCATTGGGTCACATGAGTCATTGATTGTGAAGTTGGATACCTTTATGCTTAAAGGTCCAAACTGTAAATGATGGAAGTTTGTGTCTCAAAGAAATCCTCAAGAATATCTTACATGGGAGTTATTCAAGTCTTTGTTTATCCAATAATATTTCTCTGAGTTGACGAAGCTAAGGAAGGGGATGAAGTTGTGTTGTGTTCAGTAGGGAATTGAGTCAATACTATAATTCTATCGACGCTTCTTAGACCTAGTTCTGTACTACTAATGGTTTGTTGAAAATGATCCCGGTAAGGCTCAACAATTTGAGTCTGGAATCCGACCTGAACTGCTGTCAAAAGTTGCAGAGCTCAACCTAACCACCTTCTTGGATGTTGTAGGGCAATCATTTTTGGCCGAAGCTGAGTTAGTAGGAGGACATGAGGTGGCAAATCCTTCCCCGGCCTTGGGAAGCAATGGAGAGGATGAAGATATTAATAATGGGAAGTGACCTGATGCTGGTGGCTTTAATAGAAGAATCAAGAGGCCTTCAGACCTTCAGTCATCTTCCGCATAGCGCAATGCCTTGATCTGCCACCAGTGTGGTAAGAAGGGACACAAGAGGCCGATATACCTGAGTGCTCTGAGACCCTACCACACCTGTGGGCATCTGTGTCATTTGTAGAGATTCTGTCAAGGTGTTTTCAAGAATCATGCTGAACACAAACCTGTCTCGTTGAAGGTCACCTCAGCCTCTTAGCAAGAGTAGGGTGATGTTTGGGGGTCAATTTGAGGTTTTCTCTTTGTAGTGTTCCTTGGATGTAGTATTCGTCTCTTCTAACATTTTGTGGTGTTTTTTTCCTTCAGTTGTAATATTGGTTATTGTTAAACCTCTTTAAAACCTTTATTTTAATGGAAGTGTGTTTGGTAAAATTTTGGTTTGTGTGTTATGTTTAGGAATTTTTGAAGCCTGACTGTGAGGTAGGAGATGCTTCAATCATTGGTTCTCCAACCATAGGTCCCGGAGTGAAGCTGGCGTGTAGTCAGGAGAACTCCAATAGTGAAAAAGAGTCTTAGTTTAATATATGTCTTTAATGAATAATGGTATGTGTTCTTTCGAGGGTGTAAAGTTATTGGCATAGGGATGGCGGTAGTTTTGGATGCTCTGTTAGTTCGACTCTTCCCTTCTCCCCCCTCGTGGTGGGAGGTTTTTGGTCTGTGTGGGAAGTTTTCAAGTTTGATAAATTTCATCAATTCTTATGGTGGAGATATCCACACTAGGTCTCACAGTGTTACACCTGAAGTAATTTAGTGTTATCCCAATCCTTATGGCGGGGAGTTTGATCAGGCCTCCCCGTTTCAGTATCAGAGTTTCTTTTCATGTATCGTTTGATGGCGGGTGGTCTCGTGTGGAACCACCTAATCCTAAGTTCTTCTTCTTGAGTAAATGTTGGGATTTAAGTACACCCAACGGTTCCTTTGGACTAAGATTATAGGGATAAGTGTTAGAGGTGAATTAAGTTCATTCATTCCTTGGTTGAAATCCATGATCTAGGTTTTGTTTGGTAGTGGTCAATGTGATCTTGTTTTAAGGATGAGTTGTGTGTCAGGGGATTTCGGTGTCTGTTTGGATCGATCAACTGGAGGTGCTTAAACTTTTGGTGGGGGGTGACACGCAAAAGAACTGACCACCCCAGATGTGGAGTACCAACCTACATACATCCAATATCCCGAGGAAATATCCAACTTTGAGTTGAGATCAGGCCTCATCCACCTACTTCCCAAATTTCATGGTCTTCCCGGTGAGGACCCACACAAACATATCAAAGAGTTTCACATAGTCTTCTCCACCATGAAACCCCAAAATGTGTCTGAGGACCTAATTAAGTTTAGGGCCTTCCCTTTCTTCCTTGATGGTGTAGCTAAATATTGGATATGACATTTGCCTACCACAATCAAGGGTTGTAATGACTTGAAAAAACTCTTTTTAGAGAAGTTCTTCCCTGCCTCCCAAACTGCATTAATTAGGAAAGAAATTTGTGGCATTAGGCAATCACAAGGATAGACCCTTCATGAATACTGGGAGAGATTCAAACGATTTTGTTCAAGATGCCCCCACCACCAGATTAGTGAACAATTATTAATCAAATACTTATATGAGGTACTTATCCCCATGAATCGTGGAATGATTAATGTAGCAGCTAGTGGTTTTTTGGTTGATAAAACTCCTTCTGTCGCTCGTGACTTAATAGCCAATATAGCTCAAAATGCACAATAATTTGGTACACGAGTTATTGTACCAACTCGAGGAGTTCATGAAGAAAGTCATTCATCTCTAGAACAAAAGGTAGATAACAAGCTTGATGATATGCATACCCTTCTAATGAAATTTTTTCAATCACAAGGTAACTCACAATCTCCTCCTATTCTATTATATTGTGGTATTTGTTCTGACAATACTAATTTTTACGACTAATGTCCACAAATTCAAGATTCAACTGATTCTTTTGCAGCTGTGTTCCCAGGGCATCCATTCCAACAAGCACCTCCCTTTAAGCAAGAACAATTCAGGACAAATCCAAATCCTGGGTGGCAAGCACAACCCCAGTACTGACAAGGAGGAAACTCAAGATACCACAAGAAGAATTAGTATTAACAAGGACAAAGTATGCAACCTTCCTATCCTTTAACTTCTCAACATAATCCTCCTCCTCCTCCCAAATGTGAACCAAGCCTCGAGGACATGGTGAAGAAAATGGAATCCCAAAACCTCAAGTTCCAATAAACCACACAATCAGTTATTCATGACCTACAAACTCAAGTGGGGCAATTAGAAAACACCATTGGTGAGCTTAAGATGCAATGTTCTAGATAGCTAATATCCCAACCCATTGCCAATCTGAAGGACAAAGGTAATGTATGTGTAGTTACACTTTGTAGTGGTAAAGAATTATATTCTTCTACTGATTATGCACAATAGGTATGCCCCCATCTTGAAAAATCTCTTTCCCAACCCTAAAAAATTTCAAGTAATAAAAAACAAGACAAAAGGGCAATCAAGTTATCATTGATGATTCAAATGAACAATCCATTCCTCTTCCTTTACCCCAAAGTTTATCTAAATATAAGAAGAATATTTATAATGATATTAATAAAGAAATAATGGATATATTTAAAAAGGTTCAAGTTAACATTCCTCTATTGGATGTAGTTAAAAAAATCCCTCAATATTCCAAATTTATTAAAAAGCTTTTCACCCATAGAAGGAGACTAAAGGGGAATGAGAGCGTCAACTTGGGAAAGAATGTCTTGAACTTGATTCAACCAGCAATGCCAACCAAATGCCAGGATCCAGGAACATTCATGATACTGTGTACCATAGGGTAGACCTTCTTTTCTAATGCTATACTAGATTTAGGTGCTTTTATTAATGTAATGCCTCACTCTGTGTACACTTCTCTATAATTTGGAGAGCTTTAACCAATGTGCATTGTCGTACAACTTTCCAACCTAATTACTACACATCCAACATGAGTGATTGAGGATGTCCTTGTACGAGTGAAGAATCTCATCTTCCCTACTGATTTTTACATTCTTGAGATGGAAGATACCTGAACCCAAGGACATGCTCCTCTCATACGTGGGAGGCCATTCCTTAAAACATCAAAGATGATCATCAACATTCACAATGGTATGTTGTCCATGGATTTTGGAGGAGAAAAGGTGAGTTTTAACATCCTCGAGGCTATGAAACACCTCGTTGAAGAGAACTCCACTCTTCCTATCTATTCGATGGAAGTGCTCTCAAACAATGCACACACACACACACACAATTCTCTCCTCAACCCATACTCTGATTCATTTTTATTTTTTTTACCCTTGGATGATTTGAGTTTTATTCATGTTTTGAGTGTTGTGTGGGTTCTTAAAAGTGTAAATTTTTTTCTTTAATTGATGAGTGTGTTTATTCTGAGGTACCCATAACCGTCGATGATTCTGCAAATCTCATTTCAATAGATTCTTTATCTTTAGAGAATAAACATGAGTAGATAGACAGTTTAATGGAACTCACTCCCCCTATATCTCATCCTTTAATCTAGAAACCACTAGTTTTGGAACTTAGACAACTTCCTTATAATTTAAAATATGTATATCTTAAGGGTATTGACCAATTTCCCGTCATTATTTTCAATAACCTCTCTCCACAACAGGAATCAAAACTGCTCAACCTTTTGAGAGAGTGTAAAAAGGTAATAGGATGGACATTGGATGATATTCCTGGGATTATCCCATCTATTTGTATGCACCATATAATTTTGGATGATGAGGCTAAGCCCGTAAGACAATCTTAACACCAGTTGAATCCCACTCTCCTTGAAGTGGTAAAATTGGAAGTCAATAAATTACTTGCTGCAGGGATCAATTATCCTATATCTGATAGTAAATGGGTTACCCCAGTGAAAATTGTGCCTAAAAAAATAGGAATAACAGTTGTTTCAAATGGAATGAATGAATCGGTTCCAACACGTGTGCAAAATAGTTGGCAAGTCTATATTGACTACCGTCGAGTGAATAAATCCATGCGGAAGGACCACTTTCCTCTACCTTTCATTGACCAAATGTTAGAACGATTGGCTGGTAAGTCCCATTATTGTTTCCTTTATGGATATTTGGGTTATTTCCAAATCCATATATCCCCTGAGGATCAAGAAAAGACAACATTTACTTATCCATTCGTCACATTTTCATACAAAAGGATGTCATTCGGTCTATGTAATGCTCTTGGTACTTTTCAGTGATGTATGTTGAGTATTTTTTCTGAGTACCTTGAGAGTTGTATGGAAGTATTTATGGATGATTTCATAGTATATGGTTCTTCTTTTGATGATTTTTTAGAACATCTAGGTTCTGTCCTCTTCCACTGCAATGAAAAAGATCTTGTTTTAAATTATGAGAAATGCCATTTTATGGTTGAGCGGGGGATAATTATTGGGAATGTCATTTCAAATAAGGCAATTCAAGTTTATAAATCTAAAATTTAATTAATTTCATCCCTTCCATATCCAAAATATGTTTTTGAGGTGCGATCTTTCTTGGGTCATGCTAGTTTTTACCACCGATTCATTAAATACTTTAGTAAGATTGCACTTCCATTATCCCGATTATTGCAAAAAGATTCTGAGTTTGTGTTTGATAAAAATTGTGAGGATGCATTCAGTTAACTAAAAAGGAGTCTCACATAACCTCCCATCATCCAACCACCAAGGTGGGATCTCCCCTTTGAGAGTATGTGTGATGCCTCTAACTTTTCATTTGGGGCAGTTTTATCACAAAGGGTTGAGAAGGCTCCTCATGTCATTGCGTATGCCTCACGTACCCTTGACCCTGCCCAGGTAAACTACACAGCCACTAAAAAATAACTCCTTTATATTGTTTTTTCCTTGAAAAAATTTCATTCATATATTCTTGGGTCAAAAGTGATTGTGTTTTCTGACCATGATGCCCTTCGATTCCTCTTAAAGAAACCTGAAGCTAAGCCCCACCTCATATGGTGTATGCTCCTCCTCCAAGAGATTTACCTTGATATTAGAGATAAATGGGGAGTAAAAAATGTTGTAGCTGACCACATTAGTCTAATTTCTCCACCACTGGACCACCATACTGACTCATCCCTCCCCATTGGAGAATTCTTTCCTCATGAGAACCTTTGTGATGTTGTGGACCTTACCCCTAGTATACATGCATTGTGAATTTTATAGCAACATCTAGGGTTCCTATTTATTTCAGCACTTACCAATCCCAGAGACTTAAACATGATTCTCGGTGGTACATTTGGGATGACCCATATTTGTGGTGAATTTGTGGTGAATTTGTGGTGACCAAGTAGTTCGTTGGTGTGTCCCTGACCATGAATTCACCTCTGTTTTGACCTTCTGTCACACTTTGGATTTTGGGGTCCACTTTGGATCTCAATGAATATCTCTAAAGGTCATTGACTTAGGACTTTATTAGCCAACATTTTATAGGGATTCTCATCGATTTTTCAAGTTGGGTAGTTATTGTTAATTCACAGGGAATATCTCCAAGAGTAATGAAATGCCCCAACAACCCATGTTATTCTGTGAATTCTTTGATGCATGGGGAATTGACTTTATGGGGCCTTTTAAAAATTCATTTGTCTTCATGTTCATCTTGTTAGCTGTGGAATACGTGTCTAAATGGGTAGAAGAAAAGGCTATTAGGACCGATGACCCCTGAGTTGTTGTTGATTTTGCGAGGTCCTAGATTTTTAGTGGGTTTGGTTTGCCAAGATTCATCATTAGTGACCAGGGTTCCCATTTTTGCAATCATAACATGAAAAATTTACTTCGTAAGTATGGGGCTGATCATAAAGTCTCCACTGTATATCACCCCCAAACTAACAGAAAATCAGAAATATCAAATCGAGAAGTTAAGAGAATCTTGAAAAAATGGTACAACCTAATAGGAAAGATTGGAGTTTACGCTTGGATGATGCACTTTGGGCATACCGTACAACTTTTAAAACCACAATAGGAATGTCACCATACAGAATTGTGTTTGTAAAGGCTTATCACCTATTAGTGGAGGTAGAACACGGTGCATATTGGGCTTTTAAACAATGTAATATGAATCTTTCAGATGCGGGTGAGCAAAGGAAGCTGAAAATTCAAGAGTTGGAAGAAATTCGACGTGATTTATATGAGAACTACCAGATCTATAAAGAGAAGAAAAAGGTTATCCATGATAGTATGATTCATCAGCGGAAGTTCCATATTGGTGAGAAGGTCCTCATGTACAATTCCAAGCTAAAGCTCCACCCAGGTAAGCTTCGTTCCCGATGGCTCGGTCCTTATACTGTTACTAATGTTTACCCTTTTGGTGCAATACCGATTTTGCATGATCAGAGTGGATGAAGTATTACCGTTAATGGGCAGAAACTTAAACACTTCTATGAGGATTTTCCAAAGAATATGATGGAGGAAATCCACCTTCTATAAGAAACATACCAGTGAAACACACAAGGTTTTATCCTTCCTTCTCACATTCTCAATTATTACTGTGAGGAAACTGCACATTCTAGGTGTGGGGGGGAGGGTGTAAAGACCCGAAATTTCTATGTAACTTTTTTTAATTAAATGGGAATTTTATGAGTCCGCAAAAATTGACGGTGCATGATTCCGAGGCCCAGTGTGCCCAAAATCAAGGTCTGAAGTTTTGTTCGAGTACGTTCAGTAAACGTACAAGCGGGTTTTAATAAATTTTGATCTGGTGCTCGAAATTGAAATCTGAGGGCACCGTTGAACTCGTAGTGCCGATATTCTATTAAGGAGACTTTCACCTCGATGGTAGTGGGTCGAGAATAAAATATAGTTTTTGGGTTTTTCGTGGAAAATAATAAAATAAAATGAACTTCACTTCATTTTATTTTTGCGCCACCACGTGGAAGTTGGAGGTGGTGTCCACCAAAACTAAACCTCCTTGTGGGATTTGAAGTGTGGGGACCACCCGACCATAACCTCCCATGAGAGGTTATGGTGGTGGGGCCCACCCGAAACTAACCTCCCGCGAGAGGTTACGATGGTGGGGACCACCCGAGACTAAACCCCCATTTAAATTGTGGGAAACCTCTCAACTCTCCTCATTAATGAGGGGGAGCCTCTTGACCTCCTCTAATCAATTAATTCTTCCAACGCACATGCCATTAATGTGCCAAATCCTCCCCATTAATTAATTGAGCACATCAATTAATTATTTTTTTAAAACTTTTTGAATTTTGTACCAACAATTAAATAATAGATAAACTCAATCTATTATTTTGGCTTAGCATATTCATCTTGGTGGAACTTGGGAGAGGAGGACTTAGGGAGAAATCTTTCCAACGAAGAACTTCCTCTATGAAGAACGCCGCCAAGGAGCATCCTCGACTTCTTCCTTAGATGCACCTTGCGGAGGCAGCTGACGTGGGACATCTTCAACGACTGACCTTCCCTCCTCATCATCGTCAATGAACCGACCCACGACCTCGGATTGGAAGTGTGTGACGAATGCGACGAACGATGACAACTTCGTCTTATTCCCTGTGACTCCGTCAACATATCAACCTGAGGTAGGGGTTTAATTTTATTAAGTATTATTTATACCCATGTTCTTCCCATGTTCTTCCTTTCTTTTAAAATAAAGAATGAGGATGTTTTCCTTTTGCGGGTTTTGTTATGATTGTTCTTGATGAACCGCTTGCTACACTCTAAACGCAGAGGGAGCGAGCCAAATAACATGCCCTGAATCCCCTTCGTCGTTCTTCTTTGTGTTATTCTTTGGAATGGAGATGAGGCTACGAGACGACGAAGGGGATGAAGGAAACGAAGCCACCACCCGCGGCCACCACAACCCGTACCGCCCCTATGGTGCCCCAGCTGAACCGCGCCAGCCCACGACCTCCCGAGCACCCCGGCCGCACCGCACCGGCCATGCCTCGACCGGACTGCACCCGCCCGCGACCTCCCGAGCGCCCCGACCGAACCGCGACGCCCTTGCCGGATGCGTCGCCTCGCCAACCACGCCACACTGCTGGTCGAGCCCCCGCGCCCTGGTCATGCTGCCCCTGGCTGAACTGGTCGCATCCTTGTGGTTCTTCGGGCCGAACCGGCTCCGTGCCTCCGGGCCGAGCCGCCTACGCGGCGCCCTCCGGGTTGAATCACCCTCACGGCCTGTCGGGCTGGGCCCAGTGGGCCAGGACGGGCCAGACCCAATGGGTCAGGCCGAGTTGACTCAAACCAGTTCGGCCCAGGCTGGGTCGGGCCGGGTCGGACCGACCGGGTCGGACCGGACCCGGGCCCATTACGACCCGTTCACTTTCTTTTGGCCATATCTTTGGCACTAGACGTCCGTTTAACAAAAAGTCAGTGGCGCTAGTAATCTTGGAGCGTGACAGTCCCTTTGAGTATATTCCACTAGAGTTTGAGGTATAGCTAAGACACAGTCAGGTTGGATCATGCACGAATCCAAAGGAGCCCCTGGGACTAAATGGATAATATCTCATAGACCAGGCGTCCGATTGACACTCCGTCAGTTGCGTTGAGACCCCTATGACATGGCAGGAATTTGAGATACTTCTTCGTAGGACTTTGTGATAGTTAGAATATCGACCAGTAGCTTGTTGAGCGGATCCTTCCGGTGACGAGCGAGTAGAGTGTGGAGACCTAGTAGTTGGATGAGACTTGATGACTGCTGACCGATTGACTCATAGTGACTCGGCTAGCCTAGTGGGGAGTGCCTGGTTGTGGTGGAAGACCCATGGTGGAGGAGCGCCTGGTTTTGGCGGTAGACCCATGGTACTCGACAGGAGGAGTACCTCGGCAGGATATGAGGGGGAGCGCCTGGTTGTGGTGACAGACCCATGGTGGGGAGCGCCTATGTGTGACACAACAGACCCATGATACTCGATAGAAGGAGTACCTCAGCAGTCCAAGGTTAGTGGGAAGCGCACTTCGTGTCGCGGCAGGCCCACTAAACTCGACAGAAGAGGAGTTCTCCAGCAGCCATGGTTTCGATGATGTGAATAAAATCCTGGTTTGAGCTGAGTCCGTAACTTTTGTGTTTTTCCTCATGATTGAGATGAATTACTAGATAACTTAGGTATATGTTTGGGCATATACCTAAGTGGGGTTATCTGTTGATTTCATACTTTTTGGTTTATCCTTGTTGGATTTTGTGAGACCTTGAGGGTCTCGGGGTCCATACTAAGTATCGTTATACTCACCCCTGCACAGGCTATGCTCGCACCTCATTGTGTTGGATGTAGATAACAGACAACGTTGACTGAGGTTGAGAGTACCAAGACCGGACAGTACCCGGAGGTGGACCATACGGTGTGACAGTACACAGAGGTGACAGACAGACCTGGAGTGCTGAGTAGGCGATCTGTACCTACCCTTCAGGTAGGAACCTTAGAGGACAACCCAACTTCAGTTTTTCTTTTCTTCAGTTGTACTTTCAGTTTCTTTTAATTTCCAGTTGGGCTTGTATTCTAGCCCCTTTTTACTTACTGTACTCACTTGCTGGTTATACAATTTTCTTGTGTTCATATCTATTGTGTGTGTATACAAGTTATAATGGCAATGCCTTCCCAGTTTTAGGGAATTACGCCTTTGGTGCTACTCACCAGCCCCTGGCCTATAGAAGGCGGGCTTGGGGTAGTCACGGCACGGGCCCCGGGGGATGGGTCGTGACAAATTAGTATCAAAGGAGTTGGTTCTACCACAAAACTTAGGACTCTGATCTTTTTTTCTCTGAAGCAATAATGTTAAGTGTAGTGAGTGTGGTTTTCAGTTCAGGGAGTCTAGTGTTGGTGCAGCGACCAACATATCCATACACCAGGACCCTGATTTCTGATTTCCGACTTAGTATACGAAAACACTGACTGCGTGTGTGTTTTCAAAAGTTTTCTTTAAGTAAGCTCAACTAGGTCAACTCACCAAGTATACCTTTTGACCGTTTCACATCTATTTCTTTTAGGATGCCTCCACATGGGTGATCAGCTAGAGTCCTCAGAGTTGTATGCACAGATAGCCCACCAAGCGATGAGGCCTCGATTCATGGCCTTTTTTCAGCAACGGCACCAGTGGTACCTTTACCCGTTGGGCCACTGATGCCACTAGCCCCAGCAGTAGATGATACACGCCGCTTGAGTGCGTTTCATGAGTTCTAACGCCAGAGGCCACCCAGGTTTAGGGGAGAGATAGACCCATAGGCGGCTGAGAATTGGTTGGAGGTTGTGGTGAGAGTTTTCCGACTAGTTGGGACACCAGCTGATCTCATGGTAATTCTTGCTGCCATCCTTCTATAGGCATAAACAGAAAGATGGTGGAGCTTGATGCTCCAGGTCCATGAAGAGGTGACGCTTCTTTGGGCAGACTTTGAGAGCCTGTTTCGGGCATAGTTTGTCCTAGTGACTCTTAGTGCAGTGCACATTCAGGAGCTACTTCATCTACAGTAGGACAACATGACAATAGCTCAGTACTCAGCGAGGTTCACAGACCTCTCACACTACTCCACCGATATGGTTCAGGACCCTTTTTTCAGGGTCTGGACCTTCGAGTAGGGACTCAGGTGGGAGATCAGGGATTCAATGATTTCACTCAGCATCCCGACGTAGGTGGGGGTGTCAGAGAGAGCCCTCATAGTGGAGAGTTTCCTTGTTTAGCAGTCTCTAGTAGTGAGATCCACCACCAGTCGACACGCTGCAGAGTATTCTACATATGGTAGTAGAAATAAGTCACAAAGGTCCAAGAGGACCAGACCTAGAGGTGGACAACCACATGAATCTGAATTGGTTGTGCGGGGCACTGGAGATAGAGACAGACCTGCCAGGAGTAGGCAGTGTTACACATGCAGCGGGCAGGGTCACATGGATCGTGACTATCTGACCCGCCGTTCAGATGATCAACAGAGGGTCGAAGGACCGCCCAAGTAGAGACAGAGATTTGATAGAGGCAGTCTGCAGGGCGCAGGCGGATGTGCAGAGGAGCTGGTCATGCAGATGGCAGTGGATGAAATTTTGAGGTATTACCACCACCACCACCAGGAGGTCCACCCCGACCGTAGGGAGCAAGTGGGCATGGGAGAGCTTAGCTCCAGGCAGCTGAGGCATACGATCGTGGATCTCTGGAGATGATTTGAGGTATGATCTGTGTCTACTCTACCATAGCTACAGTACTTATAGATACAGGTTCCAGTCACTCTTTCATTGCCAATGCCCTCGTTCGGAACTCAGAGATTCCGACGGAGCCGTTGGCTCGATCCTTATGGGTAGAGACTCATACAGAAGCGGATTCAATGATTACGCACTCATGTCTCTAGTGAAAGCTTACTATAGGAGGTGAGAGCTTCAACTGGGATATCCTAGTAGTGGTGTTGAGACCTTACAACGTCATCTTAGGTATGGACTGGTTATCTATAGTCCATGCTCAGATTGATTGTATTAGGTGAAAAGTGTGGTGTGTCCGCATGGATGAGACCAAGTTTACCTTCACTGACAAGAAGGGAGCCTTTGCAGCATAAGATGGACTTGATTGAAGGAGAGTTCAGCCGATCACTCATCAGTTGGATTGCCTTATGCTCTGAGCAGTAGATGCGGAGAGTCCGAGCTATCTTGTAGTGGTGGACTAGTACGCGGATGTTTTCCCTGATGATGTCCCAGGTCTACCTCTTCACAGAGAGGTGGAATTTTACATTGAATCGTACCCCGAGATGACACCGATATCTACACCAGCGTATCGGATGGCTCCCGCGGAGCTTCGCAAGTTGCAGGTACAACTAGAGGACTTACGGGGGAAGGGATTCATCCAGCCCAATATTTCTCCCTGGGCAGCCCCAATTCTGTTTGCCAAGAAGGCAGATGGGAGTTTGAGGCTTTGTGTTGACTATCAGCGCCTGAACTAGGTGACCGTGAAGAACAAGTACCCACTCCTGAGGATTGGCAACCTCTTTGATCGGCTAAAGAGAGCATGGTGGTTCTCAAAGATAGATCTCAAATTAGGATATCACCGGCTCAGAGTTCAAGATAAGGATGTGCAAAAGATGGGCTTCAGATGTCGGTATGGCCACTACGAGTTCTTGGTTATGCCTTTTGGTGTAACCAATGCTCTAGTAGTGTTCATGGGACTCATGAATAGGATTTTCCTGCCATACCTCGATCGCTTTGTCATAGTCTTCATCAATGACATTCTGATCTACTTGACTACTGAGGAGGAGCATGCCTACCATTTTTAGGTAGTACTAAACACACTCTGAGAGCACCAACTTTATGTTAAGCTCTTGAAGTGCCAGTTCTTGATCCGAGAGGTTCACTTTATAGGAAATTTCATCTCGGAGGCTGGAGTTGCATTAGATCCAACGAATATTGAGGCAGTACTTGTTTGGGAGCCACCTAGGAGTGTGAAAGAGGTATGGAGTTTCCTGGGTTTGGCTAGATACTACCAGAGGTTTGTGCTAGATTTCTCCAGAGTTACAGCACCACTATCAGCCTTGACAAAGAAGGTGCAACCCTTTGTGTGGTCAGAGAGATTCCAGCAGAGCTTTCAGGAGCTGAGGCAGAGGCTAACTAGTGCCCCCATCTTGAGGGTTCCAGAGGAAGGCATAGGGTACTTGGTCAACTGTGACACATCATGGAATAGAATCGGATGTCTCCTGATGCAGAAGCGAGTAGTGATCGCATATGGTTCTTGACAACTGAGACAGTACAAGAAGAACTATGCTACCCATGACTTGGAGTTAGTAGTAGTGGTATTCGCCTTGAAGATGTGATGACACTATCTGATGAGAAAGCACTTTATAGTGTACTATGATCACAAGAGTTTCAAGTATATATTCCTACAGAAGGACCTAAACCTGAGACAACAACATTGTCTTGAGTTCCTCCAGGGCTATGACTTTGAGATAGTCTATACTCTTGGAAAGGGGAACATTTTTGCAAATGCACTCAGCATGAGATCTGGTATACAGCTGCTAGGCGAGGCGACAGAGCAGCTAGCTGCTTTACAGATATCCTTTGTAGATAGAGATGGAGTTTCCTTCCTTCAGTCTCTTACATTCACTCCTCCACTTCTTCAGTGAGTCAGGGAGGCGCAACATGGGGATGCTGACTGCGAGACGCGATGTGCTCAGATATCCACAGGGCAAACACCTGGTGGATTTTCTAAAGGTGGGGAGCACGTTATCCTTTTCAGGGGATGTACCATGGTACCAATGTCACTTCAAGAAGAAGTATTGAGGGAGTTCCACACATCCCCTCTAGTGGTACATCCAGAAGTGGTGAAGATGTACCAGGATCTCCGATGACAACACTGGTGGCTGGGAATGAAGAATGCAGTAGCAAATTTTGTCTCTCGATGCCTCACTTGTCAGCAAGTGAAGGCAGAGCATTAGGTACCAGTAGGCTTGGTTCAACCTTTAGAGGTCCTAGAGTAGAGGTGGGATGGGATATACATAGACTTCTTTATAGGACCTCCACGTACATCTAGAGGTCATGACTCGATTTGGGTGATCGTCGACCGACTCACTAGGTCAGATCACTTCCTACTGATTAAAGAGAAGGGTTTAGTAGAGAGATTGGGACGATTCTATGTGTAGGAGATTGTGTGGCTGCATGGATTACCTTCGACGATTGTCTCCGATCGTGACACAAGTTTTACTTCCCGGCTATGGAAGGGGTTGCAGGAAGCTTTCGGGATGCAGCTTCGTTTGAGCACCGCCTTCCATCCTCAGACGGATGGTCAGACTGAGCAGACCATTCGAACCCTTGAGGACATGCTATGTGCTTATTTCCTTAACTTCGGTCACATCTGGGAGGACCTATTACCTTTAGTGGAGTTTTTATACAACAACAACTATCACTCCACCATAGGGATGGAACCTTTTGAGGAGTTGTATGGGTGACCTTACAGATCACCTTTGTGCTGGACTGACTCAGGGGAGTCAGCACTAGTGGGACCAGAGATGGTACGAGCTACCACAGAGAAGGCACAGATCATCTAGGAGAAGATGAAGACTGCACAGAGCAGGCAGAAGTTGTATGTTGACAAGAGATGGAGACCTCTAGAGTTTGAGGATGGTGACCACGTCTTTCTACGGGTCTCACCTCGTTGAGGTTTACATAGATTTGGACGAGGTGAAAAGTTATCTCTGAGATTTATCAGACCTTTCCAGGTCCTCAGCAGAGTTGGAGAGGTGTCATACCACTTAGCTCTTCCACCTCAGTTGCACCGGGTGCACGACGTCTTCTACGTATCCCAGTTGAGGAGATACGTGCATGACCCTTCTCACATCATCGACCATGGAGAGCTAGAAGTCGATGATGGGACGACTTTTACGGAGGTCCCAGTAGAGATTGAGGATCAACAAGAGCGAGTCCTTTGTGGACGGTCGATATATATGGTGTGCATTCGCTGGCAGCACAGGAACCTCCAGGAGAGCACATTGGAGCGGGAGGCTCAGATGCGTGCTCAATACCCCCACTTGTTCCCTTAGTTATGAGTTATGGATTATGGGGACATAGATCCCTGAGGTGGGGAGAATGTAAAGACTCAGAATTTCCATGTAATATTTTTTAATTAAATGGGAATTTTACGAGTCCGCAAAAATTGACGGTGCATGATTCCGAGGCCCGGTGTGCCCGAAATCAAGGTGTGAAGTTTTGTTCAAGTACGTTCAGTAAACGTATGAGCGGGTTTTTATAAATTTTGATCCGGTGCTCGAAATTGAAATCCGAGGGCACTGTTGAACTTGTAGTGCCGATATTCTCTTAAGGAGACTTTCACCTCAATTGTAGTGGGTCGAGAATAAAAGATAGTTTTTGGGTTCTTCGTGGAAAATAATAAAATAAAATGAACTTCACTTCATTTTATTTTTGAGCCACCATGTGGAAGTTGGAGGTGGGGTATACCAGAACTAAACCTCCTTGTGGGAGTTGAAGTGTGGGGACCACCCGACCATAACCTCCCATGAGAGGTTATGGTGGTGGGGCCCACCTGAACCTAACCTCCCGCGAGAGGTTACGGTGGTGGGGACCACCCGGGACTAAACCCACATTTTAATTGTGTAAAACCTCTCAACTCCCCTCATTAATGAGGGGGAGCCTCTTAACCTCCTCTACACAATTAATTCTACTAACGCACATGCCATTAATGTGCCAAATCCTCCACATTAATTAATCGAGCACATCAATTAATTATTATTTTTAAACCTTTTTTATTTTTTTTCCAACAATTAAATAATGGATAAACTTAATCTATTATTTTGGCTTGGCATATTCATCTTGGTGGAACTTAGGAGAGGAGGAGTTAGGGAGAAAGCTCTCCAATGAAGAACTTCCTCCACAAAGAACACCAGCGAGGAGCATCCTCGACTTCTTCTTCAGAAGAACCTTGCAGAGGCAACCGACGTGGGACATCTTCGATGACCGACCTTCCCTCCTCATCGTCTTCAATGAACTGACGCACGAGCTCAGATCGGAAGTGTGTGTCAGACGCGACGAACAACGACGACTCTGTCTTCTTCCCCGAAACTCTGTCAACATATCAACCCGAGGTAGGGGTTTAATTTTATTAAGTATGAATTATACCCATGTTCTTCCCATGTTCTTCCTTTCTTTTAAAATGAAGAACGAGGATGTTTTCCTTTTTCGGGTTTTGTTATGCTTGTTCTTGATGAACCGCTTGCTACACTCTAAATGTGGAGGGAGCGGGCCAAACTAACATGGCCTGACTCCCCTCCGCCATTCTTCTTTATGACGTTCTTCAGAATGGCGACGAGGCTACGAGACGACGAAGGCGAAAAAGGCAACGATGCCACCAACCATGAACATCGCGACCCGCACCGCCCCCGCGACACCCCAACCGAACCGCGCTAGCCTGCGGCCTCCCGAGCGCCCTGGCCGAACCGCGCCAGCCCGCCGTCCAAACCACGCCAGCCCACCAGTCATGCCCCAACTGAACTGCACCAGCCCGCAGACTGTGCCCTGACCGAACCGTGCCAGACCGCGGCCTCCTGAGCACCCCGGCCAAGCTACGCCGCCCTCGCCGGCCATGCCACCTCACCGACCGCGCCGCCTCACTGACTGTGCCGCCCTTTCCAACCACACCACCACACCGTACGCATCGACCCACCAGCCTTGCTACCCCTGGCTGAACGACCACGCTACCCCCAGCCAAACCATCCGCGCTGCCCCCGGCCGAACCGGCCGCGCCCTCACGGTGTTACGGGCTGAACCGGCTCCGCGCCTCCGGGCCGAGCCGCCTACGCGGCGCCCTCTGGGCCGAACTGCCCTCACGACCTGCTGGGCTGGGCCAGACCCAACGGGTTAGGCTGGGTCGACCCGAATCAGGTCGGCCCAGACAGGGTTGAGCCGGGTGGGTCCGACCGGGTCGGACCGAACCTAGTCCCATTACGACCCGTTCACTTTCTTTTGGCCATATCTTTGGAACCAGAAGTCCATTTGACAAACCGTCAGCGGCGCTAGTAATATTGGAGCATGACAGTCCCTTTGATTATATTCCACTGGAGTTTGGGGTATATTTGAGATATAGTCAGGTTGGACCGTGCACGAATCCAACCGGGGCCCCAGGACTAAATGACTAATAACTTACAGAACGGGCATCCAATTGACAAGCCGTAAGGTGCGTTGAGACCCTTATGATGTGGAGGACCTTTGAGATTTTTCTTCATAGGAATTTGTGATAGTTGGAGTATCTATTAGTAGCTCATGGAGTGGATCCTTCCAGTAACGAGCAAGCAGAGTGCGGAGACCTAGTAGCTGGCTAAGACTTGATGACTGCTGATTGATTGAGTCAGAGTGACTCGACTAGCCCAATGGGGAGATCCTGGTTATGGCGGAAGACCCACAACAGAGAATCACTTGGTTGTGGTGGAAGACTCGTGGTACTCGATAGGAGGAGTATCTCTGTAGGCTATGAGGGGGAGTGCTTGGTTGTGGCGGCAGACCCACGGTGGGGAGCACCTATGTGTGACGCAGAAGACCCACAGTACTTGACAGGAGGAATACCTCAGCAGTACAAGGTTAGTGGGAAGTGCACTTGGTGTCGCGGTAGGCCCACTGTACTCGACAAAGGAGGAGTTCTCCAGCAGTCATGGTTTCGATAATGTGAATAAAATCCTGTTTTGAGCTGAGTCACTAACTTTTGTGTTTTCCTCATGATTGAGATGAATTACTTGATAACTTAGGTATATGTATGGGCATATACCTAAGTGGGGTTATCTGTTGATTTCATACTTTGTGTTTTATCCTTGTTGGATTTTGTGAGACCTTGAGGGTCTTGGGGTCCCTACTGAGTATCATTATACTTACCCATACACAGGTTATGCCCGCACCTCATTGTGTTGGATGGAGATGACGAACATCACTGACTGAGGCTGAGAGTACCAGGTTTGGACGATACCTAGAGGTGGACCATACGGCTTGACAATACATGGAGGAGACGGACGGACCTGGAGTGCTGAGGAGGTGATCTGTACTTACCCTTCAGGTAGGAATATTAGTTGGGCTTGTATTCTAGCCCCTTTTTACTTACTGTACTCACTTGTTGGTTATACAGTTTTCTTATGTTCATATCTGTTGTGTGTGTGTATAGGTTATAAAGGAAATGCCTTCCCAGTTTTAGGGAATTACGCCTTTGGTGCTAGTCGCTAGCCCCTGGCCTATAGAAGACGGGCTTGGGGTAGTCACGACACGGGCCCCGGGGGACGGGTCGTGATGGGGGGGGGGGGTGGATACATTCCTAGGTTCATTAAAATTTTCATAACATTTATTATTTCTTATCTTTTTTTGCATTCTTTATGATATTTTAACTTTTTACCATATTTCTGGGTTTATTAGGATTTTCATTGTCTTTCTTCTTTCTTCTCTTTTTCACCTTCTTTATGGTATTTTACATCCCCCCCTTATGGTCACCAAATCATGGAACTTACTAAAAATGCATGTTGAAATTTTTGACCCCATGTTGTTTTAACATTTGATGAAACCTGTCTCTGTTATGGAATGAATATTTGTATGAATTTAACATCATAGAGTGATTTTTAGTGAATTGGTTTTCTATCAATGATATAAATGGTTGTATCTATGTGAAACTTTTGAGATGATTGATGCCCCTTGTGTAAGTAGTTTTTGGGAAAACAGTGTCACTAATATCTCAACACATTTTTGCACCAAACCACAAAGTGTGAATATTTCTTACTTACAAGATGGTAAATATAAGTTAGGTTAATATTTTTTACGCTTAAAATGATATTTACATAAGTTTGTTCCTAATCTAATCCGTTTCATTACTGTACCGGATTGACCTATGCGTGTGTACCTGATATCCAACTGTTGCACGCCCTCAAAAAGAAATTTGGGTTGTGTCTTGGGTAGGAAAAAAACAAATCCCCCTCAACATTTGATCTTGTTATAACTGTTGGTCGGAGTGGATACTCAAGAGGGGGGGTGAATTGAGTTCCAATTAAAATTTCTATTAAAACTTTTAGGATTAAAATCCCCCAAATTAAAACGGCCCAGTTAATTAAGGTAGTAGAAATATAAGTGACTTATTGTTCAACAAGTTTCTCAAAGGTTGATTACTCCTCAGTAGAATCAGTATGAGAACTAATTCCACTTTTGAAACAAGCTTACTAAACGAATCAGATATACACACTAACCAGAACTAACTATCAGAGTGAATGTAAAAATAGATTTCTGTCTTTGAAAATATAAGCATCGGATAAATGTAAAACGGTGTAATGGAAAGATGAACACAACAATTTAAACAAGAGGTTCAGTCTTAAGTCAATACTTAGTCCTCTCCACTTGGTGATCACCTGCCACCAAGCAATTATGTTAAAGAGTGATACACAGACTATATCGGGCTTTACAACAGTTTTCACAAACTGTCCAGGTTTTGCAACCTCTACCACAATTATACGTGGGAAAAATTTAAATACCAAGCCACACCAGGCTTATTCCACAGTTATACGTGGGAAACAAATGTAAAGAGAGTTTGGTATGGGGATTTTCAGTATCCCTCAGTTCAAGCACAAGAGTCAGTGTGTGTAACACATACACACTGCTCACAAATGTAAAATATTTAAACACAGTAGATCTAAATAGAGTAGGGATGAGTTTAGAATGCTCTGATGTGTTGGTAGATTAGCTCTGGACTCGTTGGAATGATGGAAATTAAGTTTTGGTCCTTCTCTACAAGTTGCCTCAAAAAACAGAGTGTCTCAACTTCCAGGTTCTGACATACAAATGTAGATATGATCAACTTATTGGATTTGAATCTCTTTGCAACACACCACTACAGCTTGAAAAAGGTTCCTTCAATAGATCTTCGTGAAGCTCTCTGTTCTTCAGAATGAGTGCATGAGTGTTCTTCTTCAGATTGTGTATGTTTCTCTCTTATGTGTTCTGTGTATATTCAATATGTCCATGCCTATTTTTGTTGTCTGTCTCTACATATATATATATGTACACTTTTCCAACTGAGCTTTTTCTCGTTTGGTTCAGCAGAGGCTGACAGGAAAAATGTTTCAACCACATGTGGTCTTCCTCGTACATCGTACTATCTCCTGATATGCCTGCAAATAACATTAAATAATGCCAGGTGCATTAATTTTTCCAGAACTGACTGTTATGATAATATTAATAAAATTGGTAAAGAAAATAATAGAATATCATTATTCTGGTAGCAGATGCATGTCACATGGTAGACTTCAACGGTAGCCTCTATAAATGTGGACTTCATCTATAGGCTCTCTGACTGTAGGCTTGTAATGGTGAAATTTGTGTCAATGTATGTCTTGTAATGGTAGTTGTTACTCTGTATAACAGTATCTCCTCATTAGTGGACTTTATCAGTAGGCTTTTCAACTGTGGGCTTCATCAGTAGGCTTGATCAACAGTAGACTCCAGCAGTAAGCTTCTAATGGAAGCTTTGTAACATTAGACTACTTCAACAGTGACCTTTCCAATGGTAGGCTTATCTCAACTGGTAATTTCATTAACAATGAAATATGTCCATCAGTAGACTTTGAACAATAGTCGACTATCTCGACAATAGGAGTTGTCTAGCGGTAGCCTTCTACTAACGGTAGACATGTCCAACTGTAGACTTGAACAGTGAGGTTCTCAACAGAAGACTTGAGAAAGAGTCTGACAGTGAACTTCTAACAGAAGCCTTGTCACAGCAGTGACCTTTTGATAGTGACTCTTTGTCTGTGAGCTTTGATAAGCAGATTATCGATAGACTTGTGACAGTAACCTTATACCGGTAGCCTATATTAGTGACAGTAGATCTTCAACAGTAACCTTCTAAGATCAATGAACTATAATAACAGTGAGCTATAACGGTGACTTTGAACAGAAGACTCTAACCAGTAGCCTTTAATAGTGAACATATATTTAGATAAATGTAAACTATAAACTGATGCAGCAAAGTCATGAGACTAATAGTATACATTGTTCAGGACAAAATAATTTTAAATACAGATTAAAAAGAGTTAGTAAATGACTTAATATATCATGATCAATATTTAAACGTGATTTGGGATTATCAAAATAGGTGAGTCCAACAATCTCCCCCTTTTTGATAATCACAAATTATGCCAGTATGTATTAAAGATAGATATCATATATAATATAGTTACTAAACATGGATAAAAAATTTCTCAAGTATCAGAGATTAATAAGAGTGTAAAACCAGAAAATATTAGTACATGATATCACAGAGAAAGGCAGAAAAGATTCAACATAGGATCATATTATCATATTAGCATATTTCTCCCCAATCACATGATTAGTCTAGAATTAGCACAATATTTCTCCGCCTTTGTGATTAGCAAAAAGAAGCACAAATAGAGAGAACCGAGAAAGCTTGTATTAATAAAAGAACATTACATGACCTAAAAATAATACAGAGTCCCTATCAAAAGACATAAACAAAATCAATCCACATCATTCAAAGGTAAGGAATCTTTCTCTTTGGAAGAAGAAGATGGAGGATGAGTCGGTGGATCAGCAGGTTTAGGAATTGTTGTAGGAATGACTGGAGGGGTAGCAACAGAAGCTCCTGTGGGTCTGTAGTGGGTAGCTCGCTGAGGGATCAGTGGAGTAAGGCTTCTGATAGCTTCAATAGAAGACATCTTAGAAGAACCACTGGGTTGAGATGTAGGCAATGCAGGAGGTATGATGACAGGGGTACAATCCACATGGAGAAAGGGTAGAAGAAGGTTTATGAAATCCATAATAATGCTCCCCCCTCTTTCCATAGCAGATAAAAAATCATCTTTATTCTCCAAAAATTTATCCAAAGTAGGGGTAAATTCTCTCAATTTACTAACCTTCTCCCTGAATGCTTGATTCACTGGAGGCAGCTTCATATTTTCTATCAAAATCTTGAAGTGGTTGGTCATTTGGTGCTTGGTATAGATCTTATCAAATTAAGAATCTACCTTATTCTTAATGGCTTCCTGAGTAGCAGTAGCTGCTTGAAAGTGTTCACAAACATAACTGTTGATTTCCCTAGTGGTAGAAAGTACCTGAGAATCAGAGGTTCCACTGGTACTGGCCTTAGCAAGCTCTTCCTGGATCATAGTTCTGATCTGGTCAATGTTCACAGAGGAGCTAGATGAGGGAAGGGGTTTGACTGAGAAGGCTACTGTCTCTTTGAAAGACTGAGTCAAGTTACCAATCACCTTCTGAACAAGTGCATCTTGACTGTTCATATGTTCTTTAACTGATGTCTTAAAAGCCTTAAAAACTTCCACAAACTGCTTGACTACCTATTTGATATATCAAATCTCAGCATTCACTTGGTTCTGAGAACTGATCATGACAGTCAATGAAGCAACCGATTGTCTCAGAGCAACCACGACTCCTGTCCAGCTTTCAATTTGAGTATGGAACACTTTTACCTCATCCAACATTTCTTTCACTAGACTCGACACAACACATCCTAGAGATAGCTCCAAGGATTGATCCACACTCCTCAGATCTTCAACAAGTCTATTCTTCAAATCTTCCACTAATTCTCTCAAGGCCTATTTCATTTCAACTTTTAAGGACTCAAGGTCCTCCTTGGTTTCCAAATTGTCAGCCAAAACTACTAGAATACTTTCAGGTAGGATGACAAAATCCCTTTGAGGCTGGTCTTCCTCATCAGAATCTCCATAATTGAGTCCAAGTACCATGTATCCTGGATCTGATGACCAACCCTCTATGTCATAAAGCACAGAAATTGAACCAAGATGCTCCCCCTCACTTAGATCTCTCTCCTGAGTATTCTCCTCTACTTGTTCTACTCTAGGTAACTCCACAACCTCTTCTGTAACTCCAGTAGTTTCAACAACAGTTTGCACTATTGGTTCACCAGTGGGGTGAGTCACAACCTCCACTGAGTCATCAATGACTTCCATATCAATGGTAGTATATGACACTCCTGCTTCCTTTCCAGACACTATCTTGTCTGTATTATCTATCAGAGGGCTCAAACTGAGCTCTTCTTCTTTATTTTCCTCATCATCACCAGCTTCATCAACAACCTCCTTTCCTTCATCCTTATCACAAGCCTCCTCTGTCTCATGAGCAGAATGATCTGACTTGATAGGCTCATCCTATTTAGAGGTGTCCTTGACAATATTTTGATATGCTTCTTCTTCTTCAATGGTCTCAGTATCACCGTCCTTTAGAACAATATCTCTTCTTGGTAGTTCTTTTGGAGGTCTAACTGCTCCGAAAGCTACTGTCCTTATAAGACTATTAGGAAAATCAGGATCACTCCCATCATTAAAGGGGGTGTTCTCTCTTTCAGGGTCTACAACACCTTCAACTTCCTCCTCCTCATCTGAATAAGCCGGTTCTGGATCATCAGGCTTCAATCCTGGATCTATCTTGTCTTTTGGCCTAGTTGGATGTGTAGTAGGGTCAAACTTTTCATATACCTTTCCTTCATCATTCACCCATTCATTCTTCCAGGGATTCCGACTAATTTTCATGAATTTGAAAATCACCTTGGAGATACAAACACTGTTCTTGGCCACTATCACCTCTTCTTGATTTCCAGCCACACCCTTTACCTTTAGCATTACTGAAATAAGCTTGGCATGGAATAGGGCATTGGATTTTGAGCTTGTATTAGTCATATCCTCCAATTGTGCCATCAGTAACCTACATAGGTTAATCTTCTTTCCATGCTTCAATAAGTACATCAGGAATATGTCCTGGTACTTCAGTACTGCAAAATCTCCTCTCTTGGGACTAAGTACATGCTGAATGAATTTGAATAAAAGCCTGTCTTATCCATTCATCTCAACTGCAATGATCTTCCTTGATTGTCCATTTCCTGTCAGTTCTTCTAGAGATTTTTAATACTAAAAAACATTACTATCTGGAGGAGCTACTCCAGAGTAGTAATCATATACTCTTTCACAAGGAACTCTCAAACAGGCAGCCCACTCAGTAGACAAGAAGCTGACTTCATTGCCCTTGACTCTGGATATTAGCTTATGCACATCATATTCCTCTTAGAACTTCAGATATTCATAGAATTCTTTCAAAATCTTTGATTAGTACGGTCCATTGTTGTTGGAAAAGAATTCAGTCCATCCTTGGGCATCTAGTGCTTTCAGCACTAATGACTTGCTCGACAGCATCCATTCTTCACTTAACTCCTTCTCAGCAAAAATTTCTCTCTTGGTTAGATGTAGGTTGACAGGTCCCATTGGGGTATTACTAGTCCCACTAGATTCATCTCAAGTTCTCTTTGGCCTTGGCACATCCTCATTGACAATCGTGGGTCACTTGGTTCTAGCCATAGAGATTGAGAGAGGTTCGAGGGTTCGAATGAAAAGTTAGGGTTTAGGAATTTCGAGAGCAAGGTTCAAGATTGAGAGAGGAAGGTGGATTGAGATATGTTCATCGCCTTTGGTTTTATCATTTAGGGATTAAAACAAAATAAAATAGAAATAATAAATAGGAATAAAAACGGTTCGAATTCCCGCAAAAAATAAAGACAAACATCGAGGTATCTAACAGTGAGATATACCAGTGAGGTACACCGGTGAGGTGCAACGGTGAGGTATAACAGTGAGGTCCAACTGTGAGTTCTAACAGTGAGGTCCAACTATGTGGTCTAACAGTGAGGTCTAACGGTGAGGTCTAACAGTGAGGTCTTCTATGCTAAAGTTAATCATACCTAACTCATGTTTGATGTAATTTAACCTATCAGAAATCAAAGGCTTTGTGAATATATCAGCCAATTGATGTTCAGTGCCAATGAATTCAAGAGTGATATCAACTTTTTGATAATGATCCCTCAAAAAGTGATGTCTCACATCAATATGCTTTGTCCTAGCATGAGATACTGGATTTTTGGAAATTTTAATAACACTTGTATTGTCACACTTTATAGAGACACGTTTGAATTGATATCCATAGTCCAGTAAAGTGTGTTTCATCCACAAAATTTGAGCACAACAAATACCAGCATCTATGTACTCAGCTTCAATAGTAGATAATGCAACAGAGTTCTGCTTCTTACTACACCAGGATACTAGTGACTTGCCTAAAATGTGACATGTCCCAGAGGTGAGTTTTCTATCTAAATTGTAACTGGAAAAATAAGCATCAGAATAACTCAACAAATCAAATGATTGTCCTTTTGGATAAAATAATCCTAAGTTGGGAGTATGTTTGAGATATTTAAAAATCCTTTTTGCAGCAGTTAAATGAGACTCTTTTGGATTGTCTTGAAAGTGAGTACAAATGTATACACTAAACATGATGTCAGGTCTGCTAGCTGTAAGATAGAGTAGACTCCCTATCATACCTTTGTAGTTGGTTTGATCCATTGGTTCTCCAGCTTCATCAGTATCCAACTTACAAGTGGTACTCATAGGTGTGTCACTACCTTTACTACCATCCAAAGAAAAACGTTTTAAAAGATCCTTAATATATTTACTTTGATTCAAAACAATTCCATTTTTATTTTGAAAGATCTGAAATCCAAGGAAAAATTTGAGTTCTCCCATTAAACTCATTTCAAACTCATTTTGTATCATTTTTGAAAAATCAGTACATAATGAATTTTTAGAAGATCCAAAAATAATATCATCCACATAAATTTGTACTATCAAAAAATCTTTAGAAATCCATTTAATGAAAAGAGTAGGATCGAATATCTCTTTGGTAAAACCTTTTGAAATAATAAAAGAGCTGAGCCTATCATACCATGATCTTGGAGCTTGTTTTAATCCATATAAAGATTTAGATAGTTTAAAAACATGATTGGAAAAATGGGGATTTGTAAAACTAGGAGGTTGTTCAACAAATACATCCTCAACTATATACCCTTTTAGAAAATCACTTTTAACATCCATTTGATAAAGTTTGAAATTCAGATGAGCTACATATGCAAGTAGTATCCTAATAGCTTCAATATAGTTACAAGTGCAAAGGTCTCCTCATAGTCTATTCCTTCCTCTTGACTATATCCTTATGCAACTAGCCTAGCTTTATTTCTAACTATATTCCTAAACTCATCAACTTTGTTCCTAAACACCCATTTAGTGCCTATGGTCAAAGTGTCCTTAGGTCTTTCCACTAATTCCCAAACTTTGTTTCTTTTGAACCAATTTAGTTCTTCTTGCATAGCCATTACCCAAAATTCATCATTGATATCATCATTAATATTTTTGGGTTCAAGCTGTGAAAGAAAAGCTTGATGTTCAACCTGGTTTCTTAGAGAAGCTCTAGTTTGTGTTCCTCTATTTAAATCGCATAAAAAAGCATCTAGAGGATGATTCTTGAGAGTCCTAATACCTCAAGGAAGGATTGAACTAGATTCTTCATTGCTGTCTGTTGTTTCAAAATCAGCAGGAGCAGATTCTGGAAAATTTCCAAAACTGGATACTTTTACAGGGGATTCACTATCCTTATCATTAAGGTTCAGATTTGACAAATCTTCCTCAAGATTTTCAAAAGGTGTTTTAGGCTCATGTGGATCAGTCTCATCGAATTTGACATGAACTAATTCTTCCACACATTTGGTTTTCTTATTGAACACTCTATAGGCTTTACTCGAGATAGAATAACCCAGGAAAATTCCTTCATCACTTTTGGAAGAAAATTTTTCAAGATTATATTTAGTATTAAGAATAAAGACTTTGTAACCAAAAACTCTAAAGTAATTAACCTTAGGCTTCCTATTATTCCAAAGTTCATATGGGGTCCTTTTTAGAACAGGTCTAATTAAAACTCTATTGATAACATAACAAGCTGTATTTACAGCTTCAACCCAAAAATAAACAGGTAATTCATACTCATTGAGCATAGTCCTTGAATTTTTTTGAAGGGTCCCATTTCTTCTTTCTACAACTCCATTTTGTAGAGGTGTCCTAGGGGAAGATAAATTGTGACTATAGCCATTGTGTGAGTAGTAAGATTCAAACTCATGATTCTCAAAATCATGACCATGATCACTTCTCAGGGTCTTAATTCTAAGTCCACTAAGGTTTTCTACAGACCTGAAATATTTGACAAAATAGGAATAAGCTTCACTTTTGTGAGCTAGAAAGTATACCCAAGTATACCTAGAGAAGTCATCCACAAACACCGCGACCCGCACCGCCCCCGCGGCACCCCAGCCGAACCGCGCTAGCCCACGGCCTCCTGAGCGCCCCGACCGAACCGCGCCAGCCCGCCGTCCAAACTGCGCTAGCCTGCCAGTCGTGACCCAGTCAAACCGCACCAGCCCGCTGACCGTGCCTCGACCAAACCGTGCTAGCCTGCGGCCTCTCGAGCGCCCCGACCAAACTACGCCGCCCTCGCCAGCCACACCACCTTGCCGACCGCGCCGCCCTCACCTGCTGCGCCGCCTCACCGACCGCGTCGCCCTCGCCAGCCGCACCACCGAACCAGCCGCATCGCCCCACCAACTGCACTGCCCCTGGCCGAACAGCTGCGCTGCCCCCAGCTGAACCAGCCGCACTGCCCCCGACCAAACCGGCCACGCCCTCGCGGTGCTACGAGTTGAATCGGCTCCGCGCCTCCGGGATGAGCGGCCTACGCGGCGCCCTCCGGGACGAACCGCCATTACGGCCTATTGGGCTGGGCCAGACCCAACAGGTCAGGCCGGGTCGACCCGAATCAGTTCGGCCTAGACAGGGTCGAGTAGGGTTGGTCCGACCTGGTCAGACCGAACCCAGTCCCATTACGACCCATTCAGTTTCTTTTGCCATATATTTGGAACCAGAAGTCCGTTTGATAAACTGTCAGTGGCATTGGTAATCTTGGAGCGTGACAGTCCCTTTGGGTATATTCCACTGGAGTATGGGGTATAGTTGAGATACAGTTAGGTTGGATCATGCATGAATCTAACCGGGCCCCTGGGACTAAATGACCAATAACTTGCAGACCGGGCGTCCGATTGACCCACCATCAGGTGCGTTGAGACCCTTATGAGATGGAGGACCTTTGAGATATTTCTTCATAGGACTTTGTGATAGTTGGAGTATCGATTAGTAGATCATGGAGTGGATCCTTCCAGTAATGAGCAAGTAGAGTGCAAAGACCTAGTAGCTGGCTGAGACTTGACGACTGCTGACCGATTGAATCAGAGTGACTCGACTAGCCCAGTGGGGAGAGCCTAATTGTGGCGGCAGACCCACTACAGAGAAGCGATTTGTTGTGGTGGAAGAACCGCGATACTCGACAGGAGGAGTATCTCTGTAGGATATGAGGGGGAGTTCCTGGTTATGGTGGCATACCCACGGTGGGGAGTGCCTCTGTGTGACGCAGTAGACCCACGGTACTTGACAGGAGGAGTACCTCAGCAGTCCAAGGTTAGTGGGAAGTGTGCTTGGTGTCATAGTAGGACCACTGTACTCAACAGAGGAGGAGTTCTCCAGCAGTTGTGGTTTCGATAATGTGAATAAAATTCTGGTTTGAGCTGAGTCACTAACTTTTGTGTTTTCCTCATGATTGAGATGGATTACTTGATAACTTAGGTATATGTATGGTCATATACCTAAGTGGAGTTATCTATTGATTTCATACTTTGTGTTTTATCCTTGTTGGATTTTGTGAGACCTTGAGGGTCTTGGGGTCCCTACTGAGTATCGTTATACTCACCCCTGCATAGGCTATGCCCACACCTCGTTGTGTTGGATGGAGATGACGAACATCACTGACTAAGGCTGAGAGTACCAGGACCGGACAATACCCAGAGGTGGACCATACGGCGTGACGATACATGGAGGAGACGGACGGACCTGGAGTGCTTAGGAGGCGATCTGTACTTACCCTTCAAGTAGGAATCTTAGTTGGTCTTGTATTCTAGCCCCTTTTTACTTACTTTACTCACTTATTGGTTATATAGTTTTCTTGTGTTCATATTTGTTGCGTGTGTGTATAGGTTATAAAGGCAATGCCTTCCCAGTTTTAGGGAATTATGCCTTTGGTGCTAGTCGCCAACCCCTGACCTATGGAAGGTGGGCTTGGGGTAGTCACGACACAGGCCTCGGGGGATGGGTCGTGATGGGGGGGTGGATACATTCCTAGATTCATTAGGATTTTCATAACATTTCTTCTTTCTTATCTTTTTCACATTCTTTATGATATTTCAACTTTTTACCATCTTTCTGGGTTCATTAGGATTTTCATTTTATTTCTTCTTTCTTCTCTTTTTCACCTTCTTTATGGTATTTTTACATCCCCCCCTTATGGTCACCAAATCATGGAACTTACTAAAAATGCATGTTGAAAATTTTGACCCCATGTTGTTTTAACATTTGATGAAACCTGTCTCTGTTATGGAATGAATATTTGTATGAATTTAACATTATAGAGTGATTTTTAGTGAATTGGTTTTCTGTCAATGATATAAATGGTTGTATCTATGTGAAACTTTTGAGATGATTGATGCCCCTTGTGTAAGTAGTTTTTGGGAAAACAGTGCCACTAATATCTAAACACTTTTTTGCACCAAACCACAAAGTGTGAATATTTCTTACTTACAAGATGGTAAATATAAGCTAGGTTAATATTTTTTTCATCTTAAAATGATATTTACATATGTTTGTTCCTAATCTAATCTATTTAATTACTGTACCAGATTGACCTATGCGTGTGTACCTGATATCCGACTATTGCAAGCCCTCAAAAAAAAATTGGGTTGTGTCTTGGGTAGGAAAAAAACAACTCCCCCTCAACCTTTGATCTTGTTATAACTGTTGGTCGGAGTGGATACTCAAGAGGGGGGGGGAGTGAATTGAGTTCCAATTAAAATTTCTGTTAAAACTTTTAGGATTAAAATCCCCCAAATTAAAACAGACCAGTCAATTAAGGCGGTAGAGATATAAGTGACTTATTGTTCAAAAGGTTTCTCAAAGGTTGATTACTCCTTAGTAGAATCAGTATGAGAACTAATTCCGCTTTTGAAACAAGTTTACTAAACGAATCAGATATACACACTAACCAGAACTAACTATCAAAGTGAATGTAAAAACAGATTTCTATCTTTGAAAATATAAGCAACGGATAAATATAAAACGGTGTAATGGAAAGATGAACACAACAATTTAAACAAGAGGTTCGGTCTTAAGTCAAGTCTTAGTCCTCTCCACTTGGTGATCACATGCCACTAAGAAATTATATTAAATAGTGATACACAGCCTGTATTGGGCTTTACAATAGTTTTCACAAACTGTCTAGGTTTTGCAACCTCTACCACAGTTATACGCGGGAAAAATTTAACTACCAAGCCACACCAGGATTCTTCCACAGTTATATGTGGGAAACAAATGTAAAGAGAGTTTGGCATGGTGATTTTCAGTATCCCTTAGTTCAAGCACAAGAGTCAGTGTGTGTAACACATACACACTGCTCACAAATGTAAAACATTTAAACACAGTAGAGCTAAAGATAGTAGGGATGAGTTTAGAATGCTCTGATGTGTTGGAAGATCAGCTCTGGACTCGTTGGAATGATAAAAATGAAGTGTATGTCCTTCTCTGCAAGTTGCCTCCAAAAACAGAGTGTCACAACTTCTAGTTTCTGACTTCCAGATGTAGAGATGATCAGCTTCTTGGATTTGAAGCTCTTTGCAGCACACCACTACAGATTGAAAAAAGTTCCTTCAATAGATCTTCATGAATCTCTCTGTTCTTTAGAATGAGTACTTGAGTGTTCTTCTTCAGATTGTGTATGTTTCTCTCTTATGTGTTCTGTGTATATTCAATATGTCCATGCCTGTTTTTTTTCTGTCTCTACACATATATATATATACACTTTTCCAACTGAGCTTTTTCTCATTTGGTTCAGCAGAGGCCGACAGGAAAAATGTTTCAACCACATGTGGTCTTCCTCGTACATCGTACTGTCTCCTGATATGCCTACAAATAACATTAAATAATGCTAGGTGCATTAATTTGTCCAGAAATGACCGTTATGATAGTATTAATAAAATTGGTAAAGAAAGGAATAGAATATCATTAGACTGGTAGTAGATGCATGTCACACGGTAGACTTCAACAGTAGCCTCTACAACTGTGGACTTCATCTGTAGGCTCTCTGACTGTAGGCTTGTAATGGTGAACTTTGTGTCAGTGGATGTATTGTAACGGTAGCTGTTACTTTGTGTAACAGTAGCTCCTCATCAGTGGACTTTATCGGTAGGCTATTCAACTGTGGGCTTCATCAGTAGGCTTGATCAGTGGTATACTCTAATAGTAAGCTTCTAACAAAAGCTTTGTAACATTAGACTACTTCAACAGTGACCTTTCCAACGGTAGACTTATCTCAACAGGTAATTTCATTAACATTGAAATATGTCCATCAGTAGACTTTGAACAATAGTCGACTATCTCGACAGTAGGATTTGTTTAGCGGTAGACTTCTACTAACGGTAGACATGTCCAACTATAGACTTGAGCAGTGAGATTCTCAAAAGAAGACTTGAGAAAGAGTCTGACAGTGAACTTCTAACAGAAGCCTTGTCACAGCAGTGACCTTGTGATAGTGACTCTTTGTCTGTGAGCTTTGATAAGCAGATTATCGGTAGACTTGTGACAGTAACCTTGTACTGGTATCCTATATTAGTGACAGTAGATCTTCAACAGTAACCTTATAGGATCAGTGACCTATAGTAACAGTGAGCTATAATGGTGACTTTGAACAGAAGACTCTATCCAGTAGCCTTTAATAGTGAACATATATTTAGATAAATGTAAACTGTAAACTGATGCAGCAAAGTCGTGAGACTAAGAGTATACATTGTTCAGGATAAAATAATTTTAAATATAGATTAAAAAGAGTTATCAAATGACTTAATATATCATGATCAATATTTAAACGTGATTTGGGATTATAAAAATAGGTGAGTCCAACAATAACTATTACAATTAGTGTCGTGAGGAGATCAAACAAGGGTTGAGAGAGAAGTGTGAGATTTGTTCCAAATGAAACTTCTGAAAAAAATAAATAAAAAATAATAAATGAGGGGATTGATGAAATGTAAAACATATGGGTATATCTAGGTTGGGAGCTTATGGTTTGAATTCCGGGAATGCTTAAGTGAGTGGGTCTTGAAATATAATTACAAAGGATGTAGGGAAGGTTCGGTGTACAAAATCTTTTAAGCTGAAACATGTTAAAATAACCTATATTTATTGGATAGAAAGCACAAAGAATAGCATGGAATGGTTTTCACACACACACGCAGAGAGTTAGTGGCATGGTTTAGTTTTGAATTCCTTGCTCAATTTGGTATCATGAACCTCTTTGAATTTAATTGTGATATGATTTATGAGAAATCTTTTTCCATTTTCACTAGGAATAACTCCTTGGTATGGTTTGTGCATTGATCACATTAATTTAATGAATTTAAATTTCCTCAAATGTTAAAACTTAATGATGTTGGGAATATATACATGCATTTTTTTTTGTATATGTGACTTTTCCCAGGAGTGAAAATGTTTAGGTGTGGGGGTGTGATCGCATAGTGATTCACTATTCAAATCCACCCTTACACCGTTGTTTTAAACTGGTTTTGTAATGAATATTAAAAATATAATAATAAATTGAACTTTATGTTTCAATAAATGAATTAATTTTTATCACTGTTTAATAGGGAAATTTTACTTGTTTTAGTGTTTACATTGTAGGAGGAGGTGATTTGGAGAGCTCGTGATGGAATTCAAGCAAAATGGGCCAAACTGCCTGAGAGCCCAAACATGCATGTGGACAATTATTTGTACTGTAGATAATACATGTATCCAATTGGGATAAAAATGGGTGTATGAGTGCAAAAACATGTGGGATAAATTTCTCTAGAATACCAGGAAGCCCAATTCATCCATTTGGTGGCCCAAAATAGGCCCACAATGCGAAAAATTATGGACATGCCATATTAGACCACTCTTCTGTATTTGGGCCATAACTCGAGCATCAGAGATCCAATTGGGCTTATTCTACCTCCCTTGGATATCTAACTCGAATCCCCTACATTCCACCAAATTTCAAGTCATTTTAATGCGTTTTGGCCAATCAATAATTCGGATAAAGATTTAGTAAAAATTCTTCCTTGAATAGTCACCTAGCCCTTTAGATACTTGACCACTTTATGTGAAAATATGGATGTGAATTGCCCATAAAATCACTACTCACCCTCATTATCTATGTGGAAAGACCATGGGTGAAGGTTAGACGAATTTTAGAGCTCTCTTCACCCATTTAATTTCTCTTCTCCCTCATGTACTTCTAAACCTCTTAGTGATCAATTTGGAAAGTGTCCTTTGTTGTAATCCCGAGATCCACACTTGTAATATTCATAAGGTAATTGATTTTCAGGTTTGTTGTCAATTTTTCTTCATTTATACCTTCTAAATTTGTGTTTATTCTGGTATGATCAAATACAAATCAAAGGAACAATAATCCACATGCTTCCATGCATAACCCGAATCTTGTGATGATTTGAGTGTGGTTGCCTCTTTTCTCACCCCTCCCTTTCATGAGTGTGAAAATGGATTGCGTCAGTTGATAAAATCCAGGATCTTGAACCTATTAATATTAATGTTCTTGTCTTCTATAATGTTTTTATCATTTACACAAATCTGGTCATATCATCACGTTGTTGATGTGATGCCTTGATTGAGTTCCATTTTTTTACATCAATTCATGTTTGTTGATTTTGAGCGGTTGCTGATAATCAATATCATTGATTGATCAAATACTAGGAAATAACCTAGTAAGAACTCACATACCATTACTGGTTTCAGTATGTATAAAATCAAGGAATCAATGATCCTTCTCTTTCCCTTGAGAGCAATGATAGATTGAGCATCAAGGGACACTTACCTGGGTTGATCATGATTTCTCCAACTGGTTTCTTTCAAGAGTAATATACTTTAAATTTATGTTCTTAAGGAAATAAAAACAAAGTTTTATAAAACCCCATCCCCCTTTTAGTTTCTTAATTAAAACTTCATTTTGTAATTAATGATCTAAGGCTCATTCGAGAGACGACCTAGGGTTGCTGTTATACTACAGAAATTCTAGTTAAAAATAAACATCTAATTTGACGCGCTTGACAATGCGGTCATGTGGTCACTATTGGAATTAGCGGGGGCCATCGTACGGCCCGCACACAGTTGACTAATCCATGTGGGGAAACCGTGCAGTTGCCCACCTTTAAGAGTAATTAAATAAATTGGTTAATTGGTGATGTAATAAAACCAATAAATGAGATAATGCAGATATATATATGTATATATATATATTATCAATGAATGTGTTATTTTTATTATTACTAAATATTTATTATTATTATTATTATTATTATTATCTTATCATTATACCACTAAGATAATGTGTCATGGTTCATGAATTGCTAAATGATTGTGAAATCTAGGCTTTGGTTAGTATTTACTCAGATATCAAAGGTATAAAGTTGGTTTGTGGATAATTGAATATTTAAGAAGGATTCAAGAATGCTAAAGGTTCTTAAAACTTTTATTTAACACATTTTTAGTGAAAAGGATTAAATAATAAATTATTGAGTACATGATCATCAGAGGGGATAATCTACACAATGTAAAGGTATCATGTTGTGTAGATTAATATCACACAACAAGGGTAGGGTTCCATGTCTTGGAATAGAATAAATATCAATCATGCAATTCAAATTTACATTCCCAACCCTCTAAACTCACATGAGTCTTTCTCATCTTTATAAACAAGTGTAAACTATGAGATAAATTATGAAATATAAGATTTCATGATAAAGAATATGTGGAGGAATTCAAATTTTAATGCATTGAGGAATCCAAACAGATATTTGAATAATGTATAGTTAATTTTTATGGAATAAGTGTCTTAGATTAATAAGAAAGTAAACATTTTTTTGATCATGTCTCAGTGTTGGAGTGGGGGTGAGATATCTTTGTTCCATTATTGAATTATTGGAGAGAACTCAACATAGACCAGTAAACTAGTACATTGGAAACCTTTTATGTGAATCAGGATCATACATAAAAGGGGATGCATGTCTCACAAGGTGACCACATGTCATGTAGTTTAACATCATGTGACTAGGATGTGTACATTATAGTTTAACACCATGTCGTAAGGATATTTTCATGTAGTTTAATTTCTTGTGACTAATGCATAGTTTTAGTACATTTTAAGGTCATACAATGAGGATCTACGAGTCCTTCAGTTTATATCCATGTAATAAGGACCTAAGTTTCATAGAGTATAAGGTAATACATTGAGGACCTAGGATGATATGTAGTTTAAATTCTTACCACTAAGAATTCTGTGCATGGTTGAAACTGTGAAAAGTAATTTTTTGAGAAACCTTGCATCAGTGTGGGGAATGATGTGTTATATATCCATCATGTATAATAAGTAATATCCATTAGAAACCTTGTGTATGATGTAAGGTCCCTCCAAATTGTGTTCTATATTTTGATTTTATCCCTTAGTATCATCAAAGTTGTGAGAATCAACACAAATTCTTCTAGAAGGAACAAGTAGAGACAAACCTTCTTGTTGAAGGATTAAAAAATAAGGGTTTGATAGAGTTTTAGATTTTCTAATGTATGAAAACTATTCTCATCGGGTTTTTATAAATCAATAATTCAATTTTGTGATTGTTCATCTATATATATTTTACCTTTGATAATGAACCTGAATGAGGGAAACTAGACCTTGATGGGTATCAATGCGTCTATTCCATAAACAAGTGTATATTGGGTCTTTTGTGTGGAAATGCAAGTTGTGGTGTGATATTACCACAAGGAATGTATGATTTTATCTATCCTATAGTTATTTTCTTCTTTCACCATTTTCAAGAATATATTTGATAAATCTGAATTAAAATACTCTATCTACCCATTTGTTACTACGTGATAGTGAGATGAACATTTGGAATCATGGTATAAACTCTTAAACTTAGAGGAACAAAAATTCATTTCATTTTCTATCAATATTTTATGAGGGATTCAAAATATAGTGATAATATTTAACTTCATAAAGTTGATGGTGCTCTTTTTCTAAACGTCCTTGAGAGGTATGGACTCAACCCATTTGGAGAAGAATCTAGTATTAGTAAGTATGTACCTGAACTACTTAGTCCTAACTAAGGGATATGGCCCCATGAGATCCATTATCCGTATGAAAAATGGATAAGAATACTTGGTAGTGTGTAACAATTCTGAGGGATGATGGATGAATTTTGTATATATGTGAAAAGCATGTAACTTCTTGGTGAACACTATCTAGTATTGTATCATCATAATCTAGAAATATCCAATAATACAAATTTAGTGGGAGATCCAGGTTCCTGACTGATGGGAACTTAAAGAACCTACATGGACTTCCTAAATTATAGAGAGTGTATCCCCATTCACGATGCATCTAAGGGGGACTTAATTGAAGCCCAATTTATAGTGAACTTTCAATTATTTTTCCCACCCTTGAGGGTGAATTTTTCTAATCAATGTAGGATTTTTTCCTTTTTGTATTGGTCCAATTAAGGTTTCTTGTTTTTTTGGTATTATATTATATGGTTTATCCATCCAATAATGGTTTTTGGATCATCACATCCTGAGTCATTATTACTCTAATTGAATTCCTATATCTCACAGATGATGACTGGGGTGACTATACTTTAGTTCATGATGTGGAGGATTGTCTCATCCAAGTCAGGATCATCCATGACTAAGGTAGTTTTAACCAATACCTTAGTGTGAGTGTTTTTTGATTGAGAAACATGATGTAAAGTTGGTTTAAAAGTTAATTCTAACAAAATTTCTCTCATATAGCCTATGATAGGCATCAATTATTTCCACTTAATATAACATTCATTGTTGACCAATTTGATCACTAAATCTAATTAAAATTGTACATTTAATAGGGATGTTTATAGTTCTAGGGATATGTTTGGGCTTTCAATGAGGGCTTGGTATTCCACCTCATTATTTGTGCAACCTTATAATTGTAAAAAGAAGTATGGAAGGATTTCCTTGGCTATTGTAATAAAGTAAATTCCTAGGCCAACCTGGTTAAACTTTGGTCCTTCCATTATCTTCCTACATGGACTTCAATATACCCCTTTAAAATACATCTCCCATGATTTGGGAGTTTCATGAGTATAGAAAACCTCTTTGTCTAGGATCTCATTACTTACTGGTGTATTCTTTGTAAAGAGATGCTCTATAATGAAATCGGCTAGTTATTTCCTCTTTATTTCCTTCTATGACATGAATCAATTGTATTACTATTTCATGATAACCTCCCATCAGTCTAAATTCCAAGTTAGTATAGGGTGGATGAGAATAAACTTGAGTGGATTGATATGAGAGCGCAAGTGGAATTTATGGTGCTATAAGTAATACCTCATCTTTTTCACTATGAATATGAGTTCAAGGAAATTCTTCTTAATATTATAGTTCAGCTGAGATAGTATAAAATACACTCATTTTCTACATCATTCTTTTGTGAAAAATGGGTGCCAAGAGACCGCTCAATGCCGCCACATATAGGATGAGTGGATTCCATTATACTTGGGTCATTAAAACTGGTAGACACAATAGATATTTCTTGAAGTTCTAAAATGATTCTTAGTGTTATTCTTCCCATTGATAGGTGACCCTCTTATTCGTTAACATAGTGAAGGGGAGAAATTTTATGTCCAAGTTATATATGAAACTCCAAATGAATGTGAGCCATCCCAAGAGTCCTTATAACTCTTTAAGGTTTTATAGTGGATACATCATGAGTATTTTAGTAGTGTTCTCAAGATTGAACTCAATTCCATGGTGGTGTATTGGAAATCCATGTAATTTATGTGACATTACCCCAAAATCACACTTCATAGGTTTCTTAATTAAACTATGATGCTCAAATCTTCTATAGACTGTTTATTGATAAGAGAAGTGATCCCAACGCTACTGAGATTTAACCACCAGGAAATTGATATAGAATTCTATAATTCTTTCTAAAAATGGATTGAACATGTGATTATACCCTAAACACATTAACTTCTTCATCTTCTGGCACCATTATGATCTGATTATACCCTAATTACCCATCCATAATGTAAAGGTGTTATAAGCATGTGGACACATTAATAAGAAGTTTCATGGTATGAATATTTGTATTTTATTTTGGATAATATCAATTGAGATCCCTAAAATCTATATAGACCATGATATATTCATTTTTTTACAGTAATGATGTTAGCAAGCCATTTCAAGTACTGTAGCTCTCAGATAAATTTGGATTTAATAAATTTTTCAAATTTTGATTCCACCAAGGTGACATGGGGTAATTTTTTTTTATATTTTTTATTTCATTTGTACTTTCACTGACAGTAGGAGAAGTATAAACATCCTAATTATTAGGGAATTTCATGGAGGAATTATTAATTTCAATTGATAGATCAAGGAAATTTTATAACTCAACTGGAGCATTGTTATGGAAATATTTAAGTGGGTTGATTTTAGTTGGCATGAACATTATCACATGAACATGGGATAGTAAATTTTTTGGTTTTTAGTGTCCAATAAATCATAGATCATTCACCATGATTAGAATTATTGGAAACAGATACTCATTACTAGGAAATCTCCAGGGGATTACAGGAGTAGTTCCCAAGCTATTGGGAGTGTAAAACCACTTATCACGCTCAATCATTTGTTCTTTACCTGCCATATTGTAGAAACATATCTTTGTGTATTTGGATTAACAATATTCAAATGGGTTAGTATCACCACAAGAAATGGTAAATATTCCATCAATGGTATACTTCAAACATTTATGGGATGTCGATAGGACATCTACATAGATATGAATCCAAGGTATCAAGAGTAGGACATTATATGTAATTACCAATTGGATAACCATGAATTAAACATTATAAACTAGTTCCATAAATTAGGACTTGATCTTGATCTTTATAAGGGGATTTTACTCACTCTTATCATATCCTTGAATGGTCAACTCCATTAGATAAAAATCATCCTCACAATACCCTAAATTTCAAAGGTTTTAGACTAAGATGTTATTAATCTATGAATGGTTGTCAACGAGAGCCCAAAAAATGTCAACATTGTCAAGCTAAAATTAAATATATAGGGGTATAATGTTTCCCTGAATAACTTATTCCTAATATTTCTCTATGAATGAGATAGTTTCATAGAAATATACTAAGGTTATTTCAGCTGGATAAACCAAATACACTTTAAAAAAATTCTCAAACTTCTTGGGGTTTTATAGGGCCTCAATGACCACTTCTTTTTGTTATTTTGAGAGTGAAGAGAATCCAAAATTGGGAGCCTATTTGATATAGTTGTCAGTTGTTTGAAGAGGACATAATTTGGATGTTGAGGTCTCTGCTACTTATGGTGGAGTTTCTCTTTGGTATGTGGATTATGAGCTATTTCTCTTGTGCTTAATGGGTCTGGAACTTGGATAGAATTTGACAACATATCTACTGTTGATGGAGTGGTCCAAGCTAGCTTACCATCTTGATTGGACTGATCAAATAGTTTCACACCTTCCAGGTGGTCATTTTGAATAATTGGGTTCAAATACACTTTGATGACTCCAAGGTATCTCCATGTTCTTTTTGGGCTCACTAAAGTTCTTTTCCATGGATTTTAGCTACATACATGGATTCATTGGGGATATGACCTGGAAATGGGGCTCGAACACAACTTCATATTCCCCTATTTACTATACTCCTATGGCCTCCACCTTTGGCTCCACATTAGGTACAGGGAACTCAGGTTCACACATATATTCATCATTAGATAATGGGTATGATAAATGAATAAGATTAATAATTACAAATATAATATCTTTATCTAATGAGGGATTCAATTGGTTGGGTGGTACCCATGCTTTAGATGATGAGGCCATGAAATCTATAAGAGTTAGGTCCATCTTGGGAGTCATATGAGACTCTTCTTATTATGCCTTATTCTACTTATGATGATTATGTTTTCCTATGATAGATGAGTGTGATGGTTCCCCATAGGTATAAAGGGAGGTTATAAAATTGCGACTCATTGATAAAGTTTCACTCAAAGGATGGAATGATCTTGATAAACTATCTTTCAGGTTATCGATTTATTATAATTTTGTTCACAACTAGCTGAAACTTCTTATAGAATGTCTTTTTCATTTGATTGGGTGATAAAACATGATACACCATCACTGGGTATTTTATTAGTATCACCAATCTAGAATCAACCATTACCTATAATATTTCCTTGAAGAAAAAACATTATTGTATGATGTGACCCAAACTTATTTGAAAATGGAAATAGTCAGGATGATTACTAAGGTTAACCTCACCAAGATTCCACATCTCAGGCATGGGGAGGATATTATATTCCATGGCTACTAGGAACTTGTTTATTTCATGAGGAATATAATTTATTCTTCTATTCATCAAATCATGGGTCACCATAATCTCTTTTTGCCTCTAGTTAGGGGTGATTTTTCTACTATTTCTACTCAGTAATATATTTTGGGTGAGGTGGAGATTTCCTGGGTACTTGGATGAGAATTGGAACTATCTTGAGTGTGATACCAGTAGTTTCTACCTTACCTAGAATTTTCTATTATGTTGTGGGTAAGGGTTGTGATTTGGCCTTGGTTCTCCAAATGACATCCTCTAGATGGTGTTCTGTGTCATAAAAATCCCATAAAATATGTGGATATTTTAGAAGGATTAGTAGTGTCTATAGTTCATCACAAATAATTTCCACCCATAGCTCCATTAATTTATCTAGTGAGATAATAATGCTGAGTGAATATTTCAATCTCTTTTATCTAGTGATAAAACAGGTGACCTTTCCATTCTCACATTTTTTATGTTTGTGAAGTTGATAATCATCATTTTATTTAGCACAAAACTAAATTGGTATAGGAATTAATGTTGAAGGTCTTCCCAAACTACGATGGTCCATTTTGGGAGACTACTGTACTAGATGAAATCTGGACTAACCAGAGTCTACACAAAGAACCTCAATTTTTATTCTTCTTACATGTCACACACAGTTTTTTTTTGTCTTTGTATTGATCCGGTCCATTGGAAATACCGATCCTTTTCATGGGTATTTGGTGAGATTAATCCTGAGTTTTTAAGTTTCATATATGTCTATCCAACCTAATTTGGGATCCCCATTGTTTGTTTAGTAGTTTTTGAAGAAAGGGTGGTTACTTCATGATTTGGGCCAACCGTGAGCCCATTCCCAGTTTTAAAAACCGAATTTGTTTCTTTTATAACTCTTTTGTTTTTCACAATTTTTCACCAATTAAACTTCCCACTTGTCCTATACTAATATATTAAAACTTATTTATCCTTTTGGACCCATTATAAATTCATAAGAAGGGTGAATTTGGGTTACTTATCTAGGTATTGGGCAAGCCCATGGGCCCATTTCCTGTTTTAAAAAAAATAATTCGTTTCTTTTATATCTTTTTCATTGTTTAATATTTTTCGGAGATTCCACCTCCCCCTAGAAGAAAATAACCATATACTAACCCTCATAATCGATTTTACCTCTTTGTAGCTCATATGGGTCGTGAATTAGGGAGAAAATTCTAAGGATACCTCAAATCGTCCAGAATTGACAAGGTAAATTGTATCATTCATAAATCAATAAATTCGTACTCTTTTGGACACAAATATTCTTTCCCTGGTTATTCCAGACCTTAGTAGTGTCTCCAAGAAGTTTCAAGCCATTAAATTCTCTATAGGGTTGCAGATATAATGGAAGAAGAAGAGTTTTCTAGGGTGAAAGGTGAGATTCCTTCTCCATTCTCCTTCCTCTTCCCCATCCTTTCATTATTTATTGGATTTATATTGTCCCCTAGTATTTATCGACCTAGGGTTTTGTTATAATATGTTTTTTTGATAAGTTTTCTGTTCATTTAGGTCTGGTCTTTATAGTTTTAGGGTTTATAAACCCGTGACAGGTGATTTCAGGTGTGTGTTTCAATTATGCCAAGGATTTGAGGTAGGATACCCCTTGCTCATGCCTTTATTATTTAAGTTTCACCATTTTATTATTTTTAACACCTGATATATATGTTCATTATTTTTTTTCATCCTTTTTATAGTTTTCTTGGTGTGCAAAATGGTTGTTTATGCCTTTTTTTGTTAAAGGTGCTGTTGTTTTGTCATAAAAGTGCACACCAAGTGTTTGTTTAAATGTTCCACTATATTTTGAAACTATTTTGTGAGGTTTATAAGCTGGTTTATGATATTTTTAACATGTTACAGTAGCTTTAATTAAATATGGCATGAAATTTGTGTTTTATTCCTTTTGAAGTTCTTAAAATGAATTGTTTTGTTTAAAAAGGGCATGTCATGTGTTCGGTAAATTGCCCGGTTGGGTTTTATGTGTGATGTGTTATTTAAAAAATTATTTGTTTAGATTTATAAATTAATTGGAATAATTATAAATGGTATTTTTGGGTCCTTATATGGCTTTAAAATTTTGATTTGTTTTTAAAAACAAATGGGTTTTGGTTTACAACATGTTTTGGCCCGAGTTGTCGGAAAATGGTCCGTTTCACATCCTTATGAAAATGGTTGTGCTTTGAATATGTAACCTGAGTATTTTAAGGGATTTATAAATGTGGTTTTTTGATTTAAATTGTTTTTATACAACTCCTTAATAAAATTGAAATGAACACCTTTTTCAAATGTTTGTTTTGGGAAAGGCTTAAAGGCATGTTTGGCATTTTCTTTAAACAAATGGAATCCATGTGTATTTTCTGTTCTATATTTTGGGGCCATTTTATGGTCCATGAAATTGATTTATTAATTGGACTTGGGGATTAAAAATCTGGTTTGTTATGTTATTGATGGATTTATGGTCTTAAAAGAGTGTTTTTGAATGAGTTTTATGTGCAAAGCCTCAATACACTCCTTGAAATTGTTTTACGAAAATATTTAGTGGTTTGTTGATTCGTGAATGAAATGTGAAGAAAGTTTGTGGGATTTTTGTGTGTTTATTATTTGGGAATTGAATTTTGATGTGAAATGTGTATTTTTTAATATGTGTAACTTGATTGATCACTAAATGGAATCCTGGGTATCTAGGTGGGCAGACGTGTACTAGTATGATAGTGATTCTGTGGGGTTTGACCCATGTTTCACGTAGCAAGTTTGAAGATGAAAACACTAACTAAACTATTATGATGATGATGTTGGGGGGCCACTAGGTTATGGGTATGCTCCCTACTAGTGGCTCATGTGCATGAGAACAGATATTTATTATGGTTACTTTCACCGAGATACGAGGTACCTGGGGCTCACAACTAACTAGTGCCTAGGGGTGTTCCCATGACTTGTGATCATTGGCTATTTTGTACTCACCTTCGGAATACGGTGTGTTTGGTTGGTAAATTCAGTAGTGTGTGTGATTTATTTAAATGTGTAAATTCTTTAAAATATCTCTCTTGAAAACTATTTTCATTTTGAAGTTGCACCTCTTTGAAAATTGTGACTAGCATTATTATTTATAAAACATTCAAGTTTTATTCTGGTAATTTGTTTTATATAGCTTGGGAAATCATTTGGAAAACATACCTTAATATCACTTATTTAAAACTTGAAATTGTTGTTTCTTTTATTTTAAAGTATATGCATTGGGAATAGAATATCAGGCTAACCTACTGAGTTTTAATACTCACGCCTATAGTCTTCTTCTGTTTTTAGCCCTTGTGTAGGTTTCAGCTTTAGTTTGATCACCTTGGGCGACGTGTGATATTTTTTTTGGAGAGTGAATAGTAGGGTCACATGGAGTTAGTTGGTTATCAGCTTTGTTCAGTTGAGTTGTTGGCTTAGTTATACTTTTAATTTCTTGTACAAATAATGTTCAGTTCAATTTTTATATAAATGTATTTTGGGTTGTCCATTTCTTTCCGCTGTTTGTTTTATTTTTAATTTATGGGTGAAATCATTCCCTTGTGTACTCTATTGATGCCCTTGGTGCTTGTTTCCATCCTGGGAGGATCGGGAACGCCTCTCGGGACTTGTCGTGGGCTGGCCTGGGTGACCGGTTCAGGGTCGACTCAGGCTGGTTCATGAAAAAATGGTATCAGAGGAGGTCGGTTCTTAGCAGACCTTTCTTTTTAGAGTGCCCTTGTTATTTTGGGGATGTCAAGGTAGATGGAGTAGGATTTTTAGGACTTTAGGGGTAAGTTCAAGAAGCGCGTCATGAACTCTTTCTTGTTCTAATCCTCGGGTTTCCATGGAAGTCTGGTTTTATTAGTGTCCTTTGTTATGGTTGATTTTTTGGTGGTGGGATATAACAAGGGGAGTCTGACTAATGGCCTCTGTGAGATCGCAAGTCCTGGCAAGCCATGTGGAGCTGTGGAATGGTTCTAATAAGTCTCTCTATGTTAGTGTTGTGTTTGGCATATGGCCGCCAACCATATGGTCAAGTCACCCACTGACACTAGTTCCCTTTTTTTGGGTCTCTTGAACCTTTCTTGAATTCTGAATTTTTGTTTTTAAAATCCTTGTGTGAAAATTGTGGAAATGGGTTTTAAAGGAAGGATTAGATTTTGAAAAGTGAAAATGGGGGTTTTCAAAAATTAAATATAAGAATGGTTTTTGAAGGTTGTGTTTTTGTTAAAAAAATGGAGGGAAGTGGAAATGATTTAAAGGGATTGGATTATCCATAATCTAAACTTGTGGTTTGTTGAAATAAAATGTTTTGAAATTTTGAATCATTTTAAGGTGATTCTGGATCATTGTTTTAAATGGGGCATTTTTATATGTTAAAAAGTTTTTGAATCGGATAAATTAGTTTTGGAAATTGGTTTTGATCGGTTGGTGTTTTACTAGAAACGGTATTGGTCTCAATGGACCTCAGATTATGAAAATATACCTTGCTGATCTTTTTTAAAAAAATGGGAAGGGGTTGTTTGGAGTGGCTTGGTTATTTAAAAAAATTTTAAAAATGAAAAGGGTTAAGTTTTTAAGAAAATGGTTCTTAATTAATTATTGTTTTTTTGTGAAATATGAAAAGGTTTTTTGACTTGGTGGTTGGTGTTCCTTATGAAGGCAATTTTTTTTGGAATGATGTTGTTTTGTTTTAGCCTTCGGTGTTTTCATGGGTGCTCACATGAATGGTTTTATTTATATCTGGAAGGATGGCCTATATGGTATGGTGGTTGGGTGCCTGGGGTGTCATTGAAATGTGCATGTGGGTGAGACTTGATGAAACACCATTGGTTAATGTGGAAACCCAACAAGTTAGTTTGTTTTTTCAAAATTGTTTTGAGCTAAAAATTGTGGCCTTTTTTAAAACCAATGGTTATGTGGCTTGATTTTTCTATGCCTTAGAATATTTGTTTATTTATATAGCTTCCATGTGATCTAGAATTCATACTCTTGTTCTATCTAGAGATGAGATCTTGCTGGTGGCTCGGTTTTGGAGTAATTTTCATTGGGTTTCTAAAGATGTGTTTGATGTTGTGATGTGGCCATGGATAGTTCTCCATTGGAAATATTTCCTACTGATCAACCTAAGGATTCCTTTCAAATTTTAAATCCACCTCTTTTGATGATGCCTCAACCTGTTTGTTGGAATTGAGAGCTGTTTGGGATCTATTAAAAGTGTTTCTAGGTCGTGATAATTCTTTTGGATAGAGCAGTTGTGTTTGGTGATGTTGATGTGTTTCGTCGTATTCCTTGTCCATTCTGCCCCTCGTTTGGAGTGAGATAGAATTTTGATATGTATCTATGAGTTCCTATTTAGATGAAGGTTTTTTTTGGGTGATCAAGTGAGGTTTTTTTTGAGTGGTGTGATCTTTATCACCTGACTGCGGTGTAGAAAATGCTTCAAGAATCAGGGCTCCAGCCATAGGCCTCGGAGTGAAGCTTTTCACGCAGTCAGGAAATCGACAGAGGTGTGGAGTTCTCTATTAGGATCCTTACTCCTCTATTTTGGTAAGTTAGTTTCTATTTCAATGTTTTGGTTCCTCATTTCTATGAATTTCCCTTTTTCGCAACAAGCATGGTGGACTTAACCCCTCACACAGTGTCTAGGGTTATGCCTTCATGGATGTGGATTTTCGATCAATGTCCCTGTGTGGACCTCTTGTGAAAATCTGGTGTGGTCTTGGTGTTAACTATTTGTAGGTGGAGAGTTTTGGGTAGTTTCTTTGTTTCTTTTGTGGTTTCAGTGGCCAAATTATTGGGGCCCCTTCCCTCCCCTCCCTGAGTGGTGGGGGTCCAGATCCGTGCTGAAAGTCTTGGCCCAGTTCTTGTGACCTCTATTAGGAAGTGGGTGGTATAGATGTCCATGTTTTAACCCTATTAACTTGGTATTTTATGTTTTTTAGGAGAGTTTTTTGGGCTTGTGTGAGTGAGTCCCAATTCTAGATTATGTTGAATTCTTGTCTGTTCGTTTCTAGTTGGTTTCTAATGGTGGGGAGACCCACCATGGGTCTCCTGGATTTTCATCCTAAGAACATTTCTAGTGCTAGTTGATTCTTAATGGTGGGGAGTCCATTCTGGAATCCCCTGGAATATTTGGTTTTTTTGATTTCTCTTTGGTTTGGGTGATGGTTGGGTTCATTGAGAGAAGGCCCAAAATCGGGTTCTTGGCTTGGTTGTGGAGGTGGTGGCTTTATATTTCCGTTGATTCTCCAGACGTGGTTGTGAGTTGTGTTTTGTGTGGGCAAGAGTATTAAGTTTAATTGTTGTTGATTGATATTTCCTTATCTTTATAGGCTGGATTATGTTGTTATGGAATCCTTAGGTGTTGTTTTTTTTCAGCCGGAAAGTGTTATGGCTTTCCGGGGGCGGAAAGCTTTAATGGTGGGGAGAATTGTCACACACGTTTTTTTGTCTTTGTATTGATCCGGTCCATTAAAAATCCCAATACTTTTCATGTGTATTTGGTGAGATGAATCCTGAGTTTTTAAGTTTCATATATTTCTAACCACCCTAATTTGGGATCCCCATTGTTTGTTTAGTAGTTTTTGAAGAAAGGGTGGTTACTTCATGATTTGGGCCAACCGTGAGCCCATTCCCAGTTTTAAAAACCGAATTTGTTTCTTTTATAAATATTTTATTTTTCATCCTTTTTCACCTATTTAACTTCCCACTTTTCCTATACTGATATATTAAAACTTATTTATCCTTTTGGACCCATTATAAATTCATAAGAAGGGTGAATTTGGGTTACTTATCTAGGTATTGGGCAAGCCCATGGGCCAATTTCTTGTTTAAAAAAAAATAATTCGTTTATTTTATATATTTTTAATTTTTTAATATTTTTTGGTGATTATAACTCCCCCTAGAATCCAATAACCCTATCCTAACCCTCATAATCTATTTTACCTCTTTGGAGCTCATACGGGTTTCAGATTAGGGAGAAAATTCTCAGGATACCTCAAATCGTCCAGAATTGACAAGGTAAATTGTATCATTCATAAATCAATCAATTCATACTCTTTTGAACATCAATATTCTTTCCCTGGTTCTTCTAGACCTTAGGAGTGTCTCCAATAAGTTTCAAGCCATTCCCTTCTCTATAGGGTTGCAGATCTAATGGAAGACGAAGAGTTTTCTAGGGTGAAAGGTGAGATTCCTTCTCCTCTCTCCTTCCTCTTCCCCATCCTTTCATTATTTATTGGATTTATATTGTCCCCTAGTATTGATCGACCTATGGTTTTGTTATACCATGTTTTTTATGGGGTTTCTGTTCATTTAGGTCTGGTCTTTATAGTTTTAGGGTTTATAAACCTGTGGTGGGTGATTACGGGTGCGCGTTTCAATTACGCCAAAGATTTGAGGTAGGATACCCCTTGCACATGCCTTTATTATTTAAGTTTCATCATTTTATTATTTTTAACACCTGATATATATGTTCATTATTTTTTTTTCATCCTTTTTATAGTTTTCTTGGTGTGAAAAATGGTTGTTTATGCCTTGTTTTGTTAAAGGTACTGTTGTTTTGTCATAAAAGTGCACACCAAGTGTTTGTTTAAATGTTCCGCTATATTTTGAAACTATTTTGTGAGTTTTAGAAGCTGTTTTATGATATTTTTAACATTTTACAGTATATTTAATGAAATATGGCATGAAATTGGTGTTTTATTCCTTTTGAAGTTCTTAAAATGAGTTGTTTTATTTAAAAAGGGCATGTCATGTGTTCGGTAAATTGCCCGGTTGGGTTTTATGTGTGACGTGTTATTTAAAAAATTATTTTTTTTGATTTATAAATTAATTGGAAGAATTATAAATGTTATTTTTGGGTCCTTATATAGATTTACAATTTTTATTTGTTTTTAAAAACAAATGGGTTTTGGTTTACAACATGTTTTGGCCCGAGTTGTCGGAAAATGGTCTGTTTCACATCCTCATGAAAATAATTGTGTTTTGAATATGTAACCTGAGTATTTTAAGGGATTTATAAATGTGGTTTGATACTTTAAATGTTTTTTATACACCTCCTTAATAAAATTTAAATGAATACCTTTTTCAAATGTTTGTTTTGGGAAAGGCTTAAAGGCACGTTTGGCATTTTCTTTAAACAAATGGAATCCATGTGTATATTCTATTCTATCTTTTGGGGCCATTTTATGGTCCATGAAATTGATTTATTAATTAGACTTGGGGATTCAAAATCTGGTTTGTTATGTTATTTATGGGTTTATGGTCTTAAAAGAGTGTTTTTGAATGAGTTTTATGTGCAAATCCTCAATACACTCCTTGAAATTGTTTTATGAAAATATTTAGTGGTTTGTTGATTCGTGAATGAAATGTGAAGAAAGTTTGTGGGATATTTGTGTGTTTATTGTTTGGGAATGGAATTTTTATGTGAAATATGTATTTTTTAATATGTGTAACTTGATTGAGCACTAAAGGTAATCCCGGGTATCTAGGTGGGTGGACGTGTACTAGTATGCTAATGATTCTGTGGGGTTTGGGCCCTGTTTCACGTAGTAAGTTTGATGATGACAACAATAACTAAACTATTATGATGATGATGTTGGGGGAACACTAGGTTATGGGTATACTCCCTACTAGTGGCTCGTGTGCACGAGAACATATATTTATTATGGTTACTTTCACCAAAATATGAGGTACCTGGGGCTCACAACTAACTAGTGCCTAGGGGTGTTCCCATGACTTGTGCTCATTGGCTATTTTGTACTCACTGTCGGCATACAGTGTGTTTGGTTGGTAAATTCAGTAGTGTGTGTGATTTATTTAAACGTGTAAATTCTTTAAAACAACCCTCTTGAAAACTATTTTCATTTTGAAGTTGCACCTCTTTGAAAATTGTGACTAGCATTCTTGTTTATAAAACATGCAAGTTTTATTCTGGTAATTTGTTTTATATAGCTTGGGAAATAATTTGTAAAACATACCTTAATATCACTTATTTAAAACTTGAAATTTTTGTTTCTTTTATTTTAAATGATGTGCATTGGGAATAGAATATCGAGCTAACCTACTGAGTTTTAATACTCATGCCTATAGTCTTCTTATGTTTTTAGCCCTTGTGTAGGTTTCAGCTTTAGTTCGATCACCTTGGGCGATGTGTGATTATTTTTTTGGAGAGTGACCAGCGGGGTTACATGGATTTAGTTGGTTATCAGGTTTGGTCAGTTAAGTTGTTGGCTTAGTTGTACTTTCAGTTTCTTGTACAAATAATGTTCAGTTCAATTTTTATATAAATGTATTTTGGGCTGTCCATTTCTTTCCGCTATTTGTTTGATTTTTCATATATGGGTGAAATCATTCCCTTGTGTAATCTATTGATGCCCTTGGTGCTTGTTGCCATCCTGGGAGGATCGGGAACGCCTCTCGGGACTTGTCGTGGGCTGGCCTGGGTGACCGGTTCAGGGTCGACTCAGGCTGGTTCATGACATTACAGGTCTTATGAGACCATCATGGAGCCACATCAGGATAGTAAGTGTGAGAGGTGTTGATCTAAATCTCACATTCCATAAAAGTTTCAAAAAAATGGTTCCCAAAATTATACTGAGGTGGATTAGAGTTTACTCATTCATGATACAATATAATTTTAGGCTACACAGGGGTGAAACTCCCTTCAAAAAATTCTATTCAAGTAGAAATATACTTTATGGTGTTATAAAGTTCTATGTGTTTTACTATTTGAACAACCTCATGATCATGGGGAACATGTAAATATTTATGTGGTATCCCTACATTCATCAGTTGAAAATTTTCAATCCAATTTTGGTACTATGTGATTGTATCAATATAGTGGTGGTTTCCTCTATAATGGAATAAAATCTTAGTCTTCCTCAATTCCCATTTTTAGATAAATCAAATGTCTAGATTCAAATATGGACTGATGATTAGATTCTTCCCTTATGGGAATGTTAACTTCCTCCCAATGGGTGTACGGAGAGACATTTGTTTCATCTAAGATGTGATACTTGGTGGGAGTATTTACTTTGGGTAACTCATCATTGATTCTTTTGAGATTGTATATCTCAGCCTTGTATTATTCCATTCACTCTTCCACAAAAGGGATTTTAGCCTTCCTTTGTGGAGAGTGTGATGTTTCCACATATTTCCCTTTATCCCTAGTAGAACAACATTAAGTTGGTTTCATCTCATCATTTTGAGGTGATATGTTTTAGTTACTCCATTGATTATAGTATTTTGTAGCGTCGATTTGTACATCGATGAAACTTTCCTCTCAAGTTACTATTTCCAAATTGCTTCCCTTAGGATCTAAGTCTTGAACCATATCATCTACTAGATTGATAATGATGATGTTCCCTAAGGCATATTGGGTGGCGGGAATAATCCCATCATCTCTGAGCAATAGGGTAGTTCTGTACCACCTATTTCCCATTAGGAGTTACACCAAATTCTTTTGTCTACCCCTTTCTTTCACTAGGTTGTTTTTATTTTAACCCCTTGAGGGGTTTGGTTTTATTTATTATATATTCTCTTGGTTTTTTTCAATGACCAGTGACCATGATGGACCCTACATACATTATTTTAGGCACATATCTAAATTATAGGGGTATCCCACATGTAGGGGAATGGTTAAGATGACTAACATTGGTATCCAATTCCTAGTTTGGAGAAGTTTGATCTCCTTTGAGGAGATAATAATAATGACCCCATCCCTAAGGTATGGGGTTGAAACATGTATTTCACCAGTACTTTATAAACTTATTGAGGATTTTATAACTCATGTGATAGTGGAATTTGTAAAAATTCATCCCTTCCTATGGGCTAGGATTTATTTGGAGCTTCCACTAACTTCTTCTAGATCCTCTTAGGATTTAATGACACTACGGGAAGAGGTTGTGGTAAAAATCCCCCCATAAATATGGGATGGGTTGCTTCTAGACATATTCCATGTTATATTCCATCAATATATTCTTTATTTTACATATATTTAGTCATTCTTGGGCCAAGTTTAGTGCATGCTCAGGATGGGAGCTTCACTCTAGAGGGAGCTGTCAAGATACCTAAGATTTTGGATTTCTCATCTGAGGATCCATATTTTCTCATTATTGGGTTTGAATTAAAAGACAATTTGTGCCCCCTCCCTTCTCTCATAGTGATTTTGTGCCTTCAAAATGGGGTAATTCAATTATATTGTCCAATTGGCATGCATGATGCTTGGACCTATGATCTCTCGTACAACTATGACATTGCATGAGTTCATGGCCAAAGGGACCTCTTATCCTATGTATGGGAGAATTTAAATGCTCCATTATCACCCCATACTTGGATATGCACATCAAATGAGGTTCAATTATTATTTTTCAAAGAGTATCTAGGATGTCTAGGAAAGCATGATTTGGGCTCTCACAGTGCTTTTATGGACTTGGTTTTTAGGCCATGGAGAATGTGGTGAGATCTATCTAGAAACACATCACGATTACAACCTTATGATGACATTTATACCCCTATTAAGGGATTGAATTATCCTTTATCCACTAAAAATTTTCCCATAAGTTCTAGATTATGTGAGGTATGCATTCCTCTTTTAAGTCATGGGGAATCATAACTATATGTGGTGATGGGACGGAACATCATTGGGAAGTTTTTCTTTACCAACTCTTTCCATATGTGAAATTCAGTTTCTTCCTCATCAGAGGAGTATTCCTCTACCTAGTCAAGCCTTATAGGTCACTTATATATATACAACAACTCAAGGCTTATAGAAGGAAGGGATGGTGGACTCCACTTTGGGTCCCCTACTGACTAAGGTGTGGTGTTTCTAATGGTTAATAGGGTACTATATATGGTTCAAACTAGTGATTTGAGAACCTCTCCATATAAAGGTTCCCTGAAAAGGGAATTATTTCCTTTCTTGGGTGATATATCACGATAGTGAGGTTTTACTTAATATATGGAAGGGATAATATCCTCATAATCCATCTTTATACTTTCGTGAGATAGACTGTCATGGTAGATATGGAATTCTAATTCAGATGAAGATTTTGAGGATCCTTGAGATTCTTCAAATATTCACTTAATGGCCTTAAGGACAATGGCATTGAGTATGGTAGGAATATGATCTTCCTCCTTTTTGTGGTTGGAACATGCTAGCCTAATATATGAGATTATATAGGAGTATTATCTTGCTACATGATAGTCTCTGAAAAATTACAATGACCATATACTACTGCAAGAATATGGGCCAACTGTTGAGAATCTACTAGAGTATTCAAATGATCTTATGTATTGTTAGTGGGAATATGAGCATGCCTTTGGGTAAGTTTCATAATATGCTGGTTAACTTTGATTAAAGCAAGAAAATGAGACTGATTAAGTTGTCCATTCCTCACCATAATATGCTGATGGGCCTTTAAAATGGGATAAGTAATATGGTCCCCCACTTATATGGACTCTAAAGAATACTGGTACAATATTTCAGTGGATGAAGTAGGAATATGTGCATGTATCCTGTAATATGTAAGAATTTTTTTAGTATCTTTTCTAGCAGGGATATGATCCTTCTCTGAGGTGACTTTTTGAATATTCTAAGGAACCTCAATTGGATATAAATATGGTCTTAATCTTTGTTGGCCTTTGGAATATTTCATTGCACTTCAATGATAGTAATATGCACCTATCTTAAGGTTATTTTGAAATTAATTTTATAAACAAAAATCCAAAAGGGGATAAGATCCTAGTCACATGAATTCTACCATACCGATATATGCTATCAATCCCCCCATATGGGATCAAGAATACTTTCTACTCTATAGTAGCTATCTGGTCATGTTGGACATTCTGATGTGCTCTTATAGCAGACAGAACATGAATATATTCATATCTCTACATTATCAGTAGAATATCTAGGAAAATATATTACATCAGTGCTAGAGTGTATTGTCACTTCAGAATTCCATGTCAAAGAATATAAGACTACATGTTCTTGATTTCCAAACCATGCTACAAAACCACTTCAATAGAAGTATAGATATGTATCAACTTATGTCCTCTATTTTCGACCAGAATATGTCGATGGACTTCTTGTATGGTCGAGGGAATATGATCATTACCCCTATTTATTTCCAAAATAAGTGGGAATACTTAATATGAATGGGTATGAATATGATCATGCTCAATAGGTTCCATCGTATTATATTGACGGTCTTGATATGGGTGATCTTGGATATGATTCATCTCAATGGTTATGACCAGAATATGTCAGCGATATTCATTAATAAAAATAGGAATATGGTCCTGCACCCAGTGATTTTTAGTTTTTTTCACTCAATTATATCTCATTAATGCTTGCATTTTGGTGTCTTTGGAGGCAGCCCACTAGACATCACCCTCTGTAGTGGAATGAGGGGTAGTTATCGTGTGGAACTGATAGAAGTTGATAAACTCCATCCTTGGTGACTCCTAAACTAGGATACAGTTACGATTTACTCTTTGATATGCCTTCCCAAGTTAAATAAGGTACTTATTATCCCACTTCATGGATATACTCATAAAGTGGTTAGTAATGGAGATAGATGTCAACGGGTTTATCATAACCTTCCTTGAACGAGGTGGGCCTATGAGATTTAATAATTCAAGACCCTAATGTGTATCCTCAATGGGTAGGATTGTACAATGTTTTGGGTACACCCTAAGAATTGTGTTTTCTACCTAATTCTGGAGGATTTGGGTTGGTGACATTTTTCTATAGCATGCATTGGTTGTTGATATAGTTGATGTACCAAAACACTTGTTTGAAGATACCATTACCTTGTTACGAGGTGAAATTAGTGATAAATCTATCTACATTCATAAATAAAATAATAAAAATGGACATCAATTAGTGTATCATCGCAAGTAAGATACATGGTTAAATAGATTTAAAAAGTAAACATGATTGTTTATTCTTGTTATCAGTTCCAGCCATTTTCTTCTACAGACAGAGAAAAAATGGTCTGGAATGTGGTCAACCTACTTTCACTTTTTTTGTTATTTAAAGATTCACATTGGGTTCACGCTTTTTTTTTTCTGATTTGAAATGTTATTTTCTTAGTGTGAGAAACAAAGTGTCTAACACCTATTGCAAATTTATTATTTGGTTATTACATAGTTTCACATCTGGTTGGCCATTTCTTGTTTTAACCTAAAATGTTGGATAGGGCGTGATTCTTGATTGGGGGGTGTCCAATATAGTTTCCTAATCCATTCATTTCATGTTCACCATCATTTATTTCTTTCAATTTACAATGATTTTTGTTAATGGAACTGGAAAAATTGAATGGTTCCCGCATCTCTATCGAGTTACAAAACTATATTTCAAATGTAGGTAGTCATTGAGATTTTTTACCAATTACACTTAAGAACTCACATTGATTGAGAGGATGGGAGTTCGGGCTCATGAAACCCAATTGGGGGGAATAATTTACTACTCTATGAATATCTTATAGATTTATGATATGTTTTTGAATCATTCCTAAATCCCAATATAGGGATAATTACCCTAAAAAAACACTAGTTTTTGACCACTGATGCAAGCATTTGTCCATCTCAAAGTTATTCTATTATTGTGACTATCTTTATATATCAGAGGTTCTCCATATTATCACTTTTTATTAATTAGTGATCTCTGTTATGGTATTACTATGTTTCCAAATCCATGAGGCTTGGAACTATAGATTTTTTCACCATCTAGGAGGCTGGTAAGTTTTTATGGTACCTAGATTGTGAATATAAAGGGGGTACCTACATATCCATGTGAACTGAATAAAAACCCACATAGTTTGGAATATTTCATTCTTTTAGGGTCATGTGATAATGATTAATCTATGTTTTTTAACATAATTTGGTAAAAACACTTAAGAAAAGGGTGTATAAAAATGGTTGGTGTGGAACTTATGTATGATTATCACTGTCTGGTTGACCTCAAAGGATACATAGCCCATCATAGAAAAAATTATGTCACAAGAATTATGGAATCACAATGATAATACCCACTATGAATATGGACCAATGAGATTTCATTATTTTTATAAGGAATATGGACTCATGAAGATGACCCACGCCGAGGATATAGAGCAATGAGTATGCATTGGTGTTACAAAAAATTAGGCCTCATAAATATGACCCCCACTATCAATATATATCAATGAGGATGAATTTGTTTCATAAGGGACGTTTCTAGGTGAAGATAATCACTATCAGTGATATGGACTGATGAGGATGTGTTCATGTGACCCAGAAGGAATATAAACCTCCGGGTGGGGTATGGTTCTATTGAGAATATGGACTGAGAGAAAAAGGTTCATTAGCAATATGAACCTAATAAAAAAGACACCCACACCCATAGGAATATTTATATTAAAGGGAAGGATATAAAAAATCTCATGAGTGGTATGTCCTGATGAGACTAATCATGAAGGGTTGATGATGTTGGGATTTAACCTTAAGGAGGTGTCCTACATATCACACTGAATCAATAATCAAATCCCATGTAGTTTAAATTTCCATTTGAAGTAAAAAAACATCTGTGAGGATTATACCTAAGGAGGATCCCCATGTGGGGAATTTTTATTATGCTAATGGAATTATCATTACAAGTCTCTAAGCCCATGTGAGTAATGCTCAGTGTGAGAAATAAGAGCTAGCATAAGATTAAACTCATTGCATATGGGTGTGGGGATGACACGTTGAGGACACCCTTAAAGGAATATGATTATAATTCATGTGAAGGATATGGACACATACTACCCCAAGGTTTCAGAAACAAGAGAACACCTCAATACTATCCATAGGTTTTATACCCTATGTATCCAAGTATAATTTAGTTCATACAAGAGAGTTAACCAAAAATCATACTGCCCCATATGACCTTTATCCTGGAAGATGATATATCAAGTTGCCCATTACTGAGGAATAATAAAGGGTCAAGAAAACTGTGAAATTCCCAACCATGACCTCGACATATCTAACCAGTTGAAACTAATCATTATCTGATTCTCATGCCCATAACAAGGGTCAAGGATACCATGACCACCCATTTTTAATTTCTTATAACTTGTATAAAATTCCTTCAAAATTAGTTGTCTTTCCCATTGAATCAGGTCCCATACTCCTTATCACTAAGATTAAGACCCTCTTGAATTTATAATTAAAGACATGATTTGATAAATTACTCATTCTAACCCATGAGCGCCCATAACACCTCCTAAATTGAAACAATTAACCACTCAATCATATCCTATAGCAACAAAATCAATATATAAACAAGGAAAGGCTCACTCATCAATCACAGGCATAACAAGAAATGTAAAGCATTAAAATTCACTTATATTTCATGGAAATTATACATGACATGTGAATTGCAAGTGCCTACTATGAAGCATGTAACAATGCTTCTTTCCCTCATATCATTGGTCTAAGGATAAAATAGAATATCAATAATATGAATAATCAATAACACCACACAACATGTGTTTCACCCAATAGTGAAATTATATCAACCGTAATAGGAAAAAACCACAATTATATTTCTGGAAACTCAGATTTTACCCTGAAAATGGGTTTACGATGCCCAAGGATGGCTTATGACCAAGTTCCATGTGTTCCTAATCTCCTGAATATTGTCTATAATTAGTAAATTGTAAAAGTAAACTGATATTATACAACTTTGTGATGTCCTAGACCTGGATACCACATAATAGGTGCCCTGAGCTCGGTGGGCCACATGGCCTCGAGAGCATCTCCCCAAACACCAGAGGCTTCCAACTAGTAGTGAGGGCCTAGGGTGTGTTCGTGGGGAGATTATGATTTAATTACCAGATCATAGAATAATATATAATTATAAACATAGGTAAGTAACGGTAGTAGTATAAATAAATATATTGAACAACAGAAAGACACAAATCAATAATAACTAAATTAACTTGAATAACATACAATAGCTGATGATAATGAATGTCATGTCACTAAAAAGATGGAAAACATGGATACAAAGTAGCAAGAATACATGAAAAAGGAAATGTATAAAAGGAAATATATAAAGTATTCAATGAATCTTGTGCTACAACTTAGTCATCTTCTATGAGCTCAATCCTAGCACATCAAGCAATCAAGTGTCTGAAGTAGTACACTTACCTCTATCAAAACTTGCATACATGTAATCTACCTTGGGTACTAGATGGTGGCTGGAGAGGGTGTGAGATAAATATCAGTGGGCCACCACCAATAATGTCTATAACATTTGGCTCATGTAATGGAAATGTAACAGTGTGCATGCATGCATATATAAAGTAAAGCAGTACGATGTAACTAAATTCCAAGCACCCGATTCAAAAATCGGCTAGTGTATGAACATCCAACCAGTTCATTAATTAATTAATTACGAATTTATATTAATTTTTTATGTGAGGCATATCTAGCACTGACATCACCTTGTGATAGTATAGATATTTAAGGTTCCAAGATATAAAAAGGAAACCATAATTGATAATTAATATAAAGTGGTCTATGGTATTCATCAAGGAAACCTAGAACTCAAGGGTTACCAACTTGGTAGTAAATATAGCTTGGAAAAGGGGTAATAGAGTAATCCGAGGATCATTATCCAAATAATTTCACAATAAGATGCCTACTGATTCTAAGGAGTTATTCTAAGGTAAAATGGGACTAAGAAATGACTGAGCCCGATGGGCTGTAACCATGGCACCTAATTGTCAATATTGGATACAAGGAGTGTATTCAAGTCATCTTGAAATAATAATTAAGGGATCCTACGGTGTCATACTAAGCATCTATAGGTAGACAAGGATCAGGTTCCCAGGTAGGTATCACCCAAGGCAACTGACATCCTTGAGTCAGAATGAATTCCTTGAGTACCTAAGGAATTACCTTGGGAATCTAAGAGATCACATGAGTCAAGAATTCTAATAAATATTTCAAGGTACATGTGCATAAATGGGAATGTTACATTTAATTAATTATAATTGATTTGGTTATATGACAACTATTCCATTAACAAGTTCACATGGTTCAAGTCGTTCCATTCATTAGATTGAAAGGCCCAAGTAGCATGCAACCTATTAATCAAAATAATGTAAATCAAGTTCAATTAATTTGGTTCACTCTGCTACCTTCCATAAACATAGTAAGTTGTTCTCAAACATGAAACCAAACATTCATTTACATTTTTAATCCAATTCATATACTTAAGTATTATAGCCATAATATCATTTAAATCAATCACTTACCTTAAGCAGATCATGTTTAACTGAAAATAAACATACTATTTAAACTTTTATGATTCAATAGGAAATTAATTTATGGAGGCTTACCATTAGTGTTTTCAAGCTCAAGCACACCCGAATGATGGATCAAATGTGTCAAAACACTAAAAAACTCAACTTTGTCATATCACCCTACATGGGGTATTAGGATTTTTGGATGTAAACACTAACAACCAATAACATTTATGGAAAGAGGATAATAATATGGTTCTACTAAATATAATACTGACATATAAATTCAATAAATGACACTCGATGAAATCGGTGGGACCCAGACAATAATTCCAAAATAAAAGAACTTGAGGGATGAGTTATAGACCACCCACCTTAGGATTGTACAACTCTTCTAATCCATTATTAGCCTCTGATTCTTATTGGAATGGAGTAGATATCAGAAAAGTGTAAAAATAATCACACCTCGATAAGTGGGTCAAGAGTAAGAGAGAAAATTAATGGATCAAACCGACTCAAGTTCTTACCGTTGCACATACAACATGATGAAAAAAAAGATTGAATGGATCTCATATTAAGAAGATCTCTTGATACCTAGGTTAGGATATCAAAAAGATCCAAAATGGGAGAAATGGAGGTTCATCTTACTAGAAATCAGATTAAGGGAAGAAGGAAGACTTAATTAGATCATTTGGGGTCAAAATGTAACATTACCCAAAAAATTAGCCTATGCACGGTTTGGCCACATGGGTTACCAAACTGTGCACCAACCATGCATGAGAATATAAATAAAGGGGTGTATCACATGGTTAGGTAGCACGGTTATAGAAATAGTGTGCTAATCATATGAGATGGCTCTGCTCGAAAATTCATACCATCTACACAGTTAGATCTAACCATGCAGCCTAGTCGCACGATTTCTATAACTATGAGAAAGGCCCATTTTACATAAAAGTACAGGTTTCAAGATTTGAACAATCCCCATACACCCCTGGGACCTTCTCTAACTCATTAGGCATCCATATTAGGTCCAAAATAAATAATTAGACTGAAATATAAAGGATCTATACCTGAGTGAAAAACTGGGTTCTTACACTTATATATACTGTTAATTTATCATTAAAGTTGTAGTGCTAAAATGCCCTCATTACATGCATCATAATAGTTAAATCATGGTCATGTGTTGGGAAATTCCTATAATGAGTGAAAAAATGGTGATATCCATAAGATATTAGATGTTCATTCCATATCAAAAGGCACAAAACCCCCATTTTGAAGGCAACAAAGTACACCATGTAAACCTATATGATCTTAGGAAGAATCAGGAAAGTATAAAATTTCAACCACTACTTTATCTTATAAAAGGACCTCTCACATTCATTATACTCTTTAAATTTTAATTTATTTAATGATAAGGTAGCCAAAAGAGATTTCATCTTAAGATAAATCCATTATTAATTTCTTTTAATATCATGATAAACTAATGAATTTTTTTATTTCAAACATGTTCTTGAGATTTTCCCAAAACTTCGCCACTTGAATCTTCTAAGGGTCCATAAAAATAACTTTTGAATATATAAAAAATCTAATAAATTAGATAAACTAAATATATAACTTTCATTTAGATAATTTGGTATACTGGATATGATCCATAAATATTTGTAGGGAAATATCATGGAGGTCCTCCTCTATCTTGAAATAAATGGGAATATCATCCTCAAATACAACAAAATATTTATTTAGGTTCCTTTGGAAAATATGATTCATGAGAACCATGAATATTGAAGGAACATTAGAATACCCAAAGAGAATCACCATATATTCATTATACACATATCTACCTTTTTTATAAATATCCATGTATTACACTCTAAGAAGATGGTATGTTCACCTGAGATCAATTTAAAAAAACCATCTTTCTCACCTAAGATGATTAAATAGATCATTAATGTCAGGAAATGAGTACTTATTTTTGGTTGTCACATGGTTGAGCTTCCTATAATCAATATATATCAAAATAAAACTATCATCCATCATTTAAAATTAGATTATTACTTCACATGGTGATACACTCAAGATTATAAAACCATTTCTATTGTGATATTTTAGTTAAACATTAAAATTCCTCATCTCATTCATGACCACTTGATTGGATAGTAAGAGAGATGGGGATCATGCCTCTATAAGATAAATGGAGAATTTAACCTCCCTGTCAAGTGTAAGACTATAATAATAAAATTAAAATACCTCTTGATATATTTATAAGACCATATAAAGTAAATAACTATAATTTATTTTAATGGAATTCATAAATGGACTCGATAAATAACAAGGGATAATCAGAATATCTATAAGAATATGTCTAGAACTTCATATCATATTATCCCTCTCACCCTAAAAAAATGACTATTTCCATTAAAAGAATGAAAGGATACCTCATGAGGATAGTTAATGGTATAGGTTTTAGGGATTATCATCCAATACATACTAAAGATGAAGTTGAATATGTCCAAATCATGGATAAAAAATTACTATATGACTTCATCATCAATGATCAAAAAATGAAATGAAATTAATTTGAATCGATGCCCCTTCTTATTCCCTAATATAGAAGTGATCGCTAATTCCAAATGTATAAGTTTCACATATAAACTCAATTGATCAATGAATTTAGTTTATATAAATGAATAAAAGGAACCTCTTTTAAATAAATCTAGGAACCATGAAGAAGTAATATGCATTGTACATCTAGTAGTCATTATTGTAACTTTATATTATATAGATGAATAATCTATAAAATATATATGCCAAGATTTAGTCTTATCTTGAGCCTTTCTACCAATATGATATTCCCCTATAATTTTAATTTATTCATCAAGACCTTATAGATAATTCTATGCACCCTTAGACACATCATACTTCACGTGAGACCCTCTGATATGTGATAAACCAGCTCTACTAACACTGGGTGGAAGACACTTATAATAATATGACTAGTGGCCCAGCCTTCCACACAACTGGAAAATATTTAGTGTCTACTAAAAAAATGTCTTACAATGGCAACACATCCCATATTTAAATCATGTCAAATTTCTATGCACCAATGAATTGGAGCATGTGTGATTAGAGCATCATCAGAAATTACTAATACTTCCCTATCGAAATTCCTTACATTCATCTTTTGACTAGATGAAGGATTGTGGATATCACCCAATACAGATGAAATTGATTTTATTATCCAAATTGTATTAGAGTTACCCATCATCACCTTGTTAAAAATAGGTATATTTTGGTTGGTATAAAATAATACATTTTGGTTGAATATCAGACCTCTAGACTATCTCAAATCAAAATGTTTTGAAAGATTCATTTGAGAGGAGATAAATATGAAACTAAACTAATTAAATGAAATGGGTGGTTCTTTCCATCATATTTTTTTCCTTTATCACGAGTCAAAAAAACCTTATTCATTTCCATCATTATGATTTTATTATATAATTACTGATTAGACATATCAGTGAAACCTTTTTAGGTGAGTATTCATGAAACATGTCTTATAAAACCAAAACCCACCATTTATATCATTCCCTTTCCTATATGTAAGTGTAAAATTTTACATTGTTTCCCTCAAGTATACATTGAATATAAAATATGAATTCAATTTTATCACTACTATAATTTGGATCTACAACAATATTCTTTTTGAAAAAAAAATCAAACAATGTGGATAACTTCAATGGATATTGTTTTTTCAGACTATTACAATATATTTAGTGTAATACTATTATAAATTTTAAAAATATAAGAAACAAAATAACTATATCCATGGTTTTTAAAATTGTGTTTTAGTATGATATTTCCATTGTTTTTTAATAGTTGTTATAACACCCATGTTTTTTATTTTTATAATCATTTATAAAAATTATAAGCATTTGGTCAATAATTAAATGTTATTAAATAAAAAAAATTAGAATTTAGAATTCAATAATATATATTTAATAATAATTTTGTAATTATAATTAATAAATAACTCATACTTATTAATTTATAATATAAAAACACTATGTAAATAAAATTTGGTTTCAATATATATATAATGATTAATTATAGAATACTTGTTATGGAATTCAAGTATATAATAAAGGTCCTACATTTTAAACCTATGGTTTAATTTTTTTTGATGTACCTATGACCAAAGTTTTATAAATCAATGAAATATCTTGTTATGACCATGGTTTTAGTAAACCATGGATAAAGGGCTATATGTTGAAAAAAAACTAATCCATGGTGAGGAAAACCATGGCGATAGAAAAAATTAGTCAATTTCCATGGATTTCATGAATACATCCATGGTTATAATCCTTTAAAATTACCTTGTTTTATAACTCTGTCTCCTGTAAGTTCTTAGGTTCCTAAGACCAATGATCACCCCATAAGGAAGGTTTATTTTTTTTGACTAATTTCCTTTGCATAATCCACCATTTTAGTTTAATCTATTTCTCCCTACCTATTCATTGGATGAATAGTCTAGATAAATGGATCAATATGTTTTTAATATATATTTTGGTTTTCTCTATTTAATATTGATAGTATTACTATCTTTATAGTTTTTTAGTGTCTTTATAGTTTTAATTATTTATAGTAAGATGAATTATAAAATTATATGAAAACATTACTCAAAATCCAAATTTAAAAGAAATCCAAATATAATTTGATAAAATAACATCAACACATAATAAAAATACCTTTAAGATATTTTAAACAAGTAATAAATACCAATACATTTATTTTAAAATAATTTAGAATCAAAATATCCCAATGCATACGATTTTACCCAAATTCCTAGTTTGTATTCTTGGTTTCACAAATAGTGAACCACCAATTCCAAACCTTAATTGAACAATCTGGAGAAAAATGTATATTTGGTGAATAGTTCACCAAAATAATCACAAGAGAAATATATTCCCAAAATTATTTATACATATGATGAATTTTTCTATATAATTATAGATGATATGGGTATAACAAAATGGAATAAGATATCATGCATGTTTCCTATGAAAATAATATTATAAAACATTCTAGGAATAATATTCTATAATTCATTTGTAAATATTATGATATCTTGATAAAACTGAACATTAAATGTTAATGTGTCTAATATCATTCATGGTGGATTTAATTCATAATGTAAGGGGGTAAATATGATAAATTTATATGATGAATTTATATTATGAATGTGTAAAAAAATACAACCAATGGGTGACAAATTGTTTTCTCTTATGTTATACAACATGAGTAAATAAATGAAATAGATCAAGAGTCTTCATGATCCATATATATATATACATACATATATATATATATATAAAGTAACCATTTAATGGGAGATAGAGAATCATGTATTCACCATAATGATTCTCTCAATATTATTGATCTCTCCTACTTATTCATCATTTTATATAGGAGGCACCGTCATGTAATGATTATGTAAGAGATTATACCTAAACATTGAGTGATTTAGATCAATATCGACAATACACCATGGCCTAGGGATGCCATTAGGATACCACTTAAGTGAAATTCATCAACCTCATTAATTAAGAACATGTTATCATTTCAATATATAGTGAAAATTACCTGAATTCTTGATTTTAATGTTTATACATGAGTTAAATTTATTGCATGATGATCATTATTTTCCAATTTCTTTTTCATTTACACTACATTAACTAATGGTAAATCGTTCTGACAAACCCATAAGTGGTATAAAAGAATTTTCATTTCATTTGAATATATAAATAGTCAATAAAATGAGGATTCAAATATATACTATAAGATATAGAGAACTGAATCATAATCTATGATTCAGTGCATGTCACTAAAAACTATAGGTTTTGGTGAAATTATTTTATGATGAAATGTAATCTTCATTAGGGTAGCAACATATGATATGTGATATCATAGGGAACTACCAATTTATTCTAAAGCACACTGGATAGATTAATCACATGCAGGAAACTCACTCTCCTAATATAGATCCCCAAATGAAAAATTAATATTACCCTAAGTCGTGAATTTTTGATTTCCTTACACAAGTGCTACATTAATCTCACATGAAATCTAGATTTAAATTATGTGTGATAACTTTTCCATTTGATATCATGGGATTTATTCCTATACAAGGGATCATACACTAAATTAAAATGACATAATACCAAGAAAATATAATATATATCCATGAAATTTGGGATTACTTCTATGGAGTTTCACATAATTTTTTGTGATAATAGAATTCCATAAAGTTAATCCCATGACATTGTTGAGTTAATATTATGCAATAATCATATTAATTTTATAAAACAAATTATGATATGATACGAGATCCATTCATATGTTTAATTCTAGTTTATTCTTAAACTATGTATTGGGACTTTTTTCAATTTAAGGCACCAATGATGATTCTTACATAGGGAATAACAAATTCAAACATCCTTAAAAAAGTTTTACTTAAGAAAAAAATATGTCTTCCATTTCTATTATGATTTAAATAATTTATAAATTGTTTATAAATTTTAAAAAATGTAATATTGGGATATTTATTAATTTATAAAGGTTTTTAGAAATTAATTTAGATAAAATTATTTATAAATAATTAATTAATATTTTGGAAAATATTAATTTATAAATATAAAAAAATTAAAATTTAATAATAAATACCTTCTCCAAAATTTTCTAGGATAAATTAAAATTTAGATATAAAATTTTTATATTGAAATTATTAGTGAAATTTATAAAATATTTACAAATTAAAAAATAATTCCAATTGTAAAAGAGATTATAATAATTATGAATTGATAATAATTTTTTTAATTTGATTTTTTCAAATTAAAATTATTTAGGAAATAATTTAAACACATAAAAATTTGTTTTTATTATTGATTTGGTCAAGGTTTAAATAATAAATAAATATGTGATATTTAGATTATATAAATTGTTTAAATAATATATTTGACATATAACATGTTTATATTTCATTTAATATGATATATTTAAAGTAATTTCCATGTAATGATTAGTATGATAGAGTTCATATTAGGAATTGATATAATGTGTTCATATTTAAAATTATGGAATTTATATAAGGAATAGATAAAATTATAAAGTATTCATAATTAGGTTTTATATATTAATTATTCATATATAGTGTATATCATGTTTAAATACTTGAATTTTTTATTTATTTAATTTATTACATTATATATAATTCATATATATAAATTATTTATATTACAATATGTAATGTATGCTTTAGTTTAATTTAGTTATACTACTTATAGATATTATCATAAATGCATGTAAGGAGTTTCATGCTACTTATGATAATTCATTTAGTTTACATATTACATAACTTTAGATTGTATTGAGTTATGAGCTTTAATTATGTAGTTAATTATGATTTATTAATAATTTATCAAGTACTCAGGAGTAATAATTTGGTTTGTATTATGCATAAACCATCAATATCTGGACACTTTTTAGGTAATGGGGGTGTCATTATAGGTCGAGAATTGTGTTTTTGAGTTGTCTTGGGATCAAGTATTGAATTGAACATCAAAAAGAAACTCACACCTAGACTTAGTAGATCCTGAAATTACAAGGATCAAATTATCCATCATGCAATATCTAAGGTTCATCATAGTGTAAAGATTGTGATAAAGGTGAGATATTATTTTTTACATGAATTGTTATTAATTTCAAGTTTGGAGGTGTTTGTAGAAGTCTGGGATGAAGTCTAAAAATGTTTGGATAAATTAGTAATGTCCCCATACATATGGGTAAACATATATTAGGGTAAATTATTCATGTGTAATTCTATATTTCTCATTCATAAAAATTGGGAAATGCCTCATATATAAGGGTACACAACTCCCATGTAATTATAAAAACCCTACACGTAAGTGTTTATTTGATATTATAGATGATATGTAAAGTTATCCACAATGATACATAAGGGATACCCTAATTGAGTTAAAAATGGTAAAATTATTTGATATATAATGGTAACCATAATTTTACTTATGATATTTTTGGGTTGCTCTAATATATAAGAGTCAGAAAAGGTAAAGTATGTGATCTATAAGGGAAATAAAAATTGTAGTCTTATACGTAAGGGTTTACCTAAATATTTTTAAGTGCTTATATGATGATACATAAGGGTTGATATGAAGATCTGATGATATGTAAGGGTTTATATAATGATAGATATGGGTTGTTCAATACATTTCTAAAAAATGAGTGTGATATTCTTGAGGGGGAATCACATCATTATCCAAGGGTCACACCATGATGTTTCTATTATCTAGTAATTTTCAATTTATAATTTATATAATAAATTAAATATTTAAATATTTTTTCCATTCTCATTAATAGTATAGTGGTTACACCCTAAGTCTCCTCTATATCTTGTTCTTTCTTCTTCTTGGGATATTTTCATTGATTGTTCTCTGTTATTCATGTTGATTGTTATAGAGATTAGATGTAAGTAAAGACATTTAAACTTGGTTGTTTATTGTTGGTTGTTATTTCTATTTCTTCATTTTCTATTGATTTTCCCCCAAATCAATGATTTTTCTAGATTACCTGAATTATTCATATAAAAGATGGATCGATCATAGTTTCTTATCGGGTAGACTCCTGCTATATTTTGGTAGGTGGTTCCTAGCTATTTATTCTATAAATTTGTATCTGTAATGTGATAAATATTAAATGATTGGTTCATGTGAGTGACCTAGAATGAATCCAATTATTTTTTCCATTGTTTGTAATAGATTCCAAGGGGTGGTGTTAAGTAGAAAAGGTTTATTTTTTCCATATAGGGATTGTGTTTCTTTGTTATGTGGTTTGAAATCTTGATTATTGTTATGCATGTGTTACAAATAATGTTTATTATGATGCGTTGATTGATGTGTTTCCAGGGAAATCTAATTACTCTTTTATAAATAGAGTGACTTCTTAAAGATACATTACATCAATGTTTTATTATGTTGTGATTTTTTTGTTCCTTCATATTTCTTATTATATATTTTTCTACATCTATTGTTATCATAGATTTTAAATTTTATAGAATAATATCCCCATTATCAACCCTTATACCCTCACTAATGATTTATAACATTGGGAATATGGGGAGGCATTCCAAAGTCCACGTGACACTCATATCTAGTTACAATAGAGTGAGAAAGGTTGGGATGTTACAAAGTGTTTATCAGAGAAGGTTGTGATAAAGAGATACTAATTGGGACATGTTTTTTTATTTGGACTTTAGAATATAGAGGTATATGGAAGTGTTAGAAAATAATATGGATGTCATTTTTTTCCTAATTATCAAATTATTTACTGAAGTCAAAGATATTAGGGAATCTGGGATTATTTTTTTAGTTTATGAGGTTATGGTTGATTTATTTTATTTGTATATATGGGAATTTAATGTAATTGGCCTGTATTTTGAACTATTATACCCAATAGGAAATAAGTGGTACTCATAAATCATTTTATTCATGCAGGTCTCACATGAACTGTGTGTTTGTTATTGTTATTACCATTTTTTTTAATATATATGGTTTTAACTAGTTAATGCATCAATAATAACCTATATATTTTTTCCCATATAATTTCTTAGTAAAATTATGCTCAATTAGACCTATTATGTGATTCTATTAGTAATTGGATATATAGTTCTTATGTGTGTATCATGTGTGTGATGCCCCAATATTAAATTATATAATTTTTCCCATTAATTAAACACTATATTGATAGTCTATTCCATACGAAACAAAAAACTAAAAAAATCTAAGAAATATTATATAATAAACTATAATAAGTATAAAACATAGGGTAGACAAAAATATTGGATTCAATTATAAATGCATAAAAAATAGGACCAAGAATACTCAACGTGTTAAAAGGGAATTCTCCACAATTTTTTTTCTTTATATATAGTATTTTCATTTAAATTATATGTTGTAGTTGGGACTTGACTTAGTGGTCAGCACCCCTTAATTCTACATAAAAATGGGGGTTCAAAACCCATTGGGTGCAGGTACTGTAGCAGCGGCGGGACTGTGAAGTACTGTAGCAGCGCGGGTACTGTAGCAATACTCACTACAAGAAAATAGGCGTTTCACGGCGGTTTTTTCACGGCAGTTTTAAAAACTGCTGGGAAATGTGTAAAAAAAATTAATTTTTTCTAATTTTTTTTAAATTTTTTCGAGGATTAGCGGTGGTTTTTTAAGAAACCACCACAAAATAGCGGCGGTTTGGGTAAAACCGCCTCGAAATGAAATGAAAAAAATAAAAAAACATGAGAAATCGCAAAATCACTAAAACGACCATAACTTTTGATCCGGACGTCCGTTGGAGCGCCACGACCAGTCAAATCGAAGCTCATAAAGAGATCTAGAAGCATGTATAATAAAAACCATGAGACAGTCTAAGGTGCAGAAGATATGAGAGTTGTATGAAAGTTGAAAAAAGTTCTCCAACTTCAAACGACCATAACTTTCGCTTCGGGTGTCCGTTTGGGCTCTACCACATATTAAATCGAAGCCAGCGAAGAGAGATACGTACCAAATCAACGAAAGTAAGCTTCTGTCATGTTTTTTGACCCTCAAAACCCCTCTAAAGGCCTCTGAAACCCTGTTTCCGTCACCAGTGTCCCGTCGAACTTGTCTTCAAACGGACCTAACTTTCGATCCGCATGTTAGTTCGGACTCCTCCTCCTGCCAGATCGTAGGTTGTTCCATAAGATTTGGTTTGACTGGTCGTGGAGCCCACATGGACTCCTGGATCATAAGTTATGGCCTTTTTAGTGGGTATCAGGTTTGTTATGTTTTTCGATGCCTCATTTCTAGCACCCGTTCCCTGTCGGCTTTTTTTTAAACAGTCGTAACTTCCGATCCGTCGGTCCATTCGGTCTCTTTCACCTATCAGCTCAAAGATCATTTTAGGATCTTTGATTTGACTGGTCGCAGATCTGGAACGGACTCTCGGATCATAAGTTATCTTCGTTAATGTGAGTCCAATGTTTTTGTCACTTTTTGACCGTTTTGACGGGTTTTAATGGTTGCTCCATTTATTACTGTTTATTTAGGTTTCCATGACTTGTTATCTTTATCAATGGTTTTTTGTGGGTTATTATGATGATTGTGTTGAATTCTTAAGGGGTTTTCCAGAGTTGTCATGAGTTTTCATGCTTTCTCATTCTTTCTAATGCCTCATTCTTCATGCTTCTCCATCCATTTTCATGCGTTTATATGATTTTTCATCCCTTATCACGTCTTTTCATACTTTTTCATGTGTTTCATTTATTATTTATTATTTATTATTTATTATTTATTATTTATAATATACTTTAATTTATTTATTATCTATTATTTGTTACTGGTTATTTATTATTTATTATTTATATTTTTTTATTATTTATTATTTATTATTTATTATTAATAATAATAAAATATTATTATTATTATTAATATTTATTTCTGGTTATTTATTATTTATTATTTATATTTATTTACTACTTATTATTTATTATTTATTATTTATTATTTATATTTATTATTTATATTTATTATTTGTTTATTATTATTTATTATTTGTTTATTATTATTTATTGTTTATTATTTATTATTATTTATTGTTTATTATTATTTATTATTTATTATTATTTATTTATTATTTATTATTTATTATTTATTATTTATTAATAATAATATTTTATTTATTATGTGTTATTTATTATTTAATATTTATTATTAAATATTTTTATTCTTTATTCTTTATTCTTTATTATTATTTATTATTTATTATTTATTATTTATTATTTATTATTTATTATTATTACCTATTATTTATTATTTATTATTTCTTATTTATTTTTTTTATTATTATTTATTATTTGTTATTTATTATTTCTTATTTATTATTTCTTATTTATTATTTATTATTTATTATTTAATATTTATTATTTATTAATAATAATATTTTATTTATTATGTGTTATTTATTATTTAATATTTATTATTAAATATGTTTTTATTTCGTATTTATTATTTATTATTATTTATTATTATTTATTATTTATTATTTATTATTTATTATTTATTATTTATTATTATTTATTATTATTATTTATTCTTTATTATTATTTATTAATTATTTATTATTATTTATTATTTATTATTTATTATTTATTATTGTTTATTGTTTATTATTTATTATTTATTATTATTTATCATTTATTATTTATTATTTATTATTTATTATTTATTATTTATTATTTATTATTTATTATTTATTATTTATTATTTGTTTATTATTATTTGTTCTTTATTATTATTTATTATTATTTATTTACTATTATTTATTATTCTTTATTTATTATTCTTTATTATATCTATTAGTTATGTATTATTTGTTTTCTCAATTAATATATATAAGTATATTAAATTCTGTTTATTAACCACATGGCGAGCTTGCTGGAGTGGTAAAGTCTTTGAAAAATATGCAAGAGGTTAGGGGTTCAAATCTCACCAAACGCAGTATTTCTTTATATTGCATGGGTATGTGCATTTGCATGTGCATGGTATGTGCATGCATGGATAAATAAAGTAAATAAATAAAATAAATAAAATAGCGCATGCATGGATAAATAAAGTAAATAAAGTAATATGAAATAAATAAATAAAGTAAATAAATAAAATAAATACGAAATAAAAAAATAAAATAAATATGAAATAAAATAAATACGAAATAAAATAAATAAATAAATAAATAAATAAAATAAACAAAGAAATAAATAAATACAAAAAATAAATAAATAAATAAATAAATAAAATAAATATGAAAAATAAATAAAATAAATAAATACGAAATAAATAAATAAATAAATAAATAAATAAATAAATAAATAAAATAATTAAAAAATAATAAAAATAAAAAATAAAAAAAACCGCCGCTAAATCATTTAGAGGCGGTTTAAACCGCCGTTAAAAAACCACCACGAAATGTTCTGTGACGGTTTTGAAAACCACCGTGAATAGTTTCCTGACGCACGATTTCGCGGCGGTTTTTCAAAACCATCGCCAATCTCTTTAGCGGCGGTTTAAACCATCACAAAACGTAAAATCAAACCACCGCTAAATGCCTTTTTTGCCGTAGTGACTATTCATAGAATGGGATTTCGGCTAAAAAATGGGCCTACGGGCCATGTAATGGGCTAAATGCTCACTGGGCCTTCGGGCTATGTAATGGGTCTCTCTCTACCCAGTTAAAAGAGGTCTTTGCTTTGCTTTAATAATAAATGAGCCTTCGACCCCAACCTTTAAAAAAATTTAAATTATATGTTTATAAATTTTATAATTTTAATTTTTTATAATGAACGTTATTATTGAATTTACAATGAAAAAAATTTCTTAGGGTGTCTTATATATTTTTCTAAAATAATTGATATTTAGGTGAATACTGAAAAAAACTGATTTCGCTAAAACTATTAATTTTATGACATTTTCATAATATAAGAATGCCTAAAAAGTTTTTAAAAACTTATATATACATATATTAAAATAAATCATTTAAAAATAAATTTTTAATTTATTAAACCCGTGTGCAAGGTTTTTGAAACCTAAGTAACATCTTACTCTAAAAATTATTTATATTCACTTATATTAAAAATTAGTATTAATCACTTGTAGAAATTAATTCTATAAAAATAAATTTTATATTTTAGTTATGCATGTTCATATTATGTAATAAGGTTAATTTCATTTTTGGGTATAGAAGTATGATTATTAAGATTAAATTTAATAACCATGATAATTGTAAAACTATTATTTTCAATGGATTTTTTTAATTTTGTATAATTATTATTAATCAAGGGAATTAATCCCTTATAAAAAATTTATTTTATATAGTGTTTAAAACTACATATAAATATATTTTGATTCATTCAAATGGTATTCAATCATAACTAAGATTAATAACACTTAATGGAAAAAACATAATTTTATATAAAACAATATATATATATTTATATAATATTTTGATTTAAAAATTAATTTTTTATTCTTTATAATATGAATTAGATTAAATTTATATTAAATTTATTCTTATAACACCCAGATTTGGCAAGAGGTTTTATTTTAAATTTTTATTAAAACATTATTTACTTGAATAAAAACTAGTTACCCTCGTAAAAACAAAAAAAGTTTAAAGTAAATATATAAGAGGAAATGACTTAAACAATGTTTAAAAAATATGTGGATATACTTTAATAAGTATTAATCAACCAAAAATAACCCCACAATTCAGTTTTTATAAATTTTAGATTCATTGAACCTTATATATTGAAATGATATCATTGAACAGTAAAGGGTATTCACAAAGGTTATGTTTTCTTCACTTATTATAGGGGGTCACTACCACACTTTAAATTATCCACCTTACATTCAAGATATCCTTAAATATATGATAACATTTTCTATCATAGAAGTATCTTTCATTTCCTAAATCCCCTGTTCACTATAGGTTAGCCTAAGTCCTTTAATTATGAATAATTCGTCGAGAGGAAGTTCAAGGACTCGATGTAAGTATTGCTTATTCCATACCTTATATTATTAATATTCATCTTCCAAAACTACCATAACTAAAGTAATATAATGACCTTATTTGAATTAATATAATTAACTTATATTATATTAATTTAATAACCCTTATTTACTCCTCTTTGTCCACTTAGAAAAACAAAAGAATCACAATCGTGTGTTGTGTGCACTACCGCCTCCATGAACCGACATCTTCCACTTTCCACCACCAACTCTCATTATTGGTTATAAGGATGGAATTGAAGAATAAATTTGAAATATATATTATAATTATGATCCTTAATAGAAAAAAAATATAATACACCTTCATTCTCTCTCATTATTTTTGAAATGAAAATGTCAACTGTGCATTATGTATACTACGACCTACCCAAAGTAATGTTTTTTTTCATATTGATTGTAATTATTTTTCCAAACCCACTAAAACCAAATTAAAAACCTTAACAAATATAAATAATATATTGATTCTTCATTTATAATGATATTATTTCAAAATAAATAATTTATTTACCCTACCAACCCATCAAATTATGGTATGTTCTTGTTTGGGTCAGCCTAACCACCTACTGGAACAGTGTTATAACACTCTATAATGGATGAATATGGGAATTTAAATAATAATAATATTATAATTTAATAATAAAATCAGGAATCTTTTATAGTTCTATAAAGAATATATTAATTATTTAACATATTATTAAAATACCATAATCAATCTCTAAATTCACCGAAATAAGACGGCATGATTCAATGTTCACATAAAATAACAAAAATAAGAAAAAACTATAAAATAAATAAATAAAATACTATAATAAATGATCCTTATTAAATTAAATATAGTTTAATAGGTTATCTAATAATTTATATAATAAACTTAATTTTATTATTCAAGAAGTTAGGTGCATGCGCCGATCGAAGGTGAACCACAGTAAGGGTTTTATGTCCCAAATTCTCATCCCTTGAGACATATTTTTTATTACACCCCATTTTTTGTTAGGGATTTTTTATCTACTAACCATTTAATTTTTGATCATGATTATATTATATTTAATAATATTCAATTTTATATTCCAATTTATTTCACTCTTGGGTATTTGACCCAAAAAAATCAAAAGCTATAAGGATTTATACTAAGTTAATTTTCTTCCATTGAGTTATAATTTTCTTGTTGAACTCTATTATTAATGGTTTTATTTATTATACCTAATGATTATTTTCAATTTTATTTCATTCTTATTTTTTTTGGATCTACAAATATTAATTATGACATTATTACCAAATTATTATTACCTCAAATATTATGTTACATGAAAAGGTTTCTTGGTATCAATTCTTATTTCTCGAGTTATAATTCTTATTATTCAAAAATTTAATTTTACATGGAGTATATACTTCCTATTTTTTATATTATATCATGAATAATCTTTTATTTCAATTTCAAACTCTTACTCATTCAAGGGGTGTTTATTTAAATGTTACTCAAGTCGTAACATATTTCCTGACTAAAATTATTTCTATTTGAGTCACATATTCTCTACTTTGTCATAATTTTCTAAGAAACTTTTTATCCTTACATTTTTCCCAATTATAAATTTTATTTTCCTATAGGGAAGTTACTTAATTTCTTAAGTATCATCTTCTTTGATGAGATACTTTCTCAAATAAAATTTTCACATTGGTAATAATAGCTCTCATTTTTTCCAAAAGATATTTCTTTTTTATACCCATATTTTTCTTATAGATAATGGTTTACACTATTTTAATGAACTCAAATATGGATTAATTCATATGACCCTCTTAAATATCATCAACATTATTCAAATGGAAATAATTTTACCCTATTTACAAAGTGGGATCTCAATAAATATTTTTTCATAATATTAAAAGGTTTTATGTATCATAGATATCTTCCTTATCTTCCAGCCCATGTTTTATCTATAAAACCTTTTTGAATTTTTAAATAATCCATTATTGGATATTTCTAAAATTAAAAGGTTTTAATGTTTCCCAAAATATTTATTTCAAAACTTTTTGAAAATGAATTTTCAAAAGAAACTATTGAATTTATCACTTAAAATATTTTTTATAAAAACAAGAAAATAGATTTAATTTAAAATGTATTTAGAAGAAATATTTTCCTATCATTTTGAACCTTTATTCCCATAATTCATAGGTTTTAACAGTAAATAAAATTTACATTATTCTATGAGTTTTATTAAAAAATGAGTTATCATGTAAGAATGGTAATTTTCATCATGTTTCTCAAAGTAAAATTCTACTATTATTTTAAATTTATTCTTTATCCTCCCATTGAATCTTTACATATGTTTCCCAAAATGAGGAATGTTGAATCTATATAAAATAAATTATCCATAAATTTGCTTATCTTTTCTAATAATCTTCAGTGTATAACCATAATTTTTTTCTATTTCCTTTCCAATGTGAATACCCTATTTTTTCTTTTGATTGAAGGGTAATCACATAAATTCCATTCATCAATTTACTGTGGTCGATAATGACTAAATTGTATACCCTTTATCTATATGGTACAAATTTCATACGATTTATTATATTTATTGAAGTTTATTTACCTAAAATGTTACTGAATATCATGGATACCCATTTATATTATATGTGTTTATCACGTTATGATTATTGATGTAATTATGTGTGATTTAATTAAGTGATTAAATATCAAAATTATATGAGATCCATTTTATTTCCATGGGTCTTTATGATATGGTGAGTGAAACCCATTTTTATTCCATGGTTTCTTTATGTTATGATGAAAGATTGATTTCAAATGGAATATGTAAGTATGGATGAATGATGTAAGGAACCTATATCTCCTTCCAATACATTGGTCAAAATTTTATATCTCATGAGACATGTATACACATTCCTAATTAAGTAATTAAGTTGTCTCTCAATCATGGGTGTAGGTGTTTGACTCACAGTGGTTATGTTTCACTATTCCAATGTCTGTGCCAAATTTGTATGGTATCTTGATGTCATTCTTTGATAGATTTTGTTTATTGAAAAATGCTTCTGTACTATTTAATTCATGACCTTTTCCTTATTTAATGATTTATGATATAATATTTTTTTGTTATAAATGCATTATATATCATGATTATACCAATATTATCATCTTATCCCAACTTATGATATCTTATTTTATTTTTACACCCCCAAAAAATTAGATTAAAATAATACCATGATCAATAGAATGCTTAACATGAAACACATAACTTTAAGTGAACTCTGATAAAATATAAAAATATTATTATTTAAATGTGATAGTTATAACCTATCTGTTAAATTTGAGGTATTAATTGGAATAAAAAAATTATGAAATATATGTATAAAGTTATTATATAATGAAAATTTACTAATTAATTAATAATAAATAATTACTCAATTTTTAGTAAAGTCATTCTATGATTCAGAAATATGGTTTCATTAAAAATGGTTTTTATTTCATTTTGTACAACGAAATTAAAATTAATTTATACCATTTTGATAAACTTTATTTCAGAAAATGAATATTAATTTTCAAATCAGAATGTAAATATTACCTTAGTGTAAGTTTTTTGTATTTTTCAAAATAGATTTATTTGTAAGTAAATAGTGAAAAATACTGACTTTTGAAAAACTATCATTTATTTTAATTAAATCAACAAATTTAAAATTTACATTGTGTTTTTTAATTTGATATTAAAGTAAAATAAGTCAATATTAACTACAAATAATCTAATTAATTATATAGGAATTAGAATTATACTTGATTTCTGTATAAGTTTATTTTTGGGATTAGAAACATATTTTTCTTATGAAAAAAAATTCATTGTGCATTATAAATTTATATTAAAACTGATTTATCCTAATTATCGAAATTTAATTTCGAAAAATGTATTCCATATTTGGATTCAAAATTTGAATTTTGGTAAATAGTTACATTTTTTTCATTATGAATAGTAACTATAGAAAATATTTGTTACCTCAATGAGGGTAAAACTAGTAAAACTGGGTTAAAATTATGGGAACCCATGCTTGACTCTTATGAAAATAAATTATATTTTATCCAAATAAAAAACTATTTTTGGTTCTTTGAATTTAATGGTATGGTTGAAAGGTGTAACAACCCAGTCCAGCCCATGATCATGATATTGTCTGCTTTGGGCGTAGCCCACACGGTTTTGTTTTCCGTGGGTTCTGGCCCTCAAAAAACCCCCAGGAAAAGGCCTCATGATGGGCGAGGTATCCACACCACCTTATAAAGGGGTGCTTCATGATCTTCCTCCTTCAATGTGGGATTTCCATAACCCACCCCCTAGAAGGGACCAGCGTCCTCACTGGCACATCAAATGGACATTGGCTCTGATACCATTTCTAATAGCCCAGCTCCAATGCAATCAAGTACCTGAAGTCGAAGGGTGCTTACCCTTGTCTATACTTGCAGAAATAAAATCTATTTGGGCCCAAAATCATGACCCAAACAGGGTGTGAGACTAAATCCCAGTAGGAAACCAACTGAAGATTTGTGCTTAACATTCAGTGAATATATGGTAGGTAAAAGTAAAGAAAGCAGTAAATAGGAAAGTACTCAGCAGTAGACAATCCACAGTCTAATTATCAAGCAACATCTAATCAAAGCAGATAACACAAATAGGTAAACCTCTAGGAAGTACTTGTAGCCTATCCCCTCTGGTCTTACTTAGCATATACAAGCAACCCTCTGGGAAGAACACACAGTCTCACCCCTCTGGTTCAGCTAAAGTATAGACTCTCTGAGGAAGAACTCACCGTAAATTCCTCCTATAGTCTCGTATCGTACTAAAGGCACTCTGGGGAAGCACTCAGTATCAATTCCCCCTGTGGCCCATGTTGAGGAACTATAGACACTCTGGGGAAGCACTCAATGTCAATTCCCCCTGTGGTCTCGCATAGTATAATTATAAATACACTCTAGAGAAGCCCTCGGTGTCAATTCTCTCTATGGTCTATACACCAGGTTCTCATGGCCCTGTGTAAGTCAAGAAAGAGTAGAAGCACGTAATAGCCAAGGTAAACCTCATGAACTACTTGGCTAGCAGTCTACAATATAACAACATGTCAGAACAAAAGTCACACCATCCTACCATACTAGGCATGGGAAAGTAAACAACAACCTAACAGGAAAACTAGACCCAAAGGTCAATACAAGCAAAACATGCATGGGAAAAACATCCAAATCATAGAAAAATACCCTATTTTCAATCAATAACCTCTACCTAGACATACAAGCAAAGTAGGCCAACAACAGGGGGAAAACAGTAAACACACAATACCCCGTTCAAGGGTATTGGTGGAGTTTTCACATAATACTCAAAGACTTTCTACAGAAAGGCACAAACCACCTACCTTGGCATTGGGCGATCAATATACTTGAACCACGAGGCTTGAATCACCTTAAAATGTCATAGATCTAAGAAAACTCACAAAACGTTCAACCCATGATAACTTGGAAAAGAGGAGGAATTGGAAAACAATGCTCTAGGAGAAGGAAGAACTCACCAATGCGATTCCAACACAACTGACAATGTTTTATTCAGAGGACGGACGAAGGATCGGGGGTTCGTCAAAGGTCCTTGGTCGTACAAGTTCTCTTGGACGAATGGAACCTAAAAGAAAATGGTTCTGTCAGTCAGACGTGACCCCGGTGCATTTAATGAAAAAAAAATACACGACATGTACTTTTGAAGTACATAGTGTGTACTTGCCTTTTCCGCACTCCGCTTTAGGCAGCCTCCACATCACCCCACACGACCGTGTGTGTGGCCATGACACGACCATCACACGGCCTCCTACGGCAATGAAGTACATGGCATGTACTCATAAAGTACATGGCGTGTACATCAAAAATTTCCATAAACTCCTCTTTTCTCAAAAACTCCAGAAAAAGGAAAAACATACCTGAAAAGAAGATCCAGGTTCTTATAGAAGGTAACATTCAATTTTGTATTGATAAAAAAAATCATAAAAACTTTATTTTTATTATTTAACAAAAAAATCATGTAAATCATATTATTTATTGATTTCAAGGTGAATTTATTTTTATGATTAAATCAGGTATTTTCCTAAAAAAAATTCTTTTATTTTAAGTAATTATATTAAATATAATTTCTACCATATATATTTTTTAATATGATATGAAGTATTAAAAAATTTGGAATCATCATGTTTAATTTTTTTATAATTTAAATTTTATTTTTGGTCATATAATTAACATATCAGCATAAAAATTCTAAGTTATCAAGGTTAAGGTTAAATTGGTTTTAAAATGGTTTAACTAGAATATAGGGGTAATTTTTATCCAATATTAGTCTAAATATGATTGGGTTAATTTTTTATACCCCATGACATCTTATAGAAAAAATTAGGATGATTTGGTGCCACGTGATATGATTATGGTATATATTATATTTAAATATTTTAAGAAATTACAAGTGTGTCCTTTCCCTCACTTATAAAAGGGAACTTTATCTTCTCCATGATTCACAATGTCTGATCACTTTAGATTAGACAAGAAATACACTAATACCTTCCAATCCTTCCCTATATCCTAGATCTTATTTTCTTCCCCTAATACCATCATATGAAGGATTAAGGTGTAATCCAAAGGTGATATCTCAAAAAGAGGTAATCATATTACCTGAATATTTCAATGTTTATTTCTTTTTATCCTTCCTGTATTTTAGTTGTATATATACTAAAATGATTAATACAGTATCATGAATACATAGAGATTTTATATTGATTATGTGAAAACTATTTTTCACATTTATCCATAAAATGATAAATGAATTTATCACTCATGCGTATGTGTGAACTACCACCTCCACATATTGATATGATTGATTTTACATCACCATATTTCATAGATATGAATTATCATGGATTTAATATGTATATATTATATTTATGAAAAAATTATACTTGTATAATTTTGACATCTTATCTACCTTATTATGTTCCCATTTGTTGGAAAAAAATAATATTACCCATGTGTATGGGTGGACTACAACCTCCACGAAGAGATGTGATTCGTTTTTAATTTATGCTTAACATGAATGGTAATAAGGATATATTTAATGAATCTATATGATATTTACTATATAATAATTATTATATAATTTTTAATTATTATTTAACTTTCTTTTTTCCATCTATTGAAAAGTAGAAACATCACTCGTCTGTACATACAGATTGTTGTCTCCATAAAGTGATGTATTTAATTTTTCAAAACCTATTTAAATGAATTGATATTAAATTTTATATAATGGTTAAATATTCTACTTATGACATTATTAACATTTTGTATATGAATGAACCATGATGAAAGTATATGGCTCATAATTTTAAAATTGGAACATGGATAAAAACGAAACAATTATCACCAGGAATAGTGATTTAATGAAGAATTGTTAAAACATGGTTGATAATATGTTATAATTAAATAATGTATAGTATTATATGTATAATATGGTTATATAATATATATATATATATTAAATATATATTTATTATGTAGTATTATTAACCTGTATGAAGCAGGACAAGACATGAGGTAAGAGTTTCTCATCTCATTTTTGTTTCTGTTAGACACGTGCCATATTCACCATTTGTTTATTTAATGTGTTTAATTTAATTACCATTTTATATGTTATATCATAAATGTATTTATATTCATAGTTTTTTAATATCCATTTAAAGTTATTTCTTTTAAGGGGTTATGATTCAATAGTAACCAAAACGTTAATGGATTTATGTTATAATCTCATTTCTTTTTGGGATAGTCTATGATAAATTTATAGTGATAGAAATTATATAGATATTATACTTAAACCCCTAATATTTTTTTCCATTGTTTATTCCTACAATTTTTAGGTAATAGTACCATTTTCCTCTCTTTGATACTTAAAATGAATGGGAAAATTCTTTTAAGAAAAACATGCCTTATTTCCTCTTTGGTTGATGAACATTTTCTTCCATATCCATATTCTTTAAAATGTTTTCAAGAATATTATTTTATATGATACAATTATTTTTTAAAGTCATTTTCAACCATATTTTAACTTTTTCTCAAGGTTTTAAAAGTAATTTTTACAATTCTTTTAGAACTGGTTATTCATTAATTTTCACAAAATGTATGAAAGAAATATTTGTTTTAAGATTTACCACATGGATGAAATTTTCCTCTATCATAGCTATTATTTAATTTGGATATTTCAATATATTATTATATGGTTATTTCCAAATAAAATAATTTTTTTAATATTCTAGAAATTTTTATTTAAAATGTTATGAAAAGAAAAGGATGTTTTCTCAAATATTTAAAAGAATAATTTTAATGATTTTATAAAAGATATTTTTCATCTATGTTAACATACTTCAAGGATTTTTATGCTTTACTTGGGATATGATCCAACGATACCATCCTAATTATTTCTATACACAGTTTATGATTATAATGATGAAATATTGATAAAACCCTGTTTCTTTTCTATATGTTAAGTTATAATGAAATGATAAATTTTTCTATGATCATATGGAATATATATGAATATATTATTATCATGTGATGGGTGGGTCTGTTATAGTCTTGAAAATCATAGGGTAAATATAGATAAATCATGATATAACTATGTTATGTTTGAACCTAACTTCATATTCACAACATTATAAGAAGACCTAGTTTCATGTCTATAATTTTATGCGAGGACCTAGTTTCATATACTTAACTTAAAGAGTTATCTTGTTATAGTTTATACATGTTCAAAATTTTATAAGTTTATATGAGGACTATATTTAATATACTTAACTTAATGATTGAACCTGATACTTTTTATACATGTTCACAATTTTATAATCTTTGGATTCTCCCTATTCCCGTGTTTATTATATGTTGTCATGGATCATGATTGATTATTGATAATTCCACACTCTTATGAATTTTTATTTTATTGTGATAAATATTTATTCCATGACTCAAGATCAATAATATTTAATTGATTTAGAATGGATTTATTATGTTATGATTATGTTCTCATACCTATATATTTACTTTTTATGATTGATTTATATCTTCTATGTTTACCCATACCGAGCATTTTACCTCACCATTTATTATGTTTCCATTTTCCTCAGGTTATGAAGAAATATTTTAAGTAGGGTATGTCTAAGAAGATTACTATGATAGATGAATATTATGGGATCTATTGAATATATTTTATGAAATAATATTTTTATTTATATAATATCCAAAGATAGTAAACCTTTACAGTTCTGAGGCATGTAAAATTGGGTTATGTATTGAGTATTCATCTAAAATTGTAAAATATTTATGTATGTGATGCTTTAGTCACTTAATTCAACACCTATATTTAACCCAATAGTGCATCAGAGTTCATACTTTTCTTATTTTTTCTTCATACAGGTTGTGAAAATGAGTTTGACGTGTGGGAATTATATAAGGGAGTATGATATAGTTTTATTATAGATAATTGTTCAAAAATATTATAAAATAATTTTCCTATATAAATTATATTCAAGGACACAAAACCAAAAGGTTATTTGAGTTTTGTGATATTATTGTGCGTTGTAATAGTAATATGAAATTTTTACAAGTTTAGGTTGGATCATATAACTTGGTATCAAAGTTAACTTTTAAAAGTATGTGTTTTTAGCAACAGCCTCAGAAGTTAGATTATATAAAATGTTGGTTAGTATCAAAGAAGTATTTAGTTATCATTGGGTATTAGTTTAATTACATTTCATTGGGATAATATAACTTTAGTAAAAACATTAGGGGTGAGTATAAGGGATAATTATAAGTGTAGGATAATATCTTGAGATTTTAATGATGTTTTGAGTATGTAGTTTTCCTATAAATGGCATACTTGTCTAGATATTATAAGTGGATATCAACTTAAACATATATTTACCATGGGGTAAAACCCAAAAAGGGTGGATTGTGTATTAACTCGATCATTACCTATTCCATGAAAAATATTCCTAATTGTACACCTGGTTTGACACTCCTTGAAGATATACTATGGTTAATTAACATTCCCTCAAATAAACCATTATGAAGTATTTTAGTATGATGTTAACTAATTTGATTATAGAACCTAAAAGGAAAGTAACCAGGGATAAAAAATGAATAAACAAAGATAATCATATATATAAATGAATGTATTATTTTCTAAAAAAAGATGCCATAAGGTAAGAAATATTCAAATTGTTTTTTTCATATTAAAATTGTGGATACTATCATAACCTTTTATTATTATTTTGTTGGAATGAGACCACAAAAATGAAGCTAATAAATCTATGTATCTAGAAATCATTGTCATATAACCAAATAAGGAAGCATATGTAAATGGTTGAGATTCTAATTATATGGATATTATGATGGAAAATGTGTGTATCCTAGTCTTACCAAAGTTAGTGAGTTTGATATCTTAATAGAAATTAATTCTTGACACTCTAATATATTTTCATTAGTGAGAGATATTTATCAATGAGGATTTTGTTAAGAATATTACGATTATTCTTTAATAGTTTTCCATTAAATCCATTGAAATATATATTAAATGGGATTAATAACCTTGAAAATTAAATTTATGATATGGTTATATTTTTTAGGATAACTATTGAAGATAACATGATTTAGGTATGTTTAACTCTTAGGATTAATATATTCTGAATTTTTATGTAATAAAGGGTTGATTTATATTGGTAAAAGTTTGTTATAAAGTATTGATCTCCTTTTAGTTGATTATTGATTTAATGAAAATGTAACCCATGGGTTTTTTGGTGAATTTTATCTCATTTTTAAGATTATAATATAAACTAACTAGTGCACAACTTTATGAACTAGTGTGTAATAAATTTTAGGGTTAAAGATAGAGTAAATTGTTGAAGGAATATATGATTTCTTGGTGGTTTAATTCCTTATATATTTAAATGGTTTTGGGAGAGGTGTATTTTGGGGAATTTATGATTAGGTTATATATATACTTGAATATATAATTGTGTAAAAAACTAATATTGTTTGAGGAAAGATATGTAACATGATATATCCTAAGAGAGTTATATAGATATACTATTCGAAATTATATCCCAAATGATAAATATGTAAGAATACCCTCACCTAATTTCATCAGTGATTAATAATTAAAATTGTGATGATGCAATTTATTTTAGGTGGTAGAATTTAATGACCCAAGATTTTATTATATAAATTCTCCCCTTTACATAAACACCATCATGACAATTTTTTTCACAAAAAACACAGAACTAACATAATCCAAGAGATGTTAGAAAATAAAATTATAAGAAGAATAAAAAGTATGGTAGATAAAAGGATTGAAATCATTTATAAATACAGACAAAATATTATTAAGAATACTCAATGTTTTTAAAGGTTGTTTTTCAACTAAAGTATATTTTCCTTGAGTATTGTATTTTCATTTGAAATATTAATTTTAAAATTATTAAATTTTAAATTTTGAAAATGAGATTCATTTTTTAATTCAATATAAAACTAGTTTAGGGTGTTTTTTGTATATTTTTCAAAAAAAATAATTTTTTGGTGAATAGTGAAAGTGCCACTTTTACTAAAAAATGTCACTTTTATGACATTATCATAATAAAATAACAAAATAAAAATTTCTAAAAACTAATATATATAAAATTATATATTTATAATGTAAAATAAATAATTTAAAAATACCATGTTGAATCTATTAAACACATGTATGACTTTTTGGAAACTTAACTAATATTTTACTCTAAAACTATTCATATTCTCTTTTATTAAAAATTAGTTTTCATCATTTTTAGAAATTAAATATATACAAAGGGAATTCATATTATTAATCAAAATTATCAAATTAATTAATAACTCAAATTTCATTTTTCAGCATAAATTTATGATTACCAAGATTAAAGTTAATGACAATAATCATGGTAAAACTCTTATTTTCAATGAATTGTTTAATCAATAATACTTAAATTTTATCTTATAAATTAAATTAATACATTATTAAAAATGAATTTGATATAATTTTTAAATATATTATTATTCATTCAATTTGAAACCAATACCAAATAATATTAAGAACACTTAATGGTAAAAACAACATTTTCTACCAAACAGTTTTTCTAAAGATAAAATATTTTAATTTAAAAGTTAAATTTATATTATTTATAATTAGAAATATATTAAATAGAAGTTAAATTTATTTTTACTACACCAAAATTTTCTAATAAAATTTATTTTATATTTTTAGTAAAATATAAGTTATGTGGGTAAAAACTAGTTACCCCATTAAATATAAAAAGGGTAAAATTATAAATATAAGAGTAATTTAAAATGATTTTCTAAATAATGAGTTGAGGAATTATCAACACATTATCTCCCTATAATCCATTATTTATATCTTTTGGAGTCATTTACCCTTTAATATTGTAATGATATCATTGAAAAGTACAGGGTATTCACAAAAGTTCCCTTTTCTTTCCTTATAAAAGGGGATCAATTCTTCCACTTCCATGCTCCACTTTACATTTAAAATATCCTTGAAACCTGGACCAAAATCCATTTCTTATAAGTCTATTAAATATCCTAAATCCCCTGGATACTACAATTTATTATAATTCCTTCAATTCTGAGTTCATCAAGAGGAATTTGAAGATCTCAACACAACTAGTAGTTACTCCTTACCTTATATTCTTAATCATTCTATTCCAAACCTACCCTAACAATATTAATATAATGGAATTGGTATCATTATTATACTAATGGGTTATTATATTAATTTAAATCTCTTGTATATTCTTTCCCATACATATAGAAAAATAAGAGAATGTTGATCGTGTGTTGTGCATACTACCTCCACCACAAAGCATGTCTTCCATTTTTCATCATTACCTCTCTTTGATGGTTATAAGGATGGAATTGAAGAATAAATTTGATATATATATATATATATATTATAATTATTATTTTTAATATAAAAATTATAATCCACCTTCATTACTTCTCAATATATGGTTAATCAAAATGTTAACTGTGTGTTGTGTGGATTACCACCTCCCTAAAGTAATGTTTTTTTTGTTTTTCAAATTGATTTTACCAATTTATCCATACCCCTTAAAATAATATTCAAACCCATAAAAATATAAATAATATCATTATGCTTATATTATAATGTTATTATGTAAAAATAAACAATTTTCTAAACATACACACCCATCAAATTATGGTAAGTTCAGGTTTTGGTCGATCAAACCACATACTTGAAAAATTATATAAAATTATTTCACAGATGACTATGGGAACTTAAATAATGATATTATTATGGGTTAATAATAAAATATTGATTGTTTTATGGTTATATAAATGGAATATTAAGTTCTAAACATATTATTAAAGTAACATCTTCAATCACTTAAATTACTGAAATAAGTAAACACCGATTCAATTTTCATTCAAAATAACAAACATACGAAAAAATATATAATAAATAAATAGAATTTTGTAATAAATTTTCCTTATTAAATTAAATATAGATATATTTGGTTTCTAATTTTATCTAAAAAGTTAATTTTATTATTTTGGAAGTTAGGCACATGCACAGATTAAATCAGGACTACGATAAGAGTTTCTTAGTTCAAAATTTCACCCCTTAAGTCATATTTATTATTATAAATAATTTTTTATTTTTAATGGTCAATGTACTTTCCATTTAATATTTTTTATCATGGTTATATTATATTTCAGGATATTCAATATTCTATTTCATGTTATTTCTCTCATGATGTTTTGTCTCAAAAATGGAAAAAGTGATAAGGGTTTATGCTTACTCAATTTTCAGCCAATGAATTTCAAAACTTCTTATTCAACTCTATTTTTTAAAGTTTTAATTACTCTAACTAATTAATTGTTTGTATTATATTTCTTCCTTAGTATCTAATTATCTATAATTATTCCTTATAACCATATTATAAAATGATTCTTACATTAAATATTATATTAACTTAAAGGGTTTATTGGTCCTAATTACTAATTATTGAAAAAAAATTATTATAATGAATGAATTTACATTTATATTATGTATATATTTTCAATTTTTTTTATTATATTTTGATTTTTTTTAATTTTAATATTTCTCTTATTCAATGGGATTCAATTTAAATTCTTTCTCCATGAGGCATAAATTCTCTTCTAGGTTTGGATATTATAAGCACATTTTTATCCTTTTATTTTATTTTTCCAATGGGATTTATATTTTAATCTAGAAACATAACTTCATTTTATCAATATCGGCTTCCTTGATTAAATTCTATCTCAAATAAAATTTCGATGTTGGTAGGAAGAAGTCCCATTCTTTTCAAAGTATCTTTCCCATTAATATCCATATTCTCCTTCCCACCAATTTTTTTTCTTTGTTTGGGAACTCAAATATGGATTAATTATTGTGATCCTATTACTTCTCTTTACCGCTATTCAAATGGATATTTTATTTCAATATTTATAATGTAGGTTTTCAAAAAAAATTCAAAATATAAAAAAAGTCTTCACGCATCATGGATATCTTCCTTATCTACCACTCTAAATTTTCTCTATAAAAAATTTATGTATTTTCCAAGACATCATTATTTTAGATTTATAAAAAATTAATGTTTTTATATATCTCAAAATTTTTCTTTCCAATATTTTCGAAAATTAATTTTCAAAATAAACCACTGAAACTATCTCTTGAACTTTATAAAAAAATAATATCAATTTATTTTTTTTATTTTTTTCATAAGAATGGTTTTCCCATAATTTTAAAACCTTTTTCTATTATTCTGGGTTTAAAAGGGGAATCCTGTGAGGCATTTATTCTTGGTCACAATTAAGTTTTCTCACAAGCATGGGTGTAAGTGTGTTGTTTATGAATGTGATTCTTCCCTATCTTAATGTTTGGACACATTTCTATGTTATCCTGGTGATATGCTCCCAGGAATCATATTTATTGTCTAATTTTTTCACACTCTTTTGATTCATGAATTTTTTTTATGCCATGATTTATAACTTATAATTTATTGGGTATTAATTTTTGATGCATCATGATTATACCCATATGCTCATCTTATGCTCACATATGATATTTTATTGTTATTTCCTATGTTTACCCTTACCGAGTGTTTGAGCTCACCCCTTATATTTTCTTTCCCCGTGTTATGAAAATAAATATAACATTTGGGAAGTCTATAATGGATTCTATTATGGTTTGATTATGGAGAATTATTCACACATTTTATAAATTAAGTTTCCTATGTAATAGGTTCCCAAATCCTCTAAACCAAAAGTTTTTCCATGTTGTGTGATAATACTGTGAGATGTAATTATAATGATTTTTTTAATGTTTAGCTTGAATTATCTCACTTAGTATCAATGTTAATTTCAAAATGTATGTGTTTTTACCATTATAATTAGGATTACGGTTATGAGGCACCTCATTATATGTGGTACCTACCCTTAACATGGGTATGAGGGGTTTTGAGGGTGAATGGTATGGGAATTGGTTGTGGGCATTATATGTAAGGTCTGGTGAGTTATATAATCATTTTTATTACTCAGAATTTGTGATATCTTGACAATTATATCCATAATAATCATAGTATTTGGTAATTAATAGGATTCCAGGTAGATAGATTTGTTGTAGTGTTGGGATGGAAAATATATAGTTCCACTATGAGATGTATAGGATAAGTCCCCTGAGGGTGGAGGTGAGAATGAGCCATAAAAATTGGTTTTGAGGTAACCAAGTTAGCCAACATAGCTATAATATCTAGGTCTATAGTTTGATGAGAATATTAGGTCAAGTTTAGTATGAATTATGTAGACTATCGATCTGGGAGATCTAGGAAATCTGTTAGGGAATAATTAGATGAGAATATTAGGGTGAAATTTGGGAAAGTTATTCAGATAATTGATCAGGGATATTCAAGAGTTGATTCATCCAAATAATGACTAACATAGGAGTCCCAAATATTGAATCCATTATTATTCAATCAAGATGGTATACCCAAGGAAGTAGAGTATAATATGGATTTAGTATAGATAATCTTTGATTGGATCGAGATTCCACTAGCTCATATGGTGAAGATTATTGTATAGTTTCTTAGGGGACCAATGAAATTTTATCAGGTGTATATAGGTATAGATAGTTATACATAATGTGATGATATGGAAGTACATTGAGGTGAAGTTAATTAATAATATATTCATCGGGTAATTCATTGAGTATGGAGCCTAGGTGTTCATGCACTTATTATAAAGTGAGACATTGTTCATAGACTATGTAACGAGTTTTAATTTTATTTTTGTTTTCACTAACACTGGTAAAATATGGGATCCATAAAGTGTGGTGGTTTGATAATTCATCATGTAATTCCATTAGGGTATAGGTGAAAATTTCAAGGAAAATATAATTTTTAATAGCAAGGAAATGGGAACTAAAAGTAGAGTGAAACATGGTAGATGTGAGTATAACGAGATAGAAAGTAGTATCATAAGTGATAGATGGTGGAGCTCTAAGTAAGAAAATATGTGGAAATAATAATATCATATAGTGAAATAAGATATGATGCCAAATCATGTTGTCATAGGGTGGGTATTATTCAAGTTTTTTTCAGTATGGTAAGATAGGGAATGTCTGGTCCTAGTGTGATTGGACATCAAAGGAGTTTTGTTTATGTGGATATATGAGATATCTAGAATAATACTTTCAGATAGCCTCATAATAAACTAGGATTCATGGTTTGAGTTAGAATCATGTATCAGAGGTAGGACCAGGAGAAGTACTGGGAGTTTTTAGCTATGATTTGACTAAACATGTGGATGAAGGTATTGGAATGGATACAATGTTGTGGAGGTAGTGGAGAGGATACCTTTCTGGGATGAAATATATCAGATATTCGAGTATCAAATCAAATACATGTAATTGACCCAACATTTTTGGATCAGGTTGGGGATGTTGATAGTAAGTGGTAAACCATGAGTTTGTTGGATTTTGTTTTTCATGATGAGTATTGGTTCTTAATACGTGTATATGATAAGTGGAATGAATAGATGTTGGTTAAGATGTGGGAATCAGAAACAATTTGTGATAACTGTGTGATTTCTTAGTGTTTCTATCTAAAACATGGTCATATGAGTTTGGGATACAAAGTGCCTCACACCTATGCTAACTTCATTATTTGGTTAGAACATAGTTTCATGCCAAGTTCACCATTTTTTATTTCTACATAAAATATTGGATTAGGATCAATACTTTATTATTGGGGGATCAATATAGTTTCATGATCCATTCATGTCAGGTATACAATCTTTAAATTTATATGATTTATAATAGGGTTTATTCATGATTCCAGAAATACCCAATAGTTCTCACATCTATATCGGGTTACAGACATACTTTCCCAAGGTAGGTGTTCATTGGTGATTCTTACCAATGACACTTAGGAACTCACATTGGGCAAGAGGATGGGTGTCCATGCTCATCACACCATGTTGGGGGGAATTATTTCCTACTTTGAGACTCTCTTACCGATTTTAGATATATTCACAAATTTTTCATTGATCCCAATATGGGATTGGTTACTCTAAAGGCTATTTCTATGTATCCTTGTGAAAGTAATCAAAACTCATGTATTTTGGTGCATGTCATGCCTTTTAGGTCATGCGAAAAGGGAAAATCCATGTACTTTAACATCGTGAGGTAAATATACCTTGGAAAAAGGTGCTTGGAAATAGTTAGTGTGGGACTTACACATGAGAATATCTTACTGGTTAACCTCATAGGGGATATAGCCTGATGGAAATGAACTGATATCATATTAATTATGAACTTTAAAATATGATCCCCATTGAGAATATAGATCTATGAAGATTACTTAATGTTACAAGGAATGTGGCCTCGTAAAGATGATCCCCGCTAGGTATATATCCTAATGAGGATGTGTTGGTGTCACCAAGAATATGGACTCATAAATATGATCCCTCATCAAGGATAAGTCCCAATAAGGATGTGTTGGTGTCAGAAGTAATTTTTCCTCAAGAAGATAATCCCTACTGAGGATATGTCTAAATGATGATGTGTTCTTGGGACCTGGAAGTAATATGACCCTCTTGGTTGGTCATGGTGCTATAGAGAATATGGTCTAAAATAAAATAGTCTATATGGGATATTACCTTGATAGAAAATATGTCCAGACCTGTAGGAATATTCCCATGAGAGGTAATGACATAACTGATATCATAATGGGTATGTCTGGAGGAGACTGAGGATGAATGATGTTGGGTTAGATCCTCAATAATGTGTCCTACATATATCATCAATTCAAGAACCAAATCCCACATAGTTAAAAGTTACATTTGAAGTAAAATAAGATATGTTACAAGGTTAACATATAAAATGGTTACCCATGTGAGGGATATTTATTCTACTAACTGTATGATCATAAAAAGTTTCCAAGCCTATGTGATTTATTTTCGGTGTGAGAAACAAGTGGCAGTATAAGATCAGACACATTAAATATGGGTTTGGGGATGTCACACTGAGTCTGAACTAAAGGAATATAATAATAAGACCCATGAAGGATATGGATCCTTGAGGAAAGGTGTAATATTAAACAATAAATATTGAAAATTTGGATGCTATATTGGGTATCATGGTCTTTACAAGTAATATACCTGCATACAAGGACTGATCATAAATATATTAATTGGATATGGGGGCTCGATTCATATGAATATGTCCTATATATCCTATTTATATTAGAAATAAAATTCCTCATATTCCATATGATATAGTTTGAGGTTATTATACAGAACCGCACCATGAATTTAAAGTCATGATGTAATGATGTATATGGGGTCGTTAGTGTATTGGATATGGGGGATCAATCCTTGGAGAGGCATCCTACATATCCTGGTGAGGTCAATATTCAAAGTCAATATAGTTAGGATGGTATGGTAATTTTTTTCATATAAGGCGAAACTATAGAGTTTTGGGAAGTTATTATGCATATAAGGATTCCTTGAGCTACTTCATTAGGATTATATCCCTTCGATGGAAAGTAAGAAGATGTAGTTCAGATGTACATATGAAAGGAGTCCCATATTCAAGTAATTTTCATCATTTTTTGGAATAATCATAATTGATATCTAAGCCTATGTGATTCATCATCAGTTTGAGAAACAAGATATAACATAATATTTGACATGTTTCATGGGATAATATGATTGAATTTTTATAGGGCTTACAGACAGTGTATTCCCTAAGAGAAGTATGATTGTAAGCCTCGTAGAGGTTATAACTGTACATGAGAATAATTATGAGCCTCCATAGGAGGTTTTAGGATATTGAGGATACATATATGGGGTTGTTATAGTATGGGATTAAGGCCTTATAAAGGAATCATATATATCCTAATTATGATAGGAATCAGAGTCCCCATGGATCATACTTCCCCTTTGACCACTGATGGTAAAGAGGGGTTCCAGAATAAAATCCTAAGGTTTATGGTCCCATGAGTTTTGGATCATTGGATAATGTTAAGGGATCTGAAATTATGGTAAAATAAGTACTTAGGAGAGTTTCATTTTCACCCCTATGGGCTAGGAAGTTTCATTAATTCTATGGCTTAATGCATTCTATTTAAATAAGGTTAGGTCTTGTGCTCTATGTGAAAGTTGTGAAGTCACCCCAATGCACAAGTATATGAGGGACATGTGATCAATTAATTGATATGTGGATAAGATATTTCATAGACTAATCATCTGACCAAGAGTTGATCTCATGATTATATGTCCATCTCACAATTTCATGATGAATAAGTCATCATGTGAACTTGTAACAATGACTCGTTATATGATTAGCTTATGCATGAAGATCACTTGTTCTTCTTTAATTTTCTCCCTTGTTACTCCCTAAGTTTTATTAATTAGAATACCTTGAGATCTCATGATTCATCTACACTGGAAAGTTCTTTATCATTCTTCTCTCCTGCATCTCTCAATCTCTACTTCATGTGTGTGTGTGTGTGTTTGGTTCCATTGATAGGTGGGTTTCTTGGAACCCCTATATCTACACTAATTCATGAGGTGTACAAGCCACATACCTTGTTTTATGTCATTGGAGGGACTATCCATATAATTTGGTAGTATCTCATGCATTATGAGAGAATGAGTACGTGCAACATTGGTGATGTCTCCTAGTATATCACATCAAGAATGAAGACTATGTGAATGGTCAATTATGGATAGCCTGAAATTATAGTTATTTACGTAATCTTATTTTCATGGGGTTTTTCCTAACTCTAGGGGTTGTGTCACATAAAGAATAAAGACCATGCAAAGGCATCATCATGGAAAACCTTTCTTGGTTAAGTATGATATTTGGTTCATCATCAAGTCGATCACATGAATCCATGGGAATCGTGTAAGAAAAAGTGAAAGTATGAAGGCATCCACCTTTTGGTCTCCTGGGTGAATCTTGGTCTTCTAGGTGACCTTTAATATTCCATGAATTTTTTTTGTAAATAAAAGAGAAAGTGGAAGGCTATTTCACTCAATCCATGTTTCTAGGGCTCTTAGAATTTTTTCTACCACATGATAAATTTGAAAGAACCAACTGCATGATTACTCCATCTGATCATATTGCATTATCCTATCATATAAACAAAATTGACATAATCTAGACTGTTCAGAAAAAGCGCTTAAGTCCTAAAGGTGTTGGATTTCATGAATCGCCTTCCTAAAATGAAGTAAGGTGATTTCATGTCTCTTATGAAATTATTCCATTAATTAGCCTATGTGGGTCACCTAACCCTTGAGTAGTTATATGATTAAATGATCCCTTTTTGGTCACATGATCATGTAACCCCATAAAAAATATATGATCACATGACTTAAGTTAAATCACACAATCATGTGACCTTTTTAAATTTTTATTTCCCTTCATATGTGATTTTCCTACTTTGACCTTAATGGATTTAAGCTCACAAAATTCATTAATTGTACCCAGTAGGAGAGATATTATTTATAGTAATCATAATGTTGATCCTTGGTACCAGGTTTTGTCTGATAATGAGATTTTAAAAGGTATTATTCCAATTGACCTTTCAAACTATCCTCTATCACACATGATTCATTTATAAAACTTTGGTCATCTAAATGAAAACACAATTACTTCACCAATACATAATCTTATATCTTTCTGGGTCTCATCTTCTAATATTTGTATTCAGGTGATCATATCTAAGAATGGACAATTGGTCCTGGTGTTGTTCTAAGGGTTATCCCATACATTAAAAAAATTCCACTCTAATCATATATGGTTGTGATCTTACTCATTAGCTTAATTACTAGAGTTACACATATATACTTGTTTCTTCATAAGATAATATAAATTATAGCTATATTTCAAAGTGGATCTGCACCCTGGTGGTAATTTCTATGTAAAATGGGTGTGACCATTCTGGATTAACGATAGCTGGGTAGAATTTTCTAGTCAACATCATTCCATAAATATCAATAAGTCATTGGATCCCACTTTTCACCATTTACAATATATTGTAGCTTCATTGAGAATAGATCATTCATTGGTTTCTTGGCACAAACTCCTTGAACCTTCCTAATGTAAAGGTAGGTATTAGCCTATAATACATCCACCAACTTAGGGTAATACCTCATATTTATGAGAATTATAATGATTTCCACCCTACTAAGAACATTTGGGATGACCCTGAACAAACTCCCTCATTGTCTTGTGATATTGGGTTAAATTGAATAATGAGATGGGTATATTCTTAATCATTTAATTTAATGTTAGCATAAAATTTTCCTTGGCTAAAGTGGGTCTCTCCCACCTACATCGTGACCTCATCATTGTCCCTCCTAATTGGTTCATGATAGTGAGGGATATTATCTTTCCTTGGTAGATGCCATGGAGTACACCTCATGGGAATACAAGGTGAAGTCTGGTGTGCCCCCAATTCACTAATTTCTTGGATTATTGGCCATTTTTCTTAATTGATGGATCTTCCTGGTTGGGTATGCACATTTGGGTACCCATTTTGAAACACTAGTAATGGAAGCCTAATTAGTAGAAGGGATACCACATAACCTATTTTGTACCAAACCTTTCTTATCTCTATCAACACCTTTTCTATATCATATTCTGATGCTGCATTTGACATGATGACTATACTGAGTTAGACGTCGGGGTATGATGGCTTAGTGTTTCATGATGTTGGGTCACTATATTCTTTGTGATATGAACCATGAGGCAACAGGCGTAATGATATTGTATGTGACCTGACCTGAGAGATGACAACTGAGAATGATGGCCTATCATGTTCTGAACTAGAATCCTAGGGTCTGTATAGTTATTAAACAACATCAAGTATGGCTCCTACACTTGTTATGTTTCCATGAACGCTTAGTTGTTTTCTAGAGAGGATCCAAAGAAGGTACAGTTAGGGTTCGTGGCAGTTTAGTTAGTGAACAAATGCTTAGTATCATTGTTTTATTTTGTGGTATTTTATTTATTATCATTTTATATACTCTTATGCATGTGAACTTATATCAAGAATGCATTAGTGGTTCCATACTAGGTTTATTACTCACATACTATATGGTAATTTTGATGCATGTTCAGACTTCATGTATAAGGATCCAGGTAAGGGAAGGGGGTCCACGGTGGAAGGTTGATTCGAGGAGTATGGAACATGAGGAGAGACTAATATAGACTTTGAGGGATTCTGCAGAGTTTTTATTTATCTTCCATACTTGTACTTATACTTTGGTTTGGCTTTCCATGCTGGGAGCCCATTTATTATATGTATGAATTTTGTTCCATGTGCAGTTACATTATGATTATTTATTTTTCCACATGTTACTATGATTATTTTATTATATTAGTATTCTTGGTGCAAGGAATATATTTTGAATAATAATTTGTTATGATTTCTTGATTACAATCTATAAGAATTATTTTAGCATATTCATCTCATTGTGGAATTAAAATTTTCCAAATTGATGTAAAAAGTGAATTTTTATGTGGATATATTTCTGAAAATGTTTTTATAAAATAGCCATGATTTTTTGAGAATGAATCTAAACCTACCCATGTTTTGAAATTTTCAAAATAATTGTATGGTTTAATACAAGATCCTAAAGCTTGGTATGAAATATTATCATTGATTCTTTTGAATGGTGGTTTTGAAAATGGAAAACTTAATCCAACTTGGTTTACTAAAAGAGATTTTAAAGATAGTTTAATTTCTCAAATATATTTTGATGATATTATATTTAGATCTTCAAGTGATATACTTTGTAATGATTTCTCAAATTTAAAGTCTTCAGAGTTTTACATGAGTCATATGGGGGAACTTAAATTATTTTTAATATTGAAAATAGTTCAAAGGATTGATGGTATATTTTTTAATCAAATAAAATATTCTAAAGAATTATTTAAAAGGTTTTGTATTTATGGTTGTAAAATCTCAAATATTTCAATGATTACTTATTGTAAGCTAGATTTTTATGAATATTGAAAACCTATTTATAATATTATATTTAGAGATATGATTGGTAGTTTTATTTATTTAACTGTATCTTGACCATATTTTATGTTTTTAGTGTGTGTTTTTTCTATATTTCAATATAATAATTAATAAAGTCATTTAAATGTAGTTAAAATAATAATTAAGTGTGGTAAAGGTCCTTTGAATCTTGGATTGTTTTATCCTACACATACTTCCTTTGAACTAACCAAATTTTTAAATTCTGATTTTGGGGGTTGAAAAATAGATAGAAAAATTAAAATATGTGTGTGTAACTTTATTGTTGAATGTTTATTTTCATTCAGTTCTAATAAAAAAATTAATATCTTTATCAACTAATGAGAGTGATTATGTTACCGGTACATCTTTTTTTCACAGTATTTATGGATTAAAAAAACTCTTTATAATTTTGGTTTTATTTTTGAAAATATCCGGATTTATTGTAATACTAATTTTTCAATTTATATCTCAAAAAATAATTTTCATCATTCTGGGACTAAACACTTTGATGGAAGATAACACTTTCTTAGAGATCATGTTCAAAAAGTGAATATAAATCTAGAACCAGTTTCTACAGAGGATTAGTCATATGAAATTTTTACTAAACCCTTATATTTATCTAAGTCTGATAAAATCAAATTAGAACATGGTATGATGGAAATTTTGAATTAGTTTAGGGGGAGTTAAATTTTATTTCTAAACTAAATATTTAATTCTATTTACTACCTTGCTATTGTGAATGTTGAACCATTATATTGTTCACTGGCATGTGAATTATCAGTTAGTTACTACTAAATTCATTGAAACTAATTATATATAATTCCTTGAATATATTTAAATGTTTTCATGGATCCATAAGGATTTTATAATGTTTAAAAAAGGATCTTGGGCTACTGTATATGAGTATGAATGCATGAATTTAGGGGCGCTTAAATTTTTTAATTTAATTTTTGGAAGGGTTGGTTTCTTTCCAAAAAATCATTAGAGGGGGGCCATGTTTTCACTTAAATTATTAGTCAATAAATGGGGGATAAATTTGTTTAATATTTTTTATCAATTTAAAAAAGGGGAGAAATTTTGGGATTTATATTTCTTTTGTAATTACTAAAAAGGGGGAGAATGTTTAAGTAGATCCTTGATCCACTTTTTTGTTACATTTTTATAATTATGGATATTTATTTATTTCATAATTATAATTTCTCATAGAATTTTTGTAACATTCCTCGATCCAAAACTCTATCACATTGAAAAATCAGGTTGGTTACTAGAACTTATACATGCCTCCCCATACAACAGAGGCTACCAACTAGTAGTGAGGGTGTAAAGGATGTAGTGGGGAGACTATAACCCTGGTACCAAGTCACGATATAGTTGAAATAAACAATAATAACAAATATCAGAGTAAAGGAAATAGTGGAAACTGTACAACAATAAAGCTGGGAAATAAAATGAGGAGCCAATAAACTGAATGATAATAAACCATGTAATGTCAAGATGAAATATAACTAAATTACATGCTATAAGTAATACAGATAAAATAATCATCTTACACAAATAAACTCAAAATTACTCAGTCCCAAACCCTATGTCGGTCCCATATCCAAACTTTATCCCATCAAGCAATAAAAAATCAGCAATAAGGTCTGTTACCCTTGTCCAAACTTTCATCCATGTAATCTGCTCAGGTACCAAACAATAGCCTGAATATGGTGTAAGTAAAACTTAGTAGGTTGACACCACCATGTCTATACAAAACCAATATGATAATAAGTGCATGAAATAAAGAGATAATAGGTGTATTAATTAATCAACTTAATATAATACAACAATCAACCTGCTTCAGCACCATGTCATAATATATCTGAGAATGTAGCACAACCATGCCAACCATAACAAAAAACCGTCGAATAATAACATAACTAGTAAAAGGCCTTTGCATAATCATTTTATAATTCGATCCAATCCCTCTATATAAACATTTTAGAATCCCTAGAATATCCCTCTGTATAATCATTTTATCATGAAACTTGGCGAATCCCACTATATAAGCATTACAACATGAAACTAGGTCAGGCCTTATATATATGATTTACAACATGAAACTAGTCCAGGACAAATATATAAGAATCGGCACAATAAAATGGCCTAATACCACTATATAATCATTACAGCATGAAACACCACACAATTCATAACAATAAGGATATCATAATATCATATCATAAGCCTCAATGGTTAATTCTGCAAATTACCATTTGTCTATCAATTGCACATTCATTTTTATATCAAATTATTGCTAGTAATTTCTATATACAATAATCCATTACCAAAGTTATTCTATATCAATAAATCACATAAGTTCTCATATCATGCTATACTCACTTAAATCCATTAACCAATTCATTATTATTCAAGAGTTCTCTCACCCAACGGGTAGCCACAAGCTTGGTCACAACACCATTGAATCCAAATAAAACCATAGAATAATAAAATTCATGATTTAACATCATTCATCATTCAATTAATTAATGTGAATGTCTTATTTGTGAAATCACAATATATCACATACATTACAATTAAAAATACCATAGGATTAGGTTTTAGACCACTTACCTTTACCCGATGATCAATGGAAAACTTCCAACATGTAACTCCAATAATAACAAAGGCTGAGAAGATCACAAGAAATAACCTAGATTAAACAAGATCAAGATAAATGCCCAAAAAAACCATGGTCAAGATATTCCACATCCACAACTAGAGAAAATGGAATAGATATTAGAAACCTAGGAAAAACAACTCATCGGAGATTGATTACTTGAATGGGACATCCGGAAGGGAATAGAAGACTCCAGAATCTCCTTGAAGTCATCTAAGGATTGGGAGAGGAAGGTTTTATATGGATGGAGGAATAAAATATATGCATCATAGATTTAAAACCACCCATCCTGTTAAATATAGGGTGTGTAAATGTATTACCCTGGGTGTAATTCTCGATTTATGAGGTACTTTAAAATTCACATTGCCTTGGGAAAATTTAACCTTGATTGAACATTTCACATCATGTAATAGATTAATAACATGTATTTATTTCACATCATGAATCTGGTTAATGGATTATTCTTAAAGACAATTACACATCATATAATCAATTTATATGACATGTAAATGTCTTGTAGACATCTTTAATCCCAGCTTTTATAAAAGAGCACAGACTACCTCTGAAGCCTTCCAAACTCACAGGGAACCCTCGTAATACCCTTTGAGATATGTAAAAAACATCATATTATGAGTCATACATATCATTTTGAAAGATAAATGAGTTATTGTTATCATAATAATTTATCAATAATTTTTATATATGATTTAGTTGCTTAAAATTCTTAAGAAACTCCAACGTAATGATTATTTAGATAATAATTAACTAAAATAAATGATACTATAAATATTAAAAGTGAAGTTTATTGATTGAATTATTGTATTTAATTATTTTTTTAGATTAATATATCATGTTACATGGCTTTATAATTAATATATTTTAATTCAAATATTGTTTTGATGTTTTCAAATTTAAATTAAACAAATAATGTCAAAATTGCCATTATTTTCATTTTACAATAAATGATATTTTATTAAATGATTTTAAATTAATAAAAATATTATATTCTACAAAGTGATTTTTTAAGTGTTAATAAATATTAAATATGGTCTATTAATGGACAAATTGATCTTTCATAATAAATATATTGAACCATATATTGTAAAAACATTGTCAACATGGTCCGGGTTTAAGGAGTGTTTTAGAGTGTCACATGCGCTTGTTTTAAAATTAATTTCCAAAACACATGGGATTTTTATATTATAAATTAGATGTAATATTAATAATTTAGTGTCTCTATATTTCCTAATAAATCTCAATTTAATTTAGTCTTAATGGTTAAATTACTTAGGTTAAAATACTAGATGTTTTAATAAAAACTGAAATGATAAAATTGGGGAATCTTAGATGTTAAAGAACCAAATTATTAAAATGAATATATTTTTGTGTGGTTGAGGTTTTAATTGAGAATTATTTATATTTAATCCATTATTTTTTTCATTTTTTAGGCACTTTATTTAAGGTATATCTCTCATTAATAAATACCTTTTGGTATTTACAAGAGTGTCACTCCTTGTCCAATATAAAAAGGCAAGCACTCTACCCCTTCCTCACACCTCTAAATCCAATTTGGCTCATAAAAAAATCTGAAAAAATAATCTCCCAACATCCCTAAACTTGTAATATAAGACTCCCCTTGGGCAGGAATCAATCCAAGGAGTTCTTTTGGAATAAACCAAAAGGAGTTACCTGATTAAGAGGTAACAAACTTCCTCAAGATTTTTAGTTTTGTTTCCATTATCCATTCACTATACTCTTTTTATTCCATTATTATATAAAAACACTAGTATCCTCAATACAATAGGATATTTTTATTTAATGGGTTTGACCTACACTTACACAAACCCCCATCTAATGGGTAAAAAACATACTATTTATGAACTACCACCTCACAAAATGATGATTGTTCGCTCTTCCTTTACTGCCTGTCATGATGGTCATTATAATAGAAACTAGATTTATATATGATATGTATTGTATTTATAATATCTTTATTTTTATTTAATTCTTTTATAACACATAACTCTATACATTCCATTTTGTATAAATATGATAACATCGCCTGTGGAAGTGTCGACTACCGCTCCCTCGATGCGATGTGATTCATTCATGTTATATATGGAACTTATAAAGGATGGTTTTAATAAATATATGTAAAATATATGACATAGATATGATAATTTAATTATAATATACATATGTATAAATTATTTTTCAGTCTTTTAATTTGATAATGAAATGAAAGTAGTGTCCATGCGTATGTATGGCCTACTGTCTCCATGAATGGTACATTTCATTTCTTATCTCTAAACTTTATAGATTATTATAGATACATATATACTAAATATATATGATAATTAAGTCATGTTTTAAATTATATAGATTATTAAATATTTATATAATTAATAGGAACAATAATTTACAAGTCAAAAACATACTTGACAAAACTAGGCAATTAACACCTGAAATAATGAAAATGATGAAATATTGTTAACAAACGGGTAATAAGATATTATAAGAAGATGATATATGATATTATAAATATTATTATGGTTATGGTATTAGTTATTAACATATTTTAAACCACTATAACTAAGTATAAATTCCACACAACAAAAATTAAGGTTAAGGTAAGGGAATTTCGTCTCAATTTATATTCCATTGAGACTTATTTATTATTATGAACCAAGCCACTTTTATTTGGTGTATATAATACTTTTTTAATGTTATATCATGAATAAACTTATTCTCATGATATTATAAGTTTCATTTAATGTTTTAAAATTCTGGAGATTATGATTCAAATGTTTCAAAGTGGTATAGGACACTTTGGAATATTTAAAGATTATTCTCCTCAAAAATATTCTTAATGATTATATTTTCAATCTCACTTCCTCTTGTGATTATTAAATTTCTATTGAAATAATAAATTTATTGTAATAATTTTTCATTGGAAATTTAATTTAATATCTATATTCTCATACAATAGATATTAGTATTTACTAAACCATATATCCTTTGTACATACAGCGTTCATTATGACAGTTATTTGATTAACTAGGGAATTATTAATAAAACTATGTTCTTTATTCAATACAGATATTTGATAATGAATATTATTTATTTTATTATTTGATATAAGGAATTATTTATACCGGTAATGACTAGTGGATCCCAGAATTTATATAGTCCCTTGATACATCGATAGGTTCTCATGAGACAAATAAGTTGGCCAAATTAGACAGGTTTCTATCTGTAGTTTTAAACCACCTTGCGAAAGGACTCGATGGTATAGGTTTTCATGTTCCTTAGACATGACATCTATTAAAAATCATTTCCCTCATTTAGTTTTAATTATTATTTACCTATGAGATTTTATGTTGACATATCTATGGATGTAATTCATTCTCAGTTTATTAATTTATGGCATGGGTTTCCATTTCTTAACTTTCCATATTAATTATACCTTATCTAGTTGTATAAATAGAATTTTTTTCTTAGTTATTTACCTTTATATATATATTTATTCATTATTAATTAAATTTTATTTACCCTTACTGAGAATTTGAGCTCACTATTATTATGTTTATTTACCTAGGTTATGAAGAAGAGAACTTTGAATAAGATTTCAAGGATGCAGTTTATTTTAGTTTATTATGTAGCATGTTTTATTTTGTTTTCCCAATGTATTATGGGTATCATGTATGTAATATTGGTTTCCAAAACTACTAAACTAATAAGTCCTTTAGGATTTTATTCCTTGTAATCATGCCAATGTAATAAAATAATGCACTGAATCTGGGCTTTTGGGGCCAGGTTGTTACAATAATCCTCTTATATCTTACAACATCTAAACTAAACATTGCATTTGTAATGAAAGTTTATGAAATATTTCAATTTGATCCTAAGGAATCATGCATGAAATCTTCCATAATAATTCTTATACACATCAAAGGTATACTTAATCATGAGTTTATCTATGGAAGAGAATATGAGAATGATCTATTTGATTATAATAATATTAATTGGTAATAAAATATTGATGATGGAAAGTCTACTCTAGGAATAAAATCCTTACAGGAAAGAAAATATTTGTGTTAGTATTGAAAAAACCAAATTCAGAGACACTTGACACTATACAGGTTGACTATCTGGATGTCACACATGCTTATAGGCAAATTCTTTAGATAAAGGAACAAATTTATGGTCTATAGGTGAAATTTAATTTTACATTGATAATTAGTTGTAATAACCAAAGTACATTAAATTTTTCTAAGAACCATATGAAATACTCAAGATCAAAACACATTGATATTAATTATCATTTTATCAAGGAAAGTTTATTTGTGGTATAGTGAGAATTGATTATATGTCTACCTAAGAAAAAATTTCAAATATTTTAATCGAGGAATTACAAAATTAAAAAATTTAATAATTGAGGATAATGATGAATCTTTATCTTCACTCACTCGATAATTAAAGTTTGGTGATAGTTCACCCCTTACCTTTATATATTGCTTTAAATATTTTTTACAAAGGGGGAGAAAATACTCAAATCATATTCAAATCTATATGATCAGAAAATGAAAGAAACATGGGGTTTAAATTAAATATCCAATGGGTTATAGAAAATAGGGGTGAGACTTTTCAATTGAGAAAAATTAATAAAATATTTGGAAGTATTAAATATTTGGTAAATTGAAAAAATATATAAGGGGGTATTGAAGAACCCATGAATTTATTATATTGTATTTTTCAAATACATCAATTGATAACTACATGAAAATATAGTTAAAGAACGATTTAAACATGATGTGAGTAAAAAATGTTATGTGGAGCTACTACATAGAATAAATTCTACATCTCATAGAACATTTTAGTTCTCTACCATGTATCTAAATGAAAACTAATATATAGAGTTTATGGAAGATAATTAAATAATAATATAAGGTTGGGGGTATATTTAGAGGCACAAAATACCAATTTAGCCCTATGAAAAAGGCATAGAATATATGTTTTGCATAATTTTCATAAAATAGAACATTAGTTATAATATCATCTTGAATTGAAAATATCATTCATTTTATGATGTTCATTATTTTACATTATGGTTTTCATGATGTGTGTTGATGATTTTTTGAATATCGTAAAACTTTATTTTAAACACTTAAGTTGAGTTGATCATGGTAAATAGGCACATAACATTTGTTACTTCACCACTTTAGATCCATATAATTAGATTGAGTGAGATACATATCTAGAGTTTGATATTTCTTGAAGTTATGCTATGGTGATGGAAATTTTATTAATTTGGTGCATGAAGTTATGATGCACATAACATGCACTTTCCAACATAAACAATCTCACTACATAGAACATTTGTAAAATTTGATGGCTTTCTAAGTGTGGCTTGTTGGGTTATAAAAGATCCTTTATAGGTATTTAATGTTGATCTAGGGAAGTTTTTTGAACTTCACTTTTAAATTCTTCAAGTGAGGATGAGATAGAGGTATATAAATATACACAGAACATATCTTTCTCAAGCATGAAAAAAAATCTTTGTGGCTTGAATTTGGATGAGTTTCTATAGAAAAATTGATGATACATGTTATATGATGTAATCCTGATGTTTCTTGATTAAATTATTTGGAGTTAAATGTTATAGATCACTTTTATAAGCACTAAACATTAGTTTCAACTACATTGAATATACAATACAGAAACACAAAAAAATTATTTTATGAACTGAATTTGAGTGAAAATTTGAATAATTCTTCTTTACATGTCAATTATGAAGTTTTCTTGATGTTTTTTAATACCTAAATAGTTTTATAAGTTATTAATGAATTTATAAATAACTTTAGAATTTGTTAAATAAGGTGCACATGAAATTTATCCTAGAACATTATTATGCACACAAAAATTGAATTTTTTAGATAAATTGTAGAGGTATGAGCTTAAAAATGATTTAAAATTTATTTAAAATTTATTCTAATAAATTCCAATAGTTAGTGAAAATTTTCATGAAAATTGAGTTTTTTTAATTAAAATTATTAAATAAAAAATATTTAAACTTCATTGCATAGAAAATTTGAGTTTGACTGATTAATTATTGAAGGAATGAGTAGGGATATAATTAGATAATGATATAGAACATTTCTTGGTATTATTTAAGGATATTTCATAAGAAGTAGACAATTAAAAAATATTTTATTGTGTGAAAAACATATAAATAATTTTCATGAAACAATTAGTTATTTATCCATTCTATAATAAAAGATTTATTATTTTAGTGTTATTTAATCTAATTCATGGAGAAGATTTATATACATGATCAAGAGATATTACACAAATTGGGTGTCGAATTTGGATCAAAAAAAGTGCGGCTCTATAATTTGGAAAATGCAATCACATAACTTCACGCACAAAACATATGACCATAGAATATTTATGTGGAATTTTTTTTATGAATTATTGACCAACATTAAAATATGATAATTAATATTTATTTAATTATTGTTCAAAATCTTTTGAAAACTGATTATAAAATTAATTATTGATTATTTGATTAAAATTTTGAATATATGTAAGATTAAATTTATTTTGGGATATGTGTGGGGATTTAAATGCCCAAGGATTATAGATTTATCTTTGGAGATTTTTTTAGAAATTTTATTATGAATGGATAAATTTTAATTGGTCAATATTTGTGGATTTAATTGATCAAATTGGTAAATTGTTTTTTAGAGAAAAATATGGGAAAAATATTTTAATAATTCAAGTTAAAGAAAACAACAATAGATCTTTTTTCAGAAAATAAAATTATGAATTATTTTTTATGAGTGTTTATCAATAATTAATGAAAATAAAAAGGAATAAGTTATTGAGGAACACATGAGAAATAGTGTGATCGTATATTTCTCAAAAATTGAAGGCTCAAGAGAAAAACATTGTTAAAGAATCATTGATCAAGTAAGATAATGATTCATTAAATTAAAACATATGATCATGTAATATTTTCATGGAATTATTTTTGTGAAGTATCAACTAACATTAAATAATGAGAATGAATATTTGTTGAGTTATTGGTATAAATATTTTTTAAATATATTATAAAATTAATTTATGATTATTTCATTCAAAATTTGAATATACAAAGGCTAGAATATTTTTTTAGAGATGTACTGGAATCTAAATGCCCAAGTATTATGGAGTTATTATAAGAAATTGGTTTTCACTTAGGTATATATCCTTTTAAATTTGTTCTAAATCATTATTTTTTTACCTAATATGGATTCTTAATGAGTTTATAAAGGTCATAGGGGTGTCTAAGGCTTCTACGGACCTCGGAACCCCATCCGGTGGAGAAAAACCCTGGGCTACACAATTAGTAAAAATTGTGTGACCCAACCCGCATGGTCTCTGCTAATCATATGGGGTTGGATATTGGGGTGAAGTAGGGCGCATGGTTTTTCCTAACCGTGTGTGAGGGGTCGCATGCCCATACGATAATTCTATAGTTTTTAGTGGAGGTGATTTGCACAGTTGGCCAAACCCAAGTTTTAGGGTGAAATGACCACTTTTCATTAATGATATGTTTTAACTCATCCTCTCCATCTCATTTCTATCCATCAGACAACAAGGGATCCCCTATTCCCCTTTTAGCTCCTTTGAAGCCTCTTTGATAGTTTTTTATCCTAGATCATCATCCAAACTCTGATTTGATCCCCATTTGTCACATTGGATGCACATTGGTAAGATCTTGATTCCTTTTTAGTCATTCTTCATTTATCTTTCTCTCAATGGAGTTATTGAGGTGCAGTCTCATATGCCCTATTTTTAGGGAGTTGATCGGTTCTTTAGATCTCTTCCAATCCAAACTAAACTAAAGGCTGATACTAGATTAGTAGAGTCGTACGATACTAAGGTAGGTGGTCTATAACTTATCCCTCAAGATTCATCATTTTATAAATTGTCGTGTGTGTACATAGATTTCATCAAGCATTTCTTATTTAATTCATGTGCATTTCTTATAGTCATTATAACCATATTATAAGACTCTTGTTAAATATGTTATCTAATTTCATAGGTTAAATCTTCAACCGGCCACCCAAAGTAGGGTGTTTCCCTTAATTATGCCTTTTGGGGTTTGTTAAGTGCGTATGCGCCACCGTTCGGGTGTGATTTGTCTTGAACTTGCTAATGGTAAGTCCTCCTTTAATTAAATGACTATTGAATTAGTTTTTAATTATCCCTTGAATATGTTAGTGTCACTTGAACCTTTAAGGTAAGTGTTCTACTTAAATAATGAATGTTGAAATTTTTAAATTGGAAAGTATACTACGTATATGATTTGGCCTAATTGAATGTAATTAAATGACTTGGTTTCATGTTCATACCATACCTTTCCATGATTGATGGAGGGCAGCAGAGTGAACCTAAATGATTGAATATGATATATACAAATTAATAAATGGTTTCATGTCCTTTAACCTTGTCACGCTAATGAAAGGTATGGAATAAACCCTTTGAATTATTAAATGAAATGAATATTACATGGTATTAATTAATTTAATGAATCAATTATAACGTTCCTAATTTTAAAGGGACCTTGACTTTATTATAGGAGTGGTCAAATTTGAGCTAGCCTTAGATTCTCAAGGGAATGCCTTGATCACTCGTGGATGCCATTCTGATTCAAGGATGTCAGTTTCGAAGGGTGAGACCCACCTAGGAACTCGATACTTGTATACTAGTGGATGTCTAGTATGACACTATTAGATCCATCCATTATCACTATAGAATTACTTAAATCTATCACGATGTCTATAGACATGAGGTACCATGGTTACATCCACCGGTCCTAGTCATTGCTTACCTGTTTTACCTTGGATGAGATCCTTGGACTTGGATAGAATTATTATTGTGGAATGACTTGGGAGATACCCCTTGTGTTACACTCTTACCCCTTAGATAGGTTACAGGTTACTACTGAGTTGGATTGACCCCTAAGGTCATGGATGTCTTGGATATTTCCTTGGATCCCTTTCATTGTTAATATCATTACAGAATTCCTTATTATATCTTGGATCCTTCATCATTATTATTATCATTTTAGGATGTCAGTATTGGTTATAACTCACGTTAATTGCATATATAAATTGAAACTTAAATAATTAATGAAATTATTATATTTTTAGACACCAGCTGAGGCTGAAGCGGGTACTTGGGTATTTATGTTACTGTACTGCATTACTTTTATATATGCATGCTTGTACACTATTTCAGTTTATATTACATGGACTGGATGTTATAGACATCATTGGCAGTGGCCTAATAAGAGTTATCTCACACCCTATCCATCCTACCATTGGTACCTGATAAGATTACATGTATGTAGGTGTTGAAAAGGGGAAGCGTCCCACCTTGGACACCTGATAATGCTTACTTGCATTATGATGGATCTCGGTAGCAGATGACCAGGCTAGGGCTTAGGATGATGAATATTTTTTAGTTTCTTTTTTCTACCTTTGTATAGCATGTATTTTATACTAATTTATATCAATGTTTTCCAATTTTATAAACACATGATATATATCATCAGTTTCTTGAATATTGTTACTAGTTGTTCAGTTATTCAATATTCGTGTTTGCTTCTGTTTTTCCATCTGTTAACTTATATTACTTATACTATTTACTTGTTATTTCATCTATCTATTATGCTACACTCTAATAATAAGGTAATAGGCTTGCCTTGGAAACACCCTAGGACCTTGTTTCAATTCAATAGCCTCTGGTGTTAGGGGAGATGTGCTTGAAGCCATATGGCCAACTGAGCTCGGGGGAACCTTTGAGTGACACCCAAGTTCTGGACATCAAAACGTGTTATCAAAGTAGGTTCCTTTCTTTCTTTACTATTTAGAGACAATATACTGAGGATTATGAATGTTTGTAACTTGGTTATAATTCGTGATTGGGCATATCTTACCCATGTGCGAGCTAATGTCGAGTTTCCTAGAATTATAATTGTTGTTCTGCTTTTTCCTATTAATGTTGATATCATTTCACCATTGGGTGATGCACATGTTGTGTAGAAGTCTGGGATGAAGTCTAAAAATGTTTGGATAAATTAGTAATGTCCCCATACATATGGGTAAACATATATTAGGGTAAATTATTCATGTGTAATTCTATATTTCTCATTCAGAAAAATTGGGAAATACCTCGTATATAAGGGTACACAACTCCCATGTAATTCTAAAAACCCTACACGTAAGTGTTTATTTGATATTATAGATGATATGTAAATTTATCCACAATGATACATAAGGGATACCATAATTGAGTTAAAAATGGTAAATTATTTGATATATAATGGTAACCATAATTTTATTTATGATATTTTAGGGTTGCTCTGATATATAAGAGTGAGAAAAGGTAAAGTATGTGATCTGTAAGGGAAATAAAAATTTTAGTCTTATACGTAAGGGTTTACCTAAATATTTTTAAGTGCTTATATGATGATACATAAGGGTTGATATGAAGATATGATGATATGTAAGGTTTTATATAATAATATATATGGATTGTTTAATACATTTCCAAAAAATGAGTGTGATATTCTTGAGGGGGAATCACGTCATTATCCAAGGGTCACACCATGATGTTTCTATTATCTAGTAATTTTCAATTTATAATTTATATAATAAATTAAATATTTAAATATTGTTTTCCATTCTCATTAATAGTATAGTGGTTACACCCTAAATCTCCTCTATATCTTGTTCTTTCTTCTTCTTGGGATATTTTCATTGATTGTTCTCTGTTATTCATGTTGATTGTTATAGAGATTAGATGTAAGTAAAGACATCTAAACTTGGTTGTTTATTGTTGGTTTTTATTTCTATTTCTTCATTTTCTATTGATTTTTCCCCAAATTAATGATTTTTCTAGATTACCTGAATTATTCATATAAAAGCTGGATCGATCATAGTTTCTTATCGGGTAGACTCCTGCTATATTTTGGTAGGTGGTTCCTAGCTATTTATTCTATAAATTTGTATCTGTAATGTGATAAATATTAAATGATTGGTTCATGTGAGTGACCTAGAATGAATCCAATTATTTTTTCCATTGTTTGTAATAGACTCCAAGGGGTGGTGTTAAGTAGAAAAGGTTTATTTTTTCCATATAGGGATTGTGTTTCTTTGTTATGTGGTTTGAAATCTTGATTATTGTTATGCATGTGTTACAAATAATGTTTATTATGATGCGTCGATTGATGTGTTTCCAGGGGAAATCTAATTACTCTTTTATAAATGGAGTGACTTCTTAAAGATACATTACATCAATGTTTTATTATGTTGTGATTTTTTTGTTCCTTCATATTTCTTATTATATATTTTTCTACATCTATTGTTATCATAGATTTTAAATTTTATAGAATAATATCCCCATTATCAACCCTTATACCCTCACTAATGATTTATAACATTGGGAATATGGGGAGGCATTCCAAAGTCCACGTGACACTCATATCTAGTTACAATAGAGTGAGAAAGGTTGGGATGTTACAAAGTTTTTATAAGAGAAGGTTGTGATAAAGAGATACCAATTGGGACATGTTTTTTTTATTTAGAATTTAGTATATAGAGGTATATGGAAGTGTTAGAACATAATATGGATGTCATTTTTTCCTAATTATCAAATTATTGACTGAAGTCAAAGATATTAGGGAATCTGGGATTATTTTTTTAGTTTATGAGGTTATGGTTGATTTATTGTATTTGTATATATGGGAATTTAATGTAATTGGACTGTATTTTGAACTATTATACCCAATAGGAAATAAGTGGTACTCATAAATCATTTTATTCATGCAGGTCTCACATGAACTGTGTGTTTGTTGTTGTTATTACCATTTTTTTAATAGATATGGTTTTGACTAGTTAATGCATCAATAATAACCTATATATTTTTTCCCATATAACTTCTTAGTAAAATTATGCTCAATTAGACCTATTATGTGATTCTATTAGTAATTGGATATATAGTTCTTATGTGTGTATCATGTGTGTGATGCCCCAATATTAAATTATATAATTTTTCTCATTAATTAAACACTATATTGATAGTCTATTCCATACGAAACAAAAAACTAAAAAAATCTAAGAAATATTATATAATAAACTATAATAAGTATAAAACGTAGGGTAGACAAAAATATTGGATTCAATTATAAATGCATAAAAAATAGGACCAAGAATACTCAACGTGTTAAAAGGAAATTTTCCACAATTTTTTTTCTTTATATATAGTATTTTCATTTAAATTATATGTTGTAGTTGGGACTTGACTTAGTGGTAAGAACCCCTTAATTCTACATGAAAATGGGGGTTCAAAACCCATTGGGTGCTGGTACTATAGCAGCGGCGGGACTGTGTAGCACTGTAGCAGCGCGGGTACTGTAGCAGTACTCACTACAAGAAAACAGGCGTTTCACGGCGGTTTTTTCGCGGCGGTTTTAAAAACTGCCGTGAAATGTGTAAAAAAAAAATAATTTTTTTTTAATTTTTTTTAAATTTTTTCGAGGATTAGCGGTGGTTTTTTAAAAAACCGCCGCAAAATAGCGGGGGTTTGGGTAAAACCGCCTCGAAATGAAATGAAAAAAATAAAAAAACATGAGAAACTGCAAAATCCCTAAAATGACCATAACTTTTGATCCGGGCGTCCGTTGGAGCGCCAGGACCAGTCAAATCAAAGATCATAAAGAGATCTAGAAGCATGTATAATCAAAACCATGAGACAGTCTAAGGTGCGGAAGATATGAGAGTTGTAAGAAAGTTGAAAAAAGTTATCCAACTTCAAACGGCCATAACTTTCGCTTCGGGTGTCCGTTTGGGCTCTACCACATCTCAAATCGAAGCCAGCGAAGAGAGCTACGCACCAGATCAACATAAGTAAGCTTCGGTCATGTTTTTTGACCCCAAAACCCCTCTAAAGGCCTCTGAAACCCCGTTTCTGTCACCGGTGTCCCGTCGAACTTGTCTTCAAACGGACCTAACTTTCGATCAGCGTGTTAGTTCGGACGCCTCCACCTGCCAGATCATAGGTTGTTCTGTAAGATTTGGTTTGACTGGTCGTGGCGCCCACATGGACTCCTGGATCATAAGTTATGGCCTTTTTAGTGGGTATCAGGTTTGTTATGTTTTTCGATGCCTCGTTTCTAGCACCCGTTCCCCGTCAGCTTTTTTTTAAACAGTCGTAACTTCCGATCCGTCGGTCCATTCAGTCTCTTTCACCTATCAGCTCAAAGATCATTTTAGGATCTTTGATTTGACTGGTCGCAGATCTGGAACGGACTCTCGGATCATAATTTATCTTCGTTAATGTGAGTCCAATGTTTTTGTCACTTTTTGACCGTTTTGACGGGTTTTAATGGTTACTCCATTTATTACTGTTTATTTCGGTTTCCATGACTTGTTATCTTTATCAATGGTTTTTTGTGGGTTATTATGATGATTGTGTTGAATTCTTAAGGGGTTTTCCAGAGTTGTCATGAGTTTTCATGCTTTCTCATTCTTTCTAATGCCTCATTCTTCATGCTTCTCCATCCGTTTTCATGCGTTTTTATGATTTTTCATTCCTTATCACGTCTTTTCATACTTTTTCATGTGTTTCATTTATTATTTATTATTTATTATTTATTATTTATTATTTATAATATACTTTAATTTATTTATTATCTATTATTTGTTACTGGTTATTTATTATTTATATTCATTTATTATTTATTATTTATATTTATTTATTATTTATTATTTATTATTTATTATTAATAATAATAAAATATTATTATTATTAATAATATTTATTTCTGGTTATTTATTATTTATTATTTATTATTTATATTTATTTATTACTTATTACTTATTACTTATTATTTATTATTTATTATTTATTATTTATTATTTATTATTTATTATTTATTATTTATTATTTATATTTATTATTTGTTTATTATTATTTATTATTATTTTATTATTATTTATTGTTTATTATTTATTATTATTTATTATTTATTATTATTTATTATTTATTATTATTTATTTATTATTTTTTATTTATTATTTGTTATTTATTATTTAATATTTATTATTAAATATTTTTATTCTTTATTCTTTATTCTTTATTATTATTTATTATTTATTATTTATTATTATTTATTTATTATTTATTATTTATTATTTATTATTTATTATTTATTATTTATTATTATTACTTATTATTTATTATTTATTATTTATTATTTATTATTTTTTTATTATTATTTATTATTTGTTATTTATTATTTCTTATTTCTTATTTCTTATTTATTATTTATTATTTATTATTTATTATTTATTATTTATTATTTATTAATAATAATATTTTATTTATTATGTGTTATTTATTATTTAATATTTATTATTAAATATGTTTTTATTTCGTATTTATCATTTATTATTATTTATTATTATTTATTATTTATTATTTATTATTTATTATTTATTATTTATTATTTATTATTTATTATTTATTATTATTTATTATTATTATTTATTCTTTATTATTATTTATTATTTATTATTTATTATATATTATTTATTATTTATTATTTATTATTTATTATTTATTATTTATTATTTATTATTTATTATTTATTATTGTTTATTGTTTATTATTTATTATTTATTATTATTTATCATTTATTATTTATTATTTATTATTTATTATTTATTATTTATTATTTATTATTTATTATTTATTATTTATTATTTATTATTTATTATTTGTTTATTATTATTTGTTCTTTATTATTATTTATTATTGTTTATTTATTATTCTTTATTATTATTTATTTATTATTCTTTATTATATCTATTAGTTATGTATTATTTGTTTTCTCAATTAATATATATAAGTATATTAAATTCTGTTTATTAACCACATGGCGAGCTTGCTGGAGTGGTAAAGTCTTTGGAAAATATGCAAGAGGTTAGGGGTTCAAATCTCACCAAACGCAGTATTTCTTTATATTGCATGGGTATGTGCATTTGCATGTGCATGGTATGTGCATGCATGGATAAATAAAGTAAATAAATAAAATAAATAAAATAGCGCATGCATGGATAAATAAAGTAAATAAAGTAATATGAAATAAATAAATAAAATAAATACGAAATAAAATAAATAAATAAAATAAATACGAAATAAAAAAATAAAATAAATACGAAATAAAATAAATAAATAAAATAAAATAAATAAATAAATAAATACGAAAAAAAATAAATAAAATAAATATGAAAAATAAATAAATAAAATAAATACGAAATAAATAAATAAATAAATAAATAAATAAATAATTAAAATAATTAAAAAACAATAAAAATAAAAAATAAAAAACCGCCGCTAAATCATTTAGAGGCGGTTTAAACCGCCGTTAAAAAACCACCGCGAAACGTTCTGCGACGGTTTTGAAAACCACTGTGAATAGTTTCCTGACGCACGATTTCGCGGCGGTTTTTCAAAACCGTCGCCAGCGGCGGTTTAAACCACCGCAAAACGTAAAATCAAACCACCGCTAAATGCCTTTTTTGCCGTAGTGACTATTCATAGTGGGATTTCGGCTAAAAAATGGGCCTACGGGCCATGTAATGGGCTAAATGCTCACTGGGCCTTCGGGCTATGTAATGGGTCTCTCTCTACCCAGTTAAAAGAGGTCTTTGCTTTGCTTTAATAATAAATGATCCTTCGGCCCCAACCTTTAAAAAAAAATTAAATTATATGTTCATAAATTTTATAATTTTATTTTTTTATAATGAACGTTATTATTGAATTTACAATGAAAAAAATTTCTTAGGGTGTCTTATATATTTTTCTAAAATAATTGATATTTAGGTGAATACTGAAAAAAACTGATTTCGCTAAAACTATTAATTTTATGACATTTTCATAATATAAGAATGCCTAAAAAGTTTTTAAAAACTTATATATACATATATTAAAATAAATCATTTAAAAATAAATTTTTAATTTATTAAACCCGTGTGCAAGGTTTTTGAAACCTAAGTAATATCTTACTCTAAAAATTATTTATATTCACTTATATTAAAAATTAGTATTAATCACTTGTAGAAATTAATTCTATAAAAATCAATTTTATATTTTAGTTATGCATGTTCATATTATGTAATAAGGTTAATTTCATTTTTGGGCATAGAAGTATGATTATTAAGATTGAATTTAATAACCATGATAATTGTAAAACTATTATTTTCAATGGATTTTTTTAATTTTGTATAATTATTATTAATCAAGGGAATTAATCCCTTATAAAAAATGTATTTTATATAGTGTTTAAAACTACATATAAATATATTTTGATTCATTCAAATGGTATTCAATAATAACTAAGATTAATAACACTTAATGGAAAAAACGTAATTTTATATAAAACAATATATATATTTATATAATATTTTTATTTAAAAATTAATTTTTTATTCTTTATAATATGAATTAGATTAAATTTATATTAAATTTATTCTTATAACACCCAGATTTGGTAAGAGGTTTTATTTTAAATTTTTATTAAAACATTATTTACTTGAGTAAAAACTAGTTACCCTCGTAAAAACAAAAAAAAAGTTTAAAGTAAATATATAAGAGGAAATGACTTAAACAATGTTTAAAAAATGTGTGGATATACTTTAATAAGTATTAATCAACCAAAAATAACCCCACAATTCAGTTTTTATAAATTTTAGATTCATTGAACCTTATATATTGAAATGATATCATTGAACAATAAAGGGTATTCACAAAGGTTCTCTTTTCTTCACTTATTATAGGGGGTCACTACCACACTTTAAATTATCCACCTTACATTCAAGATATCCTTAAATATATGATAACATTTTCTATCTTAGAAGTATCTTTCATTTCCTAAATCCCCTGTTCACTAAGGTTAGCCTAAGTCCTTTAATTATGAATAATTCGTCGAGAGGAAGTTCAAGGACTCGATGTAAGTATTGCTTATTCCATACCTTATATTATTAATATTCATCTTCCAAAACTACCATAACTAAAGTAATATAATGTCCTTATTTGAATTAATATAATTAACTTATATTATATTAATTTAATAACCCTTATTTACTCCTCTTTGTCCACTTAGAAAAATAAAAGAATCACAATCGTGTGTTGTGTGCACTACCGCCTCCATGAACCGACATCTTCCACTTTCCACCACCAACTCTCATTATTGGTTATAAGGATGGAATTGAAGAATAAATTTGAAATATATATTATAATTATGATCCTTAAGAGAAAAAAATATAATACACCTTCATTCTCTCTCATTATTTTTGAAATGAAAATGTCAACTGTGCATTATGTATACTACGACCTACCCAAAGTAATGTTTTTTTTCATATTGATTGTAATTATTTTTCCAAACCCACTAAAACCAAATTAAAAACCTTAACAAATATAAATAATATATTGATTCTTCATTTATAATGATATTATTTCAAAATAAATAATTTATTTACCCTACCAACCCATCAAATTATGGTATGTTCTTGTTTGGGTCAGCCTAACCACCTACTGGAACAGTGTTATAACACTCTATAATGGATGACTATGGGAATTTAAATAATAATAATATTATAATTTAATAAGAAAATCAGGAATATTTTATAGTTCTATAAATAATATATTAATTATTTAACATATTATTAAAATACCATAATCAATCTCTAAATTCACCGAAATAAGCCGGCATGATTCAATGTTCACATAAAATAACAAAAATAAGAAAAAACTATAAAATAAATAAATAAAATACTATAATAAATAATCCTTATTAAATTAAATATAGTTTAATAGGTTATCTAATAATTTATATAATAAACTTAATTTTATTATTCAAGAAGTTAGGTGCATGCTCCGATTGAAGGTGAACCACAGTAAGGGTTTTATGTCCCAAATTCTCATCCCTTGAGACATATTTTTTATTACACCCCATTTTTTGTTAGGGATTTTTTATCTACTAACCATTTAATTTTTGATCATGATTGTATTATATTTAATAATATTCAATTTTATATTCAAATTTATTTCACTCTTGGGTATTTGACCCAAAAAAATCAAAAGATATAAGGATTTATACTAAGTCAATTTTCTTCCATTGAGTTATAATTTTCTTGTTGAACTCTATTATTAATGGTTTTATTTATTATACCTAATGATTATTTTCAATTTTATTTCATTCTTATTTTTTTGGGATCTACAAATATTAATTATGACATTATTACCAAATTATTATTACCTCAAATATTATGTTACATGAAAAGATTTCTTGGTATCAATTATTATTTCTTGAGATATAATTCTTATTATTCAAAATTTTAATTTTACATGGTGTATATACTTCCTATTTTTTATATTATATCATGAATAATATTTTATTTTAATTTCAAACTCTTACTCATTCAAGGGGTGTTTATTTAAATGTTACTCAAGTCGTAACATATTTCCTGACTAATATTATTTCTATTTGAGTCACATATTCTCTACTTTGTCATAATTTTCTAAGAAACTTTTTATCCTTACATTTTTTCCAATTATAAATTGTATTTTCCTATAGGGAAGTTACTTAATTTCTTAAGTATCATCTTCTTTGATGAGATACTTTCTCAAATAAAATTTTCACATTGGTAATAATAGCTCTCATTTTTTCCAAAAGATATTTCTTTTCTATACCCATATTTTTCTTATAGATAATGGTTTACACTATTTTAATGAACTCAAATATGGATTAATTCATATGACCCTCTTAAATATCATCAACATTATTCAAATGGAAATAATTTTACCCTATTTACAAAGTGGGATCTCAATAAATATTTTTTCATAATATTAAAAGGTTTTATGTAACATAGATATCTTCCTTATCTTCCAACCCATGTTTTATCTATAAAACCTTTGTGAATTTTTAAATAATACATTATTGGAAATTTCTAAAATTAAAAGGTTTTAATGTTTCCCAAAATATTTATTTCAAAAATTTGTGAAAATGAATTTTCAAAAGAAACTATTGAATTTATCACTTAAAATATTTTTTATAAAAACAAGAAAATAAATTTAATTTAAAATGTTTTTAGAAGAACTATTTTCCTATCATTTTGAACCTTTATTCCCATAATTCATAGGTTTTAAAAGTAAATAAAATTTACATTATTCTATGAGTTTTATTAAAAAACGAGTTATCATGTAAGAATGGTAATTTTCATCATGTTTCTCAAAGTAAAATTCTACTATTATTTTAAATTTATTCTTTATCCTCCCATTGAATCTTTACATATGTTTCCCAAAATGAGGAATGTTGAATCTATATAAAATAAATTATCCATAAATTCGCTTATCTTTTCTAATCATCTTCAGTGTATAACCATAATTTTTTTCTATTTCCTTTCCAATTTGAATACCCTATTTTTTCCATTGATTGAAGGGTAATCACATAAATTCCATTCATCAATTTATTGTGGTCGATAATGACTAAATTGTATACCCTTTATCTATATGGTACAAATTTCATATGATTTATTATATTTATTGAAGTTTATTTACCTAAAATGTTACTGAATATCATGGATACCCATTTATATTATATGTGTTTATCCTGTTATGATTATTGATGTAATTATGTGTGATTTAATTAAGTGATTAAATATCAAAATTATATGAGATCCATTTTATTTCCATGGGTCTTTATGATATGGTGAGTGAAACCCATTTTCATTCCATGGTTTCTTTATGTTATGATGAAAGATTGATTTCAAATGGAATATGTAAGTATGGATGAATGATGTAAGGAACCTATATCTCCTTCCAATACATTGGTCAAAATTTTATATCTCATGAGACATGTATACACATTCCTAATTAAGTAATTAAGTTGTCTCTCAATCATGGGTGTAGGTGTTTGAATCACAGTGGTTATGTTTCACTATTCCAATGTCTGTGCCACATTTCTATGGTATCTTGATGTCATTCTTTGATAGATTTTGTTTATTGAAAAATGCTTCCATACTGTTTAATTCATGACCTTTTCCTTATTTAATGATTTATGATATAATCTTTTTTTGTTATGAATGCATTATATATCATGATTATACCAATATTATCATCTTATCCCAACTTATGATATCTTATTTTATTTTTACACCCCCAAAAAAATATATTAAAATAATACCATGATCAATAGAATGCTTAACATGAAACACATAACTTTAAGTGAACTCTGATAAAATATAAAAATATTATTATTTAAATGTGATCGTTATAACCTATCTGTTAAATTTGAGGTATTAATTGGAATAAAAAAATTATAAAATATATGTATAAAGTTATTATATAAGGAAAATTTACTAATTAATTAATAATAAATAATTACTCAATTTTTAGTAAAGTCATTCTATGATTCAGAAATATGGTTTCATTAAAAATGGTTTTTATTTCATTTTGTACAACGAAATTAAAATTAATTTATACCATTTTGATAAACTTTATTTCAGAAAATGAATATTAATTTTCAAATCAGAATGTAAATATTACCTTAGTGTAAGTTTTTTTTATTTTTCAAAATAGATTTATTTGTAAGTAAATAGTGAAAAATATTGACTTTTGAAAAACTATCATTTATTTTAATTAAATCAACAAATTTAAAATTTTCATTGTGTTTTATAATTTGATATTAAAGTAAAATAAGTCAATATTAACTATAAATAATCTAATTAATTATATAGGAATTAGAATTATACTTGATTTCTGTATAAGTTTATTTTTGGGATTAGAAACATATTTTTCTTATGAAAAAAAATTCATTGTGCTTTATACATTTATATTAAAACTGATTTATCCTAATTATTGAAATTTAATTTCGAAAAATGTATTCCATATTTGGATTCAAAATTTGAATTTTGGTAAATAGTTACCTTTTTTTCATTATGAATAGTAACTATAGAAAATATTTGTTACCTCAATGAGGGTAAAACTAGTAAAACTGGGTTAAAATTATGGGAACCCATGCTTGACTCTTATGAAAATAAATTATATTTTATCCAAATGAAAAACTATTTTTGGGTCTTTGAATTTAATGGTATGGTTGAAAGGTGTAACAGCCCAGTCCAGCCCATGATCATGATATTGTCTGCTTTGGGCTTAGCCCACACGGTTTTGTTTTCCCTGGGTTCTGGCCCTCAAACACCCCCAGGAAAAGGCCTCATGATGGGAGAGGTATCCACACCACCTTATAAAGGGGTGCTTCATGCTATTCCTCCTTCAATGTGGGATTTCCATAATCCACCCCCTAGAAGGGACCAATGTCCTCACTGGCACATCAAATGTACACTGGCTCTGATACCATTTCTAACAGCCCAGCTCCAATGCAATCAAGTACCTAAATTCGAAGGGTGCTTACCCTTGTCTATACTTGCAGCAATAAAATCTATTTGGGCCCAAAATCATGACCCAAACAGGGTGTGAGACTAAATCCCAGTAGGAAACCAACTGAAGATTTGTGCTTAACATTCAGTGAATATATGGCAGGTAAAAGTACAGAAAGCAGTAAATAGGAAAGTACTCAGCAGTAGACAATCCACAGTCTAATTATCAAGCAACATCTAATCAAAGCAGATAACACAAATAGGTAAACCTCTGGGAAGTACTTGTAGCCTATCCCCTCTGGTCCTACTTAGCAGATACAAGAAACCCTCTGGGAAGAACACACAGTTTCACCCCTCTGGTTCAGCTAAAGTATAGACTCTCTGAGGAAGAACTCACCGTAAATTCCCCCTATAGTCTCATATCGTACTAAAGGCGCTCTGGGGAAGCACTCAGCATCAATTCCCCCTGTGACCCATGTTGAGGAACTATAGACACTCTGGGGAAGCACTCAATGTCAATTCCCCCTGTGGTCTCGCATATTATAATTATAAATACACTCTAGAGAATCCCTCAGTGTCAATTCTCTCTATGGTCTATACACCAGGTTATCATGGCCCTGTGTAAGTCAAGCAAGAGTAGCAGCACGTAACAGCCAAGGTAAACCTCATGAACTACTTGGCTAGCAGTCTACAATATAACAGCATGTCAGAACAAAAGTCACACCATCCTACCATACTAGGCATGGGAAAGTGAACAACAACCTAACAGGAAAACTAGACCCAAAGGTCAATACAAGCAAAACATGCATGGGAAAAACATCCAAATCATAGAAAAATACCCTATTTTCAATCAATAACCTCTACCCAGACATACAATCAAAGTAGTCCAACAACATGGGGAAAACAGTAAACACACAATACCCCGTTCAAGGGTATTGGTGGAGTTTTCACATAATACTCAAAGACTTTCTACAGAAAGGCACAAACCACCTACCTTGGCATTGGGCGATCAATATACTTGAACCACGAGGCTTGAATCGCCTTAAAATGTCATAGATCTAAGAAAATGCACAAAATGTTCAACCCATGATAACTTGGAAAAGAGGAGGAATTGGAAAACAATGCTCTAGGAGAAGGAAGAACTCACCAATGCGATTCCAACACAACTGACAATGTTTTATTCGGAGGACGGATGGAGGATCGGGGGTTCGTCAAAGGTCCTTGGTCGTACAAGTTCTCTTGGAAGAATGGAACCTAAAAGAAAATGGTTCTGTTAGTCAGACGCGACCCCGGTGCATTTAATGAAAAAAAATACACGACATGTACTTTTGAAGTACATAGTGTATACTTTCCTTTTCCGCACTCCGCTTTAGGCAGCCTCCACATCACCCCACATGACCGTGTGTGTGGCCATGACACGACCATCACACGGCCTCCTACGGCAATGAAGTACATGGCATGTACTCATAAAGTACATGGCGTGTACATCAAAAATTTCCATAAACTCCTCTTTTCTGAAAAACTCCAGAAAAAGGAAAAACATACCTGAAAAGAAGATCCAGGTTCTTATAGAAGGTAACATTCAATTTTTTATTGATAAAAAAAATCATAAAAACTTTATTTTTATTATTTAACAAAAAAATCATGTAAATCATATTATTTATTGATTTCAAGGTGAATTTATTTTTATGATTAAATCAGGTATTTTCCTAAAAAAAATTCTTTTATTTTAAGTAATTATATTAAATATAATTTATACCATATATATTTTTTAATATGATATGAAGTATTAAAAAATTTGGAATCATCGTGTTTAATTTTTTTATAATTTAAATTTTATTTTTGGTCATATAATTAACATATCAGCATAAAAATGCTAAGTTATCAGGGTTAAGGTTAAATTGGTTTTAAAATGGTTTAACTAGAATATAGGGGTAATTTTTATCCAATATTAGTCTAAATATGATTGGGTTAATTTTTTATACCCCATGACATCTTATAGAAAAAATTAGGATGATTTGGTGCCACGTGATATGATTATGGTATATATTATATTTAAATATTTTAAGAAATTACAAGTGTGTCCTTTCCCTCACTTATAAAAGGTAACTTTATCTTCTCCATGATTCACAATGTCTGATCACTTTAGATTAGACAAGAACTACACTAATACCTTCCAATCCTTCCCCATATCCTAGATCTTATTTTCTTCCCCTAATACCATCATATGAAGGATTAAGGTGTAATCCAAAGGTGATCTCTCAAAAAGAGGTAATCATATTACCTGAATATTTCAATGTTTATTTCTTTTTATCCTTCCTGTATTTTAGTTGTATATATACTGAAATGATTAATACAGTATCATGAATACATATAGATTTTATATTGATTATGTGAAAACTATTTTTCACATTTATCCATAAAATGATAAATGAATTTATCACTCATGCGTATGTGTGAACTACCACCTCCACATATTGATATGATTGATTTTCCATCACCATATTTCATAGATATGAATTATTATGGATTTAATATGTATATATTATATTTATGAAAAAATTATGCTTGTATAATTTTGAGATCTTATCTACCTTATTATGTTCCCATTTGTTGGAAAAAAATAATGTTACCCATGTGTATGGGTGGACTACAACCTCCACGAAGAGATGTGATTCGTTTTTAATTTATGCTTTACATGAATGGTAATAAGGATATATTTAATGAATATATATGATATTTACTATATAATAATTATTATATAATTTTTAATTATTATTTAACTTTCTTTTTTCCATCCATTGAAAAGTGAAAACATCACTCGTCTGTACATACAGATTGTTGTCTCCATAAAGTGATGTATTTAATTTTTCAAAACTTATTTAAATGAATTGATATTAAATTTTATATAATGGTTAAATATTATACTTATGAAATTATTAACATTTTGTATATGAATGAACCATGATGAAAGTATATGGCTCATAATTTTAAAATTGGAACATGGATAAAAACGAAACAATTATCACCAGGAATAGTGATTATAATGAAGAATTGTTAAAACATGGTTGATAATATGTTATAATTAAATAATGTATAGTATTATATGTATAATATGGTTATATAATATATATATATATTAAATATATATTTATTATGTAGTATTATTAACCTGTATGAAGCAGGACAAGACATGAGGTAAGAGTTTCTCATCTCATTTTTGTTTCTGTTAGACACGTGCCATATTCACCAGTTGTTTATTTAATGTGTTTAATCTAATTACCATTTTATATGTTATATCATAAATGTATTTATATTCATAGTTTTTTAATATCCATTTAAAGTTATTTCTTTTAAGGGGTTATGATTCAATAGTAACCAAAACGTTAATGGATTTATGTTATAATCTCATTTCTTTTTGGGATAGTCTATGATAAATTTATAGTGATAGAAATTATATAGATATTATCCTTAAACCCCTCATATTTTTCCATTGTTTATTCCTATAATTTTTAGGTAATAGTACCATTTTCCTCTCTTTGATACTTAAAATGAATGGGAAAATTCTTTTAAGAAAAACAGGCCTTATTTCCTCTTTGGTTGATGAACATTTTCTTCCATATCCATATTCTTTAAAATATTTTCAAGAATATTATTTTATATGATACAATTATTTTTTAAAGTCATTTTCAACCATATTTTAACTTTTTCTCAAGGTTTTAAAATTAATTTTTACAATTATTTTAGAACTGGTTATTCATTAATTTTTACAAAATGTGTGAAAGAAATATTTGTTTTAAGATTTACCACATGGATGAAATTTGCCTCTATCATAGCTATTATTTAATTTTGATATTTCATTATATTATTATATGGTTATTTCTAAATAAAATAATTTTTTTTAATATTCTATAAATTTTTATTTAAAATGTTATGAAAAGAAAAGGATGTTTTCTCAAATATTTAAAAGAATAATTTTAATGATTTTATAAAAGATATTTTTCATCTATGTTAACATCCTTCAAGGATTTTTATGCTTTACTTGGGATATGATCCAACGATACCATCCTAATTATTTCTATACACAGTTTATGATTATAATGATGAAATATTGATAAAACCCTGTTTCTTTTATATAGGTTAAGTTATAATGAAATGATAAATTTTTCTATGATCATATGGCATATATATGAATATATTATTATCATGTGATGGGTGGGTCTGTTATAGTCTTGAAAATCATAGGGTAAATATAGATAAATCATGATATAACTATGTTATGTTTGAACCTAACTTCATATTCACAACATTATAAGAAGACCTAGTTTCATGTCTATAATTTTATGCGAGGACCTAGTTTCATATACTTAACTTAAAGAGTTATCTTGTTATAGTTTATACATGTTCAAAATTTTATAAGTTTATATGAGGACTATATTTCATATACTTAACTTAATGATTGAACCTGATACTTTTTATACATGTTCACAATTTTATAATCTTTGGCTTCTCCCTATTCCCATGTTTATTATATGTTGTCATGGATCATGATTGATTATTGATAATTCCACACTCTTATGAATTTTTATTTTATTGTGATAAATATTTATTCCATGACTCAAGATCAATAATATTTAATTGATCGAGAATGGCTTTATTATGTTATGATTATGTTCTCATACCTATATATTTACTTTTTATGATTGATTTATATCTTCTATGTTTACCCATACTGAGCATTTTACCTCACCATTTATTATGTTTCCATTTTCCTCAGGTTATGAAGAAATATTTTAAGTAGGGTATGTCTAAGAAGATTACTATGATAGATGAACATTATGGGATCTATTGAATAGATTTTATGAAATAATATTTTTATTTATATAATATCCAAAGATAGTAAACCTTTACAGTTCTGAGGCATGTAAAATTGGGTTATGTATTGAGTATTCATCTAAAATTGTAAAATATTTATGTATGTGATTCTTTAGTCACTTAATTCAACACCTATATTTAACCCAATAGTGCATCAAAGTTCATACTTTTCTTATTTTTTCTTTATACAGGTTGTGAAAATGAGTGTGACGTGTGGGAATTATATAAGGGAGTATGATATAGTTTTATTATAGATAATTGTTCAAAAATATTATAAAATAATTTTCATATATAAATTATATTCAAGGACACAAAACCAAAAGGTTATTTGAGTTTTGTGATATTATTGTGCGTTGTAATAGTAATATGAAATTTTTACAAGTTTAGGTTGGATCATATAACTTGGTATCAAAGTTAACTTTTAAAAGTATGTGTTTTTAGCAACAGCCTCAGGAGTTAGAGTATATAAAATGTTGGTTGGTATCAAAGAAGTGTTTAATTATCATTTGGGTATTAGTTTAATTACATTTCATTGGGATAATATAACTTTAGTAAAAACATTAGGGGTGAGTATAAGGGATAATTATAAGTGTAGGATAACATATTGAGATTTTAATGATGTTTTGAGTATGTAGTTTTCCTATAAATGGAATACTTGTCTAGATATTATAAGTGGATATCATCTTAAACATAGATTTACCATGGGGTAAAACCCAAAAAGGGTGGATTGTGTATTAACTCGATCATTACCTATTCCATGAAAAATATTCCTAATTGTACACCTGGTTTGACCCTCCTTGAAGATATACTATGGTTAATTAACATTCCCTCAAATAAACCATTATGAAGTATTTTAGTATGATGTTAACTAATTTGATTATAGAACCTAAAAGGAAAGTAACCAGGGATAAAAAATGAATAAACAAAGATAATCATATATATAAATGAATGTATTATTTGCTAAAAAAAGATGCCATAAGGTAAGAAATCTTCAAATTGTTTTTTTCATATTAAAATTGTGGATACTATCATAACCTTTTATTATTATTTTGTTAGAATGAGACCACAAAAATGAAGCTAAGAAATCTATGTATCTAGAAATCATTGTCATATAACCAAATAAGGAAGCATATGTAAATGGTTGAGATTCTAATTATATGGATATTATGATGGAAAATGTGTGTATCCTAGTCTTACCAAAGTTAGTGAGTTTGATTTCTTAATAGAAATTAATTCTTGACACTCTAAGATATTTTCATTAGTGAGAGATATTTATCAATGAGGATTTTGTTAAGAATATTAGGATTATTCTTTAATAGTTTTCCATTAAATCCGTTGAAATATATATTAAATGGGATCAATAACCTTGAAAATTAAATTTATGATATGGTTATATTTTTTAGGATAACTATTGAAGATAACATGATTTAGGTATGTTTAACTCTTAGGATTAATATATTCTTAATGTTGATGTAATAAAGGGTTGATTTATATTGGTAAAAGTTTGTTATAAAGTATTGATCTCCTTTTAGTTGATTATTGATTTAATGAAAATGTAACCCATGGGTTTTTTGGTGAATTTTATCTCATTTTTAAGATTATAATATAAACTAACTAGTGCACAAATTTATGAACTAGTGTGTAATAAATTTTAGGGTTAAAGATAGAGTAAATTGTTGAAGGAATATATGATTTCTTGGTGGTTTAATTCCTTATATATTTAAATGATTTTGGGAGAGGTGTATTTTGGGGAATGTATAATTAGGTTATATATATACTTGAATATATAATTGTGTAAAAAACTAATATTGTTTGAGGAAAGATATGTAACATGATATATCCTAAGAGAGTTATATAGATATACTATTCTAAATTATATCCCAAATGATAAATATGTAAGAATACCCTCACCTAATTTCATCAGTGATTAATAATTAAAATTGTGATGATGCAATTTATTTTAGGTGGTAGAATGTAATGACCCAAGATTTTATTATATAAATTCTTCCCTTTACATAAACACCATCTTGACAATTTTTTTCACAAAAAACACAGAACTAACATAATCCAAGAGATGTTAGAAAATAAAATTATAAGAAGAATAAAAAGTATGGTAGATAATAGGATTGAAATCATTTATAAATACAGACAAAATATTATTAAGAATACTCAATGTTTTTAAAGGTTGTTTTTCAACTAAAGTATATTTTCCTTGAGTATTGTATTTTCATTTGAAATCTTAATTTTAAAATTATTAAATTTTAAATTTTGAAAATGAGATTCATTTTTTAATTCAATATAAAACTAGTTTAGGGTGTTTTTTGTATATTTTTCAAAAAAAATAATTTTTTGGTGAATAGTGAAAGTGCCACTTTTACTAAAAAATGTCACTTTTATGACATTATCATAATAAAATAACAAAATAAAAATTTCTAAAAACTAATATATATAAAATTATATATTTATAATATAAAATAAATAATTTAAAAATACCATGTTTAATCTATTAAACACATGTATGACTTTTTGGAAACTTAACTAATATTTTACTCTAAAACTATTCATATTCTCTTTTATTAAAAATTAGTTTTCATCATTTTTAGAAATTAAATATATACAAAGGGACTTCATATTATTAATCAAAATTATCAAATTAATTAATAACTCAAATTTCATTTTTCAGCATAAATTTATGATTACCAAGATTAAAGTTAATAACAATAATCATGGTAAAACTCTTATTTTCAATGAATTGTTTAATCAATAATAATTAAATTTTATCTTATAAATTAAATTAATACATTATTAAAAATGAATTTGATATAATTTTTAAATATATATATAAATATATTATTATTCATTCAATTTGAAACCAATACCAAATAATATTAAGAACACTTAATGGTAAAAACAACATTTTCTACCAAACAGTTTTTCTAAAGATAAAATATTTTAATTTAAAAGTTAAATTTATATTATTTATAATTAGAAATATATTAAATAGAAGTTAAATTTATTTTTACTACACCAAAATTTTGTAATAAAATTTATTTTATATTTTTAGTAAAATATAAGTTATGTGGGTAAAAACTAGTTACCCCATTAAATATAAAAAGGGTAAAATTATAAATATAAGAGTAATTTAAAATGATTTTTTAAATAATGAGTTGAGGAATTATAAACACATTATCTCCCTATAATCCATTATTTATATCTTTTGAAGTCATTTACCCTTTAATATTGTAATGATATCATTGAAAAGTATAGGGTATTCACAAAAGTTCCCTTTTCTTTCCTTATAAAAGGGGATCAATTCTTCCACTTCCATGCTCCACTTTACAATTAAAATATCCTTGAAACCTGGACCAAAATCCCTTTCTTATAAGTCTATTAAATATCCTAAATCCCCTGGATACTACAATTTATTATAATTCCTTCAATTCTGAGTTCATCAAGAGGAATTTGAAGATCTCAACACAACTAGTTGTTACTCCTTACCTTATATTCCTAATCATTCTCTTCCAAACCTACCCTAACAATATTAATATAATGGAATTGGTATCATTATTATACTAATGGGTTATTATATTAATTTAAATCTCTTGTATATTCTTTCCCATCCATATAGAAAAATAAGAGAATGTTGATCGTGTGTTGTGCATACTACCTCCTCCACAAAGCATGTCTTCCATTTTTCATCATTACCTCTCTTTGATGGTTATAAGGATGGAATTGAAGAATAAATTTGATATATATATATATATTATAATTATTATTTTTAATATAAAAATTATAATCCACCTTCATTACTTCTCAATATATGGTTAATCAAAATGTTAACTGTGTGTTGTGTGGATTACCACCTCCCTGAAGTAATGTTTTTTTTTTCAAATTGATTTTACCAATTTATCCATACCCCTTAAAATAATATTCAAACCCATAAAAATATAAATAATATCATTATTCTTATATTATAATTTTATTATGTAAAAATAAACAATTTTCTAAACATACACACCCATCAAATTATGGTAAGTTCAGGTTTTGGTCGATCAAACCACATACTTGAAAAATTCTATAAAATTATTTCACAGATGACTATGGGAACTTAAATAATGATATTATTATGGGTTAATAATAAAATATTGATTGGTTTATGGTTATATAAATGGAATATTAAGTTCTAAACATATTATTAAAGTAACATCTTCAATCACTTAAATTACTGAAATAAGTAAACACCGATTCAATTTTCATGAAAAATAACAAACATACGAAAAAATATATAATAAATAAATAGAATATTGTAATAAATTTTACTTATTAAATTAAATATAGATATATTTGGTTTCTAATTTTATCTAAAAAGTTAATTTTATTATTTTGGAAGTTAGGCACATGCACAGATTAAATCAGGACTACGATAAGAGTTTCTTAGTTCAAAATTTCACCCCTTAAGGAATATTTATTATTATAAATAATTTTTTATTTTTAATGGTCTATGTGCTTTCCATTTAATATTTTTTATCATGGTTATATTATATTTCAGGATATTCAATATTCTATTCCATGTTCTTTCTCTCATGATGTTTTGTCTCAAAAATGGAAAAAGCGATAAGGGTTTATGCTTACTCAATTTTCAGCCAATGAATTTCAAAACTTCTTATTCAACTCTATTTTTTAAAGTTGTAATTACTCTAACTAATTAATTGTTTGTATTATATTTCTTCCTTAGTATCTAATTATCTATAATTATTCCTTATAACCATATTATAAAATGATTATTACATTAAATATTATATTAACTTAAAGGGTTTATTGGTCCTAATTACTACTTATTAAAAAAAATTATTATAATAAATGAATTTACATTTATATTATGTATATATTTTCAATTTTTTTATTATATTTTGATTTTTTTTAATTTCAATATTTCTCTTATTCAATGGGATTCAATTTAAATTCTTTCTCCATGAGGCATAAATTCTCTTCTAGGTTTGGTTATTATAAGCACATTTTTATCATTTTATTTTATTTTTACAATGGTATTTCTATTTTAATCTAGAAACATAACTTCATTTTATCAATATCGACTTCCTTGATTAAATTCTGTCTCAAATAAAATTTCGATTTTGGTAGGAAGAACTCCCATTCTTTTCAAAGTATCTTTCCCATTAATATCCATATTCTCCTTCCCACCAATTTTTTTTCTATGTTTTGGAACTCAAATATGGATTAATTATTGTGATCCTATTACTTCTCATTACCGTTATTCAAATGGATATTTTATTTCAATATTTACAATGTAGGTTTTCAAAAAAAAATCAAAATATAAAAAAAGTCTTCACGCATCATGTATATCTTTCTTATCTACCACTCTAAATTTTCTCTATAAAAAATTTATGTATTTTCCAAGACATCATTATTTTAGATTTATAAAAAATTAATGTTTTTATATATCTCAAAAGCTTTCTTTCCAATATTTTTGAAAATTAATTTTTAAAATAAACCACTGAAACTATCTCTTGAACTTTATAAAAAAAGAATATCAATTTATTTTTTTATTTTTTTCATAAGAATGGTTTTCCCATAATTTTAAAACCTTTTTCTATTATTCTGGGTTTAAAAGGGAAAATTTATTTTCTTTAATTCCATGTGTTTTATTTTAAAAAGGTATTTAAAAAAATGGTTATTTAAATAATTCTTTTATAAGTATTATTTTATTATTCTTCTATATTAATTCTTCATCTACCTATTCATTATTTACTTATGTATTCAAAAATGAGAAATTTTGAATCTCATAAGAGAAATTACTGAATCATTATTTTTTATTAAAATAAAACAAAGGATGGATGTGGCCACCAGCACACAAAAAGGAGCAAAAAGGGCCCTTAAGGAGGGCGGAAGTGGTGCAAGCCGAGGGAATCCCCTTGGGTAAAAATCATACAAACCATGGGAAGCGACCCCAAACTGTCATAAACAACAAGCGGTTCCTTCAGTATTCCCAATCATGTGAGTGCATCAGCAGCAAAATTGGCTTCCCTCCAAATGTAATGGACAAACTGACCATGTCATGTCTCTAAAGAAAACCTTCTAACTAAGTAACTCAAATTCCAAGGAACCTCACTTGTACCCATGACCATCTTAACCAAATCATCATAATTAGATTCAATTTCATCCACCTACAAGTCCAACCTCCTGAAAATAGTGATACCCATGAGTAGAGACCTCGTTTCTACCCCAATTGAAGTTAACAACTTGAAGAAGGCACTGAACCCCACCAGGACTGAGCCACACGAATCACGAAGGAGACCCCTACCTCGTATGATCTCATTCCTGCATGAACCGTCCATATTAATTTTCAACCCATGCATGGGGGAATCCTGTGAGGCATGTATTCTTGGTCACAATTAAGTTTTCTCACAAGCATGGGTGTAAGTGTGTGGTTTATGAATGTGATTATTCCCTATCTTAATGTTTGGACACATTTCTATGTTATCCTGGTGATATGCTCCCAGGAATCATATTTATTATCTAATTTTTTCACACTCTTTTGATTCATGAATTTTTTTATGCCATGATTTATAACTTATATTTTATTGGGTATTAATTTTTGATGCATCATGATTATACCCATATGCTCATCTTATGCTCACATATGATATTTTATTGTTATTTCCTATGTTTACCCTTACCGAGTGTTTGAGCTCACCCCTTATATTTTCTTTCCCCGTGTTATGAAAATAAATATAACATTTGGGAAGTCTATAATGGATTCTATTATGGTTTGATTATGGATAATTATTCACACATTTTATAAATTAAGTTTCCTATGTAATAGGTTCCCAAATTCTCTAAACCAAAAGTTTTTCCATGTTGTGTGATAATACTGTGAGATGTAATTATAATGATTTTTTAATGTTTAGCTTGAATTATCTCACTTAGTATCAATGTTAATTTCAAAATGTATGTGTTTTTACCATTATAATTAGGATTACGGTTAGGAGGAACCTCATTATATGTGGTACCTACCCTTAACATGGGTATGAGGGGTTTTGAGGGTGAATGGTATGGGAATTGGTTGTGGGAAATATATGTAAGGTCTGGTGAGTTATATAGTCATTTGTATTACTCAGAATTTGTGATATCTTGACAATTATATCCATAATAATTACAGTATTTGGTAATTAATAGGATTCCAGGTAGATAGATTTGTTGTAGTGTCGGGATGGAAAATATATAGTTCCACTATGAGATGTATAGGATAAGTCCCCTGAGGGTGGAGGTGAGAATGAGCCATAAAAATTGGTTTTGAGGTAACCAAGTTAGCCAACATAGCTATAATATCTAGGTCTATAGTTTGATGAGAATATTAGGGTAAGTTTGGTATGAATTATTTAGACTATCGATCTGGGAGATCTAGGAAATCTGTTAGGGAATAATTAGATGAGAATATTAGCGTGAAATTTGGGAAAGTTATTCAGATAATTGATCCGGGATATTCAAGAGTTGATTCATCCAAATAATGACTAACATAGGAGTTCCAAATATTGAATCCATAATTATTCAATCAAGATGGTATACCCTAGGAAGTAGAGTATAATATGGATTTAGTATAGATAATCTTTGATTGGATCGAGATTCCACTAGCTCATATGGTGAAGATTATTGTATATTTTCTTAGGGGACCAATGAAATTTTATCAGGTGTATATAGGTATAGATAGTTATACATAATGTGATGATATGGAAGTACATTGAGGTGAAGTTAATTAATAATATATTCATCGAGTAATTCATTGAGTATGGAGCCTAGGCGTTCATGCACTTATTATAAAGTGAGACATTGTTCATAGACTATATAACGAGTTTTAAATTTTTTTTTGTTTTCACTAACACTGGTAAAATATGGGATCTATAAAGTGTGGTGGTTTGATAATTCATCATGTAATTCCATTAGGGTATAGGTGAAAATTTCAAGGAAAATATAATTTTTAATAGAAAGGAAATGGGAACTAAAAGTAGAGTGAAACATGGTAGATGTGAGTATAACGAGATAGAAAGTAGTATCATAAGTGATAGATGGTGGAGCTCTAAGTAAGAAAATATGTGGAAATAAGAATATCATATAGTGAAATAAGATATGATGCCAAATCATGTTGTCATAGGGTGGGTATTATTCAAGTTTTTTTCAGTGTGGTAAGATAGGGAATGTCTGTTCCTAGTGTGATTGGACATCAAAGGAGTTTTGTTTATGTGGATATATGAGATATCTAGAATAATACTTTCAGATAGCCTCATAATAAACTAGGATTCAAGGGTTGAGTTAGAATCATGTATCAGAGGTAGGACCAGGAGAAGTACTGGGAGTTTTTAGCTATGATTTGACTAAACATGTGGATGAAGGTAGTGGAATGGATACAATGTTGTGGAGTTAGTGAATAGGATACCTTTATGGGATGAAATATATCAGATATTCGAGTATCAAATCAAATACATGTAATTGACCCAAAATTTTTGGATCAGGTTGGGGATGTTGATAGTCAGTGGTAAACCATGAGTTTGTTGGATTTTGTTTTTCATGATGAGTATAGGTTCTTAATATGTGTATATGATAAGTGGAATGAATAGATGTTGGTTAATATTTAGGAATCAAAAACAATTTGTGATAACTGTGTGATTTCTTAGTGTTTCTATCTAAAACATGGTCATACGAGTTTGGGATACAAAGTTCCTCACACCTATGCTAACTTCATTATTTGGTTAGAACATAGTTTCATGCCAAGTTCACCATTTTTTATTTCTACATAAAATATTGGATTAGGATCAATACTTTATTATTGGGGGATCAATATAGTTTCATGATCCATTCATTTCAGGTATACAATCTTTAAATTTATATGATTTACAATAGGGTTTATTCATGATTCCAGAAATACCCAATGGTTCTCACATCTATATCGGGTTACAGACATACTTTCCCAAGGTAGGTGTTCATTGGTGATTCTTACCAATGACACTTAGGAACTCACATTGGGCAAGAGGATGGGTGTTCATGCTCATCACACCATGTTGGGGGGAATTATTTCCTACTTTGAGACTCTCTTACCGATTTTAGATATATTCACAAATTTTTCATTGATCCCGATATGGGATGGGTTACCCTAAAGGGTATTTCTATGTATCCTTGTGAAAGTAATCAAAACTCATGTATTTTGGTGCATGTCATGCCTTTTAGGTCATGAGAAAAGGGAAAATCCATGTACTTTAACATCATGAGGTAAATATACCTTGGAAAAAGGTGCTTGGAAATAGTTACTGTGGGACTTACACATGATAATATCTTACTGGTTAACCTCATAGGGGATATAGCCTGATGGAAATGAACTGATATCATATTAATTATGAACTTTCAAATATGATCCCCATTGAGAATATAGATCTATGAAGATTACTTAATGTTACAAGGAATGTGGCCTCGTAAAGATGATCCCCGCTAGGTATATATCCTAATGAGGATGTGTTGGTGTCACCAGGAATATGGACTCATAAATATGATCCCTCATCAAGGATAAGTCCCTTTAAGGATGTGTTGGTGTCAGAAGTAATTTTTCCTTAAGAAGATAATCCCTGCTGAGGATATGTCTAAATGATGATGTGTTCTTGGGACCCGGAAGTAATATGACCCTCTTGGTGGGTCATGGTGCTATAGAGAATATGGTCTAAAATAAAATAGTCTATATGGGATATTACCTTGATAGAAAATATGTCCAGACCTGTAGGAATATTCCCATGAGAGGTAATGACATAACTGATATCATAATGGGTATGTCTGGAGGAGACTGAGGATGAATGATGTTGGGTTAGATCCTCAATAACGTGTCCTACATATATCATCAATTCAAGAACCAAATCCCACATAGTTAAAAGTTACATTTGAAGTAAAATAAGATTTGTTACAAGGTTAACATATAAAATGGTTACCCATGTGAGGGATATTTATTCTACTAACTGTATGATCATCAAAAGTTTCCAAGCCTATGTGATTTATTTTCGGTGTGAGAAACAAGTGGCAGTATAAGATCAGACACATTAAATATGGGTTTGGGGATGTCACACTGAGTCTGAACTAAAGAAATATGATAATAAGACCCATAAAGGATATGGATCCTTGAGGAAAGGTGTAATATTAAACAATAAATATTGAAAATTTGGATGCTATATTGGGTATCATGGTCTTTACAAGTAATATACCTGCATACAAGGACTGATCATAAATATATTAATTGGATATGGGGGCTCGATTCATATGAATATGTCCTATATATCCTATTTATATTAGAAATAAAATTCCTCATATTCCATATGATATAGTTTGAGGTTATTATACAGAACCGTACCATGAATTTAAAGTCATGATGTAATGATGTATATGGGGTCGTTAGTGTATTGGATATGGGGGATCAATCCTTGGAGAGGCATCCTACATATCCTGGTGACGTCAATATTCAAAGTCAATATAGTTAGGATGGTATGGTAATTTTTTTCATATAAGGTGAAACTATAGAGTTTTGGGAAGTTATTATGCATATAAGGCTTCCTTGATCTACTTCATTAGGATTATATCCCTTCGATGGAAAGTAAGAAGATGTAGTTCAGATGTACATATGAAAGGAGTCCCATATTCAAGTAATTTTCATCATTTTTTGGAATAATCATCAATGATATCTAAGCCTATGTGATTCATCATCGGTTTGAGAAACAAGATATAACATAATATTTGACATGTTTCATGGGATAATATGATTGAATTTATATAGGGCTTACAGACAGTGGATTCCCTAAGAGAAGTATGATTGTAAGCCTCGTAGAGGTTATAACTGTACATGAGAATAATTATGAGCCTCTATAGAAGGTTTTAGGATATGGAGGATACATATATGGGGTTGTTATAGTATGGGATTAAGGCCTTATAAAGGAATCATATATATCCTAATTATGATAGGAATCAGAGTCCCCATGGATCATACTTCCCCTTTGACCACTGATGGTAAAGAGGGGTTCCAGAATAAAATCCTAAGGTTTATGGTCCCATGAGTTTTGGATCATTGGATAATGTTAAGGGATCTGAAATTATGGTAAAATAAGGACTTAGGAGAGTTTCATTTTCACCCCTATGGGCTAGGAAGTTTCATTAATTATATGGCTTAATGCATTCTATTTAAAGAAGGTGAGGTCTTGTGCTCTATGTGAAATTGTGAAGTCACCCCAATGTACAAGTATATGAGGGACATGTGATCAATTAATTGATATGTGGATAAGATATTTCATAGACTAATCATCTGACCAAGAGTTGATCTCATGATTATATGGCCATCTCACAATTTCATGATGAATAAGTCATCATGTGAACTTGTAACAATGACTCGTTATATGATTAGCTTATGCATGAAGATCACTTTTTCTTCTTTAATTTTCTCCCTTGTTACTCCCTAAGTTTTATTAATTAGAATACCTTGAGATCTCATGATTCATCTACACTGGAAAGTTCTTTATCATTCTTCTCTCCTGCATCTCTCAATCTCTACTTCATGTGTGTGTGTGTGTGTTTGGTTCCATTGATAGGTGGGTTTCTTGGAACCCCTATATCTACACTAATTCATGAGGTGGACAAGCCACATACCTTGTTTTATGTCATTGGAGGGACTATCCATATAATTTGGTAGTATCTCATGCATTATGAGAGAATGAGTACGTGCAACATTGGTGATGTCTCCTAGTATATCACATCAAGAATGAAGACTATGTGAATGGTCAATTATGGATAGCCTGAAATTATAGTTATTTACATAATCTTATTTTCATGGGGTTTTTCCTAACTCTAGGGGCTATGTCACATAAAGAATAGAGACCATGCAAAGGCCTCATCATGGAAAACCTTTCTTGGTTAAGTATGATAGTTGGTTCATCATCAGGTCGATCACATGAATCCATGGGAATCGTGTAAGAAAAAGTGAAAGAATGAAGGCATCCACCTTTTGTTCTCCTGGGTGAATTTTGGTCTTCTAGGTGACCTTTAGTATTCCATGAATTTTTTTTTAAATAAAAGATATAGTGGAAGGCTATTTCACTAAATCCTTGTTTCTAGGGATCTTAGAATTTTTTCTACCACATGATAAATTTGAGAGAACCAACTGCATGATTACTCCATCTGATCATATTACATTATCCTATCATATAAACAAAATTGACATAATCTAGACTGCTCAGAAAAAGTGCTTAAGTCCTAAAGGTGTTGGATTTCATGAATCTCCTTCCTAAAATGAAGTAAGGTGATTTCATGTCTCTTATGAAATTATTCCATTAATTATCCTATGTGGGTCACCTAACCCTTGAGTAGTTATATGATTAAATGATCCCTTTTTGGTCACATGATCATGTAACCCCATCAAAAATATATGATCACATGACTTAAGTTAAATCACACAATCATGTGACCTTTTTAAATTTTTATTTCCCTTCATATGTGATTTTACTACTTTGACCTTAATGGATTTAAGCTCACAAAATTCATTAATTGTACCCAGTAGGAGAGATATTATTTATAGTAATCATAATGTTGATCCTTGGTACCAGGTTTTGTCTGATAATGAGATTTTAAAAGGTATTATTCCAATTGACCTTTTAAACTATCCTCTATCACACATGATTCATTTATAAAACTTTGGTCATCTAAATGAAAACACAATTACTTCACCAAGACATAATCTTATATCTTTCTGGGTCTCATCTTCTAATAGCTGTATTCAGGTGATCATCTCTAAGAATGGACAATTGGTCCTGGTGTTGTTCTAGGGGTTATCCCATACATTAAAAAATTCCACTATAAGCCTATATGGTTGTGATCTTACTCATTAGCTTAATTACTAGAGTTACACATATATACTTGTTTCTTCATAAGATAATATAAATTATAGCTATATTTCAAAGTGGATCTGCACCCTGGTGGTAATTTCTATGTAAAATGGGTGTGACCATTCTGGATTAACGATAGCTGGGTAGAATTTTCTAGTCAACATCATTCCATAAATATCAATAAGTCATTGGATCCCACTTCTCACCATTTACAATATATTGTAGATTCATTGAGAATAGATCATTCATTGGTTTCTTGGCACAAACTCCTTGAACCTTCCTAATGGAAAGGTAGGGATTAGCCTATAATACATCCACCAACTTAGGGTAATACCTTATATTTATGAGAATAATAATGATTTCCACCCTACTAAGAACATTTGGGATGACCCTGAACAAACTCCCTCCTTGTCTTGTGATATTGGCTTAAATTGAATAATGAGATGGGTATATTCTTAATCATTTAATTTAATGTTAGCATAAAATTTTCCTTGGCTAAAGTGGGTCTCGGCCACCTACATTGTGACCTCATCATTGTCCCTCCTAATTGGTTCATGATAGTGAGGGATATTATCTTTCCTTGGTAGATGCCATAGAGTACACCTCATGGGAATACAAGGTGAAGTCTGGTGTGCCCCCAATTCACTAATTTCTAGGATTATTGGCCATTTTTCTTAATTGATGGCTCTTCCTGGTTGGGTATGCACATTTGGGTACCCATGTTGAAACACTAGTAATAGAAGCCTAATTAGTAGAAGGGATACCACATAACCTATTTGTACCAAACCTTTCTTATCTCTATCAACACCTTGTCTATATCATGTTCTGATGCTGCATTTGACATGATGACTATACTGAGTTAGACGTCGGGGTATGATGGCTTAGTGTTGCCTGATGTTGGGTCACTATGTTCTTTGTGATATGAACCATGAGGCAACAGGCGTAATGATATTATATGTGACCTGACCTGAGAGATGACAACTGAGAATGATGGCCTATCATGTTCTGAACTAGAATCCTAGGGTCTGTATAGCTATTAAACAACATCAAGTATGGCTCCTACACTTGTTATGTTTCCATGAACGCTTAGTTGTTTTCTAGAGAGGATCCAAAGAAGGTACAGTTAGGGTTCGTGGCAGTTTAGTTAGTGCACAAATGCTTAGTATCATTGTTTTATTTTGTGGTATTTTATTTATTATCATTTTATATACTCTTATGCATGTGAACTTATATCAAGAATGCATTAGTGGTTCCATACTAGGTTTATTACTCACATACTATATGGTAATTTTGATGCATGTTCAGACTTCATGTATAAGGATCCAGGTAAGGGAAGGGGGTCCATGGTGGAAGGTTGATTCGAGGAGTATGGAGCATGAGGAGAGACTAATATAGACTTTGAGGGATTCTGCAGAGTTTTTATTTATCTTCCATACTTGTACTTATACTTTGGTTTGGCTTTCCATACTGGGAGCCCATTTATTATATGTATGAATTTTGTTCCATGTGCAGTTACATTATGATTATTTAGTTTTCCACATGTTACTATGATTATTTTATTATATTAGTATTCTTGGTGCAAGGAATGTATTTTGAAGAATAATTTGTTATGATTTCTTGATTACAATCTATAAGAATTATTTTAGCATATTCATCTCATTGTGGAATTAAAATTTTCCAAATAGATTTAAAAAGTGAATTTTTATGTGGATATATTTCTGAAAATGTTTTTATAAAATAGCCATGATTTTTTGAGAATGAATCTAAACCTACCCATGTTTTGAAATTTTCAAAATAATTGTATGGTTTAATACAAGATCCTCAAGCTTGGTATGAAATATTATCATTGATTCTTTTGAATGGTGGTTTTGAAAATGGAAAACTTAATCCAACTTGGTTTACTAAAAGATATTTTAAAGATAGTTTAATTTCTAAAATATATTTTGATGATATTATATTTAGATCTTCAAGTGATATACTTTGTAATGATTTCTCAAATTTAAAGTCTTCAGAGTTTTACATGAGTCATATGGGTGAACTTAAATTATTTTTAATATTGAAAATAGTTCAAAGGATTGATGGTATATTTTTTAATCAAATAAAATATTCTAAAGAATTATTTAAAAGGTTTTGTATTTATGGTTGTAAAATCTCAAATATTTCAATGATTACTTATTGTAAGCAAGATTTTTATGAATATTGAAAACCTATTTATAATATTATATTTAGAGATATGATTGGTAGTTTTATTTATTTAACTGTATCTTGACCATATTTTATGTTTTTAGTGTGCGTTTTTTCTATATTTCAATATAATAATTAATAAAGTCATTTAAATGTAGTTAAAATAATAATTAAGTGTGGTAAAGGTCCTTTGAATCTTGGATTGTTTTATCCTGCACATACTTCCTTTGAACAAACCAAATTTTTAAATTCTGATTTTGGGGGTAGAAAAATAGATAGAAAAATTAAAATATGTGTGTGTAACTTTATTGTTAAATTTTTATTTTCATCCAGTTCTAATAAAAAAATTAATATCTTTATCAACTAATGAGAGTGATTATGTTACTGGTATATCTTTTTTTCACAGTATTTATGGATTAAACAAACTATTTATAGTTTTGGTTTTATTTTTGAAAATATCCGGATTTACTGTAATACTAATTTTTCAATTTATATCTCAAAAAATAATTTTCATCATTCTGGGACTAAACACTTTGATGGAAGATAACACTTTCTTAGAGATCATGTTCAAAAAGTGAATATAAATCTAGAATCAGTTTCTACAGAGGATTAGTCATATGAAATTTTTACTAAACCCTTATATTTATCTAAGTCTGATAAAATCAAATTAGAACATGGTATGATGGAAATTTTGAATCATTTTAGGGGGAGTTAAATTTTATTTCTAAACTAAATCTTTAATTCTATTTACTACCTTGCTATTGTGCATGTTGAACCATTATATTGTTCACTAGCATGTGAATTATCAGTTAGTTACTACTAAATTCATTGAAACTAATTATATATAATTCCTTGAATATATTTAAATGTTTTCATGGATCCATAAGGATTTTAGAATGTTTAAAAAAGGATCTTGGGCTACTGTATATGAGTATGAATGCATGAATTTATAGGCGCTTAAATTTTTCAATTTAATTTTTGGAAGGGTTGGTTTCTTTCCAAAAAATCATTAGAGTGGGGCCATGTTTTCACTTAAATTATTAGTCAATAAATGGGGGATAAATTTGTTTAATATTTTTTATCAATTTAAAAAAGGGGAGAAATTTTGGGATTTATATTTCTTTTGTAATTACCAAAAAGGGGGAGAATGTTTAAGTAGATCCTTGATCCACTTTTTTATTACATTTTTATAATTATGGATATTTATTTATTTCATAATTATAATTTCTCATAGCATTTTTGTAACATTACTCTATCCAGAACTCTCTCACGTTGAAAAATTAGGTTGGTTACTAGAACTTATACATGCCTCCCCATACAACAGAGGCTACCAACTAGTAGTGAGGGTGTAAAGGATATAGTGGGGAGACTATAACCCTGGTACCAAGTCACGATATAGTTGAAATAAACAATAATAAAAAATATCAGAGTAAAGGAAATAGTGGAAACTGTACAACATATAGCTGGGAAATAAAATGAGGAGCCAATAAACTGAATGATAATAAACCATGTAATGTCAAGATGAAATGTAACTAAATTACATGCTATAAGTAATACAGATAAAATAATCATCTTACACAAATAAACTCAAAATTACTCAGTCCCAAACCCTATGTCGGTCCCATATCCAAACTTTATCCCATCAAGCAATAAAAAATCAGCAATATGGTCCCTTACCCTTGTCCAAACTTTCATCCATGTAATCTGCTCAGGTACCAAATAATAGCCTGAATATGGTGTAAGTAAAACTTAGTAGGTTGACACCACCATGTCTATACAAAACCAATATGATAATAAGTGCATGAAATAAAGAGATAATAGGTGTATTAATTAATCAACTTAATATAATACAGCAATCAACCTGCTTCAGCACCATGTCATAATATATCTGAGAATGTAGCACAACCATGCCAACCATAACCAAAAACCGTCGAATAATAACATAACTAGTAAAAGGCCTTTGCATAATAATTTTATAATTCGATCCAATCCCTCTATATAAACATTTTAGAATCCCTATAATATCCCTTTTTATAATCATTTTATCATGAAACATGGCTAATCCCACTATATAAGCATTACAACATGAAACTAGGCCAGGCCTTATATATATGATTTACAACATGAAACTAGTCCAGGACAAATATATAAGAATCGGCACAATAAACTGGCCTAAGACCACTATATAATCATTATAGCATGAAACACCACACAATTCATAACAACAAGGATATCACAATATCATATCATAAGCCTCAATGTTTAATTCTGCAAATTACCATTTGTCTATCAATTGCACATTCATTTTTATATCAAATTATTGCTAGTAATTTCTATATACAATAATCCATTACCAAAGTTGTTATATATCAATAAATCACATAAGTTCTCATATCATGCTATACTCACTTAAATCCATTAACCAATTCATTATTATTCAAGAGTTCTCTCACCCAACGGGTAGCCACAAGCTTGGTCACAACACCATTGAATCCAAACGAAACCATAGAATAATAAAATTCATGATTTAACATCATTCATCATTCAATTAATTAATGTGAATGTCTTATTTGTGAAATCACAGTATATCACATACATTACAATTAAAAATACCATAGGATTAGGTTTTAGACCACTTACCTTTACCCGATGATCAATGGAAAACTTCCAACATGTAACTCCAATAATAACAAAGGCTGAGAAGATCACAAGAAAGAACCTAGATTAAACAAGATCAAGATAAATGCCCAAAAAAACCATGGTCAAGATATTCCACATCCACAACTGGAGAAAATGGAATAGATATTAAAAACCTAGGAAAAACAACTCATCGGAGATTGATTGCTTGAATGGGACATCCGGAAGGGAATAGAAGACTCCAGAATCTCCTTGAAGTCATATAAGGATTGAGAGAGGAAGGTTTTATATGGATGGAGGAATAAAATATGTGCATCATAGATTTAAAACCACCCATCCTGTTAAATATAGGGTGTGTAAATGTATTACCCTGGGTGTAATTCTCGATTTATGAGGTACTTTAAAATACACATTGCCTTGGGAAAATTTAACCTTGATTGAACATTTCACATCATTTAATAGATTAATAACATGTATTTATTTTACATCATGAATCTGGTTAATGGATTATTCTTAAAGACAATTACACATCATATAATCAATTTATATGACATGTAAATGTCTTGTAGACATCTTTAAGCCTAGCTTTTATAAAAGAGCACAGACCACCTCTGAAGACTTCCAAACTCACAGGGAACCCTCGTAATACCCTTTGAGATATGTAAAAAACATCATATTATGAGTAATACATATTATTTTGAAAGATAAATGAGTTATTGTTATCATAATAATTTATCAATAATTTTTATATATGATTTAGTTGCTTAAAATTCTTAAGAAACTCCAACGTAATGATTATTTAGATAATAATTAACTAAAATAAATGATACTATAAATATTAAAAGTGAAGTTTATTGATTGAATTATTGTATTTAATTATTTTTTTAGATGAATATATCATGTTACACGGCTTTATAATTAATATATTTTAATTCAAATATTGTTTTGATGTTTTCAAATTAAAATTAAACAAATAATGTCAAAATTGGCATTATTTTCATTTTACAATAAATGATATTTTATTAAATGATTTTAAATTAATAAAAATATTATATTCTACAAAGTGATTTTTTAAGTGTTAATAAATATTAAATATGGTCTATTAATGGACCAATTGATCTTTCATAATAAATATATTGAACCATATATTGTAAAAACATTGTTAACATGGTCCAGGTTTAAGGAGTGTTTTAGAGTATCACATGCGCTTGTTTTAAAATTAATTTCCAAAACACATGGGATTTTTATATTATAAATTAGATGTAATATTAATAATTTATTGTCTCTATATTTCCTAATAAATCTCACTTTAATTTAGTCTTAATGGTTAAATTAATTAGGTTAAAATACTAGATGTTTTAATAAAAACTAAAATGATAAAATTGGGGAATCTTAGATGTTAAGGAACCAAATTATTAAAATGCATATATTTTTGTGTGGTTGAGGTTTTAATTGAAAATTATTTATATTTAATCCATTATTTTTTTCATTTTTAGGCACTTTATTTAAGGTATATCTCTCATTAATAAATACCTTTTGGTATTTACAAGAGTGCCACTCCCCGTCCACTATAAAAAGGTAAGCACTCTACCCCTTCCTCACACCTCTAAATCCAATTTGGCTGATAAAAAATCTGAACAAATAATCTCCCAACATCCCTAACCTTGTACTAGAAGACTCCCCTTGGGCAGGAATCAATCCAAGGAGTTCTTTTGGTATAAACCAAAAGGAGTTACCTGATTAAGAGGTAACAAACTTCCTCAAGATTTTTAGTTTTGTTTCCATTCTCCATTCACTATACTCTTTTTATTCCATTATTATATAAAAACACTAGTATCCTAAATAAAATAGGATATTTTTATTTAATTGGTTTGACCTACACTTACACAAACCCCCATCTAATGGGTAAAAAACATACTATTTATGAACTACCGCCACACAAAATGATGATTGTTCTCTCTTCCTTTACTGCCTATCATGATGGTCATTATAATAGAAACTAGATTTATATATGATATGTATTGTATTTATAATATCTTTATTTTTATTTAATTATTTTATAACACATAACTCTATACATTCCATTTTGTATAAATATGATAACATCGTCTGTGGAAGTGTGGACTACCGCTCCCTCGATGCGTTGTGATTCATTCATGTTATATATGGAACTTATAAAGGATGGTTTTAATAAATCTATGTAAAATATATGACATAGATATGATAATGTAATTATAATATACATATGTATCAATTATTTTTCAGTCTTTTAATTTGATAATGAAATGAAAGTAGTGTCCATGCGTATGTATGGCCTACTGTCTCCATGAATGGTACATTTCATTTCTTATCTCTAAACTTTATAGATTATTCTAGATACATATATACTAAATATATATGATAATTAAGTCATGGTTTAAATTATATATATTATTAAATCATGATCTAATTAATAGGAACAATAATTTACAAGTCAAAAACATACTTGACAAAACTAGGCAATTAACACCTGAAATAATGAAAATGATGAAATATTATTAACAAACGAGTAATAAGATATTATAAGAAGATGATATATGATATTATAAATATTATTATGGTTATGGTATTAGTTATTAACATATTTTAAACCACTATAACTAAGTATAAATTCCACACAACAAAAATTAAGGTTAAGGTAAGGGAATTTCGTCTCAATTTATATTCCATTGAGACTTATTTATTATTATGAACCAAGTCACTTTTATTTGGTGTATATAATACTTTTTTAATGTTATATCATGAATAACCTTATTCTCATGATATTATAAGTTTCATTTAATGTTTTAACATTCTGGAGATTATGATTCAAATGTTTCAAAGTGGTATGGGACACTTTGGAATATTTAAAGATTATTCTCCTCAAAAATATTCTTAATGATTATATTTTAAATCTCACTTCCTCTTGTGATTGTTAAATTTCTATTGAAATAATAAATTTATTGTAATAATTTTTCATTGGAAATTTAATTTAATATCTATATTCTCATACAATAGATATTAGTATTTACTAAACCATATATCCTTTGTACATACAGCATTCATTATGACAGTTATTTGATTAACTAGGGAATTATTAATAAAACTATATTCTTTATTCAATACAAATATTTGATAATGAATATTATTTATTTTATTATTTGATATAAGGAATTATTTAGACCGGTAATGACTAGTGGATCCCAGAATTTATATAGTCCCTTGATACATCGATAGGTTCTCATTAGACAAATAATTTGGCCAAATTAGACAGGTTTCTATCTGTAGTTTTAAACCACCTTGTGAAAGGACTCGATGGTATAGGTTTTCATGTTCCTTAGACATGACATATATTAAAAATCATTTCCCTCATTTATTTTTAATTATTATTTACCTATGAGATTTTCTGTTTACATATCTATGGATGTAATTCATTCTCAGTTTATTAATTTATGGCATGGGTTTCCATTTCTTAACTTTCCATATTAATTATACCTTATCTAGTTGTATAAATAGAATTTTTTTCTTAGTTATTTACCTTTATATATATATTTATTCATTATTACTTAAATTTTATTTACCCTTACTGAGCATTTGAGCTCACTATTATTATGTTTCTTTACCTAGGTTATGAAGAAGAGAACATTGAATAAGATTTCAAGGATGCAGTTTATTTTAGTTTATTATGTAGCGTGTTTTATTTTGTTTTCCCAATATATTATGGGTATCATGTATGTAATATTGATTTATAAAACCGCTAAACTAATAAGTCCTTTAGGATTTTATTCCTTGTAATCATGCCAATGTAATAAAATAATGCACTGACTCTGGGCTTTTGGGGCCAGGACGTTACAATAATCCTCTTATATCTTACAACATCCAAACTAAACATTGCATTTGTAATGAAATTTTATGAAATATTTCCATTTGATACTAAGGAATCATGCATGAAATCTTCCATAATAATTCTTATATACATCAAAGGTATACTTAATCATGAGTTTCTCTATGGAAGAGAATATGAGAATGAGCTATTTGATTATAATAATATTAATTGGTAATAAAGTATTGATGATGGAAAGTCTACTCTAGGAATAAAATCCTTACAGGAAAGAAAATATTTGTGTTAGTATTGAAAAAACCAAATTCAGAGACACTTGACACTATACAGGTTGACTATCTGGATGCCACACATGCTTATAGGAAAATTATTTAGATAAAGGAACAAATTTATGGTCTACAGGTGAAATTTAATTTTCCATTGATAATTATTTTTAATAACCAAAGTACATTAAATTTTTCTAAGAACCATATGAAATACTCAAGATCAAAACACATTGATATTAATTATCATTTTATCAAGGAAAGGTTATTTGTGGTATAGTGAGAATTGATTATATGTCTACCTAAGAAAAAATTTCAAATATTTTAATCGAGGAATTACAAAATTAAAAAATTTAATAATTGAGGATAATGATGAATATTTATCTTCACTCACTCAATAATTAAAGTTTGGTGATAGTTCACCCCTTACCTTTATATATTGCTTTGAATATTTTTTTCAAAGGGGGAGAAAATACTCAAATCATATTCAAATCTATATGATCAGAAAATGAAAGAAACATGGGGTTTAAATTAAATATCCAATGGGTTATAGAAAATAGGGGTGAAACTTTTCAATTGAGAAAAATTAATAAAATATTTGGAAGTATTAAATATTTGGTAAATTGAAAAAAAAAATATATGGGGATATTGAAGAACCCATGGATTTATTATATTGTATTTTTCAAATACATCAATTGATAACTACATGAAAATATAGTTAAAGAACAATTTCAACATGATGTGAGTAAAAAATGTTATGTGGAGCTACTACATAGAATAAATTATACATCTCATAGAACATTTTAGTTTTCTACCATGTATCTGAATGAAAACTAATATATAGAGTTTATGGAAGATAATTAAATAATAATATAAGGTTGGGGGTATATTTAGAGACACAAAATACCAATTTAGCCCTATGAAAAAGGCATAGAATATATGTTTTGCATAATTTTCATAAAATAGAACATTAGTTATAATATCATCTTGAATTGAAAATATCATTCATTTTATGATGTTCATTATTTTACATTATGGTTTTCATGATGTGTGTTGAAGATTTTTTGAATATCGTAAAACTTTATTTTAAACACTTAAGTTGAGTTGGTCATGGTAAATAGGCACATAACATTTTTTACTTCACCACTTTAGATCCATATAATTAGATTGAGTGAGATACATATCTAGAGTTGGATATTTCTTGAAGTTATGCTATGGTGATGGAAATTTTATTAATTTGGTGCATGAAGTTATGATGCACATAACATGCACTTTCCAACATAAACAATCTCACTACATAGAACATTTGTAAAATTTGATGGCTTTCTAAGTGTGGCTTGTTGGGTTATAAAAGATCCTTTATAGGTATTTAATGTTGATCCAAGGAAGTTTTTTGAACTTCACTTTTAAATTCTTCAAGTGAGGATGAGATAGAGGTATATAAATATACACAAAACATATCTTTATCAAGCATGAAAAAAAATCTTTGTGGCTTGAATTTGGATGAGTTTTTATAGAAAAATTGATGATACATGTTATATGATGTAATCCTGATGTTTCTTGATTAAATTATTTGGAGTTAAATGTTATAGATCACTTTTATAAGCACTAAACATGAGTTTCAACTATATTGAATATACAATACAGAAACACAAAAAATTTATTTTATGAACTGAATTTGAGTGAAAATTTGAATAATTATTCTTTACATGTCAATTATGAAGTTTTCTTGATGTTTTTGAATACCTGAATAGGTTTATAAGTTCTTAATGAATTTATAAATAACTTTAGAATTTGTTAAATAAGGTGCACATGAAATTTATCCTAGAACATTAGTATGCACACAAAAATTGAATTTTTTAGATAAATTGTTGAGGTATGAGATTAAAAATGATTAAAAATTTATTTAAAATTTATTCTAATAAATTCCAATAGTTAGTGAAAATTTTCATGAAAATTGAGTTTTTTCAATTAAAATTATTAAATAAAAAATATTTAAACTTCATTGCATAGAAAATTTGAGTTTGACTGATTAATTATTGAAGGACTGAGTAGGTATATAATTAGAGAATGATATAGAACATTTCTTGGTATTATTCAAGGATATTTCATAAGAAGTAGACAATTAAAAAATATTTTATTGTGTGAAAAACATATAAATATTTTTCATGAAACAATTAGTTATTTATCCATTCTATAATAAAAGATTTATTATTTTAGTGTTATTTCATCTAATTCATGGAGAATATTTATATACATGATCAAGAGATATTACGCAAATTGGGTGTCGAATTTGGATCAAAAAAAAGTGTGGCTCTATAATTTGGAAAATGCAATCACATAACTTCACGCACAAAACATATGACCATAGAATATTTATGTGGAATTGTTTTTATGAATTATTGACCAACATTAAAATATGATAATTAAGATTTATTTAATTATTGTTAAAAAGCTTTTGAAAACTGATTATAAAATTAATTATTGATTATTTGATTCAAAATTTGAATATATGTAAGATGAAATTTATTTTGGGAGATGTGTGGGGATTTAAATGCCCAAGGATTATAGATTTATCTTTGGAGATTTTTTTAGAAATTTTATTATGAATGGATAAATTTTAATTGGTCAATATTTGTGGATTTAATTGATTAAATTGGTAAATTGTTTTTTAGAGAAAAATATGGGAAAAATATTTTAATAATTCAAGTTAAAGAAAACAACAATAGATCTTTTTTCAGAAAATAAAATTATGAATTATTTTTTATGAGTGTTTATCAATAATTCATGAAAATAAAAAGGAATAAGTTATTGAGGAACTCATGAGAAATAGTGTGATCATATATTGATCAAAAATTGAAGGCTCAAGAGAAAAACATTGTTAAAGAATCATTGATCAAGTAAGATAATGATTCATTAAATTAAAACATATGATCATGTAATATTTTCATGGAATTATTTTTGTGAAGTATCAACTAACATTAAATAATGAGAATGAATATTTGTTGAGTTATTGGTATAAATATTTTTTAAATATATTATAAAATTAATTTATGATTATTTCATTCAAAATTTGAATATACAAAGGCTGGAATATATTTTTAGAGATGTACTGGAATCTAAATGCCCAAGTATTATGGAGTTATTATAAGAAATTGGTTTTCACTTAGGTATAGATCCTTTTAAATTTGTTCTAAATCATTATTTTTTGACCTAATATGAATTCTTAATGAGTTTATAAAGGTCATAGGGGTGTCTAAGGCTTCTACGGACCTCGGAACCCCATCCGGTGGAGAAAAACCCTGGGCTACACAATTAGTAAAAATTGTGTGACCCAACCCCCATGGTCTCTGCTAATCATATGGGGTTGGATAGTGGGGTGAAGTAGGGCGCATGGTTTTTCCTAACCGTGTGTGAGGGGTCTCATGCCCATGCGATAATTCTATAGTTTTTAGCGGAGGTGATTTGCACAGTTGGCCAAACCCAAGTTTTAGGGTGAAATGACCACTTTTCATTAATGATATGTTTTAACTCATCCTCTCCATATCATTTCTATCCATCAGACAACAAGGGCTCCCCTATTCCCCTTTTAGCTCCTTTGAAGCCTCTTTGATAGTTTTTTATCTTAGATCGTCATCCAAACTCTGATTTGATCCCCATTTGTCACATTGGATGCACATTGGTAAGATCTTGATTCCTTTTTAGTCATTCTTCATCTATCTTTCTCTCAATGGAGTTATTGAGGTGCAGTCTCATATGCCCTATTTTTAGGGAGTTGATCGGTTCTTTAGATCTATTCCAATCCAAACTAAACTAAGGCTGATACTGGATGAGTAGAGTCGTATGATACTAAGTTAGGTGGTCTATAACTTATCCCTCAAGATTCATCATTTTATAAATTGTTGTGTGTGTACATAGATTTCATCAAGCATTTCCTATTTAATTCATGTGCATTTCTTATAGTCATTATAACCATATTATAAGACTCTTGTTAAATACGTTATCTAATTTCATAGGTTAAATCTTCAACCGGCCACCCAAAGTAGGGTGTATCCCTTAATTATGCCTTTTGGGGTTTGTTAAGTGCGTATGCGCCACCGTTCAGGTGTGATTTGTCTTGAACTTGCTAATGGTAAGTCCTCCTTTAATTAAATGACTATTGAATTAGTTTTTAATTATCCCTTGAATATGTTAGTGTCACTTGACCCTTTAAGGTAAGTGTTCTACTTAAATAATGAATGTTGAAATTTTTAAATTGGAAAGTATACTACGTATATGATTTGGCCTAATTGAATGTAATTAAATGACTTGGTTTCATGTTCATACCACACCTTTCCATGATTGATGGAAGGCAGCAGAGTGAACCTAAATGATTGAATATGATATATACAAATTAATAAATGGTCGCATGTCCTTTAACCTTGTCACGCTAATGAAAGGTATGGAATAAACCCTTTGAATTATTAAATGAAATGAATATTACATGGTATTAATTAATTTAATGAATCAATTATAATGTTCCTAATTTTAAACGGACCTTGACTTTATTATAGGAGTGGTCAGACTTGATCTAGCCTTAGATTCTCAAGGGAATGACTTGAGCACTCATGGATTCCATTCTGATTCAAGGATGTTAGTTTCGAAGGGTGAGACCCACCTAGGAACTCGATACTTGTATACTAGTGGATGTCTAGTATGACACTATTGGATCCATCCATTATCACTATAGAATTACTTAAATCTATCATGATGTCTATAGACATGAGGTACCATGGTTACATCCACCGGTCCTAGTCATTGCTTACCTGTTTTACCTTGGATGAGATCCTTGGACTTGGATAGAATTATTATTGTGGAATGCCTTGGGAGATACCCCTTGTGTTACACTCTTACCCCTTAGATAGGTTACAGGTTACTACTGAGTTGGATTGACCCCTAAGGTCATGGATGTCTTGGATATTGCCTTGGATCCCTTTCATTGTTAATATCATTACAGAATTCCTTGTTATATCTTGGATCCTTCATCATTATTATTATCATTTTAGGATGTCAGTATTGGTTATAACTCACGTGACTTGCATATATAAATTGAAACTTAAATAATTAATGAAATTATTATATTTTTAGACACCAGCTGAGGCTGAAGCGGGTACTTGGGTATTTATATTACTGTACTGCATTACTTTTATATATGCATGCTTGTGCACTATTTCAGTGTATATTACATGGACTGGATGTTATAGACATAATTGGCAGTGGCCTAATAAGATTTATCTTACACCCTATCCATCCTACCATTGGTACCTGATAAGATTACATGTATGTAGGTGTTGAAAAAGGGAAGCGTCCCACCTTGGACACCTGATAATGCTTACTTGCATTATGATAGATCTTGGTAGCAGATGACCAGGCCAGGTCTTGGGATGATGAATATTTTTTAGTTTCTTTTTTCTAACTTTGTATAGCATGTATTTTATACTAATTTATATCAATGTTTTCCAATTTTCTAAACACGTGACATATATCATCAGTTTCTTGAATATTGTTACTAGTTGTTCAGTTATTCAATATTCGTGTTTGATTCTGTTGTTCCATCTGTTAACTTATATTACTTCTACTATTTACTTGTTATTTCATCTATCTATTATGCTACACTCTGATAATAATGTAATAGGCTTTCCTTGGAAACACCCTAGGACCTTGTTTCAATTCAATAGCCTCTGGTGTTAGGGGAGATGTGCTTGAAGCCATATGGCCAACTGAGCTCGGGGGAACCTTTGAGTGACACCCAAGTTCTGGACATCAAAAGGTGTTCTCAAAGTAGGTTCCTTTCTTTCTTTACTATTTAGAGACAATATAATGAGGATTATGAATGTTTGTAACTTGGTTATAATTCGTGATTGGGCATATCTTACCCATGTGCGAGCTAATGTCGAGTTTCCTAGAATTATAATTGTTGTTCTGCTTTTTCCTATTAATGTTGATATCATTTCACCATTGGGTGATGCACATGTTGTGTTGTGGTTATTGTTTTTATTTTCATTATGGGTTTCATTTCATCCTTGGCCCGATTATATGAGGGCAAGGATCATTATTACATGCATCATCATAATAACCTAGAATTCACATTCCATGCATAGTGACATGCCATATAGGTGCATTTCACTACTTGAGTTGCTTATTTTTCTTTTTATTGTTGAGTGATCCTTGTTTATATATATATATATATATGTGTGTGTGTTTGTGCTACATTTTGGTTGTGATTGAGTGATTACTAGTTTCAATTCATGAGGTGTATGGGCCCTTGTGGGTTAGAAAGGGTAATTTAGAAAGTCAATCCATTAGAATATAATTAAATGGGGGTCAATTTTAGTGATAAGGTGTATGGGCCATGATTCACTAGGAATGGAGATCCATTTTAAATGAACCTTGACATACTAAAATAAGAAAATATAAACTATAAAGGTGAAACTTGACTTATAAAATGAAATGGTTTCCAGTAAATGAATAGGCAAAGTATTATTGACATTTCACCAACTGGAACCCCTGTAAGTTAAACAAGAAAACTTATTAATGCCTAGCCTTCTAAGTAGGTAGTTGGGGTAGTATACCATGGGTAGTGATCCCTTTCCTTTAATTCAGCTTTCTCTATTATTATCTATCTATTTAAATCTTGTTCTGAGGTGTGTGATTGGCATTTTTAGACCAATTCCACCATGACACCCTCATGTTGTGTGCCAAGAGGGTGGTAACGACCATACTTCAGACATGGTGGGGCCAAAACCGCCAGCCTTACTGCTAGGTGTGCCACTTGAGGCACTGCCTGTTATACTTGATCTGGGCACCGACACTCAAATTTGTGAGAGTTTTCTACATTTGATGTAGTCCATGCATGGTGCTCCATGACCTACACCTATGACGGCTGATCTAACCCATGAGTTCCAGCAACAGCATCCTCCTAACTTCTAGGGGGATTGCAGTCCACAAGCTATTGAGACTTGGCTAGAGGCAACCCTATCAATCTTTGATCATCTAGAGACACCTCCAGAACTAAGGGTTAAGCTTGTTGTGTATATGTTGCATGATTCATCCAAGAACTGGTTGGATGTATTACCCAGGGTGGTCTCTATCATGGCGTGATTTGGGATAAATTTTAGACTAATTTCTATGATCAATTATTTCCTCAGATATTGAGAGATGACTGATCCAAAGATTCCATGCATCTAGAGTAGGGTGTTATGTCAGTTATAGAGTATTTAGTGTGTTTCACTGAGTTACAATGCTTTGCACCGCTTCTAGTTGGTGGTGAGATTTTGTGTACTAGATGCTTCAAGGATGGTCTCCAGTATACCATCCATACTTAGTTGAATGTATTTCTCCTACCTACATTCTTTGAAATGGTCAATTAGGCTCTTATCACCGAGCGCAACCAGAGGTAAGGTGATAGTGCCGATCATAAAGGATCGATTCTTAGGAAGACCAATAATTCTTCCAGTAGTAGAAATCGATCCCTAGACATTTCTCATCAGGGTAGTGGAATCTAGAGTACCCACACAGGTATCTTTGTGGTGTGCCATCAGTGCAGGTGACATGATAATCTAAAGCCTTAGTGTGATAGAAACCCTATAGATTATCATACTTGCATTCATGGTAGCCAGACTTCATATTATCAGTGGCGCCGACAGAGCAATCCTGATTGGGGTAGTCTAGTTGTAGCACGGGGTCGCGGATCAGGTCAGTTTCATGCATTAAAACTGATACCCAAGGATCAGAGTGCATGACCATTTACAGTATGAGGTATTATTCTAGTATCCACCACTATAGTATCTGCTTTATTTGATACATGTGCTTCACACTCCTTCATCTCTGTATCTATCATGAAAATTATCGGGGTATAAATACAGTATTACTATGGTTTAATGCCCATGGATACACTATTGGGAGTACAGTCAGAGGTAATACATCAATGTAGGGGTTTTCCCCTTGAGATAGGCAGTTACCCTTTCTTTTGGGACCTCTTTATTCTCGAAATGATAGGCTTTGATGTCGTTCTCAGGATGGATTAGTTGGTTATGTATCACACCTTTGTAGAATAATATCACCGTAGGGTATTGTTTACATCACTAGAGGGAATTAGTTATCTACACAAGGGTAAGTGGATTTTCTAGGTCAGTAGAGCTGGACTAGGTAATCATGGGCTAGGTGGAGTGATCGATCAGACATTTAATCTCTTCGTAGAGGATCAAGTACATTATGTTGTGTCACGAACCGAATCTGGTCTCCATCAAAACCGGCGCCAAACCTAGCCCGTGACAAGGTCCGAAGGGCATTACCTATCCCCATGGGATGACACAAATTCTCGGGTATCATTTATTTTGGTTTGGTAATGATTATCCTGAATATGGAAGCATAAAACATCAAATCCAATCGATAAACCGAAACTAAAAAATTCATACCAAGCGAGGTTTATACAAAATACAGAACTGAATACATATGTTTAAACATTGAATAAGAGGTAAAAAGATGCAAAAAAACAGTATAAAAATAGTCCCAAGGACTCCACACGACAATGGATCATCACCCACAAGCCGTCTCCACAACGCCGCACCATGGATGGGAACTAACACCCTGAACCGTTATCACCCAAAGCCTTTTCTTTACCTGTGTCAAACATAATCAAGTCTAGTTACACCCAAGGGGTGTAATTAGGGTGTGATCCTAATAACAGTAGGATAACACCCAAATATTCTAAATATTATTCAATACAAGGTGAAAATCATGCAGTTTTAATATGTAAGGAAAAATAGTGATAAATTCCAAGAGGTGCAACTTTCAATTATAAACAGTTTTCAAAGTAAAACTTTCAGAATGTTAACACATTTAAATAAGACGTGTTACATACTATAATTTACATCCAAACACACCCTAATACAAGGTTAAATACCAAAAATACAATGAGCACCAAAACCGGGAACACCACTAGGCACTAGATAGTCTCGGGCCCTATGTACCTCGTACCTCGGTGTAAAATATCCATGTCACAATACTTTCTCATACATGATACACTACTAGGGAACATACCCATAACCTATTGGTCCCCAAATATCATCTATATAGTTTAGTTGGAGTTTTATTTATCCAAAATGCTAAGTGAAACAGGGACAAAACCCATCTGGATCACTAGCGCACTAATACATATCTGCCCTCCTAGGTACCCGGGTTTCTCCCTTTGTGCTCAAACCACTTTTACATGATACCAAAATTAATTATCACATAAACATATCAGTTATGGTCATAACCAACTCAAAATAGTATCTACACAAGTTTTTCACCACTTACACCACTCAATAAAACCTTTAGAATTTCAATAAAACAACTTCACAAAATTTAACAATGCTTTACACACAAAATCCCTTTAAAATCCCACTTTGAACACAATGGGAATACCTATATTCAACAAAAAATACTTTTCAGGACCCAAAAAATTTCTATAAACCCATTACATGAGTTATAAAACAACCCCATTTGACATAACATAAAATAGACATGTAAAAACACCCAATTTAACACCAAATTGGTACCTAAAAATCATTTGCTCAACAAAAGTCACCAAAACCAGATTTCTCAGCACGTATAATGGATTATAAGTGTGTTAAAAATATAAATTAATCAAATATAACTCATCTAGAATTTATTACCCATGTAATAACCTACCAAAAGTGTCAAAAACCTCAAATCTTTGTGCAAAAGTTCAACCGCACCACAAAGAAGTTAAAATAGACCTAAAACCGGAATTTCATACCATGAAACATAAGATAAAACCCTAGTTTATAAACCCTACTTTCTGGATATTAGGAACTTCAATAATAGGAGAAGAAACCCTAAGAAAATGGGAGCAAGAAGGAAACCCACTTACTTGAGGGATCTTGAAGAAATCTCACACAATACACCAGTAGATGAATTTCCAAACAGCCAAAAATGAAAGTGAGGTTCTAAAAAGGATGAGGAGGTAATGTAGGAACTAGAATGGAGGGAAAATAGTGAGAAATGAAGGAGTTATGAAGGAAACAAATTACCTCTTCAAATCTGGACGATTTGAGAAAGCTTGAGAAGATTTTCCCTAATTCGTGATGGAAATGAGATCTAAAGAGGGATAAGAGAAGTTGGGGTCACACCTAAGGATGTTTTATTATATTGGGATGTATAATCACCAAAAAGAGTAAAAAATGTATAAGTTTTTAAATAAACAAAATTTGTTTTTAAAAATAGAAATGGGCTTCCAGGGTGGCCCAATTCCTTAAATAAAAACCCAAATATACCATGATTATAGATTCATAAAGGGTCAAAATTAATATGGTGGTGTTAATAGGTTATGAGAGGACATTTTGGAAGTGGAATGGGTTCAAAATATTGAAAAATTAAAGAGTTATAAAAGAAACAAAATTGGTTTTTAAATCTTGAAATGGGCTTACGGTTTGGCTCAAATCATGAAAACTCACCCATTCCTCCAAAAATGCATGGGAAACCCACAAAACAAAGAAATAATGGAAATTAAATGAAAAATACTTTAAAATAAGTCATGTATGTGACAATTCTCCCCACCATGAAAGACTTTCCATCCCAGAAAGTCAACCTAAAGCCTAATCGGAAAACAAGAATGGGTACTCTTTCTCAACCCATGACTTCTATTCCCATGTCTCATGTGTATCATTACCATGCTTCCTAATAACCCAAATCACCTTTTCTTGGAAGTCCACTATTCTCACTAGCCGCTCAAAAATAGATAAATTGGGATCTATATCCAACTCCTACCAATTCAGTACATGGGATGGATCCGGGTTCTATTTATTCAACTGGGAGACATGGAAGATGTCAAGGATGGATGTCAACTAAGAAGGTAATGCCAACCTATATTCCACATTTCTAATATGCTCGGTGATCTAAAAAGTTCTGACATACCATAGAGTCATCTTCCCTTGCTTTCCCAATCGACGATAGCCCAGACAAGGGGAAACTTTCAAGAATACCCTATCACCCACAGAAAACTCTAGGTATCGACGCCTCTGGTAAGCATATGATTTATGGTGACTCTGAGCTATCAATAAGTGATTCCTGATCAACTTGACCTTCTCAGATGTCTCCTGCACCAGACTCAGCCCCAGTAGTGAGGTCTCACCTACCACATCCCAACATAGGGGGGACCGACAAGGCTGGCCATAGAGTGCCTCAAAAGGAGCCATTATAATCGAGGATTGGTAACTGTTATTATAAGAAAACTCAACCAATCCCGAATGGATATCCCAGGAACCTCCAAAGTCCAGAACACATGCACGGAGCATGTCCTCCAAAATATGGTTCACTCGTTCTGTGTAACCATCCGTTTGAGGATGGTACGCTGTGATCATCTTGATATAAGACCCCAAGGCCTTCTGAAGGCCTTCCAAATACCGAGAAGTGAAACGGGGGTCTCTATATGAGATAACTGTTGATGTCACACCATAGAGCCTTACCACCTCCTGAAGATACAAACGGACCAACTCATCTACTTTAGCTATATATCTAATCGGAATAAAGTGGGATGATTTGGTTAGATGATCAATCACCACCCAAATGGCATTCTTACCCCGAGGTGTACAAGGCAAGCCAACAATGAATTCCATGGTGACCCCATCCCACTTCTCGGTGGGAATGGGTAACGGCTGGAGAAAACTTAAAGTCCTTTGATGCTCTGTTTTCACCTGCTAGCATGTGTAGCATCTCGAAACGACGTCTGCGATGTCTTGTCTCATACCAGGCCACCAGAACTATTGAAAAACATCATAATACATCTTGGTGGAACCCAGATAGATATCCCACTAATACTGGTGGATATCCTACATCACCGCCTTTTGTAGAGATAACGACACTACTGAATGGCCCTTGAAGCATAGAATTCCCTCAGGAGTCAACGACCAATTAGAGGACGTCTCCCCACCATGAAGAAACCACTTTGACTGTTGAAAAAGCTCATCACTAGGTTGTTCCCACTGAATCAACTCCAAGAGAGAAGGATTCAACTGAACACTCTCCAAGAACACACCCCCATTTTTCTATCTGGTCTCCACATGCATATGAGCAAAGAGCCCCATCAAAGTCCACTCGTCAGTGGAATTCCTCAAAGCCTGCACTGGAACTCTTCTGGTCAAGGCGTCGGCCACCATGATACCATTTCCTAGGGTATAGACAATGTCAAAGTCGAACCCTTGGAAGTACTCGATCCAATGATGATACCTCAAGTTGAGGCCTTCTACGATAAGATATAGTCCAAGATTTTGTGATCAGAGTAGACCAAAAACTTCTCCCCAAAGAGGTAGTAACACCAAGTATTCAAAGCGTGCATCATAATTGTTAATTACAAGTTATGGGTCGGGTAATTATTTTCATGTGGTTGGAGTTAGAGAGATCCATATGCCACCATGTGATCATTCTGCATAAGCACGCACCCAAGACCCATACCTGATGCGTCGCAATACACCACATACCCCTTTCCAACCTCTTGAAAAAACAAAATGGGGGAAGTAGTCAATCACCTCTTCATCTCCTCAAATAACTCCTGACATTATAGTCCCCATAAAAACTTCACCCCTTTCTGGGTGAGCGTGTTCATCAGTGAAGCAAGCCTAGAGAAATCTCGAACGAATCACCTATAATAACCAGCCAGGCCAAGGAAACTCCTAATCTTGAACACATTCTTCAGTTGCTCCCATGACATGACCACACTGATCTTCTCGAGGTCCACTGAACCCCCCTATTCTAAGATCACATTCCCTAGAAATTTCACTTCCATGATCCAGATGGTGCATTTGGACAACTTTGCATAAAGGCAATGCTCTCACAAGGTTTCCAAAACGATCCTCAAGTGATGTTCATGTTCCTCCTTAGATCCAGAGTATACTAGAATGTCATCCATGAACACCATGAAAAAAGAATCGAGATATTGATGGAAAAACCTGTTCATGAGTTCCATAAAGATCACTAGATCATTGGTCAATCCAAAGGGCATAACCAAGTACTCAAAGTGGTCGTACCTAATTCGGAAGGATGTCTTTGGGATATCTGCCTCTCTCACCCTAAGTTGATGATAGCCTGAATGCAAGTCGATTTTTGAGAACCACTTTTCCCCCTTAAATTGGTCGAACAAAACATCTATTCTATTAAAATGGTATTTGTTCTTAATTGTTACCTTATTCAGCTTTCGGTAGTCAATGCACAACCGGAGGGATCTGTCATCCTTTTTCGTGAACAACATAGGAGCTGCCCAAGGAGAGATGCTCGGTCAAATGAATCCTTTGGATTATAATTCATCCAATTGTATATTTAATTTCATCATCTTGGTGGGGGGAATGCTATATGAGGTAAGAGATATCGGTTGTGTTCTCGGTGCCAGATCAATTGAGAACTCCACATCCTGCTCCGGGAGAAAACTTGAAAAATCATTCGAAAATACCTCTGAAAACTCATCAAATGTGGGAGGTATTCCACCATTAGTATCATGAACATCATCCTCTATCATGAGCGATGATAACTAAAAAAAAGGTATCCCAACTCTGGTAGTGTAGGTCCCGCACAACTTGACCGAGGATCCCATTCCCCACGAATAACTTGACGACTCCCATCAGGTGCTATGAAACTAAATCGTCGCCTATAGAAATCGATGTGCACCTGGAAGTGTACTAACCAATCCATGCCAAGTATTATGTCAAATATATCTATATCTAATACCAATAGGTCCCACTCCATCTCAACCCTTGACACGGAAAGCGCACATGAGGATCACCTGAGACTATGCTCCTTCTTTCCCAGCGGCGTCACCAACTCCATCACAAAAGACAACAACTCGTTTAGAAAATTTAGTGTGTCCAAAAAACGGGCAGAAATGAATGAAATAGAGGCACCAGTATCAAAAACAGAAGGATCTATATAATATGCAATCAAAATGGTACCTCGAACTATCGACGGTCCCGCCTCTGATCCTACTAGTGCCTGATCCACATGGAGATGTCTAGTCTCTGCCTGAGGATAACCGCTAGTCTTTCATTATGCCCTAAACTAGATATGCCTAGAAGATGACCCAAACCTACCACCGCGACCACGAAAATGAGATCCCCCTGTCCTTAATGGCTCAGACTGATCTGGAACTCCTCTTAAAGCCACTGACCCTACCCCACTCGGAAGTGGACGTGCCACCCCACAAAAGCAATGCAAGTGACCCATCACTACTGGAAAACTAACCTATACCAATGGTTTATAACCATTGGTATAGGCCTCTAAACCGTTGGTATAGCCTATACCAATGGTTTGGAAAACCGTTTACAAGTAAGTCGTTGGGATAGGTCTATACCAACGGTTCTGGGAAAACCACTGGTATAAGTAATATGAAAATCTATACCAACGGTTCCATAAAACCATTGGTATATGTATTTCAAAAAAAACATTCATTGGGATTTGATCCCAGGACCCCTAGTTTATCATTGAAAGACCTAACCACTAAACTAATATGACTTTTGTGAACATAATTACATAAATATATATATGTATTCTCATACTTATTTTAAATTTTGATTTATATAATGTTCTCAGTAAGAAGATCTGAGAAAAAATCAGCGGACATATACCAACGGTTGTCACAACCATTGGTATAGGTCCTCTGATTCTGGGAGGGATGTTGGTTTATGGGGAACCTTTCCCAATGGTTTGGCCAAAAAGTTGGGATAGGTGGCCTAAAAGTATACTTTTCCTGGCTTTCCCAACGGTTTGGCCAAACCGTTGGGAAAAGTGTCCACAAAGTACCTTTTCCCAATGGTTTGGCTAAACCGTTGGGAAAGCCATACCCTTTCCCAATGGTTTTGGAAAACTGTTGGGAAAAGTGACCTCAGAGTGGGGTTTCCCAACGGTTTGGCCAAACCGTTGGGAAAGGGGACCTGTACCAATGGCTTTTACAAACCGTTGGTATAGAAGTGTTGGGAAAGGTTAGATTTCCAGTAGTACATACCTCCACATTGGTAACAGGGCTTCAGAGGAAGTTGAAATGCTAGTTAGATGTGCCCAGGCCTCCCACACTATTGGCACTTGACTGATATTGCATCAGAATCCACGGATGAAAACTACCTGGAAGAGTGACCTGAACTACCACCTTCCTTCTTCACGTGTTCCTCCTGCTTCCTTTTTTTCTTTAAAGAGTTTCCACTACCCACTACTAATACTGATCTAGAGAAATCATCCCTTCCTTTATGGTCAATATACACCATGCACTCCCGATCAACCACCTCATCATAGGTCCTCATCTTAAACAATAAAACCTCATAGTATATCTCTGGTCACAAGCCTTTCTCAATCCTATGGGCCTTCGCTTGTTCATTCGAGACAATTTCAGGAGCATACCAAACCAACTCAGTGAAATGGTTGGCGTACTCCATCGCATAAAGATTCCCCTAAACAAGGTCTATGAACTCTCGGGACCTAGCATATGCCAAGACCTCGGGACAACACTGTTCATTGAATATGGCCTTGAAATCTCCCCAGCACATCTTCTCATTCTCCCCAGTTTAAAGTACCGATTCCCACCACCTATGGCTGGTAACCTCCAACAAAAAGGAGGCACATTTAACCCTGATCTACTTGGGTGTATACAGGAACTCGAACATGTACTTTATCTTCTTGATCCATTCCTCTTCTTCCTAGGGTCCTATGCTGCCTTGAAAAGTAGGAGGCTTGTTTTTCAGAAAATCTTGAGCTTTATCTTTTCTAGGACCTGTCTCTTATTCCCTAACAAGAATGGGAACATGAGATGGTCCTTGTCCCAGATCTTGGGCAATCCATACCACATCCTCGACTAGCCTCTAATCAATCGGTGTGGGAGAACTCTCTCTGACTTCCTCTCATGGGCGCAAGGGAGCTTTTTAGGGAGGCATGTTACTGCAAAATGCATCAATCAAAAAAACACTAGTCAATACCAAAATTCGGAAAAATTTAATCAAATACATAAAATATAAATAATCTAAAAACATTACATTAATAAAAGAAACAACTACTCCACCCCTTCCTGATGTTCATGTGTGGTCTGTAGCCGACACGTCTCTGTTAGAAGTGAAGTCAGTCAGACAATTCCAATGTCCCCTGATGACTCAAGGACTTCCACGAGAGGTGCGGACCAGGTACCCTACTCGCTACCAAAACCTCAAGCCCCGAAAGTCCTATCTTCTGTCTATCTCGACTTATCCCAAAATAGTAACATAACCAAAAAACATTGGTCTCCTCTAATACCATTTTGTCACGAACCAAATCTGGTCACCATCAAAATTGGCGCCAAACCTAGCCAGTGAAAAGAACCGAAGTGCATTACCTATCCCCACGGGCTAGCACAAGTGATCGGGTATCATTTATTTTTATTTTGGGAATGATTTACTCGGATATGGAAGCATAAAACAACAAAACCAATCGATAAACCGAAACTGAAAAATTCATACCAAATGAGGATTATACAAAATCCAGAACTGAATACATATGTTTAAACATATAATAAGAGGTCCAAAGAGGGATAAGAGAATCTAGGGTCATGACTAGGGATGTTGGCTTCGAGTGGGAGGTATAATCACCAAAAATAGTAAAAATTAATAAGTTGTTAAATAAACAAAATTTGTTTTTAAAACTAGAAATTGTCTTCCGGGCTGGACCAATTCCTTATATAAAAACTCAAATCCACCATGATTATGGAGTCTTGAAGGGTCCAAATTAATATGGTGGTGTTAATAGGTTAGGGTAGGCCATTTTTTAATTGGAATGGGTGAAAAATATTGAAAAATTATAGAGTTATAAAAGAAACAAAATTGGTTTTTAAATCTGGAAATGGGCTCACGGTTTGGTCCAAATCATGAAAACTCACCCATTCCACCAAAAATTCATGGTAACCCCCCAAAACAAAAAAATAATGGAAATTAAATGAAAAAAAACCATTAAAATAAGTCATTTATATGACATGTTGAATTTCCTCTGATAATATATTGTTTCAGGGATGTATTTCCCAATGATTTTTATAGATTACCTCCTAAGATAGAGGTAGAGTTTACAATTGATCTCATTATAAGAACAGATCTAGTGTCCATTCCTCTATATAGTATGGAACTTACTGATATCCAAGAGCTCAAGATACAGTTGGTGTATTTAGAGGTCAATGGTTTTATATACCCTAGCACATCCTCTTGGGGTTCACTCATGCTTTTATCTAAGAAGGTGGATGGGAATCTTCATCTATGTGTGGATTATAGGCAGTTGAACCAGCTTACAGTCAAGAACTGGTATCCACTTCCTCGAATAGATGATCTCTTTGACCAGTTATGAGGATCTAGGGTGTTTTCTAATATCAACCTAAGAACAGGTTATCATCAGTTGTGAATCAAGCCATCAGACATACCTCATATAGATTTTCACAGCAGGTATGGTATGTACGAGTATATTTTTATATTGATTGGTCTTATGAACATGCTTGTCGTTATCATGGCTTTGATTAATAGGGTGTTTCACCCTAGGGTGTTTTCTAATATCAACTTGAGAACAGGTTATCATCAGTTGTGAATCAAGCCATCAGACATACCTCATATAGATTTCCATAGAAGTTATGGTATGTATGAGTATCTTTTTATGTTGATTGGTATTATGAACATGCCTGTTGTTTTCATGGATTTGATGAATAGGGTGTTCCACCCCTATTTGGTTTCTATTGTTGTAGTATTTTTGGATGATATCTTGGTGTATTTTCACACTCATAGTGACCATTCTAAGCACCTTGAGATCATTATAAGTATACTGAGAGAGCATCAGCTTTATGCTAAGATAGCTAAGTTCCACTTCTAAATCAAAAAGGTTCACTTCATGGGTTATATTACCTCAGAGTCAGGAGTATTTATTAACCCAGATAAGGTGACTTTTGTGGTCTCCTAGGAGTATCCCAAGAACGTATTTGATATAAGGAATTTATTGGGGATGGATGGGTATTATAAAAATTTAATACAAATATTCTAATGCTTTGATTCACCTCTTATTAGTCTTATAATTAAGGGTGTTAAGTTCCTGTGGTCAAAAGATTGTAAGAAATCCTTTTAGGAGATGAAAGAGATAGTTGACTCGACACATATTCTGATTCTTCCAGAGCCTAGAAGATGTTATACAATGTTCTGTGATGCATCAGGCATCATACTAGGAGAAATGATGATGTAGGAGGATAGAGTCATTGTGTACGGATCTCAGTAGTTTAGTCCTCAAGAGAGAAACTATGTGATACATGACCTCAATCTAGCAGTAGTTGTCCATGCCTTACATTTTTAGAGACACTATCTATTGGGTGAGCACTTTTTGGTGTATAAGGAACACAATAACCTCAAGTATATCTTTACAGAGCATGAATTTAATCTTAGATATCAGATATGGGTCTAATATCTTTAGTCTTTCAATTTTGAGTTTGCCTACATGCCTGGAAAAGTCAATGCGGCAGCAGATGCGTTGAGTCTAAAAACTCAAGTACAGGTCAAATGGGAAGCCAGTGATGAATGGAAATTAATAGCCCTCTTCTCTGAGCTATATCTATAGTTCCATGATATTCACAAGTATTCTTACCTATTAGCCTTGACAGTTACCTCTTCTCTCCTTGATAAGGTTAAGGGCAAGTAATTTTCAGATCCTGGAGGCTTGGTTATCTGTGAGAGTATTTCAGGAGATGACCTGCCTTCAGATTGGTCTGTAGACAAATACAACATCCTATGTGTTCATGGGCATGTCTGAGTTCCTAAAGATATGATAGAGGAATTGATGCAATGGTCCCATACTTATCAGTGGTCAATTATTCAAGAATATCCAAAAGGTATCGAGAAATGTGACGCTGGTATTGGTGGCCTAGGATGAAATGTCAGATATTAGGTTTTATCATAAGGTTTCCCACCTATCAGCAGGTGAATATGGAGAACCAGATACCTACAAGATTGTTACATATACTTCCAGTCCCAAAATGAAAATGGTAATATGTTTCTATAGACTTTGTAGTTGGCTTATCGAGGTCACCTAGAGGTAGTGATGTTTTATGGGTTGTCATCGACAGACTGATGAAAGTAGACCACTTCCTTTCTATCTGGGATACGTTCTAAATTGATGAGCTTGTAAGAATGTATGTTCGTGATATCATACGGCTACATGGGGTCCCTCGTACTATCATTTCATATAGGGACGCTCTCTCTGTGTCATGGTTTTAGAAAGGGATACAGAGAGTTATGGGTAGATAGGTGCTTCTGATCATAGCCTTCCACCCTCATACTAATGGACGGTCAAAATGAATGATACAAGTTCTGGAGGGCATTCTTCGAGCATGAATCCTTAACTTTAGAGGTTCTTGGTAGAATCATATCCCTCTTGTTGATTTCTCCTATAATAATAGATTTCAAGTGATGACTTAGATGGATCATTTTGAGGCCTTGTATGGTAGGTCATGTTGTTCACTCCTGTGTTGGTTAGAGGTACGTGAGGTAGTGCTACTAAATCCTCATATCGTGTAGGAGACTTTGAAGTTGTTCAGCTAATCAGAAAACATATGCCAACTACTCAGTCTAGACAGAAATCTTATGTTTTTCGTCATCGATGACCTCTAGAGTTTGAGGTCATAGATCATGTTTTCTTGCGGGTATCGCCCAGGCTTGGGCATAGATGGATACAAAGGCAAGGGAAGTTTTCACCTCATTATGTAGAGACGTTTGAGATTCTAGAGAGTGTTAGGTTGGTAACCTATCGATTGTTACTACCTCATAGGTACTGTATCATGCACGATGTCTTCCATGTTTCACAACTTCACTAATATCATGTTGAACTCTCTCATACTTTTGATCTTGAGGAAGTTGAGTTAGATATTGATGCTTCTTTTGAGGAGTATCATATACGCATCATTGACTGAAGCATGAAATACCTCTGAGGCCGGTTTTTTCCTTTAGTACAGGTGTTATGCCAGAACGGCCATGTACAAGATGAGACTTTTGAGTGAGAGGATGACGTACGTGCTCAGTCGGAAGAGTTGTTCTCAGAAAGTGTTTTATCACCCTTGGAAGTTGAACTCGGAGATGAGTTCCTTTAAGGGAGGAAGGCTGTAAGAACACGGTTTTTCACTCAGGTGTGGATCCTTTTAAATTTGGTCTAATTCCTTATTATGGACCTAGTATGGATGTCTAATGAGGCTATAAAGGTTATGGGGGTGTTTGGGTCTTGTTCGGAGATCAAAACCCTATACAGTGGAGAAAAACACTAGGATTTATTGTTAGTAGAAACGGTGCGACCCAGCCCACATGGTCTCTACTAATCGTGTGGATCTAGATAGTGGGGTGAAGCAGGGTGCACAATTTTCCCTAAAGGTGTGCCAGGGGCCGCATGCCCATGAGAAAATTCTACAGTTTTATCAGAGGTGATTCTCCTGATTGGCGTACGGTTTCCCTAACTATGTGGCCTAATTGTACAGCTACCCCCTTAGCATAGTAGATGGTGCATGATTGGTGCACGGGTTGGCCAACTCTGTGACCAAACCGTGCGACCCAAAGTTTTGGTTGAAATGAAAATTTTTTCCCTAATTATATGTTTTAACTCATCCTATCCCTCTCATTTCTCTCCAGCAGACAGCAAGGGCACCCCTCTGCCCTTTTTAGCTCCTTTGAAGACTCTTTGATAGTTTTTGATCCCAGCTCACCGTTCGAACTCCGATTTAATCCATGTTCATCACGTTGGATGTGAATTGGTAAGATCTCAATTTATTTTTAGTCATTCTTCATTTATATTTCTCTCAATGGATTTATCGAGGTGTAGGCTCATATGCTATATTTTTAGGGCATTGATTTGTTCTTTAGATATCTTCCAATCCATGCCAAACTAAAGGCTGATACTGGACAAGGCTGAAAACTCTTCAACTACAGGAGGTATTCCTCCATTAGGATCATGACCATCATCCTCTATCATGAGTGATGATAACTGGGGGGAAAAATTGTCCCAACTCTGGGAGTGGAGGTCCCACACAACTCGACTGAGAATCCCATTCCCCACGAACAACCCGATGACTCCCATCAGGTGCTATGAAACTCACTCGTCGCCTATAGAAATCAATGTGCACCTGGAAGTGTACTAGCCAATCCATGCCAAGTATTATGTCAAATAGATCCATGTCTAATACCAATAATTCACACTCCATCTCAACCCCTGACACAGAAAGCGCACATGACGAGCACTTGAGACCCTGCTCCTTCTTTCCCAGCGGCATCACCAACTCCATCACAAAAGACAGAAACTCGGTTGTAAAATTTAGTGTATCCAAAAAATGGGTAGAAATTAATGAAATAGAGGCACCAGTATCAAAAATAGTAGGAGTTATAGAATATTCAATCAAAATGGTACCTTAAACTATCAATGGTCCCGCCTCTGATCCTATTGGTGCCTGATCCACCACATGGAGATGTCTGGTCTCTTCCTGAGGATGACCACTAGTCTTTCATTGTGCCCTGAACTAGATCTTCCTAGAAGATGACCCATCCCTACCACCACAACCACCAAAACAAGATCCCACTATCCTTGACGGCTCAGACTGAGCTGGAACTCCTCTTAAAGACACTAAACCTACCCCAGCTGAAAGTGGACGTGCCACCCCAAAAAAGCGATGCAAGTGACCCATACCTCCACATTGGTAACAGGGCTTCAGAGGAATTTGGTATGCTGTTCAGATTTACCCCAGCCTCCCACACTGTTGGCACATGACTGATATCGCATCAGAAGCCATGGATGAAAATTACCTGGAAGAGTGGCCTGAACTACCACCTTCCTTCTTCACCTGTTCCTCCTGCTTCCTTTTCTTCTTTAAAGAGTTTCCACTTCCCACTACTGATACTGGTCTAGAGAAACCATCCCTTACTTTATGCTCAATCCACACCATGCCTGCCCGATCAACCACCTCAGTATAGGTCCTCATCTTAAATAAAAAAACCTCGGAGTATATCTATGGTCACAAGCCTTTCTCAATCCTATGGGCCTTCGCTTATTCATTCAAGATGATTTTAGGAGCACACCAAACCAACTCAGTGAAATGGTTGGCATACTCTATTACATAAAGATTCCCCTAAACAAGTTCCATGAACTCTCAGGACCTGGCATATGCCAAGACCTCGGGACAGTACTGTTCATTGAATATGGCCTTGAAATCTCCCCAGCACATCTGCTCATTCTTCCCAGTTTGAAGTACTGATTCCCACCACCTGTGGATGGGACCCTCCAACAAAAAAGAGGCATATTTCACCCTGAGCTACTTGGGTGTATCCAAGAACTTGAACATGCACTCGATCTTCTCGATCTATTCCTCTGCTTCTTAGGAGTCTATGCTTCCTCGAAAAGTAAGAGGCTTGTTTTTCAGAAAATCTTGAGCTTTATCTTTTCTAGGACATGTCTCTTCTTCCCTAACAATAATGGGAACATGATACAGTCCTTGTCCTAGATCTTGGATATTCCATACCATAGCCTCAACTAGCCTCTGATCAATCGGTGTGGGAGAACTCTCTCTGACTTCCTCATATGGGCGCATGGGAGCTTTTCGGGGAGGCATGTTGTTACAAAATGCATCAATCACAAAAACACTAGTCAATAACAAAATCCTGAAAATTTTAATCAAATAAATAAAATATAAATAATCTAAACACATTACATTAATAAAAGAGACAACTACTCCACCCCCGCCCAATGTCCATGTGTGGTCTGTAGCCGACACGGCTCACCTGGAAGTGAAGTCAGTCAGACAATTCCAATATCCCCTGATGACTCAAGGTATACCACGAGAGGTGTGGGCCAAGTACCCTACTTGCTACCAAAACCCCAAGCCCCGACAGTCCTAGATTCTATCTATCCCGACTCATCCCAAAATAGTAACATAACCTAAAAACATTAGCCTCCTCTGATACCATTTTTTCACGAACCGAATGTGGTCACCATCAAAATCAGTGCCAAACCTAGCCCGTGACAAGAACCGAAGGGCGTTACCTATCCCTATGGGCTAGCACAAGTGCCCGGGTATCATTTATTTTTGTTTTGGGAATGATTTACCTAGATATTGAAGCATAAAACATCAAAGCCAATCGATAAACCAAAACTGAAAAACTCATACCAAACGAGGTTTATACAAAATCCAGAACAGAATACATATGTTTAAACATAGAATAAGAGGTCCAAAGAGGGAGAAGAGAAGTTGGGGTCGCACCTAGGGATGTTTTCTTAGAGTGGGAGGTAGAATCACCGAAAAAGAGTAAAAATAAATAAGTTGTTAAATAAACAAAATTTGTTTTTAAAACTGGAAATGGTCTTCCGAGCTGGCCCAATTTCTTATATAAAAACCCAAATCCACCATGATTATGGATTTATAAAGGGTCCAAATTAATATGGTGGTGTTAATAGGTCAGGTTAGGCCATTTTTGAAGTGGAATGGGTGAAAAATATTGAAAAATTATAGAGTTATAAAAGAAACAAAATTGGTTTTTAAATCTGGAAATGGGCTCACGGTTTGGCCCAAATCATGAAAACTCACCCATTCCTCCAAAAATGCATGGGAACCCCCCAAAACAAAGAAATAATGGAAATTAAATAAAAAATACCTTTAAAATAAGTCATGTATATGACATGTTGAATTTCCTCTGATAATATATTGTTTCAGGGATGTCTTTCCCAATGATTTTTATAGATTACCTCCTAAGAGAGAGGTAGAGTTTACAATTGATCTCATTCCAAGAATAGCTCCAGTGTCCATTCCTCCATATAGGATGGTACTTAATGAGCTCCAAGAGCTCAAGATACATTTGTAGTATTTAGAATTCAATGGTTTTATATAGCCTAGCACTTCCTCTTGGGGTTCACTCATGCTTTTCTCTAAGAAGGTGGATGGGACTCTTCATCTATGTGTGGATTAAAGGCGGTTGAACCAGATTACAGTCAAGAACTGATATCCACTTCATCGAATAAATGATCTCTTTGACCAGTTCTGAGGAGCTATGGTGTTTTCTAATATCAACCTGAGAACAGGTTATCATCAGTTGTGAATCAAGGCATCAAACATACCTTGTATAGATTTTAGTAGCAAGTATGATATGTACGAGTTTCTTTTTATATTGATTGGTCTTATGAACATGACCGCTATTTTCATGGATTTGATTAATAGGGAGTTCCACCCTAGTGTGTTTTCTAAAATCAACCTGAGAACAGGTTATCATCAGTTGTGAATCAATCCATCAGACATACCTCGTATAGATTTTTGTAGCAGGTATGGTATATACGAGTATCTTTTTATGTTGATTGGTCTTACAAACATGCCCATCATTTTCATGGATTTGATTAATAGGTCATTCCACCCCTATCTAGATTCTATTGTTGTAGTATTTTTGGATGATATCTTGGTGTATTATCACACTCATAGTGACCATTCTATGCACCTTGAGATCATTATAAGTACTCTGAGAGAGCATCATCTTTAAGCTAATCTAGCTAAGTTCCACTTCTAGATCAAAAAAGTTCACTTCATGGGTTATATTACCTCAGATTCAGGAGTATCTATTGACCCAGAGAAGGTGAGTTTTATGGTCTCCTAGGAGTATCCCAAGAACGTGTTTGATATAAGGAATTTCTTGGGGCTGGATAGATATTATAGGAATTTAATAAAAATCTTATCATGCCTTGATTCACCTCTTATTGGTCTTATAATAAAGGGTGTTAAGTTCCTGTGGTCAAAAGTGTGTAAGATAGACATTTAGGAGATGAAAGAGAGAGTTGTATCGACACATATTCTGATTCTTCCAGATCCTAGAAGATGTTATACAATGTTCTGTGATGCATCAGGCATCAAACTAGGAGCAATGATGATGTAGGAGGATAGAGTCATTGTGTATGGATCTCGGTAGTTGAGTCCTCATGAGATAAACTATGTGATACATGACCTTAATCTAGCAGTAGTTGTCCATGCCTTACATTTTTGGAGACACTATCTATTGGGTGATCACTTTGTGGTGTATACAGAACACAATAACCTCAAGTATATCTTTACAGAGCGTGAATTGAATCTTAGATAGAAAATATGGGTCGAATATCTTTGTTCTTTCAATTTTGAGTTTGCCTACATGCCTGGAAAATTCAATGCGGCGGCAAATGCACTGAGTCAGAAAACTCAAGTACAGGTTAAACGGGAATCCAGTGATGAATGGAAATTAATAGCCTTCTTATCTAAGCTATATCTAGAGTTTCATGATAGTCACAAGTAGTCTTACCTATCAGCCCTGATAGTTACATCTTATCTCCTTGAGAAGTTTAAGATCAAGTAATTTTCAGATTCTGGAGGCTTGGTTATCTGTGAGAGTATTTCAAGAGATGACCTGCCTTCAGATTGGTTTGTAGACAAAGACAACATCCTATGTGTTCATGGGCGTGTCCGAGTTCCTACAGATATTATAACATCCCAAGTAAGTAATGAATAATAGATATTATTATCTATGTCTATTTATGAATTAGATAGTGTTTTATAGGCTTAAAATGAGAATAAATCCAATCTTAATCATGGAATACACTAATATTTTTAAAAGATTGTTTTACTGCCTATTGATGGAAAACCATTTTTAAATAAAAATTTTGACAATTTTATAAGATATATTTGTCAAAATATACTTATTATTTATGATTGTGACATTGAAATTTACATTGGATAATTTTTTGGTATTTTTCTGACAATGTTCATTTTTTAATGAATAGTGAAAAATACTGCATTTTACATCAACACTGCTTTTTCATCTAATTTAATTATAAGGTTATATTATCTTTTTAATTGGTTTTAAAGTTTAAATAGAATATATTTTTACCATGTAATCCAATGGTGGTCATTGGGATTAATTTCACTTTGGAATTGGGCATAAACAGGTGCCAAACTTTTCATAGATATTGTTTCAAAAAAACCCCCTATTTGTTTTGACAACGAGAATTATATTTAAATTAATTATTGAAATTTCTATGATTGGAATTTGGTAAAATGGATTCCATATTTTTAATCAGAAGGTCCAAATTATTTAATTAAGACTTTTGTTTTTGGACATTATGAATAGTAACGACGGTAATTATCTTTAATTATCTTGATTAATGAGTAATCGGGTAGTTAAGGATAATAAAATAATATCATAATAATAAAAAATGACCACAACATGTATCCTAAATCTAATTTTTGTCTCATGTATAACCATGGGATGCATTTTTCCAAACTTAGGGACCCCATGGAATCACTTTTGTGTGAAAGTGACTTTTTATCTTTTTATTTTTAAAGAAAGTTAAATATAACAAAGAATGTATCACCTGAGTAAAACATTTTTAATTTTGTCTACATAAATGATATATTAGACTATAAATATTCATTGGAAATATAAAAATATTTCCTACATCATAGTATTTTTTTATAATTTTTATACATTACATAAATTAAATTATTTATGACATCATGATGATGCAGCGATTACCTTATTAATGAACGATTTAAATAAAATGAAAAGATAATGTGAAATCTAAGACTTACACTTGTCAAAGAACTATTGGATGAGTATATTTAGAACCCTTATCACCTTATCCTCGAAATACATCAATGTGGGACCTTTAAAATCCGAAACTAATTTGAAAATAAAGTAATATTTTATACCTTTCCAAGAGTGTCCCTCCTCTCCTCTTATAAAAGGCCCCCACCTCTACCACCTTACCCACACCTCTCAAGCCTTTGGCTCGGCCAAACCCTGACCATTTTGTCTCTAAAAATCCCTATCTTACTCATAGAATCCTCACTTTGGGAATAATTCTTCCCAAGGAAGCCTTTGAGCTCAAATCAAAAAGAGTTACCCGATTTTAAGGTAATGTCTTCACTTGTGTTCTTTTGTTTTATTTTGCTTCTCCAACCCCCTAAACTCTTTTTATTCATTTATTTTGTAACAACTCCAGTATCTTCAATATACTATGATTTTTTTATAAGAATTATTCAATCTACACTGACACACACCTACATCTAATGGTTAAAGAACATACTGTTTCTGTGGATGGTGAATTTCTGCCACACGAAACGATGATTATTCAACACTCATATAACACCTTAAAAGGTGGCCATTAAGATGTAACTATATTTATATATGATATATAATATGTTTATGTTTTACTTAAACTTCTGTATTTTTCATTTATGGCATACCTTTATGGTTTCCATTATGGGTAAACGCGATATCTTCATTTTAGGAAGTGCGGACTACCGCTCCCTCAAAGTGATTTGATTCGTTAATACCATATGTGGTACATATAAAGGATATATTTAATGATATTATATATGATATTATACTGGAATTATAATATACCTTTATATAATTATTATTTCTTTCCATTAAAGTATGAGATAGAAATGAAAGTAGCGTTCATGCGTACGTACGGTTTACCGTCTCCATGAACGGTGCATTTCATTTCTTATCCCCAAATGTAATGTAATATTATAAGTACATATATATAATGGATATATATGATTTATGTTACATCTAAATGATGAATATAATTATGGAATTAAAATATACATATCTCTCATTTAGTTTTAATTCCATTAGTATGACATAGAAATGAAAGTAGCGTTCATGCGTACATACGGCTTACCATCTCCATGAACGGTGCATTTCATTTCTTACCTCTAAATGATTATGTAATATTATAAATGCATGTATATACTCGATATATATGATATATGTCATCTACATCATGAATATCATTCTTGAGATAATGGATATCTGACTACGTGAACAACTTGTAAATATAAGAAGTTCACTTTTGACTCAAGTACCAAATATCGACAAAACGACCGTTATTAACTTAAATGATTACATAATGTTCATAACATGGTAATAAGTGATATAAAAGGAATAATGAACTTGAAAAAGGTTCTTAATCAAGTATAAATTAACTCAAGTTTATTATTCAGGACATTAAAGAACGATCGAGTCAAGTCAGACCCGAGGTATAGGACTTCGTCTCAATCTCCTTTCATTGAGGCATATTTTGTTTTATACACAACTTTCTTTTATACGTTGTATAAACCCCTTTGACTTTTATACTTATTCAAAAGGAATCTTTTTTTTATACGAAGTGTTTTACTAAAAGACAAAAGGGAATGTTTTTTTTTGTTGTACGTATGCGGCGAAAACGACTTCTCCGCCGTCGTGACCATTATTTGAGTTTCAGATTCCTCTAAAAGCCATAACTTTTTTTTAAAATGAAAAAAATAAATACCATGTTTTACTTTTCTTTATTTTGGTATTGAAAATGGTTTTTATAATGTTTTTATTATATCAATGTGTTGTATTGATATCTTGTGATTGAAATGTGGAAATGTTATGTTTCCTTTATGCATGTTTTATGTGATATGATTATGTTATGGTTCTTGGGAATTGTTATGAAGATGGGTGGTTACATGATAAACTAAGGGTGGGTGAACCTGATATAGATCTCCAATGCATTGGGTAACGCGAAGGAGTTAAACATTAAGGTTTCTCTGAAGAGATTTAGGGAATATACTGTGATGGGTATTCCAAACGTAACCAAGAGGGTTACTCCCTACGTAAGAATGTTATGAATGCCTCAAGTTACCTTTATGTCTTATGACTTCTATGTTTTATTCTTGATTTGATGAGGTGTGTTAAAGTTCTTATCTTTTATGAGTAAAGTATGATTTCATTGATTCTTACGTATACTTGTACTCATGTTTTCTTTCCATATTTTTATATCCCTTACTGAGCTTTTTATGCTCATCCCAAGTTTTTAAAATGTTTTTCACAGGTCAAGGGAAAGGTACATGATGTGATGATAGTTTCAAGGAAGTGTCAAGAAAGAATCCATGTTTTATTTTAAATATGTCTCCGTTTATGGGAAAAATGAGTACTATCTTTTATGTAACCACTTTTTTTAAATGTGGAATTTAATGCATGTTTTATTATCTAATTCTCTAAAACTGTAAACCTGGAAAGATCCTCAACGTGTATTCTTGAAGTAACTCAAGATTAAGTAATGTTTAAGGTTGGGGCCTTATAGTTGGTATCATAGGTCGGTTTAGACAACTTTAGGAGTTAGAAAATTGTTAAATTATAAATTAATTTATGGTATGATTGAAATGATATAGCATTTAAAGATTACCATGTTGCTTCACCTAAGATATTTCTGTGTTAAGAATGGTTTTTCATAGAGGAAACAGAATAGCTTTTCTGGGAAGGCATACAGAGGGAAATGACCTTTCAGATCTGTATCATGAGATGGTCAGAATCAGAACTAAACAGTTTGTTGCATTGATGGTTCAGTTGACTCAGGTTAAAAATGTTGGTTATTTTTATTGATGATATTTTTGTGTTTTCTAAAAGTAAAGAGGAGCATGAAATACATTTAAGGGTTATTTTGCAAACCTTAAAAGAAAAGAAATTGTATAGGAAATTCAGCAAGTGTGAGTTTTGGTTGCAAAAAAATTCTTTCCTTGGTCATATTGTTTCTAAAGATGGAATAACTGTTGATTCTGCAAAAACAAAGGTTGTGGAAGAATGGCCAAGACCCAAAAATGTACCTGAGATTCGTAGTTTTCTTGGTTTGGCAGGCTATTACCGAAGGTCTGTTAGAAATTTTTTATGGTTATCTAGTCCAATGACTATGCTAACTCGGAAGGGTGTTAAGTTTATCTGGACAAATGATTGTGATGATTATTTTCAAGAATTGAAAAGAAGATTGGTGAATGCTCCAGTTTTGGCACTACCTTCCAGGAATGGAGAGTTTGTTATCTACAGTGATGCTTCATTGAAAGGACTTGGTTGCATCCTAATGCAGAATGATCAGGGTATTGCTTATGCTTCACATCAGTTGAAAACTCATGAGGTAAATTACCCTACTCATGATTTGGAATTAGCTGCTGTTGTTTTCACTTTGAAAATTTGGAGGCATCATTTTTATGGAGTAAAGTGTAAAATATATACCGATCACAAAAGTTTAAAGTATATATTCACTCAGAAAAAATTGAACATGAGACAGAGGAGATGACTGGAATTAATCAATGATTATGATTGTACAATTCATTACCATCCGGGAAAAGCAAATAAACTGACTGATGCTTTGAGTCGAAAAAGTAATGCTTCATTAACAATGTTGCATTTGGAACATGATTCTTTGGTTAAGGATCTGATGAACTTTGGCATAGAAGTTGTTAGTGCAGGATGTCCTTCTGTTTTGTTTCAGGTATCAGTGAAATCTTCTCTATCAGACAGAATTAAGCAAGCATAGAAGCAAGACAGTGAGTTGCAGAAAAAGGTAGAGCTGGTTCAGAAAGGTAAGTTGCTTGAATTCAACATTGATATTGATTGTGTTTTGAGATTTGGGAAGAGATTGTGTGTGCCTTGTGATTCATAGTTTAAGAGAGATTTGTTATGTGAAGCTCATAGTTCTCCGTTTTCAGTTCATCCTGATAGTACTAAGATGTATAGAGATCTTCGGGAGTATTACTGGTGGGACAGAATGAAAAGGAATATTGCTGATTTTACTATGATGTGTTTGACTTGTCAATAGGTAAAAGCAGAGCGGCAGTTACCGAAAGGGATGCTTCAACCTTTACCAGTGCCAGAGTGGAAATGGGAAAACATATCCATGGATTTTGTTGTGGGATTGCCGAAGACACCTCGAGGTAATAATGCAATCTGGGTTATTGTTGATCGCTTGACTAAATCTACTCATTTCCTTGCTATACAAGATACCTTTTCCCTAGATCAACTTTATCGTTTGTATCTTAAAGAGATAGTCAGGTTTCATGGAGTTCCTCTCTCCATTGTATCCGACTGTGATCCCAAGTTCACTTCTAACTTTTGGAAAGGCCTTCAGAAGTCGTTGGGTACTGAATTAAATTTTAGTACAGCTTTTCATCCTCAGTCGGATGGGCAATCAGAACGAACAATTCAAACTTTGGAGGATATGATACGTGCTTGTTCGATAGATTATCAGAGAAGTTGGGACCAATATATTTCTTTGGTTGAATTTTCATATAATAACAGTTTTCATTCCAGTATACAGATGGCACCATTTGAGGCATTATATGGGAAGCGGTGTCGAACTCCAGCTTTCTGGGATGAAGTGGGTGAAAGGAAGTTGATGGGACCAGAATTGGTAGAAGAGTTGGCAAAAAAAGTTCAGCTGATACAGAAACACATGAGAACAACATAGAGTAGGCAAAAGAGTTATGCAGACAACAGAAGGAATGATCTCTCTTTTGAGGTAGGTGATCATGTCTTTCTCAAAGTTTCACTATGGAAATGTGTGATGCGATTTGGTAAGAAAGGAAAGCTGAGTCCAAGGTTTATTGGACCATATGAAATTTTGGAGAGAGTTGGATCAGTTTCATACCGAGTGGCTTTACCTCCAAGTTTATCTCAGGTACACAATGTTTTTCATGTTTCAATATTAAGGAAGTACATGCTAGATCCATCTCATGTTTTGAGTCCAGAGATAGTTCAGTTGAAAGAGAACCTATATTATGAGGAACAACCGGTCCAAATTCTTGACCACAGGGAGCAAGTGTTACGGAATAAGGTGATTCATCAGGTAAAGGTTTTGTGGAAAAACCACATGATTGAAGAGGCAACATGGGAATCTGAAAATGCAATGAGGGATAAATACCCCCACTTATTCGATAAGTAAATAAATTGTGGGGACACAATTTTATAAAGGGGGCAAGGATGTAACATCCCAAGTAAGTAATGAATAATATATATTCTTATCTATGTCTATTTATGAATTATATGGTGTTTTAGAGGCTTAAAATGAGAATAAATCCAATCTTAAGCATGGAATACACTAATATTTTTAAAAGATTGTTTTACTGCCTTTTGATGGAAAACCATTTTTAAATCAAACTTTTGACAACTTTATAAGCTCTATTTGTCAAAATAAACTTATTATTTATGATTGGGACATTGAAATTTACATTGGATAATTTTTTGGTATTTTTCTGACAATGTTCATTTTTTAATGAATAGTGAAAAATACTGCATTTTACATCAAAACTGCTTTTTTGTCTAATTTAATTATATGGTTAGATTATCTTTTTAATTAGTTTTAAAGTTTAAATAGAATATATTTTTACCATGTAATCCAATGGTGGTCATTGGGATTAATTTCACTTTGGAATTGGGCATAAACAGGTGCCAAACTTTTCATAGATATTGTTTCAAAAAATCCCGCTATTTGTTTTGACAACGGGAATTATATTTAAATTAATTATTGAAATTTCTATGTTTGGAATTTGGTAAAATGGATTCCATATTTGGAATTATAAGGTCCAAATTATTTAATTAAGACTCTTTTGTTTTTAGACATTATGAATAGTAACGACGGTAATTATCTTTAATTATCTTGATTAATGAGTAATCGGGTAGTTAAGGATAATAAAATAATATCATAATAATAAAAAATTACCACAACATGTGTCCTAATGCTACTGTTTGTCTCATGTCTGACCATGGGATTCTTTGTGCCAAACTTGGGGACCCCATGGAATCACTCTTGTGTGAAAGTGACTTTTTATCTTTTTATTTTTAAAGAAAGTTAAATATAACAAAGAATGTATCACATGAGTAAAACATTTTTAATTTTGTCAACAAAAATTATATATTGGACTATAAATAGTAATTGGAAAGCTAAAAAGATTTCCTACATCATAGTATTTGTTTTATAATTTTTAGACATTACATAAATTAAATTATTTATGACATCATGATGATGCAGCGATTACCTCATTAATGAACGATTTAAATAAAATGAAAATATAATGTGAAATCTAAGACTTAAACTTGTCAAAGATATATTGGATGAGTATATTTAGAACCCTTATCACCTTATCCTAGAAATACATCAATGTGGGACTTTTAAAATCCGAAACTCATTTGAAAATAAAGTAATATTTTATACCTTTCCAAGAGTGCCCCTCCTCTCCTCTTATAAAAGGCCCCCACCTCTACCACCTTACCCACACCTCTCAATCCTTTGGCTCGGCCAACCCCTGCCTATTTTGTCTCTAAAAATACCTCTATTACTCATAAAAGGCTCACTTTGTGCATAAGTCTTCCCAAGGAAGCCTTTGAGCTCAAATCAAAAAGAGTTACCCGATTTTAAGGTAATGTCTTCACTTGTGTTCTTTTGTATTATTTTGCTTCTCCAACCCCCTAAACTCTTTTTATTAATTTATTTTGTAAAAACTCTAGTATCTTCAATATAATATGATGTTGTTATAAGAATTATTCGAGCTACACTTACACACACCTACATCTAATGGTTAAAGAACATATTGTTTCTGTGGATGGTGAATTTCTGCCACACGAAACGATGATTGTTCAACACTCATATAACACCTTAAAAGGTGGCCATTAAGATGTCACTATATTTATATATGATATATAATATGTTTATGTTTTACTTAAGCTTCTGTATTTTTCATTTATGGCATACCTTTATGTTTTCCATTATGGGTAAACGCGATATCTTCATTTTAGAAAGTGCGGACTACCGCCCCCTCAAAGTGATTTGATTCGTTAATACCATATGTGGTACATATAAAGGATAGATTTAATTATATTATATATGATATTATACTGGAATTATAATATACCTTTATATAATTATTATTTCTTTCCATTAAAGTATGAGATAAAAATGAAAGTAGCGTTCATGCGTACGTATAGCTTACCGTCTCCATGAACGGTGCATTTCATTTCTTATCCCCAAATGTAATGTAATATTATAAGTACATATATATAATGGATATATATGATTTATGTTACATCTAAATGATTAATATAATTCTGGAATTAAAATATACATATCTCTCATTTATTTTTAATTCTATTAGTATGACATAAAAATGAAAGTAGCGTTCATGCGTACGTACGGCTTACCGTCCCCATGAATGGTGCATTTAATTTCTTACCTCTAAATGATTATGTAATATTATAAATGCATATATATACTGGATATATATGATATATGTCATTTACATCATGAATATCATTCTTGAGATAATGGATATTTGACTACGTGAACAACTTGTAAATATAAGAAGTTCACTTTTGACTCAAGTACCAAATATCGACAAAATGACCATTATTAACTTAAATGATTACATAATGTTCATAACATGGTAATAAGTGATATAAAAGGAATACTAAACTTGAAAAAGGTTCTTAAGTAAGTAGAAATTAACTCAAGTTTATTATTCAGGACAGTAAAGAACGATCGAGTCAAGTCGGACCCAAGGTATGGGACTTCGTCTCAATCTCCTTTCATTGAGGCATATTTTGTTTTATACACAACTTTATTTTATACGGTGTATAGACCCCTTTTAATTTTATGCTTATTCAAAAGGAATATTTTTTTTATACGAAGCGTTTTACTAAACGACAAAAGGGAATGTTTTTTTTGTTGTACGTATACGGCGAAAACGACTTCTCCACCGCCATGACCATTATTTGAGTTTTGGCTTCCTCTACAAGCCATAACTTTTTTTAAAATGAAAAAAATAAATACCATGTTTTACTTTTCTTTATTTTTGGTATTGAAATGGTTTTCATAATGTTTTTATTATATCAATGTGTTGTATTGATATCTTGTGGTTGAAATGTGGAAATGTTATGTTTCCTTTATGCATGTTTTATGTGATACGATTATGTTATGGTTGTTGGGAATTGTTATGAAGACGGATGGTTCCGTGATAAACTAAGGGCGGGTGAGCCCGATATAGCTCTCCAATGCATTGGGTAACGCGAAGGAGTTAAACATTACGGTTTCTCCAAAGAGATTTAGGGAATATACTGTGATGGGTATTCCAAACATAACCAAGAGGGTTACTCCCTACATAAGAATGTTATGAATGCCTCAAGTTACCTTTATGTCTTATGATTTCTATGTTTTATTCGTGATTTGATGAGGTATGTTAAAGTTCTTATGTTTTATGAGTAAAGTATGATTTCATTGATTCTTACGTGTACATGTACTCATGTTTCCTTTCCATATTTTTATATCCTTTACTGAGCTTTTTATGCTCATCCCAAGTTTTTGAAATGTTTTTCACAAGTCAAGGGAAAGGTACATGATGTGATGATAGTGTCAAGGAAGTGTCAAGAAAGAATTCATGTTTTATTTTAAATATGTCTCCGTTTATGGGGAAAATGAGTACTATCTTTTATGTAACCACTTTGTTTAAATATGGAATGTAATGCATGTTTTATGATCTAATTCTCTAAAACTCTAAACCTGAAAAGATCGTCAACGTGTATTATTGAAGTAACTCAAGATTAAGTAATGTTTAAGGTTGGGGCCTTATAGATATGATAGAGGAATTGATGCAATGGTCCTATACTTCTCAGTGGGAAATTCATTCAAGAATCTCCAAAAGGTATCGAGAAATGCGACACTGGTATTGGTGGCCTAGGATGAAATGTCAGATATTAGGTTTTATCACAAGGTTTCCCACCTATCAGCAGGTGAATATGAAGTACCAGAGACCTACAATCTTGTTACAGGTACTTCCAGTCCCAAAATGAAAATGGGAATATGTTTCTATAGACTTTGTCATTGGCTTATCGAGGTCGCCTAGAGGTAGTGATGTTGTATGGGTTGTCATTGACAAACTGATGAAAGTAGACCACTTCCTTTCTATCTGGGATACGTTATCAATTGAGGAGCTAGTAAGAATGTATATTTGTGATATCATATGAATACATGGGGTCCCTCGTACTATCATTTCATATAGGGATGCTTTCTCCATGTCATGGTTTTGGAAAGGGATACAGAGAGCTATGGGTACACAGGTGCTTCTGATCACAGCCTTCCACCCTCAGACTGATGGGTGGTCAGAACGAATGATACAAGTTCTGGAGGGCATGCTTTGAGCATGAATCCTTAACTTTGGAGGTTCTTGGGAGAATCATATCCCTCTTGTTGATTTCTCCTACAATAATATATTTTAGGAGATCACTTAGATGGCTCCTTTTGAGGCCTTGTATGGTAGGTCATGTTGTTCACTCCTGTGATGGTTAGAGGTAGGTGAGGCAGTGCTACTAAGTCCTCATATCGTGCAGGATACTTTGGAGTTGTTCAGCTAATCAGGAAATGTATGTCTACTGCTTAGTCTAGACAGAAATCTTATGTTTGTCGTCATCGATGACCTCTAGAGTTTGAGGTCAGAGATCATGTTTTCTTGTGGGTATCGCCCAGGCATGGGCATAGAGGGATACAAAGGCAAGGGAAGTTGTCACCTCATTATGTAGTGACATTTGACATTATAGAGAGTGTTAGGTTGGTATCCTATCAGTTGTTACTACCTCATAGGTACTGTGTCATGCACGACGTCTTCTATGTTTCACAACTTCACCAATATCATGTTGAAATCTATCATAATTTTGATCCTGAGGAAGTTGAGTTAGATATCGATGCTTATTTTGAGGAGTATCATATACGCATCATTGACTAGAGCATGAAATCCCTCTGAGGCCGGTTTGTTCCTTTAGTACAGGTGTTATGCCAGCATGGTCGTGTACAAGATGAGACTTGGGAGCGAGAGGCTGACGTATGTGCTTAGTGGGAAGAGTTGTTCTCAGAAAGTGTTTTATCGCCCTTGGAAGGTGAACTCAGAGATGAATTTCTTTAAGGGGGGAAGACTGTAAGAACCCGGTTTTTCACTCATGTGTGGATCCTTTTAAATTTGGTCTAATTCCTTATTCTAGACCTAGTATGGATGTCTAATGAGGCTATAAATGTTATGGGGGGTGTTTGGAGCTTCTTCGGAGCTTGGAACCCTGGCCAGTGGAGAAAAACACTAGGCTGTATAGTTAGTAGAAACGGTGCGACCCAGCCCACATGGTCTCTAGTAATCGTGTGGGGCTAGATAGTGGGGTGAAGCAGGGTGCACAATTTTCCCTAAAGGTGCGCCAGGGGCCGCATGCCCATGAGAAAATTCTACAGTTTTATCAGAGGTGATTCTCATAATTGGCGTACAGTTTCCCTAACTATGTGGACTAACTGTGTGGGTGCCTCCTTAGCACAGTAGATGGTGCATGATTGGTGCACGGGTTGGCCAACCGTGTGACCAAACCATGCGACCCAAATTTTTGGTTAAAATGACCATTTTTTCCCTAATTATATGTTTTAACTCGTCCTCTCCCTCTCATTTCTCTCCAGCAGACAGTAAGGGCACCCCTCTTCCCTTTTTAGCTTCTTTGAATACTCTTTGATAGTTTTTTATCCCATCTCACCGTTCGAACTCCAATTTAATCCATGTTCATCACATTGGATGTGCATCGGTAAGATCTCAATTTCTTTTTAGTCATTCTTCATTTATCTTTCTCTCAATGGATTTATCGAGGTGCAGGCTCATATGCCTTATTTTTAGGGCGTTGATTTGTTCTTCAGATCTCTTCCAATCCATGCCAAACTAAAGGCTGATACTGGACAAGGAGATTTGTACAAGCCTAAGGTGGGTGGCCTATAACTCATCCCTCAAGATTCTTCATTTTATAAATTGTTGTGTGTGCATGCTGATTTTATTGGTTGTTGCCTACTTAATTCATGTGTCTTGAATATAATCATTAGAACCATATTCTAATACTCTTGTTAAATATTTTATCCAACATCGGAGGTTATTTCCTCAACATCAACCACCCCAAGTAGGGTGTTCCCTTAATTATGCCTTTTCAGGTTTGTTAAGTTCGTATGCGCCACTGTTTGGGTGTGATTTGGCTTCACCCTACTAATGTCAAGCCCTTGCTTAATTAAATGACTATTGGATTAATTTTTTATTAGCCCTTGAATATAAAAGTTCCACTTGACCCCTGTAAGGTAAGTGTTATACTTAAATAATGAATGTTGAAATGGTTAAATTGGCAAGTATACTACATATATGACTTGGCCTAATTGAATGTAATTGAATGACTTGATTGCACATCTGTAGCACACCTTATCAGGATTGATGGAAGGAAGTTGAGTGAATCTAATTAATTGAATATGATATATACAAATTAATAAATGGTTGCATGTCCTTTAACCTTGTCGTTCTAATCAATGGTATGAAATGAACCCTTGGACTTGTTAAATGGAATGAATATTACATGGCCTTAATTAATTTAATGGATCAATTATAAGGTGCCTAATTGTAAACAAACCTTGACTTTATTATATGATTTGTCATACTCGATCTAGCCTTGGATTCCTGAGGGAATACCTGGAGCACTCGTGGATGTCATTCTGATTCAAGGATAGTGATTTCCAAGGGTGAGACCCACCTTGGAACCCAATTCTTGTCTACTAGTGGATGACCAGTATGACACACCCTAGGATCCCTCCTTTATCACTATAAGATGCCTTGGATACACTTCTTAGAACTAGCATGACGTCTATAGACATGAGGCGCCATGGTTACATCCATCGGGCCTAGTCATTGCTTACCTGTTTTACCTTGGATGAGATCCTTAAACTCTGATAGAATTATTATTGTGGAATATCTTGGGTAATGCCCCTTGGATTACACTCTTACCCCTTAAACATGCTACAAGTTACTATTGAGTTGGCTTGACCCCTAAGGTCATGGATTCCTTAGCTATTACCTTGGATCCCTTTCATTATTAATATCATTACAGAATGCCTTGTTATATCTTGGATCCTTCATCATTATTATTATCATGTCAGGGTGTCAGTGCTGGTTATACCTCACGTGACTTACATATATTAACTAGAACTTAAATAATTAATGAAATGGTTATATGTTCAGAAACCAGCTAAGGATGAAGCAAGTACTTGGGTATTTACATTACTGTATTGTTTTATGTTTATATATGCATGCTTGCATACTGTTTCAGTTTATATTACACAGACTGGATGTTATAGACGTCGTTGGTAGTGACCTACTGAGATTTATCTCACACCCTATCTGGGCTACCATTAATACTTGAGAAGATTATGTGTATGCAAGTGTTGATAAAGGGAAGCGTCCAGCCTTTGACACTTGATATTGCTTGCTTGCATTAGGATAGAGTTTTCTAGCAGTCGGGCGAGGGCTTGGAATGTTGGATGGTTTTTGGGATTTTTTCCTACTTTTGTATAGCATGTATTGTCTATAGCTTTGTATCCATGTTTTTCAGTTTTCTAGACACATGACATATATCATCAGTTTCTTGAGTATTGTTACCAGTTGTTCGGTTATTCATTATTCATTTATGCTTTTGTTACGTCATCTATTTACTTATATTTCTTCTGTTATTTACCTGCTATTTCATTTATTTGTTGTGTTACACTCTGGTAATGGCGACATAGTCTTCCCACCGACGCACCATAGGTCCTCGCTGCTAATCATGAGCCTTTGGCGTTCGGGAAGATGCGCTTGAGGTCATGTGGCCAACCGGGCTTGGGGCACCTTTGAGTGGCACCTAGGTTCGGAACGTCATAGTTATATTTGGAGATATTTTTGGAGATTTTATTATGAAAGACTAAATTTTAATTGGTCAATATCTATAGATTTAATCGATTAAATTGATCAAGTATTTTTTAGAGAAAAATATAGAGAATCTATTTTCATAATTCAAGAGTCAAAGAAATCAACAACAAATCTTACTTTTCAAGAAATTGAATTGTGAATTATTTGATGAATATTTATCAATAATTCATGACAATCAAAAGGAATAAGTTGTTGAGGAATTCATGAGTGGGTGTGATTGTATATTGATCAACAATAACTGAAGGATGAAGATAAAAACAATGCTAAAAAAATTAATGATCAAGTAAGATAAAAATTCATTGAATTATTGGTTGAAATCATTTGGAAATTGATTATAAAATAAATTGGTGATTATTTGATTCAAAATTTGAATATATGAAGGATGAAATTTATTTTGGGAGATGTGCGGGGATTTAAATGCTCAGGGATTATAGGGTTATCTTTGGAGATATTTTTAGAAATTTTATTATGAAAGACTGAATTTGAATTGATCAATATTTGTGGATTTAATTGATTAAATTGGTCAATTATTTTTTACAGAAAAAATTTGAAAAAAATAATTTTCATAATTCAAGTTAAAGAAATCAACAAAAAATCTTATTTTTCAGAAAATCTAATTATGAATTATTTTTTATGAATATTTGTCGATACTTAAGAAAATTAAAAGGAAAAAAGTTGTTAAGGAACTGATAAGAAAGAGTGTGATCGTATGTTAATCAACAACTGAAGGCTCAAGAGAAAAACTTTGTTGGAAAAAATCATTGATAAGTTAAAAATTCATTGCATTAAAACATATGACCACGTAATATTTGCATGGAATTAATTTGTTGAATTATTGGTCTAGATATTTTGAATATACGAAGGCAGGAATATATTTTTAGAGGTGCGTTGGAATTTAAATGCCTAAGGATTATGGAGTATCTCTAGAGATATTTTTGGAGATTTTATTATGAAAGACTAAATTTGAATTGGTCAATATCTATGGTTTTAATCGTTTAAATTTCTCAAATATTTTTTAGAGAAAAACATGGAAAATCTATTTTCATAATTCAAGCCAAAGAAATCAACAACAGATCCTACTTTTCAAGAAATTGAATTATGAATTATTTGATGAATATTTATCAATAATTCACGACAATCAAAAGGAAGAAAACGTTGAGGAATTCATGAGTGAGTGTGATTGTATACTAATCAACAATAACTGAAGGCTCGAGAGAAAAACTGTGCTAAAAAATCATTGATCAAGTAAGATAAAAATTCATTGAATCAAAACATTTGACCATAAAATATTAGAGTGGATTTATTTGTGTGAAGTGTCGACCAACATTAAATGATGAGAATGAAGATTTGTTGAATTATTGGTCCAAATCTTTTGGAAATTGATTAGAAAATTAATTGGTGACTATTTGATTCAAAATTTGAATATATCAAGGCTAGAATTTATTTTTGGAGATGTGCTGGAATTTAAATGCCCAAGGATTATGGAGTTATCTTTGGAGATATTTTTAGAGATTTTAATTTGAAGATCTAAATTTAAATTTGTTGATATCACTGGATTAAATTGATTAAATTAGTCAAGCATTTTTTTAGAGAAAAATATAGAAAATCTATTTTCACAATTCAAGTCCATGAAATTAAGAACATATCCTATTTTTCAGGAAATCAAATTATGAATTATTTAATGAATATTTATTGATAATTCACAAAAATCAAAAGGAAGAATTTGTTGAGGAATTCATGAGAAAGAGTGTGATTGTATGTTGATCAACAACAACCGAAAATATTGAGAAAACATGTGCTGAAAATATTCATTGATCAAGGATGGTAAAATTATTTTGAGTTGCTACTGGAATTCTCAAACACAAAATAGAAGAAGATCAACATTTGATGAGATGTCAATATTGTAAACAGGGTGGATCATGTAGTCTTTGGTGGGATGTAAATTCTAATGGGTTAAGGATGATTTCTTTCTACTGAATTTGTAATTTGCTTTATTATGAACAACAGGGATGTAGCCTCATATACAGAGAAATGAACTTTGTAAAAACATTATGTTTGTCGTAATTACTTTCTTCCATTACACAACGTGCAATTGATTAAAACCTGTTGAAAAAAATCATTCATTTTATCTAGTGCAAGGATAATCTTGTTTTAAAAGTGAAAGATTGAAATGTTCTTTATGCATGCATGTGTGAATGAATAAATTTCATATTTTATACAATCCTTCGCTAAAATGATACTCCTACTAAGATGGAAAGTTTTTTAATTAGGCATTTCATCCTGAATATGATTTGCAAGTCCATAATAAAAACATCATGTGTTTGTCGTAATCACTTTCTTTCATTACACAACGCAAAGTGATTAAAATGTGTTGAAAAAAAATCATTCATTTTATCTAGTGCAAGGATAATATTCTTTTAAGTGAAAATTGAAATGTTCTTTATGCGTGCATGTGTGAATGAATAAATTTGGTGTCTTATACAATCCTTCGCTAAAATGATACTCCTACTAAGATGGAAATTTTTAATTAGGCATCTCATCTTGAATATGTTTCGCAAGTTCATCTGACCAAAGTGAAAAAGGTATGAGGTTAAAACCAAACCTTGATTACACCCTGTTCAGACAAAGAAGTCTGATATGCTTTTTTTTTTTTTAAATGTTGGGTACAGCCGCATTGTGAAACACGACGCTACAACAAAGAATGCAAAGAAATCACTAGTCTGAAGACTCGACCCTGCGACCACACCACAAACCCTTACCCACCCACACAACCCGATGGCCCGGGGACTCAACCCCACGACCACGCCCCAAACCCCTACCCACCCACACAACCCGATGGCCCGAGAACTCAACCCCACAACCACGCCCCAAACCTCTACCCACCCACACCACCCCAACTAGCTATAGGAAGGTTAGCCTAGTATACTTTTATTAATTTCATCTCTAGTAATACTTATATCATCTAAATCTAATTCACACATCCTACTTCAGCTTTTATGCAATGGACTTGGTTTAAATCTCTAGATTTTGGATTCTACCTTTAAAGTAAACATGCACTATAAATATCATGAATAACACTTTCACGGACGACCTTCCACTTGAAACTTAATGTCTTTGATTTCCTATAAAAATATAAATTTAATATTAAATATGCATCTCCATCCCACAAATGTTTTCTTTGAACTGAGCAGAATTTATGTTGTGTCCGCCTTAGAAATCGACTGCCGTGAGAGGAACTCTGGAGTCCCTAAGGAATCATACACCCCAATATTACGCTTTGATTCACCATTCGCCTGCATCAGAGACCTTCTCTCAAAGAGGTCTTCAACAGTTCCTCAAAAGCAGTTCGAAGTTCTTCGATGGTCGTCGTGATCACCTGCATCAGAGACCTTCTCTCGCTGAACAACTTCAATAGTTTCCTCAGAAGAAAGAGTTTGAAGTTCTTCGATGGTCTTCGTGCTCACCTGCATCAAAGACCTTCTCTCCCTGAACAACTTCAACAGTTGCTCAAAAGTAGGAGTTCGAAGTTCTTCGATGGTCATCGTGCTCGGTAGATTGAACCACCTCTTCCTTGGCGTCGAGCACGGAGGTTTATCCACCTGCAACATAAATCCAAGTAAACCTTTAACTTCTTCTCTCCCGTGTGCCCTAAATTAAAACTTCTCACCAAGTATCTGTCGGTAAGACATTTGCCAGCGTGCTCTCTAATCTGCACGAGCGGGTGGTGGTGCCCGCTATTCAACTGCCTCAGATCCCATAGGTAAGGAGTGACCACAGAATTGAGATTCACGCACGCCTCATGATCAAGTTGCAGAGAATCTGCAAATTCCAAATAATCAGGAGTTTCTTCTATAAAGGCGAGACGAAGAAGATACGATGAAGATGAAATTCAATGCTTACGATCAACGGAGGAAGCGATGTTCTTGTTCCCGACGTGAACATCAACCGCCTCCAGAGCAGAGGACACAGCAGAAGAATATCTCGAACAGGGTGTTTTATTCGTTTCGAATCCTTCCTTAACAATGGAGTTTACAGAGGTCGCGTTCCTTTTCTCTAAACTCGTCAAGGATTCTTCTGCATTTCTCCACTGCAGCGCACCGATCTTCGCCTTCTTCATACTACAGATTGAAGATTGATGTGAAGATTTACAGTTTGATAACATAAATATTGAAGGTGGTTTTTACCACTTCTGAAGAAGTGCATCTAGGTCAACTCTTCCACTTTCGACTGAAGTGGCATCCATCAGGTACCGTTTTTCAGTTTTATCCAAGTAAGCGGTCCACTCTGAATTAATGCTTGAAGATGAGTCTTGGATTGTTGATACTTCATTTTGAAGTCTGATAGTTTTACTAGCTGCACTCTCACGGAGGTCATGTATCGCCCCTTGAACCTGTATATATTCAATAAAAATCATTCATGATGATGATCCTAGAAATGAAATAATCGAGTACCATTTTTTTCTTCCAGACATTCGAAGTTGCAAGAAGCTCCGCCACTTTCTCTAACAGTTGTTTTTCTTCATTGGCAGCACAGTCCTCAAATTTCTTCTCTAGTTCAGATAATTTCTGGTCATTCATTGTCTGAGCATCTTCAGCAATTTGTGCCAATTTAGATGTTTTCATGTCTAGAGTATTGAAGAAGTTTACTGTCATTTTAGAAATTGTCCTAGTGGCCTCAACACCTCTGGAATATAGCTGAAGTTGATTCAAAATGAAAGCGTTAGTCACTGAAAAAGCCACAGAAATCATTAAGCAGTTAAGCAGCAAATCAAGAACCTCTTGCTGTTGTTCTGCAAATGAAATTAGCTTTTCCTCCTGACTGTGAAGACTGCTCTGAAGGTCATTAAACAACTGATCCGCCTCCGAAGAAAATCCTTTAAAGAGCTGTTCGTGTACAAACAATGAAGATGAGCGTAAAACACAAAGAACAGAAAAGGTAAATGGAGTAGCTATTAAAGGGTACACTTGCATCCTTCATGGCAGATGAGTGCTTAGAAACTTCGGAATTTATGTTTCTGAATGTAGACTGAGAATCGTTGTCAAGCTCCCCAGCTATGTCATCTAAAGCCTTAATACCATCAGCACACATGGTTTTTAACTTGCCAAACCGTCCTCGAAGTTCTTCTGTAGCCTTAATTATGGGAAAACAAAACTATATGTTAATGAATTGAGTCTGAATTTAGTTTGGAATCTGTTAAAATGAAAAATCATTTAAATTTTCAGAATTTGAACCTTACCTCAGACTTGGTAGTTACAAAGGACGGCATATCCTCCTCCATATCACTAAGTTGCAGTTCTTGTTGCATCAATGATGATGCAGCGGTCTTATGTAAGGATTCTAGCTGTTGAGCCAACTGCAACTGAAATTTCTGAACCAGTGTTTTGTTTCCTTCTTCTATCTTGTCCTTCCGCTCTGAAAACAATGTTATAGCAATTAACACCAACTCCGTTTAACAGCACTTACTGAAAACTGCTTATAACATTCTGAAAACAATGTTATGGCAATTGACACCAACAACAGTTGGCCTTTGTATATCACTTATGACAAGTGCTTCTGATTGCTTTCAGATTGCTTAGCGAAAAAGTGATTCTCTGCCAATTTAAGTGGTCCTCTTCAAGAATTCAGGTGTAAGCAGTTTTTTCAGAAACAAAACAAACACCACTTATTTTTTCAAACTACTTATCATAAGTGATAAAGTGTTTTCAGCAAGTGGTGTCAAACACTTTATTAGTGCTTCTATACAAATGCTTCCAAACTGCTTATGTATGTAAGTGTAATCAATTTTGCAGGAAAAAAAAAACAAACACCACTTCCTCAAAATCACAAGTCACAGTGCTTTCTTTTGTAAGACATGTTAGACGCAACCTTCAAGCATAATAAAAGAAAAACATTTCTGATTCATGTAATACAAACTGATTTTCGTAAATAGGCTAAATAAGTCAGATGCAGCATTCTCAAGCTCCACTCTAAGCTCAAAAACATGCTCAACCAGGGCTTTCTCTAAGAAAATCAAGAACAAAAGTCACTTTCTATAGAAAATTGTTGAATTTTAAAGAAGAACAAATCCAATAGCCATATGACTCACCGGATTTGAGGAGATTGGATATCAGGTATTCTTTTTTTTTAATTGTTGAATTGGCCTCCTTATGTCGTTCTTCAAGATCAAATAATGCATTTTGAGTTTGTTGAAGATTTATCTGGAGTAAAATCAGTTAGAAATTCAGGATCATTGTTGAATTAAACAGCTAAAATTGCTCTTAAAAGCGATTTCACACCTCACTTGCTTCAAGTTTATCAGTCAATTCTGCAGTCAAAATCTGCTGATCCTTGTAGAGTTCCTGGATCTCCAACAGTTGCTGCTTACAAGGAAAACAATAAATCAAGTCACAACCCCGCTACAAGAAGAAAGGACGTGTTTGACAACGCTTATTGAAAACTGCTTATATTTAAGTGCTTCTGTACAGGTGTTTCCAGCATACCATCACTTTTCTGTCGCTTTATTTTGTGCAAACATTTTTTTAGAATCAGAACAAACATCACTTATTTTTTCAAACTACTTATCATAAGTAACGAGTGCTATAATGAGTTTTCAATAAGTGTTATCGAACGGGTCCTAAGAAATTATAATGCCAAATTAAAAGTGTTTTGTGCCTTGTCCTTTGCATCTGCATCAAGTTCCATACGCTCTATTTTTTCAGTCATAACCTGTGCAAAATAAAAAAAATGATAATCAAGCAGGAAAGATAATCTATGGATCATCCATCTGATAAGGATAAAACCTTTTTCTCTGCTTCCTCGTAAAGATATCGATCACGTGGTATGTAAATTCCATTTTCTTCTCTTGCAGCATAAACCTCTGGTTCAGCATTAATAAGAAAGTCACATGTAAGAATAACTTGTATCGTTTAAGCACCAGATATGTGATGAAACTGTCAATAACCTTGTTTAAGCCGATCAATTTCCCTATACAAGTCCTTGATTAGTGCAGATTTCATCATCTTCCGGTTAACCTGAAACAAAACAACAAACAAGAATTGTTGCGATATAAGAAATGGAAATCCAACTTCAGCTCAAAAAACATGAAATTGATGAAACTGCTCACCTCTGGCTTGTTCTTGATATTCTTAGCACGGTATGCAAAATCGAGGGTGCAAAGTGTCTCTTCCAAGCAATGAAGAGATGGTGAGATTGTGGCAATTATGCATGTCTTTGTTTTCCCACCAAATGAATCCCTCAATAGCCTTGTTAGTTTGTTATCCCTATTTTTCCAAAAAAAAAAATCGCTTAGGCCTCCTTTGGTCAAAGAGAAGAGAACCAAGAGAATGATATACATGGAAATGGTGACATTGAATATGTAATAATATAAATATAAGCAGCACAAAAATATAATATAATTTTAAATACTTATGTTAATAAAATTTATTTTTCGAGAAAGCCATGAGAAATCCACCCAAATGGGAAGGAATCCAACGTTCCTTAAAGGATGAAATTAACACTCCATCTGTCTCATACCAAACATGATTTTTTATGTCACTGTTCCATTGTATCAAACAGAGGCTTAAAGACATCCGCTTAAAAAAATGAAATATCGTTTATATACGGGCAGTTTACCTGTATGGAACATGGTCAGAGTGCTCCACAAGTGCATTAATGACGCGACCGAGAGCGAGCAAGCTTTTATTGATCTCATCAGTTCCCCTTGCCCTTCCCTGAAAAAATAGATTTTGCATAAGTTTGATCTATTTCAGTAAGACTACACAAATATGGCTACAACTGTTTGACTTGCTGTATAATAGGGCTTGTTTGACAACACTAACTAAAAAATGCTTATTACACTTTGGATAAATTCTCATGTATAAGTGCAAGTGTTTTTTCAGAAACAAAACTTACTTTTTAAAACTGCACATTATGAGTGAAAAGTGATATAATCAGTTTTCAGTAAGTGCGCAAAACGAGTACTGGCAAGAAAAATAAACTGGGGCACACCTCTCTTGCACCAGAACGTGAAATATTCTCAGAACCAGCGAGGTCCACAAGGTTTAGCTTCCCACACTTGATCATCTCCTCCCCCTCTGGCGTGCACTCCTTGATGTGAATTGTAATAGAAAATATCGAATGAGACCGGTTGCTTTGTTTGTTAAGGAGAGTTTCTGTTGTTCGCCTTTTAGCAGAACCTTTCTCCAAGATCTTGTAGATTTCATTAGCAGTACAAACAATCTCTTCTTCTAAACCTCTCACAAAGACACCTCCTTTCCCATCTTCCATCAACGTAATGGGTTTCTTTGACTTGTCATCTATGAATTTAGAGCGCTCTTCTGGAGCCAACAGGTCTGTTATCTCCTTGTTGTACAGCTCTAAAAACGTTACCTTCATGCTGTATTCAGCACTTTGAGCTTCCAGAATATCAAAGATTTGCTTAACAGCTCTCGGAATCACACCAGCATCGGTTGGGAATTCTCCATTCTGGAAAAAAGAAAAGGCAGCAAAGTTTTACCATGATATGAGCTGCAGACGAAAGATGGGAGGTTGATTATTTTATTGAAACCAAACCTTTTTTCTTGCTCCTCCTTTCATTGTGTACGTTTTCCCTGTTCCAGTTTGTCCATAAGCGAAGATAGTGCAGTTATATCCCTCAAGGACTTCATGAACAATAGGAGATACAGCTTGATCAAACAACTCCTCCTGTTTAGATGTTGGACCAAAAACCTACAAACAAACGAACAATTTTAGCTTCCATTTATAAAGTCAGAACTAAATCCGTAATAATTCCACCACCAATTCTACACTAAGACAGAAACGGAACCTCAAGTTTTAATAAACTAAATGTAAAAGCATACCTTATCAAAAGCAAAAGTCATGTCCATCTGTTTGTTAGATATGGTCCGCATCGCTGAAACTTCCTTGCAGTTTTCATTACATGAAACCACAATCGGCGTGTTCACCTTCAACTCATCATCATTCAAAGGCCTGGATTATTCAAAGCATCATCAGTGTATGCAAAAGCAAAAAAAGAAAAACAAAACAACTGACACTTCCAGGATAACGAAATTCACCTACAACGCAGAAGAACCTGCACATTCACGCCTTCATCTCTATCATGCCTATTACTCGACCCTGAATCCGCTGATCTTGGATCTCTGGCTACCTTATCACCTTGACGCGGGGTGTGTGACGGGGAGAAAGGCACCAATCCTCCTCGACGCTGTGAAGACGCCATAGCTCAATTGATCTATCGATGCTAGAGTTCTTCCACTGAAACTGTTAGATCAATTTTGTAAACACTAAACATGAGTTGCAACTACATTGAATATACAGCCCAGAAGCATAAAACAATCATTTTATGAACTGAATTTGAGTGATAATTTGAACAATTCTTATTTAGACATCAATTATGAAGTTTTCTTGATGTTTTTGAAGAGGCTTATAAGTTCTTAATGAATTTATGGAGAATTCTAGAATTTGTTAAATAAGGTAGACATAACAATTCTCAATCCATTTTTTTATTATTTTGAGAAACCACTTTCTGGCTAAGTGGCAACCTTAGAGAACCATTCAATGCCACACATACACCACAAAAACCAGATACAAAATTCAAAATTCAACTTTCAAACTGCAAACTGCAAACTGCAAACTGCAAACTGCAAACTGCAAACTGCAAACTGCAACAACATGACCTCCTGGAACCACATCCCACCACATGCCGCGTACCTTGACACAAAACAAACCCATCGCAATACCAGAAAACCGTCAAAATCTCCATCATCAAGCGAATCACCAGTATAAACCAACCTTGCTACTTTCACAAAGTCACCGAGAACCGAATCAAGCCAAAACACCAGTAAAGCAGACACAAATCATGGACAAGGGAGAAGAACCACCTTCCCGGAGGCATCATCAAAGGGAAGAGCAGCTTGAAAACGAGTTGCGCTTTCAAGGAAGACCGAACCATGAGCCACCGTAGGAGAAACATCCACCAGCGAAACGAAAACTAAAATCAGGACAACCAAAATCAGGACAGCTGCCGAACGGATGATCCCCGCAAGCTCTCGCATCCCCATCCACTGCCGGAGAAATGTGCTAGCCGAACACGTCGAGGGAGACAGACCACCGAGGACGCCGCCGGAGATCTGAAGCCGCCACTGAGCGTTGCATCCGAACCAGGAACCAGATGGGGAGGATGAAGCCACGCCGAGACACACGGCCAAGCAGGGAGGAGCAAGATTTGAAGAGGGACGAGACGAAAGGGCAAAGAGAATCATCAAATCGAAAAGGACAGAGCTTAAAGAGGAACGGGAAGAGGAACGTCAGCGAGAAGACGAGGCAAAACCCTGAACAAACATCACGAAGGCAAGAGGCGCCGCCGAGCGCGAGCGCGAGCGTTGGGGAACAAAACCTAGCAGAGGAGCACTCCAGAGCGCCGGGAGAGAAAAATATGGAAAAACGTATGAATAAATTTCAATAATATTTCATGAGAAGTGGACAATTCCTAAATATTTTTTTTTTTTGCGAAAAACATATGAAAACAATTTGTTATTTATCAATTCTATCATAAAATATTTATTATTTGAGTGTTTTTTTCATATAATTCACGAAGAAGATTGATATACCGGATCGAGAGATATTACCCAAAATTGGTGTCGAATTTGAATCACAAAAAAGTTGTTGTGGCTTTAGAATCTCGAAAACACAAGCACATAACATCAATCACGAAACATATATGTGACCATAGAATATTTATATGGAATTATTTTAGTGCAAATATTTACCAACATTAAATGATGAGAGTAAAGATTTCTTGAAATATTTATCAAAATCTCTTGGATGGAATTATTTATCATATGATTTGTTAAATTAAAACATATGATCTTGTTATATGTGCATGGAATTATTTTTGTGAAATATTGACTAAAATTAAATGATGAGAATGAATATTTGTTAAATTATTAGTCTAAATCTTTTGGAGGCAGATTATAAAATTAATTACTGATTATTTCATTCAAAAATTGAATATACAGAGGCTGGAATATATTTTTCGAGATGGCCTGGAATCTAAATGCCCCTAGATTATGGAGTTATATTTAGAGATATTTTTGGAGATTTTATTATGAAAGACTAAATTTGAATTGATCAATATCTATAGATTTAATCAATTAAATTGATCAACTATTTTTTAGAGAATGTCACACCCGACTTTTCCAAATAATTTTATTCCTGTTATTTACCTAGGCATCGGGTGTTTTTGCTGAAGTTCCAGTGAGTCCCGGTTCAAATTTTTGAACTTTAGAAAGTTTGTGGGTTTTAGGTTGTTGCGCGAACACTATGCATCTTAGCGGAAGTTGTGCGGACAATTTATTTCATTTTGATTTATTTATCTTTTTTTAGGGTTTCCCCTCTTCTCACTCTCCCTTTCTCTCCTCTCAAGCGGGTTCTCCCCCTCCCATTGCGGATTCGGCGTCTCCCTCCTCCAAGAACTCTGCAGCGCGCCTCCACCCATCCCCAGTTACGCCGCTCCCTTCTTCCTCGAGCCAGCGCGTCCCCCTGCTCTCTGGTTGTTTCTCCCCCCCCCACTTTCTCCCCCCTTCTCTTACCCCCAGTGCGTCGCCCCTCGACGCGACCTCCTTGTTGTGCAGCCCTTCTCCCCGACCAGTTCCCCTCAGGCGACCTCCCAGCCAACTGTGCCCCTCGTCGTTGGGCCGCTGCACCCTCTCCCAACTGCGCCCCTCGCGGCCCAGCCAGGTCGCGCCCTCGTCGGCGCTTGTCCGGCCACCGCGACCTTCACTCGGATCTCCTCCGACTAGTGACCCCACTGGCCATCCCTGCTCCGACCGACACAAGACCTCCGACGCCTTCCTCTCCTGTGCGTGCAGCCTCTCCGGCGAACCCCCTTTCCATCAGTTGGTTGCATTAAGTTTTGTTTTCGTCGATCTCTCTTTTGTAGGGTCTTTTTCTTCAAATTGTGTGTTCAATTTTTTTTGTGCAGGCTGGTTTTGGCTTCCTGAGTGTGTAGCTGGGGTGCGGATGAGATTTCGCACCAGTTTCGAGAAGTCCATCGATGTTTGAGGTTGAATTTTTTTGTGTTGCCCTTTGAATTTAGAACTACATTATTTTCTTGCTTTTTTGTGAGTTTCTTGTTGATTAAATAGTTGACCATGACATTGTTTAAGAACTTTAGTATGCTCATTTTGCTCCTGTTTATGTGTTATGGGTTGTATATGAGGTGTGAGTTGTGTTTTTGAAAGGGGTGGAGGTGTGCACGTGTTGAGGAAATGTTTTTTTAGATAAGTTAGATTTTACGTATACCTCTTTTGTTATGCCCCTTGTATGTATTTTATAAATTGTGTATGTGATTTTATAAAATGTGGGAATGGTGTAAAAGGTGTTTCCAATTAATTTTTGTCGTGCATTGGATTTAAAATGGGATTTGAATGGGGTATTGGGTGTGTAAGTTGTGGGTTACTCTTTGGAAATTATTTTATAAATTTTAAAGTGGTTTAGTAAATAATGTAGATGGTGCGAATTGTGTTTTGAAAACACGTCGAGGTGGTGTTTGCGTTGTTTGTTCGTTTGGATTGTTTTAAGTCTGTGTTTATGCGTTTTTAGTTGTGTGGTTGTTGCAGTGTGTCGACGAGGAAAACTCGCAATACTGTGGTCGTCGGTTTGTGCGTGCTTGTGCGTCTATACGAGGCGTGACACACCATTGTGTTTCGAGCTGCGAGTCGAGGTAGGTCCCCCACTGCACTCACCTTTAAATTTAGAATTTATTAATTACTTGATATTTCATTGATTTTCAATAAATGATAAATAGTATTAGATAATTAATTTTGGAATGATTGCTTGATGTAAACGAAGTTGTTTATTTTATACACTGCACTTGAATTATTTTCTTGATGAATTGACGCACAATGGTGAATGAATGCCCGTTTGGCCTTTGAACATAATTTACGGATTTTCAAGTGTGGTTCTGGTTTGTTGGTAAATGTTCTTTTCTGACGCGTGAGCAAATGTTTTGATTTCTCTTGAGAAATGGTGTTTCTTTTAAAAGTCACATAAGACCCGCTTGACACTTTGATAAAATAAATTATTTTGAAAAACTTTCTTTGGGGTGACTCACAGGTGATCTTATTGTGTACATCGATTGTGTGAGTTGTGTGTGATGTTTGTGCATCGTGACTGGTTACTTGATTGACATTGTTGACTCACCCTTTTTTTATTACATGTGTTGATATGGGAACCTGACATAGTAAGTGAATCTTCTGAGAACAATTGCTGCATTAGTTTAGAATATGCACTGGCTAGTGACCCTTAGTACGGACTCTGCTCTGTCAGGGGATTGGGCCCCTCGGTTAGGCCAGGTAGGGCAACACCGAGCGTTTGGGCATTATGACGTCATCAAGAGTAGGCATGTCTTCAGGATGAGTCACACGCATAGTATGTTCTGGATTGTTCACGAGCGCCTAGGTTCGACCCATGTTTTCTTTAGTGCTTATTTGTATGCGGCGGATGATTGAGGGGCCTAGTTTGGTTGATGGTCCTTGTTTGATACTTTCTCATTGCCTTTATTGTGTGTTGTGTGTGATTTTCCTTTTGACTAACAACTAAAATTTGAATTTCTAGATTTTTTGTGAAAATGTTTTAAAATGTAATGCACTTTTTCCCTTCAAACATTAAACCTGTTTCTAAATTAAAAGGGCAACGAAATGTTACTTATTTCCGAAATGAAAGTGCGTGTGAAAACCCATATTTTATATAATTTAGTTCAAACCTAAAATTGGTAATTTCTTTATTCAAAGGTAGTGCTTTGAGAATAGATTGTTGGACATGTCTAATGGGTTTTAATACTTACGCCTATAGTGTTTTTCTGTTTTTAGTTTTTGTTGCAGGTTCGGCTCGAGCTTGCTCACTGTGAACGAGAGTTGGGTGTGGATTGGTGAGTGACTCTCGAGGTCGCGAGGAGTTTTGGTCGTGGTCAGGTTAGTACGTGTTGTTGGCCTTTCTTTCTTTTCGTGTCGTTTATCTGTTATGCATTATTCTATTTTCTTTATGCTGCCTTATTTATTTTATTGGGAGAAATCGTTCTCACTTGCTCTCTGTTGATGCCCTGGTGCTTGTCGCCAACCCGAGAGGATCGGGAACATCTCTTGGGCCTTACTGTGGATCAGCGCGGGTGACCGGTTCAGGGTCGACCCAGGTTGGTTCGTGACAAAATGACATCAGCGGAGGTCGACTCTTGAGGAGACCTTGTTTTTCAAAGCGCCCATCATTATTTGGGGTTGTCATGGTAAAAGGAGTAGGATTGTTGGGGTTTGAGGTGTATGAACGAGAAGGACGCCATGAACCCTTGCTCGTTCCGAACCTCGAGTTACCATGGGATGTTTGGGTTTGTCGATGTCCTTTGATTCTTATGGTTTGTTTGGTATTGGGAAATGAAATGGGAGCCGGCAAAGTGACCTTCGTGAGCTCGCATGGTCTGACAAGCCACATGGAGCTGGGGACATTACCCTAGAGCGCTCCTTGTGACGGTGGCGTGACTGGCGTATGGCCGCCAACCATATGTCTCAGTCACCCATCGACACTAGTTTCCCCTGGTTAATTGTTTTGGTCTTCTTTAATCATAAAAACTATTTGTAAAGTTTTATTTTGGAAATTGTGAAAAGTAGAATTTGAAATGCCAATGACCATGTTTTGATTAAGTTCTTTGTTTCCTTATTCCTTAGTGTTGTCCCCCATGACGGTTTGATGAATTCCCAAGGTGCAGCTTCAGGTGGTGTGCCCTTAGCAAATCCTCCAGTTGATCAACCTATAGACCAAGTTCTGGAATTCCAGAAGTTGAACCCTCCCCTGTTTTATGGTCAATTAGATCCTCTTGAGGCGGAGGAGTAGTTGCGGAAGATTGAGAGGGACTTCAGTTTCATTAGGTCGCCTCAATCATTGAAGGTGAAGTTGGCTACCTTTATGCTTGAAGGTCCAACCTGAAAATGGTGGAAGTCTGTGTCTTGAAGCAAGCCTCGAGAAGATCTTACATGGGAGTTCTTCAAGTCTTCGTTTATCCAACAATATTTCTTTGAGTTGATGAAGCTGTGGAAGAGGATGGAGTTGTGTTGTGTTCAGTAGGACATTGAATCAGTACTAGAATTTTATTGACGCTTCTTAGACCTAGTTTCGTACGACTAATGGTTTGTTGCAAATGATCCCGGGAAGGCTCGACAATTTGAGTCTGGACTCCGACCAGATCTCCAGTTGAAAGTGGCAGAGCTCAACCTAACCACCTTTTCAGATGTTGTAGGGAAAGCCTTTCTGGCCGAAGCTGAGTTAGCAGGAGGACATGAGGGGGCGAATCCTTCCCCAACCTTGGGAAGCAATGCAGAGGATGACTATAAGAAGAATGAGAAGCGACCTGATGCTGGTGTCTCTAATAGAGGAATCAAGAGGCCTTCAGACCTTCAATCATCTTCCTCACAACGCAATGACTTGATCTATCACCATTGTGGTAAGAAGGGACATAAGAGGTTGATGTGCCTGAGTGCTCCAAGACTCTGATACACCTATGGACGTCTGGGTCATTTGCAGTGTCGAGGTGTTTCCAAGAAGCACGTTGAACCCAAACCTGACTTGTCGAAAGTCACCTCAGCCCGTCAGCAGGAGTAGGGTGATGTTTGGGGGCCAGTTTGAGGTTTTCTCATTGTAGTGTTCCTTGGATGTAGTAGTCGTCTCTTGTAGTGTTTTGTGGTGTTTCTTTCCCTTTAGTTGTAAGTTTGGTTATTGTTAAACCTCTTTGAAACCTTTATTTTAATGGAAGTGTGTTTGGTAAAATTCTGATTTGTGTGTTAAGTTTGGAAATTTTTGAAGTCTGATTGCGAGGTAGGAGATGCTTCAATCATCGGTGCTCCATCCATAGGTCTCAGAGTGAAGCTGGTGCGTAGTCAGGAGAACTCCAACGATTAAAAAGGGTCCTGGTTTAATCTCTATCTTTAGTGCGGAATGGTATGTGTTCTTCTGAGGATGTGAAGCTGTTGGCATAGCGATGGCGGTAGTTTTGGGTGCTCTATTAGTTCGGCCCTTCCCTTCTCCCCCCTCGTGGTGGGTTTTTTTTTTGGTTCGTGTGGGAAGTTTTCAAGTTTGACAAATCTCGTCAGTTCTTATGGTGGGGAGATCCACACTAGGTCTCACAGTGTTACACCCGAAGTAATTTAGTGTTAGTCTAATCCTTATGGTGGAGAGTTTGTTCAATCCTCCACGTGTCAGTATTAGAGTTTCTTTTCATGCATCATTTGGTGGCCAGTGCTCTCGTGCGAAATCACCTAATCCTAAGTTCTTCCTCTTGAGTAAACATTGGGATTGGACTACACCCAATGGTTCCGTTGGACTAAGATTATAGGGATAAGTGTTAGAGGTGATTTAATTTCATTCGTTCCTTGGTTAAAATGCATGATCTGGGTTTTGTTTGTAAGTGGTTAAGGTGATCATGTTTTAAGGATGAGTTGCGTGTCAGGGGATTTCAATGTATGTTTGGATCAATCAACTAGAGGCACTTAAACTTTTGGTGGGAGGGGGGGTGACACATAAGAAGTTTTATCTTTGGGTCTAGATCTCGTCATGACTTTCCAGGCGCGTAAAGCATTATGGTGGGAAGATTTTTCACACCTGACTTTTTCAAATAATTTTATTCCTATTATTTACCTGGGTGTCAGGTGTTTTTGCTGAAAATCTAGTGAGTCCCGGTTCAAATTTTTGAACTTTGGAAAAGTTTGCGGGTTTTAGGCAGTTGAGCGAACACTGTGCGTCTTAGCAGAAGTCGTGCGGATAGTTTGGATACTCGTGCGGTCACTATTGGAGTGAGCAGGGGCCACCACACGGCCTGTGCACGGTCGACTGAGCCATGCGAGACGACCACACAGTCACCCACTTTTAAGAGTAATTAAATAAATTAGTTAAGCGGTGATGTAATAAAACCAATAAACGAGATAATGTGGATATATATATGTATGTTTATATATATATATATATTATCAATGAATGTGTTGTTTTTATTATTACTAAAGATTTATTATTATTATTATTATTATTATTATTATCTTATCATTATATCATTATTATAATTATTATGTTTGTTAAAACCATTACTATTTTTATCATCATATTACTATTATAATTATTACGGGTAAACATTATAACGACCATGAATGTTAATAATTATTTTTATCAAGAGTGTTGCTAGTTATTTTTATTGTTATCATTGTTATATTATTATTACTATTATTATTGTTTTAACTATTATTAATATTAGGTTTTAGTATTTCTTTTATTTCATTTTAATTTATTTATATTTTTTAGGGCTTTCCCTCTTCTCTCTCTCCCTTTATCTCCTCTCATGCGGGCTCTCCCCATCCCCTTGTTGATTCGGCGGCTCCCTCCTCCAGCAACTCTGTAGCGCGCCTCCACCCAGCCCCAGTTTTGCCGCTCCCTTCTTCCCCGAGCCAGCGCGTCCCCCTTCTCTCTGCTTATTTCTGGCGCCCCCCTTCTCCCCCCTTCTCTTACCCCCAGCGTGCAGCCCCTCGGCATGACCTCCTTGTTGTGCGACCCTTCTCCCCAGCCAGCTCCCTCTCAAGCGACCTCCCAGCTAGCTGCGCCCCACGCCGTCGGGCCGCTGCATACTCTCCCAGCCGCGCCCCTCACTACCCAGCTAGGACGCGCCCTCGCCGATGCTTATCCGGCCGCCACGACCTTCGACCAGACCTCCTCCAACCAGTGACGCCACTGGACAACCCCTCTCTGACCAACACAAGACCTCTGATGCCTTCCTCTCATGCGCGCACAACCTCTCTGGCGAACCCCCTTCTGTTGGTTGTGTTGGAATCACCTGTTTTGATAATCACAAATCATGTTTCATTTATGTGATAATCATGTTTTTGTTCTATGATAATCATGTTTCATTAATATTCCAAGTTTTTATCAAGTAATAACCATGTACTTTTAATCTTACTGCTTTATTGTTTAAGATCACAATGCAAAATTTCTCTAAGTAAGAAAGGTCACTGATGCAAAGGTCATCGGTAGAAAGGTCACCAATAGATTGATTACCGATAGAAAGGTCACCGATGAAAGGTTACCAATGAAAGGTTACCAATGAAAGGTTATCGATGAAAGGTCACCGATGAAAGGTCACCACTAAAGGTCATTGATAAAAGGTCACCTATGCAAGGTCACCACTAAAGGCTACCGCTGAAGGTTACCGATGCAAGGCTACCGTTGAGAAGGTTACCGATGCAAGTCTACCGTTGAGAAGGTTACCGCTGAAGGTTACCGATGAAGGATACTATTTTGAAGGCTACCGTTACCAGTCTATCGATGCTTACCCTTTCATACTTTGTCAAATTCTTAAGATTATTCTAACGGTCATATTTGGAAAATTTAATGCTTCTAACATTAATTAACGATGATTGTAGACATATCAAGAGACCGTATCTGGGGATAGTAAAAGGTACGAGGACCACATGTGGTTTACTTGTTCCTATTGTCAGACCTCAAATATAAAAGAGAAGATCGAGAAAGAGAAGAAAAAAGTGCAAAGCGTGCGAGGGTGAAGTGTGTAAAGACGGAGGAATGCATGAGAAAGAGCTTACTAGCTAGATCAAAGAGAACAAGGAAGAACCGTTCAATCACTTACACTATGAACCCAAGAGTCTCAAGAAGATCATTTCAGGAGAACAAATTCAAGGTTTCCTTCCATGCTTCATCAACTCTCGATTAACACAAGAAGCATAACACTCAGTTCTTGAAAGCTAAAACCTGGAGTTGCGACACTCTGTTTTGAGGACAACTTCTAGAGATAGACTCGAACAACAATTTCTTCGCTCCACCGAGACAAGAGTTGAACTGCAAACACATAGAGCTTTCTAAACTCAATCTTATAATCTTAGCTCTGCTGTGTTATTTTATTTTACATTTCTAAGAAGTGTGTGGGTATGTTTGTCACACACACTATCTCATGTGCTTGAACTAAAGGATACTAAAAATCTCACATCAAACTTCACTTACACTTTGTTTCCCACGTATAACTGTGGAAGAGACCGTGTGTGGTCTCTATTGTTTGTTTTTCCCATAAAGAACTGTGGTAGAGGGTGTGAACCCTGGACAATTTGTAAAAACTATTGTAAAACCCGATACAGGCTGTGTATCAAGTTTATCATTCATATAAACTATTTGGTGGCAGATGATCACCAAGTGGAGAGGATTCAGTCTCGGCTTGAGACTGAACCTCTTGTTTAACTCTACTGTGTACTATACTTTGTAATACCCTATTTTATCTATTTTCCGCTGCTTATAATTTCTAAACCAGAAAACTATTTTGCATTGACTTTGATAGTTAGTTCTGGTTAGTGCGTGTATGTGTTTAATTCTGTAAATTTTTTTCAAAAGTTAAAGAAGTGTTTTACACTGATTCAACTGAGCACTAATCACCCTTCGAGAAACCTGTTGACCAACTAAACATTTATATCTATGCTGCCTTAATTAACTGGTCCATTTTAAAATTGGGGGATCTTTATCACAAAGTTTTTAACAGAAATTTTAAATAGGAACCCAATTCACCCCCTCTTGAGATTCCACTCCGACCAACATTTGGTATCAAAGGGGTTAAATTTTTATTGCTACTATCTGAACTACTGTGCAAGTTTTTAAAATTCTTTTCAATTGTGATTTTAGTTGTATCTTAAAGATCTAAAAATTTCTATCATATCTAAATTTTTAGTTATTTAAATTATAATTAACAATGGATAACAAAGTTGAGGGTGCTGCTACTAACATGCCACCTTTCTTTAATTGTAATAACTATTCTCATTGGAAATTAAAAATTAAAATGTATCTAGATAGCATGGGTCCTAAAATCTGGGACACAATTGAAGAACAACATGATTTGCCTGTTACTTCTAGGGACACATGGTCTCAATTAACTAAAGCTACATATAAAAATAACTGTAAAGCAATGGATGCATTGTACTATTCTCTAGGTGATGAAGAATTCAATAGAATATATTCTTGTAAAATTTCATATGAAATTTGGGATACTTTGGTTGTTTCTCATGAAGGAAGAACCAATGTTAAAGAAATGAGATTAAATACTTATACTATTAAATATGATAATTTTAAAATGAAGCCTGATGAGATTATATTTGAAATGTATCTCAGGTTCAATGAAATAGTGAATACCATGAGTCTGCTTGGGAAACCAGTGGACAGTAAGGATCAGATTATGAGATTGCTTTGATGCCTACCCAACAGATGGAGAGAAACTTCTATTTCTATTCAAGAATACTGTGACATAGGCAAGCTACCAGTGAAGGAACTAATTGGAAAACTTATGATGTACGAAGAAGAGCTTAAGGTAAATCAAGAAGCAGACGAAGAACCAAGAAAATATCTGTAGCATTCAAGACTGCTACCTCAACAAGCAAAGATAAAGAAAAATTTCAAGCTCCTATAGACACTTCCACTAATGAGGACTCAACTTCTGATAATGATGATGATATGGATCATCTTGCTAGGAGATTAAAGAAGTTCTATTGTAAGAAGAATTTCTTTAGAAAATAAAACTATAAAGGAAAGTATGATAGTAAAGGACAGTAGAAAAAGGACAGAAAATGGAATGACAACACAAATGAGATAGTCTGTTATGAGTGTAAACAAAAAGGCCATGTGAAAGCTGATTACCCCAAGTTGAAATTTAAGAACAAATATGGAGACAAGGGAAAGGGATATAAAAAGGCTATGAAAGTGACTTGGATTGCTTCAGAAGATAGCTCCAGTGGATCTGACTCTTCTGATATTGAAAAGGACAAACATGCAAACCTGTGTTTCATGACATAAACATATTAGGTAATACCCAATTCTCTTATACTTAATGCTTATTCTTCTGAGAATGAAAGTAAATCAAATAATGATGAGAATATGACTAAGGATGAACTATTTGAATACACTACTACAAATATGGCTTTTATCAATGCTAGAAAAGTGAATTAACAGCGCTAAAAAAAGCATTGTTAATCGAGGCAAAGATAAAGGGGGTCCCTTTTATCAGCGCTCAGAAAAGCGCTGATAAAGACCCCTTTTATCAGTGCTAAAAAAGCACTGATAAAAGGGGTGTTTTATGAGCACTTTTTAAAAGCGCTGATAAAAGTAAAAAAAATAAAAAAAATAAAAAAAAATTTATATTTGGGGGGATATTTTAACAGCGCTTGACCCCCCCTATCAGCGCTAGGCGGCCCCTCCCACTCTCACGCGCTGCCCTTGCCCGCGCGTCCCACATATGCGTGCACACTTCCTTGCTTCCACCCAAACTCTAACCCGCGACCTCCCCCTTGTGCGCCTGCACCTTACCACTAAGCCATTTCATTTTTTTCTATTTAATGATACATCTATTTATTTATATATATATATATATATAATTATATTTATTTTTATATTAATATAGATTCATATTAATATAAATATATTTAGTTATATTAATACATATATGTTTATTCATATATTAGTATATATATATTCATTCGTATATTAATATATATATTTATATCTATTTATATATATATTTGTAGTTACAATTTTTTATCTGTATATTTATTTGTATATTAATATATATTTATAAGATTAGTTTTAAATACATTTATAAAATATGTTTTTTATGTGTGTTTATAAATAAATAAATAAATAAATACATACATATATACAAAACACACACAAAGACACACACACACACATATTTATGAATAAATACATACATATATATATGTGTGTATTTGAAAAGCCATATAATGTTAAAACGACCACAACTTCTAATATAGAAGCCCGTTTCAACTCCACAACCAGTCAAATAAAATAAAATGAAACAATCTTCGATATGATATGTGGTACAGGCCTAACGGACATCTGGATCAGAATTTATACATGTTTTAATGTTAACAAATCGGGGTATCCCAACTAAAAACTCAATTTTGGAGGAATTTTGGGACTTTTTTGGCCTTCAAAATTGTGACAAAAGATTTTATTGGGTCACAAGCACGTAGATCTTGTCACATGCTTCAATTTGATATATTGTATAGCTCAAACGGACACCCGGATCAAAAGTTATGGTCGTTTGAATTTTGAGTTACATTTTTAACTTATTTTATATCTTTTATTAATTGTTTTGATTTTTTGTGTCCTCAAATTGTTATTAAATGATCTTTAATCGATAATAATTAGAAAATTATTAATTAATTATATTTTTTTTAAATATTTTAAATCCATTTTCACTAAATTTTTTATATATTAAATGTAATAGTCTATTTATACGTATATTTAAACAATATATATTATATTTATATAACAATATATTATTTTTCCTGATTTTTTTTTTGAAACATAAAATTTATCAGTGCTAGGAAAAAGCGCTGATAAAGCCCCCCTTTATCAGCGCTACTAAAAAAAGCGCTGATAAAGGGGTCCCCTTTAACAATGCTAAAAAAAGCACTGATGGGGGGGGGGCTTTATCAGCGCTAAAAAAATGCTGATAAAGGGTCACTTTTAACAGCACTTTTTTAGCGCTGTTAAAGGCCACCCTTAAATAGTGCTTTTTTTAGCACTGATAAAGGCCCCCTTTATCAGTGCTTTTTTTAGTGCTGATAAAAGGGTAGCGCTTCCCTTGCCCGTTTTTGTAGTAGTGATACTATGGAATGCTTGAGGATACATTTAATGAACTCAAGGATAAAAATAAATTATTGAAAAGACAATATGATTTAAATTCTAATTATAAGTCTGATCTGTATATTGAGAAAGAAAAATGTGCTCAGCTGTTAAAAGAAAATACTGAACTTAAATTATCAAATGAGCAATTAAAAGGGGATCTAGAGAAGTTTACTTCTGGTAGAAATACCTTGACTCAGTTTCTAGGGAAACAAATTGCTCAAAAATACATAAATGGTCTAGGATATCAACCAGGATAGAGAAGGATTATTAAAAATAAATTTGTTCTAAAATTTAGACAATTCACTACTAGTTCTAGTTCTTGACCATCTTTTGAAAAAAAATTCTAAAGGACCTAACAAAGTGTTCATGTCTCAAAACATATCTGTTGATTATAGAAAACCTGTGAGACAAGTATGGGTTCTCAAAGTTTTACTTGCTAACCTATTTGGACCCAAGAAAATATGGGTACCAAAGTTACCCTACACTTAATCTGTTTGGTTGGAAAATTGTCTGAGGAGGTCCTATAAAATTCTATGGTACTTGGACAGTGGATGTTCAAGACATATAATAGGATACTATTCATGCTTCAGGAGGATAATTAAAGTGGACGGTGGACATGTCACATTCAGTGATAGTTCCAAAGGGAAGATCGTTGGATTAGGCCAAATTGGTAACACTAATACTATATCAATTTCAAAAGTACTTTTTGTTGATGGGTTAAAATACAATCTACTAAGTATATATCAGTTGTGTGATGATGGTTTCAATGTTAAGTTTGAAAATGATGCATGTGATGTTTTTAATTATAAAAATGATTTAATATTTACTACTCATAGAAATGAAAATGTATATTCTATTGATTTAAATTCTTTATCCAAGCAAAATGTTTCTTGTTTAAATGCTTTTCATAAGGAATCCTGGTTATGAAATAGAAGATTAAGACACTGCAATGTGCACTCACTTAGGAAACTAACTAGGAAAGGTTTAGTTAGAGACTTACCTAAATTGGAATTCCCACTTAACAAAATTTGTAATCCTTGTCAAAAGGTAAAACAACACAAAGTTTCTTTCAAACCAAAGATTGAAGTTTCTACTTATCAACCACTTGAGTTAGTTCACATGGATTTGTTTGGACCATTTTGAGTTTCAAGTTTAAATGAGAATCACTATGTTTATGTTGTTGTAGATGATTTTTCTAGATATAATTGGGTATAATGTCTAGCTCATAAAAGTGAATCATGTTCTTACTTCATTAAATATTCCAAGTCTGTAGAAAATCTTAGTGGACTTAGAATTAATACCTCAAGAAGTGATCTTGGTCCTGAGTTTGAAAATTAGAAGTTTGAATATTTTTGCTAAAAAAATGGCTATAATCACAATTTCTCTGCTCCTATAATACCTCAACAAAATGGATTTATAGAAAGAAGAAATAGGAAACTTCAAGATATTTCCCAGACTATGCCAAATAAGTATAATCTACCTATCTATTTTTGGGATGAAGCTGTTAATACAGCTTGTTACATTATCAATAGAGTCTTAATTAGATCTGTTATTAAGAAAACCCCTTATGAGATTTGTAATAATAGGAATCCTAAGGCTAATTACTTTAGAGTTTTTGGTTTCAAAGTCTTTATCCTTAATACTAAGGATAATCTTGACAAATTTTCTTCCAAGAGTGATGAAGGAATTTTCCTAAGTTACTCAATCTCTAGTAAAGCTTATAGAGTATTCAATAAGAGAGCCAAATGTGTGGAAGAATTAGTTCATGTAAAATTTGATGAGACTGATTCACATGAACCCAAAACCTCCATTGAACATCTTGAGGAAGATATGTCAATTCTGGACCTTAATGATAAATACAGTGAACCCTTAGTGAAAACAACCAGTTCTGGAAATTTTCCAAAATATGATCATGGTGAATCTGAACCTATAGACAACCATAAGGAGTCTAGTTCAACTGTTTCTAGAGGTATTAGAACTCTAAAGAATCATCCTTTAGATGTTTTAGTATGTGATCTAAATAGAGGAACACAAACTAGAGCTTCTCCGAGGAACCAGGTTGAACATCAAACTTTTCTTTCACAGCTTGAACCCAAAAATATTAATGATGCTATCAATGATGAATTTTGGGTGATAACTATGCAAGAATAATTAAATCAGTTTGAAAGAAACAAGGTCTGGGAATTAGTAGAAAGACCTAAAGACACTTTGACCATAGACACTAAATGGGTATTTAGAAATAAATTTGATGAATCTGGAAACATTGTTAGAAACAAGGCTAGACTAGTTGCACATGGATATAGTCAAGAAGAAGGAATAGACTATGTGGAAACCTTTTCACCTGTAGCTAGACTAGAAGCCATTGGGATACTATTTGCTTATGCAGCTCATCTAAATTTCAAACTCTATCAAATAGATGTCAAAAGTGCATTTCTAAATGGGTACATAGTTAAGTATGTATTTGTTGAACAACCCCCTGGTTTTACAAATCCCCATTTTTCAAACCACGTCTTTAAACTTTCTAAAGCTCTATATGGTCTAAAACAAGCTCCAAGAGATTGGTATGACTGACTTAGTTTTTTTCTTATTTCAAAAGGTTTTACTAAAGGAATAACTGATTCTACTATTTTTATTAAAAGGATTTCAAAAGATGTTTTAATAATACAGATTTATGTATATGACATTATTTTTGGATCCTCTAAAAATTCTTTATGTACCGATTTTTCAAAAATGATGCAAGATGAATTTGAAATTATTTTAATGGGGGAACTTAAATTTTTCCTTGGATTTCAAATTTTTCAAAATAAAAATGGTATTATTTTAAATTAGAGTAAATATAATAAATATCTTTTGAAACATTTTGGCTTGGATAGTAATAAATGTAGTGATACACCTATGAGTACCGCTTGTAAGTTGGATGCTGATGAAATTGGTAAATTAGTAGATCAAACCAATTATAGAGGTATGATTGGGAATCTTCTCTATCTTACTGCCAGCAGACTTGATATTATGTTCAATGTATGCATGTGTGATCATTTTCAAGCCAATCCCAAAGAGTCTCATTAAACTGTTGTTAAAAATATTTTTAAATAACTCAAGTATACTACAAACTTAGGACTATTTTATCCAAGAGGACCATCATTTGATTTAATAAGTTATTTGGATGATGACTTTACTGGTTTCAAGTTATATATAAAGAGAACCTCTGGAACATGTCACATTTTGGGCAAGTCACTAGTATCATGGTGTAGTAAGAAACAAAATTCTGTTGCATTATCTACTACCGAAGCTAAATATATAGCTGTTGATAGTTGTTGTGCTCAAATTCTGTGGATGAAACACACTTTACTAGACTATGGATATCAATTCAAACATTTCTCTATAAACTATGACAATACAAGTGCTATTAACATCTTTAAAAATCTAGTATCTCATGCTAGGACAAAACGCATTGATGTGAGACACCACTTCTTGAGAGATCATTATCAAAGAGGTGATATCACTCTTGAATTCATTGGCACTGAACACCAATTGGCTAATATATTCACAAAGCCTTTGAGTTCTGAGAGTTTAAATTACATCAAACATGAGTTAGGTATGATAAACTGTTAAGTTAGGAACCTCACCATTAGGAACCTGACTGTTAGGAACCTCACCGTTAGGAACCTCACCATTAGAACCTCACCGTTAGGAACCTCATTGTTGGAACCTCTCCATTAGGAACCTCATCGTTGGACCTCACCATTAGGAACCTCACAGTTGGACCTCACCATTAGGAACCTCACCGTTGTACCTCACCATTAGACCTCACCGTTAGGAACCTCACTGTTGGACCTCACCGTTGGACCTCACTGTTGTCCCCTTACCAATATTTGACTTTTCAAGGACTTCGTGTTTTTCTTCTGAAATCTGAAACATTTTTAGTATTACTTATTTCTTTTACTTGATTTGTTTTTTGATCCCTAAATGATAAAATTAAAGTACAAACCACATTTCAATCCAATTATACTCTCTCATGAACCTCTTGCTCCCTAAACTTAGAACCTCACCTTCTTCTGAAACCCTCGAACCACTCCAGATTGAAATGGAAAGATTAAAAAGATCGATGTTCAGTGATGAAGGAGATGTGGAAAATCCTAAGAGACCTCGAGCTAGGTATAGTAGTGGAATCCATGTAGTGGCAAAGTTAATCAACCCACATTTTTTGAAGAGGGAAATCGTGGTTGAGAAGGAACTGATCCCAGAATGGCTAATGTTGAACATGTCTTTAGTGCTGAAGGCACTTGAAGCTCAAGATTGTGTTGAATGATTTGAAAATAACAATGGACCTTATTACCTGAAGTTAGTGAAGGAATTTTATGAATTTCTAAAATTGGAGCAGTCTGAGGATGAGAATCGAATGTCATCTAAGGTAAATGGAGTAAGTGTGAGCTTCTCCTCTGTTGAATGGGTTGACTTTTTAAGAGTTCCACATGAAGGAATTTTTGATTACTACTCAGGAGTGGTGCCTCTCACTAGTGAGTTCTTCTGTTATGAAGAAGCTCTAGATGAACTAACATGGAATGGGATCCCTAGGAAAGTGATTGCTGCTGAAATGGAAGGAGAACATAGGTTGTTGTTTAAGTTTGTTCAGCTTGTTTTGAGTCCTAGGAGAGGGAACTTTGCTACCTTGAAATATCAAGATGTATTTCTTTTGTATCTATTGAAGTATGGACAAAAGATAAACTTGTGTAGATTGCTGATGATTCAATTGGAGGATATGAAAAAGCCTAGTTCCAAGTCCAATGCTTTGTTTCATGCCAGATTGATATCCTTAATGTTGAAAGTGAAATGGGTTTCTAGAAATAAGGAGGAAACATTTGTTGTAAGGGACAATTTCTACATCACCAATATGATTTGCAAGTTTATAAAGATCAGCTGGAACCCTTGGAAAAGAAGATGGGTAAATGATGGGGCTAAGATATATGAGGAATTCAACTCAGTTACTCATCCTACCAGGCCTAAGGATAAGAGAGACCCTGATATGAAGCCTAATTAAGTAGATACTGCATACTCAGATGAAGAAGAAGAGGTTGCTGTTATGGAAGTCAGAGAGTATTCTTCTATAGATGACAGGAGTGATCCTGAACTTCCTCATGACAATATTGTATCTTTTGGTGAGCCTATCCCACCAAAAAGGTTGCCTAGAAGAGATAATATCCTAAGGGACAATGATTATAAGGAAACCAGTAAAGAATAAGGAGATCAAAATGTCTTAAGAGAAATTAGTGAGACCTCAGAAGAGGAAGATGGCACTGAATCTAGTCATGATGATTTTGAGACAGCTGCTAATAAAAGTGAATAAGAATTTCTAAGTCTCAATCCTTTGATAGGAAATACATAAATGGTAGAAAGTGTGGATGAATAGGTTTATGATTCAGTTGAATCTAGATTTTCAATGGTAGTGGTTGAAGATTCTATAGATGAAGTGGTAGTGGAGTCTCCTGCTGATGCAGTAGATCCAAGAGGTATAATTGAGATGGATGTAGTTGATCAGGAGAATTCTCCAAGTGAGGGGGAGGAACCTGTTACTACAGGTTTAGTTGTTGTTGCTCATGGGATAGAAGATTGGTCAGAAGACCCTAGATTTGTGGTCTTGGGCTTAAATTATGGAGACTTTGATGATGAACAACCTATCTGAAGTCATCCAATTCCCTCTGTTACAGAGACTACTATTGTACAACAAGTTGTGATTTTTCCTCAAGACCATGTGAAGAAGGATGACTTAGAATCTTTGAAGTCAGACTCAAAGAGACATTTTGATGAGAAATCTATTGAGATAGAGAGAACTGTGGCCCTAAATAAAGAAGTTGTAGCATCTACCTTAGAAAGAGTAATTTCTGCCTCTCACTCAAATTTGCTATCTGAAGTGAAGGATTGTCAGAATCAGATCAGAACCTTGGAAGAATCTATGGAATCTGTGAAACAATCTATTTCTAGTTTAAACTCCTTTATGGATTCAAGGGTGAAAGTGGACATAGATCTTAGATATGTTAAAAGTGTGGTTTAGTAGATGTTCACTGTGTTTGAGGAATTTAAGAAGTCTATGGAGACACATGTGAGTTTCGAGGATGATGATGTGAAAAGGCTGATCAGTGGGTTGACCAAATATTTTAAGGAGATAATGGATTTCACTATGTCACCTCTCTGTGCATATGCTTCCTCTTCAGTATCTCCTCCAGTTGATCTAGAAGCTTTCAGATCATTTGTTTGAGAAGAAGTGTAGAAGTTCTCTGGTGCTAGTACCTCAGACCCTTAGTCTCTGACTTAGTTCATTTCCACTACCAAAGAAATTCATAAGCTTGTGGGAGATTATTTAAGGGAAGTTGCTCAAGATCAGAAGGCCATTAAAGAGAAATTTGATTTCTACTACAAGAGGGTGTATACTAAGCATCAGATGTATGATCACTTTAAGCTACTATTGGAAAAATTGAGGATCCCACCTGTCACTTAGGTGTTTAAGGATCAAGTTAGCAGGCTTAGAGAGTTGACTCCTGCCTTAGAGAAATTCATGGAGAATAAGGATGATTTTATCTCAACTATGGAAAGAGGAGGAAGCATTATTATAGATTTCATAAATCTGCTTTTACCTTTCCTCCATGTGGACTGCACTCCCATCATTGTTCCTCCAGCATTGCCTTCTTCATCGGTTGCTTCAGGATCTACCAGTGCTGCACCAATGATGACTCCTAAACAGGCCGTCAGAAGCTTGTCCCCTATTATTCCTTAGATATACACTCACTATAGGTCTACAAATGCCTCTGTAGAAACTCCTCCTACACTCCTCACTACCATCCCTAGGCCTATCCCTCCATCTTCTGGACCTGCCTCCTCAGCCTCCAAAGACAAAAGATCCCTTGGCCATCTCTAATGTGGATTGAATGTGGGGTGTCTTAGTTGATAGGGACATTTTGTACACTTTTTTTATCTTTTATTATTACTTCATTAATAATAAAATCCTCTTTTTTCACTTTTTTGTCTTCCTATATTTTTGTTAATCACAAAGGGGGAGAAGTTTTAAGTTTTAATTTTAAGTTTCTTAAAGGGGGGATAAGTTTTTAAGTTAACTGGAATCTTTGCATTTATATTATCTACAATAAACATGGTTAAATTTTACTTATACACACCTCTGAAGATATTAGCAAATGTGCTTAACCCTAATTCAATAATACATAAATCTAAATTTTCACTAACATAATTTTTTATTATCAAAAAGGGGGAGATTGTTGGACTCACCTATTTTAATAATCCCAAATCATGTTTCATTTATGTGATAATCATGTTTTTGTTCTATAATAATTGTGTTTCATTAATATTTTTAGTTTTTATCAAGTAATAACCATGTAATTTTAATCTTACTGCTTTCTTGTTTAAGATCACAGTGCAAAATTTATCTAAGTAAGAAAGGTCACCGATGCAAAGGTCATCGGTAGAAAGGTCACCGATAGAAAGGTCAACAATAGAAAGGTCACCGATGAAGGTCACCGATGAAAGGTTACCAATGAAATGTGACTGATGAAAGGTTACCGATGAAAGGTCACCGATGAAAGGTCAGCGATGAAGGTCACCGATAAATGGTCACCGATGCAAGGACACGACTAAAGGGTACTGCTGAAGGTTACCGATGCAAGGATACCATTGAGAAGGTTACCGATGCAAGGTTATCGATGATAAGGTTACCGCTGAAAGCTACCACTGAAGGTTACTGCTGAAGGCTACTGATGAAGGCTACCATTGTGAATGCTACCGTTACCAGTCTACCGATGCTTACCCTTCCATACTTTGTCAAATTCTTAAGATTATTCTAATGGTCATATTTGGAAAATTTAATGCTTCTGACATTAATTAATGATGATTATAGAAATATCAAGAGACCGTATCTGGGGATGATACGAGGTATGAGGAGGAACACACGTGTTTTACTTATTCCTATTGTCAGACCTCAAATATAAAAGAGAAGACCGAGAAAGAGAAGAAAAAAGTGCAAAGCATGTGAGTGTAAAGTGTGTAAAGACAGAGGAATGCTTGAGAAAGAGCTTACTCACTAGATCAAAGAGAACAAGGAAGAACCATTCAAGCACTTACACTGTGAACCCAAGAGTCTCAAAAGATCATTTTGTGAGAATAAATTCAAGGCTGCCTTCAATGCTTCATAAACTCTCAATCAACATAAGAAGCAGAACAATCAGTTCCTGAAAGCTAGAACCTGGAGTTGTGGCACTCTGTTTTGAGGACAACTTATAGAGATAGACTCGAATTGCAATTTCTTCACTCCACCAAGACAAGAGCTGAACTGTAAACACATAGAGATTTCTAAACTCAATATTATAATCTTATCTCTACTGTGTTATTTTATTTTACATTTCTGAGAAGTGTGTGGGTCTATTTGTTACACACACTGTCTCCTGTTCTTGAACTGGAGGATACTGAAAATCTTCACATCAAACTTCACTTACACTTTGTTTCCCACGTATAATTGTGGAAGATACCATGTGTGGTCTGTATTGTTTGTTTTTCCCATGAAGAACCATGGTAGAGGGTGTGAACCTTGGACATTTTGTAAAAACTATTATAAAGCCTGATATTGGTTGTGTATCAAGTTTATCATTCATATAAACTACTTGGAAGTAGGTGATCACCAAGTGGAGAGGATTAAGTCCAAGCTTGAGACTGAACCCCTTGTTTAACTTTACTGTGTACTATACTTTGTAATACTCTGTTTTATCTATTTTCCACTGCTTATAATTTCTAAAAAAGAAAACTGTTTTGCATTGAATTTGATAGTTAGTTCTAGTTAGTGTGTGTATGTGTTTAATTCAGTAAACTTGTTTCAAAATTTGAAGAAGTGTTTTACACTAATTCAACAGAGGACTAATCACCCTTTAAGAAACCTCTTGACCAACTAACATTTATATCTCTACCACCTTAATTAACTGGGCCATTTCAAAATTGGGGGATCTTTATCACAAAGTTTTTAATATAAATTTTAAATAGGAACTCAATTCACCCCCTCTTGAGATTTCACTCCGATCAACAGGTTGGTTGCATTAAGTTTTGTCTCTGTCTATCTCTCTTTTGTAGGGTCTTTTTCTTCTAATTGTGTGTTCAATTTTGTTACACATGATGGTTTTGGATTCCCGAGTGTGCGGTTGGGGTGAGAACAAGATTTCGCACTGGTTTCAGGAATTCCATCGACGTTTGAGGTTGGATTTCTTTACGTTTCCCTTTGAATTTATAACTGCATTGTTTTCTTGCTTTTTGCGTGTTTCTTGTTGATTAAATAGTGGACCATGACATTGTTTAACAACTTTATTATGCTTGTTTTGCTTCTTTTTTACGTGATATGGATTGTATATGAGGTGCGGGTTGTGTTTTTGAAAGGGGCAGAGGTGTGCACATGTTCAGAAAATGTTTTTTTGGAGATGAGTTAGATTTTATGTATACCACTTTTGTTATGCCCCTTGAATGTATTTTATAAATTGTGTATGTGATTTTATAAAATGTGGGAATGGCGTAAAAGGTGTTTCCAATTAGTTTTTGTCATGCATTTGATTTAAAATGGGATTTGAAGATGATATTGGGTGTGTAAGCCATGCGTTACTCTTTGGAAATTGTTTTATAAATTTTAAAGCAGTTTAGTAAATAATATAGATGGTGCGAGTTGTGTTTTGAAAACATTTTGAGGTGGTATTTGCACTATTTCTACATTTGGATTGTTTTAAGTCTGTGTTTATGAATTTTTAGTTGTGCGGTTATTGTAGTGTGTTGACGAGGAAAACCCGTGATACTGCGGCCATCGTCTCGTGTGTGCTTGTGCGTCTGTGCGAGGTGTGACACACCATTGTGTTTTGAGCTGCGATTCAAGGTAGGTCCCCCACTACACTCGCCTTTAAATTTAGAATTTATTAATTTCTTGATATTTCATTGATTTTAAATAAATGAGAAATATTATTAGATAATTAATTTTGGAATAATTGCTTGATGTAAACAAAGCTATTTATTTTATACACTGCACTTGAATTATTTTCTTGACAAATTGACACACAATGGTAAATGAATGATTGTTTGGCCTTTGAACATAATTCATGGATTTTAAAGTGTGGTTCTGGTTTGTTGGTAAATTTTCTCTTCTGACGCATGAGAAAATGTTTTGGTTTCTCTTGAGAAATGGTGTTTCTTTTAAAAGTCACATAAGGCCCATTTGGAACTTTGATAAAATAAATTATTTTAAAAAAATTTCTTTGGGGTGACTCAGGGGTGATCTTTTTGTGTACATAGATTGTGTGAGTTATGTGCAATGTTTGTGAATCATGACTAGTTACTTGATTGACATTGCTGACTCACCTTTTTTTTATTAGACGTGTTGACATGGGAACTTCTCATAGTAAGTGAATCTTCTGAGAACGATTACTGTACTAGTTTAGAATACGCACTGGCTAGTGACCCTTAGTATGTACTTTTCTCTACTAGGGGATTTGGCCCCTCGGTTAGGATGGGTAGGGAAACACCAAGCGTTTGGGCGTTATGACGTCATCAAGAGTAGGCGTGACTTCAGGATGAGTCACACGTATAGTACATTCTGGATTGTTCACGATCTCCTAGGTTCGACCCATGTTTTCTTTAGTGCTTATTTGTATGCAGAGGATGATTAAGGAGCCTAGTTCAGTTGTTGGTCCCTGTTTTCTACTTTGCGATTGCCCTTATTATGTGTTATGTGTGGTTTTCCTCTTGACTAACAACTAAAATTTGAATTTCTAGATTTTTCTTGAAAATGTTTTAAAATGCAATGCACCTTTTCCCTTCAACCATTAAACCCATTTCTAAATTAAAAATGGAAATGTATTGTTACTTGTTTTAGAAATGAAAGTGTGTGTGGAAACCCATATTTTATATAATTTATTTCAAACCTGAAATTAGAAAATTATTTATTTAATGGTAGTGCTTTGGGAATAGATTTTTGGGCATGCCTAGTGAGTTTTAATACTCACACCTATAGTGTTTTCCTGTTTTTAGTTTCTGTTGTAGGTTCGGTTTGAGCTTGCTCACTATGGGCGAGAGTTGAGTGTGTATTGGTGAGCGAATCTCAGGGTTGCGAGGAGTTTTGGTCATGGTCAGGTTAGTATGTGTTGTTGGACTTTCTTTCTCTTCGTGTCGTTTATCTGTTATACGTTGTTCTATTTTCATTCTAATGACTTATTTATTTTATTGGAAAAAATCATTCCCACTTGCTCTCTGTTGATTCCCTAACACTTGTCACCAGCTTGGGAGGATATAGAACGCCTCTCGAGCCTTACCACAGATCGGCTCGGATGACCGGTTCGGGGTTAACCTGGGTTGGTTCGTGACAAAATGGTATCAGAGGAGGTCGGCTCTTGAGTAGACCTTTTTTTCAGAGTGCCCATCATTATTTGGGTTTGTTATGGGGAAAGGAGTATGATTTTAGGGGCTTGAGGTGTAGGAATGGGAAGGACTCCATGAACCCTTGCTCATTCTGAACCTCGAGTTACCGTGGGATATTCGAGTTTGTCGATGTCCTTTGATTCTTATGGTTTGTTTAGTATTGGGAAATGAAATGAGAGTTGGACAAGTGACCTTCACGAGCTTGCTTGGTCTGAAAAACCATGTGGAGCTAGGGAAATTACCCTAGAGTGCTCCTTGTGATAGTGGCATGACTGGCATATGACCTCCAACCATATGTCCGATTCACCCATCAATGGACACTTACCCGGGTTGATTACGATTTCTCCAACCGGTTTCTTTCAGTAGTAATATACTTTCAATTTCTGGTCTTAAAGAAAAAAAACCAAAGTTTTATAAAACCCCATTCCCCTTTTAGTTTTTTAATCAAAACCTCATTTTTTAATTAATGATCTAAGGCTCCTTCAAGAGACGGCCTAGGGCTGCTACTATACTGTAGAAATTCTAGTTAAAAATAAACATCTAATTTGACACGCTTGACAATGCGATCAAATTTTGGCACCATTTTCAGGGAGAGAAGATATATTTTTTCTTTATTTACTTTTATTTATTTATTTTAATTCTTAATTATTACTCCTTTCAATACCCCACCCCTATTTGATTGTTTTTATTTTGGATTTTTGTCTTTATTTTTGGTTGTTTTTGTGTGTTCTTCCTCTCTCTCTCTCTCTCTCTCTCTCTTCTTCTTCTTCTCCATATCTATCTATATAATTCTATATTATAACATTATATTCTCTTTTCACCCTTATTAAGTTATTTTATCCATATTCAATCATAAAAAAAACTTCACAACTTATTTTCATGACCCGATCAGAAAAAGAAAAACTGCTTGAATTTGACCCTGAAATTGAAAAGACGCTTCACACACAAATCAAGGTATCTAGAGAAGGTAAATCAAGTAACACTAAGTAACCCCTTGTGTAAACTCAAGTGGTTATAAACCAATCAAAAATTTAACCCAATCAAATCCAAGAAAACATGGATGCAAATAATTGAACCTTAAAAGAACTGACCACCCCAGATGTAGAGTACCAACCTGCATACATCCAATATATCGAGGAAGTAGCTAGCTTTGAGATAAGATCAGGCCTCATCCACCTACCTCCCAAATTTCATGGTCTTCCTGGTGAGTACCCACACAAACATCTCAAATAGTTTCACATAGTTTGCTCCACCATGAAACCCCAAAATGTGTCTGAGGACCCAATTAAGTTTAGGGCCTTCCCTTTCTTCCTTGATGGTGTAGCCAAAGATTGGATATGCTATTTTCCTACCACAATCAAGGGTTGTAATGACCTGAAAAACTCTTTTTAGAGAAGTTCTTCCCTTCCTCCCAAACTACATCAATTAGGAAATAAATTTGTGGCGTTAGGCAATCACAAGGAGAGACCCTTCACGAATACTAGGAGAGATTCAAACGATTTTGTTCAAGATGCCCCTACCACAAGATTAGTGAACAACTATTAATCCAATACTTATATGAGAGACTTATCCCCATGAATCGTGGAATGATTTACGCAACTTCTGGTGGTGCCTTGGTTGATAAAACTCCTTCTGCTGCCCATGACTTAATATCCAATATAGCTCAAAATGCACAAAAATTTGGTATACAAGTTATTGCAACAACTCGAGGAGTTAATGAGGAAATTCATTCATCTCTAGAACAAAAGGTAGATAACAATCTTGATGAGATTCATACCCTTATAAGGATTAGATCAAGCACAAGGTAACTCACAATCTTCTCATGTTCCATTATATTGTGATATTTGTTCTGAAAATACTCATTTTTCTGACCAGTGCCAACAACTTCAAGATTCAACAGAGTCTTGTGCAGCCGTGTTCCCAGGGCGTCCATTCCAACAAGCACCTCCCTTTAAGCAATAAAAATTCAGGCCAAATCCAAATCCCGGGTGGCAAGCACAATCCCAATACTGACAAGGAGGAAACTCAAGCTACCCCAAGAAGAATTAGTATCAACAAGGACAAGTTATGCAACCTTCTTATCCTTTAACTTCTCAAAATAATCCTCCTCCTCCTCCAAAATGTGAACCAAGCCTCTAGGACATGGTGAAGTAGATGGAATCCCAAAACCTCAAGTTCTAAAAAACCACACAATCAGATATTCAAGACCTATGAAATCAAGTGGGGCAATTAGAAAACACCATTGGTGAGCTTAAGATGCAAGGTTCTAGACAACTAACATCCCAACCCATTGCCAATCCAAAGGACAAAGGTAATGTATGTGCAATTACACTTCATAGTGGTAAAGAAGTATATTCTTCTACTGATTATGCACAACAGGTATGTCCCCCTCTTGAAAACTCTCTTTCCCAACCCTAAAAAATTTCAAGTAATAAAAAACAAGACAAAAAGGGTAATCAAGTTATCATTGATGATTCAAATGAACAATCCATTCCTCTTCCTTCCCCCCAAAGTCTCTCTAAATCTAAGAATAATTTTTATAATGATATTGATAAATAAATAATGGATATATTTAAAAAGGTTCAAGTTAACATTACTCTATTGGATGTAGTTAAACAAATCCCTCGATATGAAAAATTTATTAAAGAGCTTTTCACCCATAGAATGAGACTAAAGGGGAATGAGAGAGTCAACTTGGGAAGGAATGTCTCGACCTTGATTCAACCAGCAATGCCAACCAAATGCAAGGATCCAGACACATTCACGATACCGTGTACCATAGGGGAGAGCTTATTTTATAATTCTATGCTAGATTTAGGTGCTTCCATTAATGTAATGCCTCACTCAGTGTACACTTCTCAACAAGTTGGAGAGCTTTAACCAACGTACATTGTCGTACAACCTTCCAACCTAAGTACTACACATCCAACATGAGTGATTGAGGATATCCTTGTATGAGTGAAGAATCTCATCTTACCTTATGATTTCTACATTCTTGAGATGGAAGATACCTGAACCCAAGGACATGCTCCTCTCATACTTGGGAGGCCATTCCTCAAAATAATAAAGACGATAATCAACATTCATAATGGTATGTTGTCCATGGATTTCAGAGGAGAAAAGGTAAGTTTTAACATTCTTAAGGCTATGAAACACCCCATTGAAGAGAACTCCACTCTTCCCATCTATTCAATGGAAGTTCTCTCAAACGATGCAAACGCACACAATTCTCTACTCAACCCATACTCTGATTCATTTTTATTTTCTTTACCCTTGGATGATTTGAGTTTTGATTCATTTTTTGAGTGTTGTGTGGGTTTTTAAAAGTGTAAATTTTGTTATTTAATTGATGAGTGTGTTCATTCTGAGGTACCCATGACCATCAATGATTCTGCAAATCTCATTTCAATAGATTCTCTATCTTTAGAGAATAAACATGAGCAGATATAAAGTTTAATGGAACTCACTCCCCACATATCCCATCCTTCAATCCAGAAACCACCAGTGTTGGAACTTAGATAACTTCCTTCTAATTTAAAATATGCATATATTAAGGGTATTGACCAATTTCCTGTCATTATTTCCAATAACCTCTCTACACAATAGGAATCAAAACTGCTCAACCTTTTGAGAGAGTGTAAAAAGGCAATAGGATGGACATTGGCTGATATTCCTGGGATTATCCCATCTATTTGTATGCACCATATACTTTTTGATGATGAGTCTAAGCTCGTAAGATAATCTCAACGTCGGTTAAATCCCACTCTCCTTGAAGTGGTAAAATTGGAAGTCAGTAAATTACTTGCTGCAGGGATCAATTATCCTACATCTGATAGTAAATGGGTTACCCCAGTGAAAATTGTGCCTAAAAAATAGGAATAATATTTGTCTCAAATGGAAGGAATGAATTGGTTCCAAAACGTGTGCAAAACAGTTGGTGAGTCTGTATTGACTACTGTCGACTGAATCAAGCCATGCAGAAGGACCACTTTCCTCTACCATTCATTGACCAAATGTTAGAATGATTGGATGGTAAGTCCCATTGTTGTTTCCTTTATGTATATTCGGGTTATTTCCAAATCCATATAGCCCATGAGGATCAATAAAAGACAACATTTACTTGTCCATTCGGCACATTTGCATACAGAAGGATGCTATTGGTCAATGTAATGCTCCTGGTACTTTTCAGCGATGTATGTTGAGTATTTTTTCTGAGTACCTTTAGAGTTTTATGGAAGTATTTATGGATTATTTCATGGTATATGGTTCTTAATTTGATGATTTTTTAGAACATCTAGGTTCTGTCCTCCACTGCTGCAATGAAAAAGATCTTGTTTTAAATTATGAGAAATGCCATTTTATGGTTGAGCGAGGGATAATTCTTGGGAATCTCATTTAAAATAAGGTAATTCAAGTTGATAAATCTAAAATTTAATTAATTTCATCCCTTACATATCCAAAATGTGTTCATGAGGTGCGATATTTCTTGGGTCATGCTGGTTTTTACCTCCGATTCATTAAAGACTTTAGTAAGATTGCACTTCCATTATCCCGATTATTGCAAAAAGATTCTGAGTTTGTGTTTGATAAAAATTGTGAGGATGCATTCAATTCACTAAAAAGGAGTCTCACATAACCTCCCATCATCCAACCACCAAGGTGGGATATCCCCTTCGAGAGTATGTGTGATGTATCTAACTTTTTAGTTGGGACAGTTTTATCACAAAGGGTTGAGAAGGCTCCTCATGTCATTACATATGCCTCACGTACCCTTTACCCTGCCTAGGTAAACTACACAACCACTAAAAAAGAACTCCTTTATATTGTGTTTTCCTTGGAAAAATTTCGTTCATATCTTCTTGGGTCAAAAGTGATTGTGTTTTCTGACCATGGTGCCCTTCGATTCCTCTTAAAGAAACCTGAAGCTAAGCCCCACCTCATACAGTGGATACTCCTCCTCCAAGAGTTTTACCTTGAGTTTAGAGATAAGAGGGGAGTAAAAAATGTTGTAGATGACCACATTAGTCGGATTTATCCACCACTAGACCACCATGATGACTCATCCCTTCCCATTGGAGAATTCTTTCCTCATGAGAACCTTTGTGATGTTGTGGACCTTACCCCCTAGTATACAGGCATTGTGAATTTTCTAGCAACGTCTAGGGTCCCTATTTATTTCATCACTTCCTAATCCTAGAGACTTAAACATGATTATCAGTGGTAAATTTGGGATGACCCATATTTGTGGAGAATTTGTGGTGACCAAGTAGTTCGTTGGTGTGTCCCTGACCATGAGTTCACCTCTGTTTTGACCTTCTGTCACACTTTGGATTATGGGAGCCACTTTGGCTCTCAATGAATATCTCGAAAGGTCATTGACTCAAGACTTTATTGGCCAACATTGTATAGGGATTCCCATCGATTTTTCAAGTTGGGTAGTTATTGTCAATTCACAGGGAATATCTCCAAGAGGAATGAAATGCCCCAATAACCCATGTTATTCTGTGAAATCTTTGATGCATGTGGAATTGACTTCATGGGGCATTTTTAAAATTCATTTGGCTTCATGTACATCTTTTTAGCTGTAGAATACATGTCTAAATGGGTATAATCAAAGGCTACTTGGACTGATGACTCCCGAGTTGTTGTTAATTTTGTGAGGTCTCAGATTTTTAGTCAGTTTGGTTTGTCAAGATTCATCATTAGTGATTAGGGTTCCCATTTTTGCAATCACAACATGAAAAATTTACTTCATAAGTATGGGGTTGATCATAAAGTCTCCACTGCATATCATCCCAAAACTAATGGAAAAGCAGAAATATCAAATCAGGAAGTTAAGAGAATCTTGGAAAAAACTGTACAACCCAATAGGAAAGATTGGAGTTTAAGCATGGATGATGCACTTTGGGTGTACTGTACAGATTTTAAAACCCCAATCAGAATGTCACCCTACAGAATTGTGTTTGTAAAGGCTTTTCACCTCCTAGTGGAGGTAGAACACCATGCATATTGGGATTTTAAACAATGTAATATGAATATTTCAGATGCAGGTGAGCAAAGGAAGCTGCAGATTCAAGAGTTGGAAGAAATTCGACGTGATGCATATGAGAACTCCCAGATCTATAAAGAGAAGACAAAGGCTATACATGATAGCATGATTCATCAGCGGAAGTTCCATATTGGTGAGAAGGTCCTTATGTACAATTCCAGGCTAAAGCTCCACCCAGGTAAGCTTCGTTCCCGATGTCTCAGTCCTTATACTGTTACTAATGTTTACCCTTTTGGTGCAATACAGATTTTGCATGAGCATAGTGGACGAAGTATTACCATCAGTGGGCAGCGACTTAAACACTTCCACGAGGATTTTCCAAAGAATCCAGTAGAGGAAATCCACCTTTTAGAAGTAACATACCAGTGAAACACACAAGGTTTTATCCTTCCTTCTCACATTATCAATTATTACTTTGAGGAAACTGCACATTCTAGGTTTTTGTGTGTGTGTGGGGGGGTGTAAAGACCCAGAATTTCTATGTAATATTTTTTAATTAAATGTTAATTTTATGAGTCCACAAAAATTGACGGCGTGTGATTCCGAGGCCCGATGTGCCCATAATCAATTTCTGAAGTTTTATTTGGGTACGTTCAGTAAATGTACGAGTGAGTTTTTATAACTTTTGAACCGATGCTCGGAATTGATATCTGAGGGCACCATTGAACTCACAACACCGGTATTCTCTTAAGGATACTTTCACCTCGACGGTAGTGGGTCAAGAATAAAAGATAGTTTTTGGGTTTTTTTGTGGAGAATAATAAAATAAAATGAACTTCACTTCATTTTATTTTTGAGCCACCATGTGGAAGTTGGAGGTGGGGTCCACCATAACTAAACCTCATTGTGGGAGTTGAAGTGTGGGGACCACCCATCCATAACCTCCCATGAGAGGTTATGGTGGTGGGGCCCACCCGAACCTAACCTCCCACAAGAGGTTATGGTGGTGGGGACCACCCGGGACTAAACCCCCATTTTAATTGTTAAAAACATCTTAACTACCCTCATTAATGAGGGGGACCCTCTTAACCTCCTTTACCCAATTAATTCTACCAACGCACATGCCAAATCATCCCCATTAATTAATTGAGCACATCAATTAATTATTTTTTTAAACATTTTTGAATTTTGTACCAACAATTAAATAATAGATAAACTCAATCTATTATTTTGGCTTGGCATATTCATCTTGGTGAAACATGGGAGAAGAGGAATTAGGGAGAAAGCTCTCCAACAAAGAACTTCCTCCATGAAGAACGCTGGTGAGGAGCATCCTCTATTTCTTCCTCGGAAGCACCTTGCAGAGGCAACCGACGTGGGATGTCTTTGACGACCGACCTTCCATCCTCATCATCATCAACGAACTGACGCACGATCTTAGATTAGAAGTGTGTGGTAGACGCGACAAATAACGAAAACTCTATCTTCTTCCCCGTGACTCCGTCAACGTATCAACCCGAGGTAGGGGTTTAATTTTATTAAGTATGATTTATACCCATGTTCTTCCCATGTTCTTCCTTTCTTTTAAAACGAAGAACAAGGATGTTTTCCTTTTGCGGGTTTTGTTATATTTGTTCTTGATGAACCAGTTGCTACACTCTAAACGTGGAGGGAGCGGGCCAAACTAACATGGCCCGACTCCCCTCCGCCATTCTTCTTTGTGATGTTCTTCAGAATAGTGGCGAGGCTATGAGACGATGAAGGTGACGAAGGCAACGACACCGTCACCCATGGCCACCGCGACCCGCGTCGCCCCCGCGGCGCCCTGGCTGAACCGTGCTAGATCACGACCTCCCGAGTGCCTCGACCACACCGGCTAGCCCATCGGCTGTGCCCCGGCTGAACCGTGCCAGCCCGCTGACCGCGCCCCCGCCGAACCGCGCCAGCTTGCGTCCTCCCGAGCGCCCAAGCCAAACCGTGCCGCCCTCGCCGGCCGCGCCACCTCGCCGACCATGCCGCCCTCACTGGCCGCACCACCTCATCGGTCATGCCACCCCGCTGGCCTTGCCCCTACGCCTCTGCTGCACTGCCCCCGGCCGAACCGGACGCACCCTCGCGGTGCTCCAGGTCGAACCGACTCTGCGCCTTCGGGCCGAGCCGCCTACGTGGTGCTCTTCGGGCCGAACCACCCTCACGGCCAGCTGGGCTAGGCCTAGTGGGCCAGGCTGAACCCAATGGGCTGTCCCACCCAACGGGCTGGGCCAGACCCAATGGGTTCGGCTGGGTTGGGCTGGGTCGGTCCGATCGAGTCAGATTGGACTCGGGCCCATTACGACCCGTTCACTTTCTTTTGGCCATATCTTTGGCACCATACGTCCATTTGACAAACCATCAGCGGATATGGTAATCTTGGAGCGTGACACTCCCTTTGAGTATATTCCACTGGAGTTTGGGGTATTGTTGAGATATGGTCAGGTTGGATCGTGCACAAATCCAACTGGTCCCCGAGACTAAATGGATAATAACTCACAGACTGGGCATCCGATTGACGCACCGTCAGTTGCGTTGAGACCCCTATGTCATGGAGGACCTTTGAGATACTTCTTCATAGGAATTTGTGATAGTTATAGTATCGACTAGTAGCTCATGGTGCAGATCCTTCCAATGATGAGTGAGAAAAGTGCAGAGACCTAGCAGTTGGCAGAAACTTGACGAATGCTGACCAATTGACTTGGAGTAACTCAAATAGCCCAGTGGGGAGTGCTTGGTTGTGGTGGAAGACCCAAGGTGGAGGAGCGCCTAGTTGTGGCGGTAAACCCGCGGTACTCGACAGGAGGAGTACCTCTGCAGGCTATGAGGGGGAGTGCCTGGTTGTGATGGCAGACCGATGGTGGGGAGCACCTATGTGTGACACAACAGACCCACGATACTCGACAGAATGAGTAACTCAGCAATCCAAGGTTAGTGGGAAGCGTGCTTTGTGTCATGGCAGGCCCACTGTACTCAACAGAGGAGGAGTTCTCCAGCATCCATTGTTTCTATAATGTGAATAAAATCCTGGTTTGAGTTGAGTCAGTAACTTTTGTGTTTTTCTCATGATTGAGATGAATTAATTGACAACTTAGGTATATGTATGGGCATATACCTAAGTGGGGTTATCTGTTGATTTCATACTTTTTGGTTTATCCTTGCTGGATTTTGTGAGACCTTGAGGGTCTCGGGGTCCCTACTGAGTATCGTTATACTCACCCCTGCACAGGCTATGCCCGCACCTCATTGTGTTGGATGCAGATGACGGACAACGCTGACTAAGGCTGAGAGTACCAGGACCAGATGGTACTCAGAGGTGGACCATATGACATGAACGTACATGGAGGAGACAGATGGACCTGGTGTGCTGAGGAGGCGATCTATACCTAACCTTCAGGTAGGAACCTTGGAGGACGACCCAATGATAGTTTTTCTTTTCTTCAGTTGTACTTTCAGTTTCTTGTACTTTCTAGTTAGGCTTGTATTCTGGACCCCTTTTACTTACTGTACTCACTTGTTGGTTATACAATTTTCTTGTGTTCGTATCTGTTGTGTGTGTATACAAGTTATAAAAGCAATGTCTTCCCAGTTTTAGGGAATTACACCTTTGGTGCTAGTCGCCAGCCCCTGGCCTATGGAAGGCGGGCTTGGGGTAGTCATGGCATGAGCCCCGAGGGACGGGTCGTGACAAATTGGTATCAGAGGATTCGGTTCTACCTCAGAACTTAAGACTATGATCTCTCTTTTCTGTGAAGCAATAATGTTAAGTGCAGTGAGTGTGGTTTTCAGTTTGGGGAGTCTAGTATTGGTGCAACGGCTGGCGTATCCATACACCAGGACCCTGACTTCTGATTTCTAACCCAGTACATGAAAACACTGATTACATGTGTGTTTTAAAAAGTTTTCTTTAAGTCTTCTCAACTAGATCAATTCACCAGGTATACCTTTTGACTGTGTCATGTCTGTTTCTTTTTGAATGCCTCAACGTGGACGGCCATCTAGAGTCCCAAGAGTTGTACACACAAATAGCCCACCGAGCGACGAGACCTTAGTGCATGACCCTTTTTTAGTGGAGGCCCTAGTGGTACCTTTACCCATTGGGCCACCGATGCCACTATCCCTAGTAGCAGATGATGCACGCTGCTTGAGCATGTTGCACGAGTTCTAGCACTAGAGGCCACCCAGGTTCAGGGGAGAGACAAACCCACAGGCAGTTGAGGATTGGATGGAGGCTGTGGTGTGAGTTTTCCGACTGGTAGGGACACCAGCTGATCTCATGGTGATTCTTGCTGCCAGCCTTGTACAGGTAGCAGCGGGCAGATGGTGGAGATTGATGTTCCAGGTCCACTATGAGGTGATGCTTCTCTGGGTAGACTTCGAGAGACTATTTCAGGCAGAGTTTGTCCCAATGACTCTTTTCACAGTGTTCATTCAGGATATACTTCATCTGAAGTAGGGAATCATGATAGTAGCTCAGTACTTAGTGAGGTTCACAGACCTCCACTCTACTTCACCGATATTGTGCGGGGCCCTTTCTTCAGGGCCTGAACATTCGATCAGGGACTCAGGCGGGAGATCAAGACTTCAATGATCTCACTCAACATCCCAAAATAGGTGGGGGTGTGATGTTATTAATATTTTCATGACTTATTATATTCACCCTTTACTTATTTTATATGAAATGTTCATAATTTGTGTGAAATATTAATGTTTTAATATTAAGTATAATATTTGAGCATTTTTAGAAGTAGTCCAATTGAGTCTGTTTAATGTTTTAATTATAACTGTCACTATACTGATCCAAATTGTGTGGTTCTTGTTTTTTATGATTCTAATTTCAATATAAAACATTTCATTAGAAGGTACCATGAGCCAATTCTGCCATTTGAAGGGTCATATGGTCCTCACAAACAAGACCAAATAATCTGTGAACAAACTGGACCAGCCTTGAAGATTGATTTACTGGGCTCAATCCAGAAGTCCAAAAACATTAACTCTCCACCATAATTCGGGGGACACTACATGTCATCTTTGATAAAAATTTCAAGGCCCAAATCCAAGTACAAGGGGCCCAAATAAATCTTTGAAGTCCAGCCCACCATTCTGGACGAGAATTAAAATTAGTATATTATGCATGACATATCTCCTGATGTAAGCATCCAATCGAGCTGATATTTTTTAGTGTGAAAGAGGAGATATAGGCAGCCGACTTTGTTGAAGAATTCATTCGAATTTGAAGGCATCTTCCTGTTAAAAAATCCATTCACATTTTGTCCATTGAAAAAGCATGGATAGAAATGGATAGTTTACCTTTGTTTAATACAACCGCCATAACTTTGGCTCCACTTGTCCAAATGACTCCATATTTTGACAGTAGTCGGAAAACTTTATTATATACAACTTTTAAGAAGGAGATATTCAGAGATTCGGCTGTCTGAATATCCAAATTGGCGATGCAAGTGGAGGGACAGATTAGGAATGCAAACAGTCCACTCCTTGGGCTATAAATACTCTCCCCTTATCTCCTTGAGAGGGGTTGGCATTTCAGAAGAGAGGAGATAATATTGGCACGAACAAAGATTTTCCAAAGGCTTGGGAGGACCTGCCATACTCAATTTTTTACTTGAGAGACCTTTCCTCCTCTCTTTGTTTTCACTTACTTTTGTGTTCTTCATTTTTGTAATTTTGTAAGTCCTTTATTTTGTAATTCTGTTTTAATGAAAGTTTCTTATTCAATATCTCTTATTATCCTCCACCTTCTATAGTATAATATTCATGGTCTTAAAATAGTTTGAATCATTTTAAATTACAGTACCTTATCTTGCTTCCTCATTCAATCGAAATTCCATTTTTGATTCTCAAAATAGTTCGTGTGTGTGTGTCAACGTACCACTCTTTTCTAATCCCTTTCTTTTTATTCTATTCTTAATTTATCATCATAATTATTTTAACCAGAATATTAAACATCCAAATGGCTGAGTAAATCTCTCATTGGGGTGAGTTATAATTCTGGGATGTTAAGTGATTGAGAGTTTTGCTCGATGAGTATTCTTTAAATTAATATTGTGTATGTTAAACTTAATATGTCATGGATTAATGATATGTTTTGTTTAACGAGTGGTTTCCATGGATTATTGGAACCATAAATATACTACCATAAATAAGTTTTGATTGATATTAGAACCCTAAGTTAAGTTAAGGCTTGGATTAAAGCCTTCACACTTAGGAATTCCAATCAACATCAACTTATGACATGGGTGTTAATTTAATGCAATACAAAGTAAGGCTCAAGGATATCACATGCTTAACTCCCCAATGATGAACTCACCCCAATATTTATCAATTTGGTAAATCAAACATCATCCATAAATCATTTCAATTAAGATCTGCAAACAAACCCCCCAAATCAAAATACAATCAACTAAAAACAAATGACTATTACAAAGTATCATCGCCGAGGATTCGACCCGAGTGCTGCTATACACATTAGCAGAGCACTGAAATTTTGACCGGTCGATAGGAGACAATTGGCCGTGCGTTTCAAATGGCGCCGTTGCCGGGGATGGTGCTTTAAGTAGTCATTCATTTCTGGTTATTGTAAAAAAAACCAAAAAAAAAAACAAAATTTTAAAAAAAAAATTAAAAAAAAAACACAAAGAAAAACCCGTCTTCCACTTAAAAATCATAAACTGAAAAAAATAAAAAGAAAAAAACCATATTCCTCTTTCTTCGAAAATCTCTCTGAATGCCCCGTAGCCTTCCAAACAATCCCTCGGATTTGTTTAACCCTGAAATTGAGCGAACACTTCGCCAACTTAGGAGGAACATAAGAGATACTCAAATAATTCAAGAACCAGTCCTCATCCAACCAATTGAAATTGAAATGGCCAATCCTAGGGAAAAAACCCTAAAAGAACTCACTGCCCCTGATATGAATTACCGACCTCTTGGTATTCAATATCCAAACATAGAGGCTGACTTCAAACTCAAGTCGGGTTTGATTCATCTTCTTCCTCATTTCCATGGTCTAGCTGGTGAGGATCCTCATCTTCACCTCAAAGAGTTCCAAGTGGTCTGCTCAACCATGAAACCTCAAGGGGTTTCTGAAGAACAAATCAAGCTTAGAGCTTTCCCATTTTCCCTAGCGGATTCTGCCAAGTCTTGGCTCTACTACCTCCCACCTAGTTCCATAAACTCATGGGTTGACATGAAGAGACTTTTCCTTGAGAAGTTCTTTCTCGCTTCCCGAACAGATTCTATCCGAAAGGAAATAAGTGGCATCCGTAAATTACCTAATGAATCACTCCATGAGTATTGGGAGAGGTTCAAAAAGCTTGTGGCAACTTGTCCACACCATCAAATCCCTGACCAACTCCTGATCCAATACTTCTATGAGGGGTTATTGGCTATGGAGCGAACTCTCATTGATGCCGCAAGTGGCGGTGCTCTTGTTGACAAAACTCCTGCAGCTGCACGAGAACTCATAAGCAACATGGCTACAAACACACAACAATTCCATACTCGAGCACATGCTCAAGTGAAACAAGCCCAAGAGAATCAATCCATAAAGCCCAACAAGATGACTGAGTGGATGAGTGAACTTAAAGGTCTTGTGCGTCAACTAGCGGTGGCTACCAAAGCCCCAACCTCATCTTCTCCACAGTCACTATTCCTTGGACCTATCAAGAATTGTGGAATCTGCAACTCTCCATCTCATCCGACTGACACATGTCCACAACTTCAAGATGATCCATCTGATTCATCTAGTCCAATGGAGCTCAATGCGGCATATGCTCATCGAAACTTCAACCCTCAACAATCAGGTCAGTTTGTTAGAAACTTCAACCAACCCCACTCTGAGCCCTTCTCTTCTACCTTTAACCCACCTCCGAGGTATGGTAATCCCATTTCTCATCCTCCTCAGTTCCCTCATCAAAATCCAAACTAGTTCCAATATGGTCAAAGTGGTGGTAACATCCATCAAACTTATCCTTTTGTTCCTCAACCCCAAAGGAACTATCCTCATCCTGGATTCCACTATCCTAACGAGCCTTCCCAATTCCCCACCCAATACAATCGCTTTCCCAAGAACCAAAATCAAGGCCAACCCAATTTGGGACAAGCCTCTTCTTCTAAACAACCATGGGAAAGTGCTGTAGAGGATCTTGCTTCCTTCACCCGTTCTAGCCTCAAGAACATTGAAACCCAAATAGGTCAACTTGCATCCCACCTTAGCCAACAACAACCGTCCAATTCATCCCAACTCCCAGCTCAACCATTACCCAACCCTAAGGGTAATGTAAGTGCAATTGCACTTAGATAGGGAAAGCAAATTGCTATGCCCCATGCTGATTGCTCTACCTCCCCTTTCGATGTTGATCTAGAAAATGAAAAGAACAAAAAGCTGGAAAAGGAACTTGAATCCACTCCTTCACCTCCTTCCATTCCTCTAAGGAACCCAATTCCTTTTCCTCAAGCCATCTCCAAGCCTAAGAAGTCCTTTGAGCCTGATCCTGAAATGCTTGACATGTTTAGACGTGTTGAAGTGAACATCCCCCTCTTAGATGCCATCAAACAAATCCCTAAGTATGCCAAGTTTCTTAAGGAATTGTGCACCCATAAGAGTCAACTTAGGAACATTGAAAATGTTTCAACCCAACAGTCCATTCCCATGAAGTGCAAAGATCCAGGGACCTTCACGGTTCCATGTCAAATAGGGAGTTCCAACTTTGATGATGCACTCATAGACCTTGGAGCCTCAATAAATGTCATGCCCAAATCCATTTTCTCCAACCTTGGTCTAGGTACCTTGAACCAACGGGTGTTGTCATTCAATTATCCAATCGAAGCACTACCAGTCCTGAGGGGATAATTGAGGATGTTCTTGTTTGGGTCAATGATCTTATCTTCCCAGCTGATTTCTATGTCCTTGACATGGAAGGTGAGACGACCTCTTCTCGATCTCCCCTAATTCTAGGAAGACCATTCCTCATGACTGCGAGAACCAAGATTGATGTCCATTCAGGAATCTTATCCATGGAATTCGGTGACCAACTAGTCAAGTTCAACATTTTCCAAGCCATGCGATACCCATATGAGGATCACTCTGCATTCCCAATCCATGCTTTTGAGGACACTTCTAATATTCAATAGAACCCCAATCCACCATGTTCTTCATGTTCTAATGATAAAGGATCTTGTGAAATCTGCACCATGATTAACAAAGTCATAAATGGTGAAGTTGATGTGGACCTCTCATTCATAGACTCCATCAATCTAGAGGAACTTGAAAACTCTCTTGAATCCCACATCAACTCTGATCTCTACTGCTCCACCTTGGACAGTGTTGAGGAAAATGATCCAAACCCATCTGGAATCCCTTCTCCTGCTCCTAACTTGTCTAGCTCTCAAATCAAGGATGAAACTGATCTAAAACCACTTCCTTCACACCTCAAGTATGCATTCCTTTTCCATGATCCCTCCTACCCTGTCATTATCTCTGCTTCACTTTCTGAAACCGAGGAGTCCCAACATGTTCAAGTGTTAGAGGAAAACAAAAATTCCTTAGGTTGGACCCTAGAGGATATTCCAGGAATCAACCCTGCCCTTTGCATGCATCACATCCATCTAGAGGAATCATCCAAACCAATTAGGCAACCTCAAAGAAGACTCAATCCACTCATACTTGAGGTAGTTAGGGAAGAGATTATCAAGCTTCTTCAAGCTGGTATTATCTACCCAATTTCTGATAGTGAATGGGTTAGTCCAATTCAAGTCGTTCCTAAGAAGGGCGGTATAACAGTTGTCACAAATGAACATGGAGAAGTGGTCACAACTTGAGTGAAAAACAAATGGCGTGTGTGCATCGATTATCGCAAATTGAATGCTGAAACACGAAAAGATCACTACCCACTTCCTTTCCTTGACCAAATGCTTGAGAGATTGGCCGGAAAGTCACACTATTGCTTTTTTGATGGTTACACCGGCTACTTCCAAATTCCAATCGCACCTCAAGACCAAGAAAAGACCACATTCACTTGCCCCTTTGGAACCTATGCCTATAGGAAAATGCCTTTTGGCCTTTGTAATGCTCCTGCAACATTCCAGCGGTGTATGATGAGTATCTTTTCTGAATTCATTGAGAATTGCATGGAGGTCTTCATGGATGACTTTACCATTTATGGAGAGTCATTTGAATCTTGCTTACATACACTCTATTTGGTCCTTCAAAAGTGTGTCAAGTGCAACCTTGTGCTGAATTTTGAAAAATGTCACTTCATGGTTTCAAATGGGATTGTTCTAGGGAACATAATTTCTCAAGAGGGTATCCAAGTTGATCCAGCCAAAATTGAGGTGATCCAATCACTTCCTGAACCCAAATCAGTTCGAGACATTTGGTCCTTCCTTGGTCATGCCGGTTTCTATCGGTGATTCATTCAGAACTTCAGCAAGATTTCCCTCCCACTCACTCGTTTACTTCAAAATGTTGTCACATTCAATTTTGATGAGGCTTGCAAGAGAGCCTTCATTGAACTCAAATATGCTCTCACATCTGCTCCAATAATCTAACCCCCAGATTGGTCCTTACCATTTGAATTGATGTGTGATGCTTCTGATAGGGCCATTAGGGCTGTTATTGGTCAAAGAAGAGAAAACATTCCTCATGTCATATTTTATGCCTCAAAAACATTGGATGAAACTCAATCACACTACACTGTGACTGAAAAAGAACTTTTAGATGTGGTTTTTGCCTTGGATAAATTCCGGCCCTATCTCTTAGGTGCCAAAATCATCATCTTCACAGACCACTCAGCATTAAAGTTCTTACTTAAGAAAAGTGATTCCAAACCAAGGCTAATAAGATGGATTTTAATGCTCCAAGAGTTTGACCTTGTGATAAAAGATAAACCTGGAAAAGAAAACCCTGTGGCTGACCACCTGAGTAGAATTTCTAATTCTTCTCATTCTGAAATAATTGATCCTGAATTTCCAACTGAACACCTCTCACCTCTCACTCCAAAGTTACCATGGTATGCCCCAATTGTCAATTACTTGGTTTCTGGTGTTTTCCCTGAATATTTTTCAAAAGAACAAAAAGAAAAGATGAAAAGTGATTCAAAGCATTATTTTTGGGAAGATAATAAACTTTGGAAAACTGGGGCTGACATGGTAATTAGGAGATGTGTTGATGAAACTGAACAATCCTCCATCTTGGAATTCTGCCACTCAATGCCTGGAGGTGGCCACTTTGGACCACAAAGGACTTCTCAAAAGGTCCTAGATTCTGGATTCTTTTGGCCTTCACTCTTCAAGGACTCACACGAGTTCTTTCAATCATGTCCCACTTGCCAAAAGTTTGGCACAATTTCCAAAATAAACGAAATGCCTCAAAAGCCATTAATCTTCTGTGAGCTTTTCGATGTTTGGGGCATCGATTTCATGGGACCTTTTCCCACTTCCAATGGATTATCCTACATTCTCCTTGCTATTGACTATGTTTCTAGGTGGGTCGAGGCCAAACCCACTAGAAAAGATGATGCTCAAACTGTGAGTGAGTTCCTCAAAACCCATATCTTCCATCGATTCGGAACACCACGTGCTTTGATAAGTGACTTAGGAACTCATTTCTGTAATAGAACCATGGAGTCACTTTTGAAAAAGAATGGGGTTGTACATAAAACATCCACTGCATATCACCCTCAAACAAATGGAATGGCTGAACTTTCTAACAGAGAAGTGAAAAGAGTGCTTGAAAGAATTGTTAAGCCCACAAGAAAAGACTGGCCTGATAGACTTGGTGAAGCACTTTGGGCCTATCGAACAGCCTATAAGACACCCATTGGGATGTCTCCATTTAGGATAGTTTTTGGTAAAGCCTGTCATTTACCAGTTGAAATCCAACATAAGTCATTTTGGGCTGTCAAAACTTGTAATTTTGATTGTGAAAAATCTGGTGAAGAAAGATTGTTGCTGTTGACTGAATTGGAGGAGCTTCGACTCGATTCGTATGAGAACTCCATTCTCTACAAAGAAAAGGCAAAGTCACTCCATGACAAGCACATTCTTCGAAATGTATTTCATGAAGGTGAAAAGGTAATGCTCTTCAATTCTCGATTTCAACTTCACCCAGGTAAGCTTAATTCTCGTTGGTAAGGTCCTTTTGTTATTACTAATGTTTACCCATTTGGTGCAGTGCAAGTCCAAGACCCCTCTTCCAAAAGGACATTCACGGTTAACGAACATCGGTTAAAGCATCACCATGAGAGGTCTCACAATCCAGGAACCATGTAGACTTCCATCAAAACCCCATCCACTTCAATAGAACCACCACTGGATGGAGACCCGCCAAATCCAAACCAGGGGGCACCTCTTTCCCTTTAACTCTCTCTATATCTCTTCCTCTCTCTACCTCTTTCTTATTCTTCCTCTCTCTTTCATTTTTTACCACTTTATTAATCAAACCCTTTCTTTTTATCTTTCTTGTGTGGGTGTGTATTTTTTAAAAAAAACCTTAAAAACTAAAAAAAAACCAAAAAACACAATTACTTAAAAAATTAAAAAAAAGAGTCATGCTTACTCACCATCGAGTTTTGAAATTTTGTCCAACCATTTTGGGGAGTTAACAGAAATATTTTCATCTAAAAATTTTTGTATTTTCATCATGACTTTGGATAAAGAATTTTGTGTCAAAACCAACACATTTTGAATGCTCAATTTTTGATTTGGAAAATGCTTTTCCCCTACCGTGAGGAATAATATTAGCCTTCATGCCAAGGTCATCTATGGCCATATTTTTCATTGTGTGTCTTCACCACTGATTGTGAGTCTTGAGTTTGTGGACCTTCGAGCTGAATTTCCATCTTTTGTGTGCATTAATATGATAGAGGCATTTTCTAAGCCACATGAGAATCAGAATAGCCAAATAGCCTCCCGTTACCCTTACATTGATCCTACTTTTGAAAGCCCCTTTGAGCCTATGAAAACCTTTCTTTTGATAGCCACATTATAATCCTAATACCTTGTCCCACCCAACATCTTCATGGATTTTCATTGTACAATTTATTGAAATTTAAGTGTGGGGGGGGGATGGACTTCATTTTTGGGCGTACTTTCATTGATTTCCAATGTGTCATCATATGCTTGAGGGCAAGCATCCATTCCAGTGTGGGGGAGAGGTTGTAATTCTATGAGCTTTGGGGTGTATATGTGTAATTTTCATTTGTACAAAAGTCATTGAAAAGTTTTCAAAAAAAAATGAAAAAAAATTATATTAAAAAAATGAAAAAAAAGGAATGGGTTGTGTCTTGGGTAGGTCAAAAATCATTCATCATCAACCTTTTATCGTGTTATAACTAATAAAATTAGTTCCATTAGAAGATCAAAAAATGGGTTGGGAGATGACTGTGAGACTTGTTTCAAGCACAACTTTCGAAAAAAAGAGCAAAAAGAGAAAAAAAAGAACACTTGAATCATCTTGTATTGTGTCATTATTGGAAGTCTTCCATGTTGTACATATTCCATCATCTCACCCTATTCCATTTTCTATCTCCCTCACTTTTCATTCATCACACATTCATGCCTTTGTAAATATGTGTTTCTATTTCCTTTCAAATCAAATTTCAAAAAAAATGTGCATTGATTTTTCCATGTTGGTGTTTTTAACCCCTATTTTCCTTTGGACATTATATACCTACCGTACCATAGCCACTGAAAAACCCCTTAAAAGACTTGTTGATTCTTGTACACATTAGATTTGGGAATGGAAGCTGAGAGCTCTTACAAACTCTTGATTTTCACTTTTTGTTGGTGAATGAGTGAACCTCCTAAAATACATTTTTATCATCTTGAGAGGAGTAAGTTTTGAGTGCCTACATTCTCTAATTCAAACCTTGAACATGAAAAAATTAATTGTTTCTGATGCATTATTGTGAACCAAATTGGTGATGGAATTCAATATGGATGAGTGAAATAGTCTAAACCTCCCCTGATTGGAGAAAACAAAATTTTAATATTTGTTGGTGAGTGAAAATGATTTTGTCATGTTTTTATATTTGTTGCACATGAGGACACGCGCAAATCTAAGTGTGGGGGAGTTGATGTTATTAATATTTTCGTGACTTATTATATTCCCCCTTTACTTATTTTATATGAAATGTGCATAATTTGTGTGAAATATTAATGTTTTAATATTAAGTATAATATTTGAGCATTTTTAGAAGTAGTCCAATTGAGTCTGTTTAATGTTTTAATTATAACTGTCAATATACTGATCCAAATTGTGTGGTTCTTGTTTTTTAGGATTCTCCTTTCAATATACAACATTTCATTAGAAGGTACTATGAGCCAATTCTGCCATTTGCAGGGTCATATGGTCCTCACAAACAAGACCAAATAATCTGTGAACTGGACCAGCCTTGAAGATTGATTTACTGGGCTCAATCCAGAAGTCCAAAAACATTAACTCTCCACAATAATTCGGGGGACACTACATGTCATCTTGGATAAAAATTTCAAGGCCCAAATCCAAGTACAAGGGTCCCAAATAAATCTTTGAAGTCCAGCCCACCATTCTGGCTGAGAATTAAAATCAGTATAGTATGCATGACATATCTCCTGATCTAAGCATCCAATCGAGATGATATTTTGCAGTGTGAAAGAGGAGATATAGGCGGACGACTTTGTTGAATAAGTCATTCGGATTTGAAGGCATATTCATGTTCAAAAATCCATTCACATTTTGGCCATCGAAAAAGCATGGATAGAAATGGACAATTTACCTTTGTTTAATACAACCGCCATAACTTTGGATACACTTGTCCAAATGCCTCCATATTTTGAAAGTAGCAGTACAACTTTATTATCTACAACTTTGAAGAAGGAGATATTCAGAGATTAGGCTTTCTGAATATCCAAATTGGTGATGCAATTGGAGGGACAGATTAGGAATGCAAACAGTCCACTCCTTGGGCTATAAATACTCTCCCCTTATCTCCTTGAGAGGGGTTGGAATTTCAGAAGAGAGGAGATCATATTGGCACGACCAAAGATTTTCCAAAGGCTTGGGAGGACCTTACATACTCAAGTTTTTACTTGATAGACCTTTCCTCCTCTCTTTGTTTTCACTTACTTTTGTGTTCTTCATTTTTGTAATTTTGTAAGTCCTTTATTTTGTAATTTTGTTTTAATGAAAGTTTCTTCTTCAATATCTCTTATTATCCTCCACATTCTATAGTATAATATTCATGGTCTTAAAATAGTTTGAATCATTTTAAATTACAGTACCTTATCTTGCTTCCTCATTCAATCGAAATTCCATTTTTGATTCTCAAAATAGTTCGTGTGTGTGTGTCAACGTACCACTCTTTTCTAATCCCTTTATTTTTATTCTATTCTTAATTTATCATCATAATTATTTTAACCAGAATATTAAACATCCAAATGGCTGAGTAAATCTCTCATTGGGGTGAGTTATAATTCGGGGATGTTAAGTGATTGAGAGTTTTGCTCGATGAGTATTCTTTAAATTAATATTGTGTATGTTAAACTTAATATGTCATGGATTAATGATATGTTTTGTTTAACGAGTGGTTTCCATGGATTATTGGAACTATAAATACACTACCATAAATAATTTTTGATTGAGATTAGAACCCTAAGTTAAGTTAAGGCTTGGATTAAAGCCTTCACACTTAGGAATTCCAATCAACGTCAACTTATGACATGGGTGTTAATTTAATGCAATACAAAGTAAGGCTCAAGGATATCACATGCTTAACTCCCCAATGATGAACTCACACCAATATTTATCAATTTGGTAAATCAAACATCATCCATAAATCATTTCAATTAAGCTCTGCAAACAAACCCCCCAAATCAAAATACAATCAACTAAAAACAAATGACTATTACAAAGTATCATCGCCAAGGATTTGACCCGAGTGCTGCTATACACATTAGCAGAGCACCGTAATTTTGACCGGTCGATAGGCGAAAATTGGCCGTGCATTTCAGGGTGTTAGAGAGACCCCCCATAGTGGAGAGTTTCCTTGCTGAGCAGTCTCCAACAGTGAGATCAACCACCAGTCGACACGCAACAGAGTATTCTATAGCTGGCAGATGACAGACATCATAGAGGTCCAAGAGGACCAGACCTACAGGTGGATGACCTCATGAATCAGGATCGGTTGTGTGGGGCACTGGAGATAGAGACAAACATGCTAGGAGTGGGTAGTGTTACACATGCGGTAGGCACGATCACATTGCTCATGACTATCTGACCCACCATTCGGATGATCAGCAGACAGTCGAAGGACTTCCCAAGAAGAGACATAGATTCGATCGAGGCAGTCCATAGGATATAGGAGGATGTGCAGAGGAGATGGTCGTGCAGCTGGCAGTGGATGAAGTTTCGAGGTATTACCACCACCACCACTAGGAGGTCCACCCTGACCACAGGGAGCAGGTGGATAAGGGAGAGATCAGCTCCAGGCAGCTGAGGCATATGATCGTGGTGCTCTGAGGATGATTCAAGGTATGATCTATGTCTACTACACCATAGATGAAATACTTATAAACACAGGTTCCAGTCACTCTTTCATTTCCACTGCCCCTGTTCAGAGATCAGAGATTCTGACAGAGCCATTGGCTCAATCCTTATGGCTAGAGACTCCTACGGGAGCAGATTCAACAATTACGCACTGGTGCCAGCAGTACGAGCTTACTATAGGAGGCGAGAGCTTTGGCTAGGATCTCCTAGTAGCAGCGTCGAGGACTTACAATGTTATCTTAGGTATGGACTGGTTATCTACAGTCCATGCTCAGATTGACTATATTAGGCACAAAGTGCAGTGTGTCTACATGGATGGGACCAGGTTTACCTTCACCAGTGATAAGGGAGCCTTTGCAGCATAGGATGAACTTTCTCGGAGGAGAGTGCAGCCGATCACTCATCAGTTGGCTTGCCTTACCCTTGGAGCAGTAGATGTGGAGAGTCCAAGCTATCCTGTAGTGGTGGACCAGTACGCGGATGTTTTCCCTGATGATGTCCTAGGTATACCTCCTCACAGAGAGGTGTAATTTTACATTGAATTGTACCCCGGGACAACACTGATATCTACACCAGAATATCAGATGGCTCCCGCAGATCTTTGTGAGCTGCGGGTATAGCTAGAGGACTTGCAGGGGGAGGGATTCATCTGGCCCAGTGTTTCTCCCTGGGCAGCCCCGATTCTAATCGCCAAGAAGGTGTATGGGAGCTTAAGGATTTATGTTGACTATCGGTTCCTGAACCAGGTGACTGTGAAGAACAAGTACCCACTCCCGAGGATTGACAATCTCTTTGATTAGGTGAAGGGAGCATGGTGATTCTCGAAGATAGACCTCAGATCAGGCTATCACCAACTCAGAGTTCGAGATGAGGATATAAAAAAGTCGACCTTCAAATGTCGGTACAACCACTACGAGTTCTTGTTTATGCCTTTCGGTGTAACCAATGCTCCAACAGTGTTCATGGGACTCATGAATAGGATTTTCCAACCATCCCCCGATTGCTTTGTCATAGTCTTCATCGATGACATTCAAATCTACTCGACTACTGAGAAGGAGCATGCCTACCATTTGCAGGTAGTACTAAACACACTTCGAGAGAACCACCTTTATGTTAAGCTCTCAAAGTGCCAGTTCTAGATCTAAGAGGTTAAATTTCTAGGACATGCCATCTCAGAGTCTGGAGTTGTAGTGGATCCAGCGAAGATTGAGGCATTACTTTCTTGGGAGCCACCCAAGAGTGTGATGGAGGTACGAAGTTTTCTGGGTTTGGATGGATACTACTGGAGGTTTGTGCCAGATTTCTATAGAGTTGCAGCACCACTATCATCCTTGAAGAAGAAGGGGAAACCCTTTGTGTGGTCAGAGAGATGCCAGCAGAGATTTCAGGAGCTAAGACAGAGGTTGACTAGTGCCCCCATCTTGAGTCTTCCAGAGGAAGGTGTAGGGTACGTGGTCTACTGCGATGCATCATGGACCAGAATCAGATGTGTCCTGATGTAGGAGCAAGTAGTGATCGCATATGGTTCTCGATAGTTGAGACAACACGAGCAGAACTACATTACCCATGACCTGGAGTTAGCAGTAGTGGTCTTCTCCTTGAAGATGTGGCGACACTATCTGATGGGCGAGCATTTTACAGTATAATCTGATCACAAGAGTCTTAGGTATATCTTCTCCCAGAAGGACTTGAACCTGAGACAGCGACGTTTACTTGAGTTCCTCCAGGACTATGACTTCGAGATATTCTATACTCCTGGAAAGGGGAATGTTTTTGCAGATGCACTCAGCAGGAGATCTGGTATATAGCTGCTAGGAGAGGCGACAGAGCAGCTCACTGCTTTACAGATATCCTTTGTGGATAGAGATGCAGCAACCTTCCTTCAATCACATATAGTCACTCCTCCACTTATTCAGCGAGTCAGAGAGGCGCAGCATGGGGACGCTGACTGCGAGACGTGATGTGCTCATATATCCACAGGGAAGGTACCTGATGAATTTTCTGAATGTGGGGAGCACATCATCCTTTTCAGAGGACGTACCATGGTACTAGTGTCACTTCAGGAGGAAGTGTTGAGGGAGTTCCACACATCCCCTCTAGTGGTTCATCCAAGAGTGGCGAAGATGTACCAATATCTCCAACAACAGCACTAATGGCCAGGAATGAAGAATGCAGTAGTAGAGTTTGTCTCTCGATGCCTCACTTGTCAGCAAGTGAAGGTGGAGCATCAGGTACCAACAGGCTTGGTTCAACCTTTAGAGGTCCCAGAGTGGAAGTGGGATGGGATATCCATAGACTTCGTGATAGGACTTCCATGTATATCCAGAGGTCATGACTCAATTTGGGTGATCATCGACCGACTCACCAAGTCAACTCACTTCCAACCGACCAGAGGAAAGGGTTCAGTAGAGAGCTTGGGATGCTTCTATATATAGGAGATTGTGCGACTACATGGAGTACCTTTGACTATTGTCTCTAATTGTGACATACATTTTACTTCCCGGCTATGGAAGGGGTTGCAGGAATCTTTTAGGATACAACTTCATTTGAGCACCGCCTTCCATCCTCAGATGGATGGTCAGAGTGAGCGGACTATTCAGACCCTTGAGGACATGCTACGTGCTTTTGTCCTCGACTTTGGTCACAATTGGGAGGACCACTTACCTTTAGTAGAGTTTTCATACAACAACAAATATCACTCCACCATAGGGATGGCACCTTTTGAGGAGTTGTACGGGCGACCATACATATCACCTTTGTGCTGGACTGACCCAGGGGAGTTAGCAATAGTGGGACCAAAGATGGTATGAGCTACCATAGAGAAGGTGTAGATCATCCAGGAGTGGATGAAGACTACACAGAGCAGGTAGAAGTCGTATGCCAATAGGAGATGGATACCTCTAGAGTTTGAGGATAGCAACCATGTCTTTCTACAGGTCTCACCTCGACGAGGTTTACGAAGATTTGGATGAGGCAGCAAGTTATCTCCAAGATTCATCAGACCTTTCCAGTTCCTCAGCAGAGTTGGCGAGGTGGCATACCGCTTAGCTCTTCCACCTCAGTTGCACCGGGTTCATGGTATCTTCTAAGTATCCTAGCTGAGGAGATACGCGCACAACCATTCTCACATCATCGACCATGGAGAGCTGGACGTCGATGATGGGGAGACTTTTACAGAGGTCCCAGTAGAGATTGAGGATCAACAGGAGCAGGTCTTACGTGGACGGTCGATACCTCTGGTGCACATTCGCTGGCAGCACGGGAACCTCCAGGAGAGCACATTAGAGCAGGAGGCTCAGATGTGTGCTCAATACCCCCACTTATTTCTTTAGTTATGAGTTGTGGCTTATGGGGACGTAGATCCCTAAGGTGGGGATAATGTAAAGACTCGAAATTTCTATGTATTTTTTTAATTAAATGGTAATTTTTCGAGTCCGTGAAAATTAATGGCGTGTGATTCTGAGGTCTAGTGTGCTTGGAATCAATTTCTGAAGTTTTGTTTGGGTACGTTCAGTAAACGCATGAGCGAGTTTTTATAAATTTTGAACCGATGCTCAGAATTGAAATCTGAGGGCACTGTTGAACTTTCAAGACCAATATTCAGTTAAGGAGACTTTCACCTCAATGGAAGTGGGTTGAGAATAAAAGATAGTTTTTGGGTTTTTTGTGGAAAATAATAAAATAAAATGAACTTCACTTCATTTTATTTTTGAGCCACCATGTGGAAGTTGGAGGTGGGGTCCACCAGAACTAAACCTCCTTATGGGAGTTGAAGTGTGGGGACCACCCGACCATAACCTCCCATGAGAGGTTATGGTGGTGGGGCCCATACGAACCTAACCTCCTACGATAGGTTACGGTGGTGGGGACCACCCAGACTAAACCCCCATTTTAATTGTGGAAAAACTTTCAACTCCCCTCATTAATGAGGGGGAGCCTCTTGACCTCCTCTACCCAATTAATTTTGCCAACGCACATGCCATTAATGTGCCAAATCCTCCCCATTAATTAATTAAGCACATCAATTAATTATTTTTTTAAACCTTTTTGAATTTTGTGCTAAAAATTAAATAATGGATAAACTTAATCTATTATTTTGGCTTGGCATATTCATCTTGGTGGAACTTAGGAGAGGAGGACTTAGGGAGAAAGCTCTCTAATGAAGAACTTCCTCCACGAAGAACATCGGTGAGGAGAATCCTCAACTTCTTCCTTGGAAGCACCTTGCGGAGGTAACTGATGTGGGACGTCTTCAATGATTGACCTTTCCTCCTCCTCATCATCAACGAACTGACGCACAAGCTTGGATTGGAAGTGTGGGGTGGACGCAACAAACGACGAAAATTTCGTCTTCTTCCCCGTGACTCTGTCAACGTATCAACCCGAGGTAGGGGTTTAATTTTATTAAGTATGATTTATACCCATGTTCTTACCATGTTCTTCCTTTCTTTTAAAATGAAGAATGAAGATGTTTTTCTTTTTGCGGGTTTTGTCATGCTTGTTTTTGATGAACTGCTTGCTACAATCTAAACGCGGAGGGAGCGGGCTAAAATAACATGGACCAACTCCCCTCCGCCATTCTTCTTTGTGATGTTCTTCAGAATGGCGATGAGGCAATGAGACAACAAAGGCGACGAAGGCACGACACCGCCACCCGTGACTACCGCGACCCGCGCCGCCCCCGCGGTGCCCCAACCGAACCGTGCCTACCCGTGGCCTCCTGAGCGCCTCGACCGAATCACGCTATCCCACTGGACATGACCCGGCCAAACCGCGCTAGCCCGTGACCTCCCGAGCACCCCGGCTGAACCGAACGAGCTCGTAGCCTCCCGAGTACTCCGGTCAAACCGCGCCACCCTCGCCGGCCGCACCGCCCTCGCCGGCCGCGCCGCCCTCGCTGGCCGCGCCGCCCTCACCGGCCACGCCGCCCTCACCGGCCACACTGCCCTGCCGGCCGTGCTGCCCTGCCAACCACGCTATCCCCGGCTGAACCGGCCACACCCTCGCAGTACTCCAGGCCTAACTGGATCCACGCCTCCGGGCTGAGCCGCCTACGCGACGCCCTCCGGGCCGAACCGCCCTCACGGCATGCTGGGCTGGGCCCAGTGGGCCGGTCCAAACCCAATGAGTGGGCCCGTGAAATGGGCTGGGCCAAACCCAATAGGTCACGCTAGTTTGATCCGAACCAGGTCGGCCCAGACGGGGTCGGGCCGGGTCGGTCCGACTAGGTCGGACCAGAACCGGGCCCATTACGACCCGTTCACTTTCTTTTGGCCATATATTTGGCACAATACGTCTATTTGACAAACCTTAAGTGGTGCTGGTAATCTTGGAGAATGGAATTCCCTTTTAATATATTCCTCTGGAGTTTGGGGTATCGTTGAGATACATTCAGGTTGGATCGTGCATGAATCCAACCGGGCCCCTGGGACTAAATGTCAATAAATCATAGACCGAGCGTCCGATTGACGCGCCTTCAGTTGCTTTGAGACCCATATAATGTGGAAAACCTTTGAGATACTTCTTCATAGGACTTTGTGACTATTGGAATATTGACCAGTAGCTCGTGGAGAGGATCCTTCTAGTGACGAGCGAGTAGAGTTCGGAGACCTAGTAGCTGGCTTAGACTTGACGACTGCTTACTAATTGACTTAGAGTGACTTGACTAGCCTAGTGGGGAGTGCCTGGTTGTGGTGGAAGACCCACAGAGGAGGAGTGCTTGATTGTGGTGGCAAACCCGCGGTACTCGACAGGAGAAGTACCTCTGTAGGATATGAGGGGGAGCGCCTGGTTATGGTGGCAGACCCATGGTGGGGAGTGATTCTGTGTGATGTAGAAAACCCATGGTACTCGACAGGAGGAGTACCTCAGTAGTCCAAGGTTAGTGGGAAGCACACTTGGTGTCACGGCAGACCCACTGTACTCGACAGAGGAGGAGTTCTCTAGCAGCCGTGGTTTTGATAATGTGAATAAAATCCTAGTTTGAGCTGATTCACTAACTTTTGTGTTTTCCTCATGATTGAGATGGATTACTTAATAACTTAGGTATATGTATGGCCATATACCTAAGTGGGGTTATCTGTTGATTTTATACTTTTTGGTTTATCCTTGTTGGATTTTGTGAGATATTGAGGGTCTCGGGGTCCCTAATGAGTATTGTTATACTCACCCTTGCACGGGCTATGCCTGCACCTCATTGTGTTGGATGTAGACGATGGACATCGCTGACTAAGGCTGAGAGTACCAGGGCCGGATGGTACCCGGAGGTGGACCATACGGCGTGACAGTACATAGAGGAGATGGACGAACATGGAGTGCTGAGGAGGTGATATGTACCTACCCTTCATGTAGGAACCTCAGAGGATGACCCAACGACAATTTTTCTTTTCTTCAGTTGTACTTTCAATTTCTTGTACTTTCCAGTTGGTCTTGTATTCTGTCCCCTTTTTACTTAATGTACTCACTTTTTGGTTATACAGTTTTATTGTGTTCATATCTGATGTGTGTGTATATAGGTTATAAAGGCAATGCCTTCCCAGTTTTATAGAATTATGCCTTTGGTGCTAGTCACCAGCCCCTGGCCTATGGAAGGTGAGATTGGGTAGTCACAGTATGGGCCTCGGGGGACAAGTCGTGACAGGGGGGGGGTGGATACATTCCTAGGTTCATTAGTATTTTCATTATATTTCTTCTTTCTTATCTTTTTCACCTTATTTATGGTATTTTAACTTTTTACCATCTTTCTAGGTTTATTATTATTTTCATTGTCTTTCTTCTTTCTTCTCTTTTTTGCCTTCTTTATGGTATTTTACATCCCCCCCTTATGGTCACCAAATCATGGAACTTACTAAAAATGCATGTTGAATTTTTTTATCCCATGTTGTTTTAACATTTGATGAAACATGTCTCTGTTATGGAATGAATATTTGTATGAATTTAACATCATAGAGTGATTTTTAGTGAATTGGTTTTTTATCAATGATATAAATGGTTGTATCTATGTGAAACCTCTGAGATGATTAATGCCCCTTGTGTAAGTAGTTTTTGGGAAAACAATGTCACTAATATCTCAACACATTTTTGCACCAAACCAAAAAGTGTGAATATTTCTTACTTACTAGACGGTAAATATAAGTTATTTTAATATTTTTTTCAGCTTAAAATGATATTTACATACATTTGTTCCTAATCTAATTTGTTTCATTACTGTACCAAATTGACCTATGTGTGTGTACCTGATATCTCACTGTTACACGACCTTAAAAAAAATTTGGGTTATTTCTTGGGTAGGCTAAAAACAACTCCCCCTTAACCTTTTATCTTGTTATAACTATTACAATTAGTTTCGTGAGGAGATAAAACAAGGGTTTATAGATAAGTGTGAGATTTGTTCAAAATGAAACTTCTGAAAAAAACAAAAATAATAAATGAGGGGAGTGATGAAATGTAAAACATATGGGGAATCTAGGTTGGGAGCTTATGGTTTGAATTCAGGTAATGCTTAAGTGAGTGAGTCTTGAAATATGATTGCAAAGGATGTAGGGCAAGTTTGGTGGACAAAATCTTTTAAGTTGAAACATGTTAAAATAACCTATATTTATTGGATAAAAAGCAGAAAGAATAGCATGGAATGGTTTTCACATACACACGTGGAGAGTTAGTGGCATGGTTGAGTTTTTAATTCCTTACTCAATTTGTTATCATGAACCTCTTTGAATTTCATTTTGATATGATTTATGAGACATCTTTGTCCATTTTCACTAGGAATAACTCCTTGGTGTGGTTTGTGCATTGATAACATTACTTTAATGAATTTAAATTTCTTCAAATGTTAAAACTTAATGATGTCAGGAACATATACATGCATTGTTTTTTTGGATATGTGACTTTGCACAAGAGTGCAAATGTTTAGGTGTGGGGGTGTGATCGCATAGCGATTCACTATTCAAATCCACCCTTACACTGTTGTTTTAAACTGGTTTTGCAATGAATATTAAAAATATAATAATAAATTGAACTTAATGTTTGAATAAATGAATTAATTTTTATCACTGTTTAATAGGGAAATTTTACTTGTTTTGGTGTTTACATTGTAGGAGGAGGTGATTTGGAGAGCTTGTGAAGGAATTCAAGCAAAATGGGCCAAACTGCACGAGAGCCCAAGCATGCATGTGGACAACTATTTGTACTGTAGATAATACGTGTTTCAAATTGGGATAAAAATGGGTGTATGAGTGCAAAAAATGTGGGATACATTTCTCTAGAAGACTATAAATCCCAATTCATCTATTTGGAGGCCCAAAATAGGCCCACAATGCGAAAAATTATGGGCGGGCTAGATTGGACCACCCTTCTGTATTTGAGCCATAACTCGGGCCTCGGATTGGAACGACCATGGATGAAGTTTAGATGAATTGTAGAGCTCTATTCACCCATTTTATTTCTCTTCTCCCTCATGTACTTCTAAACCTCTTAGTGATCAATTTGGAGAGTGTCCTTTGTTGTAATCCCGAGCTCCACACTTGTAATCTTCATAAGGTAATTGATTTCTAGGTTTTTTGTCAATTGTTATCCATTTATACCTTATAAATTTGTGTTTATTCTAGTATGATCAAATACAAATCAAAGGAACAAGAATCCACATGCTTCCATGCATAACCCAGATCTTGTGATGATTTGAGTGTGGTTGCCTCTTTTCTCACCCCTCCCTTTCATGAGTGTGAAAATGGATTGCGTCGGTTGATAAAATCCAGGATTTTGAACCTATTAATATGAATGTTCTTGTCTTGTGTAATATTTTTATCATTTACACAAATCTGGCCATCTCATCACGTTGTTGATGTGATGCCTTGATTGAGTTCCATTTTTTATATCGATTCATGTTTTTTGATTTTGAGCGGTTGCTGATAATCAATATCATTGATCGATAAAATCCTAGGTAGTAACCTAGTAAGAACTCACATACCATTACTGGTTTCAGTATGTATAAAATCAAGGAATCAACGATCCTTCCCTTTCCCTTGAGAGCAATGACAGATTGAGCATTAAGGGACACTTACCTGGGTTGATCATGATTTCTCCAACCAGTTTATTTCAGTAGTAATATACTTTCAATTTATTTTCTTAAAGAAACAAAAACCAAGTTTTATAAAACCCCATTCCCCTTTTATTTTCTTAATCAAAACCTTATTTTGTAATTAATGATCTAAGGCTCATTCGAGAGACGACATAGGGTTGCTGCTATACTGTAGAAATTCTAGTTAAAAATAAACATCTAATTTGATGCGCTCGACAATGCGATCATGAAATCACTGTTGGAATTAGCAGGGGCCACCGTATAGCCCGCACACAGCCGATTGAGCCATGCGGGGCAACTTCACAGTCGCCCACCTTTAAGAGCAATTAAATAAATTGGTTAAGCGGTGATGTAATAAAACCAATAAATGAGATAATGCATATATATATATATTATTAATGAATGTGTTATTTTTATTATTACTAAATATTTGTTGTTGTTATTATTATTATCTTATCATTATACCACTAAGATAATGTGTCGTGGTTCATGAATTGCTAAATGATTGTGAAATCTAGGCTTCAGTTAGTATTTACTCAGATATCAAAGGTTTAAAATTGGTTAGTGGATAATTAAACATTTAAGAAGGATTCAAGCATTCTAAAGGTTCTTATAACTTTTATTAAACACATTTTTAGTGAAAAGGAATAAATAATAAATTATTGAGTACATGATCATCAGAGGGAATAATCTACACAATGTAAAGGTATCATGTTGTGTAGATTGATATCACACAATAAGGGTATGGTTCCATATCTTGGAATAGAATAAATATCAATCATGCAATTAAAATTGACATTCCCAACCCTCTAAACTCACATGAGTCTTTATCAGCTTGATAAACAAGTGAAAACTATGAGATAAATTATGAAATATACGAGTTCATGATAAAGAATATGTGGAGGAATTCAAATTTTAACGCATTCAGGAATCCAAATAGATATTTGAATAATGTATAGTTAATTTTTGTGGAAGAGGTGTCTTAGATTAATAAGGAAGTAAACATGTTGTTGATCATGTCTTGGTATTGGAGTGGGGTGAGATATCTTTGTTCCATTGTTGAATTATTGGAGAGAACTCGACATGGACTGGTAAACTAGTACATTGGAAACCTTTTATGTGAATCAGGATCATACATAAAATGGGATTTAGGTCTCACAAGGTGACCACATGTCATGTAGTTTAACATCATGTGACTAGGATGTGTACATTATAGTTTAACACCATGTCATAAGGATATTTTCATGTAGTTTAATTTCTTGTGACTAATGCGTAGTTTTTGTACGGTTTAAGGTCATACGATGAGGATCTATGAGTCCTTCAATTTATATCCATGCAATAAGGACCTAAGTTTCATGGAGTCTAAGGTCATACATTTAGGACCTATAATGATATGTAGTTTAAATTCTTACCACTAAGAATTCTCTGCATGGTTGAAACTGTGAAAAGTAATTTTTTGAGAAACCTTGCATCAGTGTGGGGAATGATGTGTTCTATATCCATCATGTATAAGAAGTAATATCCATTAAAATAAACCTTGTGTATGATGTAAGGTACCTCCAAATTGTGTTCCATCTTTTGATTTTATCCCTTAGTATCATCAAAGTTATGAGAATCAACACAAATTCTTCTAGAAGGAACAAGTAAAGACAAAATTTCTTATTGAAGGATTACAAAATAAGGGTTTGATAGAGTTTTATATTTTCTAATGTATGAAAACTATCCTCATCAGGTTTTTATAAATCAATAATTCAATTTTGTGATTGTTCATCTATAGATATTTGACCTTTGATAATGACCCTAAGTGAGGGAAACTAGACCTTGATGGGTAGTAGTGCGTCTATTCCATAAACAAGTGTATATTGGGTCTTTTATGTGGAAATTCAAGTTGTGGTGTGACATTCCCACAAGGAATGTATGAGTTTATCTATCCTATAATTATTTTCTTCTTTCAACATTTTCAGGAGTATATTTTATAGATCTGAATTAAAATACACTATCTACCCATTTGTTACTACGTGATAGTGAGATTAACATTTGGACTCATGGTATAAACTCTTAAACTTAGAGGAAAAAAAATTCATTTCATTTTCTATCAATATTTTATAAGGGATTCAAAATATAGTGATAATATTTAACTTCATAAAGTTGATGGTGCTCTTTTTCTAAACGTCCTTGAGAGGTATGGACTCAAACCATTTGGAGAAGAATCTAGTATTAGTAAATATGTACCTGAACTGCTTAGTCCTAACTAAGGGATATGGCCCCATGAGACCCATTCGCCATATGAGAAATGGATAAGAATACTTGGTAGTGTGTAACAATTCTGAGGGATGATGGATGAATTTTGTATATATGTGAAAAGCATGTGACTTCTTGGTGAAAAATATCCAGTATTGTATCATCATCATCCAAAAATATCCAATAATCCAAATTTAGTGGGAGAGCCAGGTTCCTGACTAATGGGAAATTAAAGAGCCTACATGGATTCCTAAATTATAGAGAGTGTATCCCCATTCATGATGCATCTAAGGAGGACTTAATTGCAGCCCAATTTATAGAGAACTTTCTATTATTTTTTCCCACCCTTGATGGTGAATTTTTTTAATCAATGTAGGATTTTTTCGTTTTTAGATTGGTCCAATTAAGGTTTCTTATTTTTTTGGTATTATATTATTTGGTTTACCCATCTAATAATGGTTGTTGGATCATCGCATCCTGATCTATTACTACTCTAATTGAATTCCTCCATCTCACAGATGATGACTGGGGTGACTAACCTTTAGTTCATGATGTGGAGGATTATCTCATCCAGGTCAGGATCAGCCATGACTATGGTAGTTTTAACCAATACCTTAGTGTGAGTGTTTTGTGATTGAGAAACATGATGTAAAGTTGGTTTAAAAGGAAAATTCTAACAAAATTTCTCTCATATAGCCTATGATAGGCATCGATTATTCCCACTTGATATAACATTCATTATTGACCAATTTGATCACTAAATATAAGTAAAATTGTACATTTAATAGGGATGTCTATATTTTTAGGGATATGTTCGGGCTTTCAATGAGGGATTGGTATTCCACATCATTATTGGTGCAACCTTAGAATTTTAAAAAGAAGTATGGAAGGATTTCCTTGGCTAGCGAAACAAAGAAAATGGCTAGTCCAACCCGGTTAAACTTTGGTCTTTCCATTATCTTCCTAGATGGACTTCAAGATACCCCTTTAAAATAAATCTCCCATGATTTGGGAGTTTCATGAGTATAGAAAACCTCTTCGTTTGGGATCTCATTACTTACTAGTGTATTCTTTGTGAAGAGATGCTCTATAATGAAATCGGCTAGTTATTGCCTCTTTATTTCCTTCTATGACATGAATCAATTGTATTACCATTTCAGGATAACCTCCCATCGGTCTAAATTCCAAGTTAATATAGGGTGGATGAGAATAAACTTGAGTGGCTTGATATGAGAGCCCAAGTGGAATTTATGGTGCTATAAGTAATACCTCATGTTTTTCACTATAAATATGAGTGCAAGGAAATTCTTCTTAATATTATAGTTTAGCTGTGATAGTATAAACTAAACTCATTTTCTACATCATTCTTTTGTGTGAAAAGGGTTCCAAGAGATCGCTCAATGCCGCCACATATAGGATAAGTGGATTCCCTTATACTTGGGTCATTAAAACTGGTAGACACAACAGATATTGATTGACGTTCTAAAATTATTATTAGTAGTATTCTTCCCATTGATAGGTGACCCTCTTATTCGTTAACATAGTGAATGGGAGAAATTTTATGTCCAAGTTATATATGAAACTCCAAATGAATGTGAGCCATCCCAAGAGTCCTTATAACTCTTTAAGGTTTTGTGGTGGACACATCATGAGGATTTTAGTAGTGTTCTCAAGATTGACCTCAATTCCATGGTGATGTATCAGAAATCCATGTAATTTACGTGAAATTAAAACAAAATCACACTTCATAGGTTTCTTAATTAAACCATGCTTCTCAAATCTTCTATATACTATTTTCTGATAAGAGAGGTGATCCCAATGCTACTAAGATTTAACCACCAGGAAATTGATGTAGAATTCTATAATTCTTTCTAAAAATGGATTGAACATGTGATTCATGGTACACTGATAGGTGTTTATTTCATTATTTAGAACAAAGGGAATGAACTAGTGGTAGAATATCCCTCAAGGTTCTCTAAACATAGTAGCTTCCTCATCTTCTGGCACCATTATGATATGATTATACCCTAAATACCCATCCATAATGTAAAGGTCTTATAAGCATGTGTACACATTAATAAGAAGTTCCATGATATGAATAGGTGTATTTTATTTTGGATAATATCAATTGAGATCCCTAAAATCGATATAGGCCATGATATATCCATTTTTTCACAGTAATGATGTCAGAAAGCCATTTTAGGTACTGTAGCTCTCAGATAAATTTGGATTTAATCAATTTTTCAAATTTTGATTCCACCAAGGTTACATGAGGTAATTTTTTTTTATATTTTTGATTTCCTTTTTACTTTCACCGAGGGTAGGAAAAGTATAAACATCCTAATTATTAGGGAATTTCATGGAGGAATTCTTAATTTCAATTGATATATCAAGGGAATTTTATAACTCAACTGGAGCATTGTTATGGAAATATTTCAGTGGGTTGATTTTAGTTGTCATGACCATTATCACATGAATATGGGATAGTAAATTTTTTGTTTTTTAGTGTCCAATAAATCATAGATCATTCACCTTGATTAGAATTATAGGAAACAAATACTCATTACTAGGAAAGATCCAGGGGATTATATGAGTAGTTCCCAAGCTATTGGGAGCGGAAAATCACTTGTCACGCTCTATCATTTGTTCTTTCCCTACTCTATTGTAGAAACATATCTTTGTGTATTTGGATTCACAATATTCTAATGGGGTAGTATCACCACAAGAAATGTTAAATATTCCATCAATGGTATACTTCAAACATTTATAGGATGTCGATAGGACATCTACATTGCTATGAATCCAAGGTATCAAAGTAGGACATTGTATGTAATTACCAATTTGATAACCATGAATTAAAAATTATAAACTAGTTCCATAAATTGGGACTTGATCTTGATCTTTATAAGGGGATTTTACTCACTCTTATCATATCCTTGAATGGTCAACTCCATTGGAGAAAAATCATCCTCACAATTCACTAAATTTCAAAGGTTATAGACTAAGATGTTATTAATCTATGAATTGCTGTCAACTAGAGCCCAAAAAATGTCAACATTGTCAAGCTAAAATTAAGTATATAGGGGTATAATGTGTCCCTGAATAACTTATTCCTGATATTTCTCTATGAATGAGATAGTGTCATAGAAATATAGTAAGGTTATTTCAGCTGGATAAACTTAATCCACTTTAAAAAAAATCTCAAACTTCTTGGGGTTTTATAGGGCCTCAATGACCACTTATTTTTGCTATTTTGAGAGTGAAGAGAATCCAAAATTGGGATCCTGGTTGATATGGTTGTCAGTTGTTTGAAGATGACATAATTTGGATGTTGAGGTCTCTATTAATCACAGTGGAGTTTCTCTTTCTTATGTGGATTATGAGCTATTTCTCTTGTGGTTAATGGGTATAGAACTTGGATAGAAGTTTAGAATATATCTACTGCTGATGGAGTGGTCCAAGATGGATTACCATCTTGTTTGGACTGATCAAATAGTTTCACACCTTCCAAGTGGTCATTTTGAATAATTGGGTTCAGAGACACTTTTATGACTCCAAGGTATCTTCATGTTCTTTTTGGGCTCACTAAAGTTCTTTTACATGGATTTTAGCTACATATATGGATTCATTGGGGATATGACCTAGATATGGGGCTCGAACACAACTTCATATTCCCCTATTTCCTATACTCCTATGGCCTCCACCTTTGGATCTACATTTAGGTATAGGGAACTCAGGTTGACACATATATTCATCATCAGATAATGGGTATGATAAATGAATAAGATTAATAATTCCAAAGATAATCTCTTCATCTAATGAGGGATTCAATTGGTTGGGTGGTTCCCGTGCTTTAGACGACAAGGACATGAAATCTATTAGAGTTAGATCCATCTTGGGAGTCATATGGGACTCTTCTTATTATGCCTTATTCTACTTATGATGATTATGTTTTCCTATTCAATATGAGTGTGATGGTTCCCCATAGGTATAAAGGGAGGTTCTAAAATTGTGAATCATTGATGAAGTTTCACTCAAAGGATGGAATGATCTTGATAAACTATCTTTTGGGTCATCGATTTATTAAAATTTTGTTCACACCTAGCTGAAACTTCTTACCAAATGTCTTTTTAATTTGATTGGGTGGTGACACATGATACACCATCACTGGGTATTTTATTAGTATCACCAATATAGAATCAATCATTCCCTAGAATATTTCCTTGAAGAAAAAAAATTATTTTATGATGTTACCCAAACTTATTTGAAAATGGAAATAGTCAGGATGATCACTAAGGTTAACCTCACCAAGATTCCACATCTCAGGCATGGGTAGGATATTATCTTCCATGGCTACTAGGAACTTGTTTATTTCATGAGGAATATAATTTATTCTTCCATTCATCAAATCATGGGTCACCCTAATATCTTTTTTCCTATAGTTGAGGGTGATTTTTCTTCTATTTATACTCAGTAATATATTTTGGGTGAGGTAGAGATTTCTTGGGTACTCGGATGAGCATTGGAACTATCTTGAGTGTGATACCATTAGTTTCTACCTTACCTAGAATTTTCCATTATGTCGTGGGAAAGGGTTGGGATTTGGCCTTGGTTCTCCAAATGACATCCTATATATGGGGTTATGTGTCATAAAAATCCCATAAAATATGTGGATATTTCAGAATTATTAGTAGTGTCTATAGTTCATCACAAATAATTTCCACCCATAGCTCCAGTAATTGATCTTGTGAGAGAATAATGCCGAGTGAATATTTAAATCTCTTTTATCTAGTGATAAAATATGTGACCTTTCCATTATCACATTTTTTTATGTTTTTGAAGTTGATAATCATCATTTTCCTTAGCACAAAACTAAATTGGTATAGGAATTAATGTTTAAGGTCTTCCCAAACTATGATGGTCCATGTTGGGAGGCTACTATACTAGATGAAATCTGGACTAACCAGAGTCTACACAAAGAACCTAAATTTTTATTCTTATTATAGGTCTTGTGAGACCATCATGGAGCCACATCAGGATAGTAAGTGTGAGAGGTGTTGATCTAAATCTCACATGCCATAAAAGTTTCAAAAAAATGGTTCCCAAAACTATACTGATGTGGACTGGAGTCTACTCATTCATGATACAATATAATTTTAGGCTACACAAGGGTGAACCTTCCTTACAAAAATTATATTCAAGTAGAAATATACTTGATGGTGTTATGAAGTTCTATGGGTTTTACCATTTGAACGACCTCATGATCACGAGGAGCAGGCAAAGATTTATGTGGTATACCTACATTCGTTAGTTGAAAATTTTCAATCCAATTTTGGTACTATGTGATTGTCTCAATATAGGGGTGTTTTCCTCTATAATGGAATAAAATCTTAGTCTTCCTCAATTCCCATTTTTAGATAAATCAAATGTCTAGATTCAAATCTAGACTGATGATCAGATTCGTCCCTTGTGGGAATGTTAACTTCCTCCTAATGGGTGTGAGGAGAGACATTTGTTTCATCTAAGATGTGATACTTTGTGGGAGTATTTACTTTGGGTAACTCATCATTGATTCTTCTAATATTGTATATCTCAGCCTTATATTATGCCATTCACTCTTCCACAAAAGGTATTTTAGCCTTCCTTAGTAGAGAGTGTGATGTTTCCACACATTTCCCTTTATCCCCAGTAGAACAACACTAAGTCGGTTTCATCTCATTATTTTTAGGTGATATGTTTTAGTTACTCTATTGATTATAGTATTTTGTAGCATCGATTTGTACATCGATGAAACCTTCCTCTCAAGTTACTATTTCCAAATTGATTCCCTTAGGATCCAAGTCTTGAACCATATCATCTACTAGATTGATAATGATGATGTTCCCTAAGTCATATTGGGTGGCAGGAATAATCCCATCATCTCTGAGAAATAGGGTAGTTCTGTACCACCTACTTCCCATTAGGAGTTACATCGAATTCTTTTGTCTACCCCTTTCTTTCACTAGGTTGTTTTTATTTTAACCCCTTGAAGGGTTTCGTTTTATTTATCATATCTTCTCTTGGTTTTTTCAATGAATAGTGACCATGATGGACCTTATATACATTCTTTTAGGCACATATCTAAATAATAGGGGTATCCCACATGTAGGAGAATGGTTAAGATGACTAACATTGGTATCCACTTCCTAGTTTGGAGAAGTTTGATCTTCTTTGAGGGGATGGTAATAATGACCCCATACCTAAGGGATAGGGTTGAAACATGTATTTAACTAGTACTTTATAAACTTATTGAGGATTTTATAACTCCTGTGATAGTGGAATATGTAAAAATTCATCCCTTCCTATGGGCTAGGATTCATTTGGAGCTTCCACTAACTTCTTCTAGATCCTCTTAGGATTTAATGACACTACAGGTAGAGGTGGTGGTAAAAATTCCCCCATAAATATGGGATGATTTGATTATAGACATATTCCATGTCATATTCCATCAATATATTCTTTATTTTACATATTTTTAGTCATTCTTGGTCCAAGTTTAGTGCATGCTCAGGATGAGATCTTCACTCTAGAGGGAGCTATCAAGATACCCAAGATTTTGGATTTCTCATCTGAGGATCCCTATTTTCTCATTTTTGGGTTTGAATTAAAATAAAATTTGTGCCCCTCCCTTCTCTCATGGTGATTTTGTGCCTTAAAAATGGAGTAATTCAATTGGATTGGCCAATTGGCATGCATGATTCTTGGACCTGTTATCTCTCGTACAACTATGACATTGCAGGAGTTCATGCCCAAAGGGACCTCTTATCCTATGTATGGGGGAATTGAAATGCTCCATTATCACCCCATACTTGGATATTCACATCAAATGAGGTTCAATTATTATTTTTAAAAGGGTATCTAGGATGTCTAGGAAAGCATGATTTGGGCTCTCACAGTGCTTTTATGGACTTGGTTCTCAGGCCATAGAGAATGTAGTGAGATCTATCTAAAAACATAGCATGATTACAACATTATGAAGATCTTTATACCCCTATTAATGGACTGGATTATCTTTTATCCACTGAACATTTTCCCATAAGTTCTAGATTATGTGAGGTATGCATTCCTCCTTTAAGTCATGGGGGATATCATAACTATATGTGGTGATTGGCCAGAACATCGTTGGGAAGTTTTTCTTAAACAACTCTTTCCATATGTGCAATACAGTTTCTTCCTCATCGGAGGAGTATTCCTCTACCTAGTCAATCCTTATAGGTCACTTCTCTATATACAACTACTCAAGGCTTATATAAGGAAGGGATGGTGGACTCCACTTTGGGTCCCCTACTAACTAAGGTGTGGTGTTTCTGATGGTTAATATTGTACTATATATGATTCACACTAGTGATTTGAGAACCTCTCCATATAAAGGTTACCTGAAAAGGGAAGTATTTCCTTTCTTGGGTGATATATCACTACAATGAGTTTTTACTTGATAGATAGAAGGGATAATATCCTTTAATCCATCTCTATACTTCCATGAGATAGACTGTCATGGTAGATATAGAATTATAATTCGGATGAAGATTTGGAGGATCCTTGAGATTCTTCAAATATTCACTTAATGGCCTCAAGGACAATGGCATTGAGTATGGTAGGAATATGATCTTCCTCCTTTTTGTGGTTGGAACATGTTAGCCTAATATATGAGATTATATAGAAGTATTGTCTTGATACATGACAGTATTTGAAAAATTACAATGACCATATACTACCGCAATAATATGGGGTAATTGTTGAGAAATTACTAGAGTATTCCAATGATCTTATGTATTGTTAGTGGTAATATGAGCATGCCTTTAGGTAAGTTTCATAATATTCTAGTTAACTTTTATTAAAGTAGGAATATGAGCCTGATTAAGTTGTTCATTCCTCACCATAATATACTGATGAACCTTTAAAATGAGATAAGCAATATGGTCCCCCACTTATATGGACTCTAAAGAATATTGGTATAGTATTTCAATGGACAGAGTAGGAATATGTGCATTTCTCCTATAATATGTAAGAATTTTTTTAGTATCTTTTATAGCAGGGATATGATCCTTCTCTAAGGTGCCTTTTGGAATATTCCAAGGAACCTCAATTGGATATAAATATGGTCTTAATCTTGGTTGGCCTTTGGAATATTTCATTGGAATTCAATGATATAAATATGCACCTATCTTAAGGTTATTTTCAAATTAATTTTATGAAAAAAATCCAAAAGGGGATAAGATCCTAGTCTCATGACTTCTCCCATACCGATATATTCTAACAATCCCCCTATATGGGATCAATAATACTTTTGAATCTAGAGTAGCTATCTGGTCATGTTGGACATTCTGATATGCTCCTGTAGTAGATAGAACATGAATATATTCATATCTCTACATTATCACTATAATATCTAGGAAAATATCTTACATCAGTGATAGAGTGTATTGTCACTTTATAATGCCATGTCAAAGAATATAAGACTACATGTTCTTGATTTTCAGAACATGCTACAAAACCACTTCAATAGAAGTGGAGAGATGTATCAACTTATGTCCTTTATTTTCGACCAGAATATGTCGATGAACTTCTTGTATGGTCGAGGAAATATAATCATTCCCCCTATTTATTTCCAAAATAAGTGGGAAGACTTAATATGAATGGGTATGAATACGATCATGCTTAGTAGGTTCCATCGTATTGTATTGACGATCTTGATATGGGTGATCTTGGATATGATTCAGCTCAATGGTTATGACCAGAATATTTCAGCGAGATTCATTAATAAAAATAGGAATATGGTCCTTCTCCTAGTGATTTGTAGTTTTTTTCACTAAATTAGATCTCATTAATGCTTTCATCTGGGTGTCTTTGGAGGTGTCCCACTAGACAACACCCTCTGTAGGGAAATGAGGGGTAGTTATAGCATGGAACTGATAGAAGTTGATAGGATCCCTCCTTGGTGACTCTTAAACTAGGATAAAATTATGGTTTACTATTTGATATGCCTTCCCAAGTTAAATAAGGTACTTATTATCCCACTTCATGGATATACTCCTAAAGTGGTTAGTAATGGAGATAGATGTCATCGGGTTTATCATAACCTTCCTTGAATGAGGTGGGCCTGTGATATTTAATAATTCAAGACCCTAATGTGTATCCTCAATGGGTAGGATTGTATAATGTTTTGGGTACACCCTAAGAATCGTGTTTTCTACCTGATGTTGGAGGATTTGGGTTGGTGACATTTTTCTACAGCATGAATTGGTTGTTGCTATAGTTTATGTACCAGAACACTTGTTTGAAGATACCATTACCTTGTTACGAGGTGAAATTAGTGATAAATTTATCTATATTCATAAATAAAATAATAAAAATGGACATCAATTAGTGTATCATCGCAAGTAAGATACATGGTTAAATAGATATAAAAAAGTAAACATGATTGTTTATTCTTATTATCAGTTCCATCCATTTTCTTCTACAGATAGAGAAAAAATGGTCTGGAATGTGGTCAACCTACTTTCACTTTTTTTGTTATTTAAAGATTCACATTGGGTTCACAATTTTTTTCTGATTTTAAATGTTATTTTCTTAGTGTGAGAAATAAAGTGTCTAACACCTATTGTAAATTTATTATTTGGTTATCACATAGTTTCACATCAAGTTGTCCATTTCTTGTTTCAACCTAAAATGTTGGATGGGGCATGATTCTTGATTGGGGGGTGTCCAATATAGTTTCCTAATCCATTCATTTCATGTTCACCATCATTTATTTCTTTTAATTTACAATGAGTTTTGTTAATGGAACTGAAAACATTGAATGGTTACCACATCTCTATTGAGTTACAAAACTATATTTCAAATGTAGGTGGTCATTGAGATATTTTACCAATTACACTTAAGAACTCACATTGATTGAGAGGATGGGAGTTCGGGCTCATGAAACCCAATTGGGGGGAATAATTTACTACTATATGACTATCTTATAGATTTATGATATGTTTTTGAATCATTCCTAAATCCCAATACAGGGCTAATTAACCTAACAGAACACTAGTTTTTGACCACTGATGCAAGCATTTGTCCATCTCCGAGTTATTATATTATTATGACTATCTTTATATATCAGAGGTTCTCCATCTTATCACTTTTTATTAATTAGTGATCTCGGTTGTTTCCAAATCCATGAGGCTTGGAACTATAGATTTTTTCACCATCTAGGAGGCTGGTAAGTTTTTATGGTACCTAGATTGGGAAGATAAAGGGGATGCCTACATATCCATGTGAACTAAATAAAAACCCACATAGTTTGGAATATTTCATTCTTTTAGGGTCACGTGATAATGATTAATCTCTATTTTTTAACATCATTTGGTAAAAACACTTAAGAAAACGGTGTATAGAAATGGTTAGTGTGGGACTTATGTATGATTGTCACTTTCTGGTTGAACTTAAAGGAGATATATCCCATCATAGAAAAAATGATGTCACAAGCATTATGGAATCACAATGATAATACCCACTATGAATATGGACCGATGAGATTTCATTATTTTCATAAGGAATATGGCCTCATAAAGATGATCCCCGCCAAGGATATAGAGCAATGAGGATGCATTGGTATTACAAGGAATTAGGCCTCATAAAGATGACCCCCAATATGAATATATATCAATGAGGATGAATTTGTTTCATAAGGGACATTTCTAGGTCAAGATAATCACTATCGGTGATATGGACTGATGAGGATGTGTTTATGTGACCTAGAAAGAATATAAACCTCTGGGCGGGGCATGGTTCTATAGAGAATATAGACTGAGAGAAAAAGGTTCATTAGCAATATGAACCTGATAAAAAAGACACCCACACCCATAAGAATATTTATATTAAAGGGAAGGACATAAACAATCTCATGAGTGGTATGGCCTAATGAGACTAATCATGAAGGGTTGATGATGTTGGGCTTTAACCTTAAGGAGGTGTCCTACATATCACACTGAGTCGATAATCAAATCCCATGTAGTTTAAATTTTTATTTGAAGGAAAAAAACATCGGTGAGGATTAAACCTAAGGAGGGTCCCCATGTGGGGAATTTTTATTATGCTAATGGAATCATCATTACAAGTCTCTAAGCCCATGTGAGTAATTCTCATTGTGAGAAACAAGAGCTAGCATAGGATTAAATTAATTGAATATGGGTGTGGGGATGACACATTGAGGACACCCTTAAAGGAATATGATTATAATTCATGTGAAGGATATGGACACATACTACCCCGAGGTTCCAGAAACAAGAGAACACCTCGATACTATCCATAGGTTTTCTACCCTATGTATCCGAGTATAATTTGGTTCATATAAGAGAGTTAACCCAGAGTCGTACAACCCCATACTACCTTTATCCTGGAAGATGATATATCAAGTCACCCATTATTGAGGAATAATAAAGGGTCAAGAAAACTATGAAATGCCCAACCATGACCTCAAGATGTCTAACATGTTGAAACTAATAATTATCTGATTCTCATGCCCATAATAAGGGTCAAGGATACCATGACCACCCATATGAACAAGGGTGTTATTTAGAATCTAAGAGTCCTACTAGGGACAAAAACACCTAAACGACACCAAACATCAGTGACTAACAGCATTTTACAATACATTTTACCGTTAATGGTGGTACCTATCACAACTAGCCCCTTATGATGCACAGTCATTGACCATATCACTAGGTCATTCCAAAAAACATTCACCAGGCTCAAAAGCCTATTATTTAAGTCATTACTAATAAGTATAAGGTCTATGGAAAACTATCACATTTCTATTCCAAGGAAACTAAAAAAATACATTTTAAACAATGACACCACTTAGAGGTTCCATTTTTAAGGTCATTACACTTATTCACATCCATCCTTTCATCATTTAAAAGATTCAAATAGAAACTCAAAAACCAATTTAAACACAAGAACTTGGTACCTGATTTAACTAATTCTCCAAGTCATAATAGGCAAGCCATATAAAACATCCTATTAAACAATAAGAATTTATTAACATATAGACATAATTAGGTAATTTACCACAAAAATTCTTTTTAACAGATAAGGGAACCTATGATAGTCCCATTAATCCAACTTGGGTTCATCATAAATAAAACCCTATAGAATTTTCTTTATTTATCAAGGTTATAAACACCCATAACAGGTCATCTCAAAAGAAACATGCCCCAACTGACCTACCTGGGCCATTTGTTCATTTTTGAATTCAATCACATGCCTCAGAACAAACATATAAGCATAAAGATAGCATCACTTGTGGACGATTAATGTAATAAAACTCAATATCAAAGGAATACTACCCCAAATACCCAATTATAAGGCTAGGTATCGATAAGTTCTCAGTTATAAGTTTCAGGGGTTCCAATAGATGAAGGGTCAATAGTACCCCACCTCACCATTTGTTGGAATCCATTTTGTTTCATGTAACATTTAATTACTAGGTCCACTCTTTTACCTTTCATAAGCATGATAAGGAAGGATAAGGATGTATAACTATTCCACTTTTATATTTGTACTTTCTTATAACTTGTATCAAATTCCTTCAAAATTAGTTGTCTTTCCCATTAAATCAGGGCCCATACTCCTTATCACTAAGATTAATACCCACTTGAATTTATAATTAAAGACATGATTTGATAAATTACTCATTATAAACCATGAGGGCCCATAACACCTCTTGAATTGAAACAAGTAACCACTCAATCATATCCTATAGCAACAAAATCAATATATAAACAAGGAAAGTCTCACTCATCAATCACTAGAATAACAAGAAATATAAAGCATTAAAATTCACCTATATTTCATGGAAATTATGCATGACATGTGAATTGTAGGTGCCTACTATGAATCATGTAACAATGCTTCTTTCCCTTATATCATCAGTCTAAAGATAAAATATAATATCAATAATATGAATAATCAAGAACACCACACAACATGTGTTTCACCCAATAGTGAAATTATATCAACTGTAATAGAAAAAAAAACCATAATTGTATTTCCAGAAACTCATATTTTACCTTGAACATGGGTTTACGATGCCCAAGCATGGCTTATGACCAAGTTACAAGTGTTCCTAATCTCCTGACTATTGTATATATTTAGTAAATCAAAAAAGGAAACTAATATTATACAACTTTGTGATGTCTCGGACCTGGATACCACATAATAGGTGCCCCGAGCTCGATGGTCCACATGGCCTCGAGAGCATCTCCCCAAATGCTAGACACTACCAACTAGTAGCGAGGGCCTAGGGTGTGTTCATGGGGAGATTATGCTTTAATTACCAGATCATTAAATAATGTATAATTATAAACATAGGTAAGTAGTGGTAGTAATATAAATAAACAGACGGAACAACAGAAAGACACAAATCAATAATAACTAAATTAACTTGAATAACATATAATAACTGATGATAATGAATGTAATGTCACTAAAAACATGGAAAACATGGATATAAAGTAGAAATAATACATGAAAAACCCAATGTATAAAAAGAAATATATAAAGTATTAAATGAATCTTGAGCTACAGCTCAGTCATCTTCTACGAGCTCAATCCTAGCACATCAAGTAATCAAGTGTCTGAAGTAGTACACTTCCCTATATCAAAAATTTCATACATGTAATCTAACTTGGGTACTAGACGGTGGCTAGAGAGGGTGTGAGATAAATCTCAGTGGGCCACCGCCAATAATTTCCACAACATTTTGCTCGTGTAATGGAAATGTAATAGTGTGCATGCATGTATATATAAAGTAAAGCAGTACGATGTAACTAAATGCTAAGCACCCGATTAAAAAATCGGCTAGTGTCTAAACATCTAACCAGTTCATTAATTAATTAATTACAAATTTATATTAATAGTTTACATGAGGCATATCTAGCACTAAAATCACCTTGTTATAGTATAAATATTTAAGGTTCCAAGATATAACAAGGCAACCATAATTGATAATTAATATGAAGTGGCCTATGGTATTCACCAAGGAAACCTAGACCTCAAGGGTTGCCAACTCGGTAATAAATATAGCTTGGAAAAGGGGTAATAGAGTAATCCAAGGATCATTATCCAAATAATTTCACAATAAGATGCCTACCGATTCTAAGGAGTTATTCAAAGGTAAAATGAGACTAAGAAATGACTGGTCCTGATGGGCTGTAACCATGGCAACTAATTTTCAATGTTGCATACAAGGAGTGTATCCAAGTAATCTTGAAATAATAATTAAGGGATCCTATGGTGTCATACTGAGCATCTATAGGTAGAAAAGGATCGGGTTCCCAGGTAGGTCTCACCCAAGGCAACCTATATCCTTGAGTCAGAATGAATTCCTTGAGTACCCAAGGAATTACCTTGGGAATCTAAGAGCTAACATGAGTCAAGAATTCTAATAAATATATCAAGGTACATCTGCATACATGGGAACGTTACATTTAATTCATTATAATTGATTTGGTTATATGACAAATATTCTATTAAAAAGTTCACATGGTTCAAGTCGTGCCATTAATTAGATTGAAAGGCCCAAGTAGCATGCAACCTATTAATCAAAACAATGTAAATCAAGTTCAATTAATTTGGTTTACTCTGTTACCTTCTATAAACATAGGAAGTTGTTCTCAGACATGAAACCAAACATTCATTTATGTTTTTTAATCCAATTCATATACTTAAGTATTCTAGCCATAATATCATTTAAATCAATCACTCACCTTAAAAAGATCATGTTTAATTGAAAAGGAACATGCTATTTAAAATTTTATGATTCAATAGGCAATTAATTTATGGAGGCTTACCATTAGTGTGTTCAAGTTCAAGCACACCCGAACGATGGCTAAAATGTGTTAAAACACTAAAAAACTCAACTTTGTTATATCACCCTACATGGGGTATCAGGATTTTTGGATATAATCACTAACAAACAATAACATTTATGGAAAGAGGATAATCATATGGTTCTACTAAATATAATACTGACATATAAATTCAATAAATGCACTCGATGAAATCAGTGGGCCCTAGACAACAATTCCAAAATCAAAGAACTTGAGGGATGAGTTATAGACCACCCACCTTAGGCTTTTACAACTCTTATCATCCATTATTAGCCTCTAATTCTTATTGGAATGGAGTAGATCTGAGAAAAGTGTAAAAATAATCACACCTCGATAAGTGGGTCAAGAGTAAGAGAGAAAATTAATGGATCAAACTGACTCAAGTGCTTACCGTTGCACATAAAACATGATGAACAAAAGCTTGAATGGATCTCAGATTAATAAGATCTCTTGATCCCTAGGTTAGGACATTAAAAAGATCCAAAATGGGAGAAATGGAGGTTTATCTTACTAGAAATCATATCAAGGGAAGAAGGAAGACTTAATTAGATCATTTGGGGTCAAAATGTAACATTACCCAAAAAAATTATCCTATGCATGGATTAGTGTGTCCTAATGTTGGGGAACTATATTCTTTGTGATATGAACCGTGAGGCAACAGGCGTAATGATATTGTACGTGACTTGACACGAGATATGACAATTGAGAATGATGTCCTATCATGTTCTGAACTAGAAGCCTAGGGTATTTATAGATATTAAACAACATTAAGTCTGGCTCCTACACTTGTTATGTTTCCATGAACGCTTAGTTGTTTTCTAGAGAGTATCCAAAGAAGGTACAGTTAGGGTTCGTGGCAGCTTAGTTAGCACACAAATGCTTGATATCATTGTTTTATTTTGTGGTATTTTATTTATTATCATGTTATATACTCTTATGCATGTGAACTTATATCAAGAATGCATTAGTGGTTCCCTACTAGGTTTATTACTTACATACTATATGGTAATTTTGATGCATTTTTAGACTTCATGTATAGGGATCTAGGTAAGGGAAAGGGGGCCATGATAGAAGGTTTATTCGAGGAGTATGGAGCATGAGGAGAGACTAAGATAGACTCTGAGGGATCCCACAAAGTTTTTATTTATCTTCCATACTTGTACTTATACTTTGGTTTGGCTTTCCATGTTAGGAGACCATTTATTATATGTATGAATTTTTTTCCATGTGCAGTTACATTATGATTATTTAGTTTTCCACATGTTACTATGATTATTTTATTATATTACTATTCTTGGTTCAAGGAATATATTTTGAAGAATAATTTGTTATGATTTCTTGATTACAATCTATAAGAATTATTTTAGCATATTCATCTCATTGTGGAATTAAAATTTTCCAAATTGATGTAAAAAGTGAATTTATATGTGGATATATTTCTGAAAATGTTTTTATAAAATAGCCACGAGGTTTTGAGAATGAATCTAAACCTACCCATGTTTTGAAATTTTCAAAATAATTTTATGGTTTAATACAAGATCCTCAAGCTTGATATGAAATATTATCATTGATTCTTTTGAATGGTGGTTTTGAAAATGGAAAACTTGATCCAACTTTGTTTACTAAAAGAGATTTTAAATATAGTTTAATTTCTCAAATATATGTTGATGATATTATATTTGGATCTTCAAGTGATATACTTTGTAATTATTTCTCAAATTTAATGTCTTCAGAGTTTTACATGAGTCATATGGGTGAACTTAAATTATTTTTAATATTGAAAATAGTTAAAAGGTTTGATGGTATATTTTTTAATCAAATAAAATATTCTAAAGAATTATTTAAAAGATATGGTATTTATAGTTGTAAAATATCAAATATTTAAATGATTACTTCTTGTAAGAAAGATTTTGATGAATATTGAAAACCTATTTATAATAAGATATTTAGAGATATGATTGGTAGTTTTATTTATCTAACTGTATCTTGAACATATTTGATGTTTTTATTGTTCTTTTGTTCTATATTTCAATATAATATTTAATAAAGTCATTTAAATGTAGTTAAATGAATAATTAAGTGTGGTAAAGGTCCTTTGAATCTCAGATTGTTTTATCCTCCACATACTTCATTTGAACTAACCAAATATTTAGATTCTGATTTTTGGGGTTGAAAAATAGATAGAAAAATTAAAATAGGTGTGTGTAACTTTATTATTAAATGTTTATTTTCATTGAGTTCTAATAAAAAAAATTAATAGCTTTATCAACTAATGAGAGTGAGTATGTTACTGCTACATCTTGTTTTTTCATAGTATTTATGGATTAAACAAACTCTTTATAGTTTTGGTTTTAATTTTAAAAAGATCTTGATTTATTGTAATAATACTTTTTCAATTTATATCTATAAAAATATTTTTCATCATTCTAGGACTAAACACTTTGATGGAAGATGCCACTTTCTTAGAGGCCATGTTCAAAAAGTGAATATAAATCTAGAATCAGTTTCTACAGAGAATTAGTCATCTGACATTTTTACTAAACCCTTAAATTTATATAATTTTGATAAAATCAAATTAGAACATGGTATGATGTAAATTTTGAATCAGTTTAGGTGGAGTTAAATTTTATTTCTAAACTAAATTGTTAATTCTATTTACTACCTTGCTATTGTGCATGTTGAACCATTATATTATTCACTAGCATGTGAATTATCAGTTAGTTACTACTAAATTCAATGAAACTAATTATATATAATTCCTTGAATATATTTAAATGTTTTCATGGATCCATAAGAATTTTAGAATGTTTAAAAAAATATCTTGGGATACTGTATATGAGTATGAATGCATGAATTTAGGGGGCACTTATATTTTTCAATTTATTTTTTGGAAGGGTTGGTTTATTTCCCAAAAATAATTAGAGGGGGGGGCATGTTATCACTTAAATTATTAGTCATTAAATGGGGGATAAATTTGTTTAATATTTTTTATCAATTTAAAAAAGGGGATAAATTTTGGGATTTACATTTCTTTTATAATTACCAAAAAGGGGGAGAATGTTTAAGTAGATCCTTGATCCACTTTTTTTTGTTACATTTTAATAATTATGGATAATTATTTATTTCATAATTATAATTTCTTATAGCATTTTTGTAACATTACCTGATCCAAAACTCTCTCACAATGAAAAATTAGGTTAGTTAATAGACCTTATACATGTCTCCCCATACACCAGAGCCTACAAACTAGTAGTGAGGGTGTAAAAAATATAGTGGGGAGACTATAACCCTGGTACTAAGTCACAATATAGTGGAAATAAACAATAATAACAAATATCAGAGTAAAGGAAATAGTTGAAAATGTACAACATACAACTGGTAAATAAAATGAGGAACCAATAAACCGAATGATAATAAACCATGTAATGTCAAGATGAAATGTAACTAAATGACATGCTAGAAGTAATACAGATAAAACAATCATCTTACACAAATAAACTCAAAATTCATTGGTCCAAAACCCCCTGTTGGTCTCATATCCAAAATTTATCCCATCAAGCAATAAAAAAATCAGCAATAAGGTCCCTTACCCTTGTCCAAACTTTCATCCATGTAATCTGCTCAGGTACCAAACAACAGCCTGAATATGGTGTAAGTAAAACTTATTAGGTTGACACCAAAATGTCTATACAACACCAATATGATAATAACTGCATGAAATAAAGAGATAATAGGTGTATTAATTAATCAACATAATATAATACAACAATCAACATGCTACGACACCATGTCAGAATATATCTGAGAATGTAACACAACCATGCCAACCATAACAAAAAACCGTCGAATAATAACATAACTAGTAAAAGGCCTTTATATAATCATTTTATAACTTGACCCAATCCCTCTATATAAACATTTTATAATCCCTATAATATCCCTATGTATAATCATTTTATCATGAAACTTGGCTAATCCCACTATATAAGCATTACAACATGAAACTGGGCCAAGCCTTCTATATATGCTTTACAACATGAAACTAGTCCAAGACAAATATATAAGAATTGACATAATAAACTAGCCCAAGATCACTATATAATCATTAAAGCATGAAACACCACACAATTCATAACAACAAGGATATCACAATATCATATCATAAGCCTCAATGGTTAATTCTGCAAATTACCATTTGTCTATCAATTGCACATTAATTTTTATATAAAATTATTGCTAGTAATTTCTATATACAATAATTCATTACCAAAGTTATTCTATATCAATAAATCACATAATTTTTGATATCATGCTGTACTCACTTAAATCCATTAACCAATTCATTATTATTCAAGGGTTCTCTCACCCAACGGGTAGCCACAAGCTTGGTCACAACACCATTGAATCCAAAAAAAACCATAGAATAATAAAATTAATGATTTAACATCATAAGTCATTCAATTAATTAATTTTCATGTTTTATTGGAGAAATCACAATATATCACATACATGACAATTAAAAATACCACAGGATTAGGTTTTAGACCGCTTACCTTTACCCGATGATCAATGGAAAACTTCCAACATGTAACTACAATAATAACAAAGGCTTAGAAGATCACAGGAAAGAACCTAGATTAAACAAGATCAAGATAAATACCCAAAACAACCATGGTCAAGATATTCCACATCCACAACTGGAGAAAAATGGAATAGATGTTAAGAACCTAGGAAAAACAACTCATTGGAGATCGATTACTTGAATGGGACATCTGGAAGGGAATAGAAGACTCCAGAATCTCCTTGAAGTCACCTAGGGATTGAGAGAGGAAGGTTTCATATGGATGGAGGAATAAAATATATGCATCATAGATTTAAAACCACCCATCCTGTTAAATATAGGGTGTGTAAATGTATTACCCTGCGTGTAATTCTCGATTTATGAGGTACTTTAAAATTCACATTGCCTTGGGAAAATTTAACCTTGATTGAACATTTCACATCATGTAATAGATTAACAACATGTATTTATTTCACATCATGAATCTGGTTAACGAATTATTCTTAAAGACAATTACACATCATATAATTCATTTATATGACATGTAAATGTCTTGTAGACATCTTTAATCCTAGCTTTTATAAAAGAGCACAGACCACCTCTGAAGACTTCCAAACTCATGGGGAACCCTCGTAATCCCCTTTGAGATATGTAAAAAACATCATATTATGAGTCATACATATCCTTTTGAAATATAAATGAGTTATTTTTATCATAAAAATTTATCAATAATTTTTAGATATGATTTAGTTGCTTAAAATTCTTAAGAAACGCCAACGTAATGATTATTTAGATAACAATTAACTAAAATAAATGATACCATAAATATTAAAAGTGAAGTTTATTGATTGAATTATTGTATTTAATTATTTTTTAGATGAATATATCATGTTATATAGCTTTATAATTAATATATTTTAATTCAAATATTGTTTTTATATTTTCAAATTAAAAATAAACAAATAATGTCAAAATTGGCATTATTTTCATTTTACAATAAATGATATTTTATTAAATGATTTAAAATTAATAAAAAAATTATATTCTACAAAGTGATTTTTAAGTGTTAATAAATATTAAATATAGTCTATTAATGGACCAATTTATCTTTCATAATAATTATATTTAACCATATATTTTAAAAACATTGTTAACATGGTCTGGGTTTAAGGAGTGTTTTAGAGCATCACATGCGCTTGTTTTAAAATTAATTTCCAAAACACATGGAATTTTTATATTATAAATTAGATATAATATTAATAATTTAGTTTCTATATATTTTCTAATAAATCTCACTTTAATTTAGTCTTAATGGTTATATTACTTAGGTTGAAATACTAGATGTTTTAATAAAAACCAAAATGATAAAATTGGGGAATCTTAGATGTTAAGGAACCAAATTATTAAAATGTATATATTTTTGTGTGGTGGAGGTTTTAATTGAGAATTATTTCCATTTAATCCATTATTTTTTCATTTTTAAGCACTTTATTTAAGGTATATCTCCCATTAATGAATACCTTTTGGTATTTACAAGAGTGTCACTCCCTGTCCACTATAAAATGGTAAGAAATCTACCCCTTCCTCACACCTATCAATCCAATTTGGCTCATCCAAAATATACCCAAATAATCTCCCAAAATCCCTACCCTTTTACCAGAAGACTCCCCTTGGGCAGGAATCAATCCAAGGAGTTCTTTTGGTACAAACCAAAAGGAGTTACTTGATTAAGAGGTAACAAACTTCCTCAAGATTTTAAGTTTTGTTTCCATTCTCCACTCACTATAATCTTTTTATTCCATGATTATATAACAATAATAGAATCCCCAATACAATATGATATTTTTTTTAATGGGTTTAACCTAAACTTACACAAACCCCCATCTAATGGGTAACAAACATACTATTTATGAACTACCGCCTCACGAAATGATGATTGTTCACTCTTCCTTTACCGCCTATCATGATATTCATTATGATAGAAAATCTATTTATATATGATATGTATGATATTTATAATATATTTATTCTACTTTAATTCTTTTATAACACATAACTCTATACATTTAATTTTGTATAAATACGATAACATCGCCTATGGAAGTGTGGACTACCGCTCCCTCGATGCGATGTGATTCGTTTGATAAGATTTTGATTCCTTTTTAGTCATTCTTCATTTATCTTTATCTCAATGGAGTTATTGAGGTGTATTCTCATATGCCCTATTTTTAGGGAGTTGATCGATTCTTTGGATCTATTCCAATCCAAACTAAACTAAAGGCTGATACTGGATGAGGAGAGTCGTACGATCCTAAGGTAGGTGGTCTATAATTTATCCCTCAAGATTCATCATTTTATAAATTGTCATGTGTGTACATCGATTTCATTGAGCGTTTCCTATTTAATTCATGTGCCTTTATTATAGTCATTATAACCATATTCTAATACTCTTATTAAATATGTTATCTAATTTCATAGGTTAAATCTTTAATCGGCCACCCAAAGTAAGGTGTTTCCCTTAATTATGCCTTTTGGTGTTTGTTAAGTGCGTATGCGCCACCATTCGAGTGTGATTTGTATTGACCATGCTAATGGTAAGTCCTCATTTAATTAAATGACTATTTAATTGGTTTTTAATTATCCCTTGAATATGTTAGTGTCACTTAACCCTTTAAGGTAAGTGTTCTACTTAAATAATGAATGTTGAAATTGTTAAATTTGCAAGTATACTACGTATATGATTTGGCCTAATTGAATGTAATTAAATGACTTGGTTTCATGTTCATGCCACACCTTTACATGATTGATGGAAGGAAGTAGAGTGAACCTAATGGATTGAATATGATATATACAAATTAATAAATGGATGCATTTCCTTTAACCTTGTCATGCTAATGAAAGGTATGGAATCAATCCTTTGAATTATTAAATGGAATGAATATTACATGGTCTTAATTAATTTAATGAATCAATTATAAGGTTCCTAATTTTAAACGGAACTTGACATTATTATAGGAGTGGTCATACTTGAGCTAGCCTTAGATTCTTGAGGGAATTCCTTGAGCACTCGTGGATGCCATTCTGATTCAAGGATATCGATTTCCAAGGGTGAGACCCACCTAGGAATTTGATACTTGTCTACTAGTGGATGTATAGTATGAAAATATTGGATCCAAACATTATCACTATAGGATTACTTAGATCTATCTTGATTTATATAGACGTGAGGTACCATGGTTACATCCATCGGTCCTAGTCATTGCTTACCTGTTTTTCCTTGGATGAGATCCTTGGACTCAGATAGAATTATTATTGTGGAATGCCTTGGGCAACACCCCTTAGATTACACTCTTACCCCTTAGATAGGGTACAGGTTACTACTGAGTTGGATTGACCCCTAAGGTCATGGATGTCTTGGCTATTTCCTTGGATCCCTTTCATTGTTAATATCATTACAGAATTCCTTGTTATATCTTGGATCCTTCATCATCATTATTATCATTTTAGGATGTCAGTGTTGGTTATAACTCACGTGACTTACATATATAAACTGAAAGTTAAATAATTAATGAAATTATTATATTTTTAGACACCAGCTAAGGCTGAAGATGGTACTTGGGTATTTATGTTACTGTACTGCATTACTTTTATATATGCATGCTTGTACACTGTTTCAGTTTATATTACATGGACTGGATGTTATAGACATCATTGGCGGTGGACTATTGATATTTATCTCAAAACCTATCCATCCTACCATTGGTACCTGATAAGATTACATATATGTAGGTGTTGACAAAGGGAAGCGTCCTGCCTTGGACACCTGATAATGCTTACTTGAATTATGATGGAGCTTGGTAGCAGATGACCAGGAGAGGGCTTGGGATGATGGTTATTTTTTAGTTTCTTTTTTCTACCTTTGTATAGCATGTATAGTATACTAATTTGTATTAGTGTTTTCTAGTTTTCTAAACACATGAAATATTTTATCAGTTTCTTGAGTATTGTTACCAGTTGTTCAGTTATTCAGTATTTGTGTTTGCTTCTGTTGTGCCATATGTTAACTTATATTACTTTTACTATTTACTTGATATTTCATTTATCTATTGTGTTACACTCTGATAATAAGGAAATATGATTACCTTGGACACAACCTAGGCCCTAATTTCAATTTGTTAGCCCCTGGTGTTAGGGGAGATGCACTTGAGGCCATTTGGCCAACTGAGGTCAGGGGTACCTTTGAGTGGACCCCAAGTTCTGGACATCAAAAAGTGGTATCAAAGTAGGTTCCTTTCTTTCTTTACTATTTAGAGACAATATAATGGGGATTATGAATGTTTGGAACTTGGTTATAATTCATGATTGGGCATATCTAACCCATGTTTGAGGTAATGTCGAGTTTCCTAGAATTGTAATTGTTGTTCTGATTTTGCCTATTAATGTTGATATCATTTCACCATTGGGTGATGCACATGTTGTGTTGTTGTTATTGTTTTTATTTTCATTATGGATTTAATTTCATCCTTGGACCAATGATATGAGGGCAAGGAGCATTATTACATGCATCATCATAGGAACCTAGAATTCATATTCCATGCATAGTGACATGCCACATAGGTGCATTTCACTACTTGAATTGCCTATTTTTCTTGTGATTGTTGAGTGATCCTTGTTTATATATATATATATATACTTGTGCTACATTTTGGTTGTGATTTAGTGATTACTAGTTTCAATTCATGAGGTTTATGGGCCCTTATGGGTTAGAAAGGGTAATTTACCAAGTCAAGCCATTATAATAGAATTAAATGGGTGTCAATTTTAGTGATAAGGTGTATGGGCCATGATTCACTAGGAATCAAAATACATTTTAAATGAACCTTGAAATATTAAAATAAGAAAATGTAAACTATAAAGGTGGAACTTGACTTATAAAATGAAATGGTTTCCAGTAAATGAATAGGAAAAGTATTATTGAACTTTCACCAACTGGAACCCCTGTAAGTTAAATAAGAAAACTTATTAATTCCTAGCCTTATAAGTAGGTAGTTGGGGTAGTATACCATGGGTAGTGATACCTTACCTTTCATTCACCTTTCTCTATTGTTATCTATCTATTTAAATCTTGTTCTGAGGTGTGTGATTGGCATTTTTAGACCAATGCCACCATGATGCCCTCATGTTGTGCGCCAAGAGGGTGGCAACGACCATACTTCAGACATGGTAGGACCTAAAACTCCAGCCTTATTTCTAGGTGTGCCACTTGAGGAACTACCTGTTATACTTGATCTGGGCACTGACACTCAAATTTGTGAGAGTTTTCTGTGTTTGATGTAGTCCATGCATGGTGCTCCATGACCTACACCTATGATGGTTCATCTAACCCATGAGTTCTAGTAGCAGCATCCTCCCAACTTCTAGGGGGATTGTAGTCCACAGGATAATGAGTCTTGGCTAGAGGTAACCCTATCCATATTTGATCATCTGGAGACACCTCTAGAGCGAAGGGTTAATCTTGATGTGTATATGTTGCGTGATTCATCCAAGCACTGGTGAGATGTGATTAAACAGGGTGGTCTCTATTAGGGAATGATTTGGGATAAATTTCAGACTGATTTCTATGATCAATATTTCCCCATATGTTGAGAGCTGACCGATCCAAAGATTTCATGCATCTGGAGTAGGGTGTTATGTCAGTTATAGAGTATTTAGTCTGTTTCACTGAGTTATAATGATTTGAACCGCTTTTAGTTGGTGATGAGATTTTGTGTACTAGACACTTCAAGGATGGTCTCCAGTATACTGTCCATACTTAGGTGAATTTCTTTATCCTACCTACCATCTTTGAAATAGTCAATCATGCTCTTATCACTGAGCGCAACCAGAGGGAAGGTGATAGTACCGAGCATAGAGGATCAATTCTTAGGAAGAAAAATAATTCTTCCAGTAGTAGAAAGTGATCCCTCGACGTTTCTCATCAGGGAAGTGAAATATAGAGTACCCGTATAGGAATCTTTTTGGTGTGCCATCAGTGTAGGTGACATGAGAATTTGAAGCCTTAGTGTGATAGAGACCCTATCAATTATCGGACTTGTAGCCATGGTAGATAGACTTCATATTATCAGTGGCTCCAGCTGAGCAGTCATGATTGGGGTAGTGTAGTTGTATCACAGGGTCATGAATCAGACCAGTTTCATGCATTACATCCAATACCCAAGGATCAAAGTGCAAAACCATCTACAGTACGAGGTATTATTCTAGTATGCACCACTATAATATCATCTTTATTTGATACATGTGCTTCACACTCCTTCATCTCCGTATCTATCTTGGAAAGTATTGGGGTAGAAATATAGTATTACTATAGTTTAATGACCATGGATACACTTTTGGGAGTACAGTCAGAGGGAATACACCAATGTAGGGGTTTTCCCCTTGAGATAGGCAGTTATCTTTTCTTGTGGGACCTCTTTATTCTCAAAATGACAGGCTTTGATGTCGTTCTCAGGATGGATTGGTTGGTTCTATATCACACCTTTGTAGAATGCTATCACCGTAGGGTATTGTTTACATCACTAAAGGGAATTAGTTATCTACAAAAGGGTAAGTGGATTGTCCAGGTCAGTAGAGCTGGACTAGGGCATCATGGGCAAGGTGGAGTGACCGACCAGACATTTAATCTCTTCATAGAGGATCAAGTACATCATGTTGTGTCACGAACCGAATCTGGTCGCCATCAAAACCGGCACCAAACCTAGCCCGTGACAAGGCCCAAATGGTGTTCCCTATCCCCAAGGGATGGCACAAGTTCTCGGGTATCATTTATTTTAGTTTGGTAATGATTTTCCCAAATATGGAAGCATAAAACATCAAATCCAATCGATAAACCGAAACTAAAAAATTCATACCAAGCGAGGTTTATACAAAATACAGAACTGAATAGATATGTTTAAACATTTAATAAGAGGTCCAAAGACGCCAAAAAAAAGTATAAAAATAGTCCCAAGGAATCCACACGACAAGGGGTCATCACCCACAAGCAGTCTCCACAACGCCGCACCATGGATGGGAACTAACACCCCGAACCGTTATCACCCAAAGCCTTTCCTTTACCTGTGTCAAACATAATCAAGTATAGTTACAACCAAGGTGTTTAAGTAGGGTGTGATACTAATACTAGTAGGATACCACCCAAATATTCCAAAGAGTATGCAATACAAGTTGAAAAGCATGCAGTTTTAATATGTAAGGAAAAACAACGATAAATTCCAAGGGGTGCAACTTTCAATTATAAAAAGTTTTCAAAGTAAAACTTTCAGAATGTTAACACATTTAAATAAGACATTTTATATACTGTAATGTACATCCAAACACACCCTAATACAAGGGTAAATACCACAAATCCAATGATCACCAAAACCGGGAACACCACTAGGCACTAGATAGTCTCGGGCCCTATGTACCTCGTACCTCGGTGTAAAATATCCATGTCACAATACTTTCCCATACACGAGCCACTAGTAGGGAACATACCCATAACCTACTGGTCCCCAAATATCATCTATATAGTTTAGTTAGAGTTTTATTTATCCAAAATGCTAAGTGAAACAGGGACAAAACCCATCCAGATCACTAGCGCACTAGTACATATCCGCCCTCCTAGGTACCTGGGTTTCCCCCTTTGTGCTCAAACCACTTTCACATGATAACAAAAGTCATTATCACATAAAAATATCAGTTATGGTCATAACCAAATAAAAATAGTATCTACACATGTTTTTCACCACTTACACCACTCAATAAAACCTTTAGAATTTCAATAAAATAACTTCACAAAATTTAACAATGGTTTAAACACAAAATCCCTTTAAAATCCAACTTTTAACACCATGGGCATACCTATATTCACCAAAAAAGAATTTTTAGCACCCAAAACATTTATATAAACCCATTACATGAGTTATAAAACCACCTCATTTGGCATAACATAAAATAGTCATGTAAAAACACCCAATTTAACACCAAATTGGTACCTAAAAATCATTTGCTCAACAAAAATCACAAAAACCAGATTTCTAATAATTTATAATGGATTATAAGTGTTCTAAAAATAGAAATTCAGGAAATATAACTCATTTAGAATTGATTACCCATGTAATCACCTACCAAAAGTGTCAAAAACCTCAAATCTTTGTGTGAAAGTTCAACCGCACCACTTCCGCACCAAAAAGGAGTTAAAATAGACCTAAAACCAGAATTTCATACCATGAAACACAAGATAAAACCCCATTTTCTAAACCCTGCTTTCTGGATATTAGGAACTTCAATAATAGGGGAAGAAGCCCTAAGAAAATGGGATCAAGAAGGAAGGAAACCCACATACTTGAGGTATCTTGACGAAATCTCACATAATACACTAGTAGATGAATTTCCAAACATCCAAAAATGAAATTGAGGTTCTAAAAAGGATGAGGAGGTCATGTAGGAACTGTAATGGAGGAAAAATAGTGAGAAATGAAGGATTTATGAAGGAAACAAATTACCTCTTCAAATCTGGATGATTTGATAAAGCTTTAGAATATTTTCCCTAATATGCGATGGAAATGAGATCCAAAGAGGGATAAGAGAAGATGGGGTCATGCCTAGGGATGTTTTCTTATATTGGGAGGTAGAATCACCAAAAAATAGTAAAAAATGAATAAGTTATTAAATAAACGATTTTTTTAAAAAAAATAGAAATAGGCTTCCAGGTGGCCCAATTTCTTAATTAAAAACCCAAATACACCATGATTATAGATTCATAAAGGGTATAAATTAATATGGTGGTGTTAATAGGTTATGTGAGGAAATTTTGGAAGTGGAATGAGTTCAAAATATTGAAAAATGAATGAGTTATAAAAGAAAAAAAATTGGTTTTTAAATCTTGAAATGGGCTCACGGTTTGGACCAAATCATGAAAACTCACCCATTCCTCCAAAAATGCATGGGAAACCCAAAAAAAAGTAATAATGGAAATTAAATGAAAAATATTTTAAAATAAGTCATGTATGTGACAATTCTTCCCACCAAGAAAGACTTTCCTTCCTAGAAAGTCAACCTGAAGCTTGGTCGGAAAAAAAGAACAGGTACTCTTTATCAACCCATGACTTCTATTACCATGTCTCATGTGTATCATTCCCATGCTTCCAAAGAACCTGGACTAGTGGAATAGAATTTTCCCAAATCACCTTTTCTTGGAAGTCCACTATTCTCACCGGCTGCTAAAAAATAGATAAATTGGTCTCTATATCCAACTCCTACCAATTCAGTACATGGGATGGATCTGGCTTGTATTTCTTCAACTGGGAGACATGGAAGACGTCATGGATGGATGTCAACTAAGAAGGTAAGGACAACCTATATTCCACATTTCCAATATGCTCAGTGATGTCAAAAGGTCTGACATACCGCGATATCAACTTCCCTTGCTTTCCCAATCGACGATGGCCCAGACGAGGGGCCACTTTCAAGAATACCCTATCACCCATAGAAAACTCTAGGTCTTGATGCCTCTGGTAAGAATATGATTTATGGTGACTCTGAGCTGTCAATAAGTGCTTCTTGATCAACTTGAACTTCTCAGATGTCTCCTTCACCAGACTCGGCCCCAGTAGTGAGGTCTCACCTACCACATCCCAACATTGGGGGGACCGACATGGTCGATCATAGAGCACCTCAAAAAGAGCCATTAGAATTGAGGATTGGTAACTGTTATTATAAGAAAACTCAACCAATCCCGAATGGCTATCCCAGGATCCTCCAAAGTCTAGAACACATGCACAGAGCATGTCCTCCAAAATATGGTTCGCCCGTTCTGTCTGACCATCAGTTTGAGGATGGTACACTGTGATTATCTTTATCTAAGAACCCAAGAACTTCTTAAGGCCTTAACAATACCGAGAATTAAAACATGGGTCTCAATTTGAGACAACTGCTGATGGCACACCATGGAGACTTACCACCTCTTAAAGATACAAACGGACCAACTCATCCACTTTAGCTGTATATCTTATCGGAATGAAGTGGGATGATTTGGTTAGAAGATCAATCACTACCCAAATGGAATTCTTACCCTGAAGTGTACGAGGAAAGCCAACAATGAAGTACATGGAAACCTCATCCCACTTCCAGGTGGGAATGGGTAACGTCTGGAGAAAACTTGAGGGCCTTTGATGCTCTGATTTCACCTACTAGCATGTGTAGCATCTCAAAACGAAGTCCAAAATGTATCTTCTCATACCAGGACACCAGAACTATCGACGAACATCATAATACATCTTGGTGGCACCCAGATGGATAGACCACTAAGACTAGTGGCTATCCTACATCACCACCTTTCACAGAGATAACGACACTACTAAACGGCCCTTAAAACAAAATATGCCCTCGGGAGTCGACAACCAATCAGAGGATGTCTCCCCACCATGAATAAACCGCTTCAACCACTGAAAAAGCACATATCTAGGTTTTCCCACTGAATCAACTCTAATAGAGAAGGATTCAATTGAATACTCGCCAAGAACGAACCCCAATTTTTCTATCTAGTCTCCACATGCATCCGAGCAAAGAGCCCCATCAAAGTCCACTCGTCAGTGGAATTCCTCAAAGCCTTCACTGGAACTCTTCTGCTTAAGGGGTCAACCACCATGATACCCTTGCCTAGGGTATAGACAATGTCAAAGTCAAACCCCTGGAAGTACTCGATCCAATGATGCTACCTCAAGTTGAGGTCCTTCTATGATAAGACATAGGATGAGATTTTTTGATCAGAGTAGACCAAAAACTTCTCCCAAAAGAGGCAGTGACACTAAGTCTTCAAAGCGTGCATTATAACTGTTAACTCCAAGTCATGGGTCGAGTAATTATTTTCATGTGGTTGGATTTGGAGAGATCCATACGCCACCATGTGATCATCCAACATAATCACGCACCCAAGACCCATATTTGAAGTGTCGCAATACACCACATACCCCTTTCCAACCTCTGGAAAAAATAGAATGGGGGAAGTAGTCAATATCCTCTTCATCTCCTCAAATGAATCCTGAAATTCTGGTCCCAATACAAACTTCACCCATTTTTGGGTGAGCACGTTAATCGGTGAAGAAAGCCGAGAGAAATCCCGAACAAATCGCCTGTAATAACCAGCCAGGCCAAGGAAAATCCTAATCTAGAACACATTCTTTGATTAATCCCATGAAATGACCTCACTGATATTCTCTAGGTCCACTGAACCCCCATTATCTAAGATCACATGCCCTAGAAATTTCACTTCCCTGATCCAGATGGTGCATTTGGACAACTTTTCATAAAGGCGAAGCTCTCACAAGGTTCCCAAAATGATCCTCAAGTGATGTTCGTGTTCCTCCTTAGAGCTAGAGTATACTAGAATGTCATCCATGAACCCTATGAAGAAAGAATTGAGATATTGATGGAACAACCTATTCATGAGTTCCATAAAGATCACTAGAGCATTAGTCAATCCAAAGGGCATGGCCAAGTACTCGAAGTGGTCGTACCTGTTTCGGAAGGATGTATTTGGGATATCTGCCTCTCTCACCCTAAGTTGATGATATCCTAAATGCAAGTTGATTTTTGAGAACCAATTTTCCCCCTTCAACTAATCGAAAAAATCATCTATTCTGGGAAAAGGGTATTTGTTCTTAATTGTTACCTTATTCAGCTTCCGATAGTCAATGCACAACTGGAGGGATCCGTCATCCTTTTTTATGACCAACATAGGAGCGGCCCAAGGAGAGACGTTCAGGACAATGAATACTTTGGATTATAAGTCTTCCAGTTGTATCTTTAATTCCATCATCTTGGTGAGGGGAATGCTATATGAGGGAAGAGATATTAGTTGTGTTCCCAGTGCCAGATCAATCGAAAACTCCACATCCTGCTCCGGGGGAAAACTTGAAAAATCATTCAAAAATACCTCTGAAAACTCATAAACTGCAGGAGGTAGTCTGCCATTAGGATCATTAACATAATCCTCTATCATGAGTGATGATAACTGAAAAAAAGGTATCCCAACTCTGGGAGTGTAGGTCCCACACAACTCGACCGAGGATCCCATTCCTCACGAATAACCTGACGACTCCCGTCAGGTGCTGTGAAACTCACTCGTCACCTATAGAAATTGACGTGCACTTGTAAGTGTACCAGACAATCCATGCTAAGTATTATGTCAAATAGATCAATATCTAATAACAATAGGTCCCACTCCATCTCAACACCTGACATGGAAAGCACACACGATGAGCACCTAAGGCCCTGCTCATTCTTTCCCAACAACGCCACCAAATCCATCACAAAAGACAACAACTCGGTTGGAAAATTTAGTGTGTCCAAAAAACGGGAAGAAATGAATGAAATAGAGTCAACAATATCAAAAAGAGTAGGATCTATAAAATATGCAATCAAAATGGTACCTCAAACTATCGACGGTCCTACCTCTGATCCTACTGGTGCCTAATCCACCACATGGATATGTCTAGTCTCTGCCTGAGGATGACCACTAGTCTTTCGTCGTGCCCTGAACTGCATATGCCTAAAATATGACCCAGCCCTACCACCATGAACACCAAAACGAGATCCCCCTATCCTTAACGGCTTAGACTGTGCTGGCACTCCTTTTAAAGTCACTGACCCTGCCCTACTCGGAAGTGGACGTGCCACCCCACAAAAGTGATACAAGTGACCCATACATCCAAATTGGTAATAAGGATTTAGAGGAAGTTGGAATTCTAGTCAGATTTTCCCTGGCCTCCCACACTATTTTCACATGACTGATATCACATCATAAGCCACAGATAAAAACTACCTAGAAGAGTGGCCTGAACTACCACCTTCCTTTTTCACTTGTTCCTCCCAATTCCTTTTCTTCTTTAAGGAGTTTCCGATGCCCACTACTGATACTGATCTAGAGAAACCATCCCTTACTTTATGGTCAATATACACCATGCACGCCTGATCAACCACCTCAGCCTAGGTCCTCAACTTAAACAAGAAAACCTCGAAGTATATCTCTGGTCATAAGCCTTTCTCAATCCTCTAGGCCTTTTCTTATTCATTCAAGATGATTTCAGGAGCATACCAAACCAAATTAGTGAAACAGTTGGCATACTCCATCATGTAAAGATTCCCCTAAACAAGGTCCATGAACTCTCAGGACCTGGAATATTCCAAGACCTCATGACAATACTATTCATTGAAGATGGCCTTGAAATCTACCCAGCACATCTGCTCATTCTTCCCATTTTGAAGTAATGATTCCCACCACCTGCAGCTGGGACCCTCCAACAAAAAGGAGGCACATTTCACCCTAATCTACTTGGTTGTATCCATGAACTCAAACATGTGCTCGATTTTCTCAATCCATTCCTCTGCTTCCTGGGGTTCTATGCTACCTCAAAAAGTAGGAGGCTTGTTTTTCAGAAAATCTTGAGCTTTATCTTTTTTAGGACCTGTCTCTTATTCTCTAACAAGAATGGAAACATGAGAAAATCCCTTTCCCAGAGCTTGGACAGTCTAGACCATAACTTCGACTAGCCTCTAATCAATCGGTGTGGGAGAACTCTCTCTGGATTCCTCTCATGGGCGCATTGGAGCTTTTCAGGGAGGCATGTTGCTACAAAATGCATCAATCACAAAAACACTAGTAAATACCAAAATTATGAAAATTTTAATCAAATAAATAAAATATAAATAATATAAATACATTACATTAATAAAAGAAACAACTACTCCACCCCGCCCGATGTCCACGTGTGGTCTGTAGACGACACGTCTCACCTTGAAGTGAAGTCAGTCAGACAATTCCAACATCCCATGACAACTCAAGGTCTGCCATGAGAGGTGTGAGATAGGTACCCTACTCTCTACCAAAAACCCAAGCCCCGAAAGTACTATCCCCTGTCTATCCCGACTCATCCCAAAATAGTAACATAACCCAAAAACATTGGCCTCCTCTGATACCATTTTGTCACAAACCAAATCTAGTCACCATCAAAACTGGCACCAAACCTAGCCCATGACAAGAATTGAAGGGTGTTCCCTATCCACAAGGGATATCACAAGTTACTGAGTATCATTTATTTTTGTTTTTTTAATGATTTACCTGGATATGGAAGCATAAAAGATCAAAACCAATTGATAAACCAAAACTGAAAAATTCATACCAAACGAGGTTTATAAAAAATCCAGAACTAAATACATATGTTTAAACATATAATAAGAGGTCCAAAGAGTGAGAAGAGAATATGGGGTCACACCTAGGGATGTTGGATATGAATGGGAGGTAGAATAACCGAAAAAGAGTAAAAATGAATAAGTTGTTAAACAAACAACATTTGTTTTTAAAACTGGAAATGGTCTTCCAGGCTGGCCCAATTCCTTATATAAAAACCCAAATCCACCATGATTATGGATTCATAAATGGTCAAAATTAATATGGTGGTGTTAATAGGTTAGGGTAGTCCATTTTTTAAGTGGAATGGGTGAAAAATATTGAAAAATGATAAAGTTATAAAAGAAACAAAATTGGTTTTTAAATCTGGAAATGGGCTCACGGTTTGGCCCAAATCATGAAAACTCACCCATTCCTCCAAAAATGCATGGGAACCCTCCAAAACAAAGAAATAATGGAAATTAAATGAAAAAAACTTTAAAAAAAGTCATGTATATGACATGTTGAATTTCCTCTGATAATATATTGTTTCAGGGATGTCTTTCCCAGTGATTTTTATGGATTACCTCCTAAGATAGAGGTAGAGTTTACAATTGATATCATTCCAAGAACAACTCTAGTGTCCATTAATCCATATAGGATGGTACTTACTGAGCTCCAAGAGATCAAGAGATAGTTGGAGTATTTATAGGTCAATGGTTTTATATAGCTTAACACTTCCTCTTGGGGTTCACTCATGATTTTCTCTAAGAAGGTGGATGCGACTCTTAGTCTATGTGTGGATTACAGGTGGTTGAACCAGATTACAGTCAAGAAATGATATCTACTTCCTTGAATAGATGATCTCTTTGACCAGTTCTAATGAGCTAGGGTGTTTTCTAATATCAACCTAAGAATAGGTTATCATAAGTTATGAATCAAGCCATCAAACATACCTCGTATAGATTTTCATAGCAGGTATGGTATGTACGAGTTTATTTTTATGTTGATTGGTCTTATGAACATGCCCACCATTTTTATGGCTTTGATTAATAGGGCCTTCCACCCTAGGGTGTTTTCAAATATCAACCTGAGAACATGTTATCATCAGTTGTGAATAAAGCCATTATACATACCTCGTATATATTTTCTTAGAAGGTATGGTATGTATGAGTATCTTTTTATATTTATTGTTCTTAAGAACATGCCTGTCGTTTTCATAGATTTGATGAATAGGGTGTTCCACCCCTATCTATATTCTATTGTCGTAGTATTTTTGGATGATATCTTTGTGTATTCTCACACTCATAGTGACCATTATAAGCACCTTGAGATCATTATAAGTATACTGAGATAGAATCAGCTTTATGTTAAGCTAGATAAGTTCCACTTCTAGATCAAAAAAGTTCACTTCATGGGTTGTATTACCTCAGATTTAGGAGTATTTATTGACCCAGATAAGGTGAGTTTTGTGGTATCTTAGGAGTATCCCAAGAATGTGTTTGATATAAGGAATTTGTTGGGGTTGGATGGATATTATAGGAATTTAATAAAAATCTTATCATTCCTTGATTCACCTATTATTGGTATTATAATGAAGGGTGTTAAGTTCTTATGGTCAAAAGAGTGTAAGAAAGCCTTTAAGGAGATGAAAGAGAGAGTTGTCTCAACACATATTCTGATTCTGCCAGAGCCTAAAAGATGCTATATAATGTTTGTGATGCATCAGACATCAGACTAGGAGTAATGATGATGTAGTAAGATAGAGTCATTATGTACGGATCTTGGTAGTTGAGTCCTCATGATAGAAACTATGTGATATATGACCTTAATCTAGCAGTAGTTATCCATGCCTTACATTTTTAGAGACACTATCTATTGGGTGAGCACTTTGTGGTGTACACGTAACACAATAACCTCAATTATATCTTTATAGAGATAGAATTGAATCTTAGATAGTAGATATGGGTTGAATATCTTTATTCTTTCAATTTTGAGTTTGCCTACATGCCTGGAAAAGTCAATGTGACAGCAGATGCGCTGAGTTAGAAAACTCAAGTACAGGCCAAACGGGAATCCAGTGATGAATGGAAATTAATATCCCTATTCTCTAATATATATATATAGTTTCATGATAGTCACAAGTATTATTACCTCTCATCCTTGACAATTCCCTCTTCTCTCATTGAGAAGGTGAAGATCAAGTAATTTTCAGATCCCAGAGGCTTGGTTATCCATGAGAGTATTTAAGGAGATGACCTGCCTTCAGATTAGTTTGTAGACAAAGACAACATCCTATGTGTTCATGGGTATGTCCGAGTTCCTACAGATATGATAGAGGAACTGATGCAATTGTCCCATACTTCTCAGTGGGAAATTCATTCAAGAATCTTCAAAAGTTATCAAGAAATGTGATGCTGATATTGGTGTCCTAGGATGAAATATTAGATATTAGGTTTTATCATAAGGTTTCCCACCTATCAGTAGGTAAATATGGAGCACCAGAGACCTTTAAGATTGTTACAAATAATTACAGTCCCAAAGTGAAAATGGGAATATGTTTCTATAGACTTTGTAGTTGTCTTATCAAGGTCACCTAGAGGTAGTGACGTTGTATGGGTTGTCATTGACATACTGATGAAAGCAGACCACTTACTTTCTATCTGGAATACATTCTCAATTGAGGAGATAGTAATAATGTATGTTTGTGATATCATATGACTACATGGGGTCCCTTTAAATATCATTTCATATAGGGACGCTCGCTCTATGTCATGGTTTTGGAAAGGGATATAGAGATCTATGGGTACATAGGTGCTTCTGATCACAGCCTTCCACCCTCAGACTGATGGAAGGTCATAATGAATGATACAAGTTCTGGAGGGCTTGCTTTGAGCATGAATCCTTAACTTTGGAGGTTCTTTGGAGAATCATATCCCTCTTGTTGATTTCTCCTATAATAATAGATTTCAGGTGATGACTTAGATGGCTCCTTTTGAGGCCTTGTATGTTAGGTCATGTTGTTCACTATTGTTCTGGTTAGAGGCAGGTGAGGCAGTGCTACTAAGTCCTCATCTCGTGTAGGAGAATTTGGAGTTGTTAAGCTAATCGGGAAACGTATGTCTACTGCTTAGTCTAGACATAAATCTTATGTCTGTCGTCATCGATGACCTCTAGAGTTTGAGGTCAGAGATCATGTTTTCTTGCGAGTATCACACAGTCTTGGGCATAGACGGATACAATGGAAAGGGAAGTTGTAACCTCATTATGTAGAGAAGTTTGATATTCTAGAGAGTGTTAGGTTGGTATCATATCAGTTGTTACTACCACATAGGTACTGTGTCATGCACGACGTCTTCCATGTTTCACAGCTTCACCAATATCATGTTGAAATCTCTCATACTTTTGATCCTGAGGAAGTTGAGTTAGACATTAATGCTTCTTTTGAGGATTATCATATACACATCATTGAATGGAGCATGAAATCCCTCTGAGGATGGTTTTTTCCTTTAGTACAGGTGTTATTCCAGCACGACTATGTACAAGATGAGACTTGGGAGTGAGAGGCTGACATACATGCTCAGTGGGAAGAGTTGTTCTCAGAAAGTGTTTTATCTCCCTTGGAAGGTGAACTCAGAGATGAGTTCCTTTAAGGGAGTAAGACTGTAAGAACCCAGTTTTTCACTCAGGTATGGATCCTTTTAAATTTGGTATAATTCCTTATTTTGGACCTAGTATGGATGTCTAATGAGGCTATAAAGGTTGTGGGGGTGTTTGGGGCTTGTTCGGAGCTCGGAACCCTGGATAGTGGAGAAAAACACTAGGTTGTATAGTTAGTAGAAATGGTGCAACCCAACCCACATGGTATCTACTAATCATGTGGGGCTAGATAGTGGGGTGAAGCAGGGTGCACAATTTTCCCTTACTATGCGCTAGGGGCTGCATGCCCATGAGAAAATTCTACAGTTTTATTAGAGGTGATTCTCATGATTGGTGTACGGTTTCCCTAACTGTGTGGCCTAACTGTGTGGGTTCCCCCTTAGCACAGTAGAAGGTGCATGATTGGTGCATGGGTTGGCCAACTGTGTGACCTAGTTTTTTAGTTGAAATGACCATTTTTCCCCTAATGATATGTTTTAACTCATCCTCTCCATCTCATTTCTCTCCAACAGAAAACAAGGGAACCCATCTTCCATTTTTATCTCCTTTGAAGCTCTTTGATAGTTTTTGATCCCAGATCTCTGTTCAAACTCCGATTTAATCCATATTTATTATGTTGGATGTGCATCGATAAGATCTCAATTTCTTTTTAGTCGTTATTCATTGATCTTTCTCTCAATGGATTTATTGAGGTGTAGGATCAATTGAATTATTTTTAGGGAATTGATTTTTTCTTCAAATATCTTCCAATCCATTCCAAACTAAAGGCTGATACTGGACAAGGAAAGTCATACAACCCTAAGGTAGGTGTCCTATAACTCATCCATCAAGATTCTTCATTTTATAAATTGTTGTGTGTGCGTGCTGATTTTATCGGTTATTGCCTACTTAATTCATGTGTATTGAATATAATCATTAGAACCATATTCTAAGACTCTTGATAAATATTTTATCCAACATCAGAGGTTATGTCCTCAATGTCGACCACCCCAAGTAGGGTGTTTCCCTTAACTATGCCTTTTGAGGTTTGTTAAGTTCATCTGTACCACTGTCTGGGTGTGATTTGGCTTCAACCTACTAATGTTAAGCCCTTGATTAATTAATTGAATATTGGATTAGTTTTTGGTCATCCCTTGAATATGAAAGTGTCACTTGAACCCTCTAAGGTAAGTGTTATACTTAAATAATGAATGTTTAAATGGTTAAATTGGCAAGTATACTATATATATGACTTGGCATAATTAAATGTAATTGAATGACTTGATTGCACATCTGCAACACACCTTATTAGGATTGATGGAAGGTATTGAAGTGAATCTAATGAATTGAATATGATATATACAAATTAATAAATGGTTTCAAGTCCTTTAACCTTATCGCGCTAACAGAAGCTATGAAATAAACCCTTTGACTTGTTAAATGGAATGACTATTACATGGCCTTAATTAATCTAATGGATCAATTATAAGGTGCCTAACTGCAAACAAACCTTGACTTTATTATAGGATTTTTCATACTCGATCTAGCCTTGGATTCCTGAGGGAATACCTAGAGTACTCGTGGATTTCATTTTGATTTAAGGATAGTGATTTCCAAGGGTGAGACCCACCTTGGAACCCGATCCTTGTATACTAGTGGATGACCAGTATAAAACACCCTAGGATCCCTCCTTTATCACTATAAGATGCCTTATATACACTTCTTAGATCTAGAATGATGTCTACAGACATGAGGCACCTTGGTTATATCCATCGGGCCTAGTCATTGCTTACCTATTTTACCTTGGATGAGATCCTTAAACTCTGATAGAATTATTATTATGGAATGTCTTGGGTAATGCCCCTTGGTTTACACTCTAAACCCTTAGACATGCTACAGGTTATTACTAAGTTGGCTTGACCCCTGAGGTCATGTATTCCTCATCTATTACCTTGGATCCCTTTCATTATTAATATCATTACAGGATGCCTTGTTATATCTTGGATCCTTCATCATTATTATTATCATGTCAGGGTTTCAGTGCTGGTTATACCTCACGTGACTTACATATATTAGCTAGAACTTAAATAATTAATTAAATGGTTATATTTTCAGAAACTATCTAAGGATAAAGCAAGTACTTGGGTATTTACTTTATTGTATTGTTTTACGTTTATATATGCATGCTTTCATACTGTTTCAGTTTATATTGCACAGACTGGATGTTATAGACGTCATTGGTAGTGGCATATTGAGATTTATCTCACACCCTATCTGGGTTTCCATTAATACTCGAGAAGATTATGTCTATGCAAGTATTGACAAAGGGAATCATCCAGCCTTTGACACTTGATATTGCTTGCTTGCATTTGGATGGAGATTTGTAGCAGTCGAGAGAGGGCTTAGGATGTTGGATAGTTTTTGGGTTTTTTTCCTATTTTTTATAGCATATATTGTCTGATGCTTTGTATCCATGTTTTCCAGTTTTCTAGACACATGACATATATCATCAGTTTCTTGAGTATTGTTACCAGTTGTTTGGTTATTCATTATTAATTTCTGCTTTTGTTACGTCATATATTTACTTATATTTATTCTATTATTTACCTGCTATTTCATTTATTTGTTCTGTTACACTCTGGTAATGACAACATAGTCTTCCCACAGGCGCACCATAGGCCCTCGCTGCTAATCGTGAGCCTCTGGCGTTCGGGAAGATGCACTTGAGGTATTGTGGCCAACTGGGCTTGGGGCACCTTTGAGTGGCACCCGGGTTCAGAATGTTATAGTTATATTTGGAGATATTTTTGGAGATTTTATTATGAAAGACTAAATTTTAATTGGTTAATATCTATAGATTTAATTGATTTAATTGATCAATTATTTTTAAGAGAAAAATATAGAGAATCTATTTTCATAATTCAAGTCAAATAAATCAACAACAAATCTTACTTTTCAAGAAATTGAATTATGAATTATTTGATGAATATTTATCAATAATTCATGAAAATCAAAAGGAATAAGTTGTTGAGGAATTCATGAGTGGGTTTGATTGTATACTGATAAAAAATAACTGAAGGATGATGATAAAAATAGTGCCAAAAAAATTATTGATCAATTAAGATAAAAATTCATTGGATTATTGGTTGAGATCATTTGGAAATTGATTATAAAATAAATAGGTGATTATTTGATTCAAAATTTGAATATATGAAGGATGAAATTTATTTTGGGAGATGTGTGGGAATTTAAATGCCCAGGTATTATAGGGTTATATTTGGAGATATTTTTAGAAATTTTATTATGAAATACTAAATTTGAATTGATCAATATTTATAGATTTAATTAATTAAATTGGTCAATTATTTTTTATAGAAAAAATTTGAAAAAAGAATTTTCATAATTCTAGTTAAATAAATCAACAAAAAATCTTATTTTTCAGAAAATCTAATTATGAATTATTTTTATGAATATTTGTTGATAATTCAAGAAAATTAAAATGAAAAAATTTGTTAAGGAACTCATAAGAAAGAGTGTGATCGTATGTTAATCAACAACTGAAGGATCAATAGAAAATAGTTGCTAGAAAAAAATAATTTATAAGTTAAAAATTCATTGAATTAAAACATATAACCACATAATATTTCCATGGAATTAATTTGTTGAATTATTGGTCTAGATATTTTGAATATACGAAGGTGGGAATATATTTTTAGAGATGCGTTGGAATTTAAATGCCTAAGGATTATGGAGTATCTCTAGAGATATTTTTGGAGATTTTATTATGAAAGAATAAATTTGAATTGGTTAATTTCCATGGTTTTAATCATTTAAATTTCTCAAATATTTTTTAGAGAAAAACATGGAGAATATATTTTCATAATTCAAGACAAAGAAATCAACAACAAATCCTACTTTTCAAGAAATTGAATTATGAATTATTTGATGAATATTTATCAAGAATTCACAACAATAAAATGGAAGAAAATATTGAGGAATTCATGAGTGAGTGTGATTGTATACTAATCAACAATAACTGGAGCCTCAAGAGAAAAACTACACTAAAAAACCATTGATCAAGTAAGATAAAAATTCATTGAATTAAAACATTTGGCCATAAAATATTAGAGTGGATTTATTTGTGTGAAGTATCAACCAACATTAAATGATGAGAATGAATATTTGTTGAATCATTGGTCCAAATATTTTGAAAATTGATTATAAAATCAATTGGTGACTAATTGATTCAAATTTCAAATATATCAAGGCTAGAATTTATTTTTGGAGATGTGCTGGAATTTAAATGCCCAAGGATTATTGAGTTATCTTTGGAGATATTTTTAGAGATTTTAATATGAAGGTCTAAATTTAAATTTGTTGATATCACTGGATTAAATTGATTAAATTAGTCAAGTATTTTTTTAGAGAAAAATATAGAAAATCTATTTTCATAATTAAAGTTAATGAAATTAAGAACATATCCTATTTTTCAGGAAATCAAATTATGAATTATTTAATGAATATTTATTGATAATTCAAAAAAATCAAAAGGAATAATTTTTTGAGGAATTCATGAGAAAGAGTGTGATTGTATGTTGATCAACAACAACCGAAAATATTGAGAAAACATGTGCTGAAAATATTCATTGATCAATGATGGTAAAATTATTTTGAGTTTCTACTGGAATTATCAAACACAAAATAGAAGAATATCAACATTTTATGAGATGTAAATATTGTAAATAGGGTGGATCATGTAGTCTTTGGTGAGGTGTAAATTATAATGGGTTAAGAATGATTTCTTTATACTGAATTTTTAATTTTTTTTATTATGAACAACAAGGATGTAGCCTTCATATACAGAGAAATGAACTTTGTAAAAACATCATGTGTTTTCCTTAATTACTTTCTTCTATTACACAATTTGCAATTGATTAAAACATGTTGAAAAAATTCATTCATTTTATCTAGTGCAAGGATAATCTTGTTTTAAAAACGAATGATTGAAATGTTCTTTATGCATGCATGTGTGAATGAATAAATTTTGTATTTTATACAATACTTCACTAAAATGATACTCCTACTAATATGGAAAGTTTTTAATTAGTAATTTCATCCTGAATATGCTTTTCAAGTTCACAATAAAAACATCATGTGTTTGTTGTAATTACTTTATTTCATTACACAACATGAAGTGATTAAAACATGTTTAAAAAAATCATTCATTTTATCTAGTGCAAGGATAATATTCTTTTAAAAGTGAAAATTGAAATGTTCTTTATGCATGCATGTGTGAATGAATAAATTTCGCGTCTTATATAATCCTTTTCTAAAATGATACTTTTACTAAGATGGAAAATTTTTAATTAGGTATCTCATCTTGAATATGTTTTGCAAGTTCATCTGACCAAAGTTAAAAAGGTATAAGGTTAAAACCAAACCTTGACGATGCCCTATTAAGACAAAGAAGTATCGTATGATTTTTTTTAAAAAAATGTTGGGTACAAATGTATTTTGGAACATGACGTTACAACGAAGAATGCAAAGAAATTGCTGGCCCTAAGACTCGACCCTGCGACCACACCACAAACCCTTACCCACCCACACAACCCGATGGCCCGGGGACTCAACCCCACGACCATGCCCCAAACCACTACCCACCCACACCACCACAACCGACTATAGGGAGAAGTTAGCCTAGTATAATTTAATTAATTTCATCTCTAGTAATACTTATATCATCTAAATAAAATTCAAACATCGTACTTTAGCTTTTATGCAATGAACTTGGTTTAAATCTCTAGATTTTGGATTTATACCTTTAGAGTAAACATGCACCATAAATATCATAAATAACACTTTCAGTGGAAGAACTTCCACTTGAAAGTTAATGACTTTGATTTCCTATAAAAATATAAATTTAATATTAAATATGCATCTCCATCCCACAAACTTTTTCTTTGAATTGAGCAGAATTTATGTTGTGTCCGCCTTAGAAATTGACTACCGTGAGAGGAACTTTGGAGTCCCTAAGGATTGCACGGAATCATAAACCCCAATATTATGATTTTCTTCAACATTCTCTTGCATCAGAGACCTTCTCTCACTAAATGACTTCAACAGTTCCTCAAAAGTAGTTCGGAGTTCTTTGATGGTCGTCGTGCTCACCTGCATCAGAGACCTTCTCTCACTAAACAACTTCAACAGTTCCTCATAAGAAAGAGTTCTAAGTTGTTGTGGCTCTATAATCTTGAAAACACAAGCACATAACATTACCCACAAAACATATATATGACCATATAATATTTATATGAAATTATTTTTGTGCAAGTATTGACCAACATTAAATGATGAGAGTAAAGATTTCTTGAAATATTTATCAAAATCTTTTGAAATTTGATAATAATATTAATTTTTGATTATTTGATTCCAAATTTGAATATATGCAGGATGGAATTTATTTTGTGAGATGTGTGCAGATTTAAATGCCCAAGGATTATAGAGTTATCTTTGGAGATTTTTTTTATAAATTTTATCATGAAAGTCTAAATTTTAATTGGTCAATATCTATGGATTTAACTGATTAAATTGGTATATTGTTTTTTAGAGAAAAATATGAAAAAAACTATTTTCATTATTCAAGTTAAAGAAATTAATAGCATGTATTATTTTTTATAAAATAAAATTATGAATTATTTTTTATGAATATTTATTGATAATGCGTGAAAATAAAAAGGAAGAAGTTGTTGAGGAACTCGTGAGAAAGAGTTTGATTGTATGATGATCAACAAGTGAGGGCTAAGGAGAAAAACTTTGCTAAAAAATCACTTATCAAGTAATATAATGATTTTTTAAATTAAAACATATGATCATGTAATATTTTAATGGAATTATTTTTTGTGAAGTATTGTCTAAAATTAAATGATGAGAATGGATATTTGTTAAATTATTTGTCTAAATCTTTTAGAAGTAGATTATAAAATTAATTATTGATTATTTCATTCAAAATTTGAATATACAAATGCTAGAATATATTTTTGGAGATGGCCTGGAATCTAAATGCCCATGGATTATGGAGTTATATTTGGAGATATTTTTGGAGATTTTATTATGAAAGACTAAATTTGAATTGATCAATATCTATAGATTTAATCAATTAAATTGATCAACTATTTTTTAGAGAATGTCACACCTGAATTTTTCAAATAATTTTATTCCTATTATTTACGTAGGCATCGAGTGTTTTTGATAAAGTTCTAGTGAGTCATGGTTACAATTTTTGAAATTTGGAAAGTTTTCGGGTTTTAGGTTGTTGTGAGGACACTGTGCCTCTTAGAGGAAGTTGTGCGGAAAATTTAGATAGTCATGCGGTCACTGCTGGAGTGAGTAGGGGCCACCGCATAGTCCATGCATGGTTGACCGAGCCTTGCGGGGCGAGCACGTAGTCACCCACCTTTAAGAGTAATTAAATAAATTGTTTAAGCAGTGATGTGATAAAACCAATAAATGAGATAATGCGTATATATATACATATATACATATATACATATATACATATATACATATATACATATATATATATATATATTTATTTATGTATGTATGTATATATTATCAATGAATGTGTTATTTTTATTATTACTAAAGATTTGTTGTTGTTATTATTATTATTATTATTATTATTATTATTTTTATCTTATCATTGTATCATTATTATAATTATTATGTTTGTTAAAACCATTACTATTTTTATCATCATATTACTGTTATAATTATTAAGGGTAAACATTATAACAACTATGATTGTTAATAATTATTTTTATCAAGAGTGTTGATAGTTATTTTTATTATTATCATTGTTATATTATTATTATTATTATTATTTTTATAACTATTATTAATATTAGGTTTTAGTATTTTTTATTTCATTTTAATTTATTTATCTTTTTTTAGGGTTTCCCCTCTTTTATATCTCCCTTTCTATCCTCTCAAGTGGGCTCTCCCCCTCCCCTTACTGATTCGGCAGCTCCCTCCTCCAGGAACTCTGCGGCGCGCCTCCACCCAGCCCTAGTTCCACCGCTCCTTTCTTCCTCGAGCCAGCGTGTCCCCCGCTCTCCAGCTATTTTCAGTGCCCCCTGCTTCTCCCCCCTTCTCTTACCCCCAGCATGCAGCCCCTCGATGCAACCTCCTTGTTGTGCGACCCTTCTCCTTAGCCAGTTCACCCTCACGCGACCTCCCAGCCGACCGTGCCCCTCGCCTTCGGGCCGCCGCACACTCTCCCAGTCGCACCCCTCATGGCCCAGCCAGGCCGCACCCTCAGTGGCGCTTGTCCAGCCGCTGCGACCTTCAGTCGGACCTCCTCTGACTGGTGACCCCACTGTCCAGCCCCGCTCCAACTGACACAAGACCTCTGACGCCTTCCTCTCTTGCGCGCACAGCCTCTACGGCGAACCCCCCTTCCGTCAGTTGGTTGTGTTAAGTTTTGTCTCCATCGATCTCTCTTGTAGGGTCTTCTTCTTCAACTTGTGTGTTCATTTTTTTGTGCAGACTAGTTTTGGCTTCCCGAGTGTGCGGTTGGGGTGCAAATGAGATTTCTCACTGGTTTCAATAAGTCCATCGACTTTTGAGGTTGAATTTCTTTGAATTTCCCTTTGAATTTAGAACTACATTGTTTTCTTTCTTTTTGCGTGTTTCTTGTTGATTAAATAGTTGACCATGACATTGTTTAACAAATTTAGTATGCTTGTTTTTCTTCTTTTTTAGGTTCTATGGGTTGTATATGAGTTGCGAGTTGTGTTTTTGAAAGGGGTGGAGGTGTGCACATGTTGAGAATTTTTTTAGATGGGTTAGATTTTATGTATAGCTATTTTTTTATGCCCCTTGAATGTATTTTATAAATTGTGTATGTGATTTTATAAAATGTGGGAATGGTGTAAAATGTGTTTCTAATTAGTTTTTTTCATGCATTGGATTTAAAATGGGATTTGAAGGGGGTATTGGGTGTGTAAGCTATGGGTTACTCTTTGGAAATTATTTTATAAATTTTAAATCGGTTTAGTAAATAATGTAGATGGTGCGAGTTGTGTTTTGAAAACACATCGAGGTGGTGTTTTCACTGTTTGTTCATTTGGATTGTTTTAAGTCCGTGTTTATGCGTTTTTAGTTGTATGGTTGTTGTAGTGTGTCGATGAGGAAAACCCTCGATACTGCGGTTGTTGGCTTGTGCGTGTTTGTGCATCTATGTGAGGCATGACACACCATTGTGTTTCGAGCTACGAGTCGAGGTAGGTCCCCCAGTGCACTTGCCTTTAAATTAAGAATTTATTAATTTCTTGATATTTCATTGATTTTCAATAAATGATAAATAATATTAGATAATTAATTTTGGAATAATTACTTGATGTAAATGAAGATTTTTATTTTATACACTGTACTTGAATTATTTTCTTAATGAGTTAATGCACAATGGTGAATGAATGCTCGTTTGTCCTTTGAACATAATTAACAGATTTTCAAGTGTGGTTCTAGTTTGTTGGTAAATGTTCTCTTCTGACGCGTGAGAAAAGTTTTTCATTTATTTTGAGAAATGGTGTTTCTTTTAAAAGTATCATAGGACCCATTTGGAACTTTGATAATATAAATTATTTTGAAAAACTTTCTTTGGTGTGACTGAGGGGTGATCTTGTTGTGTACATCGATTGTGTGAGTTGTGTGTGATGTTTGTGCATTGTGACTGGTTACTTTATTAACACTGCTGACTCACCCTTTTTTTATTACATGTGTTGACATGGGAACCTAGAATAGTAAGTGAATATTTTGAGAACGATTGCTGCACTAGTTTAGAATACGCACTGACTAGTGGTCCTTAGTACAGACTTTGCTCTGATAGGGGATTGGACCCCTCAGTTAGGCTAGGTAGGGCAACCCTGAGTGTTTAGGCATTATGATGTCATAGAGAATAGGCATTCCTTCAGGATGAGTCACACGTATAGTACGTTCTGGATTGTTCATGAGCTCATTGGTTCAACCCATGTTTTCTTTAGTGCTTATTTGTATGTGGCGGATGATTGAGGGGCTTAGTTCTGTTATTGGTCCCCGTTTTCTATTTTCCCATTACCCTTATTGTGTGTTGTGCGTGGTTTTACTCTTGAATAACAACTAAAATTTTAATTTATAGATTTTTTTGTGAAAATGTTTTAAAATGTAATACATCTTTCCCTTCAAACATTAAACCTATTTCTAAATTAAAAAGGGAAATGAACTGTTACTTATTTCATAAATGAAAGGGTGTGTGGAAATCCATATTTTATATAATTTTTTTCAAACCAATAATTGGTAAATTATTTATTTAAAGGCAGTGCTTTGGGAATAGATTGTTGTGCACACCTACTCAGTTTTAATACTCACATCTATAGTGTTTTCTTATTTTTATTTTCTGTTGCAGGTTTGGCTTGAGCTTGCTCACTGTGGACGAGAGTTGGGTGTGGATTGGTGAGCGACTCTTGGGGTCATGAGGAGTTTTGGTCGTGGTTAGGTTAGTATGTGTTGTTGGTCTTTCTTTCTCTTCATGTCATTTATCTATTATGCGTTATTATATTTTCTTTCTACTACCTTATTTATTTTATTGGGTGAAATCATTCCCACTTGCTCTCTCTTGATTTCCTCGTGCTTGTTGCTAGCCTGGGAGGATCAGGAATGCCTCTCAGGACTTTCCACGGATCGGCTCAGGTGACCAGTTTAGGGTCGAACCAGGTTGGTTCATGACAAAATGGTATGAGAGGAGGCCAGTTCTTGAGAATACCTTGTTTTTCAGAGTGCCCATCATTATTTGGGGTTGTCATGGTAAAAGGAGTAGGATTGTCGGGGCTTGAGGTGTAGGAACGAGAAGGATTCCATGAACCCTTTCTCGTTCCGAACCTCGAGTTACTGTGGGATGTTCGGGTTTGTCGATGTCCTTTTATTCTTATGGTTTGTTTAGTATTGGGAAATGAAATGGGAGCTGAGAAAGTGACCTTCGTGAGCTCTCATGGACTGGCAAGCCATGTGGAGCCAGAGACATTACCCTAGAGAACTTCTTGTGATGGTGGCGTGACTGGCGTATGGCCACCAACCATATTTCGAATTCACCCATATACACTAGTTTCCCCTAATTAATTGTTTTGTTCTTCTTTAATTATAAAAACTGCTTGCAAAGTTTTATTTTGGAAATTGTGAAAAGTTGAATTTGAAATGGCAATGACCATGTTTTGATTAAGTTATTTGTTTCCTTGTTCCTTAGTGTTCACCCCCATGATGTTTTTATGAATTCCCAAGGTGCATCTTCAGGTGGTGCGCCCTTAGAAAATCCTCCAATTGATCAACCTATAGACTATGTTCTGGAATTTTAGAAGTTGAACCCTCCCCTATTTTATGGTCAAGCAGATCCTTTTGAGGCTGAGGAGTGGTTGTAGAAGATTGAGAGGAACTTCAGTTTCATTGGTTCACCTCAGTCATTGAAGGTGAAATTTTCCACCTTTATGCTTGAAGGTCAAACCTATAAATGGTGGAAGTTTGTGTCTCTAAGCAAGCCTCGAGAAGATTTTACATGGGAGTTCTTCAAGTCTTTGTTTATCCAACAATATTTCTCTGAGTTGATGAATTTGAGGAAGAGTATGGAGTTGTGTTGTGTTCAGCAGGGCATTGAATTGGTACTAGAATTCTATCATTGCTTCTTAGACCTAGTTTCGTATGACCAATGGTTTATTTCAAATGATCTCAAGAAGGCTCAGCAATTCGAGTCTGGACTCCGACCTGAATTGCAGTCAAAAGTGGTAGAGCTCAAGCTAACCACCTTCTTGGATGTTGTAGGGAAAGCCTTTCTATCCGAAGCTGAGTTAGAATGAGGACATGAGGTGGAGAATCCTTCCCCAACCTTGGGAAGAAATGCAGAGGATGACAATAGGAAGAATGGGAAGTGACCTGATGCTAGTGGCTCTAACAGAGGAATCAATATGCCTTCATACCTTCAGTCATCTTCCTCACAGCGTAATTCCATGATCTGTCACTAGTGTGGTAAGAAGGGACATAGAGGCCGATGTGCCCAAGTGCTCAGAGACCCTCCCACATCTGTGGACGTCTGGGTCATTTGCAGTGATTCTGCCAAGGTGTTTCCAAGAAGTGTGCTGAACCCAAACCTAGCTCGTCGAAGGTCACCTCATCCCATTAGCAGGAGTAGGGTGATGTTTAGGGGTCAGTTTTAGGTATTCTCTTTTTAGTGTTCCTTGAATGTAGTAGTCATCTCTTGTAGAATTTTGTGGTGTTTATTTTACTTCAGTTGTAAGATTGGTTATTGTTAGACCTCTTTGAAACCTTTATTTTAATGAAAGTGTGTTTGGTAAAATTCTGGTTTGTGTGTTATGTTTCTGAATTTTTGAATCCTGACTGGGAGGTAGGAGATGCTTCAATAATCGGTGCTCCGGCCATAGGTCCCGGAGTGAAGCTGGCGCGTAGTCAGGAGAACTACAATGGTGAAAAAGGGTATTGGTTTAATCTCTGTCTTTAGTGTGTAATGGTACGTGTTCTTCTGAGGGTGTGAATTTTTTTGGCATAGTGATGGTGGTAGTTTTGGGTGCTCTATTAGTTATGCCCTTCCCTTCTCCCCCCTCGTGGTGGGGTTTTTTTGGTCAGTGTGAGAAGTTTTCATGTTCGATAAATTTCGTCAGTTCTTATGGTGGGGAGATCCACACTGGGTCTCGCAGTGTTACACCTGAAGTAATTTAGTGTCATCCCAATCCTTATGGTGGGGAGTCCGTTCAGGCCTCCCCGTGTCAGTATTACTGTATCTTTTCATGTATCCTTTGGTGGCGGTTGGTCTTGTGTGGAACCACCTAATCCTAAGTTCTTCCTCTTGATTAAACATTGAGATTAGAGTACATCCAATGGTTCTGTTGGACTAAGATTATAGGGATAAGTGTTAGAGGTGATTTAAGTTCGTTCATTCCTTGGTTGAAATGCATGATCTGGGTTCTATTTGGTATTGGTTAAGGTGATCATGTTTTAAGTATGAGTTGTGTGTCAGGGGATTTCAGTGTCTGTTTGGATCGATCAACTGTAGGTTCTTAAAATTTTGGTGGGGGGGGGGACACGTAAGAAGTTTTATCTTTGGGTTTAGATCCCATCGTGGATTTACAGGGGTGTAAAGTGTTATGGTGGGGAGATTTGTAACACCCTACTTTTTTAAATAATTTTATTCCTATTATTTACCTGGGTGTTTGGTGTTTTTGCTGAAGTTTCGGTGAGTCCCGATTCAAATTTTTGAACTTTGGAAAAGTTTGCATGTTTTAGGTCATTGGGTGAACACTATGCATCTTAGCAGAAGTCGTGCAGACAATTTGGATACTCGTGTGGTCACTGCTGGAGTGAGCAGGGGCCACCGTATGGCCCGCGCACGATTGACTGAGCCGTGCGGGGCGACCGTGCAGTCTCCCACCTTTAAGAGTAATTAAATAAATTGGTTAAGCAGTGATGTAATAAAACCAATAAATGAGATAATGCGGATATATATATATATATATGTATGTATGTATATATATTATCATTTAATGTGTTATTTTTATTATTACTAAAGATTTGTTATTATTATTATTATTATATTATCATTATATCATTATTATAATTATTATGTTTGTTAAAAACATTACTATTTTTATCATCATATTACTATTATAATTATTATGGGTAAACATTATAATGACTATAAATGTTAATAATTATTTTTATCAAGAGTGTTTCTAGTTATTTTTATTGTTATCATTGTTATATTATTATTATTATTATTATTATTATTTTAACTATTATTAATATGAGGTTTTAGTATTTTTTTATTTCATTTTAATTTATTTATCCTTTTTAGGGATTTCCATCTTCTCTCTCTCCCTTTCTCTCCTATCACGTGGGCTCTCCCCTCCCCTTGCTGATTCAGCGACTCCCTCCTCCAACAGTTCTACAACGGTCCTCCACCCAGCCCCAGTTCCATTGCTCCCTTCTTCCCCAAGCCAGCACGTCCCCCTACTCTCCGACTGTTTACGGCAGCCCCCTTCTCAGACCTTCTATTACCCCTAGCGCGTAGCCCCTCGGTGTGACCTCCTTGTTATGCAACCCTTATCCCCAGCCAACTCCCTCTCAGTCGACCTCCCAGCCAGCCGCGCCCCACGCCGTCAGGCCAACACACACCCTCCCAGCCATGCCCCTCACTTCCCAGCCAAGCCACTCCCTCGCCGATGCTTATCCAGCCACCGCGACCTTCAGCCGGACCTCCTTTGACCAGTGACCCCACTGGCCCGCCCCTCTCTGTCTGATACAAGACCTCCGACGCCTTACTCTCCTCCATGTGCAACCTCTCTAGAAACCTCCCCTTCCATTAGTTGGTTGCATTAAGTTTTGTCTCTGTCTATCTCTATTTTGTAGGGACTTTTTCTTAAAATTGTGTGTTTAATTTTGTTGTGCATGCTAGCTTTGGCTTCCTGAGTGTGCGGTTGGGGTGGGAACGAGATTTCACACCGGTTTTGGGAAGTCCATCGATGTTTGAGGTTGGATTTCTTTGCGCTGCTATTTGAATTTAGAACTACATTGTTTTATTTATTTTTTCCCATTTCTTGTTGATTAAATAGTTGAACATGACATTGTTTAATAAATTTAGTATGCTTGTTTTTCTTCTTATTTTCATGCTATGGGTTGTATATGAGGAACGAGTTGTGTTTTTGAAAGGGGTGGAGGTGTGCACGTGTTGAGAAAATATTTTTTTTTGAGATGGGTTAGATTTTATGTATACCTCTTTTGTTATACCCCTTGAATGTATTTTATAAATTCTGTATGTGATTTTATAAAATGTGGTAATGGTGTAAAAGGTCTTTCCAATTAGTTTTTGTCATGCATTGGATTTAAAATGGAATTTGAAGGGGGTATTGGGTGTGTAAGTCATGGATTACTCTTTGGAAATTGTTTTATAAATTTTAAAGAAGTTTAGTAAATAATGTAGATGGTGCAAGTTGTGTTTTGAAAACATGTTCAGGTGGTGTTTGTGCTGTTTTTTCATTTGAATTGTTTTAAGTCCATGTTTATGTGTTTTTAGTTGTGCGGTTGTTGTAGTGTGTTGATGAGGAAAATGCACAGTACTGTGGTCTTCGGCTTGTGCATGCTTGTGCATCTGTGCGAGGTGTGACACACCATTTTTTTCGAGCTACAAGTTGAGGTAGGTCCTCCACTACACTCACCTTTAAATTTAGAATTAATTAATTGGTTGATATTTCATTCATTTTTAATAAATGAGAAATAATATTAGATAATTAATTTTGAAATAATTGCTTGATGTAAATGAAGATGTTTATTTTATACACTGTACTTGAATTATTTTCTTAATTAATTAATGCACAATGGTGAATGAATGCTCGTTTGGACTTTGAACACAATTCATGGATTTTCAAATGTGTTTCTAGTTTTTTGGTAAATGTTCTCTTATGACGCGTGAGCAAATGTTTTGGTTTCTCTTGAGAAATGGTGTTTCTTTTAAAAGTCTCATAAGACCCGTTTGACACTTTAATAAAATAAATTATTTTGAAAAAATTTATTTGGGGTGACTCAGGGGTGATCTTGTTGTGTACATCGATTGTGTGAGTTGTGTGTGATGTTTGTACATCGTGATTGGTTACTTGATTGACATTGCCGACTCACCTTTTTCTTACACATGTTGACATGAGAACCTAGCATAGTAAGTGAATCTTCTGAGAATGATTACTGCACTTTTTTAGAATACGTACTGGCTAGTGTCCCTTAGTATGGACATTGCTCTGCTAGGGTATTGGGCCCCTCGATTAGGCCAGGTAGGGAAACACTGAGCGTTTGGGCGTTATGACATTATTGAGTGTAGGCATGCCTTCAGGATGAGTCACACGTATAGTACGTTCTAGATTGTTCACAATCTCCTAGGTTCGACCCATGTTTTCTTTAGTGCTTATTTGTTTGTGGTGGATAATTGAGGGGCCTAGTTTGGTTACTGGTCCCCATTTTCTACTTTCCCATTGCCCTTATTGTGTGTTGTGTGTGGTTTTTGTCTTGACTAACAACTAAAATTTGAATTTCTAGATTTTTTGTGAAAATGTTTTAAAATGTAATGCACATTTTCCCTTCAACCATTAAACCTATTTCTAAATTAAAAAGGGAAATGAACTGTTACTTTTTTCAGAAATGAAAGTGTGTGTGGAAGCCCATATTTTATATAATTTAGTTCAAACTTGAAATTGATAAATTCTTTATTCAAAGGTAGTTATTTGGGAATAGATTTTTGGGCACACCTACTGAGTTTTAATACTCACTCCTATAGTGTTTTCCTATTTTTAGTTTCTATTTTAGGTTTGGCTCGAGCTTTCTCACTATGGGCATGAGTTGGATGTGGATTGGTGAGTGACTCTCGGGGTCACGAGGAGTTTTTGTCATGGTTAGGTTAGTATGTGTTGTTAAACTTTCTTTCTCTTCATGTCATTTATTTGTTATGCGTTGTTCTATTTTCTTTCTGCTTCCTTATTTATTTTATTGGGAAAAATCATTCCCACTTTCTCTCTATTGATTCCATGGCACTTGTCGCTAGCCCGGGAGGATCGAGAACGTCTCTCGAGCCTTACTATGGATCGAATTGGGTGACCGGTTCAGGGTCGACTAGGGTTATTTTGTGAAAAAATGGTATTAGAGGAGGTTGGCTCTTGAGAAGACCTTGTTTTTCAGTGCGCCCATTGTTATTTGGGTTTGTCATGGTAAAAGGAGTAGGATTTTCAATGGTTGAGGTGTAGGAACAGGAAGGACGCCATGAACCCTTGCTCGTTCAGAACCTCGAGTTACCATGGGATGTTTGGGTTTGTTGATGTCATTTGATTCTTATGGGTTTTTTGGTATTGGGAAATGAAATGGGAGCCGAGAAAGTGACGAGAAAGTGACCTTTGTGTGATCACATGGTTTAGAAAGCCATGTAGAGCCAGGGACATTACCTTAGAGTTATCTTTGTGACGGTGGAGTGATTGGCATATGGCCGCCAACCATATGTCTAAGTCACCCATCGACAGTAGTTTCCCCTGGTGAATTGTTTTGGTCTTCTTTAATTATAAAAACTATTTGTAAAGTTTTAGTTTTGAAATTGTGAAAAGTTGAATTTGAAATGGAAATGACCATGTTTTGATTAACTTCTTTGTTTCCTTGTTCCTTAATTTTCTCCCCCATGACGGTTTGATGAATGCCCAAGGTGCAGCTTCCGGTGGTGCGCCCTTAGAAAATCCCCCAGTTGATCAACCTATAGACTATGTTATAGAATTCTGAAAGTTGAACCCTCCCAAGTTTTATGGTCAAACAGATCCTCTTGAGGAAGAGGAGTGGTTTTAGAAGATTGAGAGGAACTTCAGCTTCATTGGGTCACATAAGTCATTGAAGGTGAGTTTGGCTACCTTTATGCTTAAAGGTCTAACCTAGAAATGATGGAAGCCTGTGTCTTGAATAAAGACTCGATAAGATCTTACATGGGAGTTCTTCAAGTCTTTGTTTATCCAATAATATTTATCTAAGTTAACAAAGCTGAGGAAGAGGATGAAGTTGGGTTGTGTTCAGAAGGGCATTAAATCGATACTAAAATTTTATTTATGCTTCTTAGACCTAGTTCTGTACGACCAATGGTCTGTTGCAAATGATATCAGGAAGGCTCGACAATTTGAGTCTAGAATCTAACCTGAACTATAGTCGAAAGTGATAGAGGTCAACCTAACCACCTTCTCGAATGTTTTAGAGAAATACTTTCTGGCTGAAGCTGAGTTAGCAGAAGTAAATGAGGTGGTGAATCCTTCTTCGACCTTTGGAAGCAATGAAGAGGATGACAATAGGAAGAATGGGAAGAGACTTGATTCTGGTGGCCCTAATAGAGGAATCATGAGGCCTTCAAAACTTTAGTCATCTTCCTCACAATGTAATGCCTTGATCTTCCACCAATGTGGTAAGAAGGGACATAGAGGCCGATGTGCCCGAGTGCTCTAAGACCCTGCCACACCTATGGATGTATGGGTCATTTGGAGGGATTCTGTCAAGGTGTTTCCAAGAAGCGTGTTGAACCTAAACCTAGCTCGTCAAAGGTCACCTCATCCTGTCAGCAGAATTTGGGTGATGTTTGGGGGTCAGTTTGAGGTTTTCTCTTTGTAGTGTTCCTTAGATTTAGTAGTCGTCTCTTGTAGCGTTTTTTGGTGTTTATTTTCCTTTAGTTGTAAGATTGGTTACTGTTAAACCTCTTTGAAACCTTTATTTTAATGGAAGTGTGTTTGGTAAAATTATGGTTTGTGTGTTATGTTTGGAATTTTTGAAGCCTGACTATGAGGCAAGAGATGCTTCAATAATCGGTGCTCCACCCATAGGTCCCAGAGTGAAGCTGGCGCGTAGTCAGGAGAACTCCAACGGTGAAAAAGGGTATTGGTTTAATCTCTGTCTTTAGTGCAGAATGGTATGTGTTCTTCTGAGGGTTTGAAGTTTTTGGCATAATGATGGTGATAGTTTTGGGTGCTCTATTAGTTCGACCCTTCCCTTCTCCCCCCTTGTGGTGGGGGGTTTTTGGTCCATGTGGGAAGTTTTCAAGTTCGATAAATCTCATCAGTTCTTATGGTGAGGAGATCCATGCTGGGTCTCATAGTGTTACACCTGAAGTAATTTTGTGTTAGCCCAATCCTTATGGTGGGGAGTCGGTTCAGGCCTCCCCGTGTCAGTATCAAAGTTTCTTTTCATGTATCATTTAGTGGTGGGTGGTTTTTTGTGAAACCACCTAATCCTAAGTTCTTCCTCTTGAGTAAATGTTGAGATTGGAGTACACCCAAAAGTTCTGTTGGACTAATATTATAGGGATAAGTATTGGAGGTGATTTAAGTTCGTTTGTTCCTTGATTGAAATACATGATCTAGGTTCTGTTTGGTAGTGTTCAAGGTGATTGTGTTTTAAGGATGAGTTGTGTGTCAGGGGATTTTAGTGGATTTTTGGATCGATCAATTGGAGGAGCTTAAAATTTTGGTGGGGGAGGGGGTGACACATAAAAAGTTTTATCTTTAATTGGGTATAGATATTGTCGTGGATTTTTGGGGATACAAAGAATTATGGTGGGGATATTTTTCACACCTGAATTTTTCAAATAATTTTATCCCTATTATTTACCTAGGCGTCGGGTGTTTTTTCTGAAGTTCCGGTGATTCCTGGTTCAAAATTTTGAACTTTGGAAAAGTTTGCGGGTTTTAGGTCATTGTGCGAACACTGTACGTCTTAGAGGAAGTTGTGTAGACAGTTTGGATACTCATGCGGTCACTGCTGGAGTGAGCAAGGGCCACCACATGGCCCGTGCACAGTCGACTGAGCCGTGCGGGGCGACCGCGCAGTCGCCCACCTTTAAGAGTAATTTAATAAATTGGTTAAGCAGTGATGTAATAAAACCAATAAATGAGATAATTAAGATATATATATATATATATATGTATATATATAATCAATGAATGTGTTATTTTTATTATTACTAAAGATTTGTAATTATTATTATTATTATTATTATTATTATCATCTTATCATTATATCATTATTATAATTATTATGTTTGTTAAAAACGTTACTATTTTTATCATCATATTACTATTATAATCCTTACAGGTAAACATTATAATGACTATAAATGTCAATAATTATTTTTATCTAGAATGTTTCTAGTTATTTTTATTTTTATCATTGTTATATTATTATTATTATTGTTATAACTATTATTAATATTAGGTTTTTGTATTTTTTTAATTTAATTTTAATTTATTTAACTTTTTTTAGGATTTCACCTCTTCTCTCTCTCCCTTTATCTCCTATAATGCGGGCTCTCCCCCTCCCCTTATTGATTTGGTGGCTCCCTCCTCCAGTAAATCTACAGTGTGCCTCCACCCAGCTCCGGTTCCGCCGCTCCCTTCTTCCCTAAGCCAACACATCCCCCTACTCTCCAGATGTTTATGGCACCCCAATTCCCCCCTTCTCTTACCCACAACGCACAACCCATTGGTGAAACCTCCTTACTACGTGACCCTTCTCCCCGGCTAGCTCCCTCTCAGGCGACCTCCCAGCCAGCCACACCCCTCTCTGTCGGGCCACCGCATATTCTCCTAGATACACCCCTCACTGCTCAGCCATGCCACTCCCTCTTCGATGCTTGTCCGGCCACCACAAGCTTCATCCAAAACTCCTCTGACTGGTGACCCCACTGGCCAGCCCCTCTCTGGCCGACACAAGACCTCCGACACCTTCCTCTCCTGCATGTGTAACCTCTCCGACAAACCCACCTTCCGTCGGTTGGTTGCGTTAAGTTTTTTCTCCATAAATCTCTCTTTTGTAGGGTATTTTTCTTCAAATTATGTGTTTAATTTTGTTGTGGAGGCTGGTTTTGGATTCCCGAGTGTGCGGTTGTGGTGTAAAAAAGATTTCGCACTGGTTTCGGTAAGTCCATCGACGTTTGAGGTTGGATTTCTTTGCATTTCCATTTGAATTTAGAACTATATTTTTTTTCTTTCTTTTTGTGCGTTTATTGTTGATTAAATAGTTGACCATGACATTATTTAAGAGCTTTAGTATGCTTTATTTTCTTCTTTTTTACATGCTATGGGTTGTATATGAGGTGTGAGTTGTGTTTTTGAAAGGGGTGGAGGTGTGAACGTGTTGAGAAAATGTTTTTTGGAGATGGGTTATATTTTATGTATACCACTTTTGTTATGTCCCTTGAATGTATTTTATAAATTATGTATATGATTTTATAAAATGTGGGAATGGTGTAAAAGGTGTTTCCAATTAGTTTTTGTCATGAATTGGATTTAAAATGGGATTTGAAGGGGGTATTGGGTGTGTAATCCATGGGTTACTCTTTGGAAATTGTTTTATAAATTTTAAAGAGGTTTAGTAAATAATATAGATGGTGCGAGTTGTGTTTTGAAAACATGTTGAAGTGGTGTTTTCATGGTTTATTTTTTTGGATTGTTTGAATTCCATGTTTATGCATTTTTAGTTGTGAGGTTGTTGTAGTGTGTCGACGAGGAAAACCCATGATAATGCGGTCGTCAGCTTGTGCATTCTTGTGCGTCTGTGCGAGGCGTGACACACCATTGTGTTTCGAGCTGCGAGTTGAGGTAGGTCCCCTACTGCACTTTCCTTTAAATTTATAATTTATTAATTGCTTGATATTTCATTGATTTTCAATAAATTAGAAATAGTATTATATAATTAATTTTGGAATGATTTCTCGATGTAAATGAATATTTTTATTTTATACACTGCACTTGAATTATTTTCTTGATGAATTAACGCACAATGGTGAATGATTTCCTGTTTGGACTTTGAACATAATTCACAGATTTTCAAGTGGGGTTCTGGTTTCTTGGTAAATGTTCTCTTCTGACATGTGAGCAAATGTTTTGGTTTTTATTGAGAAATGATGTTTCTTTTAAAGGTCGCATAAGGCTCATTTGACACTTTGATAAAATAAATTATTTTGAAAAACTTTCTTTGGAGTGACTCAGGGGTGATCTTGTTGTGTACATCGATTATGTGAGTTTTGTGTGATGTTTGTGCATCATAACTGGTTACTTGATTGAAATTGCTGACTCACACTTTTTTTATTACACGTGTTGACATGGGAACCTGGCATAGTAAGTGAATCTTCTAAGAACGATTTCTGCACTAGTTTAGAAAATGCACTGGCTAGTGGCCCTTAGTACGAACTTTTATCTACCAAGGGATTGGGCACCTCGATTAGTCCAAGTAGGGAAACACATAGAATTTGTGTATTATGACATCATAGAGAGTATACATTCCTTCAGGACGAGTCACAAGTATAGTACGTTCTGGATTGTTCACGAGCTCCTAGGTTCGACCCATGTTTTATTTAGTGCTTATTTGTATGTGGAGGACGATTGAGGGGCCTAGTTCAGTTGTTGGTCCCCTTTTTCTACTTTCCCATTGCCCTTATTGTGTGTTGTGTGTGTTTTTCCTCTTGACTAACAACTAAAATTTGAATTTCTAAATTTTTTGTGAAAATGTTTTAAAATGAAATGCACCTTTTCCCTTCAAACATTAAACCTATTTCTAAATTAAAAAGGAAAATGGACTGTTACTTGTTTCAGAAATGAAAGTGTGTGTGGAAACCCATATTTTATATAATTTAGTTCAAACCTGAAATTAGTAAATCCTTTATTTAAAGGTATTGATTTGGGAATAGATTTTTGGGAATGCCTACTGAGTTTTAATACTCACACCTATAATGTTTTCCTGTTTTTAGTTTCTGTTGCAGGTTTGACTCGATCTTTCTCACTGTGGGCAAGAGTTGGGTGTGGATAAGTGAGAAACTCTTAGGGTCATAAGGATTTTTGGTCATGGTCAGTTTAGTATGTGTTGTTTTTCTTTCTTTCTCTTCGCGTCATTGATCTATTATGCATTGTTCTATTTTATTTCTACTACCTTAATTATTTTATTGGGAGAAATCATTCCCACTTGCTCTCTGTTGATTCCATGACACTTGTCACTAGCGCAGAAGGATTGGGAACGCCTCTCAGGCCTTGTTGTAGATCGGATCGTGTGTCTGGTTCAGGGTTAATCTAGGTTTGTTCATGACAAAATGGTATCAGAAGAGGTTGGCTCTTGAGTGAACCTTGTTTTTCAAAGAACCCATCATTATTTGGGGTTGTCATTGTAAAAGGAGTAGGATTGTCGTGTCTTGAGGTGTAGGAATGGGAAGGACGTCATGAACCCTTGCTCATTCTGAACCTCGAGTTACCATGGGATGTTTGGGTTTGTCGATATCCTTTGATTCTTATGGTTTGTTTGGTATTGGGAAATGAAATGGGAGCCAAGATAGTGACCTTTATGAGATAGCATAATCTAGAAAGCCATGTGAAGCTGGGGAAATTACCCTAGAGTGCTCCTTGTGATGGTGGCGTGACTGGCGTAAGGCCGCCAACCATATGTCCGAGTCACCCATCGACACTAGTTTCCCGTGGTGAATTGTTTTGGTCTTCTTTAATTATAAAAACTGTTTGTAAAGTTTTATTTTGGAAATTGTGAAAAGTTGAATTTGAAATGGCAATAGCCATGTTTTTATTAAGTTCTTTGTTTCCTTGTTCCTTAGTGTTCTCCCCCATGACAGTTTGATGAATTCCCAAGGAGCATCTTTGGGTGGTGCGCCCTTAGAAAATCCTCCAGTTGATCAACCTATAGACTATGTTCTGGAATTCCTGAAGTTGAACCCTCACCTGTTTTATGGTCAAACTGATCCTCTTGAGGCATATGAGTGGTTGCAGAAGATTTATAGGAAATTCAGTTTCATTGGGTCCCCTGAGTCATTGAAGGTGAAGTTGGATACCTTTATGCTTGAAGGTCCAAACTAGAAATGGTGGAAGTTCGTGTCTCGAAGTAATCCACAAGAAGATCTTACATGGGAGTTCTTCAAGTCTTCATTTATCCAACAATATTTCTCTGAGTTAATGAAGCTGAGGAAGAAGATGGAGTTGTGTTGTGTTCAGCAAGGCATTGAATTGGTACAATAATTCTATCGACGCTTCTTAGACCTAGTTCTATATGACCAGTGGTTTATTGCAAATGATCCTGGGAAGGCTCGACAATTTGAGTTTGGACTCCGACCTGAACTGCAGTTGAAAGTGGCAGAGCTCAACCTAACCACCTTCTCGGATGTTGCAGGGCAAGCCTTTCTAATCGAAGTTGAGTTAGAAGGAGGACATGAGTTTGAATATTCTCCCCTGTCCTTGGGAAGTAATTCAATGGATGTCGATAGGAAGAATGTGAAGCGACCTGATGCTGGTGGCTCTAATAAAGGAATCAAGAGGCCTTCAAACCTTCATTCATATTCCTCATAGAGCAATGACTTGAGCCATCACCAGTGTGGTAATAAGGTACACAAGAGGCTGATGTGTCCAAGTTCTCTGATACTCTGCCACACCTGTGGATGTTTGGGTCATTTACAACGATTTTGTCGAGGTGTTTCCAAGAAGCGCGCTAAACCCAAACCTGGCTCGTCGAAGGTCACCTCAGCCCATCAGTAGGAGTAGGGTGATTTTTGGGGGTCAGTTTGAGGTTTTCTCTTTGTAGTGTTCCTTGTATGTAGTAGTCGTCTCTTGTAGCATTTTGTGGTGTTTCTTTTCCTTCAGTTGTAAGATTGGTTATTGCTAAACCTATTTGAAACCTTTATTTTAATGGAAGCGTGTTTGCAAAAATTATGTTTTGTGTGTTATGTTTGGGAATTTTTGAAGCCTATTGATGAGTTAGGAGATGCTTCAATTATCGGTGCTCTAGCCATAGGTCCCGAAGTGAAGCTGACATGTAGTCAGGAGAACTCCAATGGTGAAAAAGGGTCTTGGTTTAATATCTATCTTTAGTGATGAATGGTACGTATTCTTCCGAGGGTGTTAATTTATTGGCATATAGATGGTGGTAGTTTTTGGTGCTCTATTGGTTTGTCCCTTCCCTGATCCCCCCTTGTGGTGGGAGGTTTTTGGTATGTGTGGGAAGTTTTCAAGTTGGATAAATCTCATCAATTATTATGGTGGGGAGATCCACACTGGGTCTCGTAGTGTTACACTGAAATTAATTTCGTGTTATCCCAATCATTATGATGGGGAGTCCATTTAGGCCTTCCCGTGTTAGTATCAAAGTTTCTTTTCATGTATCGTTTGGTGGTGGGTGGTCTCGTGTGGAACCACCTAATTTTAAGTTCTTCCTCTTGAGTAAACATTGGGATTGGAGTACACCCAAATATTCTATTGGAATAAGATTATAGGGATAAGTGTTGGAGGTGATTTAAGTTCGTTTGTTCCTTGGTTTAAATTCATGATCTGGGTTATTTTTGGTAGTGGTTAAGGTGGTCATGTTTTAAGGATGAGTTGTGTGTTAGGGGATTTCAGTGACTGTTTGGATCGATCAACTGGAGGTGCTTAAACTTTTGGTGTGGGGGGGGGTGACACATAAGAAGTTTTATATTTGGTTCTAGATCACATCGTGGAATTCCGGGGGTGGAAAGCGTTATGGTGGGGAGATTTTTCACATCCAACTTTTTCAAATAATTTTATTCCTATTATTTACCTAGGCGTCAGGTGTTTTTTCTGAAGTTCTAGTGAGTCCTGGTTCAAATTTTTGAACTTTGGAAAATTTTGTGGGTTTTAGGCCATTGCGCGAACACTGTGCATATTAGCGGAAGTCGTGCAGATAGTTTAGATACTCATACGGTCACTGCTGGAATGATAAGGGGCCACCGCATGACCCACACATGATAGAATGAGCCGTGCGGGATAACCGCGCAGTCGCCTACCTTTAAGAGTAATTAAATAAATTGGTTAAGCGGTGATGTAATAAAACCAATAAATGGGATAATGTAGATATATATATGTTTATATATATATTATTAGTGAATGTGTTATTTTTATTATTAATAAAGATTTATTATTATTATTATTATTATTATTATCTTATCATTATATCATTATTATAATTATTATGTTTGTTAAAACCATTACTATTTTTATCATCATATTACTATTATAATTATTACGGGTAAACATTATAACGACTATGAATGCCAATAATTATTTTTATCAAGAGTGTTGCTAGTTATTTTTATTGTTATCATTATATTATTATTATTATTATTATTATTATAACTATTATTAATTTTAGGTTTTAGTAATTTTTTTATTTCATTTTAATTTTTTTATATTTTTTAGGGTTTCCCTCTTCTCTCTCTCCATTTCTCTCCTATAATGTAGGCTCTCCCCCTCCCCTTGCTGATTCAGCAGCTCCCTCCTCCAAAAACTCTGCAGTGCGCCTCCACCCAGCCTCGGTTCTACCACTCCCTTCCTCCCCAAGACAGCGCGTCCCCCTGCTCTCCGACTGTTTTCAGCACCCCCTTCTCCCCCCTTCTCTTACCCCCAATGCGTAACCCCTCGACATGACCTCCTTATTGTGCGGCCCTTCTCCCCGGCCAACTCCCTCTCAGGAAACCTCCCAGCCAGCCCCGCCCCTTGCCTTCGGGACACCGCACACTCTCTTAGCCACACCCCTCACTGCCTAGCCAGGCCACACCCTTGCCAGCGCTTTTCCGTCCACCGTGACCTTTAGCCGGACCTCCTCCGACCGGTGACCCCAATGGCCAGCCCCTCTCTGAATGACACAAAACCTCCAACTCCTTCCTCTCCTGTGTGCGCACCCTCTCCTGTGAACCCCCTTCCGTCGGTTGGTTGCGTTAAGTTTTGTCTTCATCGATCTATCTTTTGTAGGGTCTTTTTCTTCAAAATGTGTGTTTAATTTTGTTGCGCAGGCTAGTTTTGGCTTCCTGAGTGTGCGGTTGGGGTGAGAATGAGATTTTTCACCAGTTTCAGGAAGTCCATTGACATTTGAGGTTGGATTTATTTGTGATGCACTTTGAATTTATAACTACATCATTTTATTTCTTTTTATTCATTTCTTGTTGATTAAATAGTTGACCATGATATTGTTTAATAACTTTAGTATGCTTGTTTTGCTTCTTTTTTACGTGCTATGGGATGTATATGAGGTGTGAGTTGTGTTTTTCAAAGGGGTGGAGGTGTGTACGCGTTGAGAAAATGTTTTTTTAGAGATGGGTTAGATTTTATGTATACCTCTTTTATTACACCCCTTGAATGTATTTTATAAATTGTGTATGTGATTTTATAAAACATGAGAATGGTGTAAAAGGTGTTTCCAATTAGTTTCTGTCATGAATTAGATTTAAAATGGGATTTGAATGGGGTATTGGGTGTGTAATCCGTGGGCTACTCTTTGGAAATTGTTTTATAAATTTTAAAGCAGTTTAGTAAATAATGTAGATGGTGAGATTTGTGTTTTGAAAACATGTTGAGGTGGTGTTTTCGGTGTTTGTTCATTTGGATTGTTTTAATTCCATGTTTATGTATTTTTAATTGTTCGGTTATTGGAGTGTGTTGACGAGGAAAATCCGTGATACTGTGGTCATCGTCTTGTGCGTGCTTGTGCGTTTATGAAAGGCGTGACTCACCATTATATTTCATGCTATGAGTTGAGATAGGCCCCCCACTACACTTGTCTTTAAATTTAGAATTTATTAATTGCTTGATATTTCATTGATTTTCAATAAATGATAAATAGTATTAGATAATTAATTTTGGAATAATTGCTTGATGTAAACAAATATGTTTATTTTATACACTGCACTTGAATTATTTTCTTGATGAATTGACACACAATGATGAATGAATGCCTGTTTGTCCTTTGAACATAATTCATGGATTTTCAAGAGTGGGTTTGGTTTATTGGTAAATGAAATCTTCTGACTCATGAGAAAATGTTTTGGTTTCTCTTGAGAAATGGAGTTTCTTTTAAAAGCCACATATGGCTAGTTTGACACTTTGATAAAATAAATTATTTTGAACAACTTTCTTTGGGGTAACTCATGGGTTATCTTGTTGTGTAAATTTATTGTGTGAGTTGTGTGCGATGTTTGTGCATCATGACTAGTTACTTGATTGACATTAATGACTCACCCTTTTTTTTATTACACACATTGACATGAGAACCTGTCATAGTAAGTGAATCTTCTGAGAATGATTACTGCACTAGTTTAGAATACACACTAGCTAGTGGCCCTTAGTACAGACTTTTCTCTGCTAGGGGATTAGGCCCCTCGGTTAGTCTAGGTAGGGCAACACCGAGAATTTGGGTGTTATGACATCATTGAGAGTAGTCATGCCTTTAGGATGAGTCACACGTATAATACATTCTAGATTGTTCACAAGCTCTTAGGTTCAAACCATGTTTTCTTTCATGCTTATTTGTATGTGGCAGACGATTAAGGGGCCTAGTTTAGTTGCTGGTCCCCATTTTCTACTTTCCCATTTCCCTTATTGTGTGTTCTGTGTGGTTTTCCTCTTTACTAAAAACTAAAATTTGAATTTCTATATTTTTCGTGAAAATTTTTTAAAATGTAATGCACCTTCTTCCTTTAGACATTAAACCTGTTTCTAAATTAAAAAGGGAAATGGAATGTTACTTGTTTCAGAAATGAAAGTGTGTGTGGAAACCCAAATTTTATATAATTTAGTTCAAGCCTGAAAATGGTAAATTATTTATTTAAAGGTAGTGATTTAGTAATATATTGTTTGGCACACCTACTGAGTTTTAATACTCAGACCTATAGTGTTTTCCTATTTTTAGTTTCTATTGCAGGTTCAGATCGATCTTTCTTGCTATGGGTAAGAGTTGGGTGTGGATTGGTGAGAGACTCTCAAGGTCATGAGGGGTTTTGGTCATGGTTAGGTTAGTATGTGTTGTTGGCCTTTCTTTATCTTAGTTTCATTTATCTTTTATGAATTGTTCTATTTTCTTTCTACTGCCTTATTTATTTTATTTGGAGAAATCATTCCCACTCGATCTCTGTTGATTCCCTGGCGCTTTTCACCAGCTTGGGAGGATCTGGAATGCCTCTCGGAGCTTTCTGAGGATCAGCTCAGGTGACCGGTTTAGGGCCGACCCAGGTTGGTTCGTGACAGAGAAAAACATGGAGAATCTATTTTCATAATTCATGAACAAAACTGATTTACATGATCAAGAAATGTTACACATAGTGGGTGTTGAATTTGGCCCAAAAAACATTTAATGTGGCTCTATAATTTAGAAAATTCATGCACAAAACATCAACTATAGAACATATGAACACATAACATCTGTGTAGAATTATTTTTATGAATCATCAACCATTATTAAATTCTGAGAATAAATATTTTTCAAATTATTAGTAAGTATATTTTGGAAATTATTTAATGAATTAATTGGTGATTAATTATTTTTATAAATGACCAACAAAAATTAAATAACGAGATAAATACTTGTTAAATTATTATTCAACATCTTTTGGAAACTATTTATAGATTTTATTTATGATTATTTGATTTAAAATTTGAATCTATGAAGGATTCTACCTTGAGATTAATTTTTTGAGATGTGATAAATTTTAAATACCCAAGGATTAAAAATATAGTTTTGGATATTTTATTATAATAAAGATGATTTTAATTATATGATATCAATAAATTTAATTAATTAAATTGATTGATTATTTTTTCGGAGAAAAATTGGAATTTTTTTTACTTAGTTTGAGTCAAATAAATCAATAGTATATCTTGTTTTTGTAGAAATTAAAGTGTGAATTATCTAATAAAAGATTTAATAATAATTAAAGAAAATAAAAATGAAGAATTTTTAATGGAATTAATGAGAGAGAGAGTGATTATATTCTAATCAACAAAAATTAAATTCTTGAGATAATAAAACTATGTTGAGATAATTCATTTATCAATGAAGATACAATTGATTTTATTTATTGTAGGAATTATCAACATAAAAGATTAGTAGACCAACCATTGATTCAAGGTTATCGAGAGGAAATTGTAGAAATTTTTTCATTTTGAATTATTCATTATAAATTGAAGGGATCTTGTGAATATTGGTTGTATTACAATTTTAGTGGGTTGAGAGTGAAAACTTTGAAGGATTTGGGCAAAACCAAAGTGATTATATTCCATGGAAATTAAAAAAAACATCTATACAAAATGAAATTTTCCTAAATTAATTAATATGATTATCATACATAATTTATAATTAATTATTTAAATAAATTACTCGACTTGATTAGTTTATTTTCAATTTAATTTTCTCTCTTTTTTGACATTTTCAAACTGAACATTGATCGTATTGATTTTTTCATTTCTTTAAGAATCCAAATGATAATTCCACTAATGATATCCTCATTTTGATCATTCAATCAGTTCCATGTCAACCATGATGAACCTAACAAAAGTTACTTCACCATGATTAAATACATCATGATTTTCATCATGCATCTATGTATATGAATCCTGATACATATTGATAATGATATTATTTCTAAGGACTAATATGCACACTTGAAAATATTAACATCTGACAACACTTTAATTATATAGTGTTTCTATTAGTGGGTATATCCTCATGAACTCCCTTCTTGGAGATCACCAAGTGTGAACATCATAAGAAGAAATATCAGTACTTATAATCCCCCAACACCTAATAGTCAAACACTATATCATGAACCAACCTAAGATAACTCTTATCCTGATACCTGATCTAGACCATAACATGGCTTAAAGTGTGTTCCTGGTCACCACAGTCAAGAAAGTAGTGTTTGGGCATTAAAATATGCACATGTTTGAATGATTTCACTAGGTAAGGAAATAATCAAGAGAGAAATACCACTTGGAATTTAGGAATGAACACTTTGTAAGATAAATATATATACAAAATAAATGAGTAGATTCATATTAAGAAATATCAAACAATGCATAAACTCATAGCATAACTCATAATCATGAAGCAAAACAAATAAATATATTTGAAACCTTCTAACATCAAAGAAACCAGAATTAATTATAACCACTAATATAAAGTAGAAAAGGTAACAAAGTAGGAATGTTGATGTGCAATAATATATCAAATGAATTAAAAACCAAACTAAAAATAAAGGAACTATGACTACTCATCTATGTGTGTAATTTAAGATGATCCTTTTCTTGGAACCACCCCCATCATACCCAAATCAGATTCCAAAGATCATCCATTGCACCTAAATAGAACTTGTACTAAACCTATGATATGATAAGTATGAACAAAAATTCCTAGTATTTATCCTCCCAATACCCCTTACATAACCTTTAAAAGTAAATTCAATTCATGCTAGTTTAAAATATATTTATAAATGTATGCTTTGTATTAATATTAAAACAAGTAACATGCTACCCTCTATTGATACTATTATACTCAAAACATATAGTTTACACTTTTCCTTACAAAATAATTCTTTAAGCCTTTTTAAATAAAGAAATAATTTGATACAAAAGGTAAAAATTCAAAAAAATACTTTGGAAATACCTATTTTATATGGAAAAAATAAAGTAATAGTCCAAGCCTTTATCAACTTTTCAACTTAATGAAAAGACAACAGTAATGTCCACAAACCATTTTTTTTTGTATTTTTTAAAATCCAATTTTTAGAAAATTGGGAACCATACATAGATAGCCACCCATTCACACATCACGTTCAAAATTCAAAAAACCCGACATTCAAATTTTGAAACCAAAATTCAAAATACCACCATAATTCACTTAGAACCACGAGCACCCACCTCCATCCACATCACGAGGAGACCTCGAACCTCACCTCACCGCCATCATATCACCGGTATAACATCTCATCACCATCACCACCATCACATCTTCATGTCACTAGAGTCATCATCCTCATCAGATCTCAACACTAACCTCTTCTCCGACGTCAACTGCATACACCAAACACCATCACCACTGTCATACAAGGCTCACAACTGTCTTCATGCATCGTCTCTAAATGCGAGTGAGAACCAATCATACCTCATCCCACCGCCGATTCAAACCAGTGTCATAGACCACTATAAGATAACTCCTTCAAACTTTCCCAAACACATAATCACAACAATGGTGAAGACAACGCCAATAGTGGTCACCGTTACTGGTCACCAAACCAAAAAGACAAAAAATGAACAAAAAACAGTGGATCAACCTGGCTAAACCCAAATATGGAGAAGCCACCATGAGAGACACCACCTTTAGCACCGATGAATGATCAAACACACATCCCAAAACACCATATAAACCACTGCACAAATCCAAATAGGAGAGAATGGTGGAATCTTGGAGCAAGAGTAGAGAAAGGATTGGACTCAAGCCTCGACAAGAAGATTGTAGTTGCAGCCAACCAAAGATGAAAACCACCATAATAAACCTTCATCACTAGCATTAGGGAATAAAACCTAAAATAAGATCTCTTCAACAAAAGGGAAGGCCAACTTAGGTCATGCCAGAACTCCGTCGACTGCCGAACCTCCTAACACAAAACCCCTATGAAACCTCCACACCAAATCCAACCTGGAGAGACACATAGGATTAAGGTGTTAGAGCTCTAGTTTGAGTAGCGTAGGGCTTTGATGTCACACCCTTCATCAGGATCCCCACATCCATCAAGAAAGAACATCATCAAATGCAAAAGAACCGAGCACCGATGGGAAGGTGTCGAGAGAGAAGGGGGAGAGGAGGGATGGATACGAGAGGAAAAGGAGGGGGAGAGGGAGGCACTGGAGAAATCCCCCCCTCCCGAATGTTGTTGCTAAGGGAAAACCTAGGTCTAGGGTAAGAGAGGATAGATGCTGCTCCAGCTTGACGATGTTTTTTCCATCAAACTATAATGTAATTATGATTTAAGTAGGAAATCACTAATGATATTAAATGCCAAATAACATTCACAATGATAAAAATATGAGATAAAAATAAAATAACTATAAATCATCTATCATAGAAACAAAAGAAACACAATTATCATAAATAGTCCAACCTGACTATCACAGGAACACCTAGAAGATATAAAGAAAATCTAGGAAAATACAAATATAAAATCCATATAATTGGATCCTGATGTAAGTAAATTTATTAACACTAATTTTTACCCTACCTATCTTGGGTGAGAGGAAACAACCCCAAAGAATGACTTTATCCTAATATAGGGAAACTATCCAAAGTAGTGATCATAACAAGTGAAGCACTTGAACCTAGATTTGTCACATAGATACCCATGGTTTATCATTACATATAAATGAAGGTGGATAATCAATATATAATGATAAAAATATAAATATAATTGAAAACAATCATATCACACACTCAACTCTAACCACTCTTCACAGAAGCATCCCCTTTTATCAAGAATAATAATAAAATAAACACAACACCTAACCAGTACAATTTCCATTCACTTTATACAATACCACAATCACATTAACCTTTCCATAAATCACAAGATGGGGATCACTTCATGGGTACATTTAAATCAATAAAACCCTTTATAAAGAACCATCATATTATTTAGGGCATCATTTAAGAAACCAATTTATTAATTCATTTCTGATAACCAAATAACATAAAAATAATCAAGGAATCTAAAATTATCAAGGAAAACATAGAAAAACTTTAAAAATAACCATACATGCCATTAGTATGGAAGTAAATCCTTTAAATTAGTTTTAGAATAAAAAAACCTTAAACCATGCAATTTATTTAAAAATAACCGTATAGGAATTTAAGTAAACACCAGTTGTGCATAGTTATATGAAAATATATTTGAGAATTGAAACATAATAAAAACCTTTTATCTAAATGAAAACCAAAAGAGAGACCAAATCACATAGGTAATGAATAAGTATATACTTTTAGTATTGTATGTAAACCATTAAAAACATGGCATGAAAGTGAGTAATAATTCATGGTTCTAAATTTAAAGATCTATTTATGGATAAATCTAACTCAAATTATCACTTTAAATAACCAAGGTGTTAATACACCATAACAAGGCAAGAAGAATCTTTAAATGTCCCTAATAAACTCTAAAATAGGAAAACCACTAAGTAAAAATAGAGAAACATCAAAACCTAGGCCACCATAAGCATCATAGGTCTAGAAAAGAAGATTAAAGGAAGTAAGGTGGGGATATGAAGATGTTTAGATGAGCTTACCTAAAAAACCATCATAAAAATAGAAGAGAACCCATGGAGGAACTAAGAATAAGAGAGGAGAAACAAGAGAGATGATGTATGGGTTATTAAGAGTGGAATATGGGGAAATAAAGTCCCCAAGGGGTTTTAATTTGATAGGGGTAAAGAGTGAATTTCACCAACTTAAAAAATTAAGCAACTTGCATGGTTTGGAAATATTGTTTACCAAATTAGGAATCAACCATGTAACTATAAATGGATAGAACTAGGAGTTTATTCATGGCTTGGCTATATGGTTCTTCCAAACTGTTCTCTGACCAGCATAAAGGGACCACATATAAAATACTCATAGAATAGTTACTCATAGCTTCATAAGAAAATATAAACAGTCCCCCCTAACCTTGTTTCAACTATGTGGGGTCAGTTTGAATTTTAAATTACTCTACACAAATACTATTTGATACATAATAAAAATCACATGGTTTACCAAACTATATTCCATTCACAAAACATAAGTGTTTATACATAAGTGTTATCATATGGTTTCTACTAATTGTGTGGTGACAATGTGATAACTATAAAACACCTCAAAATTTCCAAAACTTAGGAAAAATTAAAAACTAGACTCCTCCATGTCCATGAAAACAAATGAATAAATAAAATAATAAGGAATAATGAGTTTGGGGCGTACAATTCTATCAACCATATTACTTTATTCCCCTAAAAATTCTTAGAATAAAGTGTTTATTAGAGAGGAGAATGATGTTTTATTTCTTCATTAAAGGCATTACTTTGAAAAATAACAAACAGAACAATGCCCATCAAGGGAATCGATATAAAAAACCCATTTTAATTCCCCCAAATACCACTTATGGTTCCATAAAAAACAAAATTCCTCATCATCAATATAAAAGTAGAGTATACATCATGAACCTAACTTTTTAATATATTAGTAACCATGAAAGGATCCTAGCTAGATTACTAAATAAGACTCAAGGATAAAAATTATATAACCCATCATAGGGTAGGGTCGAGAAAAATAAATACCTCATCTGGTAGTCTTACATTGCTACCTACCATAAGTAAACATAGGAAAGAGCATCCATAGTGGTATCCCAACTATATTTAAAATTACTATAATATATTGATTCCTACAAGAGAAATTAATTTATCCAAAATAACCCAAAAAATAAAACTAACTCAATAAGGAAAAAAATCTTGAAAAAAGGTCCATTAATTAGGTTCCTACTTCACCTGGGTGAGAAACCCTCACCAATATAGAAAATCCCACATGTTATCACTAATGATTCAAAAATTATACAATGTGATACCATCCACAACCAATTTAAACATTTCACTAAAATTAGATACCCAAAAAATATGTCATAAATAAGGATTAAAGGAAAAATTAAATGAACTAGACAAGGTAATATGAAATATAATAGAATATACTTCAAGAAGACACTATATAAATATTAGGTTTAGCAGGTTAAACCTAGGGATATTCCAAAGTAGTAGATCTAGATCTACCAATCTTATGATCAAATACTTTTCAAAACCTTTACAGATTACCCAAATAGACACAATTATGATAGTTATTCAGTGCTTCAAGACATGAAGGCTTCTTATAAACCATCTTACCGCACTAATGGAATATCAAGTATTTACTCCCTGAAGAAGTAGATGAAAATAATAAAGTTGGTCTCTTGATTCCACCACCAATATGATCAAACTTGGATCATTTACCATTTCCTACACTGGAGTCCCTTACTCCACCTCCATGAATGAAGGAAAACATAATCAACTTAGTAGCTCCATAAATAACTACCACAACTCTAAAAACCTATTTCACTATCTATATATAAGAGGTTAGGCCAATCAAAGACACTTTTGGCTAATGATTAAAATAAAAACATTTTCTAAAACACTAATATTTTAAAGATTCATCTATAGATAGATCATGTTTATAACACCCAGGTATGTGGACCTATATATAGATCCCTATTTCATTCTTTTATTTTCATGTTTGGTGTTATTTTTAAGTTGGGGATAGTTTTTGGATCATTTGTGGTAGTAGGTGGCCACCGGCCAGCCGGTGGAGGGCACAAGTTGTCCGTGTTGTTTGGAAGAACCACTATAACCTTAAAAGTTTCATTAGCTATCTGATGAACTTATACCAACTAGTTAGTAGAATTACAGTAGGTTTGGTCATTCCTCCTGCACCGATTAACCATCCGATGAGGCCTATCAATTAGTCAGTGTGCTACTGAGCATGCAGTTTAGTAAGGAAAAATGGCTATTTTAGCCCAAATTAAGTGTTTGACCTCCTTAATAATAACCTTGAATATCTAACACATTTTCCCTCAATATAGAGGCATAAAAGTGAAATTATTGGCTCTTCTCCACTATGTGATGTTGATTATCCATAGAAATTGAAGCTTGGGTCTCTATTCTTTATAATCTGGTAAGAGGGCTCCTTCTATTCTGGTTTATCCTATTTTTCTCCATGATTTTGATGTATCATGAGACTAGATCATTGGATATAGCATATAAATGGATAATTGTTCTTTTTTTTCATTGGATATAGGTTCTTGATAATATGATCTTCTTATTTTCCATCACTGATCATGAAGAGGGAATATTGTTTCATCATTCTCATGGTAGGTTTCTCTATCCTATGGTCTAACCATTATCATTCCTTGTGTTTTTTAATTATGTCCTTTGATTTTAATTATGAAATTGATTTTGATAATGTATTTAACCTTTGAGGGATATTTTTATGTTTTCAAAAAGGGGGGTTTTGATGGAAATCATTTAATACACATGTTGTATTTGATTAATTTTATCAAAGATGATTTTAAAAATTTAAATGGTTTTTCAAGTGAGAAAGTGGTGTGGATAACTATAGAAAATGTTTTGTAAAAATGTGGGTTGAATTTTAAATGGATTATTCCTTGGAAATTGTTTTATGAAATAAGTTTTTGGTTTCATTAATGTGATGATGATGTAAATCACATTATGGAGACCTTACGGTATGGGAAAACTAGACAAAGACTATCCCTATTTGAGTTATCTTTCACTAGTGGAGGTTCCCTTGGTATCATGGTGATGAAGGGGTATCCTTTTCAAAGGACCGAGGTTCTTGGAATTTAGGATTCACATAACCTAGATATTGTTCCTTAGTGTGTCTTTATGGTTTGGTTGTGTACACCCTTGTTTCTTGGATTACCCTCTTGGTTGCATGAGATCACATTACATGAATGATCTTTCAATAAGATTATTTACTAACTTTTTGTTATTTTGTAAAATTGATTCTTGAAAAATGTTTACTTATCAGTTTATTCTTTTATAAATTTAATATGTAATATTTCTATGTTTTATTGATTATGGAATGATTTTGAAAGGAATGTAATGATTTTGAAAAGAAAACTGGAGGATGATTTACAAATAGAAAATTATTTCATATGAAGTTTTTTTAAAAATCTATTTAAAACTTCAACTAATAGATGCACATGGTTAGATATTATATAGATTACTTATTAATATCCTACTAGGAATTTTTTCTCACACCATTCTTTTTTCCCTTTGGGTATTTGTAGCCTTGGTTTTTAGGGTACATGTAAAGGGAAGAGTATCATGTAGTGGATAACTTTCTTTACTCTTATTTCCTACCAATGGGTTGGGTTGGATGTGAAATATGGTCACATGGAGATGAACCAATGGGTTTTTCCAAGTTATATATTTTTATGGTATTCTTTTAATGTTTTGAGACCTTATTATCTAGATGTTGGATGTGAAATTTATGGTTTTTTTGACATATGATATATTTTGGTTATCTATTGTTTTACTCTATTTGTTTATTTTATATCATATGTCTATTGAGGGTGAAATTGTTCCCACATTATCTTGTATGAGACCCATATGTTTGTTTACATCCTATCAAGATTGAGAATGTGATTCAAGCCTTATGGTGGGTTAATTCAGGTGAAGTTATAGGTTTACCCAAGTTGGTTGATTAAAAATTAGTATCAGAGCCACCAATTTGTGTTAAAGCCTATATTCATGCTTGTGTATCACCCTATTATGTCTAGAAATCATTGATATACTATAGATATTATTTTTGTAACACGATAGGAAGTGTGTGATTGTGCCTATAAAGCTCACTTTCATGAAAATACTTGAGTTACCATGGGAAGTTTGAGGTTGTCCAATGTTCCTATCTAAGATTTTAACCTTTTTTATTTAGTTCCTTAAATTTGATTTATGTTAATGGAATTTAATTTTATTATAAATGTTTCCATACTATTATTTTATAGTTTATGTATCCTATAATAAGAGTAATCAAGATTTCTAGAGGGGAGGCTATGGATAAAGCCTTATAATTGATCTCCTGAGTTGACCTAGTTCTGGTGGAAACTATTATTCGTATGATCCAGTCTATAGGACAAGCTGCCAATGTTGAACCAAAATGAAAGGTGAACCATGCTTTGGAATTTAGTAAGTAGTATCCACTAATGTTTTATAGTGAAAAGGTTCCATAAGATATTAAGGATTGGATTGAAAGGATTGATAGAATCTTTCACTTTTTTAAAACTCCAAAAGACTCTAAGTTTGGATTCACTACTTACATTCTTGAAGGTCTAGGGAAGAATTTGTGGGAATCTATCATGAAATCAAGGTTATATGAACATCTTACTTAGAAAATTTTTAATAAAGCCTTCAACCAAAAGTTCTATCCTGAGACACTAAGGGTGGTGAAGGGACATAAGTTTGTTACTTTAGAGTAGAGAGATCATTATATCATAAATAAAGGTAATGGGGTCGTAGAAGAAGCTGGTGATGGGATAGGGATTTTAAAAAAAATTCATCATCGAGATGACATAACTTTTTGTCTCTGGAAATCTGAACCCCGGTACGGTCCGGGGATTTCACATAAATTAAATAGATCATATAAATAAAACAAATGTGTACCTTGTTTGATTGGGCAGTTCATTCGAATGAAAAAAGTCTCAAAAAACCATTCCATGAAGTATCCAAATCCAAACCCCTCTAGATCATCCATATGTTCTACAAGAATCTGTATGATCATCATTCATCGAAATCTGGGTGCTATCACGGAAATCTGATGAATCCTTTGATGACATGACAATCACCTCGATCCCTTACCTTCTATTTGATAAATGAAAACTTGGATTAGATGCTCAGAGGGGAGAGAAGCACTCATCTGTTGGAATGAATAGATCCAGGAAGAGCTTCTCCACTCCTGTTTATATAGTGGGTCAAGAAAAATACCTAGAAGGGTTCCAAAACCCCTAAAAATTAAAAATCCCACTAAATAAGAAATAAATAATTATAAAGAACTAAATTACATTTTAAATATTATTTATATTTTATTACATACTTGTATATTAAATATATTACATAATAGAATAAAGTTATTTAACTTGACTCGTCATTATCGCTAATATTAAATGAACCTAGAATATTAACATAATATTCATTTATATAATATTCTTCCTCATATTTACTTAAACACTTATAAATACTCTTGATAAATTAATTCAACCCAATTATTATTTACTTGAATAATAATGAATTTATTTATTCATTATTGATCTTCAATACTTGGAAAACCCTCAGATCTCATGGTGTGCCCACCATGTCCTATATACTTATTAACTAGAATAGGGAGGATTCTTAAATACACTATTTTGTGTGACCCTCTTGGCCCTTTTTATTTCTCACATGATTAAGATAATGTTTCTACTAAGACACAACTTTAGTTGTTGGGTCTACCATGTTTCCACTACATGGAAATTATTCTAAGTGTGACCTCACCTCTTTGATTACAAATTATCAAGAGATTTTATCCCTGAGTATATACCTTTTTTCTACTATCAAAACTTGAAATATTGGATATTACTAGTAATAGAATCATCACGATGATAAAACTTTACTTACTAGGATTGATTATAAGAACTAAAACAAATTTTTGCATTTAATAACTGCTTCTTGGTTACCTCAGAAGCTGCAATGCACTCAATATTTATAGGTATGGCTACCACTGGATTGTATGATCTTGTATCCCTAATCACCTTAGCTTATTTGTGATATTATATCACATTGATCTAAGGAAGACTAGTCTATGTCCCATTAAAACTAGTATCTATTCTTCTCCACATAACATATACATATCCTTTGTACTTTCTCAAATATTATTGGATAGTTCTGATTGCTTCTCATGAAGTTATCCCAGATATAACTAATATTTTCCTACTATAAAGTATATTATGGAAATATCAATTATTTTAGATATCATGGAATATGTGATTAATCCATCGTAGGAGCGTATGGAATTTTTGCTCACCATTTTTAATCTTCTCCTATGCTCATTCATGTCAACTTAGAGAGATTTATGACATGTGACACTGGTAAAAATTCTCTCTTGGATTTTTACAACTTTTATTTTTTCAATACTATGTCAGTATATGTATGATTGACTAGGTCGACGAAACTGTTAGATATACCTTAGTAGACCATGTTTCCTAGAAATTAGGTTGTTACTTTAAGTCAATCACTAGAGAATTACATTCATCATAGTATTAACTAACTGTAATATCAATATATGTTTTCCACATGTTACCAAATATATTTCACTTGGAAAACAATGGTACTCCCACTAACCTCTGATAAACACAAGGTAAATATTCATTCCAAATGAATTCTCAAAGATCTTGTTTCTTACTTTTAATCCATAACTATATTTTAGTAACTTTAAATGCTTATTATCATTTTATGATGTCACCATCCCTTTATATTTGTGTCATATAAACACATTCCATGATAAGTGGTCTTGACATCCAATGCTCAAAAATATGATCTTAGAAATTAGCTATGACAAGTAAAATTCTAATGGATTTAGGAATAACGACTTAGTATAACCAATCGAGCCTTATTGTTATAATACATGTACTATCCATGTATCATATCACTTGAATACCCACTATAGTATTAAAAATAATAACCCCCTTTTCACTTTGATACATGGAATCTATTATTGAATTTTATTTGACCTTTTTAGTCTTAGCTGATTGAAAAATACCACCTACTTGTAGGAATTATTATTGTTAATGAATAATGTATCACTGACTATGGAGGATATAAAACTATCACTATGGTTTATCCTTTCTATACAATATGTGTCTCTAGAACATTCCTCTTCCATGAGGTCTTGTGAAACTTATTCCTATGTCAAATATTTGTGCTACTAGAATTGACTAAACCCAATTTAATCTGGATCCCACTATCTCAAATAGAGATATGTACCCTTATATAGAAATGTATTTTATCACTTGACTGAAAAATTTCTATCATAGGTATTTCTGTAATATTTTAAGAAACTTTAGGATTATTACTATAGATGCACTTTGTATTTATCTTAATGAAAGTTTGTTTATGTACTAACAAACACTTTTCATCGAAACACATGTCCTTATGGAATAATGGATTTCCATCATACTATGACTCATATGATATCCATTTGTAATTATAGTTGGCTTATGATTATGGGATATTACTATTATTTTTGAAGGATGACTTGAAATGTAATGTAAGTGTCTGCAATATATATCAACATTGATACTCCTTATACTTACATCATGGCTCTGATATGTAAAAGGAAATGTTCATTTAGAAATTTCTCCGCACTATTTTTTTATCAATGTTAAAATGTAAGAATTACCATTGATCCTTTTTATTAGCATTACAACCCTGATGTGGATATGGTAATGTGAATTTAGGAATTAATCCATGCTATATTATATTGATCAATGAATTCTTGGTCAAGATATTATTTGGTAGGCCAACTTGAAGAAACTTATATCTTTTTACCATGATTATATCATACTTAAATTTCACATTCCTTCATTGCTTAAAGTAATATTATTAATTATATTTACCACTAGCTTAACCTTGGAATAGTACATGCTCTCTTGCTGAACTAATTATGAAGTATTTATGGAATAGCTTTATTTTTAAAGGTTTATTTATCCAAACTAAACAAGTACATACATCAATAATAACTATGGTTTTTAGATCCATTGAGTCTAAATACCATATTGGGTATATCCATGATGGACATTTTTAGTTTTTACTTGAAAAAACCATCTTTTCACAGTAGGGTATATAAGTCTTACATTTTATATTCATCCTATATTGCCTATGATTCATGTATCACTGAGCTATTAGTTAAGTATGAAACACCACAAACAACATTCATTCCTGAACATGGAATAATGTCTCCCAGTATCCAATAGACACATGAGATAATTTTTTTTGATTATACTCAAATAAAATTTTAACTTGAATCATTTACCTAGAAATTAAAAGTTGTGTGTTTCACACCATTGACTTAGGAACCACCCTTTCTGATCCACTTGGAGAATACACATTACTTATTGTAATGTTTATATACTTAGTTGGTTATTGTATTCAAATACACATATGTTAATGGAACATTGTATTAAATACCCAAGAAGTATAATAGAAACATTATTTTCAATTGATGAATATTCATTGAAGAAGAAGTGGGCATTTTCTTATTCAATTTAGTTCATTACATTTATATTCCATATTATTATTTCATGATATACAAATAAAATAACCTCCTATTTAATACCACCTTCTTTGAAGTATGTTACAAAGATTCCTAAGGTGTCACACTTTCCATTTGAACTTTTTTCCTTGTCTTTCAACTTGTTCACCATAATATATAAAGATTAATCTTTTTTTAATGTTATTATTTACTTTGTGAACCTTAACTAAAAGATAATAAAGCATTTTTCCATCCTATTTTTTTTGTAATCTTAAATGAAACTGGTATAATTGGGTGAAAATATGTAAGAATGGGATGTCTTGAAGGATAGTGGTTCACCTTTCATATTTACACATAACTAGTGTAATATCATCCATTCATATCTCATTTCATTTTCTCCTTGCAAACTTCTTGGATATGAGCCTGCATGTGAAATCATTTATGTCTCAATGTTGTAGCCACAACTAACATTGGATGTTGATGAAAAAATTATGACATAACCATCATATGTTGTACACATGAGTCTCCTATAATCATTTTTACACCCTCACTTCCTAAGATGGATTAATAGGTATAGGGACACCAACACCTTGAATTTCTGATATCGTATTATTATGTGCAGGTGCCTGTACTACACTTAGAAACTCATACTGGATGGGACATTTACTTTTTCAAATAATTATCGCAGTATTCCTTGTGGTATTACTTTCCATTTTCTATAAAAATAAAATCTAGAAGATTGTATTTTTTATCTTGATTACAAATTTAGACATTATTTATTTATTAATTAAATCATTAAATGTCTCTAACTATTTTATCAAATTCTAGGAACCCTATGTACTAAAATCAAAATAATATGTCGCTTGAGTATTATAGTGGAAATGGTCCTTCAGCATCCCCTCATAGTCTAGAAAATTTGGTTATTCCACTTCTCGGAGAGTTCAAGGTAAGCGTTTGACTGGCCAACCACATTAACTCACGGTTCCTTGATATGTTGAGTGAAGTACCAACTTCTAAAACCATAAACTTGATTTACTCAACACTTTCCTATAAAGTTGCAGTAAGCTAGCTTTGGATACTTATTTGTTTCCAACTTCAGTTAAGTTAGTCCATAACTCTTATAAGAACTCCCTATTAATAAGAGACACCCTCAATATTGGATAATGAGAACCCCAAACACCTATTTTTGTTCAAATTAAAATGATGGAAGGCGTTTTATGTCTTAATATGTCTTTGAGGGTTTTTATATTTCTCTTGATGAATGTAATCCATTTCTATTAATCTTGTTCATACTATGTTGTTGTGCTCACAACTGAACACTAATAGAAAAAACATTCATCGCTTCTTTATAAAATTTTCATGTTTATTATTTTATGTGTTATCCTGCTATCATACACTTACATAGAATAATAAAAAATGCATAAAGAAAAAAGCTACTCGACTGGTATTGATCATCTAAAACTAGTTGATCCATTTGAACTCAATGGACCAACCACGACCTAGGGGTATCATACCTGAGTCGCAACATGACTCATGATGAAGATCATCCCCATATAGTGTGTTCACTTATTGTCTAGAGTACCACCTCATCTTGCCAGGGTCCACATCTTGTCTGGTGTACTGCCTCATCTTGGCGGGGTCCACGTCATACACCATCTTTGTCAAAACACAACCAGAAATTGAAGTATTTGAGATAAGAACCCGCCAAAAAAGGTTATTTGCAATGGGGTCACGTCGTAAATGGCCCATCGTCAGCAAATAGTCTTTTTTGCGATGAACCATTGCAAAAAATATTATTTGTGATGGGTAGGGTTTCGATTGCAAAGTCTATCCCATTTATTTTAAAAAAACCTTTTGCGACATGTTTATATGCTCATCGCAAATAAGTATTTGCGAAGGGATAATCCACTTGTAGCAAATAACTTAAAATAAAATAAAAAATGATAATATTAATAAAATTCAATAAAATAATAAAAATAATAAAAATAATATATATATATATATATATAATAAAATATGAAAATAAGGAAAAAAAATAAAAAACACAATATTCACAACAATATCCAAAATAATAATAATAATAAAATAATAATTAATAATAATAACAATAATAATAAAATAATAATAAAAAATAAAAAATAATAAAAAATAATAAAATAATAAAATAATAAAAAATAATAAAATATTAAAATAATAAAGAACACAACATTCACAACAATATAAAAAAGGCACTATATAGAACTGGAAATATATGAATTAAAAAAAATATTAAAAAAATATGTATATTCAAATGTTTATAAAAAATTACATAAATTACTGAGGGAGAGGGGGTCATCTGGAGGTGGTGGAGGAGGAAAATCCATCCCTAAACCATGAGTCATACATCACATGTACTCCATCATCTACTCGTGCTACTGCTCCTACCATCGATGCATCTCATCTTGCTGTTGTTGCTACTATCGACAGAGCTCCTTCTACTCCCTACACATGGTCTCTATAAGCTCACCATGATCTCACAACTGCTCCTTATTCTATACAATAGATGATTATGAATCTCAATGATCTCCATTCGAGTTGGAAGAAAACATCACATTAGTACCATAATAACTCTCAGGCGTCAATCGAGAGTCGATGTCAACAACTCAAACTTTCTCGAAGGCATACTAAGTTGCATGCATCCATGCTGTGTCATAAAATACTGCTACACTGGTGGTTAGATCATCGGTCTCATCCTGACTCTCATCTTATGTTTGAGAAGTCCTGACCTCATGTGACTCCTTCAATTTCAATTTAAAATTTAAATAGTTAAAATATTATTAGTAGTTAATTTTAAAACTCAAAAAAAATCATACTGACCATAATATGCTACTGGTGATCACCTCTAATCTCTCCAGTCTCATGATCGTTGTACATCCTCTTATAGATGTCGAACTCTGTAATATCAGGTTGTTTTACAGCCTATATGAGTATAAAATAAAAAAATTATATTTAAAGTTATATAAATTATTAAAAAAAGTACTTACCATATGTCGCTGATGCGTACTGAATGTAAAAATACCGTCTTGATGTGTCACCTCCCGCCTCCCCCAATTATTTCGACCTAATGATGCCATCCTATGAAAAGTATCTCTCATCCATTATGAACATAATCCATCCCAAACCTGAGATGAGATTTAATTTGGTCGATGGGTGCAAAAAGACTGATCAAATTATGTGACTTCCACTTTCTACATGGATATCCTCCTTATATTATGCAAAACATGACAACAATTCTCATGCATAGTGATCACCCATACCTCTTATATAGATTCTCATGTGTTATCATTGACATGATACCATAAACCCTACAAATAATTAATAATATCAAGTTATTAAGTAAATAAATTTCAAAATAATAATTATTTATTTAAGTACCATCTAATAATCAAACATATGTCACTAAACATCAATGGAAATCTGATCTCATGTCACCCATTCTCCAAAAAAATAATTTCACAATATAGAACTCCCCTGTCCAACTGTTATATACAAAAATCTATAAAAAAATAGAACAAATAATCAAAAAATTAGTATACAAATAAATTAATGATAATTAATGAAAACTAACTAAAATAAACAACTAAACATACATCCGCATGCATGGATCAAATTCAAGATATGGACATTGCTTGAGGATATGGGAAGGAATCATCAATCTTGCAAGACCATGACCCCTCCGAGTCATTGTTGAACTTCCAGTACTCTGAGGGTCAGATGATAAAACATCATGCTCGTCATTAGGTATATCAACCTTCTCCAACTCACGAAATAAATATGAGTCCATATGAAACATGAAATGACTATTGTTAGTAAATAGTTGAAAAAAACTATTATATATAGATATATATTATATATGATTATAACCAACATTTAACTATGTCAATATTTATCTCTATCATCATCATTATATTTGACAGTGTCAATATCTTTATATTTCTCATCAGTATCATCAATTTCCATAGGATTTTCAGTTTTATCACATCTTTTCATTTCAAATTCATTTGTTACATCAATAAAATCATCTTCACCATCGAACCTTAATTATGTGGTGTCATCATCGATATTTGTGACTCTTCATGGAAAAGATGGATTTAGAGTAGTCTCTTGAAAATTTTAAATCCCTTTAATTTTAGTGGAACCGTATTCACTTTGAATAAACTTGTTTTCTCAAGATTTAATTTTTATTATGTTCACCAATCACTTAACTCTCTTTAATTAGTACAATAATTTTCATAATAAATTTGATATACTTGAAGAGCTAATAAAAATGGTTCATTTAATGTAAGAAGTCTTTTATATTTAATATCAATGATTTCATGGAAAAAAATGAACACACAAGCCTCTCTCAGTATCCAACAAATGAAATTTAAAAATAATTATGTAATTCTGTTCCAGATAACACGATTCAATTATTTATTTCCAAAACTATATGAAATATATTATCAAAATAGTTCTTCTCAATATGCATGACATCCAACAAGTGACGAACCAAAAAATCAGACCAATATGGAAGATCCAAAAAAGGATCTATTTAATCCAATTGTGTTCTTTACCAAATCCATCTATTTTTTGTTGATTTATAGTCAGTCCAAAGTCAATGAGAGGTAATGAAAAGAAAATGGATTTTAACTTAATACCTAAGATCATTATTGGAGGTCCATCTCTTTTAATTATAAATTTTCTAAAATGATATATGTTCCTCTAAAAAGAATGATCGGTAGGAATAAATATTCAATGATAGTTAAAGAAACAAGGTTTTCTTCCATTGAAAGCATAAACACTTTGTTGTCTCTCATATATCTCATATGGGACAGGTAATGGGATAAATGCCCAATGGGCCTTTGAGCTATGTAATGGGTCTCCCTCTACCCAGTTAAAAGAGTTCTTTGCTTTGATTTAATAATAAATGAGGCTTCAGCCCCAACTTTTAAAAAAAATATATCACATAAATGCTTTTGAACCATGTGTAATCCATCCAGATAACATGTAATATGCTGAGAATTCATTAATTTTCTACATCAATGAAACTTTTATTAGGATTTTTTTCACAACAACATCATACGTATTGACACCATTACTCTGCAATAAATTTAACTCATCAATAAATTTCTTTAAATAAACATAGATATTCTTTTTCGGATGTCCTAGAATTAATAAGGTTAAAAATATATATACCTCATTCATCAACATCCAAGGAGTTAAATTGTATGGAGTTATAAATATAGTCCAACACAAATATTGACTACCCTAAGAACCAAATGGATAGAAACCATCAGTAGAAAGAACCAATTGCACATTTTGTGCTTTTGAAGCAAAATATTTATGTACTTAGTCAAAACATTTCCATGAATTACCATCAGTAAGATGGTTTTATCCTTTACCAGTTGAAATATTGGTTTTGTGTCATGACATCAATGGTGTTGTGTTCTGAGACATAAATAAACATTGAAATCTGGGTGTAATCGGGAAATACCTCAATTATTTTACAGGAATAAATCTAGACTTCCCTAGTTTAGCCTCTTTGTACCGCAATTGTACACATGTAGGAAATCTAACTAACAAATCATTTTCATCATAATATAAGATGTAATCATTTGATCATGCATGAATATTTTGATAATGAATACCTAAATTACAAACTATCGTCTTTCTCTCATATAAATTTATAGGAAACACATTTCCTTCAGGTAACAATGCTTTATACAAAGAGAATAACTGATCAAAATAATTATTTGACATTCTGTTATCTGATTTAATAGCCATAAATTTTGCAACCACTTCAATTTTTCTTATCTTGCAACCAAGATATAAGGCATCCTCAACAGACATAAAAAACTCATAAAATTGGAATAGTTCCAAATATGAAGTTAAATAAATATCATCATGAGTTTCAATTTGTTGAAAAGATATACCAGCCACATCATGTACTAAATTTTGAAACCGTGATAGATCTAGAACCAAATTATTAGTATCTTCTCTGGAACTGTGTTCACCATATTGATACCAAAAAATTTAATCATTTCAAAAAACAAATCAAAATAGAAGACCCCCAACGTTGTCAAATGTGTCAAACCTCTTAATATCACATTTATTTCATGTACACTTAATTGTACCTTTTGAAACAACTTTTGGTTTTGATGATTCAAATGATAAAAAAACTTCAACACCCTCAATATATACAGGATTTATACTAGAACTGTTTGGATTCCTGTGCTGATTTATCCAAATGTAATCATGTAATAAATACTGTTGTCAATTGTCTTTCTTCATATTACTCTAAAAAATATAAAATAAATATTGTTTATGATTAATTTGATAAAAGAAAAAGATGATCCAAAAAAGTGTAAAATTTAAACAATCATAATTTTCTTCTAAATAGTGTCAATTTTATCTATTTGATGCTGATTTTTACTAATGAAAATTAATTTTTAAAAATTATGGTTATTTAATGTTTATTTCTACTAATCATTACAAATTACCACTAATTTTTACTATTTTTTTTTTCTAATTACCACTGATTTTTAACAATTAAAATGATTTACCATTAATATTTACTAATTTATCATTAATGTTTAATAATTTATCACTAATTTATACTAATTAATATAAAATAATAAAATCTATTATAAATTACTAAAAATGTGCAAATCATAGAATTTCCAGTCTTCAGTCCATGAGCAATTACTAATTTGTGTCAACCATGTATGTAAAAATTTATTATTGCTCATGGGCTAAAAATTGACTACCTATTTCATTTTCCCTTTTTTAATAATTTCTAATAATTTATATAACTAATATTTTCTAATAATTTATATTACTAATAATTTTTAATATTTTATATTATTATTTATTACCATTCATTACTATTTATTACTATTCAATACCATTTATTACAATTTATTATAATTTATTACTAATTATTACTAATTATTACTAATTATTACTAATCATTACTAATGATTACTAATTATTACTATTCATTACTATTCATTACTATTTATTACTATTTATTATTATTTATTACGATTTGTTACTAATTATTACTAATTATTGCTATTTATTACTAATTATTACTAATTATTAATCTTTATTTTTAATTATTACTAATTATTACTAATTATTACTATTTATTACTATTCATTACTAGTCATTTCTATTTATTACTATTTACTATTATTTATTACTATTTATTACTAATTATTACTATTTATCACTATTCATTACAATTTATTACTATTTATTACTATTTATTACTAATTGTTTCTAATTATTAACTAGAATTAGTGGGATGCTTGTGGGAATTCAGATGGGCCCGTAAGGGGCGCGACTTTAGCTAGGGTTTCCCCCCACCGCCGCCATCCTCTTCTTGGCTTCAGAGGTCTGCGGTCATCCTGCCCTTGCGTTTTGTCCCAGCGACCACGATGTGTGGTCTGTGACAGCTTCGAGGGTCCAGATCTGTACCGCTGGTTCTTCTCCTCGCGTCCTGGTTGAGGTTTCAATCGATTCTCTGCCCTATCTCTCTTTCAAGCTCCATTCGCCTTCGATCCTCTATCTCTTTCCTGGCTCGTTGGAAAGACTACGGTGGTTACTTTCTTGTCAGGTCATCTCAGGGGTCGTCTGCGGAGGTCTTCTCAGGGTTCAGTGGTGGTGCTTCCAACCCTAGGTGGCGCTACTCCGCTTTTCTTGATTTGTGGAGACCAGGTGCTTGCGGGTGATCTGTGGTGGAGGGTTCGGGTTTGCTCCTCCTCCGAAGTTGAGGTTGTGATTTAGTGTGGGTTTGTGGCTCCTTGGTAGCGCGGTGAAGGTCCAATGGTTTAAGCCTTCTGCGAGGCGTGGGATGGAAGGTGCGGTCTCCTTGAGCAGTTTTGATGGTGGCGGCAGGTGTTGCATTTTTTGTTCAGTTCAATGAATCGGGATTGGGTGCGGCTGTGGATGGTTTGAGGTTTTGCTTGGGATGAGTTTGATCTGCTGTGTTCTTCTAGATTTGGGTTTGATCTGCTTCAGAAATGCAGGAAAGGGGTCAGTGGCATGCTATTTGCTATGAGGTTGCACTGCGTTTCCTACGGAGTAGGGTGTAGCATCCTGAAGGCTTGGTATTCCTTTCTATGGTTTCTTCATCTCCCTTTGTGGATGTGCTCTTTTCAGGGTTCATCTCACTTTGATGGAGGGTTTTGGTGAATTCCAGCTGGAGTCCACTGACGAGTTTGTGGATTTGGGATGGTGTTGACGGTTGCACAAATGGGCATTTGTGGAGACCGGTTTTAAGTTTGTCCAACCTTCCCGACGTTCGTCTTCCCTGCTTCGTGGTACCTTGACCTTCGCTTGGTGATTTTGGATCCAGTTGTGATGTTTTGTCATTTTGAATGCTTGAATGGATTTTTCATCCATTGTGTTTGTATGTTTTAAGTGTAGAAGTGGTGATTTGGTGATGTGATGAAGTCATGTTTGGTTTCTCACTTTTTTCCTTAAAAATGTTTTCATAAAAATAAAAAACAATTTTCAGTCAATTGTTTCTAATTATTACTAATAATTAATATTTATTACTAATTGTCACTAATTATGACTATTTATCACTATTAATTTATATTTATTAATATTGATTATTAATTATTACTATTTATTACTATTTATTACTAATTATTAATAATTATTACTCATTATTACTAATTATTACTAATTATTACTAATTATTATTATTTATTACAATTTATTACAATTTATTACAATTTATTACTGATTATTACTAATTATTACTAATTACACATAATTATTACCAATTAATGATAATTGAACCAAATAATTACAAATTAAAACTATTTACTTTTAAATAAAAACATTAAATCTAATTGAAACAAAATATTTGTAAACATAAATAATGAAAAATAAAACTATCTAATTCTAATTTAATTTAATTATAGCTAATTAATAATAATTATTACTAAACTAAAATAAAATGAATTAACTAAAAAATAAAAGCAGTAAATAAATATCTTAAAACTAAATCTTTCACTGGATGAAAACCTTGAAAATTGATTCACTGTAAAATTTAAAACACTAAAAAAACTGAAGTAAAAAATATGAGTAGATAAAGAGAGAGGAGTTTAGAGAAGAGTGAAATTGAAAAAATCAAATGGAGGTATATATAGGTTAGATCATTTGTGACAGGGTTCCCATCACAAATAATACTATTTGTGACGGGTCCATCACAAATAATACTATTTTTGACAGGTCTGTCACAAATGCTAACCCCTCGTATTAATTAGTGTGGTAGTAAAAAAAGGTATTTGCAACGGGTCCTGTTGAAAATAATTTTCTACCGACATACTATTTGCGACGGGTGTAAACTCCCATCGCAAATACTAAAAACCACAGGATACTATTTTTTGCAATGGGTGTAAACACTCGTTGGAAATAGGCTTCCCACGGTTTGGCGCGCGATGTGCACCAAAGTCTTTTGCGACGAGATACTTATTCCCATCCCAAATAAGTTTTTACAACCAAGTATTTGTGATGGGAATAGTGGCCTATCACAAATAGTGGCTCCTGATGGACTATTTGTGATGGGTGCATAACCTATCACAAATGCCTGTTTTCCCATAGTGAAAGTACAAGTGTACTCGCATGCAGGTGAGGAGAACTTCAGAGTGCAATGTACAAACAAATCATGATAGACATGCAATCCCTTATACATATTGAATAAAAGGAAAATGTGTATACCTTCATAAAATAATTAATTATTTACAATCATCGCATGCAGTTAAATAATTAATTAAATAATTAAACCAGACAAATATAGGTCGGACAATTGCTCAAGACCAGTTATCGGGTAAAATAAATGCGGGATAAAAATTAAATTGAAATAAATTAAAGTACGAGGATATTTAATTAAATTCAAACAATTTAATTATATTCAGTCCCTTAATTAGTTTAATTTTAATTCCAAAAATTAAATCAATTAATTAATTTAATTGAATACCTAAATTAAATTAATTTTTCCTAGATATTAAAAAATATATCTTAAACTAAAATTAATTTTAATTAATTTAATTTATTACTAAAATTAAATTAATTAAATATTATTATTTAAATAATCATCTGGGCCTCAAAACCACATGTTGTGCTTGTGTGGGTCGGACCAAACCCGTACATGCCCATTCCAGACCATGCAAAACCCGTGCAAGGCTAATCTTTCCCGGACCCGTTCTGGATCAGGCAGACCCGCCTAGAACCTTTGGAGGCAGATCCAACACACAAAAAATGAGGTAGGTGTTAACTTGGATGTTGCAGGGATGAGGGGGATGGTGACAGCCAAACCAGCAGGGATGCTGGGGGTTCTATGGTGTCGACAGGGGGCTACCAGGAGCTAGTCAAACCAGTACCGGGGGGGGGGGGAGTGGGAATTGGCGGTGTCGGTGTAGGCAGGAAACACCAGCGGTGGGCTAGATAGATTTTGACAGTTTGACCTCAGTCAAGGTGGTGGTAGACTTTACGACTAGCAGTGGAGGGCTCACTGAAAATTGATAGTCAACTGGAACTGAGGTGAGAGGGAGGTGAGATGATGCGATGACCCCGGTATGCGCCAGTCTGACATGGTGGAGGGTGGAGACCTTGAGGTCTTGACTGGTAAGCACAAACGGTTGAGAAATGCACTAAGAGGGGGTGACAACTGCTAAGCATCAGAGGGAGGAAACCTAAGGGGTTTCATCGGCATCCCGCTGGATTTGGTCATTTTTAGAAGAGGCCGGTTGAGGTGGCGGGATCACCGACGAGATGCAGAGGAGGTAGGTGATGACCTCTATTGTGATGAGTGAACAAGAGGAGGCACAACCACCGGAGGAAGGGGGAGGTGTGGCCGCCGGTTGGGAGGAGTAATGCCGACTATGGTGCGACTTCCTCTAGTTAGGTGAGGTGGCTATTGGGGGATCATCAGCTACTTGCTAGCTTCCTTGGGAATCCAAGGTGGCCCCCTCAAGATAGTTTTTTTGTAAAATATTGTTTACCTTCTAAGAAAAAAAATACCCACCATATTAAAGTTTTTGTTCTGTTTTGTTTTGTTTTTTTATCTTCCTAATGCCTTTTGTTTTAGGAATGTTGACCTGGTGCTTCTGTTTTGACTATTTTTCGCTGTAGAAAAATAGAATCAAGCCCCTTATATTGTTTTTATTCTTTCAAGCCATACCACTAGAATAAAAACACAATCCATGAACTTACCCCATTACAATTTCTACAAGGCTATTGTAATAGCCTTGAAATAAAATAGTAATTCTCATTATAGTAAAATAATATTTTTTTACTATAATAACGAATACATAACCAGTGGAATGAACTCTGGCTAAAAAACTAACTGTTCCGGTCACCTGAATTCCTGTCGGATAACATATTCCACTGAAAACCATCATCGGTGATACAACCCAGGTAGAAAATCATATATTGTTTCACGTTTTAATACCTAAAGACCATAAAAGGATTTGTATTAAAAATTTCATATGGCCATAATATGATCATATGAAATCGGATCAATGTGCGATTGGTTTTGTTGGGACTGAATTAAATCTCTCTATTGAATTTAAAGAAAATTAATTTTTCTTTTGCTCAAAAAAGGAACATGATCACTCTGATACCAATTGAAGGTACCTAGGCCATATTGGAAGCTGATGGGCTAGGAATTTAAAAAAAATCATCGCCAGAATAATGGGACTTATCATCTCTAGAGATCTGAGCCCCGCCACAGTCCAAAGATCTCACATTTTAATAGAGAACAAAAATAAAACAAATGTATACCTTATTCTATTGGGTGGCGCGCTTGACTGTAGAAAGTCACTGATGATCGTTGTATGAAGGATCCGAAGTTGAACCCCTCTAGATCATCCACACATGCTCCAAGAATCCCCGTGCTCTTAGAATCCCCACACTCTCATCTGTTGGAATGAATAGAACCAAGTAGAGCTTCTCCTCTACTACTTATATAGTGGGTCAAGAAAAATGCCTGGAAGGGTTCCCCAACCCCCGAAAATTAAAATGCCAACTAAATAAGGAATAAATAATTATGATGAAATAAAATACATCACAAATATTATTAATATTTTATCACATACTTGTAATATATATTAAATATATTACGTGATAGAATTGAGTCATTTAACTCGACTCATCATTCTCACTAATAGTAAAATAACCTGGAATATTAAAATAAATTTTTTTTGTATAACATTTTCTCATATTTAATTAAACACTTTTAAATACTATTAATAATTAAATTCAACTCAATTATTATTTACTTTAATAATAATGAATTTATTTATTCATCGGTGATTATCAATACTTGGGAAACCCTCAGACCCCGTGGTGGGTCCACCATGTCCTATATACCTATTCACCATAATAGGGACGATTCTTGAATACGCTATTATGTGTGACCCTCTAGGACCTTATCTCGATAGTAGTGAAATATATTCACTTACTAAGAGAAAAGTCTAGAATCCCATCAAGGCCCCTAAAGAGATAAAAAGTAGTCATAGAAATAACATCCAAACTAAAAACACACACTGTGTAATATAATCACTTTGTCTTTAGATATATCATAAATTAGGACACACACATGTGTCGTCATCCTTTTATTTCTTTATTTTTTGTTGATCTAACTGGATATATTTACCATATACTACCTTGTATAAGGAATTATAAAGGTACTACCATCCTGATCAACTAGGCTTGAGATTTATTACTTCCTCATCCTAGAAGCGACAAATCCTTTATTGTCCATTCAACCAATGTCATACCACCAATGACACACCCAACACAAGCTACCTCGCCAAAATTTTATTATAATGGTTTTTTCCTTACATAAAAATACACAATCAAATGGAACACATTGATAATGATCTCAAGTTAGGATACCAATACACATGTCCGTAGATAGAAACAACCAATGATACCCAAAACATGTGGTGTTCCTATTGGTGGTTATGTCCTCCTGATCTCAACTAATAAATATCACTAAGTGTGAACTTCATGAGAAGAAGTATCAATGCTTATGAACCCCCAACACCTGATAGTCAAATATCAATTGTGTCTAGTCAGTATAATGTATATAGACCATATGACATATATTTAAGATTAATGTTATGTATCTTGAGGTTCTCATTATAACATAGGGTCTTTTATAACCTTTTGATGCGATGATTAATATATGGAAATTTCCATTTTCATAGTGGATGTAGAAATGTCTAAACTTTAATGGTAAGAATATATCATGTATATCTGACTATATACATGGTATGGTAATCAAAAGTACTATTCAAGTTGGGTTAATGGAACACACTATTACAACAAGTATGATACTCAGTTTTCCAAGTTGGTACACTTGTCTCCAGATCTTATTTCCAATGATTATATCAAGGAATGAAATTTTGAAAAGGGTTTAAGGGAAAATATCTAGTTTATGCTGATTCTTATGTGCCTACCCATCTATATGGAGGCTATAGATAAGGTTGTTATGGCTGAGGTGAACAAAGAAGAGAAGAAGAGACTCTTTGGAGAATCTGTGGCAGTGGAAGGTAGCCAGAGTTCACTTCCTGGTTAGAAAAGGAAGAGGGATGACCATTACTATGGTGTAATTAGGAGTTTGTAATAGAAATCAGGGTAGATCCAGGTGGTATATTACCAGTGTGGGGAAAAGGGAAACCTCAAACCTAATTGTCAAGCCGCACCCAAGGTGTGTCACACTTGTGGGAAATCTGGTCATTGATTATGTGAGAGATCATCCCAAGGTAGTAGATCTAGATCTACCTTCACCATGGGCTCTCAATTTAGGCCTAACGTAGAACAAAGGGATGGGATATCAACCTATTTCTAAGGGAGACTCTCAGGGGGAAAATAAAGGGAAAGATGAGGTTGGACGTCTTTAGGTAGCATATTGTGTACTAGAGGCAACATAGGTAAGACTAGCTACCATGAGAGGTACGATGTTCATGACATATTCTATGGTTATGGATTTTTTGATACATGTGCATCTTACACTACTGGAAATAAGCCCATTTGCGATGGGTCAGTTGCAACGGGATCCTGTCGCAAAAGCCAATTTTCGACACGGGTCCGTCGCAAATGACCCGTTGCAGTAAATGGCGTCGCAACTAACACTATTTGCGACATCTCCGTCGCTAAAAATATTATTTTTGACGGTAATATGTCCCGTCGCAAATACTAATCGATATATATATTAAAAACTTTAAATAACGCTTTTGCGACGGGTCCATCGCAAATTTTATTTGCGACGGGCCACAAATACCGTCGTGAAAGAGTTAATTTTTTTAAAAATAAATAAATAAATAAGTAATTACGATGGGCCCATTGCAATTTCCTATTACGATGGGAAAATATTCCTGTCTCCATAGGCAATTTAAAAAAATTTAAAAAAAATTTAATTGCGACGGGATACCGTCCCGTCGCAATTACCTATTGCGATGGGATGATTATCCCGTCGCAAATATGTATAAAAAAATAAAAAAATTAAATTATTAATATTTTTTTAATTAATATTATAATAGTAATAATACAATTATAATTCATTCAAATATTATAACAAAAAATCATTCAAATATTTAAAAAATTATAATTAAATTAAAATATTAAAAAATTTAAATATATGTAAAAAAAAATTATATTATAAAATATGAATAATATTATTGATCATATTAATATTGTAATATAAATAATATAATATTATATAATAATAATAATAATAATATATCGAATTCATATTATTATAAATAATTAAAAAATTAAAATTTTAATTAAAATTTTTGAAACTTTTTATGTATTAAAAACACTGAATATAATATTATTAAAATAATTATAAAATAAAAATATGAAAATTGTCAACATTTGCAAAAAGAAATATAAACAAATAATAAAATACTAAGAGTAATATTATTATTAATAAAATAAACAAACATTAAAATAAATACCAATAATAAATAATAAATTATTAAAAATAAATAGAAATTAAATAATACAATATTGACACCAGTATAAGAGAGACAGAAACTCTGAATAGAAAAAATGTCATATTTTAAATTTACAAACTTTATAACATCTAAACAATAACTTATCTGAAAGAGGAGGGGGAGGGGAGGATCTAATGGTGGAGAAAACTCCATCCTTAAGGCATGAGTGAGTCAGCGCATGTACTCCATATGCTCCTCCTGCTGCTGCTGCCAACGACTCATCTGCTCCTCATACACCTGCTCCTGTCGTCGGCGCTCCTCCTCATGCTGCTGCTGCTACCGACGCATCTCCTCCTGCTCCTTTTGGAGACTCTCTATCAACTCAGTCTGAGATCACAACCAATCCTCATACTGTGTAGCGGAAGAAGATGCACGAGCTCCTCTCAAGATGGATGCCGACATCACAGCACTACCATAATAATCTCTGGGAGTCATTCGAGAGCCGATACCAACTACCCGACCCTTCTCGAAGGCATATTGGGTCACCTGCATCCATGCCGCCTCATCAAACTGATGGCCACTGGTCTGATCTGATGCCTCGGCCTGACCCTTAGGCCGGGTCTGTGACGCTGCGGTCTCATATGACTCCTGTAGTTGCAATTTAAAAATTAAAATTGTGAATATATTATATGCAGTTAATTTTTAAACTTGAAAACAAATAATACTGACCACGATGTGATGCTGGCAATAACCTCTGAGCTCCCCAGTAGCTAGATCACTGTACATCCTCCGATATACGTCGTACTTCGTAATATCGGGGTGCTCAATAGCTTATAAGAATATAAAATAAATTGTTAATATTTAAAGTTATATAAAATTTTTATAAAAAATTTACGTACCAAATGCTGTCTATGAGTACTGAAAGTACGACTCCCATGTTGAGCTTATTTATACCTCGATTGCCCACAAGTGGGAAAACTATCCAATGACTCATTTTCCCCAGAATATAAAATGAAATCATTTGAACATGCATGAATCTTGTGACAACTAAGTCATAAGTTCCGAAACAGCCTCTTACTCTCATAGTAATTTGTAGGAAAAACATTTCCTTTAGGTAACAGTGTTTTAACCAAAGAAAATATTTGATCAAAACACGTGTTTGACATTACATTATCTGATTTGATAGCCAGAAATTTTGCAACTGCTTCTAATTTTCTTATCTTGCAACCAGGATATAATGCATCCTCAGCAGACCTCAACAACTCATAAAATTCAGAGTGTGCTAACTCAGGAGTTGAATCAATATCATCTTGAGTTTCTGTATGTTGAATAGATGGGCCTACAACATCATGTACTAAATTTTAAAATTGGGATGGATCGAGAATCAAGTTAGTATCACCTTCTGTAGAACTGCGTTCACCATGTTGATACCAAAAAACATAATCCGGTTGAAAACCAAAACGCAAGAGATTTCCCCCAACTTTGTCAAACGTGTCAAATATTCTCAGTGCACATTTTTTACAAGGACATTTTATTGTGCCTTCTGAAACAAATTCTGGATTTGATGCCGTAAATGCTAAAAAAGTCTCCACACCCTCTATATATACTGGATTAAAACCAGAACCATTTAGATTTCTATGTTTATTTATCCATATGCGGTCATTTAATAATGACTGTTGACGACCTCATTATTCTAATTTTTCTATAAATTATAAAAGCATTACTAGTTTTGAATAATTTGTTAGAAAATATACTCAAGCAAGGATAATTATAGAGTTTACATCAGACACGACTGACATAAACTTTTTATTGGGATAAACCTAAAAATTGACCCTTTAAGAATTGAACATGTTAAGAATAAAGCAAAACCTGTTACAAATATTGATAATTTTAATATTTTATAAATTTTTTATTATTTTAATAATACTAATATTATTTTTTCATAAATATTAATTATATAATAATAACATTATTACATTATTAGTATTTTTTATTATTAATATTAAAATAATATAACTTTTTATATTATGTTACAATTATACTTTCATCTGTGTGTTTAACATTCTATCTCCACATGTAATATTTACATTCACTTTCACCTCTCTATTGGTGAGTAGGTTGATAATTTTGAAAAAGAATGCCAATATTACATGTGGAGATAGAAGTTTTCTTAAAACCAATACAGATATGAAAAGATAATTGAGAAAGATAATGATCACGCTAGTTTTTTTCCAATTAGCTAATTATTACTAATTATTCCTAATTATTGGTAATTATTCCTAATTATTGGTAATTATTACTAATTATTGGTAATTATTCCTAATTATTGGTAATTATTCCTAATTATTGGTAATTATTCTTAATTATTGGTAATTATTCCTAATTATCTGTAATTATTCCTAATTATTGGTAATTATTCCTAATTATTGGTAATTATTCCTAATTATTGGTAATTATTCCTAATTATTAGTAATTATTCCTAATTATTGGTAATTATTCCTAATTATTGGTAATTATTCCTAATTATTGGTAATTATTCCTAATTATTGGTAATTATTCCTAATTATTAGTAATTATTCCTAATTATTGGTAATTATTCCTAATTATTGGTAATTATTTCTAATTATTGGTAATTATTTCTAATTATTGGTAATTATTTCTAATTATTGGTAAATATTGGCAATTATTGGAAATTATTGGCAATTATTGGTAAATATTGGTAAATATTGGTAATTATTGGCAATTATTGGTAATTATTGGTAATTATTGGTAATTATTGGTAATTATTACTAATTATTGATAATTATTGGTAATTATTGGTAATTATTGGTAATTATTGGTAATTATTGGTAATTATTATTAATTATTACTAATTATTGGTAATTATTGGTAATTATTCCTAATTACTCCTAATTATTGGTAATTATTCCTAATTATTGGTAATTATTCCTAATTACTGGCAATTATTCCTAATTATTGGTAATTATTCCCAATTATTGGTAATTATTTCTAATTATTGGTAATTATTCCTAATTATTGGTAATTATTCCTAATTATTGGTAATTATTCCTAATTATTGGTAATTATACCTAATTATTGGTAATTATTCCTAATTATTGGTAATTATTCCTAATTACTGGTAATTATTCCTAATTATTGGTAAATATTGACAATTATTGGCAAATATTGGTAATTATTGGTAATTATTACTAATTATTGGTAATTATTACTAATTGTTGGTAATTATTGGTAATTATTGGTAATTATTACTAATTATTGGTAATTATTCCTAATTATTGGTAATTATTGACAATTATTGGCAAATATTGGTAATTATTGGTAATTATTACTAATTTTTGGTAATTATTGGTAATTATTACTAATTACTGGTAATTATTGGTAATTATTGGTAATTATTACTAATTATTGGTAATTATTGGTAATTATTCCTAATTATTGGTAATTATTCTTAATTATTGATAATTATTCCTAATTATTGGTAATTATTGGTAATTATCCCTAATTATTGGTAATTATTGGTAATTATTCCTAATTATTGGTAATTATTGGTAGTTAGTGGTAATTATTGGTAATTAGTGGTAATTATTGGTAATTATTCCTAATTATTGGTAATTATTCCTAATTATTGGTAATTATTGGTAATTATTCCTAATTATTGGTAATTATTCCTAATTATTGGTAATTATTCCTAATTATTGGTAATTATTCCTAATTATTGGTAATTATTCCTAATTATTGGTAATTATTCCTAATTATTGGTAATTATTCCTAATTATTGGTAATTATTCCAAATTATTGGTAATTATTCCTAATTATTGGTAATTATTTCTAATTATTGGTAAATATTGACAATTATTGGCAATTATTGGTAAATATTGGTAAATATTGGTAATTATTGGCAATTATTGGCAATTATTGGTAAATATTGGGAATTATTGCTAATTATTGGTAATTATTGTTAATTATTCCTAATTATTGGTAATTATTCCTAATTATCGGTAATTATTGGTAATTATTGGTAGTTATTATTAATTATTACTAATTATTACTAATTAATGTTACTTATTACTAATTATTGTTAATTTTTCTAATTATTCCAATTATTACAAATTATATGCATTAACTACAAATTACATCCATTAACTAAAAATTAAATCCATTAACTACAAATTACATCCATTAACTACAAATTACATCCATTAACTACAAATTACATTCATTAACTACTAATTACATTCATTAACTACTAATTACATTCATTAACTACTAATTACTATCTTTAATTAAAATTAAAGTTATTAATTACTAATTACAGTCACTTAATTATTAAATATTATTAATTACTAATAATTAAATCTAACAAATAAAATTTAATACCTTAATACAACATAATTATATCTAATAAGAAATAATAAAAACTAATGTAAAAATATAAAACAAAAACATTAAATAAATATTAAATTAAAATTCAGAAAAAAACCTTAAACTGGTTTTTGAGCTTTCAATTTGTTGTACTTGTAGGATGATCCCCGCAACCTCCTTGAAATCGACTTGCAAAACAAAATTCACTCAACTCATATAAACTAGTAAAAAGTAGTTCAGATTCAGGAAACATGTCAAGGCTGGCTGTATTTATAGGTTAGATTATTTGCGACAGAGTTTATTGCGACGGAATTCCCGTCACAATTGGTATTATTTGCGACGGGACCGTCACAAATAACCTCGGCCACATTTATTATGGACGACAATAAAAGGGATTATTTGCGACGGGCCCCATCGCAAATAACCCCTGTCGCCAGGTTATTTGCGACGGGAACCCCTTCCTGTCACAAATAACCTGTTACCGCTGCCGGTTATTTACGACTGGAAGGGGATCCCGTCGCAAATATCTTTCGTGCGATTTGGCGCCCATTCGCGCCAAACCATTTGCGACGGGTGAGAATAACCCGTCGCAAATAACTCCTTATTTGCGATGGGAATTATGCCCCGTCGCAAATACCCCGATTGCGGGGGTTATTTGCGACGAGACATATTCCCATCGCAAATAACTCGTCGCTAATACCACTTTTTCCCGTAGTGTTATTATTTTATATTGTACAAATTTATCGATATGTTAGGATTTTTTATGGATCTCATGCCTTTCTTGATGACCCTTTCTACTCCTTTAGGAAAGAATATAAAGTAATTATTTAAATGTATGGAGTTTTAGGTGATGATTTATAATTGAAAAATAGTTTGAGACCTATTAGTCCTTAAACTTAACATATTTTACCTTATCATTATCATGTATTGGATGATTATATATAAAGATTATATCGATTTATATCATCATAAGGTACAATTTTTCTCTCTTGATGGAGTTACTCATATCTTCTAGGGTGATTGGGACACATGATTAGGAAGAGAATGTCTCATTTCTCCTAGATCTGAGTTGATCTCATACCAATTATTAGAGTTATTTCTTGATGTAATTGATCCATGTCTTAACATCTCTCTTCCAGTGGTGGTGTGTGAGAATCCTTTCATTTTTTCAAATGATTTCTCTAGGTTACTTTCCCATAGTGAATTTGAGTTCTCTATAGACTTACTTTTAGGGATGAGACCCATTTATATAACTTTGTACCATATGTGACCCACTAAATTTAAAGAATTAAAGGCTCGGGTAGAGGATATTGAGGACAAAGGATTTATTCATCCCACTATTTCACCTTGGGAATCACCATTTCTCTTTTCAAAGAAGGCATATAGGAGTCTCTGTATTTACATTGATTACTAGAAAATCAATCAAATGATGGCAATGAAAAAAATATACCCTTCCCATGATTAATACCATTTTTGACTAGCTTAATGTGGCTCAGTGGTTTATGAAAATTTATTTGAGACTGGGGTACCATTAGCTGAGGGTTCTGAATGAATATATTCCTAATAATATTTTTAGGAGTTGGTAGAGTAACTATGAGTATTTAGTTTTGAAATTTGTTCTTACTAAGACTCATTTGGTGTGTATGGAATTTATGAACTGAATCTTTCATTGGTTCTTTGATTACTTTATGGTTATATTTGGGGATGATATTCTTGTTTATTTCTAAATTAGAGAAGGATCATGTTAATCATCTAAATATCATCCTAATAATTCTAAGAGAACATTGTCTATATAAAATCTATCTAGATGTCAATTCTTGATTCAAGAAGTGAGATTTATGGGCTATGTAATTTATGAGATGGGTTTCTCAATGGATTCTAAAAATATTCAAGTGGTGATATCTTGGGAGCTTCCTAGGAACATGTTTGAGATCCAAAGTTTCTTTGGATTGGCTAGTAATTAAAGGCACTTTGTTTAGGACTTCTCTAAGCTTTTATCCTTGATGATAGAGTTGAAATGTAAGTGTGTAAAGTTTTTTTTGGAGTGAGCACTTCCAGAGTTCTTTTGAGGAATTGAAAATGAGATTGAATTCAATTCTACTCTTGATTCTTCCTGAGTCGGGTGCTAGTTATGATTTCTACTATGATTCCTTAGGCATGGGTTTGGGTTGTTTTATAATGTAGAGGAGATTTGTGGTAGATTATGGATTGTATTATTTATGACCTTATGAAAATATCTATCTCACTCATGATATTGAATTAGTGGTGGTGATTCACATACTTAAGACTTGGTACTATTACCTCTCTAGGGAGTGGTTTACTATGCATTCAATCTATAAGAGTCTAAAGTATATTTTCACCCAAAAGGATCTCAACATGAGAAAGAGACATTGGGTGAAGTATCTTAAGACATTTTATTTTGATATTTCTTAAACCCCCGGTAAATGGAATGTGGTTGCATATGCTTTGAGCAGGAAATTTCCAACTCTGGTAGTGAAGGAATCAGTGAAAGAGTAGTGCTTGATAATTTTATTCATTGAGATCTAGTTGGATGAAGGGAGAACTGAATGATGGGTATTTTTAACTTTTACTCAAGTTGGATCACTTATGGATGATTATATTTTACTTGGTAAGGCTAAGGATATAGAGTGTTAGTGTTTTAGTAGGAATCTTTTTGGTGGGGAGACCTCGGGTGAGTGGTCTTGGTCTCCTGATGAAGTTTTACCCTTCCAAGATATGAGAGTTGTTTCATTATAATTGATTAAATAGTTGATGGATAGTGGAAATTGATCAAGTTGTCCTATTCACCATGGAGTTACCAAGATGTACCATGATTTGAGATGTCATTATTGGTGGTTGGGAATGAGATGAACAATTGAGGGTTGTGTATCTTCGTGCCCCACATGTTATAAAATCAAGGTGAAACATGAGATACCTACTGAGTTGTTGCAACCATTACCAATTAAAATATATAAATGGGATGAGATAGCTATGGAATTTGTGATTTTTCTACCTTAGACTCTTAGTGATAAGGATATGATATGGTTGATTATTGATTGAATCATGAAATTAGGTCATTTTCTATCTACAAAGGAGCCTACAAAGGTAGAGAACCTTGGAAAATTGTATATAAGGGAGGTTTTTAGACTTCATGGAGCTCCATCAGCTATTATTTATGATAGAGACCCTCACTTTACATCATGATTTTGGAGTGGATTCCAAACAATGATGGGTACATAGTTAAAGTTGAGTACATTTTATCACTCATAGATAGATGTCTAGACTAAGAAATCTATCCATATTCTTAAAGATATGCTCTAGACATGTATTATTGAATTTAGTGGATTGTGGGAGAAATTTTTTCTCTCAGTGAAGTTTCTTATAAAAAAGTTATCTGGCTTCAATCCAGATGAAACCATTTGAGATGTTTTATGGGAGGCCTTGTGGGTCGCCTGTTTGTTGGGAAGAGGTAATAAAATAGTCCTTGGTTTGACTGAGAATCATCAAGGAGATGAAAGATATCATTAAATTGATCATAAAGATGTTATCAATAGCTCAGAGTTTCCAAAAATCCTATGTTAATCGACATTTTTTTCCATTGGACTTTGAGGTGGGTGATTATATTTTTCTTATATATTCACCTCGGTTGTGACATAGATACTTGGGGAAGTAGGTTAAGTTAGCACCTCATTATTTTACCTCATTGGAGTCTGTGGTGAGACTTAGGAAGGTGGATTCTCATTCGGACTTACTTATTTGTTTGGCATCTATCCTCAATGTGTTTGATGTTTCTCAGCTGAATAAGTATTAGTCAAACTCGTCCCACATGATTGAGTGGGAGGATGTTGATATTGAACTTGAAACCTTAGTGGTTGAAAGGAATGTGTAGATAGTATACTGATAGGATAATGTGTTACATATAAAGATGATCTCACTAGTTTGAGTGAGATGGAAGTGTGGTAGGGACAACCATGATACATGGGAGTGTAAGGCCTTGATGATTCAGTAATGGCCTTATCTTTTCTAAGGTTTATAATCAGGTTTCTTTCTGGGGATATAAAGGTTTTATGGTGGGGATAATTGCCACACCAATGTATTTAGAACTAGGTATAGAGATCTATTTCATTCTTGTATTTTCAATTTTGGGGTCATTTTTATGCTAGGGATAGTTTTTGGGTCATTGGTGGCATCAGGAGGCCATTGGCTAGCCGGTGGAGGGAACCGGCTATCCGATGCTAGTTGGAAGAACACCCTTGTAGGTTCTATCATACATCTGGTGGAATTCCTATAGGTGTAAGTATTTTTCCTACACATACTAGCTAGCCAGTGAGGCTCAACTTCTAGATGGTGACGCCACTAGTCATATAGTTTAGTAAGGGACACATGGTCATTTTAGACCAAATTAATTTTTTATCCTCCAAAATTCGACCCTTACACATCCAACTTAGTTTTTCTTGATCTAGAGGCTACAAAGTTTCATTCTTAGATATACTCCTCTTCACAATTTTGATTCTCTATGCCATTTGAATCTTGGGTTTTCATTCTTTATAATCTGGTAAGAGGAATCCTTATAATCTGACATCTCCTCCCTTTATCCATGTTTTTGATGTCTCACGAGAATAGATAATTGTATTCAGTATAGATATAGATAATTGACTATGTTTTTATCGGATCTAGGTTCTTGAGAATCTGATTTCCTTGTTTCACATCACTGCTCTTAAAGAGGTAACATTGTTTCATCATTATCATGGTAGGTTTATTTATTTTATAGTCCAACCCTCAATATGCCTTATATTATTTGATGCTTAATTTAGTTTTAATTATGAAATTGATTTTGGTAATGCATTTAATCTTTGAAGTATATTGTTATGTTTTTAAAAAGGGGGTATTTGATAGAAACTATTTGAGGCACATTTTTTGTTTAATCAATTGCCTCAAAGATGATTTTATAAAGGAAAATGGGGTTTTATGTGAGAAATTGGTGTGGATCACAAAAAATTGTTTTTAAAAATGTGGATTAAATTTTAAATGTTTTATTCCTTGGAAATTTTTTTATGAGACAAGGTTTTGGTTTCTGTAATATAATGGTGATGTAAATAACATTAGGGATTCCTTGGGGTATGGGTAAAAATAAACAATGACTAGAACTAGTGGAGTTATCTATCACTAGGGGAGTTTCCCTTGATGTCATGGAGACTAAGGGGTAGCCTTTTTGAGGAACTAAGGTTCCAAAACTTTAGGAGTCACATAAGATATCTAGTTTTACTTAATGTGTCTTAGTGGTTTGGTTTTTTACACCCTTGTGTCATGGATTTCCCTCTTGTTTCTTAATATTACATTGCATGCATGGTATTTTAATATGCTTATTTTCTCACTTGATATTATTATGTAAAATTGATACATGAAAACTGTTTATTTATTTATTTTTCCTTTGTAAATGTAATATGTTATATTTCTCTATTTTATTTATTATGGAATTATTTTTAAAGTAATGGAATGATTTTTGAAAAGAAAACTAAAGGAAAATTTATAAACAGAAAATGATTTATTCTGAATTGCTTTAGAAATCAGTTTAAAACTCAAACTAACGAATTCATGTGGTTAGACATTGTATATATTCCTTGGTGGTATCATACTAGGAATTTTTTCTCACACCCTAATTTTTCCTTTGGGTGTTTGTAGTATTGTTTTAAGGATACAGTTAAAGGGAAGGGCATCATGTAGAGGACGACTCTCCTTGATCACGTTGCCTATCGATGGGTTGGGTTGGAGATGAATTATGGTCACATGGAGATGGAACCATGGGTTGTTTTGGGTTCTATGTTTTTAATGGTATTATTATTATGTTTTGAAACCTTTTTATCCAGATATTGGATGTGACCTTTATGGTTGTTATTTTTACATATGATATATTTTGGTTATCAACTATTTTACCTTGTTTGTTTCTTTTATATCATATGTCTATTGAGGGTGAAAATTTTACCATTTTATATTATATGATACCTAGGTGCTTACCTCCAGCCTTTTAAAATCAAGAACACACTTTGGGCCTTATGGAAGGTCAAATTGGGTGATGTTATGGGTTTACCTAGGTTGGTCTATTATAATTTAGATAGGGAACTAGATCAATGTAATGATAAGAATATTCCAATACCATCCAATAAACCTATTCAAGGTAATACAACTCCATCACCTTAGAAACCTTCATAGTCTCATAGAAGTATTACTAAATAAATGATTCCTTGAAGCCTTACCATGAATACCCCTTTTATATCTTATTATAAATGATATACATCCACCACTTACAACTTAGAACCTTGAGCATAAAAGTAGTGAACTTGAGATTAAGAAACTCTAGAAGTTCAATAAGGTTGAAGATATTCTATATATTCTTCATACACTCTTCCACTTTATAAGAATCTTGCTACCGATGGAAGAGAGGAGGAATCATGTTATGAAACTCTAGAACATAATATCTAGGATAATAAATTGGAGGGTTCACATGCAGGTATTCACCTATATCTCCCTCTTGAGAATCCATTAAGACTTAGTGGTGGCGTACTCTAAAAGAGTGAGAAACATGAAACACAATCAAAATAGACCTCAAAATTCAGAGTTTTATAAAACCAAGAATAAAACAAATAATCAAGATCAAAATATTAAGAGAAAATCATTTACACCACCACAGTACCCAACATTTACTTATTAAAATTCAAAACATAAGAAAACCATCAAATTATTCTTTCAAAAAAATATTAATTACCCCACAACCAAAAGGTTTCATAGAAAATATTTTTGAAATAATTTTCCATGGAAACCTAAAAAAATTTATAAATTAATAATTGAAATCATTTATAAATCAAAACCTTTAAAGATACTCAAAGGAGTTTTATAAGATTCCATAATAAAAAACTTAAAACATTTTATACATACCTTTTTCATTAAAAAAAATCCTTTATAAGTTCACACTTCACCTTAAATCCAAAAAATTTTATATAATGTCTTGAAAATTATAAAAATAAACTCAAATAAAATTAAAAACCCCTATAAATATCCTTAATTAATCTTAAATCAACAAAATAAAAGAATAATAATGATTCAGAATCATAGAGAACCAAAATTTAAAATTTTGAAAAAAATAAAAAATGCACATAATTTTGCATCATGGTTTGGAAAAACATGAGTTAACTATATGATATACAAAGAAAGATACCCAGATTAGTCAACACAAGATTATCTAAAACATTCATATTAAACTGAGTGACCCTAGGTTTCTTCCCATTCTCACACTAAAATATCAAGTCTCTCAAATTAACTCATAAATATTCAATGAAAAACACAAAAAACTAAAATAAATACTAACATATCGAGAATAATCAAGAATAAATCTCATATTAAAGGCACATGACACATACATAGAACACCCCTACTAACTCAAGGTTTAATATGAAAAGTGTTATCCATGAAATGAATCCCAACTACCCCTTAAGATCTAATTTTTTTTTCTCCCATCTAACATAACTAATCAAACAAAAATCATGATCTGATACCATTTTTTCACAAACCAAAATGAGCTACCCCTAATTCAAGTACTAGTATCAGACAATAACATATCCCAAAGTGAGTTCCAAATCACTATGGGATAGAAACTAGTTCCTAGGCATCAAAATATATTCATGTGACAATGATTTCACCAAATAATGTAATAGTCAAGAAATGATTCCCACCATTAATTTCAGTATGATCACTCCATTAGTTGGAAATACATACAAAATAAATAAGCAGATTCATATTAATAAAAATTAAACAAGGAATAAACACATTTAATAATTCAAAACCATTAATAAAAACAAATAAATATATATGAATCCATACAATATCAAAAAAATATACTTAATTAAAACACACAACATAGAGAAGAAAAGGTACCATAGTAGGAATTTTGATGTTTCATAATGCATCAAATGAAATAAAAACCAAAGTAAAAATGAAGGTACCATGACTACCCATCTCTTTATTCCAAGAGAGATGATCATTTTCTTAGAACCATCACCACCATACTAGGATTGGAACACAAATATCATCCATCACACCCAATTAGAAACTGAGCTAAGCCTATAATATGATAGGAATGAGAAAAAATACCTAATAGGCATCCTCTCCACACCCCATGCATAACCTTTAAAATTAAATCCATTTTATTATAGCTTGAAATAAAATTATAAATGTGAGATTTGTATTTATATTGAAATAGGTAACAAACTACCCTATTTTGAAACCATTCTACTCAAAATATGCAGCTTAAAATTTTCAATAAAAAATAACCCTTTAACCCTTTTTAAGTTAAGAAAGCATTTAATATAAATAAAATGGTTTTAAAAATTACTTTGGAAATTCCCATTTTATTTGTAAAAATAAAGATTCCAACCTTTTATAAACCTTACAACTTAATGTTAAAACAAGTGTGATGTAATTATGATTTAAAGAGGAAAATACCAATTATGGTAACTAAAAACATAATATCCACTATGATAGTAATGTGAGATAAAAATGAAATAAATATAAATAAAATATCATAGAAACATGAGAACCATGATTATTAAAAAATAGTAAAAATCAATCCTTATGGGAATATCTAAGATCTATAGAGACAATTTAGGACAAAAAAATATAGAATCCATCTAATTATAACCTGATGTGATTCAAATTCCAAACAATTTCTTTTACACTACTAGGCCCAACTGAGAGGAAAAATCCCCAAGATAGTACATGATCCAAAGTTGGGGCCATTATCTAAAGGAGTGATCATAACTAGTGCAATACTCAAACCTAGATTTATCACCTTGATACTGATGGTTTCCCAAGAAATATAAATAGAGGTGAGAAATGGATATATAATAAGAATCATATATATATAATTGACCATAATTATATCACACTCTCAACTCTGAACACCTTTCATAGAAGAAAGGCCTTTTATCAAGAATGGTAATATAATAAACATGTACCCTACTTGGGAAAATTTCTATACACTTTAAACAATATCACTATCACTTTAACCTTTTCATAAATCAATAGATGGGGCTCACTTCATGAGTACATTTAAATCAATAAAACCCTTTATAAAGTGAAAAATAGGCCTTTTGTACATCATTTAAGAAACCAAGTTTGGAATTAATTTTTGAGAACCAAATTATATAAATATCATTAAGGTATATCAAATGATTAAGGAGAACATAGAAAAACTTTATAATGAAATAAAAACAACCTTGTTTTGAAAGTAAATCTTTTAAATTTGTTTGACAATGAAAACATCCCTAATACTACTTTGTGTGAGGTTTCTCAACCCATGTTGAGGATTAAACCCCAGTGGGTTATAGATTTTTCAAATATTGAGAACCCGCAATCGGGTTTGGAATATGTTGATGAACCATATTAAAATAAGAACTTTACCCCTAGTATGTTTATATGGTAACTAAAAACTTTATTGGGGAAGATTCAGTAATTAAAATAGTGATCCACCCTCCTCTATCAAGATACCAGCCTATTACAATGATTAATATTGAGGTGGAAGGCCTTGAAATTCCCTAAGACTTGAATACGGATTTTCTTAATTCTTCTATTGAGACTAAAAATAATTATTAGGATATTGACAACACCCGACCTATAGATAAATAATTCTTATGAGTGAATGAAAAGAAGATTCATACTTATCAAGAGGGTGACATAAATGGACCTATTGCTTCCTAAATAAACATGTAATTTATACCTAGAAAATATTACCCATGTATTTGTAGAATAATTGAGACTCGTTACTCATATAGAATTGGAAATTAGGAGGAGATGTTATTGGGGATGTGGGTGACTCTTCAGCCTTGCATGAAGATAATCAGGATGAAAAAGTTATGAATTTCTATGATGATTATTATTTGGATTATATTAAAAATATCATCATCACCTTAAATCATTCAATAATTTCATAGGATATTAAATAGAAGTATGTTTCTAGTATTAGGGATGAAAATCTTATTATATTGGATAATGATGTTTTGAATAAAGTTTTTGATGCTATGAATGATGTTTTGTGAAGATTTTTCACGAAATAAAAATCAAGGAATTATTCTTATAAGAAGTATCTTAGACAACATAACACCTTGGTTCATTCAATAGATGAAAATTTCCCTCACTACTTCAAATCCTATGATGACAAAGAGGAGTAAGAATATGACTATGGTTTACCTTGATTTCTTATTTTTCACATTATGTTGCTTTTTCTCTAGTTCTTTTGTCTCTCCCATATCCTAAATTTTTGTTGGATTGGATTTTGGTAATTGATGATTTCACAATCACAATACTAAATGTTTTTGAGGCCCTCCTTGGTTGGTCATTTCAGTACGAAATGGGCGAGATGGGTTGTTGATGAATTTTTTTTGCTTTATTTTTTGAGGTTTGGAGATATTTTCTTGACCTATTTCCATTGCCACAGGTATTTTTAAGTTTTCATTCACATACACAATGAATTCATTTTCTTCCAAAAAACATCCCCTTTATCAATGAAATACCTTTGAAAATAGCCATATAGGAATTTAAGAAAACATCAAGTGTGAATATTTATATAAAAATAGATTTGAACGTTAAAATATAAAGTAAATATTTTATGCCAAATTAAAATAACAAGGGAGATCAAATAACTTAGGGAATAAATTACTAGATACTATTGGTATAACCTATAAAACATTTAAAACATGGAATAGATGTGATAAATCATTAATGGTTTTAAATTTAATAATCTATTCATGGAGTAACATACCTCAATTTATTAATTTCACTCACCATGATTTTAATCCACCATAAAAAGATAAGAGGAACCTTTAAAAAATAATAAGGAGTCTTAAAACAATAAAAAATTCAAGTAAAAATCAATAAACAACATACCCTAGTCCACCATTACCATTTTAAGGTTAGAAAATAAGAGTAAAGGATAAGAGAGGATTGGAATATTTTGAGATGATATTTCCCCAAATAATCTTCATCAAAAGTGGAATAAAACTCATAGAGGAACTAAGAGGAATAAGGGAGGAATGATAGAGATGATTACTAGGATGATGGGAGTCAATTGGAAGGAAATAAATCCTCTAAAGCGTTTTAATTCAATTTATTTAAAGAGTAATCTCATAAAATTAAAAATCTAGGTTGCTCTCATGGTTTGGTGAAAAAATTTACTAAACTGTGCGCCAACTGTACCGCCACCTCTAGATAGACCTGGGTGTTTTCACACAACTTGGCTAAATTGTTCTTACAAACTATTCCCCAACCAAGTGAAAAAGGACTATTTTTAAGATACTCATTGAACAGTTAATCTTAGATATGTAAAAAAATGTACATAGTTTCCCCAATCATGTGCTAACTATGCAAGGTCAATTTATACATAAAAGTACCATGCATGATCATTAACAGATACATAAGAAAATTATCATGGTTAAAGAAAACATTAAACCTTCACAAAACTTAAGGGTTCATACATAAGAGACGTCACATTATTTTTACTAAAAATGTGGTGGCCATGTGATAACCATACGACACCTAAAAATACAAAAATTAGGAAAAATTCAAACTCAGTATCCTCTAACTCAATTAAAACAAAAATAAAATAAAATAAAATAATAAGTAGTAGTGAGGTTGAAGTGTAACACATCATTTGAGTCACATTAGACCGATGTATCTAGACCCTAATACATTGTTTTAATAATTACATCATGGAATTTCTAAGTTCTAATTATTGCAGAGAACTTATTTTACCTATTGGTATGAAGAATAATTTAAGTACACTATCAAATAAATCATATAGAAGTAAATTTTATATGTGATAATTATATAATATGTAAAAATAGAATACATGATCAAATAATAAAATATATATAATAAAGTTGGTTCTTGGGCCCCAACACCAATAACCTTCCCATTGAATCTATAATTTAATTTATTAAATAAGTGGTAAAATATAGTCCATGGATGATACCATAAAAAACAAGGATGCAGTATTCCATGATTACAAATGAACCATACAAAACACTTGTTTTATTTTTTTTATTTCATTATTTCATTTCATACTATGTGAGTGATTAAAAATTATTGAAGAAAAATCATGTTAAAGTGTCTCCTTGATCCAATTTTTTAGTTATGTTTTGATAATTATAAATACTTATTTATTTCATAATTATAATTTCTCATTGAAATTTTTATTCATTATTAAATTATTTTAAGTTTATTTTACCCTTACTCAAGTTCTTGATATACTTGTTTAGCTTTACTTGATCATGGATCTACCCTTATGCGGTTATCTTTTACCCTTATATAGAATGTGAAAAAGTACATATTACCTTTACATAACTTAACCTTATGCGGGTTATGTGAAACATATTCTAAATTTTCCTAAGTTCCTTACCCTTACACAACAACTTTATTTAACTTTATGTAGTAAGAAAATTATTCTTACATAGGTTATAGAATTTTTGAATTACCTATATACAACCTATAGAAAATTTTTATTACCTTTATGTAAGAATAATTATTGGCTATAAGGATTATAGATGATCAGACACATGTAAAATGAATCACTAGTATGAACAAATGGATCAACCATATGAGTAATAGATTGACCATATAACTATAGACCGATTGCAAGAAAGATAGTCCAAATTTTTCTAACTTTTTAACTGACTGCATGAAGAGATTCAATCAACTATAAGGAATTAAATCAAACATGAGGTATAACCTCAATCGACCACAATAGTAGAAGTCAAATAACCATAACCTATGGACCATAAGTAAAAATTTATTGACCACACATCCAATAAAATCGACCACGTGTTGAACCAATCAGCCATGAATGCAAAGTTTTCGAAGTCCTAGTTCAATAGTATAACCATTTCAATTAATCATATGAAGTAAGTTAGCACCTACCATGATATTTTTCCTACTGAAAGGTTGGACCTATTATGAAACTTGATCAACTATATTGTTAAACCTATCATAATCACTTTACCTACTGTAAATCTATTTACCATATAAAAAACGTTTCTAGAATTAACATTCTATGCTATCCATGCTTTTCATATATTTATTTACTATAAGTTTTTATTAATTATTTTCATTGGTATAGTTAGTTATTAATTACTTATTAATTACTTTGATACTAAGGAATTTTATTTAGGATAATTTTATGCAGGATTTAATGACTATAATGTGGGATAAATGTTATCATTCCTTTCTTTAAAATCACAAGTTCTAAATTCAAATTATTTGTTATTTTAATAATTCCCATAACATACTTTATAGGAGTGTTCCAAAATACTTTAATGTTGTTTAATATAGATTGATAGTTTTCTATTAATTATTATAAAGAGTTCCAGTATATAGACTATTTTAATTTTATTGCTTATCTAAGTGAACCATGAGGGAATATTTTTCTTATAAATTTAATGAATAAATCAAATATTGATTTGGGAAGTATGAAATACAATTTTCTTCATATTTTGAATATGTTGTACTTAAAGGAACTATATATATTGAGTTTTATAGAGCTACTTTGATATCACGGTTAATTATATTCTTGAACTTTACTGTGTGACACAACTTTTCAATCAACTATTACTTTTGGATGGAATTATCCTTGGTGCTAGAGAGAACATTATTGCCTAGACACTGATCCTTACTCATTCAACTAGTTTTTGTGATTCTTACTTATTTCTATTATTCTTTGTGTGTTATTTTATTGGGTTATACTAACCATAAAAGTTAGGATCTCAGTTATACTATCCTATACATAAGGTATGTGCAGGTTGTGTCTAACTAGTAAATGGTAAGGGTTTCGATTGTGCCTTGATCTGAATAAAGGAGGTTTAGTTTCTCACCACCTTAAAAAAAGTTGGTGGGTTGTGACTCCCAATGAGAAAAATTCAGTCTCATTTTGTGCCTTGAGGGTTTAGAAAGGAAGTTTTAAAGAGTTTTGACTCCCTTTAAAAGTGAGATATTATATAGTTAGTAGGTTTCATTCTTCTCTATGTTTGTAGAGGGGTGAAGAGTAGAGTAGGATCATTTGGACTTGAACTACAATAAAAACCACCATGGTCATATTATTTATATTTCCACTAAATTAATATTAAACTTTGATAATAATTTATAAAATTATTTAAAAGGGTTAATTCACTGCCCTCTTGAATTTTTGGTCAATCTTACATTAGGAACTAATAATTGGTATCAAAGACTGACCCCTGGATTTTTCATATAAATATATATCTGTGTTAATAAATTTATAAATTAACAATCAAGGTGAATTGATTAATTTTGAGATATAAATAATAAATAAAAATTATGCCTAGATTCCTTAGAAAGCTCTATTCTATGATGGTACTGACTATGAATATTCACAGTCACACTTGGAAGCTTTTATTAATTATTTAAGTATTAATAATAGGAAAATAATAGAGAAATCATACAAATGGAATAAATTTCATCCTAAATCATTGAATGTTAATGAATCTGTTATATATGTTTTGAATTACAAGGTAATGAACATTTTAAATTATATAATTAGTATAATTTTCAATAACCATGTATCTGCATATAAAATAGAACATGAAATATGAAGCATTCTATAAGTTACTCATTTAGGTTTAAATAAGATTATAAGAACTATGCTTGGTATGTTAATAGATAAGTATCAAGAATTTAAATTAATATAACAAGAAAGATTTAATCAAATGTTTGATTGATTTATGAGTATTGTGAATAGTATAAGTGGTTTAGGATAAACATTAGATAATTTTATATTATTTGAAAGAGTTTTAAAATCTTTACCAAATAAATGGAATACTAAAAAGGTAGTTATTTATGAAAGTAAAAAATTTCAAGAAAAATACATTATATAAGATTATTGAATCTTTATTAAAATATGAATTAGAATTGAAAAATATTTATTGGGAGGAAACTTTAAAAAATAAAGTAATTTCATTTAAATTAAAAGTTACTACTTACTCTTCTGACTTTAAGCTGTAGTCAAGTGAAATAGATGGTGTTTCTCATATAAAAAAATGAGGATATAGGAAGAAGAAAGGTTAATATTAAATATTTTAAAAGGATCATCCTAAACATGAGTATAAGGATAAGATAAAAGGTATTGATATTTCTAATGATGATTACAATTTTATTTTTTTTGAGTGCTGAAATAGATGGCACATCAAAATTTATTACCTAAAACTAAAGAATGAAAATAAAAAGAGAGAACAATATAAAAAGTAAAGAAAAGCAATGGTCATTAATTAGATTTACTCTTTAGACTCAGATTCTAATGCTGAAACTAGTTCTGAAAAAGAATCACTAAACCTATGTTTAATGGCATCATCAAAAAAGGTAAGTGAATCATATTTTTATTCTTATTTTGAATCTAATCCCACAAAAAATAATTTGTAAGAAGATATTGGAAGACTCAATCATAAAGTTAATAAGATTATCATTTTTTTAAGAATATTAAGAATAAACACAATGAAATTATTGATGAAAATTAAAATTTAAGAAATACTTCTTCGAGATCCAATTATAAGTTATCTAATGACTTAGAAAGTGTTCAACTTGAAAATCATAAACTAAAGGATTATTAGTATAAATGTGATGAATCAAAAATAATATAATTTGATTCTATGTTGGAATAAAATGAAAACAATAGAAATGAATTCATAAGGTTGAAAGAAAATCTGTCAAGTTTTGTTCAATGTGGATAAAGTTATAATAAAATGACTTGTTTTCATAAAATAGATAAAAATAAAATTAGTATTGGATATGATAATATTTTACCAAAATTTATAAAAACTTATTTTTAAAAGGTAAAAATGGTGATGTTTCAAGTGTTACATGATTCATATGTCAAATGAAGTTCCATTATGAAAATGAATATTCCTTGACATTTCAACAGTCTCTTGGTCACACGAAGGATTTTATCTCTAAATCATTATCTTCTAGATTACCTCTAGTATGGGTTCTAACAAATTCTTATACTAATCCTATAGTACCCAAATTCTCATGGGTTCCAAATTATTTTTAAATCTATTTTTTGGGAGTGTGTCTTGGAAATATGAAAAATAACACATTATACATGGACAATAGAAGTTCATGACACATGATATCTATAAATTTATATATTTTGATAAGTGTGATGGTGGTAGTTCTACATTTTATGATAAATAAAAGGGTAAAGTAAAAGGTTTTGGAAAGGTTGGAATTTAAAACTCTGTTATCATTTAAAAGGTTTTATTTATTTAAGGTTTAAAGTATAATCTAAAAATTATTTCACAACTTTATGGTGATTATATGAATGTGAAATTTAAAAATGATAAATGTGTTAATTTTAAATATAAAATAGTTTTATGTTATAAAAATATAAAATATAAAATTTATTAAATAAATTTTGATGAATTAACTGAGAAAAACATAAAATTATTAAATGACATACAATATGAAAATGTTTTATGTCACAGAATATTATGACATGAAAATTTTAGGTTACATCATAAATTCTTCAAAAACTAAAAATTAATGGATCTACCAGAGTTAAATATGTGTAGTACCTATATATATGATTCCTTATTGAAACGTAAGTAGCATAAGGAATAATTTAAATTAGTTCATGAGTTAAGAAATTTTATATCACTTCACCTTTTAGATTTGGATATATTTGGACCCATGAAAACCGCAAGTGTAGAAGGTAAAAGGTATGTATTTATTATTGTATATTACTATAGAAGATTCACATGGAATTATTTTCTTGCACATAAATATAAAACCTTTTATAAATTTATTATTAACTTTGAACTGGTTCAAAATTAAAAGGGGTTTCTAATTTTATCAATTATATGTGATAGAAATGGTTATTTTTCAAGTACACCTCAAAAAAATGGTGTAGTTGAAAGAAAAAAATAGGACCTTATGGGAAATGGATAAGACAATGATAAATGAATATAATTTTCCAAAATAATTTTGGGTAGAATATATAAACTCAAATTATCAAGTTTTTTTTATATAATTATACTTTGAATAATCTTAAATAAAAAACCTTATAAAGTACGAAAGGTAAGGAAGACTATGATTTTCTATTTCAAAGTATTTAGTTGTAATGTTTCCATTCTTAATACCATGTATTCATTAGAAAAAATCAATTCAAAATTTGATGAAGGTATTTTTATAGGATATTATAACTTTAGTAACACATACTAAGTTTATATAAAAATAACATTAATTAATGAAGAATCTATTTATGTTAAATTTAATGAAAATAATTTACAAGAAAAAAATATGATTTAGATCAGGTTGAGGAAGATTTTATGGATTTTAATTTTGGTGAACCTAAAATTTTATATTTGGATTCATAAATTGAGGGGGGAGTTTCTCTCTTGAATAAACATTAAAATTTATCAATAATCATCTAGTTGATAATGTAATTTGGGATATAAATTATGGTTTTAAAACCATAAATTCCTTAAGAAATGTTTGTGCTTATTAAGCATTTATTTATGAGTTTATAACTAAAAATATGGATAAATATTTATAGGATTAAAATTATATTATGTAAATTTATGAATAATTAAATTAATTTGATAGTAATAAAGTATGGATCTTTGTAAAATACTCAAGGATCAAAATATTATTAGCATCAAATGGATTTTTATAAATAAAATAGATGAATCTAGTCAAATAATTAGAACTAAATCCAGATTAGTTGTAACATCCTCACTTGTTTTTGTTGTATGTGATGTTTCTATTTATAAAATTATATTTTTATATGATTTTCCATATCTCATATAGGGGCGTTAGAGGTTGGTTTTAAGTGTATAAGGTTTCAGGTTTTTAAGCTCGAAGACTTGAGTAGGGACTTGGTCTTAGTTTTTCTAGAAAACAACCATTAGTTGGATAGTGAAACCCACTAGAAAATTGGCGGGGTTCCTATGAGTCTATTGGAAACATTTGACCCCACCAAATAGCCAATGATGCCACTAGCTCCTTAATGAGGCCCATCAAATATCTGGTGTGCCCGATCTAAGGGTAAAATTAATAGACATTGTGGAATTTTAATCCCATGCATTTTTTACACCATTAATTGTCCAATTTCAAACCTTATGGACATAACTCGAATTTTAAACCTTATCTATTTAATCATGGAACTCCCATCCTTATCCCCTTATATATCCTTCATTGGAACCATCATATAATGCTTAATCAGTGAGTTTTCTTTAGATATACTCCAAATTCTTCATCCTTATTATGATACGAGCATGGATGTATGATGAGTCTATGTTTTCTATCATGATGCAATGATGAATTATTCCTTTATTCATATATCAATGGTGGATCTAATGATTTTATTCTATTTCTTTATATAATCAAGATTTACAATCAACAATGAGCATTCTATAGGTAAGTGTTCATGAATGACCTTCTTAAAAATATTTTTAATGGTTTATTGATGATGGACCCTTAATTTGTTGATGATTCCTTGGTAGGTTGGTAGAGGATTCAACACATCAATGAAAGTCCATCTTGACTGAAGATATAACTCTCAATAATGGTGGAATTTCTGGGTAATAATTTTAATAATGGTCATCAAGAGACCTTATTCTTCTTGAATATCATATTAAATATATTTTCTATTGATAATTATATGTTGGTCAATGTCCATTAGATAGAACCAAGATGCACTTATAAAATTGGTTATGAATTCATGATCTATTCTTTGAATGAAAAAGGACCCATGGAATTGTCATTACTTCCTTTAACATACCTTGTAATTTATTATGTTGATGAACTTTGTAAGGTATGTGACTCTATAATCACCTTCTTAACATAGAATATCCTTGACTCTTATTCTAAACCCTTTTCTTGAATCAGAATCAGAATAAACATCCTTGAAATTTTAAAAAGTTATTTATGGGTGTGTGATGTGTTTTGATCTTCAATCCTTTGACAAACCTTTATGTACATCATCAAAAACCTTGAGGTGGTAAGTTTCTTACCTCATAGAGATTGTGTACATGATCGTTATCATCACATGATGTTGTGTGTTCATATTCTCTAGAAAATGTTGAGTTTTATCACATGTATGCATGTTCCAGATTATATTTCACAGTAATGATATTCTATTTGTTCCTTGTTATGTTATTACCCATTGCCTTATATTTTTACTTTGTGTATATTATATTATTACACTATGTATAGTACCAAAGTGGCAGGTGGACCCATCATGGATTGGTGAACCTAGAGGGGGAGTATGTTCAAATGCTGCATATGACATGATGATTAGACCAGGTTGGATGACGAGGCATGATGACCTAGTGTGGCCTAACCCAGGGGTATGATGGTCTATGTGATCTGAACCATGAGGCAATAAGGGCCATGATAGTATATGTGACCTGACCCGAGAGATATTAATAGGTAATAATGGACTATTATGGCCTAACCTAGAAGCTTAGGTCCTATACAAGTATTGAGCAGCATCAAGTCTTTATCCTATGCTTATTGTAATGCCAAGACCCTAGATACCGAGAGTCAGTTTATTATTTTATTACATAGTCATAATCACAATAAATCAAATCCCGAAGGACCAATAAATTTAGTATTCTTGAAAAATATATATTAAAACATAAGTTTTACATTATATATTGATATAAAAAACAACATAGTATCTCCTTTTAAAACATTCATATCCCTTTGACCATCCTGGAAGGTCAGTCATAATATACTTCTTCACGTCCTGGGAAAAAATGAATCATAATAAAGGGGTGACCTCAGATTCTCAATATAGATATACAATATAGTAGAAGCTATCATAAATAAGCACAAAATTTTAATGTAAGGTATAAAACTGAAACATAATACTTTTAAACATAATATTCATCATAATGTGGAAAGAATAAATCAAATAATATCATTTAAAAATTCACATGAATATTATATTAGTTGAATAATAACATTTAATATCAATAACTAATCTCATAACAAGGGAGTGAATAATGCTAGACATCATAACCATACTATCAAGGCCTCATTCCAAGACTATACACAAATGGGTAAAATTCCAAACTAGTTTGTCTTATAATACCTAACGATGCATAGAAGGGCTATAACAGGACTCACCTGTCACTTACTAAGTCCAATGCATTCCTCATATGAAAAGGGTTAACATAACATAACATTCATATTAAAAATAGAATACAGAATATTAATATTTTAACCATAAAACTTGAATGGTATAAAAATGGAACATCCATAGTCAAACATATCATAAAACCTTCAATACAATATGGAAGATTGCATCATAATAAATCAACCTCAATTAAGCATAAAATCCAACAAAGGATATTGACATGGATGAAAATAATCTAATAAAATCATTAAAATTCTTTGAGAGAAATATCCATTTTTTACTTTGAAATTATTTAAGTCACAAAACTATAAATGAAAAAATTTATTCTGAAATAACCTTGAAATATTTTAAGGTAATCTTCAAAATGTTAAGGTGTCATAACATAAGAAATTATCCACTCACTTTGTATAAGTTTTAAAAAACATTCTTTCATTAATTTGACAAAAAGGTCATAAAGTACCTTGTTTGGAAAATGATGGAAATATTCATTTCAAAATATTTTATAAAAATTAAAACATGGGTAAAAAATAATTTTTATTAATTTTATATAATATTTTTAAATAAATTTTAAGAAACATGGACATGGATTATAAAGATGTCCAATAGATACTTATGTATAACAACCTCAGATAATAATGAGATTGTTAAATTAACCCTTACATTGTAAATTTCTTTAGTTGAGGGTGTGTTAACCTACAATATAATTTTTAAATAATGTTATTAAATTATACCATAACCATATCTATAATTATTATATAATATATGATCCTATTATATGGTTTTGTTAATAACATTTCAGTACTATCATTGTTTTGGGTGCTAACTGCTTCGTTTTCCCATTCCTGTCTTATCATGTAAGTAAAGTTTATTATGCATAGGATATATTTTATTAATATAAATAATTATATTAAGTTAATAAATATTATATTTACTCATATTATAAATTTTATAATCATTTTTAATGGTTAATGTGAATAATTAATCTCACCATGTCATGGTGACGATAGGTTGTACGTACGCACGAGCGAATATATCATTCCCTTGATGGTAAAATGGTATGGAATTGGTTGGTATATTAATTATAAAGAATAAATATCATGTTATATTAATTATTTATATCCAATATAATCATCATTACACACATACATATAAGCTAGTGTTGAATAACAGATTACACCATGATGTGGAGACGTTAAGCCGTACACACACACGCATGGTGATATTGTTATTCATAGGATAAATAAAAAGAGGAATATGGTTTTCCCATAATCATAATAAAATATTATAATGTATACTATTCTAGAGATATTAATTTATTATAGAAACAACATAGGAAGTGTAATTAGAAGAAAAAAATAACTTTGAAAGAGTTGATAAAACAATTACCACTTTCTCGGGCATCACATTTTGATTTGAACAAAAGGACTCATTAAGATAGCTTTCTGCACAAAGTATGGAATATTGGATAAATTGGGAGAATATTTGAGGAGAAATTGGTAAGGTTTGGATGAGCCAAATGACTTTAGTGGTGTGAATTAAATAGAAGGTGAGGTTCCCATTTATATGAGAGGTGAGGGACACTTTAGGAAAATCTTAAAATATTAAATTAATATAAATTATTTTTCAATTTAAAATGGATACAAAGTGAATTTAATAAAGTATAAGATAATTATGGGTATAAATCACCTTAAAAAAATGAATTTTAGACATGTTTATGTCATATAATTAACCTTATCTTTTAGCTTTAATACTTAGTTAAATAATTTAACTTTTACTGTGACAACTTGTATTTTTAAACTATAGAGTTAATATAGTTACTATAAAATGACAAAAGAAAACCAATTGCATCATTTATGACATATTTAACTCTATAAAAGTTATTTTTATGAACCTTATATTTTTATGGCTTTTATATCATTTAATAAAATGCTATTTATTTTAAAATATCATTTATGTCAATTTTGATACTATTCAACATTTTCATTTTTAATTTTTTTTAAAAAAACATGATAAATTCAAAAAAATACTTAAAATATGTAAATAAATTGTCTATTTTATCTATAAAATTTGTGGATTTCATTAATTAAGTCAAATTATATTTATTTTTAATATTTTTAATATCATTTATTTGATATTTCTATTAATAAAATAATTTCTTCTTCACTATTATGTCATCATTGATGATAATTATCTAATATCTAAAAATTATAAATAAATTACTATTATTTAGATAATTATTTTATATTTCAAAAGACTATTTATAGTCGACCATATAACTTATATAACCTCATATTAAAAATGATATAATTATTAAAATTTGAATATGACATTTTTAATTATTCTTTAAATAAAATATAATAAATGTCATAATCTAACAAAAGTGGCTTAAAAAGGATAATATTTTGACCTAAGGTTGATTTTGGTCAAAAAATACTTATCCAATGAAATTAGGGCAAGTGCTAGGGTAAATTTTATATTATTATAATATTATTTTTACCTTTAATTACCCTATTTACTTTTTACCATGGTAAATAAAATTCAAAATTTACTATTTAGAAAAAATTATTTTGATCCTATTAGACCAAATTTTTAATAATTATTACAACCATGTATTTAAATTTTTTTAAATTCAATTTACATATGTAGTAAAATTACATTTAATGCTAATCCGCAGATGCAGTTAAAAGGCAGGAAAAAGTGACGTTTGAAGTTTAATAATTTTTTTTATCTAATTATATTATGAAAATGATTAGAATGACCTAAATTATAATAATATATGTATTATGTATCTATTGTGAAATAAATTTAATGTAAAATAATTATATAAACAAAAAAGTCAGTTTTTAACAATAATGCAGTATTTTTCACTATTAATCAAAAATTGAAACTTTTCAGAAAATTACCAAAATTTCACCCTATGATAATTTTGATATTCCAAATTAAAAAATGAAGTCTATTTTGAAAATTAGAATTTATAAAATTTCATGATGTGGTCAATAATATTCATAACAGTTTTTTTAAACAACTAGTTTGATAGATTGTGGTGCGCTCGAACTCGGTGATGCGTACAACACAAGATATTGAATTATTTAAAAATAAGAATAAAATGGAATCTTGGGGAGTTACATTCTCCTATAATTCAAATAATTTCATCCTTTAAATTTTTAGAATATCACTTTATAAAAAAATTTGGGTGGTTCTTCATCATAAGTTCTTTAGGTTCCCACATCACCTCTTCCATCTTATGGATTCTCCAAAGAACTTTTTCAAGATGAGTTGTCTAATTTCTCAACAATTGTTCTCTGGCATCAATAATCTTGATAGGCTCTTCATAATAAGACAAATCAGGTTCCAGTTCTATTTCTTCATAGGTGAGTACATGCATTGGGTCTTGTATGTATTTCCATGATAAGTACATTATGCTATGTGATTTAACATCATATAACTAGGACGAATGTCACATAGTTTGTAATAATATGACCAAGACATGTGGACTGACTTGAGAATTATGAAAATTATCATTAGAGACACCTTGCATTGGATTGGGTAACTTGAATATGGGATGTATTTTCATATTTTTATAAGATTATAGTTATATAACCATATATTGGGGGCTGTTAACATAAATTTTACTCACACTTAAGAAAAAATTAAATATACCTAGCACATATTTAAAAAATGTGAGCCTTTATGACTCAACCCTTCCTAAACAGTTAGAGTTCTCTCTAGGTGGACCATTTTTTCTATCCATGATGCTTCCAACTACATCAAATATGTGGGAAAACCCATATAATACTATACGAGTCATTATAATTTTGATAAACAAGAGGTGGATGGGGAATAAACCATACTATGTAGGCGAGGGGTTCATGGTAAAGGGAGAAACTTATCTTGGGGATGAGAGTGGATGAGGCCTGTTACAACTGATAGGTGACCTGATTGGTAACCAATTTGAGTTGGGGGATTGTGTAATTTATATAGATGGAATTTATTTGGGTTTAATTTTGAGTCACTTGAGGGATCAAATCAATCCATATATAGTCATTTCAAATAAATCCCTCTATGTTGATCAAGATCATATATAGAGGGGAGTGGTATTTTTTTGGAATTATGGATGAAACTTGGATATAGAATCTGGTTGTCACTACGTATTATGTTGGGATATAAATAAATCCACTTATACTTATTTTTCTTCTTCCCACATAGTTGAGATTTATATGAGGTAAGGGGGAAATTTTTTTTCAATCCATGCAATATTTATAAGGCTTTGTCTGTAGAGATCCTACTCATATACAATAAAATAGAAATTAGTCCTAACTTAGTGTAGAGATATTGGGGAAGTGAATTATTACCGTAAACGTTCAAACACTAAGGTAAGAGGGTCCATTTTGGTGATTTGTAGCTAGGACTGGGATAGGATATCTGAGAATAACTATGTATCGTGTGCTGATAATGATTTATCTAAATAAAGTTCTTAGGTAAAAGGTCCCAAGCACCTATCAAACTCATATGTATGGGAAAGGGTCATACCACCCCTCAAAATAGATAGTATACACCATAATCTAGGTGAACTTTCTACATTTGTTGGATATATATTGAATAAAAATTGTTCTCAAATTGCGAGTGACTTTCATTAACAAGGTAATCTTTACAACCTTACATCCAAATAAGTGGAAATGCTCTTGATACAGATTGGGCACCAATGAAAGCTATAATGGTGATCAACCTCTAAATTAGCCTAATATAACATACCCAAATGTGGATATGTATCTTAAAAAAATTATAAATCTGGTCATTCATAGATATTCTAAAAGAATATCACTGTAAAGATCAAGCTCACATATAAGGAAAAGAAAAAAGGGGCACCATTGTGTTAGAAATTATGGTTTGACATAGGATATGAGATTTGGGAATCACTATGTATCATGAATTGATAACTATCAATACACACGTAGTTCTCAAAAGAAGTTCACTTCACAGAGTTGGAACATATATAGAGAAAATAGATTTTTAATTATGGTTTGCCCCATGATGTGAGATCCGAGAATCTCTACATATCCTGTATGGGCAGAAATCATGCCACACATCATTCTTAAGAACAAAATCCCCTATACAGATCTGGCACATTTTTAGGAAAAAGTTAATTTTTTTCTTTGAGTATAGGTCATGTCATAGGAGAATCCACATCAAAATCTCCCATGAAAATATGAGCCATATGTAGTAAGTGGACATGTTCACATTCTAATCATTAGAATATTGTTTGCATCCATAGTGTAGTGCTTAGAAATCACTACATGTCACATAGTGTTTGGAATCAAGATTGTGTGTAGTTATTAAAGAATGATTCCATAAATAGGTATATATATTATCTGAGTAACAAGGGTTATTAATGCTCTAATTCATAGTAAAAACATGTTTTGAAGAATTCTAATTTGAACTAGCTCTCATTTAGGGAATAAAAAGGACATAATGAATGGGCCACACTAAATAGTTTAATGTCATGTGAGGTGGATATTTGTGAAAAGGGGGAACTTATCCCATTAAATATTTTTAGTTGGGATAAAATTAAATTATCTAGGAATCATTGTGTATCCAAAAATAATGGTAAATGTGGATGGTGGAGTAGCTATAATGTTGGGACCATCAGGTTGTGCATATTTTTTTTCACCCATTATGGTTTACTTAAAGTATTATTTCAAAATTATATTTGTATTACTATGGCATATTAGGATGAATTATGGGTGATAATTCATCCAATCAATCATGCCACTTACCATAAATGTACTTAATTATGAGTTGAATCCAACTCTGAACTTATTGTCAAGGACTTGAAAGAGAGAACTAGGAATATTCCTTGTTGACTCCTTCCATAGTATATTGAAGTTATAAATCAAGTAAAACACATCAATTTGACTATCTCACTTGTCTAAAAGGATGAAATCAAGTGGACGATGCACTGTCAAAGAGAGTGATCATAAATATGAGCATGATGTGATCGTTCAGGACCCCTAATTTTTGTGCACTGTTGGTGGATGTAGATATGATGGGTATAATTCACTCCCCTTTTTGTAAATATACTTTAAATGCTTACAATTATACTATTTAATTTTATCAAATAAATTAGAAGGTACATGGACCCTAGATCCATTGGTAATATTTGGGAATTATTTATTGGAAGAAGGTGTAGCTGGTCCTAAGATAAGAGTTTAGTTGTCACAATGTATACCATGTGGAAGGGAATTGAGATTTTATACATTTCTGATATAAGGTCCCTATATAGATCTGGCCCAGGTGTAAGGGATGTTCTTGGTCATTTCCTGAGTGAACCTTAACATTAATAGTCAGTTAATGGTCACCTATACAAACCAATATCTTTCACAAGGGAGGGGTATTTTTCCAACATATCATGTTATAGGGATGGAACATTCCACCCAATTTTTTGTTAATGGATAATGGATATATACTGGATATCCTTTCATGTATCCATCTCTCACGCAAGTAGTTGGTTCCATTGGGTAACCCACTCTAAGAAGTTTTAGGTCTTGCAAGATTGATCCAATGTCATGAAGTTTATTTTCATGTGGCAAGAATTATCAAGGGATGATGTTTATGGTCATATATATATTTGAAAAAGACTTTATCGTGAGGATTTTTTGGATTTCACAGGGGATTCATAACTTGAAATTGAATGATAAAAGTATATAATGTTATAATATTGCTTTGTAATGGGTATGATGTATTGATGTATCACATTGAGGGTATTTTAACCTACTAGATTAGTTGGTTCAAAGGAAGTGTAAATCATAACCAAAGAATATATGAGTCAATGTGGAGTGGAGACTAATTATACTAGGTTGGCTATTCAAAATGGATGAAACTAGAATCATGAACAATAGAGAATTTAGATCATGGTTTTAAGGTGACCTTTTCTCTTGGGCCAAAACATCCCCTTGTTTACATGATCTAAGGCATTGTGTTATTCACCAAAAAATCCTAGTTTGGCCCCTTCATACCAGAAATTCATTGCTTCCAATTCAATATGGGGGAAAACTAAGAGAATGTGTCAAGGTTCATGGATTTCTAAATGACTATGAACTCGATTCTTCAGATAGTATTTACTCATATATCAGAGGTTTAAAGTTGGTTCACGGAGAATTAAATATTTAAGAAGGGTTTGAGCATGATAAAGGCTCTTCCAACTTGTATTAAACACATTTTTAGTGAAAAGGAATAAAATAATAAATTATTGAGTACATAATCATTAGAGGGGATCATCTACACAATGTAAAGGTATCATGTTGTATAGATTAATATCACACAACAAGGGTAGGGTTCCATATATTGTAATAGAATACGTCTCAATCATGCAATTCAAATTGACTTTCCCGACCCTCTAAACTCACATGAGTCTTTCTCGTCTTGATAAACAAGTGAAAACTATGATATAAATTATGAAATATAAGATTTAATGATAGGTAATATGTAGAGGAATTAAAATTTTAATGCATTCAAGAATCCCAATAGGTATTTAAATAATTTATAGTTAATTTATATGGATGAGGTGACTTAAACTGATGAGGAAGTAAACATGTTGTGGATCATGTCTCGGTGTTGGGGAGGGGTGAGATATCTTTGTTCTATTGTTGAATTATTAGAGAAAACTCAACATGGAATAGTAAACTAGCACATTGGAAACATTTTATGTGAATTAGTATCATATATAAAAGGGGATGCAGGTCTCACAAGGTGACCACATGTCATGCAGTTTAACATCATGTCACTAGGATGTGTACATTGTAATTTAACACCATGTCATAAGGATTTTTTCATGTAATTTAATTTATTATGACTAATACATAGTTTTTTTATGGTTTAAGGTCATGATATGAGGACCTATGTGTCCTTCAGTTTATGGACATGCGATGAGGACCTAAGTTTCATGGAGTTTAAGGTCATACACTGAGTACCTAGGATGATATGTAGTTTAAATTCTCACCACTAAGAATTCTGTGCATGGACGAAATTATGAAAAGTAATTTTTTGAGAAATCTTTCATTAGTGTGGGGAATTATGTGGTCTATATACATCATGTATAAGAAGTAATATCCATTATAATAAACCTTGTGTACAATGTAAGTTCCCTCCAAATTGTGTTTCATATTTTGATTTTATCCCTTAGTATCATCAAAGTTATGAGAATCAACAAAAATTATTATATAAGGAACAAGTAGAGACAAAACTTATTGTTTAAGGATTACAAAATAAGGGTTTGATAGAGTTTTATATTTTCTAATGTATGAAAACTATTATCATTAGGTTGTTATAAATCAATAATTCACTTTTTTGATTGTTCATCTATAAATATTTAAACTCAATTCAATGGTGGTGTATCAGAAATCCATGTAATTTACCTAACATTACCCCAAAATCACACTTCATAGGTTTCATCATTAAAATATTCTGATCAAATCTTCTATAGATTGTTTTCTGATCAGAGAGGCGATCCCAATGCTACTGAGATTTAACCACCAGGAAGTTGATGTAGTATTCCATAATTATTTATAAAAATGGATTGAATATATGATTCATGGTACAATAATAGGTTCTTATTTAATTATTTAGAACAATGGGAATTAAGTAGTAGTATAATATCCCTCAAGGTTCTCTAAACATAGTGTCTTACTCATCTTTTGGCACCATTATGATAGGTTTATAGGCTAGGTACCCATCTATAATGTAAAGGTATTAGAATCATGTGGAAACATTAATCAGAAGTTCCATGATATGAAAATAAATATTTTATTTTGGATAATATCAATTGAGATCCCTAAAATTTATATAGGCCATGATCTATCCATTTTTTTCACAGGAATGATGTCATAAAACCATTTCTAGTATTGTAGCTATCAGATAAATTTAGATTTAATCAATTTTTCAAATTTTGATTCCACAATAGTGGCATGAGGTATTTTTTTAGATTTTATATTTCCTTCATACTTTCACCAAGGGTAGTATAAGTATAAACATTCTAATTATTAGGGAATTTCATAGAGGAATTCTTAATTTTAATTGATAGAGCAAGGAAATTTTATAACTTATCCAAAGCATTGTTCTGGAAATATTTCAGTGGGTTGATTTTAGATGGAATGACCATTATCACATGGACATGTGCTAGTAAAAATTGGGGGTTTTAGTGTCCAATAAATCATAGATCTTTCACCATGATTAAAATTATAGTCAATATATAATCATTACTAGGAAAGCTCCAGGGGCTTGTAGGAGCAATTCCCAAGCTATTGGGAGCAGAAAACCACTTTTCACACTCTGTATTTTGTTCTTTCCCTGCCCTATTATAGAAACCTATATTTGTGTATTTGGATTCACAATATTCAAATGGGGTAGTATCACCACACAACATGCTAACTATTCCATATATGGTATACTTCAAACATTTATGGGATGTCGATAGGACATCTATATAGCTATAAATCCAAGGTATCAAGAGTAAGAAATTGTATGTAATGACCTATTGGATAACCATGAATTAAACATTATAAATTAGTTCCATAAATTTGAATTTGAGCTTGAGCTTTCTAAGGGGTTTTTACTCACTCTTATCATTTCCTTGAATGGTCAACTCCATTGGAGAAAAATCATCCTCACAATACCCTAAATTTAAAAGGTTTTAAACTAAGTTGTTATTAATCTATGAATGGTTGTCAACCATATCCAAAAAAACTTCAATGTTGTCAAGATAACATTAAATATATATGGTTCTAATGTGTCCCTAAAAAAATTATTCCTAATATTGTGCTATGAACAAGATAGTGGCATAGAAATATAATAAGGTGATTTCAGTTGGATAAAACTCATCCACTTCAAAAAATCTCTCAAAAATCTTGGGGTTATATAGGAGATCAATGAGATCTTATTTGTGCTATTTTTAAAGTTAAGAGAATCCCAAATTATAATCTTGGTTGATATGGATTCCTATTGTTTGAAGATGACATAATTTGGATATTGATGTTTATGATACTCATGGAGGAGTTTCTCTTTAGTATGTGGATTATGAGATATTTCTATTGTGGTTAATGGGTCTGGAACTTGGATAGAATTTGAGAAAATATCTACTACCGATGGAGTGGGCTAAGATGCCTTACCATCTTGTTTGGTCTGATCAAACAGTTTCACACCTTCTAGGTGGTCATTTAGAATAATTGGGTTTAGAAGACACTTTGATGACTCCAAGGTATCTTCATGTTCCTGTTGGTCTCACTAAAGTGCTTTTCCATGGATTTTAGCTGCATATATGGATTAATTGATGATATGACCAGGATATTGGAATCAAACACAACTTCATCTTCCCATGTTTCCTATACTCCTATAGCCTCCGCCTCTGGATCTACATTTAGGTATAGAAAACTCAGGTTCACACATATATTCATCATCAAATAATGAGTATGATAAATTAATAGAAATAATAATTACAAAGATAATCTCTTCATCCAATAAGGTATTCAATTGGTTGGGTGGTTCCTGTGCTTTTAAAGATTAGTCCATGAAATCTATAAGAGTTAGGGCCATATTGGGATTCAGATGAGACTCTTCTTATTATGACCTATTCTACTTCTGATGATTATGTTTTCCTATTAAAGATGAGTGTGATGGTTACCCCAAAGGTATAAAGGGAGGTGCTAAAATTGTGAATAATTTATAAAGTTTCACTCTAAGGATGGAATGATCTTGATAAACTATCATTTAGGTTATCCATTTATTGAAATTTGTTTCATGCCTAGTAGAAACGTTTTACTAACTATCTTCTTCATTTGATTGGGTGGTGACACATGATACACTATCGTTGGGTATTTTCTTAGTATCAATAATCTAGAATCAACCATTCCCTATAGTATTTACTTAAAGAAAAAAGAGTCTTGTATGATGTCACCTAAACTCATTTGAAAATAAAAATAGTCGATATGACCACTACGGTTAACCTCACTAAGATTACTCATATCGGGAATGAGGAGGATATTATCTTCCATGGTTACCAAGAACTTATTCATTTCACGAGGAATATAATTTATTCTTCTCTTCATCAAATTATGGGTCACCATAATCTCTTTTTTCCTCCATTTGGGGGTGGGTTTTCTACTATTTCTACTCAGTAATAGATTTTTGGTGAGGTGGGGATTTCTTGGGTACTCTGATGAGAACTGGAGTTGTCTTGAGTGTGATACCAGTAGTTTATACCTTACATAAAATTTTCCCTTATTTCATGGGTAAGGGTTGGGATTTGGCCTTGATTCTCCAAATTAAATCCTCTAGATACTAGTATGTGTTAGAAAAATCCCATAAAATATGTGGATATTTCAGAAGTATTAGTATTTTCTATAGTTAATCACAAATAATTTCCACCCATGGCTCCATTAATTGATCTAGTGAGAGAATAATGTTGAGTAAACATTTCAAGCTCTTCTATATAGTGATAAAATAGGTGACCTTTCCATTCTCATGTTGTTTTATGTTTATGAGGTTGATGATCATCATTTTAATTAGAACAAAAATAAATTGGTATAGGAATTACTGTTGAAGTCCTCCCAACCTATGATGGTCCATGTTGGGAGACTACTATACCAGATGAAATCTGGACCAACTAGAGTCTACACAAAGAACCTAAAATTTTCTACCTCTTATAGGTCTTGTGGGACCATCATGGGACCACATCAGGATAGAAAGTGTGAGAGGTGTCGATCTAAATCTCACATGCCATAAAAGTTTCTAAAAAAGGGTTCTCAAAATTATACTGAGATGGAGTGGAGTCTACTCATTCATGATACAATATCATTTTAGTCTACACAGGGGTGAACCTCCCTTCCAAAAACTTTTATTTAAGTAGAAATATATTTTATGGTGTTATGAAGTTATTTGTGTTTTACCATTTGAATGACCTCATGATCATGGTGAGTAGGAAAAGATTGACGTGGTATCCCTATATTCACTATTTGAAAATTTTAAATCCAATTTTGGGATTGTGATTGTCTCAATATAGGGGTGGTTTCCTCTGTAATGGAATACAATCTTAGTCTTCCTCAATTCCCATTTTTAGGTAAATCAATTGTCTAGATTAAAAGCTGGAATGATTCTAAGATTCTTCCCTTATGGGTAGGTTAAATTCCTCCCAATGGATTTGAGGATATACATTTGTTTCAGCTAATAGGTAATACTTGGTGGGAGTATTGACTTTGGTTAACTCATCATTAATTCTTCTGATATTTTATATCTTAGCCTCATATTATTCCATTCACTCTTACAGAGAAGTAATTTTAGCCTTACTTAATGGAGAGTGTGATGTGTCCACATCTTTCCATTTATCCCTAGTATAATAGCATTAAGGTGGTTTCATATCATCATTTTTAGGTGCTATGTTTTATCTACTCCCTTGATTATAGTAGTTTGTAGTGTCGGTTTGTACATCAATGAAACCTTCCTCTCAAGTTACTATTTCCAAATTGCTTCCCTTAGGATCCACATCTTGAACCATATAATCTACTAGATTGATAATGGAGATGTTCACTGAGGCATATTGGGTGACAAGAAGTATCCCATCATCTCTAATAAATAGGGTAGTTTTGTAGCACCTACTTACCTTTAGGAATTACATCGATGTCTTTTGTCTACCACTTTCCTTCACTAGGTTGTTTTTATTTTAACCCCTTGAGAGGTTTGGTTTTATTTACCGTGTTTTATCATGGTTTTTGTTAATGAATATTGACCATGATAGAACTTACATACATTCTTGTAGAAACATATCTAAATTAAAGGGGTGTGCCACATGTAGGGGGCATGATTAAGATGACTAACATTGGTATCCACTTCCTGGTTTGGACAAGTCTGATCTCCTTTGAGGGGATGATAATAATGACCCCATACCTGAGGGATATGGTTGAAATAGGTATTTAACTAGTAATTTATAAACTTATTGAGGATTTGATGATCCTGGGATAGTGGAATTTGTAAAAATTCCCCCATTCCTATGGGCTAGGGTTTATTTGGAGCTTCCATAGACTTCTTCTGGATCCTCTTAAGATTTAATGATACTACGACAGAGTTAGTGGTAAAAATTCCCCTATAACCATGAGATGTGTTTCTTTTAGATATCTTCCATGTCATACGCCATTGATATATTATTTATTTTACACATTTTGAGTCATGCTTGGGCCAAGTGCAGTGCATGTTCAGGATGGGAGCTTCACTCTAGAGGAAGCTGTCAAGCTACCTGAGATTTTAGATTTCTCATATGAGGAGCCCTATTTTATAATTGTTGGGTTTGGATTAAAAGAAAATTTGTGCCCCTACCTTCCATAATGGTTATTTTATGCCTTCAAAATGGGGCAATTCCATTGGATTGGACAATTAGAATGTGTGCTTCTTGGACTTGTGATCTCTCATACAACTATGATTTTGCAAGACTTCATGCACAAAGGGACCTCCTATTCTATGTATGGGGGAAGCGAAATGATCTATTATCACCCCATACTTGGATATTCACATCAAATGGGGTTTATTTATTATTTTTAAAATGGTAGCTATGATGTATAGGAAATAATGATGCATGCTCTCACAATGCTTTTATGGACTCAGTTCTCAGGCCATGGAGAATGTGGTGAGGTCTATCTAGAAACAGAGCATGATTACAGCCTTATGATGACCTTTATACCCCTATTAAGGTATTGTATTATCCTTTATCCACTAAACACTTTCCCATAAGATCTAGTTTATGTGAGGTATACATTCCTCCTTTAAGTCATAGGGGATATCATAACTATATGTGGTGATGATCCAGAACATCATTGGGATGTTTTTATTAACCAAATCTTTCCATATGTGCATGAAAAATTCTTCCTCATTAGAGGATTATTCTTCTACCTATTCAATCCATAGAGGTCACTTCTCTATAGACAAAAACTCAAGGATTATAGTAGTAAGGGATGGTGGACTCCACTTTGGGTCCCCTTCTAACCAAGGTGTGGTATTTCTGATGGTTAGTAGGGTACTATATATGGTTCATGCTAGTGTTTTGAGAACCTATCTATATAAAGGTTCCCTGAAAAGGGAAAGATTTTCTTTCCTAGGTGATATATCACTACAATGATGTTTTCCTTGATATATGGAAGGGGTAAGATCCTCATAATCCATCTCTATGATTTCGTGAGATGGACTATCATAGAAGATATGGAATTCTACTTCAGATGAATATTTGTAGGATCCTTGAGATTATTCATATATACATTTAATGGCCTCAAGGATAATGTCATTGAGTATGGTAGGAATATTATCTTCTTCCTTTTTCTGGTCGGAATATTTTGGCCTAATATCTGGGATCATATAGGAATATTGGCTTGCTACATGAAAATATCAAAAAATTTCCAATGACCATATACTACCGTAAGAATATGGGCTTACTATTGAGAATATTCTAGAGTATTCCAATGATATTCTGTATTGTTAGTGGGAATATGAGCATGCCTTTGGGTAAGTTTCATAATATACTAGTTAACCTTGATTAAAGCTTAAATATGAGCCTAATTAAGTTGTTTATTCCTCAGTAGAATATGGTGATGGACCTTCGAAATGGGAGAAGTAATATGGTCCTCCTCTTATATGGACTCTAAAGAATACTGGTATAGTATTTCAATGGGTGGAGAAAGAATATGTGCATGTCTTCTATAATATTTAATAATTTTATGAGTATATTTTCTAGCAGGGATATAATCCTTCCCTGAGGTGACTTTTTGAATATTCCAAGGAACCTCAATTGGATATAAATATTGTCTTAATCTTGGTTGGCCTTTGGAATATTTCATTGGACTTCAATTATAGAAATATTCACCTATCTTAAGGTTATTTTCAAATTAATTTTATGAACCAAAATCCAAATGGGGATAAGAGACTAATATCATGGATTCTCCCATACTGATATATGCTAACAATCCTCGTACATGGGATCAAGAATACTTTCTACTCTAGAGTAGCTATCTTGTCATGTTGGACATTCTGATATGCTCCTATAGCAGACAGAACATGAATATATTCATATCTCTACATTATCACTAGAATATTAAAGAAAATATCTTACATCAGTGCTAGAGTGTATTGTCACTTTATAATGTCGTTTCAAAGAATATAAGACTGCATGTTCTTGATTTTCAAGCTATGATACAAAACCACTTCAATTGAAGTGGATATATGTGTCCACTTAGGTCCTCTATTTTTCACTAGAATATGTCAATGGACTTATTGTATAGTCGAGGGAATATGATCATTCTCCCTATTTATTTCCAAAGTGGTAAGACTTAGTATCCATGGGTATGGATATGAGAATGCTCAGTAGGTTCCATCATATTATATTGATGGTCTTGATATGGGTGATCTTGGATATGATACTGCTCAATGGTTACCACCAAAATATTTTAGTGGGATTCATTAATATAAATAGGAATATGGTTCTACTCCTAGTGATTTTTAGTTTTTTTCACTCAATTAGATCTCATTAATGATTGTATATGGGTGTCTTTGGAGGTGGCCCATTGGACAACACCCTCCATAGGGGAATGAGGGGGAAATTATTGCATGGAACTGACAATAGTTGATAGGATCCCTCCTTGGTGACTCCTAAACTGAGATATAGTTATGGTTTACTCTTTTTTATGACTTCCCAAGGTAAAGAATGTACTTATTATCCCACTTCATGGATAGACTCATAAAGTGGTTAGAATTAGAGACATTTGTAATCAGGTTTATCATAACCTTACTTGAATGATGTGGTCCTATGATATTTAATAATTAAAGAGATTAATTTCTATCCTCAAGGGGTAGTATTTTACAATGTTTTGGGTACACCATGAGAATTTTATTTTCTACCTTATTCTAAAGGATTTGGGTTGGTGACATTTTTCTGCAGCATGTGGTGGTATTCGCTATAGTTGAATTACCAGAACACTTGTTTAAAGATACCATTACCTTGTTTCGAGGTGAAATTAGTGATAAAGTTATCTACATTAATAAATAAAATAATAAAAATAACCATCAATTAGTTTATCATCACAAGTAAGATACATGGTTAAATAACTACAAAAAGGAAACAAGATTGTTTATTCTTATTATCAGTTCCAGCCATTTTCTTCTATAGATTGAGAAAAAATGGTCTGGAATGTGGTCAACCTTCTTTCAATTTTTTCATTTAATGATTCACATTGGGTTCACCATTTTTTGTTCTGATTTGAAATGTTATTTTCTTAGTGTGAGAAACAAAGCGGCTGACACCTATTGTAAATTTATTATTTGGTTATCATATATTTTCACACTAGGTTGACCATTTCTTGTTTCCACCTGAAATGTTGGATGGGACATGATGCTTGATTGGGGGGTATCTAATATAGTTTTATAATACATTAATTTCATGTTCACCATAATTTACTTAGCTTAATTTACAATGATTTTTATTAGTGGAACTGGAAACACTGAATGGTTCTTGTATCTCTATCGAGTTACAAAACTATATTCCAAATGTAGGTGGTCATTGAGATTTCTTACCAATGAAACTTAAGAACTCACATTGATGGAGATTATGGGAGTTTGGGCTCATGAAACCCAATTGGGGGGAATAATTTACTACTATGGGACTATCTTATAGATTTATGATGTGTTTGTGAATCATTCCCAAATACAAATATGGGGCTAGTTACCCTAACAAAACACTAGTTTTTGACCAATGATGTGATCATTTGTCCATCTCAAAGGTATTCTATTATTGTGACCATCTTTATGTATCATAGGTTCTCCATCTTATCACTTTTTATTACTTAATGATCCCAGTTATGGAATTACTATGTTTCCAAATCCATGAGTCTTGGAACTATATATTTTTTCACCATCTAGGAGGATAGCAGGTTTTTATGGTATCTATATCAGGAAGATAAAGTGGATTCCTAAATATCCATGTGAATTGAATAAAAACCCACATATTTTGGAATATTTCATTCATTTTAGGGTCATGTGATAATGACTGATCTATGTTGTTTAACATCATCTAGTAAAAACACTTAGGAGAAAGGTATCTAGAAATGGTTGGTGTGGTACTTATGTATTATTGGCACTTTCTGGTTGACCCTGAAGGGGATATATCCCATCATAGAAAAAATTATGTCTCATGAATTATGGAATCACAGTGATAATCCCCACTATGAATATGTACTAATGACGATTCATTATTATCATAAGGAATATGGCCCCATGAAGATGATCCCGACAGAGGATATAGGGAAATGAGGATGTGTTGGTGTTACAAGGAATGAGGACTCCTAAAGATGACCCCTACTATGAATATATATCAATAAAGATGAATTGGTGTCATACATGATGTTTCTAGGTAAATATAATCCCTATCGGTGATATGGCCTGATGAGGATGTGTTTATGTGACCCAAAAGAAATATAAACCTCTGAGTGGGGCATGGTTCTATTGAGAATACGGACTGATAGAAAAAGGTTCATTGGAAATATGAACCTAATAAAATATACATACAAACCCATAGGAATATTTCTATGAAAGGTAAGGAAATAAAAAATATCATGAGTGGTATGGCCTGATGAGACTAATCATGAAGGGTTGATGATGTTGGGCTTTAACCTCAAGGAGGTGTCCTACATTACACTGAGTCATTAATCAAATCCCATGTAGTTTTAATTTCCATTTAAAGGAAAAAATATCGGTGAGGATTAAACCTAATGAGGATTCCCATGTGGGTAATTTTTATTATGCTAATGGAATTATCATTACAAGTCTCTAAGCCCATGTGAGTAATGCTCATTGTGAGAAACAAGAGCTAGCATAAGACCAGATGCATTTCATATGGGTGTGAGGATAACACATTGAGGACACCCTTAAAGGAATATGATTATGATTTCTATGAAGGATATGGATCCTCAAGGAAATGAATAAACATTAACAAGAAACATTGGAAATTTGGAATCTATATGGGGAATCAAAGTATTTATAAGGAATATACCCTCATAGAAAGGTTTATCATGAAGATATATATTGGATATGGAGGATCATGCCTTAAGAAGGTGACCTACATAACCTATTTATAATTGGAATCAGAATACTCATAGTTAATATGGAACATTTTAAAGTTGAGTGGCTGTAAAATACCATGTAGCTAACATCGTACGATAATGGCGTATATGGGGTCATTTGAGTTTTTGATATGGGAGATTAAGCCTTGAAGAGGCATACTATGTATCCTGATGAATATATAAATTAGAGAAAACATAGTTACAATGGTATGGTAATTTTTTTCAAGGAATGTGTGAAAAAAAATATTTGGGTGGGACTTATTCATATAATGCTTCCTTGAGATACTTCATCACTAGTATAACCCTTTGAATGAAAGGAGGAAGATATAGTTGAGACTTACATCTGAAATGAGTCCTATATAAGAGGAATTTTTATCATGCTAAAGGCACAACCATAACTGGTACCTAAGACTAGTTGATTCATGTTTGGTGTGAGAAAAAAGATATATCATAAGATTATACACATTTCATGGGAGTATAGGATTGAATTTGTACTGGGCTTACACACTAATGATTTCCCAAGAGAAGCATGACTGCAATCCTTTTGAAGGTTATGGATCTATAGTATATGAATTATGAGAGTCCACATGGGATATAAGGATATATAATGTATATATATGGGGATGTTATGGTATGGAACTGAGGCCTTTTAAATTAATCCTACAGATCCTTATTGTGATAGGAATCATAGTTTTATAGTTCACACATCCCTTTGAACATTGACGAGAAAGGAGAGGGGACCAGAATAAACTTTTAAGTGTCATGCCCCCATTAATTGGAGATTATTGGAGGATGTAAAGGGATAAAACTTTATGGGAGAAGGACTTATGAGGGTTTGGGTGGAACCCCATAAGGCTAGGAGATCACATGAATTCCATGGGGTCATGCAGTCTGTGTAAATAAGGCAAGGTCATGCACTATGTGTGATGGATTTAAAGGCAATAGAGCATAAAAAGACACGATTTCCATGTGATCACATTACTGATATGGGGATGGATGGTCTCATGGCTCTATAACATGGCCAAAAATCCATCTCATGATTGTACGACCATATCCCAATTTTATGATTAAAATTCAATCATGTGTTTTGGTAACAAAGTGTAATTAAGTGATTGAATCATGAAAAAATATAAATCATTCTCAATTAATTGGTTCCTAAGTTACTCAATGAGAATTATTAATTTGAATACCTTGAGATCATGTGATTCCTATACTCTAGAAATTTTATTCATGTTCCACTCTCCTCTATCTCTCACCCTCTCTTTCATGTGTGTGAGGATTTTATGAGTGTTAAGGGGTTCATTAGTTTTTAATACAATATCTATGTTGATTCACATGGTTGAAAATATTTTTAACCATGATTAATATAGTAGAGGTAATGTCCACATAAGTTTTTGGTGTCTCATGCATCACACATGACTGAGTTTTCACATCATTGGTGAATTCTCCTAGCAGATCATATGAATAACGTCAACTGTGAGAAGGGTCTATCAATTACATCCTTGAAAATGATTTAATTATGTGATCTAATCATTATGGGGAAATCACATGACTCTAGTGGGGAAACATGTGAAGAATGGTAGCAATGTGAAGGACCCTTTATGAAAAAAAACTTATCAAAATTACTTGGTTGATTCATACATTGGTTAATCACATGAATCCATTATTATCACATAAGGAACCATGATGACATGAAGGACACACTATGGATATGATTTTTAGTATGATTCCTTTGGAGTTGATTCACGTTTTACCATAATTAAATCACATTATTAGGCCATGGTCACACAATTGCGTGTCAACCCAGTCACATACAACCTTTTCACTTGTCATCGATGCATCAAATGAATTAGTGGTATGATATGTGATCACGAGTCCCTTTAAGTTTTATGTGATCATGTAACCCAACCACATTACCCTCAAGCTTTAATTCTCTATCTCTTTTTCCTTTGAACAAAAATGGTACTTGTGTTTTGGTTATTTCCCAAAATTTAATTTTTCCAAATATCATTTGGAAGGCATAAATATGTGGAATCGGTAATGATGCGAGCAATTGGGTATAATTTATAGTACTGGTGATTAATAATAGGATGTTATGTTTAAATATTTGTTATGTGAGGGACATGAGATGATGTACAATGCGGTACTATCGATATGTTGGGTGTTTCCATCAATAAGTGATCAGGGAGGTGATTCGTATAGTAGTGAGTGTCTATTAAAGTAATCTACCTTTATAAGTATGTTATCCAAGATATTTTGGATAAAAAATGTGTTTATAATCATCTTAGTTTTTTGAGAATGGGATGATCAAGATACTTGGTTTTTTATAAGGTTTGGTCAGTGTGTGGATGATATTTCTTTGGGATAATCAATCGTATGGTGGGGAGATTATAATGTCTTGGATATTTGAGAGTTGTAATTTAGGTCTGATCATGGATCATCCATGTGTATTTTCTCTATCATGGTTGTGAGATGATTTATATATGATAAGAATCAGGTCCATTAATTGTCCTAAGATTGGTTCTAGAATTTTTTAGAAGGAATAAAACCACAATTTGATATAAGGGATCACAGTTTGGATAGGGGCTAATCAAGGATCATATCATAGACAAGGGGTATCATTATGTGATGGCTAAGATGAAGGGTTTAGGTGAATTTTTGGAATTATTTTTTTTATCTATAAGTATATAGGTGTTTAGTAGAGACTAGAAATATGTTTGAAAATGTTTGTAAAAATTGGTAAATTCTTCATGTATAAGGGTACACTACATTAGGGTAATAAAATCATATATAATGGAAAATAAAAAATATGAAATATTAGTAACATACTCAAGTATAATGGAACACAGATCATATGTAAGAGTAAACACAATGTATTTAAGGTTTGACCTTATTTTACAACTGATATGTAAAGTTATACAATATTATATTTAAGGGATACAAAAATTTGGTCAAAAAATGGCATAGTATTTGATACTTAAGGGTGAAAAAAATTCCTTTATAATACTTAAGGGTTAAACTGATATGTAAGAGAGAGAGAAATGATAAATTATATGATATATAATTTTTATAAAAATTATTATGTGTCTAATACATAAGGGTTGTACCTGATGATACATTATGATTGATCAGATGATATATAAGGATTTATTTGGTTATTTTATGACATTTAAGGGTTGATTTGATTATATTAATGTGTTGATCAAGAATTTTTCAAAAGTTGAATGTGACATTCTAGATGGATGATAACACCATGAGTCATAGGTCATGTTGTGATGTTTATTAGTTTCAGTTTTTTAAAACAATTAATTATTAATTAAAACAAATATTTAATCAGGGTTTCTAAATTTCATATAATAATACATTAGATACATCTTAACTCTCTCTCTCTCTCTCTATGTTGTTCTTTATTCTCTATTGATAGATCATTATCTATTATTTTCTATTCATCATGATGTTCATTACAGGGAGTAGTTAATAGTAAGGAAAGCTATCCATGGGTTTCTAATATTATTTTCACTCTCAATTTCTCTATTTTCTATTAGTTATGGCATAAATGAATTATTTTTTTCTTCAAATTACATAATCTATACCAATAAAATAAATACCGATTAGTGTTTTCCATTGATTTGATTCCTACAAACTCTAGGAAGGTGGTTCATTTCTATTTCATGTGTAATACATTTTACACAAATCATGTGATAAATATGATAACATACTATTGTGTGTGTAATAAATAATGGGACCACTTATATTTTTTTATCATTTTTAAGAGATTCCTAAGGGTTATTCCATGTGAAAAATGGCGGGTATTATATTTATTGGTTGTGTGGTTTAGGGGATTAATGGACTTGATGTCATATATTGGGGATAATGTCTCTTTGGAATTAATGATTGATTTTGTTCCTTAGAAACTTTATGTGTATGACCCATGTGACTATGGATGATGTTGATCACAGAGAATGGGGAAATGTGGTTCTCTGATGTGATGTGAATAGTGTTGACCATTTTCATTGGCGGGGATGAATTTTCACTGATCTATGTTTGTAGGGTGTTGGTTAATGTCACTAATCATGAGGATCAATCCATTATAGACATGTTCACATAGAATAGGTCCCATGAGGTGGTTTTAATCACTATTTGTTGGCAGTATCACTCATAGATTGAGTGGATTGTAGGCAATGGTGTTGATCATTATTATGTAGGAGGGATGCATCATAGGTATCCATGATGTCATAGAGGTAATTGGGATATCCATACGGGTGTGGTATGCTTGTTGTATATATGTGATATATCAGGGTCAATAATTTATTCTTGGTAAATGATGTGTGTTGTTTTACTTTGGAATTTTTATACTGTTAATTAAGAAGTTAGTATGGAGTGTTGATTAAAATGTGAAATTTGATTTGGTTTGTATACATGTCTTTTAAGAATCATGGTTGACTCAGATTGGTTATTTTGGTTATGGATTAGTATTTAAATATGCGTGACATGAAATTGGATAGAACGCCAAGGGAGATTATTGTATGAAAGGATATGGATTCATAATTCCAATCAGGAATTGGTTAAGGAAGGTAAAGCCTCACTCAAGGTTTTTAGATAATGAATAGACAAGGTGGGTGGTGTGAATTGTTTTCTAATAATTTTATTATTCATACACACATATAAGTGTTGATATCATCTAGGGAAACCATTGGTGATGGCCTACTGAGACCTTACTCACACTCTAAATTGTCCTTTTAGAACAGATGCATCATCATCATTTCAATTTTTATTCAATAAAAGAAGAAGCAAAAAACAGACATTTCCTTTTGACCACATGGCCACATGACCACATGAACACATGCTAGGGAAGGAACCTAAGGTGGTCTAAAATAGTGAAGACCGAGGGTATCCCCTCTGATGAGTTTGACCCCTTCAGGTTTCAAAGTTTGAACATTATGAAAGCATACCAGATTAGGCCCAATGACCTCTACGAAGCAAGGCAATCTACAAAATGATTTCCCTATCTCGAGGAGTGTTTTACAATAGTGTAGTTGTTGATCATGTTCCTTCCTTTTCTGATGATGGATATAGCCCATTGGATTGGACAGAGTTAATGCAGAGCATCATGGAGGATTTTAGAGTCTGTTTCCACCTCTGAGATAACAATACCCTGTTTCTTACAAATGCTTAAGCCTTGCATCATAGCCCTGGCTTCGGCTTAAAGAGACGATCCATGGCTGAGATGAGCCGAGAAGGCCAGAACCACCGAACATTGAGAATCCCAAACCACACCACTACCGTGCAGGACCCCTTCGTGACATGACCCATCTGTGTTAAGATTTAGGCCCCTGGAGGGGGGGGGGGGGTTCCAATAGATCCAAAGTCCATGAGAACTGCTGCTGATTGGTTGGGAGACTTGAGTCTTCATGTTCATCCACCGGAGGGAGGGAGCCTCCTGCCATTTTCTGAAGAGACGGGATAGGTCAGTGAGGAGACACTTTGTCTTAAGAATGATGGATTGGCAAGAAGATTTAACCCCTTAATGACGAAGCTTGTTTCTAGCCTGCCAAATAGACCAACACCCTGCATGCAGGATCAAGGTATGAGCCACCTTCTACATCCCTTTGTCCCCTGAGTTGTGAAACCACCTATCTAGGAAAGGAGAGTCTACCATGTTCTAGACTAGCAGGCTAGTAAACTCCTTGAAGTAGCTCCAAACAGCACCTACCCATTCACCTCTGAAGAATAGATGGTCTGAACTCTCCTCATCACTGGCCACACAACATGGGAAACAAGACACAATAGGGATCCCACAACGTTTGATATTCTCGTCAGTTGGAATGGCCTTATTTCTAATTCTCCATAATAAGAAGTTTTATTTCTAAGGGATTGTTTTGCACCATAAAATCTCATTCCAACAATACTCAGGAGAAAAAACCTCCCACGATCGTTGGTAGTCCCAGGAATTAAAATCCCCTAAAGAGGAGAGGGTGAACACACAATGATCCAGATCTAAGGAGATGTCAATGAGATTAAATGTGTCCTATTGCTCCTCATCCAGAACCACATTAATGAATTTCAGATACATGCTAGCTTCCCTGAATGTAAGGGTAGTGCCTGAACAACCCGAGAACCCGAGTACCCACCCTGCCCAGTTGTGGTTCTAGAAGGATACATATCCTCTCCCAATGATCCATTGAGAGTGCTGGTACAACTCTACGGTAATGTGGGAGATTTTAAACTAGAACAACGAGCCACGACCTTCCATCATATTTTTAAACCCTTATTGGTCATGCATGGTTCTTCCTCAAAGTGTACCCTGCTCCACGACTTCCCAGGCTAGTTTAGCATGCATGCATTTGAGGGTGTCTTCATTACAGTGCACATTAATACCTCCTTCCTTCGTGGGCTTAGCCATATTCTTTCATGAATCCCAATGTCGTTTTCCCTCCATGAGGGGATCCTAGAGGAAGCTAGCTAGGAGATTTTCAATGTTGGTGATGACCCCCTTCAGAGGGTTAATATCCAAGAGAGCATGGACTAGAGAAACCAATAGAACTATATTAATGAGAGCAATACGACCACCAAATGAAAGATACCTGTTTTTCCAGCTAAGGATGCGGTCTGCTATTTTGCTACTGAGAGAATCAAAATCTTGTATAAGGAGTCTGTTGGGAGATATGGGAGCCCCTAGGTAATCCATAGAGAAGTCTCCATGTTTCACGGAAAGGGTGTGTTAAATCTCCTAACTCCTCCTGGACATGCATTGTTTTGAGATGTAGCATAGAATCTTTTCCCTATTGACCACTTGGCCACTCCAGTAGCAGTAATCCTTCAGCATCACATTCAAGCCTCTAATTGAGGACCTTCTAGAATTCGTGAAAATGATGGTGTCATCAGCAAACATAAGGTGTGAAATGGGTTGATCTCTCATACTCCTTCAAAACGCCAGAGTCTCTCCTCTTCTCATGCTCCGGTGGATGAGATGGCAGAGGACGTCCTGGGATAGTGTGAAAATGCTTGGAGAGATCAGGTCTCCTTATCTCAGACCATAGGTGGTTTTGTAAAAACTGTAAGATTTTCCCATGAAAGAGATCAACATCCATGCTGAGATGAAACATCAGAAGACTAGATCAACATTCTAAGTGGAGAAACCCATGCCTTCCATCACCTTATTAATGAACCCCCACTCCATACAATCATATGATTTATTCATGTCCAACTTGATAATGATGTTATAGCCATGAGATTTGTGATGGATGTCTTTTACCATTTCCTGTGTAAGAGCGATGACACCTTGAATGGACCAACCCTTCACGAACCCATTCTACTCCATAGAGATCCACTTTTTTAGATGGGAGGACAGTCTTATATTGATGATTCTTGCGAGAATTTTATATGGAAAATTGCATAGGCTCACCGGTCTGTAATGAAACATTGAAGAGAGATTCTTGTTTTTATGAAGAAACACCATTGTTGTAGCGCAAGCCACTCATGGAATATTGCCTTCCCTAAAAAAATCTTGGGTGGTTAAGACAATTTATGCTTTCACCATATCCCATGAGGCCCGATAGAGGTAGCCTGGGAACCCATCTGGACCCAGGGCACTATCCGGATGAAGTTTCATTATGGCGTTAAAGACCTCCTTTTCATCAGGTATGGATCTCATCTTATCATTATTTTGATCTGAAATAGTTCTAGGAATCACCTCTAGGATCTCATTATCGCTTCCTGTATACCTGTTTGGCATCCAAGAATAAGGCTCAGTCAGTAGGTTCTTGAAATAATCGAAAGCATGGGTCCCCAAAACATCTCTTTCATCAGTATAAGATCCATCCTCCATCAGCAAGTTTGACTTGATAGGCCCCCTTCTCTCCTTGATGTAGGTGTGGAAAATTTTCGTATTCTTATCACCTTCTCTAAGCCATTTAATTCTAAAAGATTTTCTTGCCATGCGTTCTTATGACAGAAGCAGCTCTGCCACTTCACCCTTCTTAACAAAGAGATCCTCAAAAAATGAGATCATACCATGCATGTTACAACTTAAGCTCAAGGAAATCCACCTCCTACATGGAATCGATGATGGAACTGTCCCTGGAGGGAATTCCATTCGCCCACACCTGGAGGCTGGATTTGAGGTTCCTTAATTTTTTATTTAAGGAAACCCATGTATGGATTTGAACAGGTGATTCCAAAATTTTCTGAACTAACTCCTAGTACCCCAGGGAGTGAACCCACTGATGGTAGAAGTGGAATAGCTCGTAGTGCTCCTGCCCCACTAAAATTGAAACTAGAAGGGGGGAGTGGTCAGAAATTCTGTGATCCATATGACTTAAATTGGTGTTAGAGAACACAATGGTAGTGTGGATGCTAGCCAGACATCGATCCAACAGACTCCAGGAGTGATGAGGGACCCTTCAGTTGTTGCACTAGGTGAAACAGTCCCCTGAGAAGCCAAGATCACATAATCCTTTCCCAGACATGAATTGAGAAAATTACCTACTAGATTTCCATTGAAAAGGGCCTCTGCCTTTCCTTTTCTCTAGGTTGGCCATAATGTTGGAGTCCTCTCCAACAAACCAGGGGTGGGTGCCAAGGTCAAAATCATTTAAATATCTCCATAAAGTTCCCTTTTGATGCGGATCATAGCTTCCATAGATATCAGATATGAAGAAATAAATTTCACCTTTGGTCACTTTAGTGGTGATGAATTGATTCCCAGACTGGACCAGCTCCACATAGTAGTTTTGATGCTAGAAAATAACAATGTGCCTGTTAGATGGGTTGTCATGCAGAAAACCATACAGTTTGAACTGCCAAGAAAACTCCTTGATTTTGGCAATATTTTTCTTGTGTTCGAGAATGGCCACTACTAAAACCTTGTGCCTTCAGAATTCAGATGCGATGAGATCCAACTTAACCCAGGCCCCAAGTCCATATACATTCCAAATAAGGACTGGGATCATTGAAATGACAAGGCTCGAGCATTGTCTCCAGAGTTCTTGGCCTTCAATAAATGTGAGGATGTTCGTGTTGGGGCGCAGCGGAGGTGCGTGGTACCTCAAACACACAAAATAGGAGCAAGAATGGAGAAACACACAATTTTAACATGGTTTGGTCAGATGACCTACGTCCATGGGATAAGGAGGCTGCTTCACTATTTCATTTCTCTCCGGTTCTCATCGGAGGATCACAACACACACACCACCATATTATCTTCCCCTTACAAACAATGGGATTTGATCCCGTTTAAATAGAGAATGAAAAACCAGCTTTCTTCAGTTTTTGGAGGGTAACTCATCTACCCAGGATTTCCTCCTGCCGCTGGCTACCCACCGCATTGGCTGCCCACCATGAAAGACCTTGCAGCTGCCTGGGTAGGTTCTGCTGACAATGAAGACTCCCAAATAGGGAGTGGCCCCCACAAATCTCCCCTCACGACCAATTTGGGGTAGAAGCATGACCTACAGTCTCCTTGCAGGTGTCAAAAACTTCATCAGCAAATCGAACATGCTTCTTCACGCCAGATGACGTGGCACTTCCATCATCTTCACTTGATCTCGGGCTGACTACGGTCTCCATAAAATGATACAACCCTTGAGACTCTTTCCCAGTAAACATCATTGAATCCCCACAGGAGACTTCCAACACTCCACCTGCTATGGAAATCTTTTACCCTCTCGCATCGAGCCTACTCAATGATATCAAGTTCCATCTCATCCTCGGAATGAATTTCACATCAGCTAGTTTATGAACTCCTCCATCGGGTGTCTTCAATTTCACTGTCCTGAATCCTCGAACCTCACATGTTGACCCATCACCAAGTCGCACCGAGTCTCGCACCTGCTGAAAAGTATCAAATGTACCTCTCGTTTTACATATGTGTGCTGAGCTCCCTGAATCCAGAACCCATCCATCTTCCTTTGGATTTTGAGCCCGCTAGTTCTTCCTTCTCAGAAACCAACATTCCCACTTCATGTGCCCGTATCTTTTGCAATAATGACACTACACTTCTTCCCGTTCAACTCTCTCATCTGAGTGCATGCTTCCCATTGTCACGTAGATTTCATCATCTGCTGATAATCCCATGATGTTCACATCCTCCTCTTCAACTTTCTTCTTCCCAGTAACGTACCGCTTGCGCTCTCTACAGTCACTTTTATAGTGACCCTTCTTCTCACACCAGAAACACATGATGTCACTCGGATCACGCCCCCTGGATTTTGGCTGCCATTCTTTACCTCCTGACTTCCGATGTCGGCTCCTTCCATGCTGATCATCTCACATCGCCATGATTTGCTAGCCTAAATGCATCGCGGGTCTTCGGAATGCCTCCAAATCTTGAAGCGACGCCATCACATCGTCCAGCTTCAATGTGTCCTTCCCCACGAGCAATGCTGTCACAAGCCCATCAAATGAGCTTGGTAGGGATGATAAAAGAAAAAGAGCTTTATCTTCCTCTCCAACCTTCACACCGAGCCCCAATAATTGCATCAGGATCTTGTTGAATTCATTAGTGTGATCCAAAAAATTTACTCCCTCATCCATGCGCAAATGGTACAATTTCTTCTTTAGGAACAACTTATTGGTGATAGACTTCTCCATATACCGCTGCTCCAACTTCTTCTAGATCTCCTTCAGTGATGTCTCATCAAGCACTGAATATTTTAACTCATTCGCCAGACATAGCCGAATTGTGTTGACGACCCGCATCTCGAGTTCTTCCCAATCATCTTTACTGGTTGCATCGGGCTTTTCTCCGATCAACGGTTTGATCATGACTTACTGCACCAAAATATCTTTCACCGTGCTTTGCCACAAGCTGAAATTATTTCGACCATCAAACTTCTCGATATCAAATCTTGGAAGTGATTCTCCATCCGTCATCGTCGTCGTCGCAAAACGCGATCACCACCATCGATGTCGTACCCTTCTATAACCACTTTATAGAGTGCGAATTTTAAAAAACTAACCATACAGATGCGTCTGGAACGGTCAAAATAGTTGAAATCGACTCCTGGATCGCTGAAATCGGACACCAATTGACCGAGATATTGTCAAAATACGTTCAATAGTCCAGATCACTCGTTGACGTGGCGCTGACGTGGCAAGCCGGAATTCCCGCCGGAATCTCGTCGGAATAGTTGCCGATGGCGTGAACAACACCATCTTCTCCGGCAGGGGTTACTGTTCACCTGCGGGTTTGACTGAACTTTGACTGGCCATATCTTCTTCGTTTTAGCTCCGTTTTCAACGCCGCTTACGCCGTCAGAATCGTCTCGCCGCCCTCTTCACGGATCTGACCTCGGAAAAATTTTCCGACCACTTTCAATTTTCCGGCCACCGGAAAATTTGCTGTCGCCTCGCCGGTTCACCTCCATCCGCTCCGCCTCACCTCTGATACCACTTTTTGGGGCGCAACGGAGGTGCGTGGTACCTCAAACACACAAAATAGAAGCAAGAATGGAGAAACATACGATTTTAACGTGGTTCGGTCAGATGACCTACGTCCACGGGATAAGGAGGCTGCTTCACTATTTCATTTCTCTCCGGTTCTCATCGGAGGATCACAACACACACACCACCATATTATCTTACCCTTACAAACAATGGGATTTGATCCCGTTTAAATAGAGAATGAAAAACCAGCTTTCTTCAGTTGTTGGAGGGTAACTCATCTACCCCGGATTTCCTCCTATCGCTGGCTACCCACCACGTCGGCTGCCCACCATGAAGGACCTTGCAGCCGCCTAGGTAGGTTCTGCTGACAATGAAGACTCCCAAATAGGGAGTGGCCCCCACAGTTCGCTCCCTTAGTATTATCGATTTAGAATGTGTACATGCACCCTCTTGGATGGACTCCTTCTTGCCAGTTGAAGATGATGATCTGAGAGTATGGGGAGTGGATAAGCACCTATCCAGGAAGTCCTGAGTAGAAGTACACTATGGACTCCTGGGTCTTATGGTAAGCTCCTTCATTTTTTGCTAGAACCCGAGTGTAGAATGAGGGGGACCGTCCTGCTCGAAGAGGCACTCCTCTACATAGGTGCTTCCAGAGACCACAACGAGTGAACAAGCCTTGATTTTAGGTGGGAGGTCCAGGGATAGGGGGCCTAACAGTCTAGAAAGGAAGCCCTGCAATCCCTTCTCCGAGATCAACCCCTTGGAGAGCAAGGAGAGCAGGAGGGGAGGGACCACAAGACCGGCCCGAGGAAACTACACTCCTAGTGGGACGGAGAGAACATCGTCTGGTCTGATCCTTGTAACCTTTCCTTCCACAAGAGAGGATAAATCAGGAACCAAGGCAAGAGAGGAGTTAGGGACCATAGCTGGAGAGTAACCATGATTTGAGGTTTCCATCTGAATTTTTCTAAAGGAAGAAGGGCGCGAGGAACTCGATGCCTGATCCCTGTGAACCATATGCTTGAAGGGGTGATGCCCTACCCCCTACCGATGTCTCCTAAAAACTTGTATAGAATGTCCTTGGAGAAGGCAGTGAGAGAAAAACTTAGGAAAGACTGGAAAAGAGAGCTCTTGATTCCAACAGAATCCATCCTGGACCCAAAGCATCAACTTGTCCAGTGGGATTAAAGAAGTGTCCAATTCTACACATATTCGGGACACTGAAACATCTCCACAGCCGGAGGTCCTACCATCAGAGCACAGAAAGACACAAATAGCATCGCCAATCACCTTGAGGAGCATCCAACAACTTGAGGTGGCAAAAAGGTCTTCTGCACCACACTCGATAGTTGAGCAGGGAGCAGCGGCTGAGGGGAAACAGCAGGAGAAGCACCAGGGAGCAAGGGGATCCCTTGATCCAGAGGGGCGACCACAGATGAGCCCAAATCCAAGACCGGACTGATGGTGGAAGCAGCCAACGAATGGGAAGAGGAGGCTCCAATGATCTGAAAGTTTGAAAAACCTGGCGGCACGTGGGGCACGTTCTCACAGGATTAGGTTGAGGTAATGGAATGTCATTTGGATTCTAGTGGAGATGGATGTGAAGGTAGAGCATGAGCTGAAAATTATGGTTTTATAATGACATCTTAAATATTATGTTTCCACTATTATTGTAAATTATAATTTTGAAGATATAGTTTTCCCACCATCACTTCGAATAACCTCAATGGATGTTGAACACTAATATTCAATGGGAAGGAGCACCTAAGGTCATGTGGCACTCTGATCTAGTTACTATAGAGTTATCAAGGTTGAAAAATTAAATAATAAAAATTATGGTTAAAGTTATAATGGAATTGTAATATCTCTTGAGAAAAGTATCCCTCAGTAAAGAGACATTATGCCAGACTGCTCACTATCCAAGAGGATTATTCTTAGTTTAGAAAAGTTGGGGTTTAAAAAATATGTCTCCAAGAATACTCTTTTTATGATTTTTGATTTCATATATCTAAGAGCCTTTACATAAAAGGGATTTATAAACCTTATTAATGGGATTCTATTGAATATGCATTAATATAGTTGGATTTCAAATTGCGTCAGTAACACAAGTTATGAGTTATGTAATGATTTAGATATCAATTAATTTTAATTATGTTGATTATATGGAATGAATAGGGTTAAAAACCAAATCATTTAAATAATTCATACATGTAAAAGAAATAACATGAGAAAATGCTGTGACATCAGATCCCCATAAAAAATAATAAGTGTTAGATAACTTATAATGAAATCACATATCAATACCTCAACCATTTAACTACGTAGTCTCTACCAATTTAGGGTGGACATGGATTATCTTACATATGTAATGGTTGAAATGGATAACTCTAAGAGTTAAGTAACCAAATTTCATTATGAACACTGGGTTACACGTAGCTAGGAAACTCTAAGAGTTAAAATAGAAGGGTGTTGATTTTGTCTATATGTTTAACTAGAAAAAGTGTCTCCAAATGAAATATCCAAGAGATATATATGATATTATTGGGAATATGTTATATCTAAATAATTAAATATTTAGAGTAATAACAAATAACTCTCATATCTCATTAAAATATTTAAAAAAGACCAATAATTGATATGATGATTTCAAAAGGGATCACTACATTAATGGGAGTAATTTAAATAAATATCCTTATTAAAGATTTTTAAAACATGGTAATAATTAGGTAAAAGACTCTATTTTAGTTAAAAAACATCATTATCATTCAACTTAGTATAATATGAATACTTAAAAAGGATAAGATGAATGTAATAAATTCAATGGATTTGTAACATAAGGAATTTTCTTATTTAAATAAAAACTATATATTTATTAAGAAAATAATTATTTAAGTTGATAAATAGGTTATTATAGATTCTTATGCGATACATAGAATAATATAAATAAGGTTTAAAAAGTACTAAATAAAAAATGGCCTATGTAACTTTAGTATTTGCTCATATAATCAATATGATGGAGTATTTAAATGGATTAATGATGATGAAGGTATCCTATAAGGATTAATTTTTATGGAATTAATTCTATTGTCATAATTGAAAATATTCTAACAAAATGAATTTATTCGAGAAATAGTTACCCAGTTTTCTCAATGTGATGATAATATATGAACTAGGGAATGTAATTTCTAGGTTTTGGTGCTATATTGAAATTACAAGTTGATAAAAGTTTAAAAAATAAAGAAAAAAAGTTAGTTAGAAAGTATACTAATGTTTCTTAAAGGATCCAACCAATTTAATTGAAACCTAATGGAATTTTTAGGAAGGAGTAGTAATGATTCTATATGATGGAATTATTCGAGATAATATCATGGGATTATGAAAAAACATGGATTGTCTATCACACATATCAGTGTTATAGAAATGAAATTTCTATTTTTAAGTCTATGTGATACCAAATTTATAATTCACTAATGTTATTTAGATAAAATATTTAAAAATTATAAGAAGAGTTGATAGATTACATAATTTACATTCAACTGGTAATGAAAAGAGTTTTCTAGTACAAAGATTTGAATGTAAATAAATATATCAAGATTATATGAATCTAAATAAATTATGTGTATTTAATATTAGTTCTCTTATAATATAAGATATTTTTTTATAATATGATGTTCTTATGAATAATACGATATGGTGGATTCAGTACACATGGTTTTTGATTCATAAGATTCTATAACATGTTTTGAGAAGAAGAAAATTGTAAAAATATTTTATCCTAGATAAATATTTATCCAAATGTTTGTCAAAATTTATGGAATTGAGATTCCATCCTCATTAGTGGAATACTTTATCGAATAATCATTTTTTAATAAATTTATCCAAACACATGTAATACCATATATCATAAAGATATAATAGTTTATTTTTTAGGTATTCCTACTAAAATGAAAGAATATTTATTCCCTAAAAAAATATTTTGTCTATATTTGAATGATTTTATAAAGAGGATATGGTGTATAAGAAGTTAATGGAATTATTTTTTTAACTAATAAATTTTCAAAAGTAAAAAATTAAGGACAAAGTAAATGACACATTAAGATAAAGGAGTTTAGGACTATTACCATCAAGGAAATATATTGTTAAAAAATGTTATAATAATTATAATGATGTAATTAGTAAGAGTTATATATATAAAATAGAAGTTATTAACATCATACAATTTCATATTGTAGAGTTAATGATATTTAACATGTTCATGGAGTTGAATAATGGGAATATGATTCCTAAATCTCACCATTATTTAAATATGATTACTTCAAATATATTACTCAATAAAGTGTTTATTGGGAGTTTTTAACAATTAGAAACATTGATATATAGAATAAATTATATTGAGATTTAATGATTTTAACAAAACCCTAGAAAGTGAAACAAATATTTGGATAATATAGAAGTCTATCATATATGATATGTTTCATAGGATCTTATATATATATTTTTTATGTCTTATTAAATGAGTTTAATAATATAATTTGTTTTTGAATTAAAAAATTTCTTGCAGACACTTTTCTACAGAATTCATGATGTGATCCTCACTCAGGCAACACAAGTCATGTTAATTTAGGAAAGTATTACCATATCCAAACAAGAAGAAAATAGGGTTTATAGTTTCCAAAAGACTACTCCCACACTAAGGGATAATTCTTACTTAGGAACATTTAGAAAATTAGTGGTGTGGTGGTTAGAACACCCCCTTAGAGTATGCCATGAATTTCATTAATTTCTAACAAAATGGGAGTTTAAGTTGAAAAACCATTTTTTAATGTCTTTTGGGAACTTTTTAGAATAAAAAACATCCTTATAGGGTGTATACACTATAACTAGGGGTGTATTACACTTCATATGATTCAATTTGACTGCTCATACACCCTAAATAGTCTTTAAAATCAAAAGTTATGGATGTTTGAAGTTTAAAAGAAATTTAAGTTCCCTTTCCCCAGGTTCATTCACCTTGGGTCTCCTACCCTCGCTCTGCCTACCTCTCCTAGTTATCCAAGGATTTACCAGGATACCTCACCCAGGTCTCTTATAGTCACCCATACTACATTTCCCAAATCACCTACATCTAGGCCTCTCTTTCCCAAGCTAATTCATCCAGACCCACAAATGTATCTATAAATAGACCCCCTCAACACTAATTTTTTCAGACTAAAATTTCAACACTAAATTGAAAGGATGGACTTCTAAGAGAGGTGATATCTCCCTTTTCCCTACCTTATCTGAACCCCCATTAAGGTGATCCACCAAGGGACCCTTCACCTAGGAGATCATCTACCCAAGGCCCTTTACCTAGGATACCATCCACCCAGAGCCCTTAACTTTAGAGAACATACACCCAGGGCCCCTTATTTGGGTGATAAATCACCTAGGCCCCTTCACCTGGATGACCATACACCCAAGTCCCTTCAACTGGGTGATAATTGTCATGGGGCCCTTGACCTGGGGCTCCATCTGCCAAGAGACCTTTACCTGGTCGACCATCTTCCTTGGTCCATTCACCTATGTGACTATCTTCCAAGGTCCCTTCATCTATTTGACCATATTACCAAGTCCTTTAACTAGAGTGAGCCTTCTCATAAGGCATAAAAAAATATGGTGATCATTTTCCTAGTCCTATATTAGGGTGAGATATTAGGGAACCTAGGCTCCTTTTATGTCAAGACTTCACCCACCCCACCCCCACTAGGGTAAACTAGGGAGAGACACCGACCCTTCACCCAGTAATTTAGTACGGAAAATAAAATTCATTCTCCTGGTCCACACTAGGTCTAAGCACATTCACTAATACCACACTACAGATGTGAACTTTAACTAACCCCTCACTAGGGATAATAACCTTCTCTAATCCATCCCATAGGCTACACACTTTAGATGATCCCTCACTAGGGATATGTAATTTATATAATCCCTCACTAGTTCTAAGAACCTTTACTAATCCCTCATTAATAATATTCACTATAGCTGATTTCTCACTAGCACTAATCACTAATTCACTCAGGACACATACTAGATCAATCATTCTTACTATATGGACCTCAGGTAAATATATCCCTCTCAGTTTTCACACATGGGAATCATCAAATGTATAATACCTAACCATACATTTATTACATTGAGTTAATATATTCTTCCTGGTTACTTGGTTTCCCCCTCTTTCTAGGTATAATTACAACAATACCTTCACCAATTTATTTATTACTAACAAACATGATAAACCACTATGGGTATCCTCCTAGGTATATTCCTTGACCATACCTTTATCACCATTAGTTGATATATTCCTTCTGGATATCATGTATGGGTGTATTTATATGTGTAATCCCCAACAATACCTTATCATTTTTCTATGTTTCTAATATAAAATGAAAACCACTATGAGGATCCTCCTAGGTGTAATCCCTGACCATACCTTTTTCACCTTGAGTTGATATATTCCTCCTCATTATGAATGGGCCTCCCTCTATGTGAAAACCACAACCTTAACTTATCAACTTTATGTATAACTAACATACATGATGAACCATTATGGACATACTTCTATTTATAATCCTCGACCATGCCTTTAGATACCATAATTTAAGATTATCCTCTTAGATTCATTATACTTTCTCGAGTTGAGATTCCTCCTTATATATTTCTTATCATATTTCTTCATGTTAAGATATATTGTGTGGAATCCCTAATATTCCTTTAGTCAATATGACTCCTTTTGGATTCACCATGCACTATGACTAAAGATCATATTCTCCTCTTGGATTAGTCTTAATTGGGAATCCTACTTGGTGTAACCCCAAACCTTATTTCCTTCACTTGAGTTACTATCTAGGTATGGTACATTCAAGTGACACCTTAACAAAATCCCAACACATTTACCTCATTTCATGTTTATCCTTTTAGATTTCATTATTTTCATAGATTCTATATATTCATCATGGTTTCTTTATTTACCTTGAGTAGATATATTACTCTCCATTCCATCTTTGCCTCAAGTCGATATATTCATCTTGTTTATCTTGTTTAGGAATCCCTATAGGTGTAATCCCCAACCGTACCTTCATTCAACTTGATTCAATATAATGTTCTTGGTTCCCACATATGGGCCTCCTCCTAGGTATAAGCCCTAAATCAGACCCTCACATGACCAACCTACTAATTAAGGTATCTCATGGAAATTCTTGTGTAATCCCCACTTTATCACATGTTGTTTCCACTTTTATGGAAAAATAATCTCTATAGGGAATCCTTAGTGTGTAAGACCCTTTAAAATCAAATGGTATGAACTCATTCAATACGAATTATTTTCTATTGCATCTTGTTTATCACCCTAATCATGAATTGCGTGGGATTATATATTTTCAATGATCATTCCATTATCATGATGAAAGTACCTCTATTATGGAACTCCTTTTTAGATGTAGTCCCTAACTATAATTTCTTTTTCTCAAAGGGATGCATTTCCCCATGAGACATTATTTCAAAAGGATATATACCTAGTGAATAATCTAAGAGCATAATCAATGGATAATCCCCACTCAATTCTCTATTTTCACACCCCTTACGACACAAAAATATCCAACTACCAAAATATGCTTTTTATATTTCTTATTCATAGTAGGATATGTAGGAAACCTCTTTAAGGTCTGAACCCAATGTCATTTCCCCCCTTAAAACCAAACTATGTGGATTTTTATTCCTATTCACACAGGATATATAAGACCCCTCTTTGAGGTTCAATCCCAACTCCAAATTACTAACTATGTCCATGGTGTAAATAAACTCTATAGTGACCATTTATTTATATTTAAACCAAATCATCACAATATAATAAGAGAATGATGTATAATAAGTAATATATATATATATATATATAGTGTTTTTACTTAAATGCCTATTTTTGATCAAAAAATTGGCATGGGGGTAACTAGTCTCACACTAGGATTTGGGAAATATTCAAAAAAAATTAACTTAAATCAATAAGATAGTTCGATATTAAACAATAATTCCCATAAAAAGGTGTTTTGAGTCCAAAATCCCATCCTCTTGACCAATATGTTTTCTGATATGTCGCTAGAAAAGTCCCAATGGTCACATAAATTTCTAAAGTTGGTATTTATTGAATAAAAATGTGTGTGGGCATGAAATTAGTCAGAAACAAAATAATGAACTTGACTGGAATGATTGTACAACCATACTCTATCTTCCAAAATCAATCATTAGGCTACATTTTGTTAAAAAAATTCTGTTATGTAATATAAAAGAAAATTGTCACCTCATCAATATTTCATATTGTATTCACATATATATATATATATATAATAATATAAATTTCATGAAGTGAAGTGATAATTTTATTCCAAATGTACATCATTATGTTATAACTATACGCTGTTACTATGAGTACTATTATATTATTGGGGTAGGGAATATTCTCATAAATAATAAAATGGGTTTTGTTAACTAGATTCCCATTATTGATACCACATGGATTGTATGAAACTATTTAATTTGTATACTAGGGGTTCAAAATTCATATTATAATTCTCTATTACTTATTTTTAGTGTGAAATTTATCATGAGAACCTATATTTTTTGATACCTTTATTATAAAATAATTAAATATTAACTAACCATGGGTGGTTAGGTAAGTTTTTGACTATCTTGTCAGTTTGGACCCAAACAATATGATATTTTTCCTCTTATATGGTCAATATGATATCTAGTAACATGATTAATATTGACTGAGTAGGTTTGTAGCCATACCTAGATAGTATATATGATGTTCTTATATGTTAAAGTGGTTGAAATGTGATGTTCATGTCCTTAAATGTTAATAGAATATGATGCATTCATATGACTAGTCATTCTATACTCATAGAATCAAGAAAATTTGATTATTCTATATGGGATTGACATACTCTATGGATCATGTTTTCTCCATGTCTCAAAAAAATGGATCATATGAAAATAAAATCATTTATAGAAAGAAACTAGTGGAAAGAAGTATAGAGATATAGGTGTTTTATAGAAGTCATGCCAAATCCCTTTTTTATGTTGATTATCATCGATCCTTTACTATAGGATTCTCATTTCTTACATATATGGATCTAATTATTCATATTTTTTTTCAATGCTAAAAAGGCCTATAGGGTCAAAATTTATAGAAGAATAAATGGGGATTGAGTATGACATAGCGAGGTGCTCTAAAAGTGTTTTATAATTAATATAAAGTAATGTAAGTTGGGTTCTCACAAGGTACATCATGTGATTTGATACTGGGAGAAGTTAATGATATATTTATATAAGTGTTTCAAAAAATATCAAAAATGAGTTTTGATAATGGTTTCACATCCTATTGTATTTGATAAAATATATGGTGACACTAAATCTATGAGGGTTTAATGTAAGTGAGAGATTGAAAATGATACTTACCGAATCCATTATTCATATGTTAAATTTATCTATATCATAAGAGAATTTATGGGTACAAAACAGGCATAAGATATCATGCATCCTACCCAAGAAAGGAGTATTATATGACTAGAAATGAATCATAGGGGTGGTTCATTTAGTAAGGTTATGATATCATGAGAAAAGTGGATGGTAAATTTTAATATTTATATTTACATTGAGGATGTTTTTTATTCATATTTTATGAGAGGAATTGTGTTTCATTATTTTATGAATTCAATAGAATCAAAGAGTGCACATTATGAAAAATGAAGGGGATTGATACCTTTAGTTGTAGAAAGAAGAAGGGTAAGGACAAAATTCCACTGTTGAAAACAAGGGGATCACTATCTTTGATCCATATTAAGTGAACATGACTGGGAATGGATTTGTGATAGTTAAATTTGTGGAAGGAAACCCTAAATAGTATGATAATCCATCTACACCCTCTGATGGTACCCATATTGAGATCAATATAGAGGTGAAAGATATGGATAAAATGGAGATGTACCTAGTGTATCATGACCACTCTAAAGCTACTGATATGATGATTATGAACCCCCTAGAGAACCAACATGATGAGATTTTATACATCAGGTTAATTGAGTATCCATATAATATTATGGATACATACAGACTCCACTCTAATAATGACATGGATAAAAATACTCCAGGTAACACACATGATACTGATCAAATTGATGAGAAATATCCTATAGGTTTGCCTATTGATGTTTCTATGAGGTCCCCACATGAGGGATGATCTCAAGATAAAGTGGAAGGGGCTTCTTAAACTAAGATAACCTCTCAAGATCTTGTGGCTAACCACCTTGACAGTCACTTGGACAAGGCCATGTCATCAACCTACCCTCTTATTTGCATGGAGACAAGTACACATGAATTACCAAATTTGGGAGGCTCAGTGAACACAACCACATATTATTTATTAGAAAATAATGTGAGTATGGGTAAGGATTATGTGAGCCCACAAAAATACTCTAGATGACCCCTGGAATCCTCTATTGATTTACTACTACCTCCATAGAAAAACATGACACCTGAGGTGGCCATAACTCCAATGCAGGCTGGGAATTATGATAAAAAATAAGATCAATAGGATCAACATGATGGAATTAATGAATTAGAGGGGTAATTATCATAGGTACCTAACTCCAATACTTCTAAGGGGAAATTCTATACTGAAAATTCTGGTGAACAAGGAAATCTTGTGAATAAATTCACTCTATTGAATGGTATATTTTGATCATATGAGGCCGAAGACACACAACTCTGTGAACAGACTAATACTAATCTAATTGAGGAGAAAAATGATAAATATATCTTAAAGGAGGTTATAAGGTAATAAATTCCAAATAGCATCTCATATACATAGAGAAATAAAAAGAAAATAAGTAAAAGGGAAATCCATAGTAAAATGGAACCACAAGGGGGGCCTCAGACAAAGAGAAATATGTATAAAAAATGAATATATTTTATTATAATTGATAGAGGCTAGGGAATTTACTAATGAAAAAATCCCTTAGGCACCTCATCACAGACCAAAAATCCATTCTTGTTGGTATTTCCAAACCAAATATTTTATTTTACAACTAAAAAGATTTCAAATGGGTTTGTTTAATAGAATTTACATACTTAACACATGGACCACCTCTTGGTCCTCAAACATGATATCATCAATGCTACTACATGCATCATGAAATATCATAGCATCACAGTCTCATGTATTAGATCAGATTTTGATCATTCAACTTTGTTTTTGTATACCTCTTCATCCAACATTTAAAGGAGATAATTTTGGAAAGAAATCGGTGTATTATATAAAGCTATAGATCCTAAATGGGTGGTTCTTGGGGACTTCAATGTTATCCTAAAACCAAAGGAGAAAACTAGACATAAATTCATCCGTATTTCTTCCCTGTAATTTTCTTGTTGCATCGATCAATGCAACCTTATTAAGGTAATAATTTTATGAGATGATTTCACATGGAGTAGATACACATTCAATGGAAGAAAATAAAGAAAACGTGATAGATTATTCATTCAAATGGATGATATAAATGATGAAAGTGGATTCTCAGGATGTACTTTACCCAAGTATCACTCAAATCATAATACCATTCTTTTGGAAGTCTCCAATCATTTGAAAAGACTGAATCCCATTTGATTCAAGTTTAATAATGCATGGTTTGTGAATCCTAGGTGTAGAGAAACTTTTTTAGAGGCCTAGAAATTTAATCCCATCAGTAGTCCTTTTTATAAATTAGCTCCAAGATTAAATAATAACAAGGGTTTACTATAAGATTGGAGTAGAAAATATTTCTCCAAGGTTCACTTAGAAATTAAATCTTCTAAGGACCATCTAGATTACTATCAAATTAGAAACCAACACCGAGACACACCTTCCATAGAAGAAATACAGGATCATCAAAGGCTTGATGACCACATCATGATAAAGGAAAGACTTGATAAAAATCAATTGAACATTAAATGGATAAAGTACGGTGATAATAATTCAAAATTATTTCATATATTTCACAAATATAGGAGAGAAAAAATATGGAACAATAGAATTAGCATAAATAATTATCATCATAATAATTAAAATGAGATCTCCTAGGTGGTGGTGGATTATTTTAGGGGTCTTTATTCTGATAATGGGTAGAACAACACACAATAAATGGTGGATAACATTGATGTTTTCACCAAAGAGTACCAAAATAGAATTCCTGTTATGTCTCTATCAAAAGAGGAGATCAAAGTTTCACTTTTCTATATTAACATGGAGAGAAACCCTGACCCTGATGGGTTTACTAATAGATTCTTTATGTTTTATTGGGAAATTTTGGAGGATGACATAACTCATGTAATAAATGAATTCTTTTCCCACTCCTCAATGCCGTATGGGGTTAAATTGAGATTCATTTCATTAGTCCCCAGGAAATAAAATTCTCTTGATATTAAAGGCTTCAGGCCGGTTTCCCTTGGAAATACTATTCCCAAGATCATCAGTAAATTTATCATGAATATGATGGCTGAGATTGATAAGCACTTTATTAAAACAAATTAGTTTGTTTTTTTCCTAGGGAGGAACACTCTGAACATTATTTTTATGGCCTCTAAAAGTGTGAATCATATTAAGAGTAAGATGAAAGAAGGAAAATTTTATCTTAAAATTTACATCTCTAAGGACTTTGATGTGCTTAAATAGAGATTTTGTTGTTATTTCCTAAGAAGATATGGCTTCTCAAATGAATTCATCAGACTTATTAATGTCATCATCAATTATCCCAGGCTATCCATCCTCATAAATGAAACCCCTATAGAATTTTTCCATTTTACAAGGGGTGTGAGATAGGGTGATCCATTATTATAGACTCTTTTTTTCATTAATGAAGAATATTTAAGAATATGTATCAATGATCTCACTTATATTGGCCTTTATTGTCTAATAAAGGCTGGCAGGGATGAAGATGCTCCCTAAAATCTTCTATACACTGATGACATACTCCTATTTGGGAAATCCTCAAAGAATATCATATCCTCCATTAATTCCCTTTTAAAACATTATGAGGATCTAGATGGACATTCCATAAGTTAGGATAAATCTTTCATTATTTTTTTTTGTGATGGAATTATGGTTGGTAAAAAAAACAAAATAGTAACCATATTTGGAGTCAAGAAGGTGTCTCTTCTATTCAATTATCACCTATTTTAGGGAAATTTCAATAGAAAATATTTCGAGGGAATATGATCCAGAATGGTGAATCAAATATCCAAGTGGAAAGGCAAGGCCATGTCCATGGATGGAAGGATTTTACTTTTCAAATATAGGATCACATCTAAGATTGTGTACTTATTATCAATTTATAGATGGCCAGGAGGTATTATCAAATAACTTCAAGGCATGATAAATAATTTTTTATAGACTAGGTCAACCTATGAAAATAAATTAATTACTGTTGCATGGAAGGAGTGTAATAAAACTAATGATATTGGAGACCTCATGATCAAATACACCAAAATCATTAATAATGGAATCATTGGGAAATTCACATGGAACTTGATCTCCAGTGATGCATCAAATGATTTGATGTCCACCATATTCAAAAGTAGACTTATAAATGGATATAAATTCTATCTAGAATACTCTGTTTGGCTATCCCTTAAGAAATATTTTCATAGAATCATGTTTGACACATAGTGGATGGTAAGCAGAGACTCTAACCTCAACCTATAGAACAATAATTGGATAGAAATCCCCTTTCAGGATATAATATACATACCCCATAGACTCAACACACATGACTATTGTTGATTTTATTGTACCACACCAAAGTCAGGAGAATCTGGTTCTTTCAAAGACTAATTTTGATATTCAGAACTATGCTTTTATGGACCATGACACCATCATATGGAAACAAAACCGGAATGTGAAAATCAATAATAGGTAAAACTATAGGATGGAATGCATTATATCTAATAGAAAACCAAAATGTCTTATGAATTTCAGAGCACCTTTCATACCAACCTCCATATTTGTGCTTCTATGGAAAATATGGCAAAATCAGATTCCCACCCATGATCAAATTAAAAAAAAATAGGTCAATACATTATGTCAATATGATCTATTTGTTTGAAATATGTAGATGAAATACATCACTTATTTTTGAGTTGTGAATTTTTCTAGAAACTATGGACATATGATGGATACTTGTTTGGGATGTATTTTTATACTCACTTGCTGGTACTTGAGATCCTAGAGAGGATTTCCCCTGCTGGCTGTAGTAAACAGGTTTAGAATATCCTCCCAACAATAGTGGATTTGATATTCTATGATGTGTGGAATAAAAGGAGTGAAAATGTATTCAATAATAAAAAACCATCCACTTATCATGGAAATATTGTGTTGCACAAGGATGCATACACTTCCTCACTGGTGTAAACATGAGATATGTCAAAATGTTATGATGATTTGAAAACTATGTGGATCTTGGGCGTAAAATGTAGGCCTAGGAAACCAAAAATTCTGAAATATATATGATGGGTTCCAACAATTAATTCATGTATCATTGAAAATGTAGATGGTGCTTCTTATGGAACTTCGGGACCCTCAGGTTGTGGAGGTGTGTTTTAAACACATCGTGGTTTTATCAAGGGATGTTTCTACCATTACATTTGAATTGGAGTGTACTATGAAAAAGATTTATGGGCTATTTTATATGCAATATGGGGAACCATTAAATATAAATGGAGTTGTTTATGGATTGATTATGACTCATAAATTTCTTTCAAGACTTTCCAAACAAGAACATGGAATATTCCATGGAAAATTCATCCTCATTGGATTGAATTTCTGAGGAATATCACTTGAATAAATTTGGTCATGTCACACACATATAGAGAGGAAAATTAAATGGTGGATTCCCTATGGAATAAAGCGATCATGGAGATGAACATGGTGTGGTTCTTTAGGAATCTAGACTATTATGCTCTAGTGGTGAGTGAAGATATGGATGGTTCAATACATACTCGTCTTGGTAATAATCCATTGTAACACTTGTATTTACTTGCTACATATTAATAGAATTTTCTTAGGATTGTCTTTGACTAGATCCTAATATTTTTGTTAACTTTATTTATATATTGGGGGTTTAGAAAATTTAAGTGGGAAATAGGTCATCATACATCCACTAGATATCATGGTTTGGTGATTCATGGGGAATTTAAATACTTATATATATATTTTTATTTTTCTTGGTAAGTGGTTGGTAAAACTATGATGAGGGAAATTCATTCCCTGACTATGGATATGGTTTGGAAGTTTTTTAAATCTAGAGGTGGTGGGTTGTATAATTATAGTGGAGGGAATTCCACTATTTAGGTTTTCTCTCCATGATATTCCAGCATGAAACTCCCACACTATGATACCTACACATAATGATATGATGTAAGGATTATACAAGTGGGGGTTCCATCACAAGTATGGTTTGTGATGGTTCATCAATCTATAATGGGAATGGGGAGACCATGATAAAACTATTGGAAGAATTTCTATTTTTCAACCAGGACTGGGGAATGTGATTTTCACTGTGAAGGAAGAAACCACACCATGAGGCTAGTATAAGTGGATGAGTTGTTCTATGAAAATGGAGTTACATCATGACCAGACTTTTCCAAGATCATGATTTTGTAATTTTCGAACCATACCCCTACCAAATTGAAACCCTTTTTTGTGTTATTATACCCCCACATTGATTCAAACTAGTTTTAAGGGTACAAAAAGAAACTCCATCATTTCTCTAAGTCTTAAACATCTACCAACCTTGATTTATTCTTTGTTTTTAAAGGTTAGATATCGTTTCCCTTTATTTCTCACTTCCTTACCTATTTCTACTTTTTTATTCTTTCTATTAAATGGATCCATATTAGCTAAACCCTAGGAAAATGTTTTCCTAAATCATGTGATTTTAGATGTCTATGGTGTGTGGATTTTTTATTGGTTCCTCTTCTTATATTTGAAAGTTTCCTAAACTCCTCATTCAATTAATCTAGGAGTTTTTATGTGATTTACTTTTCTTGAATAATCATGAGATTATTTTGGTTTTTTTAAAAAATTTACCCCAAAATTATTCATTTTTTATAAACCATGGTGAATTAATAAATTGGTTATCGAGAATTAATTACTTTATTTCATGAAATAAAAAAGGGGTTTTGATTAATTATTACTCTAATATCTACATAATTATAACTCATGAGAAATATGTGTTTAGTAAAATTCCTAGGATTCTTTTTCTAAGATGATTTGGTAAATATATTAATGTCTTAAACATTTAAATAATTTTACATTGGATGATTAATGGTTTGAAGGATGATTTTTTCGAAAATAATTATTATTGAATATTGATGAGTTTATTACATATATTCTAATGTTATATGTGTGTAATTTATTAAAAAAATATTTCTCAAGTTGTTCAATGATGAGTTGATTTTAAATATATAATATATTGGATTAAAAATAAGTCCTGTATCTATATAAAATGGACATTAAAATGAAATGTGTTTTAAAAAATATCATTAAAATGTAATTTTAAATTTTTATAGAAATATAAAAAAGTGAAGGCACTTTTGTAACCTTATATAAAATGATTTCATAAAATTATTTACACATTTTTTAAGCCCCATAAATGGTATTTTATATGAGTTCTAAATCTTATGATATGATTTTGATTATTTTAATATTTATGTGATCAGACAGAATGGATATTTTTATAAAAATAGTTTAGGTATGGGGGATGAGTTATTATATTGGTAGGATTTTCATGTAGATTATAATTGATATGTGATACTATTTTTTCACACCTCTAGTAACAAACATCATGGGAACCTTAGGTTTTTATGTTGGAGATTGAGAGGCAATTTTTATGCTAGTCATGTTTAACTACCATATAGTATCATCTACCATATTATTTTTTTCTGATTATGGGGACTTTCAACTAATGAGTCTAGGTTAGAGAAATATATGGATGTTATATATTAGATAATTCATAGTTGGGATGATATATGGTTCCACATGAGTACATCTTTGATCAACTCACTAGGACCTTAGGATTTTCCCCTGATTATGAATACTTTACTTTGACTTAGTTTGTCTTGTACATTGATCATGTTTATCCTTTGATATTATTAATTATTATATCATGATTTTTGATTTTTTTATTTTTATCTTTTATGCTTTTATTAAATTATATTTCTCATTATAGAGTTATTTTTCAATTCTTTACAATGTTTTATACAATTTTTGATCATTTATTTACATATCTACTCATTTCTCACATTGTTTTTTAGATTGATTTATTCACTTGATGAATTATTTGATTACTTTTTAGTTTCCTTAGGGTTTTTATTAAAGTTATTTGAAAGTGGTCTTGGAAATTATGTTTTCATATGGGATTTCTAATTAATATAACATTTTTTGTCTATAATGTTGTTTTGGGTTTAAAAATAATTTTAGATAAAGTTATGGTTTTGTTTTCATTAACAGGATAAAAACTTACTTTAAAATATAAAATTTTAAAGTATAATCTATGTAATGTTTATGTTAATTAATATATATACACTCTTTTATTATGGGAAACCTACAAGTCCTTTTCTCACATTATACTTACATGACTCAAAGCTTATAGACTAAGTTGACTTCACAATTTCATATTCTTAAGAGAGTCTCATATAAGAAATTATTATATGGGGTTTCTCATGGGGATTGGTTTTTCATAATTAAGGATGGTGACTTTGGGTCTTGAAGGGACCTTAATTTAGGTATTTTGGTTTTTCCTTGGTTTCATTCATATAATTTATGCATCAACCATTTCAACATTAAAGTATTTTTGGATTTCATTTAATCTTGTGGAATTTGTTTTATATTATGGAGTATAGTGTAATATTTGTTTTTATTTATTCCTTATCTGAATTGTTTCATATTATATTTTTTTAATGGGAGTATAATTTATGGGCTCACATTTCCAAATAAATTCTATAAATTCCTATGTGTATTTAATATTATCTATTGGGTGAATTAATTCCTAGGAGTGTCTATTTGATTCCCAAAAACTATATTCCATCCCATCAAGTTTGGGAACAACCTTAAATCATTTTAAAAAAATGGCATGGGTATTGGTTTTGGATATCTTTAATTGGTTCATGAAAAAATTGTATCAAATCCCCAGGTTATTGTTTAGGGATTAATAGTGGATTGAATATAGTTTTGTTTGAACTCGAGATGTGGGTGAGAGGAGAGTATAGATAGCTATTTATTATTCATAAACTCATGTTACCAAGGGTAGTCAGGTTTTCAATCATGAATTATAAAATTCATCCCTCATTTATTTTTATATTATTTTATTTTAGTTGATATAATTTTAGATTATACTGCATCTATATGGGCCAATTTAAGGTTTTTTATGTTTTTAAGTTAAATGGGAGAGGAACAGGGGATGGAATATTATCTCACTCAATTTTTGAATATTGTATGAATATCATGCACATGGTTTTTGGGTAGATACTGGTGAATATTTTGTATTTGGTGTGTGGTATTCCTAACCATACATCTAAACTATGCATAGAAACAAACCCATTTAATTTTTTTATTGGACCTATTTTATTTATTTATTTTATTTTTTTTGGGTTCTTATGATTTATAATGGATCATAGAGAGTTTTATAGTGTGTAGATGTTATTTTGTTGGATTATATGGGTGAATTTGAATGAAAATGTGGTTTTAAATAGTAAATCATGGTTTTTAAATAGTATAAGTCAGTTATGAAATTAATAATGGGTTTTTATAATATGTTTTAAAATAATTTGTATTGTTTTTAATTTGAAAATTTATTTTAGTGATAATCATGTGGATTTTAAAAGTATTTTCTTGTAGAATTATATCACTTTTAAATAGATGAAACTGATTTTAAACATTGTTTTAAAAAGGGTTTGAAGTTAACTTCTTTGTTTTGTTTAGTGATTATGAATTAAAAAGTGGAATTTTAAATTATTTTTATGTATTTTTATATTAGACCAATGGTTTAAATTGATTATAATGAATTTATCCTTGATTATTTTTTATTTATTATAATGTTTCTTTTCTTATTTTGAGTACGCCTATAATAAAAGTTCTGGTAGATAATAAGAAGTAATTTTCATTACATGTTTATAAAATTAGTGGATCATAGGGATCAATTATACTTCATCAGTTAATAGACTCTACTAAAAATCTAGGTAGAGTGGTAAAACTATACTATCCATAGTGCTCCCTCATCATTTATGGAGATCTATGTCCTTAATAAGTTATGGAGTGGATAGAGAATGTTGAAGGAGTCTTTAATTCACTAGAACCCTCTGAAACCACAAGAGTAAAGGACAATTTTGACTTTATTTAATCTATAGGATAAGGATAGTGGGAGAATATATTTATACTCTAAATAAATAATATTATTCATTAATAATTTTTTATCCAATGACACTACCCTAAGTAGGAAAAGGTGGAAAAGGTGATGGAGTTCTTAAGTATATTGTATCGTGAGTGAGTAGTGGTGGAATGTATTAATCATTTATTTTAGTTGGTTCCTTTATATCCTAATATACTACTCAATGAATCATTAAAATATCACCCCATTTTAAATTTCCTTAATTTAAACCTCAGTTATAGGTTGCCTTAATCTACCCTGATTTCATTTGAAAATGTGTTCAATAAGGACATGATGGTGGAATTAATTTTTAATGTCCATCTTAGGAATGGAGATAAACACTTTACTTTCAAAATTTATAGAGGTTATTTATATTATGATGAGTTGGATAAATTTTAACCCCTGTTTGGGAATCAAGATAACATGGGAGAATCATCACACTCAATTTTTAATCCCCCAGTGAAAAAGAAATACCTTGTATGTTTTTAGTGTTTTTTCTGAGGAAATCTAATCCATAATATTAAAAATTCATAATTAATAGTATCCATTGTGGTATTTTAGAACATCTTCAGAAAAAATTGGGTTGGGGAATCTATAAAGGAAGAAATATTTTCCCCAAATTTGATATATATATAAGTTAGGTATAGTATATTTGAGATAATACCTACCTTACACTTCATGCTCCATTGATTCTATTTTCTTATTGATCTATTATTTTTTCAATTTTGGATGCTTTATTTATTATAATATTTTTATGTGATTTGTATTTGATTTTTTGTAAATATGGATATGTCATTTGAATGATTGTTTTTTGGCCTCTTTAGTTGATGGATAAGTATATTGTTTATGTTATCTTATTTAGGTCCTACCATGTAATTGTAATCCTTAAATTGTGGGGAGACATAATGTATACCCCACCAGTCAAATTATATTTTTGTATTTTTGTAGATTTTTTTTCTAATTTAGCAAGATCTTTTATTTTCTGTTAAGATAGGTTCTAAAATAGTTTGGGGATAATTTTTTTCTATTAATTTTCCTTCCATGATCAATTTTTCCTTATAGTTGTTTTTAGTATGATCAGATCATTGATTTTTATCTTCACTAAATTTTTACAGGCATAAATTATTATGTTGAATATAATTATCACACTCTGGGCTTTCCTTATTTTTTAATATTTTTTTTATTGTCATATGAATTGATGAATTTATTCATGTATAATGTTTTTGATATTTTTGGGATATTGGTAACTCTTGGTTTTTAGTATGACATGTTGTGGATAATGGATATCATGGTGTGATGATGCATAAAGATTTTAAATTCTTATATATACCTTTTTTATTTTCCTTAGGAGTGACTAATCACACCATGATGATGGGGGTCACACCATAACCATGCATAAGGTTTTTGAGATTTTAAAATATAGAGGCGGTGGGTCATATCATGATAGAGTAAAACTTATTATGACTATGGTTTTCTATCTGAAAGAACCTTTCAAGTAACTCCCATTCCATGATAATTATTCATCATGCCTTGATGGTAGGTTTATGTGGGTGGGGCCCCACCATTTGGATGATTCATGTGGGGTCTCTAACCCATGAGGGAAAGGGTCATGTTGTGATATAACCCATAGTTGAATGATCATGATTATGACTTTTAGATGAAGGTTCCTAATGGAATGAAGGGTTAAGATACACCCTAAGGATGGTCTGAGGGATGATTCACACCATGATAATGGATCCACACAACGATGGACCCGTGCCTAGATTTTTTTATTTTATAAATTTACACTTAATAAATTAAAAATACTTTTGGGTTTTTCTCCTCTTGTATTGATTAAACATGGTATAAGAAGAATTTTAGAAAATTGCCACCTTTTATTTAGTATTCAACACATATCAACCTTTATTTCTTCATTGTTTCTCTTTGTTAGAAATAATTTCACTTATTTTTTCTCCAAATTATAACCTTCCGTTATTATTTCATATTATTTATCATTATATAGAACTATTTTGGTCAAACTATAGAATATAACTTGTCTAAATAATGTTATTGTTGATTTCTAGGATGTTTTAATTTCGTATTGGTTCTTCTTCTCATCATATTTGTAGGTTCTATGTCATCCTTGCATGATTGAGGTAAGTTTTTCCAAGTTATTTCCATTCATTGACAAATTATGGGATGCTTGTGGGTTTTTAAATTTATTTTCCCCCAATATTATTCTTTTTTATGAACCTTAATAAATTTATAAATTGGTTTTGAGGGTTATTGACATTTATGATTGAAACAAAAATGGAATTTTCACTTATTCCTAGTGTTATGTCTATATAACTTGAAATCAAAAATAAATTTGAAAAAAAAATCCTATGAGGACTTTTATCAAAATATTTGGAAAATATAATGATGTATTAAACTTTAAAATGAATTGAAATTGTATTTCAATAGTTTTTAAATATTTTTGGATTTCAATATTATTATTATTGGGTTTTTAGGATTTTTTTATTTTTATTTTGTTACCTATGGGTAATTTATGATCATGATATTCTTAATGCTGGTCAATGATGTGTTTTTTATGTATATATGATGTGTTGGATTTAAATGAAGGGTTTTCTCTACTTAAAACGAATTTTAAAACAATATATGATTTAAAATTAACTTTAACAATTAATTTTAATGTGTTTGTGAGATGGAAAAATTGAAGGACAATTTTTCATTTTATATGAAATGATTTCATATAATTTGTTACACCCTTGGTTTAGGAATCATTAAAATTTATTTTTTATGTGCTTGGGGATCTTATGAGATGAATGTGATTGTTGTGATGTGTATATAATCATATAAAATGGGGAATTTATAAAAAATATTTATAGAGGTGGGATAAAATAATGATATTAATATGCTACATTAGGTGACATGTTATTGATGCGTGGTTGATAAGTGATACTTATTCTCCCACCTTAAGTCACTAACATCATGGGAACCCTAGTTGTCTTGGAAAAATATTGAGAAATGCTTTCTATAGTAGTCATGTGCTTGTACTAACTAGGACCCTCTAGTATATGATATGTTCTATCTAATGGAAGTTACACCCAATTAGGAATGGTTAGGGAAAGTTAGAGAGGTTATATGTTAGAAGATTCATTAATGGTCCATGAGATAGTTTCTCTTGAGTGTGACTAGGAACATCTCACTAGGGCCTTTGAAGTTTTCCTTCATTACATATATTTTACTTCAACTTTCTCACTACTAGACCTTGATCATATTTCTACTTTGTTCTTATTTATTATTATATCATGAAATATTCTTCCTTTAATTTTCCATTTTATGGTTTTATTCAAATGTATTTTTCATTTCAGTTTTATTCACTAGTGTTTGATATTAATTTATAAGGTTTTTTTATTATTGACATATTTAGGAAATTATTTTTTTACCTTTTTGTTTTGATTGATTCATTAAATTTTTTCATCATATAGTTTCTTTTTTTACTTTCCTTATGGTGTTTTTTGGAAATTTTAAATAGATTTTGAGAATTATGGTTTCAAATATATTTTATAAAGAAAAAAACTAATCATTGTTCAAAGTTAAATTTAGGTTTTTAAAATAATTTGAAAAATGTTTATGGATTGGTTTTAATTAAAAAAAATCAACCATGAAATTAAAATATTGTGTTTAAAACAAGAATTTATGGAATATATTCGTTAATTTAAATGCATGGACTCCTTTATTAGTGATAACCTACTATTATTTTTCTCACACCCTACTGATACCACATAGTGCTTATAGAATGAGTGTATTTTATAGTTCTAGGTTGTTATGAATCTCCTCATTATGGACTTCTTTTCTTGGGTATCTTGGTGAGTGGGGTTGTTAATGATGTCATATAGAGACATTGTGTAATGCAGATATCATTGGATGAGAATTTATATATTTCCTTGGTTTATTTTATACCATGTATGCAATATCTATTTCACCCTTCATGAATTTTTGGAATTTTATCTAGTATTATTTTATTTATTTTATATTATATAATATAGTGTGTTTTTTGGATGTAGTTGTTTTTTATTTGGATTGTTTCATATTTAAAACTCTGTATTTGGGTGTTCATTAGAGTTCAATGTGTGGAAACACTATGGTGGAGTTTCTATTTGAATTCTATTGTATATTTCATATTTTTTTATTTAGTAAAACCATTACCAAGAGTGTTACCCTGATGGTTGGTAACCATTTTCAAACACTTGGTGATCGATGATGTCATTTAAGAATTTTCATAGATTGGGTTTTGAATTAGTTCTATATAGATTAGTCTGGTTCATTATTGGAATCACTAGTATGTCATGAGTGTAAAATTAATCCCACATGAAAATATAGAGATTCAGTTATATCCAGTTGATACAATATAGAGGAGGGTTTTCATGAGACTACCTATTATGTGATCTTCATCAATCTCATGGATAAGAAAATGCATTAGTGTCTCTCTATGTTGAATGGTACATGTGTTCTTCATTTTACATTTTATATGTGATTTAATTTTAATGCACGATGATATTAATTTATGGGTTCCTTATTTATATATATTGCATTGATAAAATATTGATAATTCAATGAAACCCATTAATATGGTAACTTTTCACCTTGTATGATTCTAATTTCCCACCCCCAAATAAGGGATATTCTTAAAGAAACTCATATCAGAAATAGTTTGAGACATGAGTTGGTCACCCAACCCATAACTCAATAAAAACTATTAATGAAAACATGAGTTACGGGGAATACACAAGGTGTAATGGTATTACACCATATGAAATTTTAAACTTGTTAAACATATATCTACTAACACATACAAAGTATAGAAATAAAAACCTTATTTTTTTAGTGCATCCAAAATTCATTATTGGGAGATATTGGAGGTGTTATGTCATCCAGGATCCAAAAATTTATAGTTTATCCCAGATCAAAATTCTATTAGTCTTCACTAGTTTGTGATTATTATCTCATGAAGGAGACTAGTTGATTTGGTTTTGATTTTATCAGCAAATATAAACTATTTTGTCTTTAGGAATCATGAGAGAGTTCTTTAAAATGGAACATGAAGACTCATAGCATCACATTAAACAAACTTCAAAACGCAACAAGAATGAAGGATATACAAGATCTATAGCCTATTCCTATATAGTAAACAATTTAAAATCATCATGGAGACTAATAGAAATCATCATCCCAGAGCTAAAAAGTAAATAATTTGACATAATACCCTATAAGGTAAGACTGTATCAGTATAAAACCCCATCACTGGATTTAAAAATAACTCTTAAACTATATGCCATTATCTTAAACACAAATCATGGGAGGCGAAATCAAATTTCAGTGGTCAATATCAACTTTTTTACTACTCCACATAGATATTTTTAGCACCAAATATGTTCTATGGAAAAGGAAGAAGATTGTGAAGATATAGATCCATCCATTACTCAATCAAAGTGGGGAAAATTAAATAGAATTTATTCCCCAGATAATGGTAATATGAACACTCAAGAGGGGGTGAATTGAATTACTAAAAAATTTCTTTATAGAAAACATCCATCTTTATGATATGAATGTTCTAATATTTTCCTTCATAAATATAGGAAGATTAAATAAAAAATTAAAGGAAATATATCGAACATAGGGTATTTATAGTGTTTTGGGGAACAAAAATACCCTAGTCCACTCCACCAACACTATAATCCATGAGTTTGGTGATTTTCACTATAAGATCTCTTTTACCGGGGGCTCCCAACTGAGTACAAGTAGTTTTCACTTCATACATAGGTCCAAGATCTTTCAATTGAGATATCCCTTTTAAAATACCTATCCTCATTCTGAACACACAATCTTACATCGATTGTAAAAATAATATCATGAATAAGATTTTGAAGATATGGTTGTAGCACACATTTGGAAGCTGCAACTGATAGTATTGGAAGAAAAATTCTGAGAAGATGATAGTCTTCAAGGTATAGATTAGAATGATATTTAGTTAAAATAATAAAACTAGTAATCATATCATGAGAATTTTGTTTGATATTTTTTATGTATATAAAATTATAATATTTGTATGCATAAAATTTCTACTCATTCTTCTCATCCATCCATATATTTTCTCCTCATCACCTTCCATGAAGCGTATAAATCTTTCTTTTATATATCCTCATTAAAATTGAACTCGAGTAGTGAGATAATTCTAATAGTCAAGAGAACCATGCATTGAGGAGTTAATAAGATATTCCATTAGAGGATATGAATCCATTCCTTAAAAATATAGAAATTAATTTTATAGTATAAATTTCATACATCTTCTTGTTCTTTGGATATTTCCATTAATGGAAAAGTGACATAATATATAGATCAATCATTCCTTAAATTAATAATCCCATTTCAGATATGCTCAAAAATAATTAAATTACTTATCAATAGATTAGAAAATTAATCATGAAATTATACATAATATCTAGATCTTTCTAAGAAATCTAACTAAAAATAATGTTCATTATAATATTACTTGTCAAGAGACTTCATATGACAAAGCATGTCTCTAAATTAAACATATCATAAGATAAACTGACTTTATTATTGGGTAAGATAATTCTTCAGAGTAAGATAATACTTGTTATTATGATGTGATACTTATATTCATCAACTTATTCTAGATTTTTTAAGATAATATTGTATGCATATCCTTTTTGTAAAATAAAATATTTTTATATTTTTATTCTAAATAAATCATCTGACTTAAGCATTTAGAAACTCAACCATTATCTTTATAAGATAATTTCTTACATATTTATATAAACTTTTAGTAGTTTTTTTCCAATTCTAAGTCGAAAGAAGATATTTTTTAATTGTTGTATGATAAAATACTTTTTTCATAGATTGAATACTTCACTCAATGTAAGATAAAATCTCAAAAATATTATCCAAAACAGTTTAGATAACCTTGTTAAAATAAAATTAGGTATTTTTTGAATTATCAACACATATAAAAATTGAGTTATGTCTGAAGAACATAAGTCTGCCCAATAATCTCCACATTTTTATGATCACAAAACCCATGAAAAAATGATTTTGTAAAATAAGATTTTAACTTTAAAAATTATTATGTAAGGTAAAAATTTTTAAATTATAAAATCTTCATTATATTATACCACTTTAATGAAACACCCCTTTTTATAAAAAATCTCATTTTTATCTCCCAATAATAATAAAAATATTTACATTTTAAATTTTTTCATAAATTTTTTTTCATTCTCTTTCTCGTCTCCCCCTTTTGTGATATCAAAAAGAAGTAGTGAAAAGGAATACAATTAATATTTCACATGAGAAATTGTAAATAGATAATGATACTTATTATGAATGTAATTTGAATCATGTTTTGTTAATAAATAATAGGGATCATTAAAAAATAAGGAAATTCAAATATGAATAGAAAATAAACACTAAAACATATCAATCATATGGATAAATAGTTAAAATGGAATAGAATTAAAAGATAAAGAATCCATAGGAAAATAATAGTGAATAACAGCTAAACAGATTGAATCAAATAAAAAAGAAACACCCTAAAAATAATATTAAAAGAATTCAATAATTCAAATGTTATATTCAAAATAGATTCAAATGTTTAAATATTCAATAAAACAAGACATGATTCAAATGTTTATAAAGTTACCATCCAATTAGAAACCAATTATGCCAACTAAAAAGTGTAGGTGTATCAAATTTTGAACATAAAATTGTTCTTTGGGGGTGGATTGTTGAATTATAGAGCCTGACTAGAGGGTAAATTTTATTTAGGAAGAGGGGCATCCATTATTTATCCAACAACATCACCCAACATCAGAAGAGACGCTCCAAGACTCGCTCAATCTCCTCAAGTGATCCTTACTTGTATGGATTGAATGTTGAAAGTAGCTCACTGAGCTCTCACCAAATCAAATATATCATTAGGAAAAATGATATTTGAGAGGATGAATTTGGTATAGTTAAAAAGACATATTTTGTAAAACCATGGATTTTACTATTAGATGATTTAGTTAGATCAAATATTTCTTTCATACTTTGTAAGGAAATAACATGATGATAAATAATGGGAGGTTCAGGAAGATTTCTTCATCTCATATAAAACAAAGCATCTACACATGCATAAATCCTTTTCACCATTTAAATATTATAAAAGTATAAAAACATTTTAAAACCATTCCACATCCTCTATAAATAATTTTCAAAAAGATTTTGAACACCCCTTCCTTAGCACAAGAAACTATTGACCGCTTCATTGCTTCAAAATGATTCTCTATCATACTAACTGAACGATAAATTGAAACAATTTATTTAACTTCTATAGAAACAATATTCTATTAGGTCGCAATAAAGTTATCAAATTCTTCTTAATTTTCCTATTCATCATAATATTATGTATTTAGAATATTTAAAACTTCTTGGTTCAAATCATTAAATATCTTCTCCAAGAATTCAAAATTATTAGCCATAGATGCATTCAGTTTATGTAATCTAGATATAATGAAAAATATATATTTTATAACTTGTGATGTTGAAAGATGATTTTTTGTAACTTTTTCTTGTAAAATAGTTTATATTTTCTTATTTGAATCATCAATTAATGTGATAGAGTTCTGAGGAAATATAGGTATCATTCTGATTTTAGCTGTTATATCTCTTTGAAGATCAAAAATCACTTATTTTGGTAGATGGTAACACTGTAGTGAGGAAAGTGTATAAGTCATTTTGTCTATAGCCTCATACACTCCTTTAAACATGGAACAAACATCCATTTTATTTGAGGCTTCAGAGGAGGGTTCCCCTGAAAACTTGTCAACCACTAACTGAACTAACAACTTCACTTCATTTACATCTTGTCTTGAAACTGTATGATCATGAAGAATCCTTATTTCATTTTTTAATTATAATAAATAAACATTAAAACATTAAAATTATGATATCAAAATTTAATGCCTCCCTTGAGATCTCTTAGTAGTATCCCTATTGACTTCATGTACATCTTAATTCCTATAGTCTTCATTGATAGGAGAGAATATGTCTTTTTGAACTTATATACTTTCAGCATGATCCAATTGAATTTATCTAATACAAGGTCACTCTTCAACATTATGCGATTCATGAGACTATGATTAATTATTCTTTAAGATAACTTACCTAATTCCTTGGAATAATAATCAATGATAAGAGTTGAAGTTATTGGTCTTATTGATATAGTCCTCTATTGACCAAAAAAAAACAAATGGGTGACAATAGAGGCTAACCTTTCTATATTGAGCAGAATAGAAACTGCAGCTGGAGGTGAACTCTCTTGATGAGTAGTTTTTTCTCTAGTATCAACAGAAACTATGAATCACCTTTTCCTTTATCAAAGGGTATCATTTTTATTGGGACTTTCCCTTATATCAACACTATAAACTGGTCTGTCTACTAAAATTGGTCTTCCCTACTGGCATGATGGATCTCCCTAAGTTTATGTGGGATTAATTTCATCTTCTAATGTTACCATAAAAAACTTCTCAAAGAGGAATTCCAACACAAAACATTTTTTCTCATAATATTTTAACTTAATTTTTTTATCCCATGATAATGAGTGGCTGAATTTTCACCTAAACAAACACCAACTTGTCAAAATACAATGGTTAACATTCTTCCAAAAGAAAAAAATTATAGACTTGTTTGGTATATGTCACATATACATCATAAAATTACACACTATATTATTGGTATTTTCAATCATTAAATTTATAGTAGATTAACGTCTTGAAGTAAAACTTTCTAAAACTCACCATTACACTAAGTGATGTCGGATTGAATGAACGTGATGAAGAATTTATTTTTTGGTTCAATATCATTCATTAGATTATTAACCATATCATAAGATCTAAATAGAGACTTAATAATATCTTGATGACTAAATTCATCCATTTCATTCAATGAGGTACTGAAATTAGTATAGCTGTTATACAGGCACTTGAAAACACCACACATTTCCAACAAAGTTAACGACAAAACTCTTCTAATTCACCATTTTGGTGACCAAATAATCACTGTCACCAAAATGAAACTCTTTTTTCTCATAGGTTTTATGAAATTAACTCTAAAATATAACCTATAATCAACTTTCATCAAATAAATATTACCATACTTGATGTTTGATAACATTTTTGAGCAGTATATATTTTCCATCAAGTCATACAAAATCTATCATTCGTCTACTTAGCATTTTACTGGACATACATTGATGATTGATTCTACAGGATGAGGCACTATTGATTCCCTTTGTTTTTCAAATTGACTACAAGATTCATAATATTGGAGTGTTAGGTAAACAAATGTTTAGGTAGCAAAAATAAAGAGGGTTCAAAGGTATGCAAAAACAAATTATGCATATACCTGAAACACTTCTTTTCATTTGTGTAATAGAAGGGTCATGCAGTAATGTGTAGTGTAATTATTACTTATAGTAGGTGATGTGACCTATTATATATGACTAATACTCAAAATGGAAACACATAAATTTAATTAAATAATATAAATAATGTATTTTCTTTGAATAATAAATTATACTATATTAAAAATAACATTAAGTAAAATTAAACAAAACTAATTGTTATTTAATGAAATCAAATATATCAGAAGAAAAAGGTTTAGAAAAATGTATAATAATTGATTTTCTATGCAAAAAAAAACTAAATAGATATCATTCTTTTTTGTATGATCTCTTAATAAATGATTTCTCAAATCAATGTTATTTATTATTTAATAGTTTATCAGATTCTTTGAAATATTGATAGTAATTATGTTATCACATTTTATTGGTATGAAATTAAAATTAAATCCAAAATCAATTTAGGTGTGTTTCACCGACAACACTTTTTCAAACAAAAAACTTCATGATACAATATATTCATCTTCAAATTTTGATAATTTTATAGAATGTTGTTTCTTACTCGACTAAGATTCTAGGAATTTTCCAAGAAAAAGGAAGGTACCCACGATACTCTTCATATCTCATCTACATCCTACAAAATCAACATCCAAGTATTAAGTTAGATTAAAATTATATGTTTTTATAAAAATAAGATAAAGATACATAGTTACTTTTAAGTATATTAAAATTCATTTTGTATCATCAAAATGATATTTTTTTGGATTAGATTGAAACCACACACAAGGACATACCGAAAACATAATATATGGTCTACTTTTAGTAGGATATAACAAACTTACAATGATTCCTCTATACAACTTTTCATCAGCTATTTTCTAGTTTCATCCATATCAAGTTTAATATTGGATCCCCTAAGAGTGGAGTAAGTCTTACTATTTTCATGTCCAAACTTATTATGTAAATCAAGTATGTATTTTATTTGGTTTAAAATATTTCCAAAAATATTTCCAGTTTATTTCAAGTCCTAGAAAGTAGTTTAACTCTCTCATAATTCTCATTTAAAATTATGTTTTCATAATATTTGAAAAAAATTACATAATTTTTGATTTTTTATCCAAAAATAACATCATCAACACATATTTTTACTAAATAAATAACTGATGGTGGTGTTTTATAAAATAATTTAGGATCTTACATTCCTAGTATAAAACTATTTGATAAATGACTAGAGTTTAATCATCTATACCATGCTCTTGGATCTTGTTTAAGTCCATATATAGAATTGGTAAGTTTAAAATAGAATTTTTAATGTGATAGTATTTAAAACCAGAAGGTCGTTATATAAAAACTTCTTCTATTAAAAATTCATTTATAAAAGCAGATTTAACATCTATATGATATAATTTAAAATTAATATAATATTCATATTCTATAGGGATTATAATTTCTTCTAACCTAGATACAGGAGCACAATTTTCTTCATAATCTATTCCTTCTTCTTGATTGTAATGGTTGTCAACTAATCTTTCTTTATTTCTAGTAATTACACCATGATCATCTTGTTTGTTTCTAATTTTTTTTTTCTAATTACAGGACATTCATAGGGACTTTTAACTAATTCCCATTTTTTTTAATTTTAAATTGATTTAACTCTTATTATATAGCCAAGAACCAACTTTAATCTGATAAATCATTTTCTACTGATTTAGGTTCTAGTTGGGATAAAAATACATAGAATTCTACTAGGTTTCCTATATTTATTCTAGTTCATATTCCTTAATCTAAGCTTACTATAGCTCTTTATAGAGTATGGTCTTTAAGATTTTTTAGTATTATAGGAAGCAAACTTTCTGTTTCACTAATATCAACCCTTACTATTTTTTTTAAATTAACATGGTTCTAAATTAGCATCCTTTTTTATTTTTAAAGGGGAGTCTGAGTCTTAAATATTTTAATGAATCACATTTTTATTTAGTTTGAATCATTTTGTGATCAAAATGATCACTTTACCTGAAATTAAAAAGAGTTCATTCTTTAAAAATTCTTGACCTTTTATTAAAAATTCTATAGGCTTTGTATGTAATATTGTAACCTAGGAATATTCCTTCATCTTATTTTGGATCAAACCTTCCAAGATTATACATTGTGTTCAAGATATAAACCTTTCATCCAAATACTTTGAAGTAACCTAACTTTTATTTTCTATTATTCCATAACTCATAAGGTTTTTTCTTTAGTATATGTAATATTAGAACTCTTTTAATAACTTAAAATTCTTTGTTAATTACTTTATCCCAAAAATGAGTGGGAAATTTATATTCACATAACACAGTCCTACAAATTTCATAAAAAGTATTATTCCTACTTTTAATAACACAATTATTTTATGGTGTGATAGGGGAAGAAAATTTATTTTTAATTTGTTTCTTTGATAAATATGACTTAGATTCATGATTCTCAAATTCACCTCCATAATCACTTCTTAAATTCATGATTTTAGCATGCTTTTCATTTTTTACAAGATTACAAAAACTAATAAAAATGGAACTTGCTTCAATCTTAAATATTAAAATGTAAACCCATGTAAATCTCAAAAAATAATCAAATAACACATAAAAAATGATTTTCCAGCAAGTATTGTAGTTATAGTTGTTCTGAACAAATGCATATGGATATTCTCAATAGGTCTAGATATAGAAATCACTTTGATTATTTTAAAAGATGACTTCTATTTCTTTCCTATTTTAAATACATCACATAGATTCTTTTCATCAAACTTAAGGTTAGGAAAGTTATAAATAAAATGTATCTTATACATCTTTCTCATAGAATGAACATTTTAATGTCCAAGACTTGTATTCCAAATCCATGATTCATCAATACCAGCATTCAACAAATTTTCATTTTGTCTACATAAAGAATTATGATCTAGTGTATATACAGTATCTGTTCTAGGGGCTTTAAACTTGAGATATTTATCTTTTAAAAGTAGAGAGAAATTATAAGAATAATCAATAGAATATCCATCATCAAAATTTTGAGAGATATTTTTTAGGTTTTTCTTCAAGCCATCAATGTAAAGAACTTTTTTTGATGAGAATAGACTGAGGATTTTTAAAATATATAATGCCATATATTTTTCCCTTTTAATTGCCACCAAATGTGACATAGAATCCATAAATCATGGATAGTGAGTGAAAATTTGAGAAATCACCAATCTTATTTCCTAAAAAACCACTATCCATAAACCATTTTTCATTGTTCTTCGTGTGTTTTTTTCCCTTATTAGAATGTAACATAAAGAATATGTTGGCCTTTTGATCAATAGTTTCATCTTCTAATTTTGATGATGTGAATTCTCTAGAATCCTTATAAGCATTATAGGTGGCCTTCATAGATCTATTATATTTATTATTATAAAAAAATTTCTTGATGTGTGTATTTTATTTATTTTTATCATCCTTAAGTTATAGACAATCAGGCTTGATGCTTTCTGACTTCTTTCATTCCTAAAATCTTATCTCTTTATAATTTTCACCATTATTATTGTACTTGTTTGAAGTTTTTCTAAAACTTCTTGTCTTGTTGTTCAATTTATTGAATTTTAAATAAAACTATAAAAGATCATCATTTGATCCATAATATCTTTATGAGTATTCCACTTCACATGTTTGAGATATTTTTATTCTTTTTTTATTCATGCCATCCTTAGAATTAGAAACCTTTAAGGTGTCATTTTATTTCTTAACCATTTTATGTTCTCCAGATTCAGTTTCAATTTCAGCATCATACAACATAAGAGTTACTATGATGTCTTTTATCTTAAGACTTTTGACCTCTTTAGATTTTCGGATAGCAGTTGAGATTCAACTCCACTAGGGTGGTAAGACTGAAAGAAATTTCAATTCTTGTTCTTGATTAGTGATAAGTGTTCCTAGAGTAGTAATGTTGTTCAAAATTTCAGTTTTTATTCCATTTAAATGGGGGATTATATATTCTCATATCATTTTTAATGCATAGAAATTAAGTTTGGTAGTGTCATATCTATGAGACTTCACATTATCTATACCTTTGTATGAAACTACTGTAGTGGTCCACATTTCATACGATGTTTGAAACTAAGAAAATATATTGAATTAATCTAATATTAATACACAAATTATATCATTCATAGATTTGGAATTTTTATCATGTTCTACTTCAGTTGTAGCATCCCACATTTGAGGGTCTGTATTAGGAATTTTTCAAGGCTTTACCACTTTGAGATAAATATTCAAGAAAAGATTATTCATATTGATGGTTATGTGATCTTTTTGGAACCATAAATTTCACCATTAAAGAATGGATATCTAAAAATTGACATACCTTATTTTTTAATAATATATGGTATAAATTTGAAATAATGATCTTTGGAATTCAACATTTGACAGTTTTGAACTCAAGAGTCACAAGATTTGATACTAATTGTCATCCCAGATAATTACTAGGTGAACAATCTATATGGGGGTGAATTTAGTTCCTAAAAATTATCAATATAGAAACCTAACTCTTCAAGATATGAGAGTTCTTATTTTTCATTAATAAATATATGTTGTGGAAATAAAAAAATTAAAGAAAAGAGATCAAATATAGGAGATCTATAGTTTTTCGGGGAACAAAAATCCCTTAGTCCACTCTGCCAGCACTCTACTCCATAAGTATGGTAACTTTAACTATAACATCCCCTTTACCTGGGGATCCCTAAAGAGTAAAATTAGTTGTCACTTAAAACAAAAGTTCTAAGAGATTTCAACCAGGATCTTAGTTTTACAAGACTTATCCTTGGTCTCAACACACACTCTTACACTGAGTGTAAAACAAATAGAATGAATAAATTTTTGAAGATATAGTTGAAACACATAGTGTCATACATTAAATGAAAATAGTGGAAGATACATTTTGAGAAAATTATAGTCATAAATGTATAACTCATAATGATCTTCAGTGAAACTAATAAAACTAATAAATATATCATGATAATTTATGTTTGATATCTTATGTTTATTGGAAATCAGAGTATTCGATTTTATGTGTGTTATAAACATTATTATCATCCATTTATATATTTTATCATCATTACATTCCATGAAGTGGATAAATCTTCCATTTATATCTTCTATTTAAATTTGAACTTAATTATTTCGATAATCCTAATGGTCGAGTGAACCATGCATTGATGAGTTTATAAGGTAGTCTATTAAAGGACATGCATCCGTTCTTTCCAAATATTAAAATTAATTTTTCAGCATTAATATCAGATATATTCCTATTCTTTGGATCATTCCATTCATGGTAAAGTGATATACTACTTAGAACAATCTTTCCTTAAAGAATAATCCTTGATATGATCTAAAAGCATGATATGACTTATCAAGAGATTAGAAAAGTAATCATGACATTCAAAATAATAGCTAGATCTTGGTAAGATATGTAACTAAAAGTATTCTTCATCATAAGACAACTTATTGAGAGACTTATTAATACAAATAAGGTCTCTGAATCAAACTGATCATAACATAAAATTACTTCAACATTCCATAAGATAATTCTTCAGTGTAAGATAAATTGTGTTACTATGATGCGATACTTAGATTCTTAAACTTCTTTTGGATTTTGTAATATAATATTGTAAAAATATCATTTTTATAATATAAAATCTTGTTATATTTTAATTCTAACTAAATCATATGACTTGATAATTCAAAAACTCAACCATTCTATTCATAAGAAAAATTCTTACATAGTTAAATAAACTTCCAACTGAGTTTTTCTAATTTTGAGTAGAAGGAATATATCCTTAAATTATTGTAAGTTAAAACAATTTTCCGTAGATTGAATACTTCACTCAATGTAAGATAAACTCTCAAAACTATTGTCTTAAACACTTAAGGTAACCTATTTAGAATAAAAGTGTGGATTTTTTGAATCATAAAAACCCATAAAAACTGAGATATATTGGAAAAACATAAGTATATCCAATAGAAAATTCATTCCATTCAAACCCATTCCATGAAACCACACCCCAAAGATAAATAGAGATACAAAAGTATAATTGGGCACTAACATGTCAACAACCACAACATCCCTTATAAAATATCTATTACCAACAAATATGATGATAAAAAAATTAGGATTTTGGTCAAGATAAAATTCAACTCTATCAAACATTCACTCTATAATATTTAGATAAACATAAATAATAATATCATAATTATGATATCTTCCAAAAAGACACCTTTCTTTTTTACTCAATACAATGATAGAATTCTTCCTTGTATCCCTCTTTAATAACATGAGTTCAAATTTTAAGCTTAATGTAATCCTCTAGATCCTTCTCATCTGAGGATGAGGATGAATCCTCTTCACCGAAGGATGTAAAGGGGTCATCTTAATAAAAGGATGTAGAGGGATATTCCTTGAATTCTGAATAACTAACTTAAAATTATAATTTTTATTTATAAAATAGACATACATCAAGGATAGATACATCAAGGAAGTCAGAAGTAGTGAACTACCAAAGCATCGTTGATAACAAAGTGAAATCCACTTGGAGGAAAATATCATAAATTAATATATAGGGAAAAAATTTGTCTTTGGGAAGTCTGGGATTCCAGGAAGTCTATAACTTTATTCCCCTCATGCCATGTGTGTGAGATCCCCATATGGATGCCCATGATCTTCTTGCACTTATAGACAATATAAGCTATGCTCCAAGGAATACTTCCACATTCTAATAAATCTTTATAGAGAATCAAAGAATCTATCTCCACCATCCTCAAAGATATATTCCTTTGTTCACAAACCTCCAATATCATGTCCATAGACTTATCCTCAGCCTGAATGGATTCTCCTCTTCCATAAAAGGCTAAAAAAGACACCACAATGGACCCCCGCTGGTGTCTTATAACACCATATTCTCTCATCTCCCTCCTGGAGGGATCCATCCATGTTGGGTTTGAACCCGTCACATAGGGGGAACCAATGTACCCAATGACCTTGTACCATCCTACCCTTATGAGAGAACACTCCTCAGAGAAGAGGTATTACCAATGTAGCATCATGGCAATCTATACATAAGTTGACTAAGTCCAACAACATATTCTTCAGTTTGAAGCTGATTCTTACTCGGGTGCCGGAGAAGTTCTGGTGCCGCACATCATTCCTCGCTTTCCAAATAGTCCATCAACCTTCCAAAAGTATGATATATTTGATTTTCCTCTATGGACCATGCTCACATACACCATAGAACCACTGGGACAAGATCTCCTCTTGCCTCCCACATGAATCTTTCCAGCCAAATAACTATCCATTCCCCTACCAGCTCCACCAAGCCCAATCACTATTGAAGAAGAGATGCTCCACTATTTCTTATTGGGGGTTAATGTAGCACCAGAATCTAGAAACCAAGTCAACACCCATTTGTTTTATGTTGTCATCAGTGACCATGGAATTATTCATGACTCTCCACAACACAAAGTTAAACTTGGGGGATATTCCCTTGAACCACAACGTTTCCCCCACGGGTCACCAAAGGTGGCATCCTTCCTAACTTTTCCATACTCTTTGAGGGAAAAATCACCTGACTTAGCACCCGTGAAGATGAGTCAGTCATGGTACTCATTTGGAACAAACTTCTGTAATGGGGAGTGATAAAACCATCTGAATCAAGAATAGGTTTCTTACTATTTTGGGAACTCAAGTGTAGATATTCATCCCGAACTTGGTTTACTTTTTCATGATCATATTTATTATATTCACTCAAAACAAAGACAATCTCTTATTCAACCTTATTATTGGTTAGAACCAATCATGAGGTTCTCATAATGGGTTGAGAATTATTGAATTCATCCATAAACCCAAAGAAAACATCAACTTGAGTATGCTTAGGGTTCAACTTTCTCATTAAGAAACTATTTATCTTTCTCAACACATACTGATTTTCTTTTATGTGTGGGGGGGTGTAAGTTTCTAAAGTTATAGTTTCTTGTGGGGTAATTTCTAGAGACAAGTTTTTTAATAGAGTTTTTTTGGTCCAGGAAATTAGAGTAGTATCTTGGTAGATTTTTGTAGACCACTTCTTGGAAAAAACTAGCATCGCCATTCTGGATCCAAATAACTGAAAGAAAGGGTTGAGTAAGGTCAAAATCAACACAAACATACACAAATTATGGCCTTGTAATATTTCAATTATAAGAATATAATTTAATTGTCTGTCCAATTAGATTATCAATAGATAATATGATTATTTTATTTTATAAGTGAAATGGAAATATTGGGAAGACTAACTAGACCGGTGAAATAGGGAATTCAGAGTTGAAACTAAAAATGGGAGACCATTATAAAAAACTTCATTGAATTGCCTTTAAATATCCAAGAAGAGTAATACCAAAGCTGATAATAATCATTATCAAATGAAATATTTATCTGGACATTAAACAAGTTGATAAGGATGATCTCAAAATAAAAGAATATAATCGATTTGAAATATTTATTTAGGAATTTTGGTGAAGGATGATGTTTAAAGAACGTATCAAGAAAATATTATAAAAAATATTTAATTCTATGAATTTTATCATCTTCCAACATCCAATTCACATAATATAAGAATACTATGATATTATCTTTTAACAAACTTACCCATGTTAGCATAACATTCCATTCATGATGATCATCTGTAAAGACTGAAGTGAATTCTCAATTTCTATTGAATTAAAAAAATGGATATGGGTGTCAAGCATAATCTTTGAGAATAGTTTACCCTTAAAAATATAGTAAATAAATCATTATACTCAAACAAATATTCCTTAATAAACTATCAATACATTGGACAAACATATTATAAAAAAACTATTTAAGTATAATAATTCAAACTAGAAAAAGAATAAGAAGGACATTTAACATAATTTATCTCTTAAAGAAATTAATAATAAAAATATAAACATCAAATATATGATATGAAAAAATATAATTGGGACCAGAATGTAAAGGGGATAACGGTGATGTTGATACATGAAATATCTCAATAATCTAAAATATCTAATAAAACTACTCAATCATATATATGTATCCTTAGGTCACTGACCAAACATCAGATAAAAAACAATATTATTCATTTCATTCACTTATGTAAGTTAAAATATGATCTACATGCACAGAATACTCTGTATGTTGAGTGTTGAATAGTGATTTGAAAGATAAATCCAACAATATTTCTAATTCATTTTATGTGGAAAATTATTAATGATTATTTGAAATATAATTACAAAACACCTTTGTTATATTTTTATGATAAATATAACCAATCAAAATATAATTTATTTTCAAAACTATTTTATCTTTTTAAAATAAGTAGGAAAATTAATTAATAAATAATTAAAAATCAATCACACAAATAATTTCCAAAACTTAAATAAAAATACAAAGTAAACCAAATCATAAAGTAATGTGTATAATGGGATAAAAACCAATAGTTTATTAGGATAACCTAGGAACTCATTAAGTGAAGCCTTCTACCGGTATATTATAAGATCCAACAAGCACAAACCCCAACTTAACCTTATTTATCTATTCAAGAAGAAATTTTCATTTCATTGAATGAACTAAACAAGGGGCCACTAGCTAGAGTATAACCCCAAAAAGTTCATCACTCATCCTATATTTCCTATATAAATGCCCAAGGCCACCAAGTGAATTTGAGTATTCTCATACATAACGATACCAATCAAGTTAATTAACAGATAAACTCTTATGTCACACCCCAAATACCCTAAAAGGAACATATCATTCATTAATTATATTACATAATGAACTATATATAAAATAAAAAAACAAAAAAACATAACACAAAGGGGTGTATATAAAAGGGATAGGAATAACTAGTAATAAAATACACAATTAAAAACATGTCTTTATAAAACATAACATAGAAAAAATTCATGAATATAATCTTATATAATCTTATATCCAATAAAAAAACATTTTCATTTCCATTTGAACTAGACAAGACTCTATGATATTTTTTTAAATATCTTCTATGCATGAAAACATATTTTTGGAATGAAACCCTTAATTCCTTTGAAAACTCAATTTATATAAAATAATAAGTCATGGAAGTAGTGGAAATTACTAATTTTTTTTACTTAAGGATAATTCACATAGATATTAATTTGATAATAAACCTATATAAAATCCATAAGTAACATGAGTATGAAAAATAAAAAAATAAAAACATCAAAAAACACAACTCAATCTGTTATAATGGACGTGCCTTCTTAAAAAATAGATTATTTTTATAAGAAATAAGCTTACCAATCTATAAAAAGCATGAAATCATTAATTTTAAAATACCCTAGCCATTGATTCAGACACTATGGATGGATGGATAGTTTAATTATCTTGAATAATAAGAGAATAAGGTAAGTGGATAAGATTAAGTGATGTGAAAAAGAGGGTTTACCTTATATATTCACTGAGAGACAATAAAGGGGAATAATGTGGGAAATATGTGATACAATTAGATGAATGGAGTGTTACCTAGAGGCATATAGAACTAATGGAATAAATAATATGATAACACAATTAAAATAAGATGAAAACTATTTTTAAAAAAAAAACTAGGTAGATGTTCGATTTTACTACATATTTAAGGAACTATAAATCAATAAAGGAGGTAATGATACAATTAATACAAAAAATTAAAATGGATATGTATAACTTCAGTTATTTTAATATGATATTTTTTTCAGATGCTTTCCTCTGGGGCCATGTGTTGACGTGGCTATGCGATTTTCCTTTACCTACATTACCACTTTCCAAAGGTGTGTGGCCTCTACCACCATGGTTGGTGATGTTGGATCGTTTAGAGAAAATGGATGATGGCATGTGAGTTCCTCTTTCTATGGATTCCTCCTTGGAGCTTGTTTCTTAGTATGTGTCCCCCTTAAATATTTTATTCATGTTCTTGAAACTCATTACTAGTTCCATCTCAAGGTTGATAATGGTTAATTATGCTTCTCCTATCTCGACAGGGAAGTAACCTATGATTTGAGTAGATGAAATTTTGGGCATGTGTGAGCATTTTTTGACATTTTATTTGTTGGGAACTTGCAATGTCTTCCTCCTTGAAGTTGAGGGAATCCCATGTGTGAGGCATCTTAGGTGTGGAACCCAAGTCACCCCATGTCAGCCAATGTGGTAGTTGATTCCATAGGGGTGTAATAATTCTGAGGATTTTTACCCTCAAAATCCCATGTTTTTTATATGGGTTAAATATTCTATATTGGGTCATAGGTTTAATGTCTTATGGATATAGGTGGGTCATAAGTTTAATAACTTTTGGGGATAGGTGCATCATCAGTTTAATGTCTTATGAGGACAGGTGGGTGATTGGTTTTACTTCTTGTAGAGATAGGTAAGTCATAGTTTTAACATATTGTGGGTATAGGTGGGTCATAGGTTTAAAATATTTTGGGGAATGGGTTTTTCATAGGTTTAATGTCTTTGGGGGAATAAATGGGCTATATATTGTATGACTTATGGGGACTGATGGGCCAAAGTTTGTATGTCTTAATGAGACAGGTATGTGGAATTTAAGTGTGTTTTCATGTAGAATATTGTCACACTTTAGTTCATCACATCCTAGGGAAGATAAATAGATATGATGGTGGTGTGTGCGAGTGTGACCCCATGGGGGGATATGATCACACTTTGTAGTTTCATCTTCTTTGGAGGACACATGAAGATATAATGGTGGTGTTTGAGTGTTGGGATTGGAATTCATGGAGGAATACTACATACCCTCTTAGGAGATAGGGATAAAACCCCACATAGTTCGATGTCATGGATTAAGCTCCATGATAGGATCAATCCATGATATTTAATGTTAAGAAGTAAGGATGCGCATGTCATGAAAGGAGAAACATTAGGGGATAGTGTCAGGATAATGTATAAAACTTCCCAACATAGGTAGATCATCCCATGGTGGGGAATGAGGTTCTATCTCATGATGATTATACATGAGTCATACTTTTTTCAATTCATAGAGTGGGAGGTGAGGTTTCATTCCTTGTCCATCATACATGGGGCATCCTCTGTTCACCGTAGAGGATATGAAGTTAGGTTTCATCTAATGAAAGTCATACATGGTGAAAACTATGTTCACTTCATAGGGTAGGGATATAGTTTAATATCATGTACTGTGGATATTTTCATTTAGTTTAACATTGCATGATAATGACTTCGGGAAAATAAGTTTTATATCATACAACTTAGATGTTGTTGGGGATTATGAAACTGGGATACTCAGGTGCTGTGATAGAGCAGCAATGGAATTAATAGGGATTACATAGCTGGAATACTTGAGTGTTTTTAGGAAGTAATATTGGTATGAATAGAGCATATGAATATTTGTTTATAAATATCTATTATGGAGAAAAAATGATATGAATTGGGATTACATGGATAGACTGCCTATGTGTTGCTATGGAGATGCAATAGTATGAATGGTGATTATGCAGCTAGGTTTCTCAGGTGCTAATATAAAAGAGAAATGGTATGAATTAGAGTTACCCAGTAGGGATACCTTGGTGCTTCTATGGGGCAGTTATGGTATGAATTGGGCTTACATAGCTGGGCTGCCCAGGTGCTGCTATGGAGTAGTAATGGTATGAATAGGGCTTACACAGTTGGGTTGCCTGTGTACTGCTATGAATCAGTTATGGTATGAATGATGCTTACACAATGGGTATACCCAAGTGATATTATGGATTAGAAATGTTATGAATTGGGGTTACATATCTCAGTTTCCCATGGGATGTGGTATCATCTCATGGATATCACATTAGTAATCTTGTTATCAACACACGAGGCATCCTGAAATTATTACACAAATCATATCATGTTATTTACATAGTTTAAGGAAATAATTTAACACCATATACAAGAATGTTGTATGCAGGGATTATATATAGTGTTTACAATTCTTTCATCCTCATATTATGTCATGAAGGAATCCTGAACCACTGATGGGTCAAGGGATATGATTGAAGCTTAAACTGTAGGAGGAGGCATGTGGTGTACATTTAATGATCATCCCACAATGATTCATATTTCACTTTATATATAAAGAATCTTATTCTTTAAATATAGGGAATAACATTCTTATCACATAGGGTATGCTAAAGTTTAATGTCATGAACTGAGGACTAATTATTGGTGGTCATATAATGGTCATCACATGAGGAATCTTACCCTTGACACATAAGGAATATCATGATTTTCACAGGTGGAATCCTATTCTCATAAAATAGGGTATACTAAATTTTAACATCATGTAGTGAGGACTACTAGGTAGGATATTTCTAGTTGTGGCTGGTGTTGGGTTTACACCAAAGATTAACTTTTGGTTCAATCCATCCAATGAGTCAATTAGTGGGATTTCAAGAATTTATTTAGGACTATGCTGAATAAAGGTATTCAAAGAAACCAATCCATCATTCTCATAAGATAAACCTTCATAGAATTCCATCCTCTATTCCCTAAATACTTAGTTTTATGAAAGTTTGAGTTTTGTGAAAATTTTATTTTTGTGGAAGTTTGTGTTTTGAGAAATGTTGGGTTCTATGAAAGATTGAGTTTCATGAAACTCTATAATTTTTTCTAGAATCACCATTTTTTGTAATTTTCAAAATTATAACTTTGAAAAACCATTTGTTTTGATCTATTAGTATGTTTGGATACACGAATAATGATATCAAAGAATTTTACAGCACTAACATAGACATATAAGAGAAGATATTAAATATAGAATTAATACTTGAATGAAATGGAAATTTGGAAGAGAATACCTTAACCTAAGTACCAACTAACTTTATATGTCATCTAGCCAAATGAATAATAAAATTATATTATTTATTTACATTCTTAAAAAACAAATTCAAGTTTATTACATTCTAAATAATATTTTTTTGTTCATTTAATGTTTACATATTGACTAATATTGTTTATGTTAATCATTCAGAGATATTTGGTCCACAATTCAAATGTTACAATATTATAATAGTAATAATTAATTTTGGTTTTTTCTTTTTTCTATAAGCTCCATAGGTTTCAAGGTATTGATTTTAATATAATTATAGAATAATTTAATATTAATGTTTAAGTGATATAAAAAATGGTTAATAATTAAAAATCATTCCTTAGTAAGATCATTTTAGGAATTAAAAATTTCCATGATTTTTTATTTTTTAATATTTTTAATATCAAGTTATTTAATCAATAATTTTTATTAAATACAAATTAAATTATGTAATTTCTCATAATATACATTTTTAAAACCATATATCAATGTTGTAAAAGAAAACATGATTTCTCAAAAAAGTGGTATAAATATGGTGTGAGTGATATTTTAAAGAGTGATTAAAAGGAATAAAAAATAATGAAGATTTATATATTATAATTAAATTAAGATAAAATTATGCAATTATTATCATGTAATTAGATGAAGGTCTTATGTCACAGATGGGGTAAAAAAATAAAATGAAAAAAAATTAAATTTTAAAATAATTAACTTAATCTTTTATATGCCTCCTTCGGAATTATATTGATGTCTTTATATGTTTTTATTTTTCTTAGATAAGGACCTTAATAATTTTATAATTAGTATTTAGAGAGTTATTTTTGAATGTATTTTCCAAAAAAAAACTCTAAAATGATTAGTCAAGTACCCACAGATATTGTACAGTCACACTGAGATAGGGATAAATATATGTGATCAGTATTTCTACCAAATTTTTTTCACATTTTTTATTTGAATATCTACACCTATTAGGTTGAATATATCTCATACAAATCATGAAACAAAAACACAACACATTCAAGATACATATTAAACAGATAGAATCACATGATATTTTTACATGTTTTTTCCATAATGTCAGTGAATAAATAATTATTGTGTTTGGGTTATATTTGAGACATGGTTGATCAAATAATATCATAATTTGATCACACAAGGTTAAGATATCATCCTTCACCCTAAAGCTATTAATCATAATCTTTGTAATCTTCTAATGATTTCCTTATTCTAGATCACTCTATTTTATAATGGTATTACACCATCTTTGCTCTATAAAGATGATTATCAGTGTATTATAGGTTATTATATCATCATAATAGTATATTTTATTCCTCAATCATAAACATTAATATTTGGTTGATGGTTTAGTAGTAAAAAATTCTAGTAAGCCTCATATCATCTTTAGAATTTTCAATAAAAAATTGTAGGAGGTAGTTGCAAGTTGTCTTCTTTATCCTTTGTTTTATTTGAGATATTTAATAGTTTTTAATGGTATTAACACCTCATTTATTAATGATATTGATTAATATAATATTTAGTAGTAGTAAAATAACATCACTCTCTATATCTCAATATTTTATTTTCTTCTTCCTTGACAATTAATATACTTTTAATGGAGTATGTCATAAAATTATCTCACTTGATCAATCTTTAATTATTGTTCTTATTCTAGTTTTTATAAACTTGGTGTCATAATGTGATAATTATTTCCAATATTTGAATTTTGAAACTCACATAATCCCATTTTATTATGATTTCTTTCATTATTAATTAAAATATCTTCATAAAATATCAGTCAAACCTTTCTTTGAGACTCCTTTATTTTTTCTAAAAAAGAACTTCTCATTAATAAATTCATTTTAATTATCATTCAAACTACCTTGTGATATTAGTTTAATTATTATTTTCATTTAGTAGTTAATATCCTTAAGAAATAATTCTATTTTTTAACATCATAAATGGAGTCAAATATTCAAATTTTCAAGCTCCATAAATATCACACAAAGAAATTATTACTCAATTCTCATTGAATTATCCAAAAATTATTATTTTTATTTCAAATTGAATTCTTTAAATGATCAACCAATTTCCAAACAAAATTGCCCTGATTTTACATGTATGAATGTGTTAATAATATTGTATTATGGGATTCATCTCATGGGACACCACTATGGTGATATATCATTCTTTAGTTATCATTACATCACTCTTTGGGGAATGACCTTTATATTTATATTATGATACCCTTATTTAAGTTATAGATTGAATCATAATTTTTTCATAAAATAATTATGATATTTATTTCATTCAAATTATAAAGGCATCATAATATTTGATACACTATTAATTTCCTCCCATATCTTGTGATATTGTGTCACCCAATATCTCAGATTACTCCTATGAATCTTTGTATCTTCCAGATTTATTCATTTATAGTTTTTAATTTTTATGGATTTAATCTTACATAGATTTATATCTTTCAATTTTAATCTTATATAGTTATTTAATCTTATAGATTTAATCTTATGTTCTAGTTAAATCTTATAGATTTATTCTAACATAGCTCTTCTGTAACTTCTCGACTTATTCTATCATGGAAAAATTTTATAATCATTATCCTAAAAAGTCATAGGATTAATCATATGCAGATAAAATTCTATCTTTTTATTTGATTTATTCAATCCTACAAGGCTGTTAAGAAAATAAATATTACTATAACATGAAGGTCTAATATATCATATTCTTTAAAATATAAAATACAAAACTTTCTAAACTCTGATTAAGCTAACTCAGCTCAAAATAAAACTTCTCTAAACATCTCTAAAGTGTTTTATATATAGAAAATAAATTATTTAATTACATTAACCTTTAGTAATAGTTTTTAATTAACTATAAAATAAATATATTACCTTCCTCATCTCAACTCATTCTTATTACTTCAAATTCATATTAATGGAACTTCCATTTGAACAACATTTTTTATACCATGAACACAAAAATAGATGGTTTTTTATACTCAAATACAACTCCTCATTCTATCAGTTTCTTACCCATTTCAGCCATTAATTCCTATATATAAAATTTTCTATATCCTTGAGTACCATAAATAACCAAGTTTTCAAAAACCCTTAATTTTTAATATATCAGGTATTGAGGGAGTCTAAATATGTTTTGTTATTGTCTAATGAGTTAAATAATGTATTTGTATGGTTTTCATAGGTTTTCATGTCGTAAAGGTTATATCATGGTGTGAAGTTAGTCTTATGATTTTATGGTGTGTGTTACAACAATAGTGGTTAGGTTGGGACTCTGATCACACTATAGTTTGTTTGGTCATGGTATAAAGGGTCTTAAATAGAATATTGAAAAAGTGAAAAACCCTAATGTATTAGAGGAAAAAATTATCTCTAGATTAAATATATTATATATTTTCTTTTTAAATTTTTGTACATGTAATGAGGTATATATATCATGCCATAAATACCTAGAGGTTAAATCACCTAGTTCTGTCTCTCTAGGAGTTGTTACACCATGGTGCATGAGCCACACTATGACCCTGGTATGACATTGTATGGGATGAAGAAGAATATCGATAATAACTTCATAATACCATGAGGTTTAAATGGTGTGGCATGATACCCATAGCTACACCATGGACCTCATTATTCTCATTAAATAAATTTTCAATTATAATGATAGAAATAGGAAAATATGTATTAACATCATGATGGGACTTTTAGATTTAGAACTATTGTGTAATTACTCTAGTTTCTTTAGTTTGATCCTATGAATATCTCACTATATATATCTATATTTTTCTCAGAGTCAGTTCTGTGTTGGGGTGTCATAGGTCACCAAAATTAATATATTAAAAAATATTAATATATATTTAATTATGCACATGAATCCTCTAAATAAATGGTTTTCCCATTGATCAGGACCTCAGATGGGAAATCTAATACCACTATTATTTTTAGACCATGGTTTTTACCCTAGGAATGACATAAAGTTGGTAGACTATAGGCACTTGGTTAAAAAAACTATTAAAGGGTTCATTAAGTGAATTAATCAATTATTTAATGGATAAACCTATATCCCTCCCTATATTTAAGTTTAATTATATAAAATTATGAAGTTTAGACACACAATCATGGGATATTATATTGGATGAGGAGATAATTGGCGTTGGTGACACTAAAATGTGGATTGATGATGAATGACCATGAAGAATCATGAAACGGAAGATAAAATCAGTAGGATTATAACCTTCATTACTTATGGATAAGTTCTTCTACAATGATCGATCTATTCTTGAGGTAAGTCATGTTATTTCATGGATTTATTTCCATTAATTAAATTTTCAAGCCTAGATTCTATATATGCTTTTCATTTTTCAGCGATTTTCATTCTTCACATCAGCCTGGATATAAATTCTGTTCTTGAACTCTATTTTTTATATTTATTGTGATTTTTCACCCATTTTATATATTATCTAATCCTTAGATGGGTTCACACTGACCAATGTTTTCATTCAATTCATTATTATGATTCCCCTATCCATTCTTTGTGTTCTTCATTGTTGTCCCATGCGGTTATGATTTGACATTTTCGTTCCAAATTTGAGCATGATCAAACCCCCAGATTAGTATAAGATATGTGAACTACTTGGGATTATTGTTTTGTGGATGGATTTCCGCATTTTTTGGGTTTTTAATGAAGGAAATAGGGATTGGTACCCATGTATGGCGATGGGACGTTTGGATGCTCCCCCATGGGTAATTAGAGTTCTGATTTCTGGCTATTAGAGGATTAGAATCGATGATCAATGGCTCCCCATTTTATTTATGCACATTTTTATTAGTAAAAACATGGTGGGAGTGGTAGATATGGTGGATTTGATCTCTCATTTGAAGACTGTGGGTTTTGGAAATTTTCAATGTACACGGTATATAGTTCAGATAAACACAAACTGTGTGGACCCTAGCCACAACGAATGGGATTTTATGGAAAATAAAATATCACACATTATGTATCCAAACCACATGTCATGTGTGAAATCCACTTTTCATGTGATTTGATGATGGAGTCTCACTGTGTAACTCGGTGGAACACAGGCATAAACACTACCAGGTACATGAGTAAAACTATGGTATATGGGAAAACACATGGCTAAAGTATCCAGAAACGACCAGAGTACATGGGTATGGCTAGAGTACACAAGCATGGTCTATATTACATGGTCATGGGACATAGTACACTAACATACTCATGGTATCCAAGATACATCATGTACACCCTACAAATGGTGTGTACTTTTTTTAGGGACTTCTACCATGTATATATTCTTCTTGGGGACTTGGATTTGGGTTCATGAGTAGCTTATCCTGAGTATTTTTACACATATAACATGGTGGTAGAATTTTTTTGCAATCATATACATGAAATAAGGTGTTAAAAGTATAATTATTCCTTCATCTATTCTTGTCCAATGGTAGTGATTGGGTTTGATTATCTGAGAGATGTTAAGTCTGTACTCCCCTTTTGCAAAAATACATGGGTATCCTATATTATTTACACATGTAGATTTGATAATACCCCGTACTTTAGATTGTGTGGGTCCCATATCCATGGATTTTTACTCCCCTATCATCGAGTTTCGGTGGAGTGAGGGTTCTCCAGTGGAGTTAGTGAACCCTTAGTTGTAAAGTCCAGTATAAAGTAGTGGGCCCCTCCCTCTGATTCTTGTGAGATTTCACATGTTGATGGAATCATAGATGGTTCTTGGGAGATGTAGGCTAACTCATCACTCTTATCTTTTGGTGGAGTTAGATATCCCATTTCTCTCTTTCAATGTGTTTCTTTAGAGAATATCTGATTTTGTGCTTTCTTTACCCTATTTCTATATGGGTTGAGTTGGATTTTGATTCTTTCTATTGATTACCATTGGTTTTAAAGGAATCCTACTGGGTTTTTATATACTCACCCCTTCTCAATATTTTACTTAATTGGTCATATATTATGCATATGAGAGATAAATTGCGGATTACTTTCGTGGACCTGGTTTCAGAATACTATAGTGGTGTATAGAGATGTTGTTCATGTTTGGTGGTAGTCTCAGAGATTATGAATTGGGATCTCTTTAGTATTTCTCATCTTTATACCTATTTTATGTTTAAAACTCATTTTTGATTATGCTTCTATATTTTTTCTATTGTATCTTTTACATTAATCTTTTTTACTTTGATATATTTTACCAGAGCTTGTTTCATACATGGTTAACACTCAATATGATTTAGTGTTTTATTATATATTTTTACTATTTTATAGTGATTATTGTGAGTGTTAATAAAGGTAATATATGATAACTCCTCCCATTTCAATTATATTCCTACTTTATTCTAGTTTACAACCCCTATCCTATTGGAGGCAACCTTGGGGTGTCACCCTCAACTTACTCCTAGCCCAGTAGGGGTCCTGGAAGTTTAGATCATTACTTGTTGTAGTTTAATCAAAGAATATCATACAATGAAATATTTTTTTCAATATTATTTATATATTTATGTTTCCCCTAAAATTCATTCTATTTCTTATTTCTCTTCAAAACACTATGTAGTTATGGTATTAATTTTTTCAAATCTAGGTCTCCTTGATTGATCCTTAAGCCTTTGTCTAGTGTAACTACTACCTTTGATCCAGTGTATCACTCTATACCTATTTCTCTTATTTAATACCTTATATTTATTTATTTACAATCCATGGTAGGTATATATTCTAAATACTATGGATTTTTATTAATTATTTATGGATTCTTCTTGAAGGGATGATGTCCATAGGGTTTGTGGGTTCTTTATGAGTCTCCATATTGGTGTTCTTTTTCTTTTATCTTGTTCTACTTCTGTAATCATTAAAGCTTCTTATCAAGGTAGGGGAATAAAGACATGTTCTATATATTAAGTGTGAATATGGGATTATTAGACTTCTATTTACAATGGGTATAAAGATACGGTTGATGAAAATAATATAAGAATATGGAATTAAATAATGTGAAAGGATTGTAATGTATCATTGCATGTGATTATAATATTATTCATGTTATTGCATCATCATATTTTTTAGGTAGTATAAAACCCCATTTTTGTGATTATTAATGCCTATTTTCACATTTATCATGCCTAAAATGAATTAACCGATATAAATATTATAAGATAATGAGGATAATAAATTAGGTATTCATTGAAGTTGATATTCTTCCTCAAAAACACATAACAAGATAATAAATTACTACTAGAATATTAGTTGGATGGATATTAATGAAATTATTTTCTATTATTATATTATTTATTACTTATTTAAATGTTTTCATAAATCATTAATTTAATTAAGTTATTATGTAAAATTGGTGACTGGTGGAAATAATGCTTCTGTATGACTATGTTGGGACATTGTTTTCTATATGATTTCTTAAATTGATTAAAGTAGTATTGATTTCCAATTGACATGTGTGATTTTAATATAATTATTTTTTATTGTATATGTTTTTTTACATATCCTTTTCAATGAATTAAATGGAAACCATGTGTTCTTGGTTAATATGGCATGGATGGAGTTATTCTATTTTTTTTGTGGATACATAATGTGGATGATGGTGGGATAATATGGACAATGCGGAAAGGTGTTAGGGATATTATTGGGGTAGTTAGATCAAGTTGGGATCCATTATTAGATGTTTTTTTATTTATTAATGTTTATTAATTATTTTATTTAGGTATATCCTCTATGAAGTAGGTATGTTAATATCTTAATACTTGGTATCATGGATTGAAAATTAATTAGTAAATTAATTAATGGTGGGTAGTTTTTTAAGACATAATGTTTAAAATAGCATGGATAGTGAAATTTTAATTATCATGTTGAATAAAAAATAATTACATTAGATTATTAATGTAAATTTCAATGCATAATTGATTTTGGGATATTATAAGATGATTGATAGTTGATTAATAATAAATGATCAGATAACATTGGACCATGATGCTTGTATGCTTAAAAATTATTAGTTTCCAAGATCGAGGTGATGGTAGTTTGGTTATAATGTAAGATTATAGTTATTGTTTGAAGTTTTGGTAGTATAACTTCCTTTAGAATTGTAAAGTGATAAAATTTTCTTTTTTCCATGTTATTTATTTATCTCCTCCTTCTGAGTGAGATAATGTGATTGATGCCAATATTTAGCCTTGGGTTCCATGTGATTTCCAAATATTTACATTGTAAAAGATAGGGATATTTGTATATTACCACTACCCCCTATATTTTCCATATGTGGTATAATTTTTGGGAATGATCAAGCTATAGTTTCTTACATTTGAAGGATATGTACTCACATGGGTTGAAACGAATCAATGATTGCGATAGACACATATAAGTGGGATGTGTATTATTAAGTTTATATGGTGTACATGTATCCAGGATGTGATGTAATATATAAATTATATGTTTATTTATAGGTGGACTATAATGGGTTAAGGTATAGTGTGTATTTACACAAATTATGTAATTTTACAGTTTTACTATGAGATAATGTGGATCTGATAGTGAAATTTAAATTTCATTTGGACACGGTTTTACATGTTTACATGGATGTGCAGTGTGATTTATAAAGGGGATGTGAGTATAATGATTTAATACATGGGGTTTTAGGGTGATTTTTTGATATCCTAAATTTATTTTTCCCAAAATTATATTATTTATAGAAAATGTTTCATTACATACATTCTCATCACCTGTTAGGTTTAGGGTTTTACATAATTAGGACACATAATTAACTAATATAGCTCCTGTTTTTTTTCATTAAATGGATATTTATTCAACTACATGTGTAAATAATTAATCAATAATAATTAATCAATAAATCCCATAAATTATGAAGACATGGTATTATTCTAGACATATCATGTATCAAACTTTTCTGTCAGAACTAAGGAAGTAGTTCCTATTATCACAATATTTTCTATTATTGATAAAAACCCACATGACCTGGATTTAGTAGGGTTTTCATAGGGATAAAACCATTGGAAACTAACACATGGATAGAAATGGGATATAAATGGGGAGGAGGATCCATGGGAATTATATTCTATGTACAAACCCCTCCACACACCAAAGATGTACTCAGACACATGTGTCACAACATGACATCCAATGGTCACGTCATCACACCATGATGCCAAGTAGCCGAGTGGTTAGTCCCATGTCATGGGTACCTAGGGAATGAACTGTATTTAGGTTGGACCCAAAATTACCACTTAAATACTTACCCTAGGGAATGAGTTTTTCCATAGTTCTAATGCTACTTTTTTAGGATCAAGTAAGTCATCCCTATCATCAAAATATTTTCTACACTGGGTGATAACCCATACATCTTTTCTTTCCTAAATTTTCTATAGAGATTAAACCCATATAAAATATACCATGGCTATAAAAGGAAGTGAGATAGGGAGGGGGATTTATGGGACTTATATTCCATTCCCAAACCTCTACACATAAAAATTTGGGACTCCAGAACATGTTTCATGATGTTAAATTCTATGGTCATACCATGAAACTGAACTACCAAGCAGCAGGGTAGTTATTCCCATGTCCTGGGCACCTATGGTTTGAAAAACAATCTGGTGGGCCCCAAAATAATTAAATATCATAATTTTTCTATTAGTTGTATTTTTTATAAATGGTTGATATTTTTTAATGATGGTCAATGAAATAAAATTAGTTTATTGATGTCAATATGTTGAAGAAGATAGAAAGAGAGAAGTTGTTAAAAGTTTTGCGAAAGTGTCCAAGATATCCAGCTTGATAAAAAACTAAATGTATCTTTGATAAATGGATGATGAATAAAGTAATCAATTGTAATTATTTTAAGGATTTTCTTTTTAAGTCTTTGAGTTTATAGATATGATGATTTTTACACTGTTCTTAATATCTATAACATGTGTTACTAAGTTCTATTACTTGACACATTTTTTTAACAATGAATAAGATTTTAAGAGTCAATATGATTTTATATTGAATATTTATTTGTAATTTATATTCCAAAAAGAGTGTAATAAGATGGAATTATAAAAAAGGCTATGTAATATCTTATTATTTCATTGGTTTTATTTTTTACATTGAGTAAGTGGAAAAAAGGGTTTTTATTAATTGGTATATTTGGAATTATTTAAAGAGATATTTTTAGTGGGCCTTTTATTAAAAGAAATAGGTTAACTATAGCCACAAAAGGAGGCCCAAATCACACCACATATCAGAACTAGGCTCAACCATGTGGTATTCATCCCATTTATGGGTATCTATGGAAGCATAGGAGGAGAGTGGAATTTTATAGTTCCTACAAGGAGTGAATGGGAAGATCTGTAGGCACACAGTGCCTATAAGGTGCCCAGGGGATCGTGTAGGTTAGGTGCAACCCCATGAAGGAATGTGTGTTGTGTTACAGGTGATAAAACCTATTTTTTTCTTGACCAAATAGTGGTAATAGATTTATATATATAGTGGGGCTGAACCGATGAAATTTTTGATGTGGGACATAGAAGTGAGAAACTTTTCACCCATAATAAAAAGATACAATTATTTTAAGGTCGTCCAATCTGTGCTAATCTAATAGTACACTGAACTCCACATAGTCATCGTCTACTTTTCTCCATGAAGCATGGATCGACCGATATATTCAATGAATGACCACCATAAGATATCAATCCATACACTTATCATGAACTTGGTGATTGAAACTATCATGACGATCTTATTCTATTAATCGATATGCATTCATGATATGCTTTTCATGCACATACCATCTTCAAAGATTAAGCTTCTATCGAAATAAAAAAAAGTTTCTAGTGCAATATTTGAGGTAATTCATGTGTATGGTGTTGAGGTAGAAGCATGAAATTATTTGTGTATGTGCATGAGATACTCATCTTGAAGGGAGAATCTGACCAAGAAAGAAGTGACACCATGGTTTTTAGAATCACAAAATAAGTAATCCCATGTGGAAATATTTCCAAATTCCAAGATCTTTGGTGATATTATTATCAAGTATTTACTCAACATTATTTGTGAGATTTTATTCAGTGGATGTTAATTAATGAAATTGGTGATCTTAAACAATAAAATGATAGTGTCCACAACTGAGAGGGATGCCTATATTCATGTTCTTTATCAAAGAGATATTATTTTTAGAAAAAATAATTTATATGTTATGTTATTTTACATGAATAATAAAGGAGTTATGTGAGCCTATGAACTATTTAAATACTGTTATATCTACATAATATTTTATAAGAGGAATAAGAATTATGAACATTCGACTTGTGTTAACACACACTCAAAGTGTTTTGTGAAGAAAAGTTCTACAATAAAGTTATCGATTAATACACTCCCACTTTATTATATGAATAAAAATGAGATATAGTTCTATTTGAAGGACTTATGGTTTTTGAGAATATACCTAAATGATATATTGATCACAGTTCATGGTTTTTGTGAAGGCACAATGACCTTACATAAGACTTAACTCACATGATATTCTTTGTACACATGAGGTATTTTTGTGGTCCTATGTAATCCATATAGTTTATGTGAGGGAGGGAGATAATTCATTCATGTATATATTTTTTGGATTCAAATTAATAAGAGGTATATAAAACATATTGAGTTTTATATACCCAAACCATTTCAAGAAAACTAAATCAGACAAAATACATTATCTCCTAAATAGGTAGTGGAGAAGAATTTAATGAAATAACATGAAATAAAAAGGAGAATTAATATATATACTAAGGTGATTTTCTAAAAAATTCATCATGATTTATGTATAAAGTTATTTTAAAAAAACTATGTTGATAATTAAAGAATGAAGTTTTGACCAAAAAATTGTGAGAGAAATTCTCATATTGGGCCAAAGTTTTTGAAACAATATTAAATGTTAAAATGTTGATCTGAGCATTAATTTTTTCAATAATAATGAAATAAGATTGTGATTATATCAATAATAATAAAGAGATTTAGTTAAGTCTATTTGAAATAGAATAATAAAGGAATAAAAAGAGAAAAATAGATTACTATATGAATATATTTTTATAGGAATAAGAAAACAAAGATAGAGAAAATTTCATTTTATTTTTGTGAAGATGGAAAATTTCTTTCCCATGGTTGTGAAAGTAATATGTGAAGAAGTAGTAAGAGAATAAAAAAGTATCACAATGACATCCAATAGAAGTATCATCTAGTGAAAGAGTTTACTTGTGTTACAAGGTACCTTATTAAGAAGGTGAATAATGTCTTCAATGTCCGTATAAAGAAATTAAAAGGAGTTGTAAAAAAATAACCATTATTTTATTATAGTCAAATGGAAATGAATGGTTATTCCATTATTTCTATAACCACATTTAAAAGGTTTTATTCTAAGTGTCTATGTGTCATTTTATTATTTTCAATCCATGCTAAGGGATAACTAATCTTGTTGAGTAGTAAACCTTGTAAAAATATCATGTTCCATATTTAACTACTTTCATATACTTCCATATGATAAATAAATGAGAATAAGTGAATAAAAATATTAATAGGACTAAGAGGAAAAAGGTATAAAAGTTATAATTGGTTAAAATGGTCACAACCCTAATTGCCCCAACCACTTAGTGTTGAGTATATCCTAAATTGGTCCTATCAATTAGTATTAGAGCCAAGGTCCACCTATATTACATTTTCTATATTGTAGTTATTCTATTTTTAATATTTTATATTATTTTTCTATATTAACCATGAAGTGATTCTTTTGGTGAAAATTTAGTTGTCTCTAAATAAGAAATCAATTTCTATTAAGACCATGATGAAAAGGTGAATGAAATTGAAAAGAAAACTGAATAAGAGATCCCTCTTATATAAAGAAGAGGAATTACCAATATCTCCATGCCTTTAAAATAATTAAGACATATAAATCTTGGAAAGTAAAGGGCGGTTGACTCAAGTTTCCACCAAGGATAAGGAAACCATTCCTACCTCATGTGAATTAATAAAGGTATGTGATCATGAGGTTTGTGAAAATTCTATTCCAAAATATCCTAAAAATGAATATTCTAACACAAGTGGTGTTGATGATCCATTTATAAATTCTTACTATATATAAGTTAGTATATTATGATATATTCTACATTCCATTCCAATAGAAATAGTCTCACTTGTTTTTGGAGTCTTTCAAAGTATGAATAAAGGGATAACCCAACTAGAGGAAGAAGAAAATAATATGGATAAGGGGTTTCAAGAAAATGTACTATAATATATAAATCTCTCCAGATAACATGTATTCATTTAATATTAATGGATAAATGAAGTATAAGAAAAATATGGGTTCAAGAAGAATCCTAAAGGATAAATCCATCTAATTATAAAAAAGTTGAAATATAAAATTGATGTTAATGAGTTATAATGGGAGGAATAATTCAATAAGATCAGGGTACTTGAATCTTTGTTACAAAACAAAGGTAAGATACATGAAGAGGAATTTGAAATAATGAAGAGGTCTTGTGAATAGAAGATGATTACGATTAAATATCATAAAAACAATATCAATATTATATTTCTAGAGTTTATGTTCTGTTGGAAAATATTAAGAAGACACATATTGAGACTTCACAAAAGAAGGAGACAACTTTTTCTAATACACAATGTTCATCGGGTTATTATATGGTTAATAAACCTATAACATGTGATAAAAATATCATTAATTCATTCAATTATTAATATCAACCAGATATAAATAAATATGTACCATCCAAACAATATTTTAATAATGTTTAAAAATATGTTATCAAGAGTAGTTATGGATATGAAACAAGATCTGAACAATTATCGATGAATTAATGATAGAGTAATCCTACCACCATGACTGGATTGGATAAGATAAATAGTGTGAAAGTTTGTTCCCCTTTAAGCTCCCAACAAGCTATGAAGAAAACAAAAAAACTTCATATAGAGGAAATAAGAAGATAAATGTTTGTGGGTTAATGTTTGTGTTTCAATAGATTTTGATATTGTGAATTATATTATTGGTATAATACTTTAAATAAAAAATCATAAAAAAACATCATGTCAATGGGGAGTAATCCAGAGATAAAGAAGCTATATCCACAGGTTAATAAAAATCCATCTATTTCAAACAAATTTAGAAAACATGAAAATATTTGTGATGTATGAAATGGTACTAGTCACATTAATGGTGTGTGATCATCTCGACATGTATCCAAGTATGATGAGAAAAATAATACCATATAATCAGGATAATAAAGAAGAATAAATCTTGTAAAGTAATAAAAAAATGTTAGAAAAGAAATTCACCAATGAATGTATCAAATAGGAATGGTGAGAAGACCTTGGATTCTTGATCTAAGAATTTTTAAAAAGGTACAACATCCAAAATAACTACTAAGAATGATGAATCTCAGAAAAATCCATTTGGAAGATCCAAACCATCTATCAATGTTCCTAATGACATGTTAGTTATCTGGTCATAATATTTGAAAATAATGAGGAGAACTAAATAATCACAAGAAAATTATAGTTCAAAAGAAAAATAAAATATTAAAAAATATGAATAAGAAGAAGTTATGTGTGTGAGGTGAAACATGGATGGACACACTCCAAAATATGTTTCAGCAATAATTCTAATACAAGAAGAATTCATTAAGAAGATGAAATTTTCACCATGTGATACACGTACTTTAAAATATCTCGAAGAAAGAAGATTCACACATAATTAAATTTAATAAGTTATAAGATCCACACATCAACTATTAGAATTAAATTTAATATGTGTAAGCATGAATAATGGGGGATATGGGGAAACCAAGTTCAAAAAACTATCTAAACCTTGTTGTTCATGTTAAGAATAAATAATGATTCACATTATTCCCTTATTTTTTGTGTATTTTATTTGTGCTTATATTTTAGGGAATTGAAAGTGAAGTAACTTATCTGGGGGAGATCCTGGGAAGTAGTGAGTGCTTTCAATTAATTATATCAAAGATGAAAAATTAATCACCCTTGAATGATTCCTCAATTGTAATTGAAATAAAAATATGAATGAGTATAATATTTTATGAAGTTGAAGAATATTCTATCATGTATTAAATATCAAGGATAAATAAAATACCATCTTTTCATGATCATATATTTTCATCCTAAAGAACAAGTATTGAAGAAGATAATCCTTGGTGAAGATGTGAAAGTTTTCAAATCTAGAAAGTTAAAAGTTGAAGACCAATTATAGTGTATCATCCAAATTAAAACTTCCCAAAATCCATTTTGGAATATATTAACCATTATGAAGACTTTTATGAGAGTTTCTCTTAAGGAGGATAAAAATGAAAAAGATAAATATTCTTCCAGAATCATTATTCCAGCTAGTATAAATCCTGATTATTATGGTAATAAATTTATGATCATTACATTGGGAAAGGTATGGTTTTCATGATCTCTCATCCTTGGTTATAAAAAAAATTAATAAAAAGTTGAGTAATTGAATTAATCCATGATATATGAAAATAATAACTATGGATGTACTCCAAGGTCACTTTTACAACTTGTTTCACTTTAATGTTTCTAATCTATCCATTGAAGTGAGTACAAGAGGTTAAAGTTGATATTTATAATAAAATTTTCATATCTAATTTATGTGTATTAATCCTAAAATAAAATCAGAAAACTGTTGAATATAATAATATGAATTCTCATTTTTTTTATCAAAATTAGTTGTAAAATTAAAACTTTGTTTTCTAAATAAAATACTCTTGTTTTCTACATTGATAATTGGTCATATATACATAGAGTGAAATGATATCTGGAACATTACTTAAGTATGGGTAGATTCCATTTTCCCATGAACTTTTTATTTATTTTCTATATGTGGGAGAGAAAGTGAAATGAAAGTTTGTAAAAGTAATGGGGAGATATTGTGTTATTTACATATTCATTTGGAAATAACTTTGAGGTTATTACTAAAAAATAAAAAGGGGGAGATTGGAGATCCTAGTTTTTGTATGAGTTTTATTTTTTTCTTATTGATTGATATTGGTTGTAAAATGTGTTCAATGAAATATAAATATTTCATTTATGTAAATATGTTTAAGAATTTAGAAATAACGGTGTTGTTGTATGTTTTGTTAAAGTATCAAAGATATCAAATATTGATAAAAAAGTGAATGTATTTTGGATTAATAGATGAAGGAGAAAGTACTCAAGTCTCATTTTCTTAAGGAATTTATTTTTAAGACATTGAGTTTATAAGTATGAATATTATTTCACTCTTAAAAATTCCTAGAGCATGTGTCACTAAGTTCTTTGACTTGGCACATTGTTTACAACAATGAAGAAGATTTTAATAATCAAGATGACTAGATGTTGAAGAGTTATTTAGAATTTAAATTCCATAAATAGAAGAAGAAGAGGGAATTAACAAGAATTCCATAAAATATCTTATTATTGATTTTTTTTATTTTGATGTTGAGGAATTGGATAAATAGATTTTTATTAATTGGTATGATTATAATTACTTTAAGTTGAAAACAATTATGGTATTTTATTAGAAAAATAGGCCAACCATATCCATACAAGGACGACCATCTCAAACCACATATGGAAAATATGATCATTCATGTGTGATACATCCCAATCATTAGTATCTAGGGTGGTAATTGAGGATATTGGGATTTTATATCACTCATAGGGAGCACATGGGAGGATCAGTAGTTTCATAGATCCCACATAGTATTTGGGGGGACTGCATCGGTGTGGCACGACCCGGTGAGTGTGTGTGCTATGTTATGGGTGTTGAACCCCATTATCAACTTGAAAATATTGAAATAATTAATTTATATATATAATGGAGCTCAGACAAGGATAAATCTGATATGGGAAATTGGAGAATTATATTTTCTATCCACATTAAAAATATATGGTTATATCATATTTATCTGATCTTTATTGATATAATACAACACTGGCCTCCACATAGTCATCGTATAGCTCCTACCATGATGCATGGGTCAACTATGATATTTAATAAACATACACCATAAGAACTCATGTTAATCACTGAGCATCCATCGGGGTGGTCTAAAAAATCATGAACGATCTTATTCTATGTGTCAATATTCCTTTATATTCTTCTTATTCACATACTAGATCAAAAGATGAGGATTTTACTATGATAAAAATGAAGTTTAAATTGAAATATATTAGAGAGTGTGGTTTATTGTTTTTAAGGGAGAACCATTCTATTTTTTTACGCACACATGAGATACTCACTATAAAGGGAGAATCCAATCACAAAGGAAGTAACCCCATGATTTTTAGTGTCAATGAAAAATGAAAACTGTGTGGAAATATTTACAAATGTCAATATCTTTGGTAATATTATTATCAAGAATTTAATAAACTTTATTTTTAGGATTTCAGTTGGTGAAATGTAAAAATGGAAATAATTAATAGTCATCTATAAAAGGAGAACATCCATGACCAAGAGAGATACTACTATTCCAATTATTTATCTAAGAGATATTGTTTGAAAAAAACAAAGATTCTATAAAACATTATTTTACATGAATAAAAAAGGATTTATACGATCCGCTTGACTATGTAAAGAATAAGAGATCCATATACACTTTACATGAATAAAAATAGCTACTAAAATTCAGCTTGTGTTAACACAGACTTGAATTGTTTTATAAGGAATAGTTTTACGAGAGAATACTTGAGTAAAATACTCCAACTGTGTTGCCCAAAGAAATTGTGGTAGAGTTCCACAAGAAGGCCTTCTATTTTTCATGAAGATACTTGAGTGATATACTAAGTATCATTTCATATTTTTTTGAAATCAAAGTGAACTTAAAAAACACTTAACTCATGAAATATACATTATATATGTGAATTATTCCCATGGTACCACATGATCCATCTAGTTTATGATAAGGAGGTACAAAATTCATTCATTTATAGAATATTTGGATATATATGAAAAAGAGGTTAGTAAAACAAATGGATTATTATATACTATAACCATTTTAAGAAAATTGAATCTGAGATAATAAAATATCTACCAAAAATGAAGTGAAGAACAAGTTAATAAATGAACACGAAATAATAATATGAATTTATATATATGATAAGGTTTATTAATAAAACATGCATGATGATTTATACATGAAGTTATTTTTAAAAACCCAATTTTAGAATTCAAGATTATGGGGCCAACCACAATAGTGTGAGATTAGTTCACATAATGGGATGAAGTTTTTAAAACAATATTATATATGATGATGTTGAACTGAACATTAGTGATTTCAATAATCTCAAAGGAAGTTTGTGATTCTAGTAAGAGGAATAAGAAAATCTAGTTTAGTCTGTTAACACTAAAGAATAAAGTAAGAATAAGAGAATAAGAGATTTTTGTGTATATCTATTTACAAAGGAAGAAGAAGAAGAAGACTGAGAAGCATTCAGTTTACTAATGGAAGAAAGAAACTTGATTGCCTGCTATTGGGAAAGTAACAAGTGAATAAGAAGGAAGAGAAGAACAAAGCATCACAGTGATGTCAAACAAATGTATCATATAGTGGAATGCCTTATCAGTGTTACAAATTACCTTATCAAGAAGGTGAAGACTTTATTTAGAGGTATTATAAAGAAAACACTTTGAGCTATAAAACAAGTACTTTCATTTTACTATAGTACAATGAAAATGAATGGTTATTCCCTACATCCTATATCCAGGTTTATATTATTGTTTCCAAAGTGGTTTTGTGGTATTAGATTATTTCCAAACCATTCTAAGGAAGAGATACTCTTTTTTTGAGTAGTGAATCATGTAAGAATATCTTGTTCTATATTTACCAAACTTTATATACTTTAATATGATAAATAAAATAGAATAAAAGAATTCAGATCCTAATGGGTCTAAGAGGTAAAGGGGATAAATTTTCTAATTGGAGGAAAGATTCCCAAAACTGATTCACCCCCACCCTCAGTGTTGAATAATCACAAATTTGTCCTATAATTTTATTAAGAACTTAAGGAAATAGAAACATAATATTGATATGATCAAATCATAAGTAAGGGAAATCATAAACCAAAAGATATAATAGATTTAATAAGGAATGCATGAATTGGAAAGAAGAAAATAATAATCAAATAATGTTGTATAAATAATTACATGAGATTTTAATAAATCCATGTGACTTACCAATATAAATAATCATATGGATTTAAATAAATGGTTTAATAATGATATAATGAAAAATTCCAAACATCATAATCTTACCATCAAGTCCCCATTTCCCAGAATATTATATAAATATAAAAGTAAAAAACAAAATTACCAAGCTAGTTTGTCTCATGAGACCTACCGATGGATCAGGGGAATCATGAGACAAACTATCTAGGGTATTTGGTGTATTTTTATTGATTTATTTGGATTTATTAGCTGTGGTATTGATATAAATTGGTGGTTTTGTAAAAAAACCTTCATGGTATGTAATTTCTTGGAACAAATCATTGAAAAGTCTAGCATTATGAATTTTATCACCATGAAAACAATTATTTTTTTCTTTGTATTTATTTATATTGTTAATAATGGATTTTTTTTTCAAGATATTATGATAATTCATATGGAATTATTGGATTAAAATTTATTTCATTACATATTATTGACACCTTATTCATTCTATGATAGCTTCTGGTATAAACATTACCTTACTAAGCATTTGAGCGCACCATTTTTTATATTTCCATTTCCTTGGGTTATGAAGAAAAGTATTCCATATGATATGTGATTATCCACTAAAATAGGATAATATTAATTGTTTATATTTTAATATTAAAGTGTCTCAAATTCCATAAATATCATTTTTAGTGCATTTTATAATTTGAACTTCATTTCTCATCATTTGTGAAATTCATGTTTAAAGTGTAAATTTGGTCCCAATAAATCATATACTTTTAGAATTATTTATATTTATTATTGGAATTTTATATTTTGGTATATGATTGGTAGATTTATTTGGAATATTTTATATTTTAGGGTTGATAGATTAATCCTAAGGGAAGATAATTATTTTTGAGCATGAATGTATAACTTTTTTGGATAAATCATAATGGGCCTAAGGCCCATCAAACAAAATTGGAACCCACTATCCAAGACCAATGTGGATAAAATTTTAACTTTATAAATAGGAAATTATGGGGATAATTGTATTCAACTATGTACAAAGATAATTCTGAAGTTTTCTTAGAGTTAAAGGGAGCCTAATTTTAAATTTTAAGGGTGGTCCAGATTTGAATACCCATAAAGTCATCCCACTTGATCAAGCATAATATTAAAAAGGGAGGTCCAATTTTCCTGAAATCTTTACAGATGTTAGAAGAAAAATGGAAGATGATAGTTTCATTATACTACCCATTTGTATTCAGCAATATTAGTTACAAATTCACATGTCAACAAGAGGAATGAATCTGGATGATTTTCCTGGTCAACTTTGAAATGTCAAATTTCCCTTGATTTTCTCACCCTCCTTTTGACTCAATCAATTAATGGGGAAAGGAATGTATTGATGAGGGATTTAACTAAGTCTCTTAATATTAATATATAAGTATATGTTTGTTAAGGTAATTGTATCCATGTTTTTCCTTTTTAATAACTGTTTTTCTTTCAATTGTAATTTCCTGCTTTCATTTTGTAATCACATTATCAATTTTTTCCATGTAAGTTTTTTCTCAATCACATTAGTTTCTTAATATAATTTATTCATTTTATTATTATTATCTTTTTATATTATTCTTTATATAATGTTGATACCTTTTCCTTAAGGAGTGAATCTTTTCAAAGTATATTTTGTGAGATTTTTCATACAACTGTGGATTGATCTTTATGTCTTTGTTTTTCTTCTCCAATTCCACCCCTTTAAGTCTACTACCTAATTCCATTGATAGAATAACATAAATGGAGGGATACAACTATAATGGGTTGATCTAAAGGAGTATTAATGGGATGGATTGGATGTTATTTCTCATTTTAATAATTCTTAACCAATTCTATTTTTTAGATTTTTATTCAATGATGTACCTTCTCCTCTAAACTCTCTAATTTTAAGGATAAAAATACTGAGTGATAAATGAAAACTATACCTTGTAGATATCATGAATATGATCCTACAAGTGTATAGGTGATTATCCTTAGGATATTTAATATTCAAAATTACATGATTTATTTGGGAGGTTCATATTTCAGTGAAGGAAATGCGCGAATTTAAGACATTGAAATGATTTAAAAAGAAACACATCCAATCCACCCAAAGTGATAACCAAGTATCAAATCATTATTTTTTAAATTTAATTCACTTATATTTTTAAAAACATTTAATTACCAAATCAATTAAATCCCTAAATTTTTACACTTCATATCCAAACCTCCATAAAATCTTATTGACTATAGGTTTCTTCTTTAGTCCATGTAGATTCGATCCCTACTTATCCTTTAATGTATGCTTATAACAGTAAGGTAAATTTGGGTGCAACCAAATTTTGGAACCGTTTTCAAGGACCCAAGTAAGTATCTTACACACTCACATTCTTTTCTCATCCATGTTCTCTTTTCTCACCACCATTTCTCTTTTCTTTTCCTATTTATATTTCCTCTTGTCCAAAAACTCTCAAATCCAAAAATCAATCTTCTCCAATGGAATATATGAAATAGTACCCAAACATAAAATCATGATTAAATCAAATTGGAAATCAATTTTGGGAATCACCTCACATAGAGAGTTTCATTGATAAAACTTTGAATGATTACACCACACCATATGAGATGTAAAATCACTTGGATGATGATTGTTTCAAGGATCAATTTCCATCTTTCTAAAAAAATGATTAATGAGATCAATATTAGGGATGAAAATGATGTCCAAACTTATATCCAGCCAAATACATAACAATTAATTGATCAATTATGTGAAAAATAGATAAAATGAATTCATATTTTTCATCCTTGAGAGTTGAGCTATAAATATTTGAAACTATTTTACGACCCAATCCCACTCATGTTTTCCCCACCTCAACATTGATAGAATAATCTTGTTACCCAAAAAAATCTCTTGAATTTACTGATAAACCAACCTTTGAATCTAGTGGACTTTGAGATCATGAATTAATTATTGATGGTTTTTTAAATCAAGAAGAAAATTATTTTTTGTATTCACAAGAGGGAAATTTTACATCTAAGATTTAGTGTCCTGAATATTGCTCGAATAATGATTTTTTAGAAGAAAAAATCATTGAACCATTGAGATAGATAAAAAATATTGAGTCTATACCCACTCTATACATTCAAATGAACAATTTTTGGGTTGAATCATATTTTCAAAAAAAAACCAATTATTTTAAATCTTTTTGGAGAAGAAACATGTAATGACCCGACTCTTTGGAAAAGGTACGGATCATTAGTTTTTATTTTGAACCTTTCCTTTAAGCTTGTTTAATGTGTGTAATGTTCTAAGGAAGGTCCGAGGAGTTTCTAGGGCTTGTTCGAAGCCCGAGAATTTGAGAAATGGAATTGCAGACAGGGGCACACGGCCTGCTCATGGCTTGCGCATGGTTTGGGTAAACCATGCGACCTTTGGTCTGGAAGCAGGTAGGTGCACACGACTTGTGCACGGTTTGGGTAAACCGTGCACCTAATCCGTGCAACCCTTTATCTGAAGGCAGTGAGATGCACACAGTTTGCACACGATTTGGTAAACCATGCACCTAAACCGTGCGACCCAAATCTGGGTAGATTTACCTTTTTTCTCTTAATTAATTCATAAGGCCTTAAGCCTCTTTCTTTATTCTTCTCACAGACAGAACCAGAGGGGAGCCTCTTTTGAGTTCCAAAACCCTCCTATCACTCTTCTATTTGTGGATCCTTCATATGGAGTCTGATTCTTGATCCGTCAAAAGCGTTGGAAGGGACAAGGTAAGTCTAACCTCATGCACCTTTCCTTTATCGATAAATCTTACCTTCTGTCTTGTAATTTTGATGCAGGATCATATGTCCTATTTTCAGAGCATTGGACTGGAACTCAAATCTCTTCCAATATACAGTGAATCTAAGGTTGATATTAAGAGAGCCTATGCCTATAGCTCTAAGTTAGGTGATCACGTGGTTTCCATTTTTGGTTTTCACCTTATTGAGTTATTGTTGTCGTTCCATGGTTTGTCTTTCTCCAAACCTCATATTTATAATGACTGTTTCATATCTAAATGACCTGTGTGGTATAAGAGTGATGAATCCAACCTTGTTAGGGTATTTGGATTTGGTATGGACCAAGAGTGGTCAACTATAGGTGTTATGCCTTGAGAATTGGCCCTTTTCACATTTGAACCTTAACGATATGTCTTGAAAGGGAATTTTCCTTGTTAGGAAAATGAGATGACTTGGTTAGAGGTTGTCTAGGATGAGAGAGCCTGAACCCCCTTTAATGAATTGAAATGCATGCATTCCATGCTTTGCTTATGTGATATTATAATATGGATATGCCTTGCTTTGCTAATGTGATATGATATAAGATGGTTTTACTTATATAATGTGATGTGAATGGTTATGCTTTACTGTGTTGACATGCTTGTGATAACCCGTGTGTTGGACATGAGGCCTTCTTTCCCCATGCCAGATAAATCTCAGTGATTGAGGATGAGAGGAATTTATACCTCATGCCCATATAACCTTTACGGGTGGGAGGCATTTCTACCCCACGCCAGCTACAATGATTGAGGACGAGAGGAATTTATACCTCATGCACATATAACCTTTACGGGTGGGAGGCATTTATACCCCATGCCGATTACAGTGCTTGTGGATGAGAGGCATTCATACCTTAGGCCAGTGACACTTGTACGTATGTGAGAAGCATGGATGAGAGGCATGTTTACCTTGTGCTAGTGATAACCTATATCTATGTACTTATACCTCTGGTGATCGTTCAGTTTACCAGCCATGAGCTGAAGCAGGTAGACCCACGAGGCATCCTTCTGGAACCTGAGCGGGAGGGTTGTTTATTTACTTTTCTTTACTTGCTTACAGTCTATTACTCACTTTGCTTGCAAACACCTATTTG